>CM057344.1:421293945-423693945 GCA_030015575.1 Agapanthus africanus
TTGTTGAATTGCCCGACTTGATATTGAAAAGTGTTTTCGATAATGAGACTAAAATGCGGGGTTTATAATTGTTAGGCATGCGATGTCTAAGTATTTCATTTGGTCAGGCATGCGATGTCTGAGGAGGTTGCGGATTCCAACTGTTGTAGTTTTACACTTTCTTTTCTGTGACCGTAAGTGTAATATGTGATATCGCCGGTTTCGTTGCTATATATCAACGACAATTGGGATGCGCATATTTACTTACGTTGATGACATGTGATGTTATGTGTTGCTGGATATGTTATATTGGATCGTCGTGTTTGAATAGCCGGGGGGTTTTTATGTGAGATGAGTGTTTTTTCATTTTCATTCATGTAAAAACTTGTATGTAATATTCTTTTATTGGGGCACTTCCAGGTTGCGGATGTTGTCACCATTTGTATATTATTTACTTTTCTGCACTAGGATAGACCCAAGGAGGGGAGCACAAGTAACCGGGTTCTGGGGTCCAGTAGGAGACCAACTCGAGGAGTCGAGTCCGGGTCTCCTAACCCTAGAATTGGTAGGGTTACTTGCCGCTCTCGTAGGGGTCTAGGGGTGTGGGATTGGCTATTCATCACAACCGTGGAATCCGTGTTTTATACTGGCTCGTATTGAAAACACGGACGTCCTAGTATATCCAATATTTCATATGTATCTTCTGATGTGATTTATCTATGATCATGTGATGTTCTGTGACAGATATTATATATAGTATATATGATATATTATATTGACGTTGCTTATGTTTTACACCCGCGCTAGCCCTGCCCCGCTCTGCCGTTAGTTACCTAACCTAACGGTGCAAACGGGACATCGAGGTGAATGCGGATGGCATAAGCGTACGTTATATTTATCGGTGATGATTAGGTGGACTTAAATGATGGGATATTCATTAATGAGATTAATGAAAGAAAATAAACCTAATAGATGTTGTGGAATCGAATTTCAAAATAAAAACAGGTAGCTACAGTTCTTGCTTTGAATCGCGGTGTTCATTATAGAACATCCTGCACCTTATTCGATGAGGAAAGGACCGAGATCCCTTCACCGGGAGTGACTCCTTTAGCAGTAACTGGCAGATGCTACACACTCGTTTGTCTTTGATCGGTTCTATAGTTTTCGCTTTGCATAGTGATATATATGATATATCCCGCACCTCATTCGACGAGGAAAGGGCCGACGATCCCTTCACCGGGAGTGACCCCCTTTAGCAAAACTAGAAAAGCCTCAAAAACATTCCATTTAAAACCATTTGATTCCGCAACGAGATCATGTTCAAAGCGTTAAAGGTTTTCACAAAAACCATTCGCAACCCTCCGTCATTTTAGGAAGTAGAGTACTTAGTATTCGTGCTGTGTTTGTTGACCATAGTCAAGACACAGTGTACGGTAGCTAAGTGATGTCTTCCTACACCGCATATGATGCGATTAGTTAGGACAGTCGCATGACTTTGTTGACCTTAGTTAAGAGTCATGTGGGTGGGTCTAATTAATCACGAAATGACGGGTAGAACTTGACTAGTACTTATGATTTGTTGACCATAGTTAAGGTCATAGGTGCTAGGGGTAAAAACCTTTATCGGGAGTTTCAAGTGTTGAAACTTGCAATGAGATTGCATACCTTCTATATGATAGTTGGATCCCGATACCCACTGCGAGTAATTGTTACTCCTGGGAGAGTTTTGCACTTTGCAATTAGCCGATCAAGTAGGTGTCTAGAAAGGTGTCAACGGGGTTACGCCTCTGGGAAAACGAGGTTTACTGTAATTAGGTCCGTGCGAAAGCACGGGAAACCTCCCTCAAAGTACCGACACTGGCCTGGCTGAAAGATTGGCGAACTTGTAGAGTGTAATTAACCCCGGCTAGTTTTTCCTTTTAGGGTTTGAAGGAAGATTTGATAAAAACAGTGGGAGCCATCCTGATTAGATAAAATACATAACCAATCTAATCTTGCAAGAGCGCACGCAGAGTGTTTTCTTCTCTCTCTCTCCTGGTAGCGACCATATCACGCCTTAATCAAGATAATAAAATGGATGTATTGACCGAACCCGCTTGTTATACTGAGCTGGGGAACGTTGGTCCCACTCCAACTTATAATTGTTATAAGACAGAGCAGGAAATTGGGGAATACCAGAATTCCTATGCCGCCCAAACGAAGAAAGTGCATATGATGCATCTCCTTCGGGTGTGTTCATTATAAAGAACTATTTCTCAGTATCCTCTGCATCCTGGGTATATGATACCGGATCAGGATCCCAGATATGTAATCTGTTAGATAGGGCTACAAAAGGGTAGAAAAACTGAGAACGGGTGATAAGTTTCATGAGACAGAAACCGGGGCAAGTGTTGCAGCCAAGTCTGTTGGTCACTGTCACCCTGTATTACGAATACATTGATTCTGAACAAATGCTATTAGACACCGAATCTGATATACAAAATCATATCAGTCTCTTTATTAGTAAAGAAATGATATAATTTTGTATTGTTGGATAATGTTTTGAACATTTCCTATATCAAAAGTTGATCGGTTCAGGCACGTTATCTAAAAGCATTGACGTTCTAAATCAAACTACAGTTCCTTGTATACAGAACACACACAAGAGGAAGAGTTCAGAAATGAACGATTCGTTCTTGAGGCATTGTAGACTAGGTCATATCAGTGCGACCCGACTGGTTGAAGTTACATTTTAGATGCATATTTAAATCAGTTTGAATTTACATCTTGTGAAACTTGCCAGTCATGTCACAAAGATTAGATGACCATAGCTCTGTTTATTAGAAACAGAAAAAGAGTTAGTAAACTCTTGGGACTGATACATGATGATGTATGTAAAGTCTCCTGTCTACACATGCCATGACTGGTTCTTCATACTTCATTATATTCTCTGATAATCTCTCAAGATTCAGTCATATGTTCCTGTTGAAAAATAAGTCCGAACCTTTTGAGATATTCACAGAATATAAGTAAGAAGTAGAAAAACCAAAATACGGGTATAAGTATTATGTCCTATGATGAGATCAGGGAGGAGAATACTTGTGCATGGCATTCCTGGACCATTCTAAAGGAGAATGAGATTCTCTCTCCGTATTACTCCTCTGAATACACCATAGCACAACGGTGCATCAGGGCGGAGCAATCGCACAATATTAGATATGGTGTGCTCTGTGATGAGTATTACTGAGTTACCTATTTCCTTTTTGGGTGTTATGCGCTTGAGAAGCTGCATACCTATTGAATTAGGTTCGAATCAAATCACTGCCTACCACTTCATATGTGATATGGAAAGGGAAGAGCCCATATCTTAAGTAAGTTGAGATTTGGGATTGTCCGGCCTATGTCAAAAGCTATATCCGGACAAGATCGAGGCAAGATCAGTTCTGTAGAACTGGAAAGGTTCCAGCTATACAAAACTGCTAATGATTTGACAGAACCAAAGGATTCAATAGTTTCTGACGAACCTCAGCCTCTCCGCCGATCTGGTAGGGTTCCTCACCCACCTGAGAGATACCTCGGTTTCTCGATGACAGTGGGAGCGAGGATTGCATCATGAGATGATGACCCAACCAGTTTCGAGCAGGCCATCGGGAGTAGGGACTCTGTAAGAATGGCTGGATGCTTAGTGATCTGAGATGGAATCCTTATACACCAACAAAGTATGGACTTTGGTTGCTATATCTGAAGGGTTAAATCCCCATCAGGAGCAAGTATATCTTGAGAACATTACTTGGTGTAGATGGACAAGTTAAGACTTTCATAGCTAGACTTGTTAAAGGTTTTCGTCATCGACCAGGCACGAATAATGATGAAACCTTTTCCAGGGACTATGCTTAAGTCCATCCAGATCCTGCTTGCCACGGCTACATACCATGACTACGATATCTAGTGGTTGGGTGCCATGAAAACTTTTCTAAATGATGATTTAGAAGAAAACATCTATAAGAACACAGCCAGAGGGCCTCGTAGACAGTAGGAGCAGCGGAAACGTGTGCAAGATGTTTTATAGGATAAAGCAGGCATCGCGGAGTTGGAACATCTGTTTTGATGGATTAGTCAAAGAAGTTGACATCACCAAAATGGTAGATGAACCTTTTATAAACAAGAAGGTAGTAGGGAGTATGGTGACGATCCTCGTAGAGTACGTGGATGACATACTCTTGTTAGGGAAGGAGTTTCCTATGCTACGATCGATCAATCTCCGCTTATCACAAAGATTCTCCAATAGGATCAAAGTGATACCTACTAAATCCTAAGTTTTGGATCTATGAGATAGATCTAATTGGATGTTAGGATACTCACTAGTTGTAGTGAGATGGTATCAATCGATCCTGGGGAGAATCACTGGAAGGGTTCCAGAGTGATAAAGACGACTGAATGTTAGTCACAGGCATTGTCTTTACCCTCAGTAAAGGGACGGTATGTTGGAAGATTTCCAAGCTAGATACCGTGACAAATTAGACGATAAAGGCTGGTAACATCGCTATTAAAGATACTACCAAAGAGGAAGTTTGGGTGTATATTGGTTCATAAGATGAACCAGGTTCCTGCCATTGTATGACAATGGAAGTGTGGTTTTGGCCCTGGAACCCTGGTCCTATCAGTGACCCAGACATATTCTGAGGAAGCATCACCTGATCATGGAGATAGTTGATCTCCAGGGTGATCGAGGTTAGGAGAGTAGACTCAGAGGACAACACGGCGGATCCACTCACGAAGGCCTTTTCCCAAAGAAAGACTTTTAGGGGATGGTTGAGTATGAGATACTGCAACCACTGCTACAGATGGCCCTAGTGCAAGTGGGAGATTGTTAGTTATATGTATGCCCTAGAGGCCATTACTGTACATTGGATGTATATTGTAGTGGATGCTGGGACATATATAGGTAGGACTTTCTTGCTCGACATGATAGTACGCTATCTAGTTGCTCTTTGTCTTAACATGTATACTTTCTGTCTCTCTGATTACATGTTGATAAAGCCCTTAGGATGTATACTCGACTTCCAGGACTATGATGCAGATCATACTAGTGGGGCCTGGGTAGTCAATGAGTACATCCTTCATTGTTCCTAGTCGTGGGAATATCGAGACGGGGCATCGATATTCCAGAGTAGACTAGCGCATATCTTCTCGACCCATGCGATGGGCGATGGATGATCCCATATCCATTGGTGTTTGACATCGAAGATGGTATGCGGGTGCTCAGTGGAGACTGGGTACACTGAACGGACTCGCCGAGAACTCCCAGATGGTATTATACCTCACGTCAGATGGCAGTTCTCTGGTGACACTGGTACAGCTTAGTCTGTTGACCCGAGATCGTCATAGAGTCTTGTGTGTCTCCACTGTGCTTTGATTTCCACCCTACCACGGCTCTACTGAGTTGTGCAAACAGGTGGTTTTTGGGTACAGTCCCGATTCACATGGAGACAATGAGCGATAGGAGGGGATTCGTCTCTCCCGGTATTGGGGTTGATGTTGCGCTATGCTCGACTGGCCATAACAGGAAATCCCTGGGCAGGGTTGCAGTGATATACTGGTAAGAGTTATCAGTAGTTTCATGAATGTATGGACCTCAAGTCGGCATGACTTATCGAGCTACTGGGGTCTGACGTTTACCACCCCAAGGCGAGATATGCGACATATCAGACGAACAGACCGGACTATACGGTAAGTGTTACTGGTTGGATTCACAGGAGTGTGAGCGGGCTTACTCGTCGATCTTCTGATCGCTCAATACCCGGGTGGCCGTTACGTTTAGCAGACCGCTTGCGGCTTGTGGGTGTTTGATATGATCATCATCCGCTACCGGCGTATTGACGAGTCTTTAGAGTCCTACACAGAGGTTTCCTGGCTCAAGCGAAACGAAATAGGAGCGCATATGAGATATGTGCGGGACCGAGAATAATGCGTGTATGTGATACCGTATTTCATTCTCGCGATGAATGTGTCGAATGGTTGTATGCGATATAACCTAGTTATCGAATCAAGGATTGATTCGATAAGCCGATACATTGGATACTAGCCGGTTATATGCGACATGACCGGATCATTGAATCAAGTGTTGATTTAATGATTTAATGTATAATTATATATTTGATATATTACTTTGCATTAACTGGTATTGGTTCACTTTAAATGGATTTTCCCACTTGGATTGTGCAAGTTGTATATGTAATATACTTTTATGCATAAGATTGTATCATGTTTGATGATACTTGCAAGCTTGGGTTTGTGTAAAGAATTGACCATGGTTATATGAATGGTTAGGGTTTCATTTTATTTACTTATTCATTTATTTATTTCTTTTTGTTTATTTTGGAAAAAGGAAATGATAATGAAATTGAAATGGTGGCTTGATTTGTTTGTAGTTAAAGATTCTTGAAACTTTGATTAAGCAACCATTTTGTCTTCATCTCCAAACCCAACCATTCAACTAACTTGGGTTGACTCTCTACACATAACCATGGTTACTATCATGATAAGTATCAATTTATTTGATAATTTATATATACTTATCATATTCTTTTTCTTCATCTTCTTCTTCTTCAACATGAGAAGAAAGCTTGCTACATCAATGCTGATTGATGAAAAAGTGTAGGAAATCCAATTCTAAAGTCTACCCACTTCCTATTTCTTCATCCTCTACCTCTTGCCAAGTTGTATAGGGTGTTTCCTTCACAAGTTTTCAAGGCTTGGTGAAGTTAGAGCTTGTTCTTGTGATGCCTCGACGTAGATCATCTTCGGCATCGAACCGACGATCAAGCCCGCCCATTCTTCGATGATGCCAATCCTAGAGTCAAGGGTTCGATTTGGACAGCGGAGGAAGATCATCGCGGAGCTTAGGAAGTGGTGGACCGGATCTACAAAGGTTGTAGCCCCTTTTCTTTAGATACATTTCCATTTACTTGCTTGCTTCGCCTATATATCTAGTTAACGATCCGTATTAGGGTTTGTAGGAACTTGTAAAATTTGATTTGTGCATGTTTGATCACTTGTGAGACTCCATTAGAGTGCCTAGGAACCCTACAAGTGTGTGTGATTAAACCATGGTTATGTTAATGGTTAGGGTTTTGTTTATTTACTTATTCATTTATTTATTTATTCATTTTGAGAGATAAATAGAATGGTGGCTTATTTTGTTTCTATCATGAAACTTCATGAAGTGTTGAAAGCTTGACCATTTTGTTTGTTTCCTTTAACCTAACCATTCAACCTAACCCTGGTTTATTCTCTACATCTAACTATGGTTGCCATTATGATAAGTATCATATTATTTCCTATTATTAGAAATTATCATATTCTCTTCTTCTTCTTCTTCATCAACAAGAAGAAAAACTTGCAACCTTTAATGGAAACTTGAGAAAATTAGTGAGAAATCCAATTTTAAAGTGAACCCACTTCCTATTTCTTCATCCTCTACCACTTGCCAAGTAGTATAGGGTGTTTTCTTCACAAGTTTCATGGCTTGGTGAAGTTGGAGCTTGATCTTGTGTTGCCTCAACGTAGATCATCTTCGGCATCGAAGTCGACGACCTAGCCAGATCATTTCTTCGATGAAACCACCGCGAGAGTCCAGGATCCGATGGGTACAGCGGAGGGACTTCATCATGAATCTATGGAGGTGGAGGACCGGATCTACAAAGGTTGCATTTCCGTTCACTTATTAGTAAAGCAGTTTACTAGTTCTAGTTTCACCTAATTTCTATTTAACGATCCGTATTAGGGTCTCTCGGCACTTGTAAAATTTGAAATTGGCATGGTCGATACTTTGTGAGACCTCATTAGTGTGCCTAGGAACCCTACAGTGGTATCAGAGCCTAGCTAGAGCCTTAGGCGATGCGTAGACGGAGTTAGAAGTAAGTTCGACACGAAACCCTAATTCAAAATTGCTCTCTGTATATTTTTTGAAATCGGGGATTTTTGAAAATTAAAAATATGCAGAAAACTCAGCAGGAGTTTCTAAGAATTACTGTACAAAACGGAACTTCTAATTCGATCAAATAGCCGCGGAACCGCGGCAATAGCGTGGCTAATGCGGCGGTTCCGTGGCCGTTTTGTCTCTTCTTCCATTTATTTTTCCACAGTAATTCCTATATTCTGGTGCTGTATTTTCTGGGAATTTTTAAATCTTACTCAAGAGTTGAGTTTTCTGGGTTGTATTGGGAGTTCGGAGATTCGATCGGACTGTCTAATTGTGTCTGTGTTTTTTCCGGGTAATTTTAGAATATGTTAAAAAGGTCGACCGGATATAAATACCCAATTTTTCCCCTGTTGGGAAATTTCCAAGTGTTGGATTTTTCCGTGGTTTAAAGACGTTCTTAGTAGTGCAAGTAACTCGATGGACCCTCTAGAAGACAACAAACCTTAACTCGATTATGTGACTGTCTTGAACTGCCCCTTGAACCTTAGGGTTTGGGGCAGTACGGCGTGCCACATGTGAGGCGTTGGCTTGACCCTTCTACGGCTGGACCGTTGGTACTGAGGCTTGAAGTGAATGTTTTTAAACTTGTTTCATGTGTTGAGCTGTTTCGGGAAAACTTGGGTGTTTGATTGTTCGATCGGAAAGTTTAACATTTTGTATTTACCTGGAATGTGATACAATATTTGGAATCCACAAGTAGTTATGTGATAACTGGAATGAATGTTATAATCATAGCAGTTTAGTCTCGCTTGATCGGTTGCCACGGAATTTTGATGTGATCAAAAGTCCGTCGCAATCACGTAGCGTACGCGGATACTCGCCGGGTAAACTTAATAGACAGCCTCACCCCATAGCCCCGACCAAGTGACTGTAGGAGAACCCCGTCACCGAAAGCATCCGTTCGGGTGCTCGCGGCAGCGGTGTTCCACCTTGGTGCACTTTGTCGACGGCGTCGGGGGTGCGGTCGCCTACTAAAGTTTGCGAGGAGCATTCGATCATGATGTCGGGAATCTTGTTGAATTGCCCGACTTGATATTGAAAAGTGTTTTGGATAATGAGACTAAAATGCGGGGTTTATAATTGTTAGGCATGCGATGTCTAAGTATTTCATTTGATTAGGCATGCGATGTCTAAAGAGGTTGCGGATTCCAACTGTTGTAGTTTTACACTTTCTTTTCTGTGACCGTAAGTGTAATATGTGATATCTCCGGTTTCGTTGCTATATGTCAACGACAATTGGGATGCGCATATTTACCTATGTTGATGACATGAGATGTTATGTGTTGCTGGATATGTTATATTGGATCTCGTGTTTGAATAGCTGGGGTTTTTTATGTGAGATGAGCGTTTTTTTATTTTCATTCATGTAAAAACTTGTATGTAATATTCTTTTATTGGGGCACTTCCAGGTTGCGGATGATGTCACCATTTGTATATTATTTACTTTTCCGCATTAGGATAGACCCAAGGAGGGGAGCACAAGCAACCGGGATCTGGAGTCCAGTGGGAGACCAACTCGAGGAGTCGAGTCCGGGTCTCCTAACTCTAGAATTGGTAGGGTTGCTTGCCGCTCTCGTAGGGGTCTAGGGGTGTGGGTTTGGCTATTCATCGCGACCGTGGAATCCGTGTTTTATACTGGCTCGTATTGAAAACACGGACGTCCTAGTATATCCAATGTTTCATATGTTTCTTCTGCTGCGATACCTGTGATGTGATCATGTGATGTTCTGTGATAAATACTGTATATAGTATATATGATATATTATACAGACGTTACTTATGTTTTACACCCGCGCTAGCCCTGCCCCGCTCTGCCGTTAGTTACATAACCTAACGGTGCACGAGGGGACATCGAGGCGAATGCGGATGGCATAAGTGTACGTTGTATTTATCTGTGATGTTTAGGTACTTAAATAATGGGATTTCATTAATATGATTAATGAAATAAAAGAAACCTAAACATGTTGTAGAATAGAATTTCAAAAATAAAACAGGTAGCTACAGTTCTTGCTTTGCACAGCGGTATATATGATATATCCTGCACCTTATTCGATAAGGAAAGGACCGAGATCCCTTCACCGGGAGTGACTCCTTTAGCAATAACTGGCAGATGGTACAACCCTCAGTTTGTCTTTTGATACCTTCTCTAGTTCTTGCTTTGCATAGCGGTATATACAATATATCCTGCATCTTATTCGATGAGGAAAGGGCCGACGATCCCTTCACCGGGAGTGACCCCTTTAGCAAAACTAGAAAAGCATAAAAAACACTCTATTTCAAAATCATTTGATTATACAACGATATCAAGTTCATTACGCAATAGGTTTTCAGAAAAACCTGTCGTAGCCCTTGTAGGGTTCCTAGGCACCCTAATGAGGTCTCGCAAGGCATCGAACATGCTAATTTCAAAAAATCTAGGTGCCGAGAAACCCGACTACGGATCGTCGGCTAGAAATCTAGGAGAAAACGAAATCTAGTTAACACTTAACTAAAAGTTTAACGGAAATACAACCTTTGTAGATCCGGTGCTCCACCTCCATAGCTCCGCAACGAAGTCCCCTCACTGTCCAAAAGAATTCCCGGGCTCTAGCGTCGGCTTCGTCGGAGAAATGGCGAGCTAGGTCGTCGATGTCCATGCCGAAGATGATCTACGTCGAGGCATCGCTAAATCAAGCTCCGACTTCACCAAGTCAAGAAACTTGTGAAGAAAACACACTCTACTACTTGGCAAGAGGTAGAGGATGAAGAAATAGGAAGTGGGTGGACTTTAGAATTGGATTTCTCACTCATTTCATCAATCCACCATTGATGTAGTGAAGCTTTTCTTCTTGAGTTCAAGGAAGAAGAAGAAGAAAGTTATGATAAGATTAATTAGAAAAGAAAAGAATAATCATTCTTATCATAAAGGTAACCATGGTAAAGTGTAGAGAGTGAACAAGGGTTAGTGGAGTGGTTAGGGTTAAGGATGAGACAAAAATGGTGACATGGACAAAGTGTTCATGAAGCTTCATGAAAGATTAAAAGAATGCCACCATTTTTCTCACCCTTTTTCTTTTTCCAAATGAATAACTAAATAATAAATAAATAAATGAAAAAGAAAACAAAACCCTAACCATTCACAACCATGGTTTAATCTTTACACTTAACCAATATAGCATGCATCATCAAACATGATACAAACATGTGCACAAAATCATATCGCATATATAATGCGCTCATCCGAGTGAGAAAATCCAGTCAAAGTGAACCGATACTAGTTAATGCAAAGTAATATATCAAATATATAATTATACATTAAATCATTAAATCAACACTTGATTCAATGATCCGGTCATGTCGCACATAACCGACTGGTATCAATAGTAACAACTTATCGAATCAACACTTGATCCGATAACCCGGCTATATCGCATATAACCGATCAATGTCACATCGCGAGAATCGAATACAGTATCACATACTGGTATTATTCTCGGTCCCGCACATATCTCATATGCGCTCCTATTTCGTTTCGCTTGAGCCAGGAAACCTCTGTGTAGGACTCTAAAGACTCGTCAATACGCCGGCAGCGGATGATGATCATATCAAACATCCACAAGCCGCAAGCGGTCTGCTAAACGTAACGGCCACCCGGGTATTGAGCGATCAGAAGATCGACGAGCAAGCCCGCTCACACTCCTGTGAATCCAACCAGTAACACTACCGTACAGTCCGGTCTGATCGTCTGATATGTCGCATATCTCGCCTAGGGGTAGTAAACGTCAGACCCCAATAGCTCGATAAGTCGTGTTGATATGAGGTCTATAACAATTCGAGAAACTACTGGTAACACTTACCAGTAAATCTCAGCAACCCTGGCCAGGGATTTCCTGTTATAGCCAATCGAACACAGCGCAACATCAACCCCCTATACCGGGAGAGACGAATCCCCTCCTATCGCTCATTGCCTCCATGTGACTCGGGACTGTACCCAAAAACCACCGTTTTGCACGCCCTCTTGGACGTGGTAAGATGGAAATCAAAGCACAGTGGGAACCACACAAGACTCTATGACGATCTCGGGTCATCAGACTACTCTGTACCAGTGTCACCAGAGAACTGCCATCTGACGTGAGGTATAATACCATCTGGGAGTTCTCGGCGAGTCCGTCCAGTGTACCCAGTCTCTACTGAGCACCCGTATATCATCTCTGATGTCAAACATCGATGGATATAAGATCATCCATCGCCCATCTGTATGGGTCGAGAAGGTATACGCTAGTCTACTCTGGTATATCGATGCCCCGTCTCGATATACCCTCGACTAGGGACTTTGAAGGATGTACTTATGGACTACCATGTCCCCACTAGTATGATTCGCATCATAGTCCAGGTAGTCAAGCACACATCCTAAGGGCTTTACCAACATGTAACAGAGAGACAATCAGTATACACGTTAAGGTAAAGTTCAACCACATAGCATACTATCATGTCGAGCAAGAAAGTCCTCCCTATATACGTCCCAGCATCCACTACAATATACATCCTATGTACAGTAATGGCCTCTAGGGCATACATATAACTAACAATCTCCCACTTGCACTAGGGCCATCTGATAGCAGTGGTTGCAGTATCTCATACTCAACCATCCCATAAAAGTCTCTCTCTGGGAACAGGCCTTTGTGAGTGGATCCGCTGTGTTGTCCTCTGAGTCTACTCTCCTATCCTCGATCTCCCTGGAGATCAACCATCTCCATGATCAGGTGACACTGCCTTAGAATATGTCTGGATCACTGATGGGACCGACGTTCCTTGGCATAAGCCACAACTCCATTGTCTCATAATGGTTGGAACGTAGTTCATCTCATGAACCAATATACACCCAAACAGCCTTTTTGGTAGCGTCTTAAGTAGCGATGTATCCAGCCGTTATCGTCTATTATGTCACGGTATCTAGCTTGGAACTCTTCCAACATACCGTCCCTTTTGAGGGCAAAGACAATGCCTGTGACTGACATTCAGTCGTTCTTATCACTCTGGAACACTTCCAGCGATTCTCCCAAGGATCAATTGATATCATCTCACTACAACTAGTGAGAATCCTAATATCCTATTAAATCTATCTCATAGATCCAAAATCCAGGATTTAGTAGGTATCACTTTGATCCTATATGGAGAATCCTAGCGATAAGCGGAGATTGACCGAGCGTAGCATAAGAAACTCTTTTCTTATCAAGAGTATGTCATCCACGTACTCTACGAGGATCGTCACCATACTCCCTACTACCTTTTTGTTTATACAAGGTTCATCTACCATTTTGATGATGTCAAACTCTTTGACTAATCCATCAAAACAGATGTTCCAACTCCGCGATGCCTGCTTTATCCTATAAAGCATCATGCACACGTTTCCGCTGCTCCCACTGTCTACGAAGCCCTCTGGCTGTGTACTTATAGACGCACTCTTCCAAAATATCATTTAGAAAAGCAATCATGACACCCAACCACCAGATATCACAGTCATGGTATGTAGCCGTGACAAATAGTATCTGGATGGACTTAAGCATAGTTACTTGAAAAGGTTTCATCATTATCCACACCTGGTCAATGATGCAAACTTTTAACAAGTCTAGCTTTGAAAGTCTCAACTTTTCCATGTACACCAAGTAATTTTCTCAAGATATACTTGCTCCTGATGGGGATTTAACCCTTCCGATATAGCAACCAAAGTCCATACTTTGTTGGTGTATAAGGATTCCATCTCAGATCGATAAACATCCAGCCATTCTTATAGAGTCTCACTCTCGATGGCCTGCTCGAAGCTAGTTGGGTCATCATCTCATGATGCAATCCTCGCTCCCACTGTCATAGAGAAACAGAAGTATCTCTCAGGTGGGTGAGGAACCCTACTAGATCGGCGGAGAGGCTGAGGTTCGTTGGAATCTACTGAATCCTTTGGTTCTATCAAATCATCAGCTGCAGTCTGTATAGCTGGAACATTTCCAGTTCTACATAACTGACCTTGCCTCGAGCTTGTCCGGATTTTGCTTTTCAGACATAGGCTGGACAACCCCAAATCTCAACTAACTTGAGAGATGGGCTCTTCCCTTATCATATCAAATATGAAGTGGTAGGCAACTGATTTGATTTGAACCCTATTCAATAGGTATGCAACTTCGTAAGTGCATAACTCCCAAAAGGAAAAAGGTAACTCAGTATTACTCATCATAGAGCACACCATATCAAATAGGGTGTATCTGCTCCACCCCGATATACCATCGTGCTATGGTGTATACGGAGGAGTAATGCTGAGAGAGAATCTCATTCTCCTTTAGAATAGTCCTGGAATTCCGTGCTCAAGTATTCTCCTCCTTGATCTCATCAAAGGACATATTACTTATACCCGTATTTTGGTTCTCTACTTCTAACTTATATTCTGTGAATATCTCAAAAGGTTCGGACTTGTGTTTCAACAGGAACATATGTCTGAATCTAAAGAGATCATCAGAGAACGTAATGAAGTATAAAGAACCAGTCTTGGTATGTGTAGACAGGGGACCTACATACATCAACATGTATCATCCCAAGAGTTCACTAACTCTTTCTCTGTTTCCAATAAACAGAGCTGTGGTCATCTTATCTTTGTGACATGACTGGCGAGTTTCACAAGATGTAAATTCAAACTAATTTAAATATGCATCTTTATGTAACTCTGCTAGTCGGGTCGCATTGATATGACCTAGTCTACAATACCTCAAGAAGGATCCGTTCATTTCTGAACTCTTCCTCTTGTGTGTGTTCTGTATACTAAGAACTGTAGTTTGATTTAGAACATCAATGCTTTTAGATAACGTTCCTGAACCGATCAACTTTTGATATAGGAAATGTTCAAAACATTATCCATCAATACAAAATTTTATCGTTTCTTTACTAATAAAGAGACAGATATGATTTTGTATATCAGGTTCGGTATCTAATAACATTCGTTCAGAATCAATGTATCGGTAATACAGGGTGACAGTGACCGACAGACTTGGCTGCAACTCTTGCCCCGTTTTCTGCCTCATGAAACTTATCACCCGTTCTCAGTTTTTCTACCTTTTGTAGCCCTATGTAACAGATTACATATCTGGGATCCTGATCCGGTATCATATACCCAGGATGCGGAGGATACTGAGAAACAGTTCTGTATAATGAACACACCCGAAGATGATGCATCAGCATGCACTCTCTTCGTTTGGGCGGCACGGGAAATCTGGTATTCCCCAATTTCCTGCTCTGTCTTATAACAATTATAAGTTGGAGCGGGACCAACGTTCCCCAGCTCAGTATAACAAGCGGGTTCGGTCAATAATCCGTATTATTATCTTGATTAAGGCGTGATATGGTCGCTACCAGGAGAGAGAGAGAAGAAAACACTCAGCGTGCGCTCTTGTAAGAATAGATTGGTTTTTATCTAATCAGGATGGCTCCCACTGCTTTTTATCAAATCTTCCTTCAAACCCTACAAGGAAAGACTAGCCGGGATTAATTACACACTACAAGTTCGCCAATCTTTCAGCCAGGCCAGTGTCGGTACTTTGAGGGAGGTCCCCCGTGCTTTCGCACAAACCTAATTAATGTAAACCTCGTTTTCCCAGAGGCGTAACCCCGTTAACACCTTTCTAGACACCTACTTGATCGGCTAATTGTAATGTATAAAACTCTCCCAGGAGTAACACTTACTCACAGCGGGTATCGGGATCCAACTATCACATAGAAGGTATGCAATCTCATTGCAAATTTCAACACTTGAAATTCCCGATAATATTTTGCCCCTAATCTCCTATGACCTTGACAAAGGCCAACAAACCATAGGATGCTAGTCAAGTTCAACCCGTCATTTCTTGATCGAAATAAACCCACCCGCATGGCCCTTGACAAAGGCCAACAAGGTCGCACGACTACCCTAATCCAATCTGCATCATATGCATAAGCAGATAAGCACCAGTTAGCTACCGCACACTGCGCCTTGACAAAGGCCAACAAACGCAGCATGAATACTAACTACTACTTATCTGAAATGACGGAGGGCTACGACAGGTTTTTCTGAAAACCTATTGCGTAATGAACTTGATATCGTTGTAGGATCGAATGAATTTTGAAATGGAGTGTTTTTGAGGCTTTTCTAGTTTTGCTAAAGGAGTCACTCCCGGTGAAGGGATCGTCGGTCCTTTCCTCGTCGAATGAGGTGCGGGATATATCATATATATCACCGTGCAAAGCAAAAACTCTTAAAAGCAATCAAAAGACAAACCGAGGGCGTAGCATCGACCAGTTATTGCTAAAGGAGTCACTCCCGGTGAAGGGATCTCGGTCCTTTCCTTATCGAATAAGGTGCAGGATATATCACATATACCGCTGTGCAAAGCAAGAACTGTAGCTACCTGTTTTATTTTGAAATTCGATTCTACAACATCTTAGGTTTCTTTTAATTCATTAATCACATTAATGAAGTCCCATCATTTAAATACCTAAACATCACAGATAAATACAACGTACACTTATGCCATCCGCATTCGCCTCGATGTCCCCTCGTGCACCGTTAGGTTAGGTAACTAACGACAGAGCGGGGCAGGGCTAGCGCGGGTGTATAACATAAGTAACGTCTATATATAATATATCATATATACTATATATTTATCTATCACAGAACATCACATGATCACATCACAGATATCGCAGCAGAAGAATCATATGAAATATTGGATATTCTAGGACGTCCGTGTTTTCAATACGAGCCAGTATAAAACACGGATTCCACGGTCGCGATGAATAGCCAAACCCACACCCCTAGACCCCTACGAGAGCGGCAAGCAACCCTACCAATTCTGGAGTTAGGAGACCCGGACTCGACTCCTCGAGTTGGTCTCCCACTGGACTCCAGAACCCGGTTACTTGTGCCCTCCTCCTTGGGTCTATCCTAGTGCGGAAAAGTAAATAATATACAATAACTGGTGACATCTTCCGCAACCTGGAAGCGCCCCAAATAAAAGAATATTGCATACAAGTTTTTACATGAATGAAAATGAAAAACACTCATCTCACATAAAAACCCCCCCGGCTATTCAAACACGATGATCCAATATAACATATCCAGCAACACATAACATCACATGTCATCAACGTAAGTAAATATGCGCATCCCAATTGTCGTTGGCATATAGCAACGAAACCGGCGATATCACATATTACACTTACGGTCACAGAAAAGAAAGTGTAAAACTACAACAGTTGGAATCCGCAACCTCCTCAGACATCGCATGCCTGACCAAATGAATTACTTAGACATCGCATGCCTAACAATTATAAACTCCGCATTTTAGTCTCTTTATCGAAAACACTTTTCAATACCAAGTCGGGCAATTCAACAGGATTCCCGACATTTTGATCGAATGCTCGTCGCAAACTTCAGTAGACGGCCACACCCCCGATACCGTCGATGAAGTGCACCAAGGCGGAACACCGCTACCGCGAGCACCCGGACGGATGCTTTCGGCGACGGGGTTCTCCTACAGTCACTTGGTCGGGGCTATGGAGTGAGGCTGTCTATTAAGTTTACCCGGCTAGTATCCGCGTACGCTACGTGATTGCGACGGACTTTTGATCACATCAAAATTCCGTGGCAACCGATCAAATGAGACTAAAGTGCTATGTTTATAACATTCATTCAGTTATCTCATAACTCATTGTGAATTCCAATTATTGTATCCGATTCCGGATAAATAGAAAATGTCAAACTTTCCGATCGAACAATCAAACACCCAAGTTTTCCCGATACAGCTTAACACATGAAATAAGTCTAACAACATTCAGTTCGTGCCTCAGTACCAACGGTCCATCCGTAGAAGGGTCAAGCCAACGCCTCACATGTGGCACGCCGTACTGCCCCAAACCCTAAGGTTCAAAGGGCAGTTCAAGACGGTCACATAATCGAGTTAAGGTTTGTTGTCTTCTAGAGGGTCCATCGCGTTACTTGCACTACTTAGAACGTCATTAAACTACCGAAAAATCCAACACTTGGAAATTTCCCGGCAGGGGAAAAGGTGGGTATTTATATCCGGTCGAACTTTTTAACAAATTCAAAAAATTATCCGGAAAGCCACATAGACAAAATTAGATATTCCGATCGATACACGGAGTTCCTCATACAACCCAGAAAATAAAACTCTGGAATAAATATTAAAATATTCCCAGGAAAACCAGCACAGAAACTTATTAATTATGGTGCAAAATTCGATGACCAATACGACAAAACTGCCGCGGATCCGCCGCATGAGGCATGCTCATGCCGCGGAACCGCGGCTGAATGATGGAGTTATGGACTCGAATTTTACAGTAACCCATACAATCGCCTGCTGATTTTTCTGCATATTTTTAATTTACAAAAATCCACATTTTACAAAAAAGTCCAGAGAGCCGTTTTCCGGGTTAGGTTTTGGTTCGATCGGACATCTAACTTTGTCTAGACTTCGCCTAAGGCTCTAGCTAGGCTCTGATACCACTGTAGGGTTCCTAGGCACCCTAATGAGGTCTCGCAAGGCATCGAACATGCCAATTTCAAAAAATCTAGGTGCCGAGAAACCCGACTACGGATCGTCGGCTAGAAATCTAGGCGAAAACGAAATCTAGTTAACACTTAACTAAAAGTTTAACGGAAATACAACCTTTGTAGATCCGGTGCTCCACCTCCATAGCTCCGCAACGAAGTCCCCTCGCTGTCCAAAAGAATTCCCGGGCTCTAGCGTCGGCTTCGTTGGAGAAATGGCGAGCTAGGTCGTCGATGTCCATGCCGAAGATGATCTACGTCGAGGCATCGCTAAATCAAGCTCCGACTTCACCAAGTCAAGAAACTTGTGAAGAAAACACACTCTACTACTTGGCAAGAGGTAGAGGATGAAGAAATAGGAAGTGGGTAGACTTTAGAATTGGATTTCTCACTCATTTCATCAATCCACCATTGATGTAGTCAAGCTTTTCTTCTTGAGTTCAAGGAAGAAGAAGAAGAAAGTTATGATAAGATTAATTAGAAAAGAAAAGAATAATCATTCTTATCATAAAGGTAACCATGGTAAAGTGTAGAGAGTGAACAAGGGTTAGTGGAGTGGTTAGGGTTAAGGATGAGACAAAAATGGTGACATAGTCAAAGTGTTCATGAAGCTTCATGAATGATTAAAAGAATGCCACCATTTTTCTCACCCTTTTTCTTTTTCCAAATGAATAACTAAATAATAAATAAATAAATGAAAAAGAAAACAAAACCCTAACCATTCACAACCATGGTTTAATCTTTACACTTAACCAATATAGCATGCATCATCAAACATGATACAAACATGTGCACAAAATCATATCGCATATATAATGCGCACATCCGAGTGAGAAAATCCATTCAAAGTGAACCGATACTAGTTAATGCAAAGTAATATATCAAATATATAATTATACATTAAATCATTAAATCAACACTTGATTCAATGATCCGGTCATGTCGCACATAACTGACTGGTATCAATAGTAACAACTTATCGAATAAACACTTGATCCGATAACCCGGCTATATCGCATATAACCGATCAATGTCACATCGCGAGAATCGAATACAGTATCACATACTGGTATTATTCTCGGTCCCGCATATATCTCATATGCGCTCCTATTTCGTTTCGCTTGAGCCAGGAAACTTCTGTGTAGGACTCTAAAGACTCGTCAATACGCCGGCAGCGGATGATGATCATATCAAACATCCACAAGCCGCAAGCGGTCTGCTAAAAGTAACGGCCACCCGGGTATTGAGCGATCAGAAGATCGACGAGCAAGCCCGCTCACACTCCTGTGAATCCAACCAGTAACACTACCGTACAGTCCGGTCTGATCGTCTGATATGTCGCATATCTCGCCTAGGGGT
Organism: Agapanthus africanus; assembly: GCA_030015575.1. NCBI lineage: Eukaryota > Viridiplantae > Streptophyta > Magnoliopsida > Asparagales > Amaryllidaceae > Agapanthus > Agapanthus africanus. The sequence continues at coordinate 421,313,814 of CM057344.1, forward strand.
GGTAAACGTCAGACCCCAATAGCTCGATAAGTCGTGTTGATATGAGGTCTATAACAATTCGAGAAACTACTGGTAACACTTACCAGTAAATCTCAGCAACCCTGGCCAGGGATTTCCTGTTATAGCCAATCGAACACAGCGCAACATCAACCCCCTATACCGAGAGAGACGAATCCCCTCCTATCGCTCATTGCCTCCATGTGACTCGGGACTGTACCCAAAAACCACCGTTTTGCACGCCCTCTTGGATGTGGTAAGATGGAAATCAAAGCACAGTGGGAACCACACAAGACTCTATGACGATCTCGGGTCATCAGACTACTCTGTACCAGTGTCACCAGAGAACTGCCATCTGACGTGAGGTATAATACCATCTGGGAGTTCTCGGCGAGTCCGTCCAGTGTACCCAGTCTCTACTGAGCACCCGTATATCATCTCTGATGTCAAACACCGATGGATATGGGATCATCCATCGCCCATCTGTATGGGTCGAGAAGGTATACGCTAGTCTACTCTGGTATATCGATGCCCCGTCTCGATATACCCTCGACTAGGGACTTTGAAGGATGTACTTATGGACTATCATGTCCCCACTAGTATGATCCGCATCATAGTCCAGGTAGTCAAGCACACATCCTAAGGGCTTTACCAACATGTAACAGAGAGACAATCAGTATACACGTTAAGGTAAAGTTCAACCAGATAGCATACTATCATGTCGAGCAAGAAAGTCCTCCCTATATACGTCCCAGCATCCACTACAATATACATCCTATGTACAGTAATGGCCTCTAGGGTATACATATAACTAACAGCCCTCCGTCATTTCAGATAAGTAGTAGTTAGTATTCGTGCTGCGTTTGTTGGCCTTTGTCAAGGCGTAGTGTGCTGTAGCTGACTAGTGCTTATCTGCTTATGCATATGATGCAGATTGAGTTAGGATAGTCGTGCGACCTTGTTGGCCTTTGTCAAGGGCCGTGCGGCTGGGTTTAATTCAATCAAGAAATGACGGGTTGAACTTGACTAGCATCCTATGGTTTGTTGGCCTTTGTCAAGGTCATAGGAGGTTAGGGGCAAAATATTATCGGGAATTTCAAGTGTTGAAATTTGCAATGATATTGCATACCTTCTATGAGATAGTTGGATCCCGATACCCACTGCGAGTAATTGTTACTCCTGGGAGAGTTTTACACATTACAATTAGCCGATCAAGTAGGTGTCTAGAAAGGTGTTAACGAGATTACGCCTCTGGGAAAATGAGGTTTACATTAATTAGGTTCGTGTGAAAGCACGGGGGACCTCCCTCAAAGTACCGACACTGGCCTGGCTGAAAGATTGGCGAACTTGTAGCATGTAATTAATCCCGGCTAGTCATTCCTTTTAGGGTTTGAAGGAAGATTTGATAAAAACAGTGGGAGCCATCCTGATTAGATAAAATAAATAACCAATCTGATCTTGCAAGAGCGCACGCTGAGTGTTTTGCTCTCTCTCTCTCCTGGTAGCGACCATATCACGCCTTAATCAAGATAATAATATGGATTATTGACTGAACCCGCTTGTTATACTAAGCTGTGGAACATTGGTCCCGCTCCAACTTATAATTGTTATAAGACAGAGCAGGAAATTGGGGATTACCAGATTTCCCGTGCCGCCCAAACGAAGAAAGTGCATATGATGCATCTCCTTCGGGTGTGTTCGTTACACAGAACTGTTTCTCAGTATCCTCTGTGTAGGGTTCCTAGGCACTCTAATGAGGTCTCACAAGGCATCAACCATGCCAATTTCAAATTTTACGGGTGCCGAGAAACCCTAATACGGATCGTTGGCTAGATATATAGGCGAACAATGCAACTAGTTAACAATTTAACTTAAAGAACGGAAATACAACCTTTGTAGATCCGGTTCTCCACCTCCATAGTTCCATGATGAAGTCCCTCCACTGTCCAAATCGGATCCTGGACTCTAGCGTCGGCTTCGTCGGAGAAAAGGGCGGGCTAGGTCGTCGATGTCGATGCCGAAGATGATCTACGTCGAGGCATCACAAGATCAAGCTCCCCCTTCACCAAGCCATGAAAACTTGTGAAGGAAACACCCTATACTACCTGGCAAGAGGTAGAGGATGAAGAAATAGGAAGTGGGTTCACTTAAGAATTGGATTTCTCACTCATTTCATCAATTCACCATTGATGAAGTCAAGCTTTCTTCATTGAAGAAGATGAAGAAGAAGAAGAAAGAATATCATAAGTATTTTCAAAATAGAAAATAATATGAATACTTATCATATCCTAACCCTAGTTAAGTGTAGAGAATAGACCATGGTTTGTTTAAATGGTTAGGGTTAAGCATGAAGACAAAATGGTTACAAAGTCAAACCTTCATGAAGATTCAACTACAAACAAAGAAAGCCACCATTTTCTCTTTATTCTTTCCAAAATAAATAAATAAATAAATAAGAAAGAAAAGCAAAACCCTAATCATTAACTTAATGTCATGACCCGAAAGTATGGAACGCGACTGGCACTTAGATTACGAGACGTCTAAAGGCGTACCGTAACCTAAGTCAGACAAAGCCCAAAAGAATCTAAACCAAAATCAAAAGAGAGTGAAGGAAAATCTTTAATGAAAATGGTTTTTAAAATCATTTAGGTTGCATAGAATCCCAAAAAAAAAACATCATAAATTTCTGAAAATTTCGGCAGAGTCTCCCCTGTATTTTCTATCCCCTAAAATGGGTACAACAAGATAATAACCCTGTAATCATAAAAATGGCATCCCCAAGCGGGAGTTAGCTCTTCGCCTAAGGCGGATCACAACCACATACAATATAATAGTAATATCAAGAAAAAGAGCATAAAAGAAATGCAAAATACCAGAAAACACACGTCGGCTCAAGTGAGCTCGACCCAAAAGAAACCACAAATATACAAACCTCTCAGTCTCGTCACTAGGTCGCATATACAATATAAAGTGGTAGATGGAGTTTACTAGATACAATGATAAAGCAAAAAGAAATAAAGTGTGCTCGCAACCCACCTACAGGCGATGTCGCGAGTCTGAGCAAAAGGAACTGATGATAAAATAGCCCGCCGCTACAAGACTAACGGGTCCGACCTGCAAGACACTGTGGCACAACGGGGGTGAGTTGCCAGCTCGTGAGTAAATATAACATCTAATAAGGCAATCGTAAGAATGCACGCAATGCACCACAACATGCATGTCCATATGTGATATAATATCTCTAGTATGCATGCACAGGTATGCAATGTCATTATTAAGGCTTTAAGTGTTTTAAATGCTACGGGTATTGAATTCTTAACTTTAGAAAATGAATATCTGTATAACAGCTAAGTACCATCAAGAAATCATCTGAAAACCCGTGTCAAATATCGACACCAAATAGGAATCATATCTGTCTCAATATCGGGCTCCGTCAGTCCGGATCGGCCCATATCATAAATCTCACGACAACGGTCGGTATCCTCCGGATATCCGCCGCGCCAGACAACACCGGTAGGTAGTCTTCCCCTGCCAGGCTTATCGTCTACAACTCGATCTTCTTGCCCCGGGGTACCATACCGGGCCCACCATATACCCGAGACGGTTCATCCACTCCTCGAATCGGGTCTCGAAATCCAACAGAAAACATGAAAACTCATGGTGGACGACACATACATCACGAGAAAACCGCAACTTTGTTTTGAAAATGATAAATATAAAGTTTTGTTAAATTCTTGCGGTTTTCCCCAAAAATCCAGAAATCGCAGCAATACTGAAATCCTCAAGAAGATCATAATGTCCACATGTTATATATGATAAATGTTTATGATATCAATGCATACGATGTGAATTTTGCTAGAAATCAATATAAATATGATGATGATGCGAGGTATACGTATGCTATGCAATTTCATATATCAAGTATGAATGCAAGTGACGATATTATGATAAGCAGGTTCTATAGTGCACGTGGCATGGCAATTACCAAAGGCGTGTGTGTCACATGAATAGTGCGCGTGCAATAGATGCCAATGGTAATGGTGTTCGTGTCCTACAAAGTGATATCGCATAAGTATAGATGAATGTCCATGCAATCTAATATACTGTTCGCTATAAGGGTATGCAGTGTACATGAATGGATAAGCTAGCTAACAATATGAATCTGGCAAAAAGTAGGGTAATCCTAACTGGGGGGGCGCCTCGCGCCATTCAGACGATTCCCCCATAGATGAATACATCTACTCACCTGAAATCTCCGCTAATCCGATCCGGCCACCGCCTTGCCTTTTCGCGCCGTGTCCGATGTTTCCCCGACCGATCCTATATTTGCACAATATCAAGCATAAGATTACAAAACCTAAGACGATGCAAGTCACAATATACAATTATCGACGCTCTCGAATTAATCATAGCATGCACTCGGTGCGCGGAAAAACGCACGAAAATCGCTAACCTTTAACTAGAATCGTCATTTCGGGGAAATCGACAAAACTACAACCCGACTAGACGAAACCCCGCATTCGCACACTCTAACAGTCCTATACGAAGCTAATTATATCGCTAACATAACGCATTTTGATCGCATTCTAATTTTCGTAAAAATCTAGTAAGCAAATTCAATACCGATTCGATGCAAACATCGAAATTTAATCGATTTAGCGAGCATATCATTACACAATTAACCACTCTAATCAATTAGATAACCAAAACCCTAACTTAATTCTAACAACCATGTTTCAAACCCTAACTCAACATCAAAACCCCTTCTTGATTTTCATGAACAATAATTTACAACTAAATTAATACTTCAAAATTAAATTCTAGCATATATAAACTACAAGTTAGCAACTAGTTTAGGATTTTACCTTACAAGTGGAAACCTAGCATGATCAAGTCACCAAGAAAGCCTCCTTTCATCAAGTTTTTTAACTAATTTGGGTTGAAGAGAGAATGGATTAGGGTTTGGCTTTGAATGGGTGAATGAAATTTGTTGATTTTTAATGGATTTTAGCATGAAAATGAAGCAAAAAAAAGAAGTGAGAAGAGGGGGTTTGCTGCAGGATTGCGGTCGGCTGCAGGTTGAGGAGGGAGTGTGGGATTTTTTGGAGAAGTTTCTAGGTCTACAAACCCATCATGTTCTCATTTAATGCTCTCAAATCAACATTTTACAAAAAAAACCTCATTTTACATCATTTTTCCATTAAATTTTCAACCCTAAAACCAAAAGTTTGCAAGTCATGATATAATTTTATTAACACCCTATTTTAGCTTATAAAGAGTCCTAATTATGAAATTTACCCAATTAAATTTGTATTTATCACTAATTTAATGTATTTAAAAAGGCTTAAAATAAAAAAAAAATAATTAATTACGAATTTTTTTTTATTTAACTAGAAAATTATAAGTGACATTTTAGTGACAAAATTGTAGTAATATCTTATCTAAATTTTGTATAATTAGGTCTATAATGAAAAATACCTATTTTGACTTTTTACGGAAAAAGCCGAAAAATTAGCCGATTACCGAAAAACTGCCTAAACGATTTTCGAAGGGTTACAATCTTCCCCCCTTAAAGAAATTCGGTCCCCGAATTTAGAATTTTAACTTCGCGTACCTTCAAAAAGATGGGGATATCTCTTCCTCATCTCGACCTCGGTCTCCCAGGTGACCTCCTCGCTGTTCGGGCCACGCCAAAGGACCTTGACGGACGGTATGACCTTCGACCTCAATTTCTTCACCTGCCGATCCAAAATGACCACCGGCTGCTCGGTGAAAGAAAGATCACGCTCTAGCTGGATCGTCTGGTGCTGAATCGCCTGGGAAGGATCATGAAGGTACTTGCGGAGCATCGAGACATGGAATACGGGGTGAACCTCGGGGAAGCTGGGCGGGAGAGCTAACCGATAAGCGACTGGACCAACACGCTCTAGGATCTTGAAAGGACCAACATATCTAGGACTCAGTTTCCCTTTCTGCCCAAATCTCATTACACCTTTCATCGGAGAGACCTTCAGGAAAACATGATCGCCAACAGCGAACTCGAGTCGGCGACGACGCTTGTCAGCATATGATTTCTGCCTGCTCTGTGCCGCTCTCATCCTGTCCCGAATCAGCCGTATCTTCTCGGTCGTCTCCTATACGATCTGCGGCCCCAAAATACTGCTCTCCCTGAGCTCTGTCCAACATACAGGCGATCGACATCTCCTCCCATATAAAGCCTCAAAAGGGGCCATCTGAATCGTCTCCTGGAAGCTATTATTGTAGGAAAACTCGATCAAAGGCAAATGACGATCCCAGCTACCACCGAAATCTAAAACGCAAGCTCTGAGCATGTCCTCAAGAGTCTGAATAGTACACTCTGACTGACCGTCAGTCTGCGGATGAAAGGCTGTGCTAAAACTCATTCGGGTGCCCAAACCTTCCTGGAGTTTCTGCCACAATCGGCTGGTAAACTGGGTGCCACGGTCGGACACGATGCAAGTCGGAACACCATGCAGTCGCACTATCTCATCAATATAAACCTGGGCGTACAGAGAAAATCCAAAAGTGGTCTTCACTGGCAGGAAGTGAGCCGCTTTCGTCAGTCGATCAACAATCACCTATATAGAGTCGTACCCTCGACTGGTCCTGGGTAGACCCACAATGAAGTCCATGGAGACCTGCTCCCACTTCCACTCAGGGATGGGCAAAGGCTGTAACTCGCCGGCTGGCCTCTGGTGCTCGGCCTTGACTTGCTGACAAGTCAGGCATCTCGACACAAAGTCTGTAATATCCTTTTTCATCCCGTCCCACCAGTAAACCTCTCTCAAATCACGGTACATCTTGGTGGAACCTGGATGCACGCTGTATACTGATCTATGTGCCTCCTCGAGAATATCACGCCTCAGTCCCTCTGAATCTGGCACACACAGTCGAGTCCCAAATCGAAGTATCCCCTGATCATCAATCACGAACTCAGAAACTCTGCCCTGCCGAATCTGCTTAATAATCTCTAAGATACGGGCATCGCCGGACTGTGCCTCGCGGATACGGTCAAGTAACTGTGGGCGTGCTCTGAAATGGGCCAGCTGTCCCCCTGTAGGAGTAAACTCGAACTGCACTCTGCTATCACATAACACCTGCCAATCCGCCGTCGACTGCATCTGTACTGCGCTCAAACAAGATAAGCTACCTCCGGGCCTCCTACTCAAAGCATCTGCCACCACATTCGCCTTGCCCGGATGGTATAGAATCTCGCAGTCATAATCCTTCACCAGCTCCATCCAACGGCGCTGTCTCAGGTTCAGATCTCGCTGCTGGAAGATATACTTCAAACTCTTGTGGGCAGTGAATATCTGGCACGACTCACCGTATAGGTAATGTCTCCAGATCTTAAGTGCAAATACCACTGCAGCCATCTCTAAATCATGGGTGGGGTAGTTCTGCTCGTGTTTCCTCAGCTGCCGAGAAGCATACGCGATAACTCTGTCGTGCTGCATCAACACACATCCCAGCCCCACTCTAAAAGCATCACAATATACCACGAACCCGCCTGATCCTGAATGCAATGCTAACACTGGTGCAGTAGTCAGACGAGTCTTCAACTGCTGGAAGCTATCCTCACATGCCTGGGTCCAATCAAAAGGAACCACCTTCCGGGTCAACCCGGTCAAAGGTGCAGCAATGCGGGAGAAATCCTGGACAAAACGTCGATAGTAGCCGGCCAGACCTAGAAAACTGCGAACCTCTGTAACTGATACTGGTCTAGGCCAACGCTGAACTGCCTCGAACTTCTTCGGGTCCTCACAAATACCATCTCTCGTCACCACATGACCCAAGAAATCGACACTGTCTAGCCAGAATGCGCACTTGGAGAATTTGGCGAAAAGCTGATGCTCCCTCAAAGTCTGCAATATGATAAGTAAGTGCTGCTCATGCTCCTCCCGGCTCCGAGAATAAACCAAGATGTCGTCAATGAACACAATAATGAACTGATCGAGATACGGCCTGAATACACGGTTCATCAAATCCATAAATGCTGCCGGGGCATTGGTGAGCCCGAACGACATCACCAAGAACTCGTAATGACCATATCGAGTACGGAAAGCGGTCTTCGGAATATCCTCCTTCCGAACCAGCAACTGGTGATAACCTGACTTGTAAATCAACCTTCGAGAAGAACCCTGCACCCTGGAGCTGATCGAATAAGTCATCAATGCGGGGTAGGGGATACCTGTTCCGCACAGTAACCCGGTTCAGCTGACGATAATCGATGCATAAGCGCATACTTCCGTCCTTCTTCTTAACAAACAAGATGGGAGCACCCCAAGGTGACACACTCGGTCGGATAAGCCCTTTGTCCAGCAAGTCCTGTAACTGATCCTTTAGCTCTCTCAGCTCCGCCGGGGCCATCCGATAAGGAGGCATAGAAATAGGCCCCGTGCCGGGGATCAAGTCAATGCAGAACTCAATCTCGCGCTCTGGTGGCAGACCAGGCAGCTCGTCAGGGAATACATCAGGAAACTCTCTCACAACAGGGACCCGGTCCAACGGAACCTCTGTGGAGCTAGTATCACAAACATAAGCTAAGAATCCCTGACACCCTTTCCTTAAGAGCTGACCAGCGCGAAGAGAAGAAATCAAGCTGGGAAGGGTAGCGCTACGATCTCCTTGAATAATGAGAACCGGCTCACCAGGAAAACTGAATCTGACTGCTTTTTCACGGTAGTCCACGGATGCATAACAGGTGGCTAGCCAGTCCATCCAAGAAGAACGTCAAAGTCTAGCATATCGAGGAGAATCAAATCAACTGAAGAATCTCTCTCCCCGATACGAACGGAACACGATCGGTACACAAAACGGGCAAAAAAAGACTCGCCTACCGCGGTAATAACGACAAGCGGCTGATCTAACGGAGAAGACTTTCGGCCCAACCTCGGTGCAAAATACGTGGATACATAGGAATGTGTGGAGCCTGGATCAAATAATACCCGTGCATCAAAAGAACATACTGGCAGAGTACCTGTTACGACGGCATTGGATGCCTATGCATCCTGAGGAGTCAATGCGAACACTCGGGCCTGTCCACCACTAATAGCTGGCTGTGCTCTGCCTCTACCTCGGCCTCTGCCTCTGTCTCTGTCGCCTCATCCTCTCTGAACCGGACCGCCACGCCCAAGGCCTCTAGAAGCATCTGGCTGGCGTGGAGCATCATCAGGAGTAGGAAGTAAAGCTCTCTGAGAAGGTGGTGAGGGTGGTAAAGTCACATGCGGGACTGTCGCCGCGCCCTGGCGTCCCATGGTACAGTCTCTGACACGGTGGTACTGACTCCCACACCGAAAACATCCTGGAGACGACTGCTGGGTCTGTGGATATGAACCAAATAACTGACCTCGTCTCAATCCTCTGCCTCCACCATCTCCCGAAAATAATCTATCGCGGTGTCTACCCATCTGCCGCTGAGCTGGCGTATCAGTACGGATCCTCTTCGGCCCAGAAACGACCGGAGTCTCAGAAATACGCTCCTCCAAAAGTAAGGCTGCATCCATCGCAGCAGCGTATGTATCAAAGTGCTGGGTGCCGATGGCAAGGAATAGTTGTGTATCAAGCCCTCGTACAAACCTCTTTATTCTCTTCTCTTCTGTGTCGACTAGGTACGGAGCATATCGAGACAACTGGGTAAACTGTATATCATACTCCGACACTGTCATCCGAGGAGTCTTGTGCAAAGACTCAAAACTACGGGCTCGAGCATCTCGGACACTCTCCGGAAGAAAACGGGCAAGAAATGCAGCTGTAAACTCATCCCAGGACATAGAAGGCAGACCTGCAGCTCGGCCTCTCTCTACTGAGTCGTACCATGTCTGGGCAAGACCCTCCAGACGAAAGCTCGCAAACTCCACCAATCTATCATCAGAACACCTCAACGAACGGCAAATCCGAGCCATCCTATCAAGAAATGCCTGTGGGTCCTCTGTCGCATCTGTACCGGTAAAAGCTGGAGGTCTCAATCTCATGAACTCCTGTAGCGAAACAGGGATAGTCTCCGTAGTAGCAGCAGGAGTGACCATCTGTGCAGCAGGTACGATCGTGGTCTGTGCGGTGGAAGGAACGTCCTCGGATCTCTGTGCCCGGCTGGACTCAACTAAAGATCCCATCATCTTCCGCAACTCTTGCATGCCGGCCTCTAGTCTGGAAATACGGTCAGGATAAGGCTGATCTGTAGGACCCTGAGGGGTAGGCGTATCCTCCCGCTCGATCCTCGCCTCAGACGAGCCCGCTCGAATCTCATCCCTAGCGGCAGCCCGCTGAGCTCTCGTAGTCTTTGGCGGCATCGAAGCTGGAATAAGAAACAGGACTGATAAGGACATTGCAATTGAATCAAGGAATGCAAGGAATCAAGAAAGGAAATACAAGCAATTATGTCCTAAGGTCACTTAGGCGGAGTACCGTATCGTAAGTATGCCGCTGATCATACCCACGCTACGCCACTCTTCTTAAGTCACCTACTCCATCTACCAAGGTCGTCCTACACTCAGAAAGGTAAAACCTACGCGCTGATACCAACTTTGTCACGACCCGAAAGTACGGAACGCGACTGGCACTTAGATTACGAGACGTCTAAAGGCGTACCGTAACCTAAGTCAACCAAAGCCCAAAAGAATCTAAACCAAAATCAAAAGAGAGTGAAGGAAAACCTTTAATGAAAATGGTTTTTAAAATCATTTAGGTTGCATAGAATCCTAAAAAAGAAAACATCATAAATTTCTGAAAATTTCGGCAGAGTCTCCCTGTATTTTCTATCCCCCAAAATGGGTACAACAAGATAATAACCCTGTAATCATAAAAATGGCATCCCCAAGCGGGAGCTAGCTCTTCGCCCAAGGCGGATCACAACCACATGCAATATAACAGTAATATCAAGAAAAAGATCATAAAAGAAATGCAAAATACCAGAAAACACACGTCGGCTCAAGTGAGCTCAACCCAAAAGAAACCACAAATATACAAACCTCTCAGTCTCGTCACTAGGTCGCATATACAATATAAAGTGGTAGATGGAGTATACTAGATACAATGATAAAGCAAAAAGAAATAAAGTGTGCTCGCAACCCACCTACAGGCGATGTCGCGAGTCTGAGCAAAAGGAACTGATGATAAGATAGCCCGCCGCTACAAGACTAACGGGTCCGACCTGCAAGACACTGTGGCACAACGGGGGTGAGTTGCCAGCTCGTGAGTAAATATAACATCTAATAAGGCAATCATAAGAATGCACGCAATGCACCACAACATGCATGTCCATATATGATATAATATCTCTAGTATGCATGCACAGGTATGCAATGTCATTATTAAGGCTTTAAGTGTTTTAAATGCTACGGGTATTGAAATCTTAACTTTAGAAAATGAATATCTGTATAATAGTTAAGTACCATCAAGAAATCATCTGAAAACCCGTGTCAAGTATTGACACCAAATAGGAATCATATCTGTCTCAATATCGGGCTCCGTCAGTCCGGATCGGCCCATATCATAAATCTCACGACAACGGTCGGTATCCTCCGGATATCCGCCACGCCAGACATCACCGGTAGGTAGTCTTCCCCTGCCAGGCTCACCGTCTACAACTCGATCTTCTTGCCCCGGGGTACCATACCGGGCCCACCATGTACCCGAGACGGTTCATCCACTCCTCGAATCGGGTCTCGAAATCCAACAGAAAACATGAAAACTCATGGTGGACGACACATACATCACGAGAAAACCGCAACTTTGTTTTGAAAATGATAAATATAAGGTTTTGTTAAATTCTTGCGGTTTTCCCCAAAAATCCAGAAATCGCAGCAATACTGAAATCCTCAAGAAGATCATAATGTTCACATGTTATATATGATAAATGTTTATGATATCAATGCATACGATGTGAATTTTGCTAGAAATCTATATAAATATGATGATGATGCGAGGTATACGTATGCTATGCAATTTCATATATCAAGTATGAATGCAAGTGACGATATTATGATAAGCAGGTTCTATAGTGCACGTGGCATGGCAATTACCAAAGGCGTGTGTGTCACATGACTAGTGCGCGTGCAACAGATGCCAATGGTAATGGTGTTCGTGTCCTACAAAGTGATATCGCATAAGTATAGATGAATGTCCATGCAATCTAATATACTGTTCGCTATAAGGGTATGCAGTGTACATGAATGGATAAGCTAGCTAACAATATGAATCTTGCAAAAAGTAGGGTTATCCTAACTAAGGGGGGCGCCTCGCGCCATTCAGACGATTCCCCCATAGATGAATACATCTACTCACCTGAAATCTCCGCTAATCCGATCCGGCCACCGCCTTGCCTTTTCGCGCCGTGTCCGATGTTTCCCCGACCGATCCTATATTTGCACAATATCAAGCATAAGATTACAAAACCTAAGACGATGCAAGTCACAATATACAATTATCGACGCTCTCGAATTAATCATAGCATGCATTCGGTGCGCGGAAAAACGCACGAAAATCGCTAACCTTTAACTAGAATCGTCATTTCGGGGAAATCGACAAAACTACAACCCGACTAGACGAAACCCCGTGTTCGCGCACTCTAACAGTCCTATACGAAGCTAATTATATCGCTAACATAACGCATTTTGATCGCATTCTAATTTTCGTAAAAATCTAGTAAGCAAATTCAATACCGATTCGATGCAAACATCGAAATTTAATCGATTTAGCGAGCATATCATTACACAATTAACCACTCTAATCAATTAGATAACCAAAACCCTAACTTAATTCTAACAACCATGTTTCAAACCCTAACTCAACATCAAAACCCCTTCTTGATTTTCATGAACTATAATTTACATCTAAATTAATACTTCAAAATTAAATTCTAGCATATATAAACTACAAGTTAGCAACTAGTTTAGGATTTTACCTTACAAGTGGAAACCTAGCATGATCAAGTCACCAAGAAAGCCTCCTTTCATCAAGTTTTTTAACTAATTTGGGTTGAAGAGAGAATGGATTAGGGTTTGGCTTTGAATGGGTGAATGAAATTTGTTGATTTTTAATGGATTTTAGCATGAAAATGAAGCAAAAAAAAAGAAGTGAGAAGAGGGGGTTTGCTGCAGGATTGGGGTCGGCTGTAGGTTGAGGAGGGAGTGTGGGGTTTTTGGGAGAAGTTTCTAGGTCTACAAACCCATCATGTTCTCATTTAATGCTCTCAAATCAACATTTTACAAAAAAAACCTCATTTTACATCATTTTTCCATTAAATTTTCAACCCTAAAACCAAAAGTTTGCAAGTCATGATATAATTTTATTAACACCCTATTTTAGCTTATAAAGACTCCTAATTATGAAATTTACCCAATTAAATTTGTATTTATCACTAATTTAATGTATTTAAAAAGGCTTAAAATAATAAAAAAATAATTAATTACGAAATTTTTTTTATTTAACTAGAAAATTATAAGTGACATTTTAGTGACAAAATTATAGTAATATCTTATCTAAATTTTGTATAATTAGGTCTATAATGAAAAATACCTATTTTGACTTTTTACGGAAAATGCCGAAAAATTAGCCGATTACCGAAAAACTGCCTAAACGATTTTCGAAGGGTTACACTTAACCATGGTTTAATCTTTACACTTAACCAAGTTAACATGTATCATCAAACATGATACAATCAAGTGCACAAAAGTATATCACATATACAACTTGTGAACTTCTAGTGAGAAAATCCATTTAAGTGAATCTATATTAGTTAATGTAAAGTGATATATCAAATATATAATTATACATTAAATCTTTAAATCAACACTTGATTTAACGACCCGGTCATATCGCATATAACCGACTAATATCAATAGTAACAACTTATCGAATCAACACTTGATACGATAACCCGGCTATAACGCATATAACCGATCAATGTTACATATCGCGAGAATCGAATACAGTATCACATACTGGTATCATTCTCGGTCCCGCACATATCTCATATGCGCTCCTATTTCGTTTCGCTTGAGCCAGGAAACCTCTTGGTAGGACTCTAAAGACTCGTCAATAGGCCGGCAGCAGGTGATGATCATATCAACCACCCACAAGCCGCAAGCGGTCTGCTAAACGTAACGGCCACACGGGTATTGAGCGATCAGAAGATCGACGAGCAAGCCCGCTCACACTCCAGTGAATCCAACCAGTAACACTACCGTACAGTCCGGTCTGATCGTCTGATATGTCGCATATCTCCCCTAGGGGTGGTAAACGTCAGACCCCAATAGTTCGATAAGTCGTGTCGATATGAGGTCTATAACAGTTTGAGAAACTACTGGTAACACTTAGCAGTAATTCTCAGCAACCCTGGCCAGGGATTTTCGGTTATAGCCAATCGAACACAGCGCAACATCAACTCCCTATACCGGGAGAGACGAATCCCCTCCTATCGCTCATTGCCTCCATGTGATTCGGGACTGTACCCAAAAGTCACCGTTTTGCATGCCCTCTTGGACGTGGTAAGGTGGAAATCAAAGCACAGTAGGAACCATACAAGACTCTATGACGATCTCGGGTCAACAGACTACTCTGTACCAGTGTCACCAGAGAACTGCCATCTGACGTAAGGTATAATACCATCTGGGAGTTCTCGGCGAGTCCGTCCAGTGTACCCAGTCTCCACTGAGCACCCGTATATCATCTCTGATGTCAAACACCAATGGATATGGGATCATCCATCGCCCATCTGTATGGGTCGAGAAGGTATAGGCTAGTCTACTCTGGTATATCGATGCCCCGTCTCGATATACCCACGACTAGGGACTGTGAAAGATGTACTTATGGACTACCATGTCCCCACTAGTATGATCTGCATCATAGTCTAGGTAGTCAAGTACACATCCTAAGGGCTTTACCAACATGTAACAGAGAGACAATCAGTGTACACGTTAAGGTAAAGATCAACCAGATAGCATACTATCATGTCGAGCAAGAAAGTCCTCCCTATATATGTCCCAGCATCCACTACAATATACATCCTATGTATAGTAATGGCCTCTAGGGCATGCATATAACTAACAATCTCCAACTTGCACTAGGGCCATCTGATAGCAGTGGTTGTAGTATCTCATACTCAACCATCCCATAAAAGTCTCTCTCTGGGAAAAGGCCTTTGTGAGTGGATCCGCTGTGTTGTCCTCTGAGTCTACTCTCCTAACCTCGATCCCTTGGAGATCAAGCATCTCCATGATCAGGTGATACTGCCTTAGAATATGTCTGGATCACTGATGGGACGGACGTTCCTTGGCATATGCCACAACTCCATTGTCTCACAATGGTTAGAACGTAGTTCATCTCATGAACTAATATACACCCAGACAACCTCTTTGGTAGCATCTTAAGTAGCGATGTATCCAGCCTTAATCGTCTAGTATGCTACGGTATCTAGCTTGGAGCTCTTCCAACATACCGCCCCTTTACTGAGGGTAAAGACAATGCCTGCGACTGACATTCAGTCGGCTTTATCACCCTGGAACCCTTCCAGTGATTCTCCCCAGGATCGATTGATACCTTCTCACTACAACTAGTGAGAATCCTAACATCCAATTAGATCTATCTCATAGATCCAAAACCCAGGATTTAGGAGGCATCACTTTGATCCTTTATGGAGAATCATTGTGATAAGCGGAGATTGACCGAGCGTAGCATAGGAAACTCCTTCCTTATCAAGAGCATGACATCCACGTACTCTACGAGGATCACCACCATACTCCCTACTACATTTTTGTTTATACAAGATTCATCTACCATTTTGATGATGTCAAACTCTTTGACTTATCCATCAAAACAGATGTTCCAACTCTGCGATACCTGCTTTATCCTATAAAGTATCTTGTACACGTTTCCGCTGCTCCCACTATCTACGAAGCCCTCTGGCTGTGTTCTTATAGATGTTCTCTTCTAAATCATTATTTAGAAAAGCAGTCATGACACCCAACCGCCAGATATCGTAGTCATGGTATGTAGCCGTGGCAAGTAGGATCTGGATGGACTTAAGCATAGCCACTTGAAAAGGTTTCATCATTATCCATGCCTGGTCGATGACGAAAAGCTTTAACAAGTCTAGCTTTGAAAGTTTCAACTTTTCCATCTATACCAAGTAATCTTCTCAAGATATACTTGCTCCTGATGGGGATTTAACCCTTCAGATATAGCAACCAAAGTCCATACTTTGTTGGTGTACATGGATTCCATCTCAGATCACTAAGCATCCAGCCATTCTTACAGAGTCTTACTACTGATGGCCTGCTCGAAGCTAGTTGGGTCATCATCTCATGATGCAATCCTCGCTCCCACTGTCATAGAGAAACCGAAGTAACTCTCAGATGGGTGAGGAACCCTACTAGATCGGCGGAGATGCTGAGGTTCGTTGGTCTCTACTGAATCCTTTGGTTCTATCAAATCATCAACTGCAGTTTGTATAGCTGGAACATTTCCAGTTGTACATAACAGATCTTGCCTCGAGCTTGTCCGGATTTTGCTTTTAGACATAGGCCGGACAACCCCAAATCTTAAACATCTCAAGATATGGACTCTTCCCTTTCCATATCACATATGAAAAGGTAGGCAACAGATTTGATTTGATCCCTATTCAATAGGTATGCAGCTTCTCAAGTGCATAACTCCCAAAAAGAAATAGGTAACTCAGTAGTACTCATCATAGAGCGCACCATATCAAATAGGGTGCAACTGCTCCGCCCCGATATACCATCGTGCTATGGTGTATACGGAGGAGTAATGCTGAGAGAGAATCTCATTCTCCATTAGAATAGTCCAGGAATTCCGTACTCAAGTATTCTCCTCCTTGATTTCATCAAAGGACATAATACTTATACCCGTATTTTGGTTCTCTACTTCTAACTTATATTCTGTGAATATCTCAAAAGGTTCGGACTTGTGTTTCAACAGGAACATATGTCTGAATCTTGAGAGATCATCAAAGAATGTAACGAAGTAAAAAGAACCGGTCCTGGCATATGTAGAAAGGGGACCTTACATACATCAACATGTATCATCCCAAGAGTTTACTAACTCTTTCTCTGTTTCCAGTAAACAGAGCTATGGTCATCGTATCTTTGTGACATGACTGGCAAGTTTCATAAGATGTAAATTCAAACAGATTTAAATATGCATCTAAAATGTAACTTCAGCCAGTCGGATCGCATTGATATGACCTAGTCTACAATGCCTCAAGAAGGATTCGTTCATTTCTGAACACTTCTTCTTGTGTGTGTTCTGTATACTAAGAACTGTAGTTTGATTTAGAACATCAATGCTTTTAGATAACGTGCCTGAACCGATCAACTTTTGATATAGGAAATGTTCAAAACATTATCCGACAATACAAAATTTTATCGTTTCTTTACTAAAAGAGACAGATATGATTTTGCATATCAGGTTCGGTATCTAATAACATTTTTTCAAAATCAATGTATTGGTAATACAGGGTGACAGTGACCAACAGACTTGGTTGCAACACTTGCCCCGTTTTCTGCCTCATGAAACTTATCACCCTTTCTCAGTTCTCTACCTTTCTGTATCCCTATGTAACCGATTACATATCTGGGATCCTGATCCGGTATCATATACCCAGGATGCGGAGGATACTGAGAAACAGTTCTTTGTAATGAACACACCCGAAGATGATGCATCAGCATGCACTCTCTTCGTTTGGGCTGCATGGGAATTCTGGTAATCCCCAATTTCCGGCTCTGTCTTATAACAATTATAAGTTGGAGCGGGACCAACGTTCCCCAGCTCAGGATAACAAGCGGGTTCGGTCAATATTCCGTATTATTATCTTGATTAAGGCGTGATATGGTCGCTACCTGGAGAGAGAGAGAAGAAAACACTCAGCGTGCGCTCTTGCAAGAATAGATTGGTTTTTATTTTATCTAATCAGGATGGCCCCCACTGCTTTTTATCAAATCTTCCTTCAAACCCTAAAAGGAAAGACTAGCCGGGATTAATTACGCACTACAAGTTCGCCAATCTTTCAGCCAGGCCAGTGTCGGTACTTTGAGGGAGGTCCCCCGTGCTTTCGCACGAACCTAATTAATGTAAATTTCGTTTTCCCAGAGGCATAAGCTCGTTAACACCTTTCTAGACACCTACTTGATCGGCTAATTGTAATGTGTAAAACTCTCCCAGGAGTAACTCTTACTCGCAGCGGGTATCGGGATCCAACTATCTCATAGAAGGTATGCAATCTCATTGCAAATTTCAACAGTTGAAATTCCCGATAATATTTTTCCCCTAGCATGCTATGACCTTGACGCATGCCAAACAACCCATAGTCCGCTAGTCAAGTTCAACCCGTACATTTCTTGATTGAATTAAACCCACCCACACGACCCTTGACGCATGCCAAACAACGCCGTACGAATACCCTAATCCAATCGCATCGTATGCTAGCAGATAAGCACTAGTTAGCTACCGTACACTACGCCTTGATGCATGCCAAACAACCGCAGCACGAATACTAACTAGTACTTATCTGAAATGACGGAGGGCTACGACAGGTTTTTCTGAAAACCTATTGCGTAATGAACTTGATATCGTTGTAGAATCAAATGATTTAAAATGGAGTGTTTTTGAGGCTTTTCTAGTTTTGCTAAAGGAGTCACTCCCGGTGAAGGGATCGTCGGTCCTTTCCTCGTCGAATGAGGTGCGGGATATATCATATATATCACTGTGTAAAGCAGAACTCTTAAAACCAATCAAAAGACAAACCGAGTGTGTAGCATCTGCCAGTTATTGCTAAAGGAGTCACTCCCGGTAAAGGGATCTCGGTCCTTTCCTCATCGAATAAGGTGCAGGATATATCACATATACCTCTGTGCAAAGCATGAACTGTAGCTACCTGTTTTATTTTGAAATTCGATTCTACAACATCTTTAGGATTCTTTTTCTTTCATTAATCACATTAATGAAGTCCCATCATTTAAATACCTAAACATCACAGATAAATACGACGTACACTTATGCCATCCGCATTCGCCTCGATGTCCCCTCGTGCACCGTTAGGTTAGGTAACTAACGGCAGAGCGGGTCAGGGCTAGCGCGGGTGTAAAACATAAGTAACGCCTATATAATATATCATATATACTATATACAGTATCCATCACAGAACATATCACATGATCACATCACAGATATTGCAGCAGAAGAATCATATGAAATATTGGATATACTAGGACGTCCGTGTTTTTAATACGAGCCAGTATAAAACACGGATTCCACGGTCGTGATGAATAGCCAAACCCACACCCCTAGACCCCTACGAGAGGGGCAAGCAACCCTACCAATTCTAGAGTTAGGAGACCCGGACTCGACTCCTCGAGTTGGTCTCCCACTGGACTCCAGAACCCGGTTACTTGTGCTCCCCTCCTTGGGTCTATCCTAGTGCGGAAAAGTAAATAATATACAAATGGTGACATCATCCGCAACCTGGAAGTACCCCAATAAAAGAATATTACATACAAGTTTTTACATGAATGAAAATGAAAACACTCATCTCATATAAAAACCCCCGGCTATTCAAACACGACGATCCAATATAACATATCTAGCAACACATAACATCACATGTCATCAACGTAAGTAAATATGCGCATCCCAATTGTCGTTGACATATAGCAACGAAACCGGCGATATCTGTTCATATCAGATTTTTGCATTTTCATACCGCCCAATTTTTATCACATTGCATATCGGTAGATACTCTTGAGCCGTGTTTGCTAGGCAATTCCAGGATACAGGTTCCCGGTTCTCAAACGGAGAAATTCATGGAAAACACAACAAAATCCGGTTCCTGCCAACCACAGATAAAACACGGTCTCCGCTCTTCATCCGTATGTCGCCAGATACCAGTTTAGGAAGACAAGATGTCAACTCAATGTCATTCTCATGCACAAGGCTCAATGGTAGCACAAAATCCAAGAGATCTACGCGGAGCTCGAGGCAATCATCCACAAAAAAGTCCACCTTTCCTCAATAGAAATTCTGGAAGAAATGGGAAAGAGTTTTCAGAAAATATATACACCAGACAAGAGGGGACAGGAGAACAGGAAAGCACACAGAAGCCCACACCCTAAGTCGACTATAGGGGCACGGATCCGAGGCCATAGGGGGGGCATAGGCGGCGGATCCGCGGCCGTACAGGCAGGTCAGAGTACGAGCTTCCAGGGGCAGTTTGGTCATTTCGTCAGGGTTCTGGTGGTTGCCCTAGGGTTTCATTTCCTGGCCTATAAATAGCCCAGAATTTTGTGAAGAAGGGGTCCATTCTTGTATTTTCATTTTGCCTAGTTTTAGTGTTGTTCTTCTTCCTCTTCTCACCTCTTCTCCATTAAACTTGTAGTGAGCTTTTGAGTGAAGAGTGATGAATAAAGAAGACCATTTTTATTATCATGCTTGTCTCTTTCTTTACTTGTTGTAATTTGTTGTAATTTCAATTGTTAAGTAGTTGTTGTTATTTGCTTGATTGTTTCTTTCTTCTCTCTTTTTCTTTATCATTCATACGACAATGATACTTACGCTTGATCCTCGCCAAGGTGAGGTCGCAAATAGTTAGTCGTATTCTTCTAGTCTCCTTCTTTCTATCTTCCTCTTTGTTTTGTCTTGTTTTTTTTCGTATCATGAAGTGTGAGTAGTTTTATACTTGTTAGGGTAGGATAAGGGAAGTTTGAGAGAAGGAAATCTCTCTCACTCTTTCCTTGCCCAACAACTTAAATCGACTCCCGTTAATTGAACCACAATCCGCTCCTTACGGCACCCTATCCTACATGATAGCGGTGATTCCGTAGTGAGACCGGTTGTGGTTGAATTAACCGGAGGTTATGGATAAGAGCCAAGAACGGACGGACAAGCACCAAAAGGAAGGACTATGCGTTGGAAAGCCTAGCTTATACTCGCAAGTTCCTTCCTAGTCGTGCTAATCCCCGTTGTTGCCGATTACCGTAACACCGATATTAAGTGGGGCAACGAAAGATGTGGAGACTCCTAACTCAAACTAACCTAATCCTCACCCTAACAAGCTCTCTTTAAATATCAACTTACACTTAGATAACCACAACAAAATCTGAAAACAGGACTTAACTCGTTAAAACACCTTGAAAAAGACTCCCATCTCCCTGCGGACGACCCGTACTCAACCGGCTAGCTACAAGCGAAACCGTCTTGATTGCGGTATTTAAACTAGAACTTGGACACGCACGTATCCTAACAATCAAATGGCGCCGTTGCCGGGGAGACGGTAGTTTATTTCCTTGTGTAATTTCGGGTTAATTTGTAAGTATATAAAAGAAACGAAAAAAAAATTATACTTTGTAAAAGAAACCATCTTGTTATTCTTGATTAGTTTTTGTGCAAGTGTGCAGGAAATACGAAGCTCAAGATCGACGCCAAAGACGTTGGAAATACGGAGTTCAAGTACAGTGCCAAAGACGTGGGAAGATAGACCCACATTTTTCGCGGCTGCACCGCGACGGACGAAAACGAAGCATCCGGTCTACTGTAAAAATCTGGAGTAGATACAGTGAGCAACTCAGCATTCCACACATCCAGAAAAACAGAGGACACCAAACAGAGCCCACACCAGAAAATTGATGGCCCAACTCTCTGTTCTTGCCGCGGATCCGCGGCAATAGAGGGCTTAGGCCGCGGATCCGCGGCCACTTGGTGGCCTCAGGCTTCCAAAATCTCTCTGTAAGTCCCTTTGCCTCTCTCCACTCCTCTGAACTCCACTGAACTGTGTTTCTGCAGCCTTCTTTGCGCAAACTCTTCTCCCCCTTCCAATAAACTGTTCTTGTGCAGGATTCTTTGCGCCGCAAATAAAAATTGTTTGCAGTTGATTTGTTACTGCTTTGCATTTCTTTAATACGGACTTAAGAGGCTTGAAACCAATCCAGATTGGGTGGGGATTTCATCACCCTTCCCAGGACCCCAAAAATCACTAAAGCATATGCATTGTCCATTGTAAATTAAAAAATACTAGACTTCAGCCCTAAGGACTTCGCGCTCATTAGGAGAAGATAAACCGTGTTTAGAACCTCGCTTAACCGTATATTGATTACGGGGTGTCTAGGAAAGTGTTAAAGGCGCAACCGCCGAAAGAGAAAGGGTTATTTAATTAAGGAACTTCGCGAAAGCGTTGGACAACCTCCCCTTATCTCTGCACTTACCTGGCCCCGTGATCGGTGTATTTTTAAGCCTGTTTCTCGACACTGTTTAACTTCGAAAATCAAGTTCAGGAGCAGGTCTAGTAGACCTAGGTTACCCTATATCTAGGTGTGATTGTGCATATCTTGTTCGTGATTGCTTAAGCCGTATTTCCGTACATATTTCTGTAAAAATCTTTCTAAAAAAAAAAAAGAAAAAAATCAAAAACTTTTATAAAAACTTGCCCTTTTATCGCCAAATCCATTTTCACCCACCACCCATCGCCTTTCTCCATTGACGTTTTCTTACCCTCACCTTCTCCGCTTTGACTATACTAAACTCGTTTAGTGTATGTCCGCTTGGACTCGGGACACTAGCGCCCGTCTAGTCCGCGTTACGTTAGTCGCGACCGACTACGCGATCGACTCCAAAGTCGATACTCCGTCCACTCCTCTTTCACCCCTTCCTTTGCCGGCCAACTCCGACGTTGACCGGAATTCTGTTCATACATCTTCACCTTCACCTTCACCAACCTCTTCTTCCGCGATGTCAGGATTTAATCCGAACATCTCTTTGACCACTGCTGGATTGGCTCCACCTCCTACGGAGACCAATCTCCCACCACCTCCGCCTGTTGTAGCGCCGCAGCGAATTGCGCTCCAGGATCGTTTCTACCCCACCCGTTCTGCACTTCCGACCTGCCTTTCTCTTTCTCCGGCCAATGGGGACAACTTTGAAATTAAGCCCCATTTCATCAACATGCTTCCACGTTTTCATGGGCTTGAATCTGAAGATGCCTATATCTTCATTAACAAATTTCAAAACGTCTGTGCCATGATGAAAACCACCCAGCTGTCGGACGATGCTATACGTCTACGGGTCATTCCGTTCACTTTATGCGATCTCGCTGAAAAATGGCTGTATAGCACCGCTTCCCACTCAATCACCAGCTGGGACGAGTTTGTTAAAGCGTTTCTGAAAAAATTCTATCCAAATCATAAGACCGCAAGAATTCGAAATGAAATCAACCAATTCTCCCAGCTTCCTTCTGAACCCTTCTGGAAGTGCTTTGACCGGTACAAAGACCTTCTTGTTCAGTGTCCTCACCACGGTATAGAGAAATGGCAGCTCTGCCAAACCTTATACGAGGGACTGAACCCAGCAACGAAGCAGTTGCTGGAAACCATCTGTCAGGGCCACTTCCTATCAAAATCAGACGAGGAAGCGTGGCAGTTCTTTGACGATCTTGCGGAGCAAACGCTACAGTGGGAGAGCACCAGACCGACTTCTTCTTCTTCTACCTCCACTTCTACCGGTCAGTCTAGGGTAGGAATCCACCAACTCGATGTCTCTATTGCTATGAAAGCTGAAATGGCTGCAATAACACGAATGCTTGAAGCGATAGAGAGCAAATTGTCTGCTCCTGCCCACACCCCTGTTCTCCCACTTCGTACCATCTGCGCTTGTTGTTCCGATCCTTCCCACTTAACTGAAGAGTGTCCTTACAATCCACCCTAAGGACAGGATCAGGTTAATGCTGCCTTCCAGCAAAGACCGAGGAATGATCCATACTCTTCCACCTACAATCCCGGTTGGAGGAACCACCCCAATTTCGCCTGGAATCGGAATCAGAATCAGAATCAATTCCAGGGCAACAATTTCCAAAGGGCCCCTCCACCGCAACAACAAGCGCTACAACAAACTCAGCATCAATATCAGCAACCCTTCCAACCCCAACCTTTCCAAAACCAGACGAACAACTTTGCACCGAACAACTCTTTTCCACCAAACAACTTTGTTCCGTCAAACAACGATAAGGTTTCCTCGCTCGAGCGAAGTCTGGAGGCGTTTGTTAAACAATCGACTCAATCCACCGCCAACATCCAGTCTTCGATTCAATCCTTAGTGCAACACACTGCCGCACACGGGCAAAGCATCAAGACCATCGAGGCCCAGATTGCACAGCTGAACGCGGCCTTGAGCGAGCGAGAGAAGGGGAAGCTCCCGTCCCAGCCACTTCCAAATCCCGGTCACCCACATAATGCACATGTTGCTCTTGAACAACAAAACCATAATGTGAGTGCCGTGACTACACTGAGATCGGGAAGGATGCTGCAAAACAACATTGGCAAGAGAATCAACGATGACACCCCGGCCGCTTCTTCTTCTTCTTCTTCTTCTTCTTCTTCGTCTTCTGAGCCTATTCTCCATTCTTCAACAGGCTCTCCTTCCTCTTCTTCTGCTCTGAACGGACCCACTTCTCACTCCACGAAAACACCTATTCTGGGATCCGTTCCAACTCCAAAATCTCCTCCTCCAGCATTAGACTCAACCAATTTTCAAAATGTTCCATTTCCAAACCGGTTGAGGTCTAACAAACAAAATCCACAAATGGAGAAGATTTTGGAGTTATTCAAGCAAGTTAACATTAACATTCCTCTTTTAGATGCTGTCCAACAAGTCCCATCTTACGCGAAAATCTTAAAGGACTTGTGCACGAAAAAGAGGAAGTGTCAGGTACCCAAGAAAGTTTTCTTGGCTAGTGCTGTGAGTGATGCCCTTACCCAATCTTTACCACAAAAACGGAAGGACCCTGGCTGTCCTACGATTTCAATTACCATTGGGGATAAGAACATCAACCGCGCACTATTAGATCTTGGTGCCAGTGTTAACTTGCTTCCGTATTCAGTATACGAGCAATTAGGCGTCGGAGAGTTGAAACCCACACACTGCACTCTCCAAATGGCCGACCGATCGATCACCCACCCTAGGGGTGAGCTAGAGGATGTGTTGATAAAAGTCGGGGACTTCATATTCCCCGTCGACTTCATTGTATTAGATACACAGCCTGTAGCTAACCCCCGGAATCAAATTCCGGTGATACTCGGTCGCCCATTTCTCGCAACCTCAAATGCTGTGATCAATTGTCGCAACGGTTCAATGAACCTCTCTTTTGGAAATATGACGATTGAACTCAATATTTTTAGGTTGGGGAATCAGCCCGCCGAACCTAATGCTCATATACTGGACGTCTGCTCGATCCAGGAGATCACCCCCGAAGAGTGTGAATTCGAGGAGTTACTGTTTGAACACGATAATCTTTACGCCACTAGTGCGTGTCTCTTCGAACCTGCTGCTGTTTCTGCGCCCGACAACGACTACGAGTGTTTCACGTTCACGAACGATCTTAGCCGCACACAACCCGAGTTTGAATCTTTCGACTTTTCGGATGAGTTACCTGAACCATCCGACTCGGTTGCCTACACTCGTTTTGAACCTTTGCTGGAGTCCTTTGAGTTCGAGACCTTTGCACCAGTCTTGCCTTCCATCATTTCACCTCCAACGCTCGAACTCAAGCCGTTGCCGTCTCACCTTAAGTATGCTTACTTAGGTGAGAACGAGACCCTACCTGTCATCATCTCGGCTTCTCTAGCTCCCGAGCAAGAGAAAGCCCTTCTCGCGGTCTTGCACAGCAACATGCAAGCTTTTGGCTGGTCCATGGCGGACATCAAGGGGATTAGTTCCCTCATCGTTGAGCATCACATTCATCTGATGGATGATGCCAAACCAGCCCGGGATCCACAAAGACGTCTTAATCCAGTCATGAAGGAGGCTGTGAAGAAGGAGATCGTCAAATGTCTAGATAGTGGTATCATTTACCCTATCTCTGATAGCCAGTGGGTTAGCCCCATTCACGTTGTCCCCAAGAAGTCGGGCATCACGGTCATCACCAACGAGGCGAATGAGTTAATCCCTACTCGCACCCAAACTGGATGGCGAGTTTGCTTTGATTACAGAAAACTCAACGCCGCAACGTGGAAAGACCACTTTCCGCTACCTTTCATTGACCAGATGCTTGAACGATTGGCCGGACACGAGTACTACTGCTTTCTTGATGGCTACTCCGGCTATAATCAAATTCCCATCGCCGAAAAAGACCAGGACAAGACCACTTTCACTTGTCCTTTCGGCACGTTTGCATATCGACGCATGCCCTTTGGGTTATGCAATGCGCCCGCTACCTTCCAGCGGTGTATGATGGGAATTTTCTCTGACATGGTGGAAAAATTTCTGGAGATTTTCATGGATGACTTCTCTATCTTCGGAGACTCCTTTGACGAGTGTTTGCTGCATCTTGACGCTGTCCTTACCCGATGTAAGGACAAGAATCTCACTTTGAACTGGGAGAAATGCCACTTCATGGTGCGCGAAGGTATTGTCTTAGGACATATCATCTCGCAAAATGACATAGAGGTTGACAAAGCAAAGATTGAGGTCATTTCCAATCTGCCACCTCCCCGATGCGTCAGAGATATCCGAGCCTTCCTTGGCCATGCCGGTTTTTATAGACGGTTTATCAAGGACTTTAGCAAGATTGCTAGGCCCTTGACTCTTTTGCTGGCCAAGGATACGCCTTTCGACTTCAACTCGAGCTGTGTGACTGCCTTCGAGTCACTAAAACGCTCACTCACTTCTGCTCCCGTTCTTTCCTCACCTGACTGGACGCACCCATTTGAGATTATGTGCGATGCATCCGACTTTGCCATTGGTGCTGTCCTTGGACAACACATCAACAACATGCCGCACGTAATCTATTACGCTAGCCGAACCCTGAACGACGCCCAACTCAACTATACAACAACTGAGAAGGAATTCTTAGCTGTTGTATTTGCTTTAGAAAAGTTCAGGCCCTACCTCATCGGCTCTCCAGTCATTGTCTATACTGACCATTCTGCTCTGCGCCATCTTTTTGCGAAGAAAGATGCGAAATCCCGGTTAATACGTTGGATCCTCTTGCTTCAAGAGTTTGACGTTGTCATTAAGGACAAACGAGGATGTGAAAACGTAGTTGCCGACCATCTCTCACGACTTCCTTCTTCGCCTTCGCTTCCAATCCCGATCAACGACATTTTCTCGGATGAACAGCTCTTGACAGTATCGTGCGAACCCTGGTTCGCAGATATTGTGAACTATTTGGCCACGGGATTACTACCGACTGAATGGTCGAGTCAGGACAGACTTTGCTTCTTATCCCAAGTAAAACACTTTTACTGGGACGAACCTTACTTGTTCAAGTACTGTCCCGACCAGATTATTCGTCGGTGTGTCCCTGATGAGGAATTCAAGAGTGTGCTGTCGTTTTGCCACGATCAAGCGTGTGGCGGGCATTTTGGGCCCAGAAAGACAGCTGAGAAGATCTTGCAATGTGGTTTCTACTGGCCACAACTTTTCAAAGACGCTCACGACTATTGCAAGACTTGCTCCCGGTGCCAACACATGGGCCGGATATCCCGGAGGAACGAGATGCCGCTCCAACCGATCTTGGTTGTGGAGATTTTCGATGTTTGGGGGATAGACTTCATGTAAGTCGATGTACTACACCCCAGTACTTGTGGGGAGGCGGAAATCTCAAAAACGATCTTGTTTAGTGAACGAACATCGACTAACCGCTTAAATCGAAGCTAAACTATAAATAACCGTACACAAAGTGTTTCTTAACTATTGTGTTTAGGGATTATACCGAATGAAACTAGTCCTTCGCCTTTATGATCTCCTTGTTCTCCTCGGCCTTCTCTAGGTAGTAGACGATCCACCCGAGAGCAAAACTCCAAGCTAAACCTCTAACTTGAGGTAACTAACCTTCTTGGATTGCTAATCAAAGAAGCTAGAATGAAATAGAGTGATGGTTATGGATTGATTAGTCTTTCTAATCCTTTGATCTCAACTCATGAGGTGTAAGGATTAGGGTTTGAAGATGAGAGCTTGAGGAGAGAGAAGATGATAATGATAATGAGATGAGATTGTGAGTGTATCATAATATATTATGAAGCATTCTTATTTTAGAATAATGAATAATAGAAATGAATAAGCATGCTTCATAAATGCAAAGTGGTGATTCATTAAGCATGTGTCATTATCATTTATGGTGCAATAATGATAATGATGAATCACCCTCATGACTCACAATCTTATCCAAAGTAACCTCCTTAGTCACATCTTCTAGAAGCTTCTCGCATAATTACGAGAACGCCCCTCCGATCCGCAAAAATACGGAAAAACTTTAGACTGTAAAAATCCAATAACCGGATACCAGTAACTGGCTTAAACCAAAGCCGACTGGTAAAAACTGTCCGAAAGTCGTACGTGCGTAAACGCACGTATGCGTCCGAACCCTTTGTCGCAAAACCATGCAACCTCTATATCGTTTCGCCTGGAGTAGGAAACTCTCTGTGTGGGACTCTAGAGACTCGACTACAACGCTGGCAGTGGGTTTAACCACAGACCGCAAGCGGCACTAGCTGTACGTAACGGTCCCCAGGTAGTTGTCGATAAGAAGGCCGATGAGGAAACCCATCCGAACTCCTACTGAGTCTGATGTGACAATCTCCATACAGTCCGGTCCGTTCGTCCAAGACTATCGCATATCGGGCCTAGGGGGGCGGCAAGCGTCAGTCCCCTAATAGCGGTATAAGTCGTGTCGGAGGGAAGCCCATTACACCCTGAGAAACTACTGGAACCTACCAGCAAATCTCGCTTGCCCTGGCCAGGGACTTTGCGTAATGGCTCTCTGACACAGCACGATATCTACTCCCAATACCGGGAGGGACGAATCCTGTCTAACCGCCACTGCCTCCAAGTGCTCGGGACTGCACCCAACTGCTACCTGTTTGCACGACTCCTTTGAGCCGTGGTAGGGTAGCAATCTAAGAACAGTGGGACACACTCGAGGCGAAGTAGCAGTGTCAAGTCTGCGGACTATGCTGTACTCATGTCACCTGGGAACTGCTCACTGACGACTGGTATCAAACCAACCAACAGTTCCCCGTGAGTCCTGTCCGGTGTACCCGTAACCTAACGAGCACCTGCATACTATCTCCAGTACGACGTACTGACGGCTGTGGGACAGACCATCTCCCCAACTGGGATGAGAAGCGTACACACCAGTCTACTCCGGAGTATCGATGCTCTGTCTCGATAATCCAATGACCAGGGACCTGAATAAGGATGTGCTTGTAGACTACCCAGCCCCCACTAGTGTGACTGCCATCACAACGCTGGTAGACAAGCAAGATCCTAAGAGCTCTATCAATACGTACACTCACATATTAAGATAGAAAAACCAAGTAGCATACTACCATGTTTAGCAAGACTGTTATATACATGTGAATATCCCAAGCTTCCATTAAGTAATATACAAACTAGTATGATACAGTAATGGCCTTCTAGGGCATAAACACTAACAATCTCCCACTTGCACTAGGGCCATGTACTGGCATATCGTAGACCGATGATCTCGAGTAGCCTCTCGAACTGAATCTGAGGAAGGGCCTTCGTGAATGGATCAGCAATGTTCTCTTCAGAAGCAACTCTCCGAACCTCGATCTCCTGACGATCAATGATCTCCCTGATCAGGTGATACCGCCTCAAGATGTGTCTGGACTTCTGATGGGACCTTGGTTCCTTCGCTAAAGCTATAGCTCCGTTGTTGTCGCAATACAGAGGTATTGGATCAACTATGGTAGGAACAACCTGAAGTTCTGTTAGGAACTTCTTCATCCAGACTGCTTCTTTTGCGGCATCGCAAGCAGCTATATACTCCGCTTCCATCGTCGAGTCAGCAACGGTGTCCTGCTTGGAGCTCTTCCAGCACACCGCCCCTCCATTGAGGGTAAAGACATATCCCGACATGGACTTGGAATCGTCCTTATTACTCAGGAAGCCGGAATCAGCAAAGGCCTCCAACCTGAGGTCTTTTCCGCCGTAAACTAAGAACATCTCCTTAGTCCTCCTCAGGTACTTGAGAATGTTCTTTACTGCTATCCAGTGTTTCTCCCCTGGGTCTGACTGATACCGGCTTACCACGCTCAGTGCGTAAGCTACATCTGGTCTGGTACACAACATCGCATACATTATAGAGCCTACCGCAGAAGCGTAGGGTATAATAGACATGCGTTCCCTTTCCAAATCAATCTTGGGAGACATCTCTTTGGAGAGGGTGATTCCGTGACAAGCCGGTAGATTACCGCGCTTAGAATCTTCCATACTGAATCTTTTCAGTACAGTGTCGATATACCTGGACTGCGAAAGTCCCAACATCCTCTTGGATCTATCACGATAGATCCGGATCCCCAGAATGTATGAGGCATCACCCAGGTCTTTCATGGAGAACCTGTGTGACAAGAATCCTTTGACAGATTGTAGCATAGGAATGTCATTTCCTATCAATAGAATGTCATCCACGTACAAGACGAGGAATACGACACTTCTGGCCACAACTTTACTATATATGCACGGTTCATCTGGATTTTTGATAAAGTCATACTCTTTGACTGTCTCATCAAAACAGATGTTCCAACTCCGCGATGCCTGCTTTAGTCCATAAATAGACTTAAGTAGCTTGCATACTTTCCCGCTGCTCCCACTCTGATTGAAACCCTCTGGCTGATCCATATAGACGCTCTCTTCTAAATTTCCATTCAGAAAAGCCGTCTTTACGTCCATCTGCCAGATTTCATAATCATGGAAAGCAGCAATAGCAAGAAGGACCCGAATGGATTTGAGCATAGCCACTGGAGAAAAAGTTTCGTCATAGTCCAAACCAGGTCTTTGACGAAAACCCTTTGCAACAAGTCTAGCCTTATAGGTTTCTACCTGTCCATCTACACCAATCTTTTTCTTGAAGATCCATTTGCATCCTATGGGTTTTACCCCATCTGGAGCAAAGTCCAAAGTCCATACTTTGTTGGTGTACATGGACTCCATTTCGGTCCGCATTGCATCTAGCCATCGTACCGAGTCGCCGCTCTGGATGGCCTGCCGGAAGTCAGTAGGTTCATCATCATCTATGATGCAATCCTCTCTATCCCCATCTATGAGAAAACCGTAGTATCTCTCAGGCGGATGAGACGGCCTACTACTCCTGCGGAGGGGTGCGGGAATGTCTTGTTCTTCTTGAACTCCTGGTTCTACCAAACTTTCAGTAGCAGTTTGTGGTTCTGGAATTTCTTCCAGTTCTATTTCGCTCCCACTTATTTCCTTTTCTAAAAACTGATTTTCCAGAAAATGGGCATTACGAGAAACAAAAACCTTTTGTTCCTCTGCGTAATAGAAATAATATCCCTTGGAGTTCTTTGGATATCCCACAAACATACATTTTACTGATCGTGCCTCGAGCTTGTCCACATGCTGCTTTTTAACAAAAGCTGGACATCCCCAAATCTTCATATGCTGAAGATGGGGTTTCTTCCCAGTCCACATCTGATATAGAGTGGTAGGCACAGTCTTGGTAGGAGCCCTGTTCAGAAGATATGCCGCTGATTCTAGCGCATAACCCCAGAAAGATCGCGGTAACTCAGCATTACTCATCATGGATCGTACCATATCCAATAGGGTTCGATTCCGTCTCTCCGATACACCGTTATGCTGTGGAGTGTATGGAGGAGTAAGCTGAGAGAGAATTCCTTTCTCTTTTAGGTAACCTAGGAACTCGGCACTTAAGTATTCTCCACCTCGATCAGATCTTAGTGTCTTAATACTTTTGCCGGTTTGGTTTTCTACTTCATTCTTATACTCTTGGAATTTCTCAAAAGCCTCGGATTTATGTTTCATCAGATAAATGAATCCGTATCTTGAGTAATCATCCGTGAAAGTAATGAAATAGGAAAAACCACCTCTCGCATGTGTAGACATTGGACCGCATACATCGCTGTGTATGAGTCCTAAGAGCTCGCTCGCTCTTACTCCTTGTCCAGTAAATGGAGTCTTTGTCATCTTTCCTTTGAGACAGGATTGACAAGTGTCATAAGATTGATATTCGAACGTGTCCAAATATCCTTCTCTATGCAACTTAGTCAACCTTCTCTCATTGATGTGACCCAGTCTACAATGACATAAGAAAGCTTTATTTAAATCTGGAGACTTTCTTTTTAGTGTGTTCTGGACATTGAAAATTTGGAGTTGGTTTAAAACATATATGCCGTTATTTAGAGTACCGGACCCAATCAAACCATGATTAAGGTGGATGTTAACAACATCTCTTACAAACGTGAAATCATAACCTTTATTTGATAACAAGGAAACTGATATGATATTACACGTTAAGCTTGGTACAAAATAACAGTTATGCAAAACCAAAATATGTCCACTCGTCAATCCTAGGTGATAATCCCCGACGGACGCAGCTCCCACGCTAGCTCCGTTAGCAACCCTGAGGATCATATCACCTTCCTTCAGCACTCTACGGTTTCTCAGTGCCTGCAATGAATTGCAAATATGAGATCCTGATCCGGTATCCAATACCCAGGAAGTAGAGTTGATCGACAGACAATTCTCAATTACAAACACACCTGAAGTCGAAGCCACATCTTGCTTCGGTTCCTGGTTCTTGGCGTTCCACGCCTTGCAATCCTTCTTCCAGTGCCCTTTCCTGTGACAATGGAAGCACTCATCCTGGCCAACTACCGGTGCTGCAAACTTTTTCTTTCCCTTCCCTCCCACCTTACTAACACCTCCTCTAGGTTTGGGTGCGGCCTTCTTCTTCCTTCCTTTGGCCCTAGCCTTGGACCCGGAAGAAGATGCACCGCCAATAAACATAGCGGGTGTTTCCCTTGCCTTCTGCAAGGTGCCCTCTGCACTCCTTAACATGTTCAGGAGTTCCGCAAGTTTAACTTCTTTTCCTTGAAGATTGAAGTTGAGGATAAACTGGGCGTAGGTGGGAGGAAGGGACTGGAGAATAAGGTCTGTATAGAGCTCATTATCCAAAGTCGTCCCAAGGTCTGTGAGCTCCTCAATATAGCCGATCATCTGTAGGACATGTTCACCTACCGATGACCCGACAGCCAACCTCGCTCGAAATAATTTCTTAGAGGTCTCGTATCTTGCTATACGAGATTGCTCTCCTTAAAGTTCCTTTGTATGGAGAAATATGCCATCTAGGGACATATCCTCGTGCCTCCTCTGATGTTCATTGTTCATCGAGGCAAGCACGATGCACTTGGCTCTCGCGCAATCTAAATCCCAGGTTTTGCGGATTTCCTTATCCGCATTGCTGGATTTGGGACCAGGGACAGCAGGTGCCGTAGCGGTGAGGACGTACCCCAGTTTGTCATAGGTCAAAGCCATTTTGACATTCCGCAGCCAATCTTTATAGTTTGGCCCCGTCAGTATATTTTTCTCTAAAAGTAACTTAAGTCCAGTCATTTTCAGGGTCGCTGCAATTAGGAGAGAGAGAAGAAAACTCTTTAGCATGATGCTCTTGCAAGTTTAGAGTGGTTTTAAGTTTATCTAAACTGGATGGCTCCCACTGTTTCTCGAATCCTTCCTCAAACCATAAAAGAAGAATTAGCCAGGACTATTCTCACCGTACAATACTTGCTTAACCGTTCAGCCAGGCCAGTGTCGATACTTCGAGGGAGGTTTTCCAACGCTTTCGCGAAGTTCCTTAATTAAATAACCTCTTTTCTCTGGGGGCGTAACCCCGCTGACACCTTTCTGGACACCTACTAGGTTTATAGCATTGATCGTTAAGTGACGAATATCCTGATAAGTAGCATATACTCACAGTAGGATCGGGATCCAAATATCATCGTATGATAATGTTGAAGGAATCCTACCAACATTCATCAAACTCCAAATGGTATGCATCTCTTTGCAAATTTCAGTTTCTTTAGAAATTCCCGATATAAGTTTTTTCCCCATGCTCTTATGACCTTGGCTTTGGTCAAAATGTCATAAGTCACATGTCAAGTTCTACCCGTCATTATCTTGTCAATTTGAACCCATCCGTATATACCCCTGACTTTGGTCAAATGGTAATACGACTGTCCCAAACCAACTCATCTATCTTATGCAACAAATGAAAACCCAGCAGCTACCAAACACTATGCCTTGACTTTGGCCAAAATGCATAGCTTGAATACTACTGAATACCCAAATGAAATGACGGAGGGCTACGAATGGTTTTGGCGAAACTGTGAACGTAGTGAACTTGATATAACCGAAGGAACCTGATAGCTTTTAAAAGGAGTGGTTAAAGCTCCGCATTTAAAAATATCTGTTTTAAAAATAACCGAGTGGTTTCTTTTAAATTGTTCCAACGATTTAAACTTTGGTTTGTTTTCTTTGCATTACAGATAATGCGTCCCATCATTAACCTATCATTGCAGAAAACAACGAAAATACAACGTCCTCTTATGCCATCCGCATTCGCCACTGGGTCCCGTCATCACCCGTTAGGTTACTTAACTAACGACAGAGCGGGGGCTGGGCTAGTGCGGGTGTAAAACATAAGTGACGTCTAAATAGCTATCATAAATATAGATATTTTACATTCGTCTGACGCAATGATATACATTCTAGAACACAGATAAACAATATTGGATTTGCAAGCAATCTGTATTTCTTTTGAGCCTGCAAGAAAAGACAGATTACACAGTTGTGATGAATAGCCGTTACCCCACCCTCGACCCCTACGGGTACGGCAAACTACCCGCCCGGCAGTTTGTGTACCCCACCTTGGGTCAGTCCTAGGAGCAAAAACAGTAAAATGAAATAATACAACGGTGGCTACAACCGCAACCTGGATGTGCCCCGCAAAAATAATATTACAACAAATTACATTTACAACAAATGAATTAAACAATAACCCATTGCAAACCCCGGCTATACACCACAACAGTCCAATACAGTTTATATGCACAAACAGATATAACCATTACAGAAATGTGCAACCCCCTGCCAACCGACATACTAGCAGTTAGGGGAGGTTTACGAACACATTAAACAATCACAGATATAATCCAACATGCAAATACTGTACAATTTCGATCGACTAAACATCATTAATATTGCTCTAAAAACTGCTCTGTTAAACTGAGACCTGAGCAAATATTAAATATTCCAGAAAACCCCAAATATCATACAGAAGCAACACAAGAAAATTGGCTTCCTGAATCGCCAACTCGGCGGCGGATCCGCGGCGACTCAGTAGGCTGAGGCCGCGGTTCCGCGGCTAGTTAGGCGATTCAGGGGACAATTTTTCTTGTGTGTTCTTATGTGGTTATTTCAAGCTTTCTGCACTCACCTGAAAAATTTTAGGACTTCATTTTAAACTCGACAGAAACTTGACAGATTTAGGGTTTTCCGGCTTCGTTTTTCCGTTCGAAATTCGTACAAATTTGCGATTAAGTTATTTATTGTTTAGCGAGGCTCTGATACCACTGTAGGTCAGACAGCCACCCTATCCAATGGGATCGCCGTGGCACCAACGGGTCCCTCAGCCGCTACTTTTTACGCATGCCCCCTCGCGAGGACTACAACCCACCGGAACACCTTCCGGTCTCGGGACACCCTGGGGGTAAGAGCCTATGCTTCGCCACACTGTCACACAGTGAGAACCCCCCATAGGTCGACATCCAATGCCTAGTAGCTCTGATACCACTGTAAGTCGATGTACTACACCCCAGTACTTGTGGGGAGGCGGAAATCTCAAAAACGATCTTGTTTAGTGAACGAACATCGACTAACCGCTTAAATCGAAGCTAAACTATAAATAACCGTACACAAAGTGTTTCTTAACTATTGTGTTTAGGGATTATACCGAATGAAACTAGTCCTTCGTCTTTACGATCTCCTTGTTCTCCTCGGCCTTCTCTAGGTAGTAGACGATCCACCCGAGAGCAAAACTCCAAGCTAAACCTCTAACTTGAGGTAACTAACCTTCTTGGATTGCTAATCAAAGAAGCTAGAAGGAAATAGAGTGATGGTTATGGATTGGTTAGTCTTTCTAATCCTTTGATCTCAACTCATGAGGTGTAAGGATTAGGGTTTGAAGATGAGAGCTTGAGGAGAGAGAAGATGATAATGATAATGAGATGAGATTGTGAGTGTATCATAATATATTATGAAGCATTCTTATTTTAGAATAATGAATAATAGAAATGAATAAGCATGCTTCATAAATGCAAAGTGGTGATTCATTAAGCATGTGTCATTATCATTTATGGTGCAATAATGATAATGATGAATCACCCTCATGACTCATAATCTTATCCAAAGTAACCTCCTTAGTCACATCTTCTAGAAGCTTCTCGCATAATTACGAGAACGCCCCTCCGATCCGCAAAAATACGGAAAAACTTTAGACTGTAAAAATCCAATAACCGGATACCAGTAACTGGCTTAAACCAAAGCCGACTGGTAAAAACTGTCCGAAAGTCGTACGTGCGTAAACGCACGTATGCGTCCGAACCCTTTGTCGCAAAACCATGCAACCTCTATATCGTTTCGCCTGGAGAAGGAAACTCTCTGTGTGGGACTCTAGAGACTCGACTACTACGCTGGCAGTGGGTTTAACCACAGACCGCCAGCGGCACTAGCTGTACGTAACGGTCCCCAGGTAGTTGTCGATAAGAAGGCCGATGAGGAAACCCATCCGAACTCCTACTGAGTCTGATGTGACAATCTCCATACAGTCCGGTCCGTTCGTCCAAGACTATCGCATATCGGGCCTAGGGGGGCGGCAAGCGTCAGTCCCCTAATAGCGGTATAAGTCGTGTCGGAGGGAAGCCCATTACACCCTGAGAAACTACTGGAACCTACCAGCAAATCTCGCTTGCCCTGGCCAGGGACTTTGCGTAATGGCTCTCTGACACAGCACGATATCTATTCCCAATACCGGGAGGGACGAATCCTGTCTAACCGCCACTGCCTCCAAGTGCTCGGGACTGCACCCAACTGCTACCTGTTTGCACGACTCCTTTGAGCCGTGGTAGGGTAGCAATCTAAGAACAGTGGGACACACTCGAGGCGAAGTAGCAGTGTCAAGTCTGCGGACTATGCTGTACTCATGTCACCTGGGAACTGCTCACTGACGACTGGTATCAAACCAACCAACAGTTCCCCGTGAGTCCTGTCCGGTGTACCCGTAACCTAACGAGCACCTGCATACTATCTCCAGTACGACGTACTGACGGCTGTGGGACAGACCATCTCCCCAACTGGGATGAGAAGCGTACACACCAGTCTACTCCGGAGTATCGATGCTCTGTCTCGATAATCCAACGACCAGGGACCTGAATAAGGATGTGCTTGTAGACTACCCAGCCCCCACTAGT
Source organism: Agapanthus africanus (assembly GCA_030015575.1). NCBI lineage: Eukaryota > Viridiplantae > Streptophyta > Magnoliopsida > Asparagales > Amaryllidaceae > Agapanthus > Agapanthus africanus. The sequence goes on from CM057344.1 coordinate 421,351,133, forward strand.
GTGACTGCCATCACAACGCTGGTAGACAAGCAAGATCCTAAGAGCTCTATCAATACGTACACTCACATATTAAGATAGAAAAACCAAGTAGCATACTACCATGTTTAGCAAGACTGTTATATACATGTGAATATCCCAAGCTTCCATTAAGTAATATACAAACTAGTATGATACAGTAATGGCCTTCTAGGGCATAAACACTAACACTTCATGGGGCCGTTTCCCAGCTCTTTTGGGAACTTGTACATCCTTCTAGCTGTTGATTACGTCTCTAAATGGGTCGAGGCTGTGCCTAGCCGGACTAACGACAACAAGGTTGTCGTTAGGTTCCTTAAAGAAAACATTTTCTCCCGGTTTGGGCATCCCCGAGCGATCATTAGCGACAATGGAAGTCATTTCTGCAATAAAACTTTCGAAGCCTTGATGCGGAAATACTCCATTAATCATAAGCTCTCTACGCCCTACCACCCCCAAACCTGCGGGCAGGCCGAAGTTTCAAATCGGAAAATCAAGCAGATACTGGAGAAGACGATTTCCAAGAACCGTAAGGATTGGTCTCTGAAACTCACTGATGCCCTTTGGGCATTTAGAACCGCTTATAAGACCGACCTTGGCATGTCTCCCTATCGGCTTGTGTACGGAAAAGCCTGCCACCTACCTGTAGAAATCGAGCATCGCGCATTTTGGGCGATAAAGGAGCTGAATCTGTCTCTTGAGGACGCGGGCAGCCATCGGAAGCTGCAGTTGAACGAACTGAACGAGCTTAGGGATGAGGCTTACGATAACGCGGTTTTCGTTAAGAATCGAACGAAGGTGTTTCATGATAAACACCTTGTGCGCAAAACCTTCGTACCTGGTCAGCAGGTACTGCTTTACGACACCCGGCTACACTTCCATCCTGGAAAGCTCAGATCTCGCTGGAAAGGGCCGTATTTTGTGCGGAATGTGTATCCGCAGGGCGCTGTGGATTTGGAAAATCCAAAGGACGGTTCACTTTTCAAAGTAAACGGACACCGATGCAAACCGTACCTTAGCGCCGAACCAACAGAGGAGCTCCTGTTCTTGCAGGAGCCGGTTTACCCTGAATGATCTTCCTCTGCCTACCTCCAAACTTCGGTTATCCAGCCAAGAACAGTGGACACTGTTCCAAATAAGTTTGGGGGTATGTACAAACCATTTTGTATATATTTGTGTATATTCTTTTTCTTTTCTTTAAAAAAAAAAAAAAATGTATATCGCTAACCGACAATTTTGACCCTTCAAACTGATCTCTTCATGCAACGACAGTGAGGACACTGTCCAGTTTAAGTTTGGGGGTACGCTCGGTACGCATTTCTTACCTTCGCATTCATATGTATATTTTGCATCTGCATATTAATATCCATAAAATCCATAAAAATTTGAAAATTTTCTAAAAAATATAAAAACTTTTTTGTCAAGTTAGCTTGTGGAAGAACTCTGATTCAACATTCGACGGTTTTTGTTTGAAAAAATAGGAATAACTAGATCTTATGTTTGGATTTTGAAAACCTGAAAGATAACTCTCCTTTGAAGTTAACTATAGCTGATATACGTCTTTACATCACACTACACGTGTCGTAAGATTTTAGGAATTAGATGACAAGTCTTTCATGTTTAAACTTTTAAACAGATAAATGATTTTCTGATGATCAAATAGGTTTGTTCTGAAATAAGTAATGTCAAGAATAGTTTATGAAGTAAAGCGAATATGAAGGAATGTTATTGATGCCGTAATTGGAGCTAAGTCGGAAAAATAACCCATCTAAAACTTGATTGGAATGATTACACACCAAACCCACTAAGCACGTCTTTTATCCAAAAAAATATTTGAACTGCTGGTTATATCTCTGTTCGTATTAAATCATCTTATTTTCACAACAAACTGTCTTTTGTTTTTGGACCTAGGTAACTTGAGTAATTAAGTCCGCTGGGGTGTTTCTACACCTAATGCCCTAAAACCAACTGGTTTGGGTGCATTGGCCCAAAGCTCGCTAAGAAGCCTAGAAAGTCCAGTTTTAAAACAAAGTCAAGCAAGTGTTCTCTCCGAGTTAAAATTCCTAACGGTTCTTTGTGTGAGAATAATCTTGATAAAAGACAGGCTTTTATAAAAAAAATTTAGCGGAGATATGAAGGTTTTATTCTATGATAAAGACTATTGCACGTTCACAGAGGTGTGTATGAAATGAAAACAAGAAAAAGGTGGAGTGAAAAATACGACTTAGTTTCCTGTTAAGGAAGATAGAAATTCTGAAGTTGAAACCTTACTGGAAAACGAAACTTGAAAAATGCTTAACTCTTTATAAAACTTATGTGATCCTTTTAAAATTGTTATCTGGGCTTTATTGTGCGACATGATGACTTTAATCGATCCTTTTAGAACTTAACGACACTATTTGCACTGCACATAAAGACATATAAAATCTGTAGTTAAATAAGAAGTGAGGTGTGAAAAATAAAGGTTCGATGATCTAGACTTAGGATTATAGAATTGTTATTTTCTAAAACAAAACTTTAGGGGTTGAAGCTTAGTTATTTTACAAAACCAACTTGACCGGATTTTGTGGGTAGTATCCGCTGAAAACCCTCAGGAGACAACACTCCTCCTACTAGGGACACCTAGAGGTTTAACGGCTTGTTGCACATGCTCAGTGCAATCGCGTTCCCTGCGAAAGTGAGGTTAGGAAATTTTTTGTGAATAAATGGGCTTTGCTCGGGACGAGCAAATGATAAGTTTGGGGGTATTTGTTCATATCAGATTTTTGCATTTTCATACCGCCCAATTTTTATCACATTGCATATCGGTAGATACTCTTGAGCCGTGTTTGCTAGTCAATTGCAGGATACAGGTTCCCGGTTCTCAAACGGAGAAATTCTTGGAAAACACAACAAAATCCGGTTCCTGCCAACCACAGATAATACACGGTCTCCGCTCTTCATCCGTATGTCGCCAGATACCAGTTTAGGAAGACAAGATGTCAACTCAATGTCATTCTCATGCACAAGGCTCAATGGTAGCACAAAATCCAAGAGATCTACGCGGAGCTCGAGGCAATCATCCACAAAAAAGTCCACCTTTCCTCAATAGAAATTCTGGAAGAAATGGGAAAGTGTTTTCAGAAAATATATACACCAGACAAGAGGGGACAGGAGAACAGGAAAGAACACAGAAGCCCACACCCTAAGTCGACTATAGGGGCGCGGATCCGCGGCCATAGGGGGGCATAGGCGGCGGATCCGCGTCTGTACAGGCAGGTCAGAGTACGAGCTTCCAGGGGCAGTTTGGTCATTTCGTCAGGGTTCTGGTGGTTGCCCTAGGGTTTCATTTCCTGGCCTATAAATAGCCCAGAATTTTGTGAAGAAAGGGTCCATTCTTGTATTTTCATTTTGCCTAGTTTTAGTGTTGTTCTTCTTCCTCTTCTCACCTCTTCTCCATTAAACTTGTAGTGAGCTTTTGAGTGAAGAGTGATGAATAAAGAAGACCATTTTTATTATCATGCTTGTCTCTTTCTTTACTTGTTGTAATTTATTGTAATTTCAATTGTTAAGTAGTTGTTGTTATTTGCTTGATTGTTTCTTTCTTCTCTCTTTTTCTTTATCATTCATACGACAATGATACTTACGCTTGATCCTCGCCAAGGTGAGGTCGCAAATAGTTAGTCGTATTCTTCTAGTCTCCTTCTTTCTATCTTCCTCTTTGTTTTGTCTTGTTTTTTTTCGTATCATGAAGTGTGAGTAGTTTTATACTTGTTAGGGTAGGATAAGGGAAGTTTGAGAGAAGGAAATCTCTCTCACTCTTTCCTTGCCCAACAACTTAAATCGACTCCCGTTAATTGAACCACAATCCGCTCCTTACGGCACCCTATCCTACATGATAGCGGTGATTCCGTAGTGAGACCGGTTGTCGTTGAATTAACCGGAGGTTATGGATAAGAGCCAAGAACGGACGGACAAGCACCAAAAGGAAGGACAATGCGTTGGAAAGCCTAGCTTATACTCGCAAGTTCCTTCCTAGTCGTGCTAATCCCCGTTGTTGCCGATTACCGTAACACCGATATTAAGTGGGGCAACGAAAGATGTGGAGACTCCTAACTCAAACTAACCTAATCCTCACCCTAACAAGCTCTCTTTAAATATCAACTTACACTTAGATAACCACAACAAAATCTGAAAACAGGACTTAACTCGTTAAAACACCTTGAAAAAGACTCCCATCTCCCTGCGGATGACCCGTACTCAACCGGCTAGCTACAAGCGAAACCGTCTTGATTGCGGTATTTAAACTAGAACTTGAGCACGCACGTATCCTAACAATCAATATCACATATTACACTTACGGTCACAGAAAAGAAAGTGTAAAACTACAACAGTTGGAATCCGCAATCTGCATAGACATCGCATGCCTAATCAAATGAATACCTTAGACATCACATGCCTAACAATTATAAACGCCGCATTTTAGTCTCAAAATCGAAAACACTTTTCAATATCAAGTCGGGCAATTCAACAAGATTCCCAACACCCTGATCGAATGCTCGTCGCAAACTTCAGTAGGCGGCCGCACCCCCGGATACCGTCGACGAAGTGCACCAAGGCGGAACACCGCTACCGCGAGCACCCGAACGGATGCTTTCGGCGACGGGGTTCTCCTACAGTCACTTGGTCGGGGCTATGGAGTGAGGCTGTCTATCAAGTTTACCCGGCGAGTATCCACGTACGCTACGTGATTGCGACGGACTTTTGATCAGATCAAAATCCCGTGGCAACCGATCAAGTGAGACTAAACTACTATGTTTATAACATTCATTCAGTAATCTCATAACTACTTGTGAATTCCAATTATTGTATCCCATTCCAGATAAATAGAAAATGTTAAACTTTCCGATCGAACAATCGAACACCCAAGTTTTCCCAAAACAGATCAACACATGAAACAAGTCTAAAAACATTCAGTTCGTGCCTCAGTACCAATGGTCCAGCCGTAGAAGGGTCAAGCCAACGCCTCACATGTGGCACGCCGTGCTGCCCCAAACCCGAAGGTTCAAAGGGCAGTTCAAGACGGTCACATAATCGAGTTAAGGTTTGTTGTCTTCTAGAGGGACCATCGCGTTACTTGCACTACTTAGAACGTCTTTAAACCATGGAAAGATCTAACACTTGGAAATTTCCCGACAGGGGAAAAGGTGGGTATTTATATCCGGTCGAAATTTTGAACATATTCTAAAATTTACCCGGAAAACAAATAGACAAAGTCCTATAATCCGATCGAATAAACGAATCCCCAAAACAACTCAGAATATTCAACTCTTGAAAAAATATTAAAAATTCCCAGGAAAACAAGCACTGGAAACTAAAAATTACTGTGCAAAATTATTTATACAAGGAGGCCGTACGGCCGCGGAACCGCCGCACGAGCCATGCTCGTGCCGCGGAACCGCGGCGACTTTATGGAATTGGGAGATCGAATTTTACAGAAACTCTTAGAAACTCCTGCTGATTTTTCTGCATATTTTTAATATCGAAAAACTCCAGATTTTGGAAAAAGTCCAGAGAGCATGTTTGTGTTAGGGTTTCGGGTTCGTTCGGGTTTCAAACTTCGTCTACGCATCGCCTAAGGCTCTCGCTAGGCTCTGATACCACTGTAGGGTTCCTAGGCACTCTAATGAGGTCTCACAAGGCATCAACCATGCCAATTTCAAATTTTACGGGTGCCGAGAAACCCTAATACGGATCGTTGGCTAGATATATAGGCGAACAATGCAACTAGTTAACAATTTAACTTAAAGAATGGAAAAACAACCTTTGTAGATCCGGTTCTCCACCTCCATAGATCCATGATGAAGTCCCTCCGCTGTCTAAATCGGATCCCGGACTCTAGCGTCGGCTTCGTCGGAGAAAAGGGCGGGCTAGGTCGTCGATGTCGATGCCGAAGATGATCTACGTCGAGGCATCACAAGATCAAGCTCCCCCTTCACCAAGCCATGAAAACTTGTGAAGGAAACACCCTATTCTACGTGGCAAGAGGTAGAGGATAAAGAAATAGGAAGTGGGTTCACTTTAGAATTGGATTTCTCACTCATTTCATCAATTCACCATTGATGAAGTCAAGCTTTCTTCATTGAAGAAGATGAAGAAGATGAAGAAAGAATATCATAAGTATTTTCAAAATAGAAAATAATATGAATACTTATCATATCCTAACCCTAGTTAAGTGTAGAGAATAGACCATGGTTTGTTTAAATGGTTAGGGTTAAGCATGAAGACAAAATGGTTACAAAGTTAAACCTTCATGAAGATTCAACTACAAACAAAGAAAGCCACCATTTTCTCTTTATTCTTTCCAAAATAAATAAATAAATAAATAAGAAAGAAAAGAAAAACCCTAATCATTAACTTAAACATGGTTTAATCTTTACACTTAACCAAGTTAACATGTATCATCAAACATGATACAATCAAGTGCACAAAAGTATATCACATATACAACTTGTGAAATTCTAGTGAGAAAATCCATTTAAGTGAACCTATATTAGTTAATGTAAACTGATATATCAAATATGTAATTATACATTAAATCATTAAATCAACACTTGATTTAACGACCCGGTCATATCGCATATAACCGACTAATATCAATAGTAACAACTTATCGAATCAACACTTGATCTGATAACCCGGCTATAACGCATATAACAGATCAATGTTACATATCGCGAGAATCGAATACAGTATCACATACTGGTATCATTCTCGGTCCCGCACATATCTCATATGCGCTCCTATTTCGTTTCGCTTGAGCCAGGAAACCTCTGTGTAGGACTCTAAAGACTCGTCAATACGCCAGCAGCAGGTGATAATCATATCAAGCACCCACAAGCCGCAAGCGGTCTGCTAAACGTAACGGCCACCCGGGTATTGAGCGATCAGAAGATCGACGAGCAAGCCCGCTCACACTCCAGTGAATCCAACCAGTAACACTACCATACAGTCCGGTCTGATCGTCTGATATGTCGCATATCTCACCTAGGGGTGGTAAACGTCAGACCCCAATAGTTCGATAAGTCGTGTCGATATGAGGTCTATAACAGTTTGAGAAACTACTGGTAACACTTACCAGTAATTCTCAGCAACCCTGGCCAGGGATTTCCGGTTATATCCAATCGAACACAGCGCAACATCAACTCCCTATACTGGGAGAGACGAATCCCCTCTTATCGCTCATTGCCTCCATGTGATTCGGGACTATACCCAAAAGGCACCGTTTTGCACGCCCTCTTGGACGTGGTAAGGTGGAAATAAAAGCACAGTGGGAACCACACAAGACTCTATGACGATCTCCGGTCAACAGACTACTCTGTACCAGTGTCACCAGAGAACTGCCATCTGACGTAAGGTATAATACCATCTGGGAGTTCTCGGCGAGTCCGTCCAGTGTACCCAGTCTCCACTGACCACCCGTATATCATCTCTGATGTCAAACACCAATGGATATGGGATCATCCATCGCCCATCTGTATGGGTCGAGAAGGTATACGCTAGTCTACTCTGGTATATCGATGCCCCGTCTCGATATACCCACGACTAGGGACTGTGAAGGATGTACTTATGGACTACCATGTCCCCACTAGTATGATCCGCATCATAGTCCAGGTAGTCAAGTACACATCCTAAGGGCTTTACCAACATGTAACAGAGAGACAATCAGTGTACACGTTAAGGTAAAGATCAACTAGATAGCATACTATCATGTCGAGCAAGAAAGTTCTCCCTATATATGTCCCAGCATCCACTACAATATACATCCTATGTATAGTAATGGCCTCTAGGGCATACATATAACTAACACTCTGTGTCTTGGGTATCTGATACCGGAACAGGATCCCAGATATGTAATCTGTTTCATAAGGCTACAGAAAGGTAGAGAACTGAGAACGGGTGATAAGTTTCATGAGACAGAAAACGGGGCAAGTGTTGCAGCCAAGTCTGTTGGTCACTGTCACCCTGTATTACCAATACATTGATTCTGAACGAATGTTATTAGATACCGAACCTGATATACAAAATCATATCAGTCTCTTTATTAGTAAAGAAAGGATATAATTTTGTATTGTTGGATAATGTTTTGAACATTTCCTATATCAAAAATTGATCGGTTCAGGCACGTTATCTAAAAGCATTAATGTTCTATATCAAACTACAGTTCTTAGTATACAGAACACACACAAGAGGAAGAGTTCAGAAATGAACGAATTCTTCTTGTGGTATTGTAGACTAGGTCATATCAATACGACTCGACTAGCTGAAATTACATAAAGATGCATATTTAAATCAGTTTGAATTTACATCTTGTGAAACTTGCCAGTCATGTTACAAAGATAAGATGACCATAGCTCCGTTTACTAGAAACAGAGAAAGAGTTAGTGAACTCTTGGGATTGATACATGTTGATGTATAAAGGTCCCCAGTCTACACATGCCAAGACCGGTTCTTTGTACTTCATTACATTCTCTGATGATCTCTTTAGATTCAGACATATGTTCCCGTTGAAACACAAGTACGAAACTTTTGAGATATTCACAGAATATAAGTTAGAAGTAGAGAACCAAAATGAGGGTATAAGTATTATGTCCTTTGATGCGATCAGGGAGGAGAATACTTGAGCACGGAATTCCTGGACTATTCTAAAGGAGACTGAGATTCTCTCTCAGCATTACTGTTAGTTGTATGTATGCCCTAGAGGCCAGTATTGTACAGATTATGTATATTATATTGGATGCTTGGACATATATAGAGATGACTTTCTTGACTCGACATGATAGTATGCTATCTGGTTGCTATTTATCTTAACATGTACACTAGTCTCTTTATACTGTCTTATAGTTACATGTTGGTAAAGCCCTTAGGATTTGTACTTGACTACCTGGACTATGATGCAGATCATACTAGTGGGGACATGGTAGTCCATAAGTACATCCTTCAAGCTCCCTAGTCGTGGGTGTATCGAGACGGGGCATCGATATACCAGAGTAGACTAGCGTATACGCTTCTCGACCCATGTGATGGGCGATGGATGATCCCATATCTATTGGTGTTTGACATCAGAGATGGTATATGGGTGCTCAGTGGAGACTGGGTACGCTGGACGGACTCGCCGAGAACTCCCAGATGGTATTATACCTCACGTCAGATGGCAGTTCTCAGGTGACACTTGTACAGGTTAGTCTGTAGACCCGAGATCGTCATAGAGTCTTGTGTGATTCCCACTGTGCTTTGATCTCCACCTTACCACGTCCATAAGGGCATGCAAAACGGTGGTCTTTGGGTACAGTCCCGAGTCACATGGAGGCAATGAGCGATAGGAGGGGTTTCGTCTCTCCTGGTATTGGGAGTTGATGTTGCGCTGTGCTCGATTGGCCGTAGCAGGGAAGTCCCTGGCCAGGGCTGATCAGAGATTTACTGGTAAGTGTTACCAGTAGTTTCTCGACCCGTTACGAGCCTCACATCGGCACGACTTATCGGGTTATTGGGGTCTGACGTATACCACCCCTAGACTTGATATGCGACGTATCTGACGAAGAGATTTGACTGTATGGTAAGTGTTACTGGTCGGATTCGCAGGAGTGTGAGCGGGCTAGCTCGTCGATCTTCTGATCGCTCAATACCCGGGTGGCCGTTACGTTTAGCAGACCGCTTGCGGCTTGTGGGTGCTTGATATGATCATCATCTGCTACCGGCGTATTGACGAGTCTTTAGAGTCCTACACAGAGGTTTCCTGGCTCAAGCGAAACGAAATAGGAGCGCATATGAGATATGTGCAGGACCGAGAATAATGCGTGTATGTGATACCGCATTTCATTCTCGCGATATATGTTTCGAATGGTTATATTCGATATGACCTAGTTATCGAATCATTGATTCGATAAATCGATACATTGGATTCTAGTCGGTTATGTGCGACATGACCGGATCATTGAATCAAATGTTGATTTAATGATTTAATGCATAATTATATATTTGATATATTGCATTGCATTAACTAGTATTGGTTCACTTTAAACGGATTTTTCTCACTTGATTTGCACATTGTATATGTGATATACTAATGTGCACTTTTATGTATCATGTTTGATGATACTTGACCATATTGTTAAGTGTATGGAATTAAACCATAGTTAACTTGAGATTAGGGTTTTATTTATGCCTTTATTCATTTAATTGTTTATTCATTTATTTGGATAAAGATTTAGAGGAGAATGGTGGCATTTCTTGTTTTATGTTGAAGCTTCAAGAAGCTTTGACTTTGCTAACCATCCTTATCTTCATGCTTAACCCTAACCCTCTAAAGTGACCATGGCTTATTCTCTACACTTAACCCTAGTTTAGTTATGATAAGTATTTGATTTTCTATTTTCTTTTGAGAAAAACTTATCATAACTAGCTCATCTTCTTCTTCTTCTTCAAGCTTGCTACAAAAATGGAAACTTGAGTTAAAGTGAGATAAATCCAATTCTAAAGTGAACCCACCTCCTATTTCTTCACCCTCTACCTCTTGCCAAGTTGTTTTGGGTGTTTACTTCACAAGTTTCACAAGTTTGTGAAGTTGGAGCTTGAGTTTGTGCAACCTCGACGTAGATCGTCTTTGACACGAAGCCGACGACCTATTCCGCACGTTTCTCCGATGAAGCCGTCACGAGAGTTCAAGCTTCAAGATGGACAGCGAGAGGACGCCCTTGCGGAGCCGTGGAGGTGGATATCCGGATCTACAAAGGTTGTAATTTCCGTATCCCAGTAGTTAACTGTTAACTAGATTTTTGTTTCGCCTAGAATTCTAGCAAACGATCCATAGTCGGGTCTCTCGGCACCGTTAAAATTTTAATATGGCATGTTCGATGCCTTGTGTGACCTCATTAGGGTGCCTAGGAACCCTACAGTGGTATCAGAGACTAGCTAGAGCCTTAGGCGAAATCCAGACGGAGTTTGAAGTCCGAACGAACCCGAAAACCCATTACAAACATGCTCTCTGTACTTTTTCCAAAAACGTGGATTTTTCCATATTAAAAATTGCCAAAAAATTCAGCAGGGAATATAGTGAGTTACTGTGAAACACGTGCTGATAACTCGCCAACCCAAGCGCGGATCCGCGGCCTCCTCTATACAAAACGCGGCGCTTCCGCGGCCAGTGTATTGATTTACAGCACGTGGCTTGCACAGTAATTCATGTAGTGTAGTGCTGAGTCTTCTGGAAATTTTTAGTATTTTTTCCAGAGTTGATTTTTTCTGGGTTGTTTTGGGATTTCATGGACTCGATCGGATTATCAAATTTTTGTCTATTTGGCTTTCCGGATAAATTTTAGAATATGTTAAAAAGTTCGACCGGATATAAATACCCAATTTTTCCCCTGTCGGGAAATTTCCAAGTGTTGGATTTTTCCGTAGTTTAACGACGTTCTAAGTAGTGCAAGTAACTCGATGGTCCCTCTAGAAGACAACAAACCTTAACTCGATTATGTGACCGTCTTGAACTGCCCTTTGAACCTTCGGGTTTGGGGCAGTACGGCGTGCCACATGTGAGGCGTTGGCTTGACCCTTCTACGGCTGGACCATTGGTACTGAGGTACGAACTGAATGTTGTTAGACTTATTTCATGTGTTGATCTGTATTGGGAGAACTTGGGTGTTCGATTGTTCGATCGGAAAGTTTAACATTTTCTGTTTATCTGGAATGTGATACAATAATTGGAATTCACAAGTAGTTATGAGATAACTGAATGAATGTTATAAATCTAGCAATTTAGTCCCATATGATATTGAAAAGAGTTTTCGATAATGAGACTAAAATGCGGGATTTATATCTGTTAGGCATGCGATGTCTAAAGAAGTTGCGGATTCCAATTGTTGTAGTTTTACACTTTCTTTTCTGTGACCGTAAGTGTAGTATGTTCATATCGCCGGTTTCGTTGCTATACGTCAACGACAATTGGGGTATGCATACTTACTTACGTTGATGACATGTGATGTTATGTGTTGCTGGATATGTTATATTGGATCGTCGTGTTTGAATAGCCGGGGGTTTTTTATGTGAGATGAGTGTTTTTCATTTTCATTCATGTAAAAACTTGTATGTAATATTCTTTTATTTGGGGCACTTCCAGGTAGCGGAAGTAGTCACCGTTTGTATATTATTTATTTTTCTGCACTAGGATAGACCCAAGGAGGGGAGCACAAGTAACCGGGTTCTGGGGTCCAGTGGGAGACCAACTCGAGGAGTCGAGTCCGGGTCTCCTAACCCTAGAATTGGCAGGGTTGCTTGCCGCTCTCGTAGGGGTCTAGGGGTGTGGGATTGGCTATTCATCACGACCGTGGAATCCGTGTTTTATACTGGCTCGTATTGAAAACACGGACGTCCTAGTATATCCAATATTTCATATGTTTATTCTGCTGCGATATCTGTGATGTGATTCTGTGATGGATATAGTATATAGTATATATGATATATTATATAGACGTTACTTATGTTTTACACCCGCGCTAGCCCTGCCCTGCTCTGTCGTTAGTTACCTAACCTAACGGTGCACGAGGGGACATCGAGGCGAATGCGGATGGCATAAGTGTACGTCATATCTATCTGTGATGTTTAGGTATTTAAATGATGGGACTTCATTAATGTGATTAATGAAAGATAAGAAACCTAAGATGTTGTAGAATCGAATTTTAAAATAAAACAGGTAGCTACAGTTCTTGCTTTGCACAGTGGTATATATGATATACCCCGCACCTTATTCGATGAGGAAAGGACCGAGATCCCTTCACCGGGAGTGACTCCTTTAGCAATAACTGGCAGATGCTACACACTCGGTTTGCTTTTGACTGCTTTTGCGTTTTTGCTTTGCACAGCGATATATATGATATATCCCGCACCTCATTCGACGAGGAAAGGACCGAGATCCCTTCGCCGGGAGTGACTCCTTTAGCAAAACCAGAAAAGCCTCAAAATCACTCCATTTCAAAACCTCATTTGATTCTACAACGATATCAAGTTCATTACGCTAATGGTTTTATGAAAACCTGCGTAGCCCTCCGTCATTTCAGATAAGTACTAATTAGTATTCGTGCTAGGTAGTTTGGCATTCGTCAAGGCGTAGTGTACGGTAGCTAACTAGTATTTATCTGCTTATGCATATGATGCAGATTGGATTAGGGTATTCGTGCGGCGTTGTTTGGCATTCGTCAAGGGTCGTGCGGGTGGGTTTAATTCAATCAAGAAATGTACGGGTTGAACTTGACTAGTGGACTATGGGTTGTTTGGCATTCGTCAAGGTCATAGAACACTAGGGGTAAAATATTATCGGGAATTTCAAGTGTTGAAATTTGCAATGAGATTGCATACCTTCTATGAGATAGTTGGATCCCGATACCCGCTGCGAGTAAGAGTTACTCCTGGGAGAGTTTTACACATTGCAATTAGCCGATCAAGTAGGTGTCTAGAAAGGTGTCAACGGGGTTACGCCTCTAGGAAAACGAGGTTTACATTAATTAGGTTCGTGCGAAAGCACGGGGGACCTCCCTCAAAGTACCGACACTGGCCTGGCTGAAAGATTGGCGAACTTGTAGTGTGTAATTAATCCCGGCTAGTCTTTCCTTTTAGGGTTTGGAGGAAGATTTGATAAAAAGCAGTGGGAGCCATCCTGATTAGATAAGATAATAACCAATCTGATCTTGCACGAGCTTACGCTAAAGTGTTTTCTTCTCTCTCTCTCCAGGTAGCGACCATTTCATGCCTTAATAAAGATAATAAAATGGATGTATTGACCGAATCCGCATGTTATACTGTGCAGGGGAACGTTGAACCCGTTCTATCTTATAAGTGTTATAAGAATGAACAGGAAACTGGAGAATATCTGGATTCTCACACCGCCCAAACGGAGAACATGCATGTTGATGCTTCATCTTCGGGTGTGTTTGTCATTGAGAACTGTTTCTCAGTTCACCCTACGTCCTGGGTATTAGATACCGGATCAGGATCCCACATATGTAAGATGTTACATGGGCTGCGAAAAGGTAGAGAACTGGGAAAAGGTGATCATTCCGTTCAAGTAGGGAATGGTGCAAGTGTTGCAGCCAAAGCAGTTGGCGAATATCACCTAGTATTACCAAGTGGTGATACATTAATTCTGAATGAGTGCTATTATATACCGAACATGATGTGCAACATTATATCAGTTTCTTTATTAAGTAAAGATGGATATAATTTTGTAGTAAAGGATAATGTTATGAACATATTCCTAGATCAAAAGTTGATTGCATCAGGCTCGCTACATAATGGCATGTTCATTCTAAATCAAAATACAGTCCTCAATATACAAAACACACACAAGAGGAAAAATTCAGAAATGAACGAATCCTTCTTGTGGCATTGTAGACTTGGTCATATCAATGCGACACCACTGGCTAAGTTACATAAGGATGGTTATTTGAATCCATTCGAATTATCATCTTATGATACTTGCCATTCATGTCTCAAAGGAAAAATGACCAAAGCTCCGTTTAGTGGACACGGAGAAAGAGTTACTGAACTCTTAGGACTGATACATAGTGATGTATGCGGTCCTATGTCTACACATGCCAGGGATGGTTCTTCCTACTTCATTACATTCACTGACGATCTCTCTAGATACGGGCATGTGTTCCTGTTGAAACACAAGTCTGAAGCTTTTGAGAAATTCAGAGAATATAAGCACGAAGTAGAGAACCAAACGGGCAAAAGTATTAAGATCCTTCGATCTGATCGAGGAGGAGAATACTTGAGCAATGAGTTCCAAGATTATCTAAAAGAAAATGGGATTCTCTCTCAGCTTACTCCACCTTATACACCACAGCACAACGGTGTATCGGAACGAAGGAATCGCACCCTATTAGATATGGTGCGTTCAATGATGAGCACAGCTGAGTTACCTATTTCCTTCTGGGGGTATGCGCTTGAGACAGCCATACACCTATTGAATATGGTTCCTACCAAATCAGTGCCTACCACTCCATATGAGATATGGAGAGGGAAGAGACCATCTCTTAAGTATGTTAAGATATGGGGTTGTCCAGCCTATGTCAAAAGACAAAATCCGGACAAACTCGAGGCAAGATCTGTCTTATGTAAGTTTGTAGGATATCCCAAAAATTCACAAGGGTATATCTTCTACCACCCCGAGGAACAAAAGGTGTTTGTTTCTCGACATGCCACTTTCTTAGAAAAAGGTTTTCTTATGAAACAGATTAGTGGCATTGAGGTAGAACTGGAAGAAGTTCCAGCAACACAAACTGTAACAGAAGACTTGGTGGAACCAGAGGATTCAGTAGAACTCAACGAACCCCAGCCTCTCCGCCGATCTAGTAGGGTATCTCGTCCACCTGAGAGATACTACGGTTTTCTCATTGACGGTGGGAGCGAGGATTGCATCATGGAGGATGATGACCCAACTAGCTTCGAGCAGGCCATCACGAGTAGGGACTCAGTGAAATGGCTGGATGCTATGCGGTCCGAGATGGATTCCATGTACACCAACAAAGTATGGACTTTGGAAGTTGCTCCTGAAGGGGTAAAACCCATTGGGAGCAAGTGGATCTTCAAGAAGAAACTTGGTGTAGATGGGAAAGTGGAGACTTTCAAAGCTAGACTTGTAGCAAAAGGTTTTCGTCAAAGACCAGGTGTGGACTATGACGAGACCTTTTCTCCAGTGGCTATGCTTAAATCCATCCGAATCATGCTTGCCATTGCTGCCTTTCATGACTACGAAATCTGGCAAATGGATGTTAAGACCGCCTTTCTAAATGGTGATTTAGAAGAGTGCGTGTACATGACTCAGCCAGAGGGCTTCGTAGACAGTGGGAGCAGCGGGAAGGTGTGCAAGCTGCTTAAATCCATTTATGGATTAAAGCAAGCATCGCGGAGTTGGAACATCTGCTTTGACGTCGTTATCAAAGAGTTTGATTTCGTCAAAAATCCAGATGAACCTTGCATCTACAAGAAGGTGGCAGAGAGTAAGGTTGTCTTCCTCGTATTGTACGTGGACGACATACTCTTGATAGGAAATGATATTCCTATGCTGCAATCGGTCAAGCTCTTCTTATCACAAAGATTCTCAATGAAAGATCTTGGTGATGCCTCCTGCATATTGGGAATCAGGATCTATAGAGATAGATCCAAACGGATTTTGGGATTGTCCCAATCCAGGTACATTGACACCATACTAAAGAGGTTTAGTATGGAAGAGTCCAAGCGTGGGAACATGCCCACGATCTCTGGAGTCACTCTCTCCAAAGAGATGTCTCCCAAGACTGATTTGGAGAGAGCTCGCATGCAAGGGATACCCTATGCTTCGGCAGTAGGCTCTATCATGTATGCGATGCTATGTACCAGACCCGATGTAGCATACTCACTAAGTGTAGTGAGCAGGTATCAAGCTGATCCTGGAGAGAATCACTGGACAGCTGTGAAGAGCATTCTCAAGTACTTGCGAAGGACTAGAGATATGTTCTTGGTGTATGGTAACGGAGAACTCCAAGTGGAGTCCTTTACCGATTCGAGCTTCCAGAGTGATAAGGACGACTCTAAGTCGCAGTCGGGCTTTGTCTTTACCCTTTACGGAGGGGCGGTTAGCTGGAAGAGTTCCAAGCAGGAAACCGTGGCAGACTCGACGATGGAGGCTGAATACATCGCTGCCAACGATGCTGCCAAAGAGGCTGTCTGGATCAAGAAGTTCATTACTGAACTTGGAGTGGTTCCATCCATTGAGCATCCAATACCTTTGTATTGCGATAACAATGGAGCGGTGGCTTTGGCCAAGGAACCCAGGTCCCATCAGCGATCCAGGCATATTCTGAGGCGGTATCACCTGATCCGGGAGATAGTTGATCGCCGGGAGATCGAGGTCAGGAGAGTTGACACGAAGAACAACACGGCGGATCCACTCACGAAGGCCATTCCCCAGATACAGTTTGAGAGACTCTTCGGGATGCTCGGTATGAGATACTACAGCAGCTGGCCCTAGTGCAAGTGGGAGATTGTTAGTTGTATGTATGCCCTAGAGGCCAGTATTGTACAGATTATGTATATTATATTGGATGCTTGGACATATATAGAGATGACTTTCTTGACTCGACATGATAGTATGCTATCTGGTTGCTATTTATCTTAACATGTACACTAGTCTCTTTATACTGTCTTATAGTTACATGTTGGTAAAGCCCTTAGGATTTGTACTTGACTACCTGGACTATGATGCAGATCATACTAGTGGGGACATGGTAGTCCATAAGTACATCCTTCAAGCTCCCTAGTCGTGGGTGTATCGAGACGGGGCATCGATATACCAGAGTAGACTAGCGTATACGCTTCTCGACCCATGTGATGGGCGATGGATGATCCCATATCCATTGGTGTTTGACATCAGAGATGGTATACGGGTGCTCAGTGGAGACTGGGTACACTGGACGGACTCGCCGAGAACTCCCAGATGGTATTATACCTCACGTCAGATGGCAGTTCTCAGGTGACACTTGTACAGGTTAGTCTGTAGACCCGAGATCGTCATAGAGTCTTGTGTGATTCCCACTGTGCTTTGATCTCCACCTTACCACGTCCATAAGGGCGTGCAAAACGGTGGTCTTTGGGTACAGTCCCGAGTCACATGGAGGCAATGAGCGATAGGAGGGGTTTCGTCTCTCCTGGTATTGGGAGTTGATGTTGCGCTGTGCTCGATTGGCCGTAGCAGGGAAGTCCCTGGCCAGGGATGATCAGAGATTTACTGGTAAGTGTTACCAGTAGTTTCTCGACCCGTTACGAGCCTCACATCGGCATGACTTATCGGGTTATTGGGGTCTGACGTATACCACCCCTAGACTTGATATGCGACGTATCTGACGAAGAGATTTGACTGTATGGTAAGTGTTACTGGTCGGATTCGCAGGAGTGTGAGCGGGCTAGCTCGTCGATCTTCTGATCGCTCAATACCCGGGTGGCCGTTACGTTTAGCAGACCGCTTGCGGCTTGTGGGTGCTTGATATGATCATCATCTGCTACCGGCGTATTGACGAGTCTTTAGAGTCCTACACAGAGGTTTCCTGGCTCAAGCGAAACGAAATAGGAGCGCATATGAGATATGTGCAGGACCGAGAATAATGCGTGTATGTGATACCGCATTTCATTCTCGCGATATATGTTTCGAATGGTTATATTCGATATGACCTAGTTATCGAATCATTGATTCGATAAATCGATACATTGGATTCTAGTCGGTTATGTGCGACATGACCGGATCATTGAATCAAATGTTGATTTAATGATTTAATGCATAATTATATATTTGATATATTGCATTGCATTAACTAGTATTGGTTCACTTTAAACGGATTTTTCTCACTTGATTTGCACATTGTATATGTGATATACTATTGTGCACTTTTATGTATCATGTTTGATGATACTTGACCATATTGTTAAGTGTATGGAATTAAACCATAGTTAACTTGAGATTAGGGTTTTATTTATGCCTTTATTCATTTAATTGTTTATTCATTTATTTGGATAAAGATTTAGAGGAGAATGGTGGCATTTCTTGTTTTATGTTGAAGCTTCAAGAAGCTTTGACTTTGCTAACCATCCTTATCTTCATGCTTAACCCTAACCCTCTAAAGTGACCATGGTTTATTCTCTACACTTAACCCTAGTTTAGTTATGATAAGTATTTGATTTTCTATTTTCTTTTGAGAAAAACTTATCATAACTAGCTCATCTTCTTCTTCTTCTTCAAGCTTGCTACAAAAATGGCAACTTGAGTTAAAGTGAGATAAATCCAATTCTAAAGTGAACCCACCTCCTATTTCTTCACCCTCTACCTCTTGCCAAGTTGTTTTGGGTGTTTACTTCACAAGTTTCACAAGTTTGTGAAGTTGGAGCTTGAGTTTGTGCAACCTCGACGTAGATCGTCTTTGACACGAAGCCGACGACCTATTCCGCACGTTTCTCCGATGAAGCCGTCACGAGAGTTCAAGCTTCAAGATGGACAGGGAGAGGACGCCCTTGCGGAGCCGTGGAGGTGGATATCCGGATCTACAAAGGTTGTAATTTCCGTATCCCAGTAGTTAACTGTTAACTAGATTTTTGTTTCGCCTAGAATTCTAGCAAACGATCCGTAGTCGGGTCTCTCGGCACCGTTAAAATTTTAATATGGCATGTTCGATGCCTTGTGTGACCTCATTAGGGTGCCTAGGAACCCTACAATTACTACTCCGAATACACCATTACACGATGGTATATCGGGGCAGAGCAGATACACCATATTTGATATGTTGTGCTCTATGATGAGTACTACTGAGTTACCTTTTTCCTTTTTGAGTGTTATGCATTTGAGAAGTTGCATACCTATTGAATAGGGTTCAAATCAAATCAGTTGCCTACCACTTCATATGTAATATGGAAAGGGAAGAGCCCATATCTTAAGTTAGTTATGTAAGTCCATGCTACCTCTCCCGGTACTTTCGGGCATGCGGAATTTGGTGAAAAACAATTTTCTAGAGGCGGTAACATGGACTCAAAACCGGATCTTTGTTAAACATCTAACTAACAACCTAACTATGAGTTGATAACTACTCGGTTAGGGGGTTATACCTTTCTTTCTTGAACTCCTTCGTCTTCAAGCCTCGATGGTTGTCCGGATCGGCTTCACTCCATCGTCTCCTTGCGCCGAAGATAGATCCACCTGAAAGCTTCTACCTTTGGCTTCTTCTTCGGTCTTTGAAGAAACTAGTTCACTTGGTTTGCTAAACCTTATGAACTAGAATGAGTAGAGAAGAGTGTGTTGGGATTTTACTCTATGGTTCTTGTTTCTCAACACATGAGACAAGTGAACCATAGACAAAAGAGAGGGAGAGCAAGAGGAAGGAGACGAGAGCTCAAGAACAAGAGAGAGAATGAGAATGATAGAATGAGAGAAGACTTTTCTCATTTGGCTCTCATAATCCATAACCATCATAACACATCATAGCAATCAAGTATTATGTGATGGTTTAAGCAACAATAGCCATATCATTTCATGCACTCATTTTGCACAAGAGAGCAAGCAAGCAAAAGTCTTTGCCATGAAATGATAGCTATTGTTATCATGATGGTCAACTAGTCAAGCCTAGTCAACCAGTCAACAAAGTCAACAAGT
Source organism: Agapanthus africanus (assembly GCA_030015575.1). Taxonomy (NCBI): domain Eukaryota; kingdom Viridiplantae; phylum Streptophyta; class Magnoliopsida; order Asparagales; family Amaryllidaceae; genus Agapanthus; species Agapanthus africanus. The sequence continues at coordinate 421,371,354 of CM057344.1, forward strand.
CAACAAAGTCAACAAGTCAACAAAGTCAACCCCTCAACAACCATGTCACCATAATACTTAATTAATATAATTGTTAATCATATATCATATTCTCATTAGGGTTGAGCAAAAAGTCAATAGTCAACAGTCAACGGTCAACAACCCAAATGAGAATCCTCTGCCTCTGTCTCTCCGTCAACTGTGCATACGCACCCGCATCCGCGTTCCGAGGAACACGAATACATACTGGATAAATCCAATCCCAATACGTACACTACGATCTGGCTTAAACCAAAGCCCGCAAGTGTAAACTGTCCGGACACTGTACGTGCATAAGTGCACGGATGTGACCGAACCCTGTTGCAAAACCATGCGACCTGCCGCAAAACCATGCGACCTCTACTCTTTTGCCTAAAGGTGAATAGCTTTCTGTGTGGGACTCTAAAGACTCGACACTACGCTGGCAGTGGGTTTAACCACAGACCGCAAGCGGCACTAGCTGTACGTAACGATCCCCAGGTAGATGCCGACAAGAAGACTGACGAGGTGAAACCCATCTGAACTCCTACTGAGCCTGAATGTGACAATCTCCGTACAGTCCGGTCTGTTCGTCTGATACATCGCATGGCGGGCCTAGGGGGGCGGTAAACGTCAGTCCCCTAATAGCGGTACAAGTCGTGTCAGAGTGAAGCCCAAAACACCCTGAGATAACACTGGAAGCCTACCAGTATATCTCGATTGCCCTGGCCAGGGACTACTCGTGTAATGGCTCTCCTAGACACAGTGCGATGTCAACCCCCAATACCGGGAGAGACGAATCCTGTCTAACCGTCACTGCCTCCAAGTGCTTCGGGATGCACCCAACTACCACCTGTTTGCATGACTCCTTTGAGCCGTGGTAGGGTAGTAATCAAAGAACAGTGGGAACACACTCGAGGCGAAGTGACGGTGTCAAGTCAGCGGACTAAGCTGTACTCATGTCACCTGGGAACTGATAACTGACGATAGGTATAATACCAACCGGTCAGTTCCCGACGAGTCCTGTCCAGTGTACTCGTAACCTAACGAGCACCCGTATACTATCTCCAGTACGACGTACTGATGGCTGTGGGACAGACCATCTCCCACACTGGGATGAGAAGCGCATACGCTAGTCTACTCCGGAGTATCGATGCCCTGTCTCGATAGTCCTGCGACTAGGGACCTGCATAAGGATGTGCTTATAGATTACCCAGCCCCCACTAGTGTGACTGCCATCACAACGCTGGTAATCAAGCAAAGATCCTAAGGGCTCCACTAATGTGTATAGGTGATATACTAAACTAAACACATGTACACATTGAAGTAGAAACAAACCAAGTAGCATACTACTATATTGAGCAAGATTGTTTATACAAGGTGAATATCCCAAGCTTCCATTAAGTAATATACAAACTTGTATGATACAGTAATGGCCTCTAGGGCATATACACTAACAATCTCCCACTTGCACTAAGGCCATGTACTGGCGTATCGAAGACCTATCATCTCGATCAGCCGCTCGAACTGAGTCTGGGGCAAGGCCTTGGTTAATGGATCTGCAGTGTTATCTTCTGAAGCAACCCTCCGAACCTCGATCTCCTGGCAATCCACGATCTCCCTGATCAGGTGATACCGCCTGAAGATGTGTTTGGATCTCTGATGGGACCTGGGTTCCTTCGCTAAAGCTATAGCCCCGTTGTTGTCGCAATACAGAGGTATTGGATCAACAATGGACGGAACCACCTGAAGTTCTTTTAAGAACTTCCTTATCCAGACAGCTTCTTTTGCGGCATCAGATGCAGCGATGTATTCCGCTTCCATCGTCGAGTCTGCAACGGTTTCCTGTTTGGAACTCTTCCAACACACCGCCCCTCCATTGAGGGTAAAGACAAAACCCGACATGGAATTGGAATCATCCTTGTCACTCTGGAAGCTGGAGTCAGCAAAGGCCTCGATCTGGAGGTCTTTTCCGCCATACACCAAGAACATCTCCTTAGTCCTTTTCAGGTACTTGAGAATGTTCTTTACCGCTATCCAGTATTTCTCCCCGGGGTTTGACTGATACCGGCTTACTACACTAAGTGCATAACCTACATCCGGTCTGGTACACAACATCGCATACATTATAGAGCCTACCGCAGAAGCGTAGGGTATAATAGACATGCGATCCCTCTCCAAATCAGTCTTGGGAGACATCTCTTTAGAGAGGGTGATCCCGTGACAAGCCGGTAGGTTACCGCGCTTGGAATCTTCAATACTGAATCTCTTCAGTATAGTGTCGATGTACCTGGACTGTGAAAGTCCTAATAACCTCTTGGATCTATCATGATGGATCCGGATCCCCAAGATGTAAGAGGCATCACCCAGGGCTTTCATGGAGAACCTGTGTGACAAGAACCCCTTGACAGATTGTAGCATAGGAATGTCATTTCCTATTAAGAGAATGTCATCCACGTATAAAACGAGGAATACTACAGTTCTCGCTACAAATCTACTATAGATGCATGGTTCATCTGGATTTTTGATAAAGCCAAATTCCTTGACCATCTCATCAAAACAGATGTTCCAACTTCGCGATGCCTGCTTTAGTCCATAGATGGACTTAAGCAACTTGCACACCTTTCCGCTGCTCCCACTCTAAATGAAACCTTCTGGTTGGTCCATATAGACACATTCCTCTAAATTTCCATTTAGAAAAGCGGTCTTTACGTCCATCTGCCAGATCTCATAATCGTGGAAGGCAGCAATGGCAAGAAGGATCCGAATGGTTTTCAGCATAGCTACTGGAGAAAAGGTTTCGTCATAGTCCAAACCAGGTCTTTGACGAAAACCCTTTACAACAAGTCTAGCTTTATAGGTCTCAACCTGTCCATCTACACCAATCTTCCTTTTGAAGATCCACTTGCATCCTACGGGTTTTACCCTGTCTGGAGCAATGTCCAACGTCCATACCTTGTTGGTGTACATGGACTCCATTTCGGTCCGCATTGCATCCAGCCATTTTACCGAGTCAACGCTCTGAACGGCCTGCTGGAAGCTAGTAGGCTCATCCTAATCTATAATGCAATCCTCTCTATCCCCGTCTATGAGAAAACCGTAGTATCTCTCGGGCGGATGAGACTGCCTACTACTCCTGCGGAGTGGCGTAGGAATGTCTTGTTCTTTTGAACCCTCTGGTTCCACTAAGCTTTCACTAACAGTTCGTGGTTCTGGAATTTCTTCCAGTTCTACTGTGCTCCCACTTATCTGGTTTTCCAAACACTCAGTTGTAGGGTTCCTAGGCACTCTCAAGAGGTCTCACAAGGCATCAACCATGCCAATTTCAAATTTTACGGGTGCCGAGAAACCCTAATACGGATCGTTGGCTAGAAGTTTAGGCGACAAAGCAACTAGTTAACAAATTAACTACAAGAACGGAAATACAACCTTTGTAGATCCGGTGCTCCACCTCCATAGCTCCACAATGATGTCCCTCCGCTGTCCAAATCGGATCCCGGACTCTTGCGTCGGCTTCGTCGGAGAAATGGGTGGGCTAGGTCGTCGATGTCGATGCCGAAGATGATCTACGTCGAGGCATCATTAGATCAAGCTCCCACTTCACCAAGTCATGAAACTTGTGAAGAAAACACACTCTACTACTTGGCAAGAGGTAGAGGATGAAGAAATAGGAAGTGGGTTCACTTTAGAATTGGATTTCTCACTCATTTCATCAATCCACCATTGATGAAGTCAAGCTTCTTCATCTTGAAGAAGAAGAAGAAGAAGAAGATAATGTTATGATAAGTTAATTCCAAAAAGAAAATTAAAAGAATACTTATCATAACCAAACCATGGTCAAGTGTAGAGAATAAATCATGGTTAGTGGGAATGGTTAGGGTTAAGCATGAGACAAAATGGTGACTTAGTCAAAGCATCATGAAGCTTCAATATGCTTCCAAAGAAAGCCACCATTTTTCTTTATGCTAAATAATTTTCCAAAAAGATTAAATAGATAAATAAATGAATAAGAAAACAAAAGGAAAACCCTAACCATTTCACAACCATGGTTTAATCTTTACACAAACCCTAGTGAGCATGTATCATCAAACATGATACAAACTTGTGTACAAAATTATATCACATATACAATGTGCACAATCAAAGTGAGAAAATCCATTTAAAAGTGAACCAATACTAGTTAATGCAAAGTAATATATCAAATATATAATTATGCATTAAATCATCAAATCAACATTTGATTTAACGATCCGGTCATATCACGTATGACCGACTAATATCCAATGTATCGTTTTATCGAATCAATCCTTGATTCGATAACTAGGTTATATCGCATACAACCATTCGACACATTCATCGCGAGAATAGAATACGGTATCACATACACGTATTATTCTCGGTTCCGCACATATCTCATATGCGCTCCTATTTCGTTTGCTTGAGCTAGGAAACCTCTGTGTAGGACTCTAAAGACTCGTCAATACGCCGGCAGCAGATGATGATCATATCAAACACCCACAAGCCGCAAGCGGTCTGCTAAACGTAACGGCCACCCGGGTATTGAGCGATCAGAAGATCGATGAGCAAGCCCGCTCACACTCCTGTGAATCCAACCAGTAACACTTACCGTATAGTCCGGTCTGATCGTCTGATATGTCGCATATCTCGCCTAGGGGTGGTAAACGTCAGACCCCAATAGCTCGATAAGTCGTATCGATATGAGGTCTATAACAATTTGAGAAACTACTGGTAACACTTACCAGTAAATCTCAGCAACCTTGGCTAGGGATTTCCGGTTATAGCCAATCGAACACAGCGCAACATCAACTCCCTATACCGGGAGAGACGAATCCCCTCCTATCGCTCATTGCCTCCATGTGATTCGGGACTGTACCCAAAAACCACCGTTTTGCACGCCCTCTTGGACGTGGTAAGGTGGAAATCAAAGTACAGTGGGAACCACACAAGACTCTATGACGATCTCGGGTCAACAGACTACTCTGTACCAGTGTCACCAGAGAACTGCCATCTGACGTAAGGAATAATACCATCTGGGAGTTCTCGGCGAGTCCGTCCAGTATACCCAGTCTCCACTGAGCACCCGTATATCATCTCTGATGTCAAACACCAATGGATATGGGATCATCCATCGCCCATCTGTATGAGTCGAGAAGGTATACGCTAGTCTACTCTGGTATATCGATGCCCCGTCTCGATATACCCACAACTAGGGACCTTGAAGGATGTACTTATGGACTACCATGTCCCCACTAGTATGATCCGCATCATAGTCCAGGTAGTCTAGCTCACATCCTAAGGGCTTTACCAACATGTAACAGAGAGACAAACGTATACACGTTATGGTAAAGATCAACCAGATAGCATACTATCATGTCGAGCAAGAAAGTCCTCCCTATATACGTCCTAGCATCCACTACAATATACATCATATGTACAGTAATGGCCTCTAGGGCATACATATAACTAACAATCTCCCACTTGCACTAGGGCGATCTGATAGCAGTGGTTGTAGTATCTCATACTCAACCATCCCATAAAAGTCTCTCTCTGGGAAAAGGCCTTTGTGAGTGGATCCGCCGTGTTGTCCTCTGAGTCTACTCTCCTAACCTCGATCACTCTGGAGATCAACCATTGTAACACCCTAGGATGTGTTTAGTGGCTAATTATACTTTAATAGGTGATTTTAATAAAAAGTTTACCAAATTGATTTTCAAAACTTTTTTTCCAAATTAATAAATATTTTTCTAGAATTTTACCAAGCTTGCACAAACTTGTGCATGTAAACTAAGGTTAAAACTTGGGTTATACCATGTTTCACAACCATGGTGAATTAAAACCCCTTGTTAAGACAAAAGATTTTAATTAAGGTTATGTTTTGTTTAAAATGGAAAATGGATTTAAAAAGTAATTTGGTAGACTTGAGAGAGGTGCATCATGGCATGCCCATGCTTGCAATTAATGTGGAGAGATAGAGGGAGAATGGGGGCTTGACTCTCTTGCATTATCATTTCCTTTGCTTGCAACCCTCTCTCATATCTCACTCACTCTCTCGCTCTCACACACACACACATCAGCTTCAGCCCAGCAGAGGTTGCAGCAGCAGCAGCATCAAACACCAGCACCAGAACAACAACAGCAACTACATCAGCATTTCCAGTAGCAGCAGCTCAGCCCCAGCAGCCCCAGCTCCATGTAGCAGCAGCCCCATATGTAGCAGCAGCCCCAGCAACACCAGCTTCAGCCCAACAACTTCAGCCTAGCACCAGCAACATCATCAACAGCAACTACAAACAGCAGCATCAGCAGTAGCAGTGGCAACAGCTTCTGGAACAGAAGCTGTTTCTGTAGCAGCTTCTTCTTCTTCTCTTCTTCTCCTGGACCAGCGTAGTAGGGTCAAGCGAGGTATAAATTCTGAGCTTCACTTGCTTGTGTGCTAAACTTGTAAGTTGGTTTAGGTTTTAGTGTGATTGGTAGATGTTTATCACTAGACTTGGTATTTTAGCAATATTGATGGTGATTAGTAAGATCTTTGCTTAAGTTAGGTTAATTTTTGTTAGACTAGGTTAGTTAGGAGCTATTGAGGCCAGGTTAACCTAGGTAACCCCAGTTTACACTAAAATACCCTGAACTTTCATGTTGGCGCAAATTGTGACTTTTAAGCAAAAATTTAGCTTTCTGTTATCTGCTGTTACCCAGGTGACTTCAGAAAAAAAATTGAGTGGACCCCAGCCTACTAGTAACACCCTGACCCCACCACCAGAGCCCGACCCCACCACTCTCACTTTTGGCCGCCGAAATCATCTTTCTGGCCGCAATTTGCGGCCAGAACAGGGAGTTAGGAGTTAGGGTTTTCAGGGTTAGTGTCTGCTATGTTTTGTAGGTCCTTGGTATATGTAGTTTTGTAATATTGTAGCCTGGACAGAATCTGGAGCTATATGTCATTTTCTGGTGTTTTTAAGTTTGCGCGATACGCACGATACGCGAGTGGGTTTGTGATTCAGCGTATCGCGGCGTATCGGACTGAGTCGTAGGCGCGTGCACACACGTTCCAACGTATCACACACACGCGCGTTGATTCGTGACGCGAGTTTCACGTTTTGTTTCGTTTTCACGTTTTGCGGGATTCTTGCTTATATAATTAGATTCCTTGTGTAAATTCCAGGTTCTCAGGAGAGCACGTCAGACGTCGCCAGGAAAGGGAAGCAGGTGGTCGGCTATACTTAGCATGCGACCAGGTGAGTAGATTTAACATCTACGGGGAAATCGCTCGTATGGCGTTAAGCGTCAGGGCGTAATAGGAATTGTAGTCATGAGTGTCCATATAGATATACTGGTAGTATAGAACACTGCACTGTCACTAACGGTCCAAGTTGCACGAGCACGTTTTATATGCTCCACTCACACCGTTAGTGATTGCCATGCCACTCACAACGTAGGATTGTTATAAACCGCATATTATATTGATTCTGCCTATTTAATGTTGACGTGATTTACCGCATACATCATACAGATTCATACTTGTGCCATATACCTTACACATATTCATACTCGGGCGCATATGTATTATAGGTCTACATCAGTGCACATATACATTGCTATATTCACTTTGCGTACTTATCCATTCGCACATCCATACCGTTACAACATTCATATGTTGCATTCATGGATGATATTTACTTGATTTAAAAACTGAGGGACCGCAAACGATATTTTCAAAACTGGACCTCTTAAACAGCGGTTTCCTCATTCCTTAAATTGTAGTGTCATACGACACATTGCATGGATCTACGCATTGGATTTGATTTCTGTGATTTCTGGATTTGGGAACCGGAGTACTATTTTAAGAAAATACGCACTGTTTGAAAACCCGGTTTCCCTGGATATGATATTTTAGTGCGTCCACCATGAGTTTTCTCGGTTCTAGAGAGCTTGTGTGAGTATACCCGATTCGAGGAGAGGTAGGCACCGATTGCGGGTACATGGTGGACCCGGTACGGTACCCCGGGGCGAGAAGACTCGTATTGTTAGACGGTGAGCCCGGCGGAGGGACTACTACCTACCGGTGATTGGTTGGACCTGGCGGTTATCCGGAGGATACTGACCAGAGTAGCTTGACGGATACGGGACGACGCGTATTGCCGGGGCCGAGGGCCGATTCCGCAGACGGAGCCCGTGGGCAGATCCGATGGACGGACGCCCCATATTGGAGGATTTGCGTGTCGATGCTGGACACGGCTGTTTTTTTGATATTTTGAGTGCCGGTGATGGGTACTCCCGATTCTTATGAGATTGCAGGTTTGAGGACCGATATGGATGACGACGCTTGAGTTATACTGGTTTTGGTGCATTGATTGACACCAGATATTTTCCACGAGGATATTCCGTATAGATATTGTTCTTTCCATACTCAGCATTCAGTATTTGACATCTCATCCTGTAGTTAGTATACCTGATCGAGTACACATGCTTGCATATTATTGCGTATCTTGCTCATCACATATAGATGATTATTAGATAGTACTTGTTGCATGATTTGAGCATCCAGTTCTTCATATAGATGTTTATTAGTTTGCACAGTTTAATGTATCGCAGTACGTGCATACCTGCGATTACCTTTATATGTTATTTGCTATTCACGAGTTGGCAACTCACCCCCGTTGTGCCACAGTGCTTGCAGGTTGCCCTTTGGGGTAGTCGCGGCTAGTGGTTTACAGCATCTTTTGGCACAGATACCACTTCTGAGGCGTGATAGCCCTTTTGTTATTAGGTGGGTTTTGTACGGTATCTGTTTATCTTTCAGTTGTATATTGATGTATCTAGTACTCTCCATCTACCTTCCTGTATTGACTTAGAGACAGTTGTGAGGACGATGTATATGATTTGTACTCTGGTGTCGAGCTCGCATGTGAGCCGACTTTATGTTATGCAGTCTTACCTTTTATGATATTCGCCTTTGTTTTACTGTATACTCTGGCGATGCTCTATTCATCCCGCATGTTATTTCTATTTCACTCGCCTTTACCTGACTTGCGGAATAAATGGTTATAAAGGAAATGTTGCCAAAATTATTCAAAAATACCTCTTAACTTAAAAAGGATTTCTACTAAATTAATTAAAGTTTCCTAAACATTTATAGCTGTTTTTACAAAATGATTTAAACACTCTATATTTAATGGTTTTGATTTCTGGGTTTCGGCTTACTTAGTCGCGTTACACCTGTGGACGTTACGTGGCTAAGTGCCGGTCACGGGCCAAATTATCGGGTCGTGACAAAGTTGGTATCAGAGCGTAGGTTTTACCTTCGGAGTGTAGGATGACCCTGGTATGATGGAGTAGGTAGCTGCAGCAGAGTGGCGTAGCGTGTGTATGTTCCGCGGCATACTCGCGACACGGTATTCCGCCTAAGCGACCTTAGGATTTATTGGTGAAATTCCTTCATTTCTTTGGATGCCTTCTTGCGATTCGATTTCAGTATCCTTATCGAATCCTATTTTCCTTTTCAGCCACTATGCCGCCAAAGACTACTAGGGTGCAGAGAGCGGCCGCGAGGGCCGAGATTCGTGTTGACTCGTCCGAGACGAGGACTGATCCGGGCAGTGTACCCGTCGTACCCGAGCAGACTGCTCCTCCCATGACAGAGCAGATCGCCACGATAGGGGCCAGCATGCAGGAGATGCGCCAGATGATAGGATCGCTAGTTGAGACGCTTCGAGCGCAGCGACCAGAGGTAGCTCCACCCATTCCAGAGACCGCGATGGTACCTACCGCACAGCCAGTTGCCCCTGCAGCCACGGAGGTGATTACAGTATCGCTATCAGAGTTCATGAGGCTGAAGCCTCCGGTCTTCACAGGCACAGACGCAGCCGAGGACCCGCAGTCTTTTATTGATAAGATGGCCCGGATATGCCGTTCCCTCCGATGCTCAGATGCGAGATGGGTCGAGTTCGCGAGCTTTCGCTTGGAAGGTCTTGCGCAGAAATGGTGTGATTCAGTTGAGAAGGGCAGAGCAGCAGGTCTTCCTCCTATGACCTGGACGGAGTTCGTGACAGTATTCCTAGCCCGTTTCCTTCCCCAGAGTGTTAGGGATGCCCGAGCTCGCAGATTTGAGTCCTTGCGCCAGACGCCAGAGATGACAGTGGCAGAGTACGATGTGTTGTTCACCGAGCTATCAGTTTATGCTCCGTACCTGGTAGCTACAGAGGAGATGCGAGTCAAGAGATTTGTCCGAGGCTTGCTTACCCCGCTATTCCTTGCGATCAGCTCCCAGCATTACGAGACTTACGCCGCAGCGGTAGATGCAGCCCTATTGGTCGAGGAAAGTCTTGCCGAGACTTCAGTAGTTCCAGGGCCGAAGAGGGTTCGTACTGACACAGCAGCCCAGAGACATCCATTCAGACGCCGTGATAGACGTAGTACAGGTGGCAGAGATTCGGGGCGAGGTCAGATGTTTAGCTCATACCCCCAGGAGGGTCAGCAGTCGTCCCGTGGATTTTTTGGATGTGGTAGTCCTCATCATCGTGTCAGAGATTGTACCGAGACACGTCAGAGGGAGTCGGCCGTACCGCATGTCACCCTTCCACCTTCTCCACCCTAGAGGGCGTTGCCTAATATACCCACAGTTACTCCGCGCCAGACGCAGGCACAGAGAGGTCGCGGTCGCGGAGGGTTTGTTCCCAGAGGGCGAGGCGGTCGAGGCAGGGGACAGCCAGCCACCGGCAGAGTACAGCCCGCTGCTAGTAGGGGACCGCCAGTTGCAGGTGGAGGACAGGCACGAGTTTTCGCTTTGACGCATCAGGACACGCAGGCGTCCAATGCGGTGGTTTCAGGTATTTTGTCAGTATGCTCTGTTGATGCACACGTGTTGTTCGATCCCGGATCCACGCACTTGTATGTATCCACACACTTCGTGCCGAGTTTGGGTAGAGAGTCCGGTCTGCTAGAGCAGCCGCTTGTTGTGACCACTCCCGTGGGAGAGTCGTTTGTCGCTAGGCACGTGTTCCGATCCTGCGTCGTCCGTATTGGCGATAGAGACCTGCCTGTCGATTTGATCCTTCTCGAGATGTTGGATTTCGACGTTCTTTTGGGCATGGATTGGTTAGCCACGTGCTATGCGTCGGTGGACTGCCGTGAGAAGACAGTGATGTTCTGTTTTCCCGGCGAGTCGGCCTTTGTCGTGCAGGGTGACAGTGGTGCCACTCCTCACCCTTTGATTTCTTCTCTTCGCGCTGGACAGCTTTTGAGGAAGGGATGTCAGGGATTTCTAGCCTATGTTTGTGACACTAGAGCCCCAGGTGTTCCGTTGGAGCAGATTCCGATTGTGTGTGATTTCCCTGATGTGTTCCCTGACGAGCTTCCTGGTCTACCGCCTGAGCGCGACATTGCTTTTTGTATTGATTCGATTCCCGGCTCGGGGCCTATTTCTATACCGCCTTATCGGATGGCCCCGGCGGAACTTAGTGAGTTGAAGAGTCAGTTGCAGGAATTGCTGGACAGGGGACTTATTCGACCCAGTGTTTCTCCTTGGGGTGCTCAAGTTCTGTTTGTCAAGAAGAAGGACGGAAGCTTTCGTTTGTGTATCGACTACCGGCAGCTGAACCGGGTGACCGTGCGGAACAGATATCCTTTGCCACGTATCGACGACTTGTTCGACCAGCTTCAGGGGGCAGGATATTTTTCTAGGATCGATTTGCGATCAGGCTATCACCAGCTGAGGGTTCGACAGGAGGACATTCCGAAGACAGCTTTCCGTACACGTGTCACGACCCGAAAGTACGGAACGTGACCGGCACTTAGATTACGAAACGTCTAGAGGCACCACGTAACCTAAGTAAGCCGAAGCCCAGAAATCTAAACCATAGTAGAAGAAGAAGAAGAAAAGAAAACAAGTATAAAATCATCAGCAAATTTTTACCAAAAATTTCGGCAGAGTCTCCTCTGTAAAAACTGGCCCCCAAACGGGTACAACAAGTATAATATACATAAACAATAAAAAGCATCCCCAACGGGTGCTAGCTCAACGCCAACAGGCGGAGACAACCACAACAATCACAATAATATACAACGCCAAAGGGCGAGGCTCAAATCTCAAAAGAAAACAAAAACCACCAGATCAGAATAACACATGCGCGACTCTAAGGTCGAAATAAAAGACCGGTCCAATAAACTTATCAAGTAATACAAGTATGGTTGATGGAGTTTACTAGATACAAATGAAAGAATAAAAATACAATGGTGGTTCAGATACAAGTGAACCAACCTACCGTGCAAATCACCCTGAAGAAAAGATGTGCCAACAAGCTGCCACGGAAACCTGTACATCGAACCTGTAAAGAATTTGGCACAACGGGGGTGAGTTGCCAACTCGTGAGTAGAAGACATCTACGAAAAGAAATCGAATGCACGACGCTATCCTAGGTCATAATAATACACTACTATATCCCAACATCTAGTAATAGCAGGGTAATACTACGTGTAAGTGCAACTACTCCGTGTCGTGTCAGTACCTCATATAATACTATGTCATATGAATGAAATGCATGCACCATGAATGTAAAGTGACAAATCTTGAAATCCAGATATATATGTATAAGAAATCTTTAGCTGTTATCATAGTAGAATGTGTATAAGAATCTGAAATCTCAATAATGAAATCCATGGAAATCCGTGTCAAACATCGACACAACACATGTAATCTCAAGTCTCAATATCTCGGGCTCCGTCAGTTCGGATCGGCCCATATCGTCAAATCTCACGACAACGGTCGGTATCCTCCGGATATCCGCCGCGCCAGACATCACCGGTAGGTAGCCTTCCCCTGCCAGGCTCATCGTCTACAACTCGATCTTCTTGCCCCGGGGTACCATACCGGGCCCACCATGTACCCGAGACGGTTCATCCACTCCTCGAATCGGGTCTCGAAATCCATTAGAAAGCATGAAATACTCATGGTGGACGACACATACATCACGAGAAAACCGCATCTTATTTTAAAAAGAGAAGAGGAGAGAGAGAGAAGTTTTTATATATTTTTGCGGTTTTCCCCAAAAATCCAGAAATCTCATAGAAATCCAAATCTCAAAATTATAAGTAATTATATGATAAGTGTCGGCATATGCCCATAATACTGCATGATAACACAAAAATATGAATGCATGAATGTCTAAGTAATGAATATCATGTCTTATACTTAACATCAGAGAGTGATCACAATATTATATCGGTTTAGTTGTTAACTGATTCTATCAATAAAAGATACAATGATCTAAAGTGTACGTGACATAGCAATTACCGATGATGATGTGTGTGAGCCGGCAAATAAGTGTGCGTGGAATATGCGCATCATCGGTAATGGTGCTGGTGTCATAACAGGTAAAGTTTATACTGATTATAGCAACATATAGAAGAACATGCACCATGATGATTACAGTATGAATGTAAATACAGATGTGCATTATCCACTCCTCTGCGAGATACGAGTACAACTACCACTATGTGAGTCGAACCTAAACCAGTGTCCATATAACATCCTAAGGAACTAAACCTAATAGACTAGTCAGTAAGAAACTAGAGTCTACCTAAGGTCTAAATCAATATCTCTAATAGTCGGCGATCCTGGCTCAATAGCGTCACGTACGTAGTACGGCCTCCTCGAATCAAGAGTGCGGATCAATCATCAAATCTCAGCCTCGTACGGTAAAATCCATCGTACGGCATCCCAATATCGGGGTACGGTCAAGTATCTCCTTGGTGTCTCTTCATTCGTATAACGTCATCATCAGCACATCTCATGATCAAGGTGTTAAATTGTGATTGCATACATCAATCATATATCATTGCCAACATGATAAGCATCATTAGTTTATCCTCAGAATATCATGTCATATGTATCATATTGTGACTAGGTCATACTTATATGATATCGGCATCAGGTCACACCAATATAATGTCGTAATCAAGTTATACATATATCATATCGTGATCAGTCACAAGTTACAGTCCGAGTACTATTCTAGCATCCCATGTACATCAATATCACCACCACTCTTTATAATTTATATATTCATGTTCATTATCTCATTCTCTAATGATCCGCTAACACTTTATTACGACTGTAGTCAAGAATCACGGCATCAAGCCCAGTTATACAGTTTCATCATACCTCGGATATCATATCACATCAATGAATCACCTATATGTGTTGTATATATATGTATATACCTATACCTAGTTCTATATATATACACATACACGTACCCCATGTCGAGTTTCAGTGTGTGCGTGGGTGTGTTTCTATCTGAAACTTACGAACCTCTTCCAAGGTACTCATCCTCTGATATGGTTTTCTTAAATCAGTCTAGTCCAGCCTAGGGTCAATACTAGGGTCCTACTAGGGTCATGTCTGGTTTCCTAATGTCGATAAGTACTATTCCTATTCTACATTGCGGGGGTGCTAAACGCCATCCACCCGACTTCCCCCCGTAGATATACGTCTACTCACCTGGTCCATGTCTGCCGAAGACGGTGTCGCCATCCTCCTCTTCATTGCCCGCAGTCCACGTGGGGGGTACCTAGACGCAAACATATAAATAGCATCGTAAACTGAATCACATACGAAAGTCAAACGATCTAAAGGAGCAAGCATAGGTTAAAACCTATGTCCCGTCCACGCAAAAGAACCAAATACCGCTAGATATCGGCGTACAAACTCCGATGGATCGAGATAACATCATCAAACAACTTGTAGTTTTAAAACACATTACTTATACCATAAAACACGATTAAATCCATCGAAACCCTAAAATCTATCAAACCGTCCAATTTCGCAAAAACCCGAAAATGCCAGTATACCGTTTTTCATCAAAACTTGACATTTAAATGAAACTAATGGTCATAAAACTCATTAAATAGCATTACTAGACTATACAAACCATTACTATATTTTTATTACACAATTTTGCATTTATTTGAAATTTCTAGTTTGCAACTTTTAACAATTTTAACATTTTTCAAGCAAAATACCACAATTCCACCGCAAAAACGTGATTTTGCATAAATTAATCTCTTAAACTACAATTTATGATGATAATGATATAATGAAACTATAATTTAAATTTTTACTCTCAATTAATTAAGAATTTCCAAGAACTAGTTAGCAAAATAGCAATTTTCATCATAATTTATCCACTATCAATAAAACTAGTAACTAAATTGAGTTTTTCATTCCACCAACAAGTTAAAATTCTCTTAAAAATCACACTCTAGTGTTATAAACATTATTTGTAAATTTATCTCACTAATAAATATATTATTCATAAATCTAGTTTGCAATAAAATCGCTTGATTTAATAATTTGATTGAGCAAATTACAATTCACAACCATACAAGATTTTCTCATTCTAAAATTGTTAAACTAGTTATTATAAGCCTAATTAATTAATAAAAATCATAACTTGATTTTACCACCCTAACTTGAATTTTTAAAACTTGGAAATAGAATTAATTTATTGATTATAATTATGCTAGAATGAAACATTAAATAAAAAAATAAACAAAAGAATGAGATTTATACCTTCATGACATGAAACCTAAGCATGAAATAAGCCTCCAAAATAATGGTTTCCATCTCCAAGATCCATGCCCAATAGGTTAAAGAATATTGGGTAAAGATTAAATATGGATTTTGGGGTTTATTTTGGAATTTTTTGATGGAATTTGATGATTTTAAATGCAAGTGATGTGGGGAATTTTTTTGGGGCAGCCATGGGGTGAGGAGGCCATCCACTTTGGGGAGGAGAGGGAGAGAGAGAAAAGAGTGAGAATGATGTAGAAAGTTCCCCACAAATATCCACCTCTTTATGTCATTTCAACATTTTAATCAATTTCTTTTATTTCATTTCTAACACAACTCAAGAAAACTCTAGAATATTCAAAAAATTTGCAAATAAATTTTGCATGATACACACTAAATTATAATATGCCATGGTTCATTTTTACAAATTAAAACCATTCAAAATTGTAATTTATACTAATTTAGTGAAAAAATAAAGTTTATGTTAATATTTAATATAATTAATTTAGGAAAAATATTTTATTAAACTAAAAATTTATAAGTGGCTAAATAAACACCATTTACTAGTAATTACATAATTAAATAGGTATTTTTGAATTTATAATGAAAAACAATTGCGGTTTGATTTTTCGAAAAATACATTTTGCTTTACCGAAAATCATAAAATTCACTTAAACAATTTTATTTATTTAATTATTTATTTAATTATTTTTAAAACGTTACAACACGTTATGGCCATTACGAGTTTCTGGTGATGTCATTCGGACTCACCAACGCGCCAGCAGCTTTCATGGACATGATGAACCGCATATTCAGGCCGTATCTTGACCTATTCATCATCGTATTCATCGACGACATATTGGTGTATTCCCGGAGCAGAGAGGAGCACGAGCAGCACCTGCGGATCACACTACAGACTTTGAGGGAGCATCGGCTTTATGCAAAATTTTCGAAGTGCGCATTCTGGCTCGACAGCGTGGACTTCTTGGGTCACGTGATTACACGGGATGGTATATGTGTGGACCCAAGAAAGATAGAAGCCGTTCAGAGTTGGCCCAGGCCTACATCCGTCACTGAGATACGCAGTTTTCTAGGATTGGCCGGTTACTACAGGCGATTCGTACAGGATTTTTCCCGTATTGCTGCACCCTTAACTGGATTGACCCGAAAGGGAGTTCCCTTCGATTGGACCGAGGATTGCGAGCACAGTTTCCAGCAGCTACGAACCTGTTTGACTACGGCGCCAGTTTTATCGTTGCCTTCAAGATCAGGCGGATTTGCAGTCTATTGCGACGCTTCACGAGTGGGGCTTGGGTGCGTATTGATGCAGCACGGCAGCGTGATCGCGTATGCTTCTCGACAGCTGAAGAAACATGAACAGAACTACCCTACCCACGCTCTGGAGATGGCTGCAGTGGTCTTTGCACTTAAAATCTGGCGACATTACCTATACGGCGAGTCGTGCCAGATATTCACGGATCACAAGAGCCTCAAGTACATATTTCAGCAGCGAGACCTGAATCTCCGACAGTGCCGATGGATGGAGTTGGTGAAGGACTACGACTGTGAGATCTTATATCACCCGGGCAAGGCTAATGTAGTAGCAGATGCTTTGAGTAGGAGGCCCGAGGGTAGTCTAGCGTGTTTGAGTGCAGTACAGAGGCAGTCGTCGGCAGATTGGCAGATATTATGCGACAGCCGAGTGCAGTTTGAGATCACGCGGATTGGGGGACAGCTAGCACATGTTCGTGCACGCCCACAGTTGCTTGATCGTATATGTGAGGCACAGCACAGGGATGACCGTTGCTCAGAGATCATGACACAGATTGGACAGGGCAGATTCTCCGAGTTTGTGATTGATGAGCAGGGGGTATTACGATTTGGGTCTAGACTATGCGTACCAGATGCTGAGGGATTGCGGCGCGATATTCTTGAGGAGGCACATCGATCGGTGTACAGTGTCCATCCCGGTTCCACCAAGATTTATCATGATATGAGAGAGACCGACTGGTGGGACGGAATGAAGAAGGACATCGCAGAGTTCGTATCGAGATGCCTGACTTGTCAACAAGTCAAGGCCGAGCACCAGAGGCCCGCGGGAGAGCTACAGCCATTACCCATTCCGGAGTGGAAATGGGAACAAATTTCGATGGATTTCGTGGTGGGTCTACCCAGGACTAGACGAGGGTATGACTCCATTGGGGTGATCGTAGATCGTCTGACGAAAGCGGCTCACTTCCTGCCAGTGAAGACGACTTTCGGATTTGCGCAGTATGCCCAGATTTATATCGATTAGATTGTACGACTACATGGGGTCCCGACCTGTATTGTGTCCGACCGAGGCACCCAGTTTACCAGCAGATTATGGCATAGACTTCAGGAGGCTTTGGGCACGCGCTTGAGTTTCAGCACTGCATTCCACCCGCAGACCGACGGACAGTCAGAGCGGACCATTCAGACTCTTCAGGACATGCTCCGAGCCTGTGTTTTAGACTTTGGTGGTAGCTGGGATCATCATTTACCCTTGATCGAGTTCTCCTACAACAATAGCTTCCAGGATACTATCCAGATGGCACCTTTTGAGGCTTTGTATGGGAGGAGATGTAGATCGCCGCTCTGTTGGACAGAGCTCAGCGAGGGCAGTATTTTGGGGACACAGATAGTACAGGAGACGACTGAGAAGATACAGCTGATTCGAGACAGGATGAGGACAGCTCAGAGCAGGCAGAGATCGTATGCCGACAGGCGCCGCCGCAGACTAGAGTTCGCAGTTGGCGATCACGTATTTCTGAGGGTCTCTCCGATGAAGGGAGTGATGAGGTTTGGACGGAAGGGGAAGCTTAGCCCCAGATTCATAGGTCCCTTCGAGATCCTCGAGCGTGTGGGCGCAGTAGCTTATCGTTTGGCTCTTCCACCCGACTTCCCAGATGTTCACCCCGTATTCCACGTGTCGATGCTTCGCAGATACCTGCATGACCCTTCGCACTTGATTCAGCATCAGGCCGTTCAGCTCGAGCGCGATCTTACGTTCACCGAACAGCCAGTCGTGATCTTGGACCGGCAAGTGAAGAAACTTAGATCGAAAGTCTTGCCATCAGTAAAGGTGCTTTGGCGCAGCCCGAATGGTGATGAAATCACTTGGGAGGCCGAGGGGGAGATGCGGAAGAAGTTCCCTCATCTCTTTGAAGGTATGCGTTGCTTTATGTTCTAAATTCGGGGACGAATTCTTTTAAGGGGGGAAGATTGTAACACCCTAGGATGTGTTTAGTGGCTAATTATACTTTAATAGGTGATTTTAATAAAAAGTTTACCAAATTGATTTTCAAATAATTTTTTCCAAATTAATAAATATTTTTCTAGAATTTTACCAAGCTTGCACAAACTTGTGCATGTAAACTAGGGTTAAAACTTGGGTTATACCATGTTTCACAACCATGGTGAATTAAACCCCCTTGTTAAGACAAAAGATTTTAATTAAGGTTATGTTTTGTTTAAAATGGAAAATGGATTTAAAAAGTAATTTGGTTGACTTGAGAGAAGTGCATCATGGCAGGCCCATGCTTGCAATTAATGTGGAGAGAGAGAGGGAGAATGGGGGCTTGACTCTCTTGCATTATCATTTCCTTTGCTTGCAACCTTCTCTCATATCTCACTCACTCTCTCACTCTCACACACACACACATCAGCTTCAGCCCAGCAGAGGTTGCAGCAGCAGCAGCATCAAACACCAGCACCAGAACAACAACAGCAACTACATCAGCATTTCCAGTAGCAGCAGCTCAGCCCCAGCAGCCCCAGCTCCATGTAGCAGCAGCCCCATATGTAGCAGCAGCCCCAGCAACACCAGCTTCAGCCCAACAACTTCAGCCTAGCACCAGCAACATCATCAACAGCAACTACAAACAGCAGCATCAGCAGTAGCAGTGGCAACAGCTTCTGGAACAGAAGCTGTTTCTGTAGCAGCTTCTTCTTCTTCTCTTCTTCTCCTGGACCAGCGTAGTAGGGTCAAGCGAGGTATAAATTCTGAGCTTCACTTGCTTGTGTGCTTGACTTGTGAGTTGGTTTAGGTTTTAGTGTGATTGGTAGATGTTTATCACTAGACTTGGTGTTTTAGCAATATTGACGGTGATTAGTAAGATCTTTGCTTAAGTTAGGTTAATTTTAGTTAGACTAGGTTAGTTATGAGCTATTGAGGCCAGGTTAACCTAGGTAACCCCAGTTTACACTAAAATACCCTGAACTTTCATGTTGGTGCAAATTGTGACTTTTAAGCAAAAATTTAGCTTTCTGTTATCTGCTGTTACCCAGGTGACTTCAGGAAAAAAATTGAGTGGACCCCAGCCTACTAGTAACACCCTGACCCCACCAGAGCCCGACCCCACCACTCTCACTTTTGGCCGCCGAAATCATCTTTCTGGCCGCAATTTGCGGCCAGAACAGGGAGTTAGGAGTTAGGGTTTTCAGGGTTGGTGTCTGCTATGTTTTGTAGGTCCTTGGTATATGTAGTTTTGTAATATTGTAGCCTGGACAGAATCTGGAGCTATATGTCATTTTCTGGTGTTTTTAAGTTTGCGCGATATGCACGATACGCGAGTGGGTTTGTGATTCAGCATATCGCGGCGTATCGGACTGAGTCGTAGGCGCGTGCACACACGTTCCAACGTATCACACACACGCGTGTTGATTCGTGACGCGAGTTTCACGTTTTGTTTCGTTTTCACGTTTTGCGGGATTCTTGCTTATATAATTAGATTCCTTGTGTAAATTCCAGGTTCTCAGGCGAGCACGTCAGACGTCGCCAGGAAAGGGAAGCAGGTGGTCGGCTATACTTAGCATGCGACCAGGTGAGTAGATTTAACATCTACGGGGAAATCGCCCGTATGGCGTTAAGCGTCAGGGCGTAATAGGAATTGTAGTCATGAGTGTCCATATAGATATACTGGTAGTATAGAACACTGCACTGTCACTAACGGTCCAAGTTGCACGAGCACGTTTTATATGCTCCACTCACACCGTTAGTGATTGCCATGCCACTCACAACGTAGGATTGTTATAAACCGCATATTATATTGATTCTGCCTATTTAATGTTGACGTGATTTACCGCATACATCATACAGATTCATACTTGTGCCATATACCTTACACATATTCATACTCGGGCGCATATGTATTATAGGTCTACATCAGTGCACATATACATTGCTATATTCACTTTGCGTACTTATCCATTCGCACATCCATACCGTTACCACATTTATATGTTGCATTCATGGATGATATTTACTTGATTTAAAAAATGAGGGACCGCAAACGATATTTTCAAAACTGGACCTCTTAAACAGCGGTTTCCCCATTCCTTAAATTGTAGTGTCATACGACACATTGCATGGATCTACGCATTGGATTTGATTTCTGTGATTTCTGGATTTGGGAACCGGAGTACTATTTTAAGAAAATACGCACTGTTTGAAAACCCGGTTTCCCTGGATATGATATTTTAGTGCGTCCACCATGAGTTTTCTCGGTTCTACAGAGCTTGTGTGAGTATACCCGATTCGAGGAGAGGTAGGCACCGATTGCGGGTACATGGTGGACCCGGTACGGTACCCCGGGGCGAGAAGACTCGTATTGTTAGACGGTGAGCCCGGCGGAGGGACTACTACCTACCGGTGATTGGTTGGACCTGGCGGTTATCCGGAGGATACTGACCAGAGTAGCTTGACGGATACGGGACGACGCGTACTGCCGGGGCCGAGGGCCGATTCCGCAGACGGAGCCCGTGGGCAGATCCGATGGACGGACGCCCCATATTGGAGGATTTGCGTGTCGATGCTGGACACGGCTGTTTTTATGATATTTTGAGTGCCGGTGATGGGTACTCCCGATTCTTATGAGATTGCAGGTTTGAGGACCGATATGGATGACGACGCTTGAGTTGTACTGGTTTTGGTGCATTGATTGACACCAGATATTTTCCACGAGGATATTCCGTGTAGATATTGTTCTTTCCATACTCAGCATTCAGTATTTGACATCTCATCCGGTAGTTAGTATACCTGATCGAGTACACATGCTTGCATATTATTGCGTATCTTGCTCATCACATATAGATGATTATTAGATAGTACTTGTTGCATGATTTGAGCATCCAGTTCTTCATATAGATGTTTATTAGTTTGCATAGTTAAATGTATCGCAGTACGTGCATACCTGCGATTACCTTTATATGTTATTTGCTATTCACGAGTTGTCAACTCACCCCCGTTGTGCCACAGTGCTTGCAAGTTGCCCTTTGCAGTAGTCGCGGCTAGCGGTTTACTGCATCTTTTGGCACAGATACCACTTCTGAGGCGTGATAGCCCTTTTGTTATTAGGTGGGTTTTGTACGGTATCTGTTTATCTTTCAGTTGTATATTGATGTATCTAGTACTCTCCATCTACCTTCCTGTATTGACTTAGAGACAGTTGTGAGGACGATGTATACGATTTGTACACTGGTGTCGAGCTCGCATGTGAGCCGACTTTATGTTATGCAGTCTTACCTTTTATGATATTCGCCTTTGTTTTACTGTATACTCTGGCGATGCTCTATTCATCCCGCATGTTATTTCTATTTCACTCGCCTTTACCTGACTTGCGGAATAAATGGTTATGAAGGAAATGTTGCCAAAATTATTCAAAAATACCTCTTAACTTAAAAAGGATTTCTACTAAATTAATTAAAGTTTCCTAAACATTTATAGCTGTTTTTACAAAATGATTTAAACACTCTATATTTAATGGTTTTGATTTCTGGGTTTCGGCTTACTTAGTCGCGTTACGCCTGTGGACGTTACGTGGCTAAGTGCCGGTCACGGGCCAAATTATCGGGTCGTGAAAAAGTTGGTATCAGAGCGTAGGTTTTACCTTCGGAGTGTAGGATGACCTTGGTATGATGGAGTAGGTAGCTGCAGCAGAGTGGCGTAGCGTGTGTATGTTCCGCGGCATACTCGTGACACGGTATTCCGCCTAAGCGACCTTAGGATTTATTGGTTGAAATTCCTTCATTTCTTTGGATGCCTTCTTGCGATTCGATTTCAGTATCCTTATCGAATCCTATTTTCCTTTTCAGCCACTATGCCGCCAAAGACTACTAGGGCGCAGAGAGCGGCCGCGAGGGCCGAGATTCGTGTTGACTCGTCCGAGACGAGGACTGATCCGGGCAGTGTACCCATCGTACCCGTGCAAACTGCTCCTCCCATGACAGAGCAGATCGCCACGATAGGGGCCAGCATGCAGGAGATGCGCCAGATGATAGGATCGCTAGTTGAGACGCTTCGAGCGCAGCGACCAGAGGTAGCTCCACCCGTTCCAGAGACCGCGATGGTACCTACCGCACAGCGAGTTGCCCCTGCAGCCACGGAAGTGATTACAGTATCGCTATCAGAGTTCATGAGGCTGAAGCCTCCGGTCTTCACAGGCACAGACGCAGCCGAGGACCCACAGTCTTTTATTGATAAGATGGCCCGGATATGCCGTTCCCTCCGATGCTCAGATGCGAGATGGGTCGAGTTGCGCGCACTGCGCAGCGCGCAGCTGCGCGCACTGCGCAGTTTGCGATTTTATTTATTTATTTTTTTTCAAGAGCTTTGCTCTTATGGAGTACGCTACTTCATTTATTTTAACTTTAATTTTCTTTTTAATTTTCAAGACAGAGCTTTGCTCTGATTGGAGAAAAACAGAAGTATTGCTTCTTTTCCCACCTTGGAATTTAAACAGAGCTTTGCTCTGATTGAGGTAAACAATCATATTCTCTTCTTCTTCTTCATCATTAACAAGAAGAAAAACTTGCAACCTTTAATGGCAACTTGAGAAAATGAGTGAGAAATCCAATTTTAAAGTGAACCCGCTTCCTATTTGTTCATCCTCTACCACTTGCCAAGTAGTATAGGGTGTTTTCTTCACAAGTTTCATGGCTTGGTGAAGTTGGAGCTTGATCTTGTGTTGCCTCGACGTAGATCATCTTCGGCATCGATGTCGACGACCTAGCCCGATCATTTCTTCGATGAAACCACCGCGAGAGTCCTGGATCCGATGGGTACAGCGGAGGGACTTCATCATGGAGCTATGGAGGTGGAGTACCGGATCTACAAAGGTTGTATTTCTATTCACGTATTAGTAAAGCAGTTTACTAGTTCTAGTTTTCGACTAATCTCTAGTTAACGATCCGTATTAGGGTCTCTCGGCACTTGTAAAATTTGAAATTGGCATGGTTGATGCCTTGTGAGACCTCATTAGTGTGCCTAGGAACCCTACACATTTTGTTTCTTTCCTTAACCTAACCATTCACCTAAACCCTAGTTTATTCTCTACATGTGTTACACTCACCCATGGTTGCATTATGATAAGGCTTAACTTGATTTTCTATTTTATATAATTCTTTTCCATTCTTTTCTTCTTTATCTTCTTCATGAAAAGAAAAAAAGCTTGCTAGAAAATTTCAAGTGTTGAAATCAAGTAAGAAATCCAATTCTAAAGTGAACCCATTTCCTATTTCTTCATCCTCTACCACTTGCCATGTAATATAGGGTGTTTTCTTCACATGTTTCATGACTTAGTGAAGGTGGAGCTTGAGTTTGAGTTGCCTCGACGTAGATCATCTTCGGCATCAAAGTCAACGACCTAGCCCAACCATTTCTCCGATGAAACCGAATATAGAGTCCGGGATCCGATGATCGCAGCGAAGGGACATCGTCACAGAGCTAAGGAAGTGGAGGACCGGATCTACAAAGGTTGTAGTCCCTTTCACTTTTTAGTTAAGTTGTTAACTTGCTTGTAGTTTTCGCCTTTACCTCTACTAACGATCTAGTTTAGGGTTTTTTGGCACATAGAAAATCTTCAATTGGACATGATTGATCACTTGTAGAACCTCATGGGTGTGCCTAGGAAACCAACAATCTCCTCTTCCGAGGCCGGGTCCTCCAGAATCAGGGCCCGCTTCCGGCCCGACACTCTGCTGGGACCCGGGGCGGGATCCGCCCCTGAGCGCTCATTGGACACCGCCACCAGAGCATTAGGAGTCGGGGCGGTCTTCGCGTGAGAAGAACTGGCGCCCCCAGCCTTCGTAGCCTGCCTCGGCTGTGTTAGTTATATGTATGCCCTAGAGGCTATTGTTATACATGTGATGTATATTATAATGGATGCTTGGATATATATAGAGAGGACTTTCTTGCTCGATATGATTGTATGGTATCTGGTTTCACTTTATCTTAACATGTTAACGAATACTGTTTTCTGATCACGTGTTGATAAAGACCTTAGGATATGTACTCGACTACTAGGACTATGATGAGATCATACTAGTGGGGCCAGGGTAGTCAATGAGTACATCCTAGAACTGTTCCTAGTCGAGGGTGTATTGAGACAGGGCATCGATACTCCGGAGTAGACTAGCGTACATGCATCTTGACCCATATGATGGGCGATGGATGATCCCATATCCATTGGTGTTGGACATCAAAGATGGTGTATGGGTGCTTAGTGGAGACTGGGTACACTGAACGGACTCGCCGAGAACTCCTGGATGGTATTATACCTATCGTCAGATAGCAGTTCTCCGGTGACACTAGTACAGGTTAGTCTGTAGACCCGAGATCGTCATAGAGTCTTGTGTGATTCCTACTGTGCTTTGATTTCCACCTTACCACGTCCAAGAGGGCATGCAAAACGGTGGCTTTTGGGTACATTCCCGAATCACATGGAGGCAATGAGCGATAGGAGGGGTTTCGTCTCTCCCGGTATAGGGAGTTGATGTTGTGCTGTGTTCGATTGGCTATAACTGGAAGTCCTTGGCCAGGGCTGATATGGAGATTTACTGGTAAGAGTTATCAGTAGTTTCTCGACCCGTTATGAGTCTTACATCGACACGACATATCGGTTACTGGGGTCTGACGTTTACCACCACTAGACTAGAAATGCAACATATCAGACGAAGAGATCGGACTGTACGGGAGTGTTACGATTGGATTCACAGGAGAATGTACAGGCTTGCTTGTTGATCTTCTGATCACTCAATACCTGGGTGGCTGTTATGTTTAGCTGACTGCTTGCAACTTGTGTGTGTTTGATATGATCATCACCTACTACCGGCGTATTGACGATTCTTCAGAGTCCTACACAGAGGTTTCCTGGCTCAGGCAAAACGGAGTAGGAGCACATATGTGATATGTGCCGGACCGATAATAATACAATATGAGATACCGTATTCTATTCTCATGATATATGATATTGGCCGGGTATATGTGATATTGCCGGGTCATCGGATCAAGTGTTGATTCGATGAATTGGTACATGTTATATTAGTCGGTTATATGAAATATAGACGGATTGTCGGATCAAGTGTTGATTCGATAATTTAATGTATAATTATATATGTGATATATTACATTGCATTAACTAATATAAGCTCGCTTTATTGATTCATTTTCTCACCGGATAATACATTGATATATATGCGATATATGTTAATTGTATTATTTTCTTTTTGTTACGAAAATATATTATATATGTGATATATAATATTGTAACAAGTTAGGGTTACAAATGCAACATGATTTGTGGAGATTAAAAAAGTTAGTGTTTGATTTGGGTTAGCATTTGGGTTAGCTTTTTCATGAACCTTCATGAAGTTTTCTTTTTATTTTTAGCTTAGATATTTTGTGTTGATATTTTGTGTAGATATTTCTTAACCCAACCTAAACCCTTTACCCTAGTTTATTCTCTACAAGGGTTAAGCCTTCATTACTAACTCATGGCTGATTTGTAACCACAACAATAATTCATTATTCATCACAAAATTTCTTCTTCTTCTTCTTCCTCCTTGAAAAAGCTTTCTAGCTTTTTGACTTGTGAGAAATTAAAACAAAAGAGAGCAAAATTCCAACTTCATCATCCTCATCTATTCTAGCCACTTAGATTAGGGTGTTCACTTCATTAATACTTGATTTGAGAAGTGAGAGCTTGAGTTTGAGATTCTTCATGGTAGATCATCTTCGAAAAGGAAGACTTCGAGCAAGAATGGATCATTCAACTTGTGGAGCCTCTCTTGGGTCCGGGAGATCATGTATAGCGGCAAAGAGACTACTACTCGGAGCTTATGAAGCGAAGGAACGGACTACAAATGTTGTAATTCCTTTCTCTTAAATGTAAAGTTGTTTACATGCAAGTTAACCCTAATTCTTTAGTTAAGATCTTGGTTAGGGTTTGTTTAGCACCCCAAAAATTTTAAAGTGGCATGTGTGATGCCTTCCTAAACCTTGCTAAGGTGCTATGCTAACCCTACAGTGGTATCAGAGCCAAGCTAGAGCATTAGGCGTTGTCTAGACGAAGTTAGAAGTCTGATCGAACTCCGAAACCCCGAAATTGACCCCTTGCTGGATATTTTTTCAAAAGTTGACATTTTTCATATTAAAAATACTCAAAAAATCATGCAGGGAATTTTATGGACCCACCTGAAGAAAGAGTCCCTAACTCGCTATAGTGACCGCGTAACCGCGGCCAAAACCTTGTTTTGGCGGCGGTTCCACGGCGCCACTGTGGAGGCTTGGGACGGGCACTTCAGCGACAGTCCATAGGTGCTGGGGCATGCTACAGGGAATTTTTATTTTCTGCTTAAAGTGTTGAGCTCACTGGGGTATTTTGGGAATTCGTTGTGTCTGTCGGATTATCTAACTTTGCCTAGTTATCTGGGATGTTTATGTACAGCTGTGATATGTTATATTGGATCGTTGTGTATTGAATTGCTGAGGGTTTTTTGTGAGATGAGAGTTTTCTTTTTCATTCATATAAAATTCATTTGTATGTAATATTCTTTTATTGGGGCACTTCCGGGTTGAGGTTGATATCACTATTGTATATTATTTACTTTTCCGCATTAGGATAGTCGCAAGGCGGAGAGAACAAGTAACCGGGTTCTAGGGTCCAGTTGGAGGCCATCTCGAGGAGTCGAGACCGGGTCTCCTAACCCTAGAATTGGCAAGGTTACTTGCCGCTCTCGTAGGGGTTTACGGATGTGGGTTTGGCTATTCATTGCGACTGTGGAATCCGTGTTTTATATAGGCTCAAAATAAAACATGGATATCCTAGTATATCCAATGTTTCATATGTTGACTTCTGCTGCAATGTTCTGTGATGAGATCATATTACTGCCTGAGATGAATGCTTCTACTATATGTTGATATATAAATAATGCTGCTTTCGTTTCTTCTGTGATTCTTAGGAAGATTAAATGATGGGTTTTATTAATGAGAATAATAAAAGAAAAGAAACCTAAAAGATGTTGTAGAATCAAATTTTCAAAAAGCGTAGCTGCAGTTTTTGCTTTGCATAGAGGTATTCCTTGTAGAATATCCAGCACCTTATTCGATAAGGAAAGAGCCGAGATCCCTTCACCGGGAGTGACCTCTTTAGTAAAACTGGCAGATACTACAAACTCACGGTTTAGTTTTGATTGCTTCTATAGTTCTTGCTTTGCACAGCGGTATTTATGAAATATCATGCACCTTATTCGATGAGGAAAGAGCCGAGATCCCTTCACCGGGAGTGACCTCTTTAGAGAAACTAGAAAAGCCTAAAAAACACTCTTTTTCAAAATCACTTGTTTCTACAACGATATCAAGTTCATTACGCTCATGGTTTTCAGAAAAATCTGCGTATCCCTCCTTCATTTCAGATAAAGACTATTTAGTATTCGTGCTGCGTTTGTTGGCCTTTGTCAAGGCGTAGTGTGCGGTAGCTGACTAGTACTTATCTGTTTATGCATGTGATGCGATTAGATTAGAGTAGTCGTACGGCCTTGTTGGCCTTTGTCAAGGGTCGTGCGGGTGGGTTTATTTCAATCAAGAAACGACGGGTTGAACTTGACTAGCTTCCTATGGTTTGTTGGCCTTTGTCAAGGTCATAGGGGGTTAGGGGTAAAAGATATTATCAGGAATTTCAAGTGTTGAAATTTTCAATGAGATTGCATACCTTCTATGAGATAGTTGGATCCTGATACCCACTGCGAGTAAGAGTTACTCCTGGGAGAGTTTTACACATGACAATTAGCCGATCAAGTAGGTGTCTAGAAATGTGTTAACGGGGTTATGCCTCTGGGAAAATAAGGTTTATTTTAATTAGGTCTGTGCGAAAGCACGGGGAACCTCCCTCAAAGTACCAAAACTGATCTGGCTGAAAGATTGGCGAACTTTTAGGGTGTAATTAATCCCGTCTAATCTTACTTTTAGGGTTTGAAGGATGATTTGATTAAAACAGTGGGAGCCATCCTAATTAGATAAGATATTAACCAATCTAATCTTGCAAGAGCGCACGCTAAAGTGTTTTCTTCTCTCTCTCTCTCCAGGTAGCGACCATGTCAGGCCTTAATCAAGATAATAATATGGATGTATTCACCGAACCCGCTTGTTATAATGAGCAGGGGAACGTTGATTCCGTTCTTTCTTATAATTGTTATAAGACTGAACAGGAAATAGGGGAATACCAGAATTCACACGCCGCCCAAACGAAGAATGAACATGTTGATGTATCTTCTTCGGATGTGTGTGTTAGTTTCTCAGTTCACTCTACGTCCTGGGCATTAGTTACCGGATCAGGATCCCACATATGCAATATATTGCATGAGCTAAAGAAAGGTAGAGAACTGGGAATGGGTGATCATTCCATAAGAGTAGAGAATGGTGCAAATGTTGCAGCCAAAACAGTTGGCGAATATCACTTTGTATTACCAAGTGATAATACATTGATTCTGAACAAATGCTAATATATACCGAACATGATATGCAACATTATATCTGTTTATTTATTAAGTAAAGAAGAATATAATTTTGTAATACAGGATATGTTATGAACATCTTCCTAAATCAAAATTTGATTGGATCAGGCTCGTTACATAATGGCAAATACGTTCTAAATCAAAACACAGTTCTTAATATACAGAACACACACAAGAGGAAGAGTTCAGAACTGAACGAATCCTTCTTATAAAATTGTAGACTAGGTCATATCAATGCGACACGGCTGTTAGTTGTATGTATGCCCTAGAGGCCAGTATTGTACAGATTATGTATATTATATTGGATGCTTGGACATATAAAGAGATGACTTTCTTGCTCGACATGATAGTATGCTATCTGGTTGCTATTTATCTTAACATGTACACTAGTCTCTTTATACTGTCTTATAGTTACATGTTGGTAAAGCCCTTAGGATTTGTACTTGACTACCTGGACTATGATGCAGATCATACTAGTGGGGACATGGTAGTCCATAAGTACATCCTTCAAGGTCCCTAGTCGTGGGTGTATCGAGACGGGGCATCGATATACCAGAGTAGACTAGCGTATACGCTTCTCGACCCATGTGATGGGCGATGGATGATCCCATATCCATTGGTGTTTGACATCAGAGATGGTATACGGGTGCTCAGTGGAGACTGAGTACACTGGACGGACTCGCCGAGAACTCCCAGATGGTATTATACCTCACGTCAGATGGCAGTTCTCAGGTGACACTTGTACAGGTTAGTCTGTAAACCCGAGATCGTCATAGAGTCTTGAGTGATTCCCACTGTGCTTTGATCTCCACCTTACCACGTCCATGAGGGCGTGCAAAACGGTGGTCTTTGGGCACAGTCCCGAGTCACATGGAGGCAATGAGCGATAGGAGGGGTTTCGTCTCTCCCGGTATTGGGGGTTGATGTTGCGCTGTGCTTGATTGGCCGTAACAGGGAAGTCCCTGGCCAGGGATGATCAGAGATTTGCTGGTAAGTGTTACCAGTACTTTCTCGACCCGTTACGAGCCTCACATCAGCACGACTTATCGGGTTATTGGGGTCTGACGTATACCACCCCTAGACTTGATATGCGACGTATCAGACGAAGAGACCGGACTGTATGGTAAGTGTTACTGGTCGGATTCGCAGGAGTGTGAGCGGGCTAGCTCGTCGATCTTCTGATCGCTCAATACCCGGGTGGCCGTTACGTTTAGCAGACCGCTTGCGGCTTGTGGGTGCTTGATATGATCATCATCTGCTACCGGCGTATTGACGAGTCTTTAGAGTCCTACACAGAGGTTTCCTGGCTCAAGCGAAACGAAATAGGAGCGCATATGAGATATGTGCAGGACCGAGAATAATGCGTGTATGTGATACCGCATTTCATTCTCGCGATATATGTTTCGATTGGTTATATTCGATATGACCTAGTTATCGAATCATTGATTCGATAAATCGATACATTAGATTCTAGTCGGTTATGTGTGACATGACCGGATCATTGAATCAAATGTTGATTTAATGATTTAATGCATAATTATATATTTGATATATTGCATTGCATTAACTAGTATTGGTTCACTTTAAACGGATTTTTCTCACTTGATGCACATTGTATATGTGATATGCTTTAGTGCACTACTTTGTATCATGTTTGATGATACTTGATAATGTGATTAAGTGTAAAGGGTTAAACCATGGTTAAGTGATGATAAGGGTTTTGGTTTTTCATTTATTTATTTGTTTATTTATTTGAAAGGATTAAGTTAAGAATGGTGGCTTATTTTGGAGCTATGTTGAAGCTTTATGAAGCTTTGACAAAGTCCACCATCCTTATCTCATCCTTAACCCTAACCACACTTACTAACCTTGGTTTAATCTCTACACTTGACCATGGTCAAGATATGATAAGTATTCATATTAGTTTTATTTTTTAAATGGTGGAGACTTATCATTCTTGCTTCATCTTCATCTTCTTCTTCTTCTTCAAGCTTGCTACAACAATGGCAACTTGAGATCTAGTGAGATAAATCCAATTCTAAAGTGAACCCATCTCCTATTTCTTCACCCTCTACCTCTTGCCAAGTTGTTTGGGTGTTTACTTCACAAGTTTCACAAGTTTGTGAAGTCGGAGCTTGAGTTTGTGCAACCTCGACGTAGATCGTCTTTGACACAAAGCCGACGACCTATTCCGCTTGTTTTCCCGATGAAGCCGATGATCGAGTCGAGGATTCATGATGGACTGCGAGGACATGACCACGTGGAGCTAAGGAGGCGGAAATCCGGATCTACAAAGGTTGTAGCATCTCAACTTTAGTTAAATAGTTAACTAGTTTTCCGTTTCGCCTAAACATCTAGTTTAAGATCCGTAGTCTAGGGTTTCTCGGCACCAAAAATTTTAAATTGGCATGTTCGATGCCTTGTGAGACCACTATAGGGTGCCTAGGAACCTTTCACTGGTATCAGAGCCTAGCTAGAGCCTTAGGCGAAGCGTAGACGGAATTTGAAGTCCGAACGACCCAAAACCGAAACCCAAAATATGCTCTCTGTACTTTTTTGAAAACAGTGGATTTTTCCAAATTAAAAATTGCTAAAAAATTCAGCAGGAAAAAATAAGAATTACGGTGCAAAAAGTTTCTGGTGAACAGTGTTTTTCGCGGCGGATCAGCGGCAGAAGCATGGCTTCTGCGGCTGATCAGCGGCCAATTGGTGACGTCAGCCCACTTTGTTTGCACAGTAACTCCTGATAAATTCTGCTGAGTTTTCTGGGAATTTTTAATATTGATTCAAGAGTTGAATTCTCTGCAATTGTTTTGGGGATTCGGTGTTTCGATCGGGGTATCAAATTTTGTCTATTTGGCTTTCCGGATAAATTTTAGAATATGTTAAAAAGTTCGACCGGATATAAATACCCAATTTTTCCCCTGTCGGGAAATTTCCAAGTGTTGGATTTTTCCGTAGTTTAACGACGTTCTAAGTAGTGCAAGTAACTCGATGGTCCCTCTAGAAGACAACAAACCTTAACTCGATTATGTGACCGTCTTGAACTACCCTTTGAACCTTCGGGTTTGGGGCAGTACGGCGTGCCACATGTGAGGCGTTGTTTTGACCCTTCTACGGCTGGACCGTTGGTACTGAGGTACGAACTGAATGTTGTTAGACTTATTTCATGTGTTGATCTGTATTGGGAAAACTTGGGTGTTCGATTGTTCGATCGAAAAGTTTAACATTTTCTGTTTATCGGGAATTGGATACAATAATTGGAATTCACAAACAGTTATGAGATAACTGGATGAATGTTATAAATCTAGCAATTTAGTCCCATATGATATTGAAAAGAGTTTTCGATAATGAGACTAAAATGCGGGATTTATATCTGTTAGGCATGCGATGTCTAAAGAAGTTGCGGATTCCAATTGTTGTAGTTTTACACTTTCTTTTCTGTGACCGTAAGTGTAGTATGTTCATATCGCCGGTTTCGTTGCTATATGTCAACGACAATTGGGGTATGCATACTTACTTACGTTGATGACATGTGATGTTATGTGTTGCTGGATATGTTATATTGGATCGTCGTGTTCGAATAGCCGGGGTTTTTTTATGTGAGATGAGTGTTTTTCATTTTCATTCATGTAAAAACTTGTATGTAATATTCTTTTATTTGGGGCACTTCCAGGTAGCGGAAGCTGTCACCCTTTGTATATTATTTACTTTTCCGCATTAGGATGGACCCAAGGAAGGGAGCACAAGTAACCGGGTTCTGGGGTCCAATGGGAGACGAACTCGAGGAGTCGAGTCCGGGTCTCCTAACCCTAGAATTGGCAGGGTTGCTTGCCGCTCTCGTAGGGGTCTAGGGGTGTGGGATTGGCTATTCATCACGACCGTGGAATCCGTGTTTTATACTGGCTCGTATTGAAAACACGGACGTCCTAGTATATCCAATATTTCATATGTTTATTCTGCTGCGATATCTGTGTTGTGACTCTGTGATGGATATAGTATATAGTATATATGATATATTATATAGACGTTACTTATGTTTTACACCCGCGCTAGCCCTGCCCTGCTCTGTCGTTAGTTACCTAACCTAACGGTGCACGAGGGGACATCGAGGCGAATGCGGATGGCATAAGTGTACGTCATATCTATCTGTGATGTTTAGGTATTTAAATGATGGGACTTCATTAATGTGATTAATGAAAGATAAGAAACCTAAGATGTTGTAGAATCGAATTTTAAAATAAAACAGGTAGCTACAGTTCTTGCTTTGCACAGCGGTATATATGATATACCCCGCACCTTATTCGATGAGGAAAGGACCGAGATCCCTTCACCGGGAGTGACTCCTTTAGCAATAACTGGCAGATGCTACACACTCGGTTTGCTTTTGACTGCTTTTGGGTTTTTGCTTTGCACAGCGATATATATGATATATCCCGCACCTCATTCGACGAGGAAAGGACCGAGATCCCTTCACCGGGAGTGACTCCTTTAGCAAAACCAGAAAAGCCTCAAAATCACTCCATTTTAAAACTTCATTTGATTCTACAACGATATCAAGTTCATTACGCAATAGGTTTTCAGAAAAACCTGTCGTAGCCCTCCGTCATTTCAGATAAGTACTAGTTAGTATTGGTGCTACGTTTGTTGACTATGTTAAGGCGTAGTGTGCGGTAGCTAATTAGTGCTTATCTGTATAAGCATATGATGCGATTGGATTAGGGTAGTCGTGCGACTTTGTTGACTATGTTAAGGGTCATGCGGGTGGGTTTAATTCAATCGGGAAATGACGGGTTGAACTTGACTAGCACTTATGATTTGTTGACTATGTTAAGGTCATATAGCTGCTAGGGGCAAAAGATTATCGGGAATTTCAAGTGTTGAAATTTGCAATGAGATTGCATACTTTCTATGAGATAGTTGGATCCCGATACCCACTGCGAGTAAGAGTTACTCCTGGGAGAGTTTTATACATTACAATTAGCCGATCAAGTAGGTGTCTAGAAAGGTTTTAACGAGGTTACGCCTCTGGGAAAACGAGGTTTACAGAAATTAGGTTCGTGCGAAAGCACGGGGGACCTCCCTCAAAGTACCGACACTGGCCTGGCTGAAAGATTGGCGAACTTGTAGTGTGTAATTAATCCCGGCTAGTCTTTCCTTTTAGGGTTTGGAGGAAGATTTGATAAAAAGCAGTGGGAGCCATCCTGATTAGATAAGATAATAACCAATCTGATCTTGCACGAGCATACGCTAAAGTGTTTTCTTCTCTCTCTCTCCAGGTAGCGACCATTTCATGCCTTAATAAAGATAATAATATGGATATATTGACCGAACCCGCATGTTATACTGTGCTGGGGAACGTTGGTTCCGTTCATTCTTATAAGAGTTATAGGAATGAACAGGATATAGGGGAATACCAGGATTCCCATGCCACCCGAATGAAGAAAGTACATGATGATGCATTTTCTTCGGGTGTGTTCGTTACTGAGAACTGTTTCTCCATTTGCTCTACGTCCTGGGTATTGGATACCGGGTCGGGATCCCATATATGTAATCAGTTACATGGGCTAAGGAGAGGTAGAGAACTTGGAGAAGGTGATAAAGACATTAGGGTTGGAAATGGTGCAATTGTTGCAGCTAAGACTGTCGGGGAATATCACCTTGTATTACCAACTGGTAATACATTGGTTCTGAACGAATGCTATTACATGCCGAACCTGATATGCAACATTATATCGGTTTCTTTGCTAAGTAAAGAGGGATATAATTTTGTATTACAGGACAATGTTATGAACATTTTCCATAACCAAAAGTTGGTTGGATCAGGCACGTTATGCAATGGCATTTATGTTCTAAATCAATCAACAGTTCTAAACATAACAAACACACACAAGAGAAAGAGTTCTGAACTCAACGAATCCTTCTTGTGGCATTGTAGACTGGGTCACATCAATGTGACACGACTGGCTAAGTTGCATAAAGATGGATATTTGAAACCTTTCGAATTTTCATCTTATGACACTTTCCAGTCATGTCTCAAAGGCAAGATGACCAAGACTCCGTTTACGGGACACGGAGAAAGAGTTACCGAACTCTTAGGACTGATACATAGTGATGTATGTGGTCCCATGTCTACACATGCCAGGGATGGTTCTTCGTACTTCATTACATTCACTGACGATCTCTCTAGATTCGGATATGTGTTCCTAATGAAACACAAATCAGAAGCTTTTGAGAAATTTAAAGAATATAAACAAGAAGTCGAGAACCAAACCGGAAAAAGTATTAAAATCCTTCGATCTGATCGAGGAGGTGAATACTTGAGCAATGAATTCCTGGACTTCCTAAAAGAGAATGGGATTCTCTCTCAGCTGACTCCTCCATATACACCACAGCACAACGGTGTATCTGAACGGAGGAACCGCACCCTATTAGATATGGTGCGCTCTATGATGAGCACAGCTGAGTTACCTATTTCCTTCTGGGGATATGCGCTGGAGACAGCAGCATACCTATTGAATCAAGTTCCATCTAAATCTGTACCTACCACACCATATGAGATATGGAGTGGGAAGAGACCATATTTTAAACGAGTTAAAATATGGGGTTGTCCGGCCTATGTCAAAAGACAAAATCCAGACAAACTCGAGGCACGGTCAGTTCTTTGCAAGTTTGTGGGATATCCTAAGAATTCCCAAGGATATTTATTCTACCATGCTGAAGAACAAAAAGTGTTTGTTTCTCAATATACCACCTTTTTAGAAAAGGAATTTCTTGAAAAAGAAATTAGTGGCAAAGTGGTAGAGCTGGAAGAGGTTCCAGATACACAAACAGTAACTAAAGATTTAGTGGAACCAAAAGATTCAGTAGCTCCCAATGAACCTCGGCCTCTCCGCCGATCTAGTAGGGTTCCTCGCCAACCTGAGAGATACTACGGTTTTCTCATGGACGGTGGGAGCGAGGATTGCATCATGGAGGATGATGACCCAACTAGCTTCGAGCAGGCCATCACGAGTAGGGACTCAGTGAAATGGCTGGATGCTATGCGGTCCGAGATGGAATCCATGTACACCAACAAAGTATGGACTTTGGAAGTTGCTCCTGAAGGGGTAAAACCCATTGGGAGCAAGTGGATCTTCAAGAAGAAACTTGGTGTAGATGGGAAAGTGGAGACTTTCAAAGCTAGACTTGTAGCAAAGGGTTTTCGTCAAAGACCAGGTGTGGACTATGACGAGACCTTTTCTCCAGTGGCTATGCTTAAATCCATCCGAATCATGCTTGCCATTGCTGCCTTTCATGACTACGAAATCTGGCAAATGGATGTTAAGACCGCCTTTCTAAATGGTGATTTAGAAGAGTGCGTGTACATGACTCAGCCAGAGGGCTTCGTAGACAGTGGGAGCAGCGGGAAGGTGTGCAAGCTGCTTAAATCCATTTATGGATTAAAGCAAGCATCGCGGAGTTGGAACATCTGCTTTGACGTCGTTATCAAAGAGTTTGATTTCGTCAAAAATCCAGATGAACCTTGTATCTACAAGAAGGTGGCAGAGAGTAAGGTTGTCTTCCTCGTATTGTACGTGGACGACATACTCTTGATAGGAAATGATATTCCTATGCTGCAATCGGTCAAGCTCTTCTTATCACAAAGATTCTCAATAAAAGATCTTGGTGATGCCTCCTGCATATTGGGAATCAGGATCTATAGAGATAGATCCAAACGGATTTTGGGATTTTCCCAATCCAGGTACATTGACACCATACTAAAGAGGTTTAGTATGGAAGAGTCCAAGCGTGGGAACATGCCCACGATCTCTGGAGTCACTCTCTCCAAAGAGATGTCTCCCAAGACTGATTTGGAGAGAGCTCGCATGCAAGGGATACCCTATGCTTCGGCAGTAGGCTCTATCATGTATACGATGCTATGTACCAGACCTGATGTAGCATACTCACTAAGTTTAGTGAGCAGGTATCAAGCTGATCCTGGAGAGAGTCACTGGACAGCTGTGAAGAGCATTCTCAAGTACTTGCGAAGGACTAGAGATATGTTCTTGGTGTATGGTAACGGAGAACTCCAAGTGGAGTCCTTTACCGATTCGAGCTTCCAGAGTGATAAGGACGACTCTAAGTCGCAGTCGGGTTTTGTCTTTACCCTTTACGGAGGGGCGGTTAGCTGGAAGAGTTCCAAGCAGGAAACCGTGGCAGACTCGACGATGGAGGCTGAATACATCGCTGCCAACGATGCTGCTAAAGAAGCTGTCTGGATCAAGAAGTTCATTACTGAACTTAGAGTGGTTCCATCCATTGAGCGTCCAATACCTTTGTATTGCGATAACAATGGAGCGGTGGCTTTGGCCAAGGAACCCAGGTCCCATCAGCGGTCCAGACATATTCTGAGGCGGTATCACCTGATCCGGGAGATAGTTGATCGCCGGGAGATCGAGGTCAGGAGGGTTGACATGAAGAACAACACGGCGGATCCACTCACGAAGGCCATTCCCCAGATACAGTTTGAGAGACTCTTCGGGATGCTCGGTATGAGATACTACAGCAGCTGGCCCTAGTGCAAGTGGGAGATTGTTAGTTGTATGTATGCCCTAGAGGCCAGTATTGTACAGATTATGTATATTATATTGGATGCTTGGACATATATAGAGATGACTTTCTTGCTCGACATGATAGTATGCTATCTGGTTGCTATTTATCTTAACATGTACACTAGTCTCTTTATACTGTCTTATAGTTACATATTGGTAAAGCCCTTAGGATTTGTACTTGACTACCTGGACTATGATGCAGATCATACTAGTGGGGACATGGTAGTCCATAAGTACATCCTTCAAGGTCCCTAGTCGTGGGTGTATCGAGACGGGGCATCGATATACCAGAGTAGACTAGCGTATACGCTTCTCGACCCATGTGATGGGCGATGGATGATCCCATATCCATTGGTGTTTGACATCAGAGATGGTATACGGGTGCTCAGTGGAGACTGAGAACACTGGACGGACTCGCCGAGAACTCCCAGATGGTATTATACCTCACGTCAGATGGCAGTTCTCAGGTGACACTTGTACAGGTTAGTCTGTAGACCCGAGATCGTCATAGAGTCTTGAGTGATTCCCACTGTGCTTTGATCTCCACCTTACCACGTCCATGAGGGCGTGCAAAACGGTGGTCTTTGGGCACAGTCCCGAGTCACATGGAGGCAATGAGCGATAGGAGGGGTTTCGTCTCTCCCGGTATTGGGGGTTGATGTTGCGCTGTGCTTGATTGGCCGTAACAGGGAAGTCCCTGGCTAGGGCTGATCAGAGATTTGCTGGTAAGTGTTACCAGTAGTTTCTCGACCCGTTACGAGCCTCACATCAGCACGACTTATCGGGTTATTGGGGTCTGACGTATACCACCCCTAGACTTGATATGCGACGTATCAGACGAAGAGACCGGAATGTATGGTAAGTGTTACTGGTCGGATTCGCAGGAGTGTGAGCGGGCTAGCTCGTCAATCTTCTGATCGCTCAATACCCGGGTGGCCGTTATGTTTAGCAGACCGCTTGCGGCTTGTGGGTGCTTGATATGATCATCATCTGCTACCGGCGTATTGACGAGTCTTTAGAGTCCTACACAGAGGTTTCCTGGCTCAAGCGAAACGAAATAGGAGCGCATATGAGATATGTGCAGGACCGAGAATAATGCGTGTATGTGATACCGCATTTCATTCTCGCGATATATGTTTCGATTGGTTATATTCGATATGACCTAGTTATCGAATCATTGATTCGATAAATCGATACATTAGATTCTAGTCGGTTATGTGCGACATGACCGGATCATTGAATCAAATGTTGATTTAATGATTTAATGCATAATTATATATTTGATATATTGCATTGCATTAACTAGTATTGGTTCACTTTAAACGGATTTTTCTCACTTGATGCACATTGTATATGTGATATGCTTTAGTGCACTACTTTATATCATGTTTGATGATACTTGATAATGTGATTAAGTGTAAAGGGTTAAACCATGGTTAAGTGATGATTAGGGTTTTGGTTTTTCATTTATTTATTTGTTTATTTATTTGAAAGGATTAAGTTAAGAATGGTGGCTTATTTTGGAGCTATGTTGAAGCTTCATGAAGCTTTGACAAAGTTCACCATCCTTATCTCATCCTTAACCCTAACCACACTTACTAACCTTGGTTTAATCTCTACACTTGACCATGGTCAAGATATGATAAGTATTCATATTAGTTTTATTTTTTAAATGGTGGAGACTTATCATTCTTGCTTCATCTTCATCTTCTTCTTCTTCTTCAAGCTTGCTACAACAATGGCAACTTGAGATCTAGTGAGATAAATCCAATTCTAAAGTGAACCCACCTCCTATTTCTTCACCCTCTACCTCTTGCCAAGTTGTTTTGGGTGTTTACTTCACAAGTTTCACAAGTTTGTGAAGTCGGAGCTTGAGTTTGTGCAACCTCGACGTAGATCGTCTTTGACACAAAGCCGACAACCTATTCCGCTTGTTTTCCCGATGAAGCCGATGATCGAGTCGAGGATTCATGATGGACAGCGAGGACATGACCACGTGGAGCTAAGGAGGCGGAAATCCGGATCTACAAAGGTTGTAGCATCTCAACTTTAGTTAAATAGTTAACTAGTTTTCCGTTTCGCCTAAACATCTAGTTTAAGATCCGTAGTCTAGGGTTTCTCGGCACCAAAAATTTTAAATTGGCATGTTCGATGCCTTGTGAGACCACTATAGGGTGCCTATGAACCTTTCAACGGCTAGCTAAGTTACATAAGGATGGATATTTGAATCCGTTCGAATTTTCATCTTATGACACTTGCCAGTCATGTCTCAAAGGCAAGATGACCAAAACTCCGTTTAGTGGACAAGGAGAAAGAGTTACAGAACTCTTGGGACTGATACATAGTGATGTATGTGGTCCTATGTCTACACATGCCATGAACGGTTCTTTTTACTTCATTACATTCATTGATGATCTCTCAAGATACGGACATGTGTTCCTGATGAAACACAAGTCTGAAGCTTTTGAGAAATTCAGGGAATATAAGCACGAAGTACAGAACCAAACGGGTAAAAGTATTAAGATCCTTCGATCTGATCGAGGAGGAGAATACTTGAGCAATGAGTTCATAGATTATCTAAAAGAGAATGGGATTCTCTCTCAGCTTACTCCTCCCTATACACCATAGCATAGCGGTGTATCGGAGCGTAGGAATCACACCCTATTAGATATGGTGCGCTCTATGATGAGTACCGCTGAGTTACCTATTTCCTTTTGGGGCTATGCGCTGGAAATAGCTGCATACCTATTGAATAGAGTTCCAACCAAATTAGTGCCTACCACTCCATATGAGATATGGAATGGGAAGAGGCCATGTCTTAATTTTATTCAGATATGGGATTTTCCGGCCTATGTGAAAACACAAAATCCGGACAAGCTCGAGGCAAGGTCTGTTCTGTGCAAGTTTATTAGATATCCTAAGCATTCGCGAGGGTATATCTTCTACCGCTCCGAGGAACAAAAGGTGTTTGTTTCTCGACATGCCACCTTTTTAGAAAAGGAATTTCTTGCAAAAGAAATTAGTGGCAAGGAGTAGAACTGGAAGAAGTTCCAGCTACACAAACTGCTACAGAAGATTTGTTGAAACTAGAGGATTCAGTAGTTCCCGACGAACCCCCGCCTGTCCGCCGATCTATAAGGGTTCCTCATCCACCTGAGAGATCTACCGTTTTCTCGTCGATGGTAGGAGCGATGATTGCAACATGGAAGATGATGACCACTAGTTTCAAGCAGGCCATCATGAGTGGTGACTCTGTGAAATGGCTGGATGAAATGCGATCTGAGATGGAATCCATGTACACCAACAAATTATAGACTTTGGAAGTTGCTCCTAAAAGGGTAAAACCCATTGGAAGCAAATGGATCTTTAAGAAGAAACTTGGTGTAGATGGGAAAGTTGAGACTTTTAAAGCTAGACTTGTTGCAAAGGGTTTTTTGTCAACGACCAGGTGTGGATTATGACGAAACCTTTTCTCTATTGGTTATGCTTAAGTCCATCCGGA
This sequence comes from Agapanthus africanus, assembly GCA_030015575.1. NCBI lineage: Eukaryota > Viridiplantae > Streptophyta > Magnoliopsida > Asparagales > Amaryllidaceae > Agapanthus > Agapanthus africanus. The sequence continues at coordinate 421,412,845 of CM057344.1, forward strand.
TCTTACTTGCCATTGCTGCATACCATGACTACGAAATCTGGCAAATGGATGTTAAGACCGCCTTTCTAAATGGTGATTTGGAAGAGTGCGTGTACATGACTCAGCCAGAGGGCTTCGTAGACAGTGGGAGCGGCAGAAAGGTGTGCAAGCTGCTTAAATCTATCTATTGGTTAAAGCAGGCATCGCGGAGTTGGAACATCCATTTTGATGTTGCAGTCAAAGAGTTTGACTTCATCAAAAACATTGATGAACTTTGTATATACAAGAAGGTGGCAGTGAGTAAGGTTGTCTTCCTCGTATTGTACGTGGATGGCATACTCTTGATAGGAAATGATATTCCTATGCTGCACTCGGTTAAGCTCTTCTTATCACATAGATTCTCAATGAAAGATCTAGGTGATACCTCCTGCATTTTGGGAATTAAGATCTAGAGAGATAGATCTAGACGGATACTGGGATTGTCCCAATCCAGGTAAATTGACACCATACTAAAGAGGTTTAATATGGAAGAATCCAAGCGTGGGAATTTACCCACGATCTCTGGACTCACTCTCTCCAAAGAGATGTCTCCCAAGACTGATTTGGAAAGAGCTCGCATGCAAGGGATACCCTATGCTTCGGCAGTTGGCTCTATCATGTACGCGATGCTATGTACCAGACCCGATGTAGCATACTTACTAAGTATAGTGTGTAGGTATCACGCAGATCCTGGAGAGAATCACTAGACAGCTATGAAGAACATTCTCAAGTACTTGAGAAGGACAGGAGAGATATTCTTGGTGTATGGTAACGGAGAACTCCAGGTGGACTCCTTTACCGATTCGAGCTTCCAGAGTGATAAGGATGACTCTAAGTCGCACTCGGGATTTGTATTTACCCTCAATGGAGGGGCGGTGTGTTGGAAGAGTTCCAAACAGGAGACCGTGGCAGACTCGACGATGGAGGCTGAATACATCGCTGCCAACGATGCTGCCAAAGAGGCTGTGTGGATAAAGAAGTTCATCACTGAACTTGGTGTGGTTCCGTCCATTGAGTATCCAATACTTCTGTATTGTGATAACAATGGAGCTGTGGCTTTGGCCAAGGAACCCAGGTCCCATCAGAATTCTAGACATATTCTGAAGGGGTATCACCTGATCCGGGGATAGTTGATCGCCGGGAGATCGAGGTCAGGAGAGTTGATACGAAGGACAACACTGAGGATCCACTCACAAAGGCCATTCCTCAGATACAATTTGAGAGACTCTTCGGGATGTTGGGTATGAGATACTACAACAGCTGGCTTTAGTGCAAGTGGGAGATTGTTAGTCATATATATGCCCTAGAGGCCATTGTTGTACATATGATGTATATTATAATGGATGCTCGGATATATATAGAGAGAACTTTATTGCTCGATATGATGGTATGCTATCTGGTTTCACTTTATCTTAACAAGTTAACGAATACTGTTTTGTGATCACGTGTTGATAAAGCCCTTAGGATATGTACTCGCCTACTAGGACTATGATGAGATCATACTAGTGGGGCCAGGGCAGTCAACGAGTACATACCATAACTGTTCCTAGTCGAGGGTGTATCAAGACAGGGCATCGATACTCCAGAGTAGACTAGCGTACACGTATCATGACCCATATGATAGGCGATGGATGATCCCATATCCATTGGTGTTGGACATCAATGATAGTGTACGGGTGCTCAGTGGAGACTGGGTACACTGTACGGACTCGCCGAGAACTCCTAGATGGTATTATACCTATTGTCAGATAGCAGTTCTCCGGTGTCACTGGTACAGGTTAGTCTGTAGACCCGAGATCGTTATAGAGTCTTGTGTGATTCCCACTGTGCTTTGATTTCCACCATAAAACGTCCAAGAGGGTGTGCAAAACGGTGGCTTTTGGGTACAGTCCCGAATCACATGGAGGCAATGAGCGATAGGAGGGGTTTCGTCTCTCCCGGTATAAGGAGTTGATATTGTGCTGTGTTCGATTGGCTATAACTGGAAATCCTTGGCCAGGGCTGATATGGAGATTTACTGGTAAGAGTTATCAGTAGTTTCTCGACCCGTTATGAGCCTTACATCGACACGACTTATCGGTTACTGTGGTCTGACGTGTACCACCCCTAGACTAGATATGTAACATATCAGACGAAGAGATCGGACTGTACGGGAGTGTTACTGATTGGATTCACAGGAGAATGTACAGGCTTGCTTGTTGATCTTCTGATCGCTTAATACCTGGGTGGCTGTTACGTTTATCTGACCGCTTGCAGCTTGTGGGTGTTTGATATGATCATCACATACTGCCGGCGTATTGATGATTCTTTAGAGTCCTACACAGAGGTTTCCTGGCTCAGGCAAAACGGAGTAGGAGCACATATGTGATATGTGCGGGACCGAGAATAATACGATATGAGATACCGTATTCTATTCTCGCGATATATGATATCGGCCGGGTATATGTGATATAGCCTGGTCATCGGATCAAGTGTTGATTCGATGAATTGGTACATGTTATATTAGTCGGTTATATGCAATATACCCGGATTGTCGGATCAAGTGTTGATTCAATAATTTAATGTATAATTATATATGTGATATATTACATTGCATTAACTAATATAAGCTCGCTTTATTGATTCATTTTCTCACCGGATAATACATTGATATATATGCGATATATGTTAATTGTATTATTTTCTTGTTTTTTACGAAAATATATTATATATGTGATATATAATATTGTAACAAGTTAGGGTAACAAATGCGACATGATTTGTGAAGGTTAAACAAGTTAGGGTTTCAATTGGGTTTGCATTTGGGTTAGCTTTTTCGTGAAGCTTCATGAAGCTTTCTTTTATTTTTAGCATAGATATTTTGTGTTGATATTTTGTGTAGATATTTCTTAACCCAACCCAAACCCTTTACCCTAGTTTATTCTCTACAGGGGTTAAGCCTTCATTATTAACTCATGGTTGATTTGTAACCACAACAATAATTCATTATTCATCACAAAAAATTTCCTTCCTCTTCTTTCTCCTTGAAAAAGCTTTCTGGCTTTTTGACTTGTGATGATTTAAAGTGAGAAATTGAAAACAAAAGAGAGCAAAATTTCTACTTCATCATCCTCATCTTTTCTAGCCACTTAGATTAGGGAGTTCACTTCACTAATACTTGATTAGAGAAGTGAAAGCTTGAGTTTGAGATTCTTCAAGGTAGATCATTTTCGAAAAGGAATACTTCAAGCAAGAATGGATCATTCGACTTGTGGAGCCTCTCTTGAGTCCGGGAGATCATGGATCGCGAGAAAGGGACTACTACTCGGAGCTTATGAAGCGAAAGAACGGACTACAAAGGTTGTAAACCTTCTCTCTTAGATGTAAAGTTGTTTACATGCAAGTTAACCCTAATTCTCTAGTTATATTCTTGGTTAGGGTTTTTTAGCACCTCAAAAATTTTAAAGTGGCATGTGTGATGCCTTCCTAAACCTTGCTAAGGTGCTATGCTAACCCTACAGGCTGGTGCATGGAGGCTTTGAGCGAGCCAAAGTCCATGGATCCTGCACAAAACAAATACCCAATAAATCAGCGACATGTAAGTCCATGCTAACTCTCCCGGTACTTTCGGGCATGCGGAATTTGATGAAAAACATTTTTCTAGAGACGGTAACATGGACTCAAAACCGGATCTTTGTTAAACATCTAACTAACAACCTAACTAGGAGTTGTTAACTACTCGGTCAGGGGGTTATACCTTTCTTTCTTGAACTCCTTCGTCTTCAAACCTCGATGGTTGTCCGGATCGGCTTCACCCCGTCGTCTCCTTGCGCCGAAGATCGATACACCTGAAAGCTTTTACCTTTGGCTTCTTCTTCGAACTTTGAAGAAACTAGTTCACTCGGTTTGCTAAACCTTGTGAACTAGAGTGAGTAGAGGCGAGTGTGTTGGGATTTTTCTCTATGGTTCTTGGTTCTCAACACATGAGACAAGTGAACCATGAACTAAAGAGAGGGAGAGCAAGAGGAAGAAGATGAGAGCTCAAGAACACAAGAGAGAGAAAGGAAAGGAAAGAATGAGAAAGACTTTTCTCTCTTGGCTCTAATAATCCAAAGCCATCATAACCAATAATAGCAATCAAGTATTAGTGATGGTTTAAGCTACAATAGCCATATCATTTCATGCACTCATTTTGCACAAGAGAACAAGCAAGCAAAAGTCTTTGCTATGAAATGATAGTCATTGTTATCAAGATGGTCAACTTGTCCAACCTAGTCAACCGGTCAACAAAGTCAACAAGTTAACAAAGTCAACCCCTCAACAACCATGTCACTATAATACTTAATTGATATTATTGTTAATAACATATCATATTCTCATTAGGGTTGAGCAAAAAGTCAACAGTCAACAGTCAACGGTCAACAACCCAAATGAGAATCCTCTGCCTCTGTCTCTCCGTCAACTGTGCATACACACCCGCATCCGCGTTCCGAGGAACACCAATACATACTGGATAAAACCAATCCCAAAACGTATACTAGGATCTGGCTTAAACCAAAGCCCGCTAGTGTTAACTGTTCGGACACTGTACGTGCACAAGTGCACGGATGTGACCGGACCCTGTCGCAAAACCATGCGACCTGTCGCAAAACCATGGGACCTCTACTCTTTTTCCTAAAGGCGAAAAGCTTTCTGTGTGGGACTCTAAAGTCTTGACACTATGCTGGCAGTGGGTTTAACCACAGACCGCAAGGGGCACTAGTTGTGCGTAACGGTCCCTAGGTAGATGCCGACAAGAAGACTGACGAGGTGAAACCCATCTGAACTCCTACTGAGCCTGAATGTGACAGTCTCCGTACAGTCCGGTCTGTTCGTCTGATACATCGCATGGCGGGCCTAGGGGGTGGTAAACGTCAGTCCCCTAATAGCGGTATAAGTCGTGTCAGAGTGAAGCCCAAAACACCCTGAGATAACACTGGAAGCCTACCAGTATATCTCGCTTGCCCTGGCCAGGGACTACTCGTGTAATGGCTCTCCTAGACACAGCGCGATGTAAACCCCCAATACCGGGAGAGACGAATTCTGTCTAACCGTCACTGCTTCCAAGTGCTTCAGGACTGCACCCAAAAACTACCTGTTTGCACGACTCCTTTGAGCCGTGGTAGGGTAGTAATCAAAGTGCAGTGGGAACACACTCGAGGCGAAGTGACAGTGTCAAGTCAGCGGACTAAGTTGTACTCATGTCACCTGGGAACTGATAACTGACGATAGGTATAATACCAACCGGTCAGTTCCCGACGAGTCCTGTCCAGTGTACTCGTAACCCAACGAGCACCCGCATACTATCTCCAGTACGACGTACTGATGGCTGTGGGACAGACCATCTCCCACTCTGGGATGAGAAGCGCATGCGCTAGTCTACTCCGGAGTATCGATGTCCTGTCTCGATAGTCCTGCGACTAGGGACCTGCATAAGGACGTGCTTATAGATTACCCAGCCCCCACTAGTGTGACTGCCATCATAACGCTGGTAATCAAGCAAAGTGCCTAAAGGCTCCACTAATGTGTATAGGTGATATACTAAAATAAACACATGTACACATTGAAGTAGAAACAAACCAAGTAGCATACTACTATTTTGAGCAAGATTGTATATACAAGGTGAATATCCCAAGCTTTCTTTAAGTAATATACAAACTAGTATGATATAGTAATGGCCTCTAGGGCATACACACTAACAATCTCCCACTTGCACTAAGGCCATGTACTGGCGTATCGAAGACCTATCATCTCGATCAGCCGCTCGAACTGAGTCTGGGGCAAGGCCTTGGTGAATGGATCTGCAGTGTTATCTTCTGAAGCAACCCTCCGAACCTCGATCTCCTGGCGATCCACGATCTCCCTGATCAGGTGATACCGCCTCAAGATGTGTCTGGATCTCTGATGGGACCTGGGTTCCGTCGCTAAAGCTATAGCCCCGTTGTTATCGCAATACAGAGATTTTGGATCAATAATGGACGGAACCAGCTGAAGTTCTTTCAAGAACTTCCTCATCCAGATAACTTCTTTTGCGGCATCAGATGCAGCGATGTATTCCGCTTCCATCGTCGAGTCTGCAACGGTTTCCTGTTTGGAACTCTTCCAACACACCGCCCCTCCATTGAGGGTAAAGACAAAACCCGACATGGACTTGGAATCATCCTTGTCACTCTGGAAGCTGGAGTCAGCAAAGGCCTTGATCTGGAGGTCTTTTCCGCCATACACCAAGAACATCTCTTTAGTCCTTCTCAGGTACTTGAGAATGTTCTTTACCGCTATCAAGTGTTTCTCCCCAGGGTTTGACTGATACCGGCTTACCACACTCAGTGCATAAGCTACATCCGGTCTGGTACACAACATCGCATACATTATAGAGCCTACCGCAGAAGCGTAGGGTATAATAGACATGCGATCCCTCTCCAAATCAGTCTTGGGAGACATCTCTTTAGAGAGGGTGATCCCGTGACAAGCCGGTAGATTACCGCGCTTGGAATCTTCCATACTGAATCTTTTCAGTATGGTGTCGATGTACCTGGACTGTGAAAGTCCTAATATCCTTTTAGATCTATCACGATGGATCCGGATCCCCAGGATGTATGAGGCATCACCCAGGTCTTTCATGGAGAACCTGTGTGACAAGAACCCCTTGACAGATAGTAGCATAGGAATGTCATTTCCTATTAAGAGAATGTCATCCACGTATAAAACGAGGAATACTACAGTTCTCGCTACAAATCTACTATAGATGCATGGTTCATCTGGTTTTTTGATAAAGCCAAATTCCTTGACCGTCTCATCAAAACAGATGTTCCAACTCCGCGATGCCTGGTTTAGTCCATAGATGGACTTAAGCAACTTGCACACCTTTCCGCTGCTCCCACTCTGAATGAAACCCTCTGGTTGGTCCATATTGACACACTCCTCTAAATTTCCATTTAGAAAAGCGGTCTTTACGTCCATCTTCCAGATCTCATAATCGTGGAAGGCAGCAATGGCAAGAAGGATCCGAATGGATTTCAGCATAGCCACTGGAGAAAAGGTTTCGTCATAGTCCAAACCAGGTCTTTGACGAAAACACTTTGCAACAAGTCTAGCTTTATAGGTCTCAACCTGTCCATCTACACCAATCTTCTTTTTGATGATCCACTTGCATCCTACGGGTTTTTCCCCGTCTGGATCAATGCCCAACGTCCATACTTTGTTGGTGTACATGGACACCATTTTGGTCCGCATTGCATCCAGCTATTTTACCGAGTCAACGCTCTGAACGGCCTGCTGGAAGCTAGTAGGCTCATCATAATCTATGATGCAATCCTCTCTATCCCCGTCTATGAGAAAACCGTAGTATCTCTTGGGCGGATGAGACTGCCTACTACTCCTGCGGAGCGGCGTAGGAATGTCCTGTTCTTTTGAACCCTCTGGTTCCACTAAGCTTTCAGGAATAGCTTGTGGTTCTGGAATTTCTTCCAGTTCTACTGTGCTCCCACTTATCTGGTTTTCCAAAAACTCAGTTTCCAAGAATTAGGCATGACGAGAAACAAAAACCTTTTGTTCCTCTTCGCAGTAGAAGAAATATCCCTTGGAGTTCTTTGGATATCCCATGAACTTGCATTGTACTGAGCGTGCCTCGAGCTTGTCCGCATGCTGCTTTTTAACAAAAGCTGGACATCCCCATGTCTTAATGTGCTTAAGATAGGGTTTCTTCCCACACCACATCTCATATGGTGTCGTAGGCACAGTCTTAGTGGGAACTCGGTTCAAAAGGTATGCAGCTGATTCTAGCATATACCCCCAGAATGATCGCGGTAACTCAGTGTTACTCATCATGGACCGTACCATATCCAATAGGGTTCGGTTCCGTCTCTCCGATACACCGTTATGTTGCGGAGTATATGGAGGAGTAAGCTGGGAGAGAATTCCGTTCTCTTTTAAATAGTCCAGGAATTCGGCCCTCAAGTATTCACCACCTCGATCCGATCTTAGAATCTTGATACTTTTGCCGGTTTGTTTTTCTACTTCATTCTTATATTCCTGGAATTTTCCAAAGGCTTCGGACTTATGTTTCATTAAGAAGACATAACCGTACCTTGAAAAGTCATCTGTAAAAGTAATGAAGTAAGAATAACCGCTTCGCGCATGTGTAGACATTGGACCGCACGCGTCGCTGTGTACGAGTCCCAAGAGCTCGCTCGCTCTTACTCCGTGTCCAGTGAACGGAGTCTTTGTCATCTTTCCTTTCAGACAGGATTGACAAGTGGCATACGATTGATATTCGAACGAATCCAAATATCCTTCTGTATGTAACTTCGTCAACCTTCTCCCCTTGATGTGACCCAGTTTACAATGCCACAAGAAAGTCTGACTGATTTCTGGAGACTTTCTTTTGTGTGTATTCTGGACATTGAAAATCTGTGGTTGGTTTAATACGTATATACCATTGCTCAATGTACCTGACCCAATCATAACTTGATTAAGGTGAATGTTTACAACATTGCTTACAAACGCAAATTCATAACCTTCTTTAGAAACCAAACATTCAGAAATGATATTACAAGTTGCGTTGGGTACAAAAAAGCAATTACGCAAAACCAAAACATGTCCATCTGACATTCCCAGGTGATAGTCCCCTACGGCCTTAGCATCCATGCTAGCTCCGTTTGCAACTTTGAGGGTCATGTCACCTGCCTTCAAAAACCTACGGTTTCTCAACGCCTGCAAAGAATTACAGATATGAGATCCTGATCCGGTATCCAATACCCAGGAAGTAGAGTTTATTGAAAGACAGTTATCAATAACATACACACCTGAAGCTGAAGCCGCAACCTGCTTCAGTTCCTGTGTTCTGGCTTTCCAAGCCTTGCAATCATTCTTCCAGTGTCTTTTCTTATGACAATAGAAGCATTCTTCTTTATCCACATGCTTTCCCACTTTCTTTGTTGCTTTTGCCTTTCCCTTCGTATCCACTTTACTAACACCGCCCCTTGGTTTGGCGGGGGCTTTCTTCTTCATTCCCTTGGCTTTCGCCTTGGACCTAGAAGAAGAAGATCCTCCTACAAACAAAGTGGATGTTTCCCTACCTTTCTGTAGGGTGCCCTCTGTGCTCCTCACCATGTTGAGGAGTTCTGAAAGTTCAACTTCCTTTTCTTGTAAGTTGAAGTTCAGAATAAACTGGGCGTAAGTGGAAAGAAGGGACTGGAGAATCAAGTCCGTATAGAGCTCATTCTCCAATGTGGTCCCAAGGTCCGCGAGCTCTTCTATGTAGCCAATCATCTTAAGTACGTGTTCCGCTACCGATGATCCGACGGCCAACCTTGCCGAAAATAACTTCTTCGACACTTCGTATCTTGCGATAGGAGACTGCTCTCCATACAGTTCTTTTGTATGGAGAAATATGGATTTGAGGTCCATATTCTCGTGCCTCCTCTGATGTTCGTTGTCCATAGAGGCAAGCACGATGCACTTGGCTTTCACGCAATCGATTTCCCAGGTCGTACGGATTTCCTTATCCGCGACGTTGGTTTTGGGACTTGGGACAGGGGGAGCTTTGGTGGTAAGAAGATACCCCAGCTTGTCGTAAGTGATTGCCATCTTGACATTCCTGAGCCAATCTTTGTAGTTTGGCCCTGTCAGTATGTTTTTATCTAGAAGTAACTTAAGTCCAGTCATGTCGATTGGTCGCTGCAATTAGGAGAGAAAGAAGAAACACTCAGCATGAAGCTCTTGCATGTTTAGAATGGTTTTTAGTTTGTCTAAACAGGATGGCTCCCACTGTTTCTCGAATCCCTCCTCAAACCAAAAAGGAAGAATTAGTCAGGATCAATCTCACCGTACAATTCTTGCCTAACCGTTCAGCCAGGACAGTGTCGGTACTTCGAGGGAGGTTTTCCAACGCTTTCGCGAAGTTGCTTAATTAAATAACCTCTTTTCCCTGTGGACGTAGCCCCGCTAACACCTTTCTAGACACCTACTTGGTTTATAGCATTGATCGTTAAGTGAGAAATTTCCCGAGGAGTACCATATACTCACAGTTGGATCGAGATCCAAATATCATCGCGTGACGAAACTGAAGGAAACCTACCAGAATCATCACACTCCAAATGGTATGCAACACTAGTAAGTTTCAGTTCTTTTGAAACTCCCGATGTGGATTTTTGCCCCATGCTCTTATGACCTTGACTTTGGCCAACAAATCATAAGTCACATGTCAAGTTCTACCTGTCGTTCTCCAGGTTAATTTGAATCCACCCGCACCTACCCTTGACTTTGGCCAACAAGGCAGTACAACTGTTCCAAACCAACGCATTTATTTATGCTGCACATGAATACCCAATAGCTACCAATCACTATGCCTTGACTTTGGCCAACAAACATAGCATGAATACTATTGACTATTCATGTGAAACGACGGAGGGCTACGAATGGTTTTGGCGAAACCGTGAACGTAGTGAACTTGATATAATCGATGGAATGAGATAGCTTTTAAAAGGAGTGGCTCAAGCTCCGCATTTAAAAGTTGGTTTTGGAAAGAACTGAGTGGTTTTTCGAAAGTGTTCCAACTACTTTTACTTGGTTTATTTTTCTTGCATTAGTTCTTTTAATGCGTGATATTCTTGCATTAGTTCTTTTAATGCGTCCCATCATTTAATCCTACCATTGCAGAAAACAACCAAAATTTGACGTACGCTTATGCCATTCGCATTCGCCACGGGGCCCCGTCATTACCCGTTAGGTTACTTAACTAACGATAGAGCGGGGGCTGGGCTAGCGCGGCTGTAAAACATAAGCAACGCCTAAATAATATCATATATAGATATATTGCAATGATAACCATTTTAGATCACAGATGAACACATTGGATATACTAGGAATCCGCAATTCGTACGAGCCTGTAACGAAAAGCAGATTATACGGTCGCGGTGAATAGCCAAAACCCCACCCAAGACCCCTACGGGTGCGGCAAACTACCCGCCAAGTACCCGAAGCGAAGCAACCTCCCTCAACTCCGTGAGTAGGCCACTCGGCATTTCGGGATACCCGGTAGTTTGTGCACCCTCTCCATGGGGCTATCCTAGGAGCAAAAACAGTAAAAAGAAATTATACAATGACGGCTACAATCCCGACCCGGTTGTGCGGCCATACAAATAATTATTACATCAATTTATAAATTTACATGAAATGAAAGAAAAGAAAACTCTCGTCTCACAACCCCCGGCTATTCACCCGTGACAATCCAATGAATTCATATTCACAAACGAATAACATTACAGATTACAGATTAGTAGACGTTCAATACAAATATCACATCATAGATAAAAAACCCGTCAGCTTAAGTCTTTAGAAACTCGATCGAAATACGGTTTTTAAAGCCCCCAAAAAAAAATTCTTTCTGGAAAATCTGGGCTGAAAAAACATATACCAAAATTCCCAAAATACCCCATAGAACAAACTGCAGTGAAGACGATCCAGAGAGGAGCTTAATCGGCCGTGGAACCGCGGCAATAGCAAGCTATTGCCGCGTTTCCGCGGTGGTTTGGTGAGATCTCTGGACCGTTTTTCTACAGTAGACTATAAAAACCATGAATCGATTTTTAAAGCATGATTTATTACTTTTACAGTACTTTGAAAATCGACAGCAAGTTTGATTTTTGGCGTATTTCGTGACTTTTTTCCTTGATCGATCTTCTAGTTACTTTGCTAACATGTTAGATAGAGTTTAACTAGGCTCTGATACCACTGTAAGTCCATGCTATCTCTCCCGGTACTTTCGGGCATGCGGAATTTGATGAAAAACAATTTTCTAGAGGCGGTAACATGGACTCAAAACCGGATCTTTGTTAAACATCCAACTAACAAGCTAACTAGGAGTTGTTAACTACTCGGTTAGGGGGTTATATCTTTCTTTCTTGAACTCCTTCGTCTTCAAACCTCGATGGTTGTCCGGATCGGCTTCACCCCGTCGTCTCCTTGCGCCGAAGATCGATCCACCTGAAAGCTTCTACCTTTGGCTTCTTCTTCGAACTTTGAAGAAACTAGTTCACTCGGTTTGCTAAACCTTGTGAACTAGAGTGAGTAGAGGAGAGTGTGTTGGGATTTTTCTCTATGGTTCTTGGTTCTCAACACATAAGACAAGTGAACCATGAACTAAAGAGAGGGAGAGCAAGAGGAAGAAGATGAGAGCTCAAGAACACAAGAGAGAGAAAGGAAATGAAAGAATGAGAAAGACTTTTCTCTCTGGGCTCTCATAATCCAAAGCCATCATAACCAATAATAGCAATCAAGTATTAGTGATGGTTTAAGCTATAATAGCCATATCATTTCATGCACTCATTTTGCACAAGAGAACAAGCAAGCAAAAGGCTTTGCCATGAAATGATAGCCATTGTCATCATGATGGTCAACTAGTCCAACCTAGTCAACCGGTCAACAAAGTCAACACGTCAACAAAGTCAACCCCTCAACAACCATGTCACTGTAATACTTAATTAATATTATTCTTAATTACATATCATATTCTCATTAGGGTTGAGCAAAAAGTCAATAGTCAACAGTCAACGGTCAACAACCCTAATAAGAATCCTCTGCCTCTGTCTCTCCGTCAACTGTGCCTATACACCCGCATCCGCGTTCCAAGGAACACGAATACATACTGGATAAAACCAATCCCAAAACATACACTAGGATCTGGCTTAAACCAAAGCCCGCTAGTGTTAACTGTCCGGACACTGTACGTGCACAAGTGCACGGATGTGACCGGACCCTGTCGCAAAACTATGCGACCTGTCGCAAAACCATACGACCTCTACTCTTTTGCCTAAAGGCGAATAGCTTTCTGTGTGGGACTCTAAAGACTCGACACTACGCTGGCAGTGGGTTTAACCACAGACCGCAAGCGGCACTAGCTGTGCGTAACGGTCCCCAGGTAGATGCCGACAAGAAGACCGACGAGGTGAAACCCATCTGAACTCCTACTGAGCCTGAATGTGACAGTCTCCGTACAGTCCGGTCTATTCGTCTGTTACATCGCATGGCGGGCGTAGGGGGCGGTAAACGTCAGTCCCCTAATAGCGGTACAAGTCGTGTCAGAGTGAAGCCCAACCCACCCTGAGATAACACTGGAAGCCGACCAGTATAACTCGCTTGCCCTGGCCAGGGACTACTCGTGTAATGGCTCTCCTAGACACAGCGCGATGTCAACCCCCAATACCGGGAGAGACGAATCCTGTCTAACCGTCACTGCCTCCAAGTGCTTCGGGACTGCACCCAAAAACTACCTGTTTGCACGACTCCTTTGAGCCGTGGTAGGGTAGTAATCAAAGTGCTGTGGGAACACACTCGAGGAGAAGTGACAGAATCAAGTCAGCGGACTAAGCTGTACTCATGTCACCTGGGAACTGATAACTGACGATAGGTATAATACCAACCGGTCAGTTCTCGACGAGTCCTGTCCAGTGTACTCGTAACCCAACGAGCACCCGCATACTATCTCCAGTACGACGTACTAATGGCTGTGGGACAGACCATCTCCCACTCTGGGATGAGAAGCGCATGCGCTAGTCTACTCCGGAGTATCGATGCCTTGTCTCGATAGTCCTGCGACTAGGGACCTGCATAAGGATGTGCTTATAGATTACCCAGCCCCCACTAGTGTGACTGCCCTCACAACGCTGGTAATCAAGCAAAGATCCTAAGGGCTCCGCTAATGTGTATAGGTGATATACTAAAATAAACACATGTACATATTGAAGTAGAAACAAACCAAGTAGCATACTACTATTTTGAGCAAGATTGTATATACAAGGTGAATATCCCAAGCTTCCATTAAGTAATTTACAAACTAGTATGATACAGTAATGGCCTCTAGGGCATATCCACTAACATGATACGAGCAAAACACAAGCCAAAAAGCTAACCTAATTTACCGACGAACTCAATGGGGTTGAGCCTGGCCCAGCTCAGAACCCTTTCGGACTGCAGCACGTCAGGTCGGGGGTTGGGCTCCCACAACGCCACCCTCACCGCGGCAGGGTCATTGGTCTGGTTCCCCGGCAAACATTTCTCCCTCGACCGCTTGGTAGGCACGGGCCAGTCCTCGCACTCGGGAGGGGAGACGAAGAAAAATTTCTTTTTCCAGTCATGAATAGAAGAGGGCAAGGCCACAACCCCGGTCCCGGCAGCGCCCCCCGGCCGCTTTCTGAAAGAGAGATAGACCCATCTCGGGTCGCCCGCTCGACTACCAGGGTGACTTTTGAAGAGGAGAGAAGAACCGAGAAGGGAAAAGCTGAAGGGAACCGCCAGTAACTTCAGGCGGATCAAGAACCCGAGAAGGATCCTCCATGAGTTCGGCAGTAACTGGCCGGGGGCCAAACCGAAAAAATTCAACACAGCAATGAGCTCGGCAGAAATGGGCAGGTGCATTCTGCCCTAAAAAGCTTCCAAATACAGGGCGATTTCCCTGCCCCGTACTTGATCCACCCTCTCTCCCTCCTTGGCCAGTCAGAGCATGTAGTGCGAGGGGATGTGGAAGCGAGCCCAAGCATTACCGAGCTCGTCTTCATGCCTCACCCAACACGAGGAGCCGGGGGCCGCATCTGCCGCCTCCACCCTAGGTGTTGCCCCCACCTCACGATCCCGGGGAGAGGATCCGACCCCTGCTCCTTGGGGGGACTCAGACACAACTGAGGGGTATCTAGAACCTACTCCTACAACACCTACTGACTCTATAAAGGAAGAAATCTAACCATGGAAAAGGGAATCTTCAGGGGCCGAAAGCGGGAGAGAGAAGACGAGCGCCGAGCAACCAGGACTTAAGAGAGGGAAATATGAAGGAGTAGGGGCCTAAGGGCGGACCCCACCCCTGTTTATTGCTACGAGCGGCCTCATCCAACGACGCCCGTCATCTCCCGCCGAAATGAATCCTCGCATCCAGCGGCTCCGATCGCTCCACGTGTCGATCCTGCGTTGGACCGCGTCCCATCAGACGCCGCAGGCCTGCATACGTCGCGTCGCCAATTGACGCTTGACGCGTGGACCGTCGGTTCAGTGTCAAAGTGCACGGACAGTTGCACCTTCTTTAAATGCAAAGATCTCGCCCTAATTCGCTAACAGAAAAGACAACTGACGGCCCGAGGACTCGTCCCGACAAAAGCCCTGGGAAGGAGCTCGCCTCGAGAGGCCTAGAAGTCCACTCCTGACCCGACCCGCTAGCTGGTCGGGACAAGAGTGGGGAGCTAATGATGATGCTCAATATTGGCGGTCTCCAAGATCTGGACACGTGGCAGATGACGTGTCCCAAAACTCAGAAGGAAGGGCCACAGGGGCCGACCGGGCAACCCCTGTACCCCGCCCACAAGCATAAGCCGGCCCTCCTCGGGGCCCTCTGCAAGTTGGCTTCCTCGACCCCCCTTGCTCATCTCCGAGCTCCTTAGCCGAGGCCGTCTTCCTCGGTCCCTCCGACCAGCTCCACCGCTCACAGGAGTAACCGCCACTCTGCGAATCTCGCCATGCGCGGATTCTCCGCCAGCAACATCCCACGTTCCACGCCTTCGCGATCCCCATTAATGGGCGATCCGCTCTCTACGCGGGCGTGACGTCGGGAGCGTAACTGCTAGTGAGATTCTCACGCCTGCTGCTACGTGCCATCACCGTTATATAAACCCCCATCACTGAGGGGTCAAGTAAGCCATTTTTATTCCACTTAGCCGTTACTCTGCTCGGATCTAGCACTAACTTGATCGTCGGAGGGTCCTCGGTGGTACCAAAGCACCCCGGGACTTCTTTGCAGGTACTCGGCACCAAACTCCTCAAATCACCATTCTCATCAAAACCCATTAAGATCCACACACAACAGAAGACCACCAAAAAAATCCACCGAGAGATCAACGGAAGACAACATCTGACGGAGAACTGAAAAGGACCTCCATCAGAGAGAGAGAGAGAGAGAGAGAGAGAGATGTTTGGTTACTATAACCATTCTCATATCTTCACAACTCATTTGTTTCTTCATCTCCTGCATCTTCTTTCTCTTTTTCTTCACCTCCTCCACCATCCTCTACCACCTTAAACCACCCCTCAAATCTCATCAAAACCTCTTTAAACCTTCACAAAAAATGTTCACAACCTCATCATACACATCATGGTGGGATCAAGTTTGAGTTTTGAGCTTCCTTGATCATCTAGGAATTTTCTTGAGTTGCTCCATGAGGTAATATTTTCACCTTTAAATATGTTTTTAGGTTTTCTAATCTCTTATATTAGTTTAGAGTTAAAAAGTTTATATTGTATGAACTTGGAAAATTCTAAGGTGGGGTTTAGTGGATCAAATGAGTAGAAGTGGTGTAGTAAAGACTTAGTTAGTGACTAAAACCTCTTTAAGTGATAGATAAGGGCATGTGAGTGCATGTAATCTCGGTTAAAAATGAGTTTAAAATTTTCCGATATCGGTTTTATTGAACGTGTGGTGATCAAATGAAATTTGGGATGACATAGGAACTCTGAAAATTTAATAGCGGATACAGTGAGATGTGCAGACCTATAGAAATCCACTCTAGAAGCCCGAGCCACCAATTCCAAAATCTGGTCGCCGTTTTATTCAATTTGACCACAATTTTCCGGTCGAATTTTTAGTTATGCCTTGAAATTTGGTCTGTAGCTCACTTTTTAGATAACTAGACCTACCCTATATGCAAAAAAGTTTAATTTCACCTTAAGAAAAATTTAGAGTCGTTTTACTTGATTTCTGTCAATATTTTTCGATATTTAAAACATGTTGGATTTTCATGATATGACTTGGTCGTTTGACGTTCGTACGTCGACGTCGGGAAGTATTTTGTTATTTTAGCAGGCGTTGAGCATAGGTTCTAACCTCTGTGCGCTTCGCTTGTCGTATCGGTTTTCAAATTTGATTTGGATGCAATACGATATACTTTGATTTGTAGGTACAAGCGTGTGGACTTCTGAGATGACGAAGGAGGGAAAAGCATCCGTCTGGATCAACTGGAGCGAGGCGTTGTAGGTGAGTAAATGTAAATTTATGGGGGAAGTCGGGTAGATGGCGTATAGCACCCTCACAACCGTAGAATTAGGATACATATTTATAATTATATGTATATTTACGTAGATGTTAGATAGGTATATGTTCATATCAAAATTTTGCATTTTTATATCGTCCATTCTTAATCACATTACATATAAATAGGTGCTTTTGATCCATGTCTGCTAAATAGTTGCAGCTTACAGTTTCTCAGATCGTTACAGTGAAACTCAAGAAAAAGTCGCTACAAATGTGAGACTACGACCAATAATAGATGAATCTGTATGATGCCGCCTACCAGTTCAAGGAATAAGTGAAAATCATTAAACAGTTCAATGCACAAAGCACAAGAGCAGCACAAGATTCAAGACTTCAACGCGAAACTCACAGCGAAAGTCCACATCATTCTGCACTGTTGGAAATATGAAAGAAAATAGAAGGGATTCTGTGGAACCAAGTAAATAAAACAGAAGGTAAAAGCAACATGAAGCAACCCTGAAAGATTGAGACCAAGATCCCACAATACGGCTGCTGAACCGCGGCCAAACAAGCCTTTCTGCCGTGGAACCGCGGCCGTGTGATGCACGTGTCGGTGCATGTGTCGGTGGGTATCGGTGCTTTGACCCGGCTTTCTTAGGGTAATCTTGTAAATTCAAGTGTGGATCAGAATGTAAACTAGGGTTTTTTCTATCTAGAAATAGAAAAGCCAAGAGCCAAATGAAGGCAAGCCACTCTTTAGTTTTTAGTCGTCTTTTTAATTTCTAAATTTCAATTTCAATTGTAATGCGTTGTTGAGAGGACATCAATAAAGTAAGCTTTTCCTTTATCTCGCATTACTTTTATCTGAATTTTAATTCCTGCAATTTTCTTATCTGTTCTTTTATTATTTGCAAATTAGTTTATCAATTAAAATATAAAAATGAATTTTATTGTCACCTTCCTAATGAGTCAGTAATTCCTCACTTGTTAGGGGTAGGATAGGTAAGGTCTGAGAGAAGGAAATCTCTCTCATTCTTTTCTTTGCCCATATAATTTTATTTAAAGGACTTTCTTTAATTCAACCATAATCCACTCACTACGGCACCCTATCCTATATGATAGTGGTGATTCCCTAGTTAGACCGGTTGTGGTTGAATTAACTGGAGGTTAGGGCTAAGAGCTAAGAACGGACGGACAAGGACCAAAAGGAAGAAACTAAGTTTCTTCCTAGTCGTGCTAATCCCCGTTGTTGACTATTAGCCTAACACCTATATTCATAACTAGGGCATTGATTGAAGCGAGAAGAATCCCTTTTTCGATCTAACCTAATCCTTACCCTAGAAAGTCATTAAATCAATTTATTCACATTCTTAGATCTTAAATCAAAACCTACCAAAGTTAGGACTTAACTCGTTAGAACTTAAAAAAAAGAAAACCATTTGCCTGTGGATCGACTCGTACTCAACCGGTTAGCTACCAAGCGACACCCTCTTGATTGCGGTATTCTTAAATTTAAAACGCATACAAAAAAACACCTAACAATCATTATACCTAGCTAATAGGGTTCTAGGATACTATATGCTATAGTAGTATACTTGTAAGAAGGTATATCCCTAGTTCTAGTTTTTCTTAGCCTATTAGCTATATTTACTTATGAAGTATATAAACACATACTGTCATGACCCGAAATAGCACGTGACTGGCACTTGAATCATGTGAAGTCTATAGGACCCCACCTAATTCAAGTAAGCCAAAAGCCAAGAAATCTAAACCATTTGAAAAGAGAGTGAAGGAAAAACTTAGTTTAAAAGCAAGTATTTTAACAAAATAAGCCGTAGTAAGTATTTTTAAAACATCAAGTCTTTTCCAAAAATTTCGGCAGAGTTTCCTTTGTAGATACTGTGTAGGGTTAGCTTAGCACCTTGTGAAGGTTTTGGCAAGCATCGATCATGCTACTTTAAAATTTTTAGGGTGCTAAACAAAGCCTAACCAAGATCTTAACTAGAGAATTAGGATTAACACACATGTAAACAACAGTACATCTAAGAGAGAGGGATTACAACCTTTGTAGTCCGTTCCTTCGCTTCATAAGCTCTTAGTAGCAGTCCCTTCTCCGCGATCCATGAACTCCCGGACTCTAGAGAGGCTTCACAAGTCGAATGATCCATGCTTGCTAGAAGTCTTCCTTTTCGAAGATGATCTACCTTGAAGAATCTCAAACTCAAGCTCTCACTTCTCTAATCAAGTATTAATGAAGTGAACATCCTAATTTAAGTGGCTAGAATAGATGAGGATGATGAAGTACGAATTTTTGTCTCTTTTGTTTTCAGTTTCTCACTTTAAATCATCACTTCACCAAAAGCTAGAAAGATTTTTCAAGGAGGAAGAAGAAGAAGAAAGCTTTTATGATGAATAATGAATTATCGTTATGGTTACAAATGACAACCATGAGTTAATAAATGAATGCATAACTCATGTAGAGAATAAACTAGAGTTAAGGGTTTGGTTTGGGTTAACAAATATCTACACAAAATATCAAGCTAGAAAACAAAAAGGAAAGCTTCATGAAGCTTCATGAAAAAGCAAACCCAAATCCAAAACGTAACTTTGTTTAAACTTAACAACTATGTTGCATTTGTAAGCCTAACTTGTTACAATATTATATATCACATATACAATATATTTTGTAACAAAAAAATTAATACAATTAACATATATCGCATATACATCAATGTATTATCCAGTGAGAAAATGAATCAATAAAGTGAGCTTATATTAGTTAACGTAATGTAATATATCACATATATAATTATACAATAAATTATCAAATCAACTTTTGATCCGACAATCCGGCTATATTGCATATAAACGACTAATATAAAATGTACCAATTCATCGAATCAACACTTGATCCGATGACCCGGCCATATCAAATATACCCGGCCGATATCTCATATCGCGAGAATAGAATATGGTATCTCATATCGTATTATTCTCGGTCCCGCACATATCACATATTTGCTCCTACTCCGTTTTGCCTGAGTCAGGAAACCTCTGTGTAGGACTCTAGAGAATCGTCAATACGCCGGCAGTAGGTGATGATCATATCAAACACCCACAAGCTGCAAGCGGTCAGCTAAACGTAACAGCCACCCGTGTATTGAGCAATCAGAAGATCAACAAGCAATCCTGTACATTCTCCTGCAAATCCAATCAGTAAACACTCCTGTACAGTCCGATCTCTTCGTCTGATATGTTGCATATCTAGTCTAGGGGTAGTAAACGTCAGACCCCAGTAACCGATAAGTCGTGTCGATGTAAGGCTCATAACGGGTCGAGAAACTACTGATAATACTTACCAGTAAATCTCCATATCAACCCTGGCCAAGGACTTCAAGTTATAGCCAATCGAACACAGCACAACATCAACTCCCTATACCGGGAGAGACAAAAACCCTCCTATCGCTCATTACCTCCATGCGATTCGGGACTGTACCCAAAATCCACCATTTTGCATGCCCTCTTGGACGTGGTAAAGTGGAAATCAAAGCACAGTGGGAATCACACAAGACTCTATGACGATCTCGGGTCTACAAACTAACCTGCACCAGTGTCACCGGAGAACTGCTATCTGACGATAGGTATAATACCATCTAGGAGTTCTCGGCGAGTCCGCTCAGTGTACCCAGTCTCCACTGGGCACCCGTACACCGTCTTTGATGTCCAACACCAATGGATATGGGATCATCCATCGCCCATCATATGGGTCAAGATGCGTGTACGCTAGTCTACTCTGGAGTATCGATGCCCTGTCTCGATACAGTCTCGACTAGGAACAGTTATAGGATATACTCGTTGACTACCCTGGCCCCACTAGTATGATCTCATCATCGTCCTAGTAGTCGAGTACATATCCTAAGGGCTTTATCAACACGTGATCACAAAAAAATATTTGTTATCATGTTTAGATAAAATGAAACCAGATAGCATATTATCATATCGAGCAAGAAAGTCCTCTCTATATATATCCAAGCATCTACTATAATATACATCACATGTACAACAATGGCTTCTAGGGCATATATATAACTAACAATCTCTCATTTGAACTAAGTGTTGGAGATAGTGCCCTCAGAGTCAATTATTGGATCACAAGAAAGTGATTGCAATGATTGATGGAGGACCTGTCCCAGTAGGACAGTCTTACTCGAGATGATAGTATGCTATCTGGTTTATCTTTATCATCGTGTACTGCTTTAGGTGACCTGACAGGTCGCTATTACACGTTGATAGAGCCCCTAGGATTCTTGCTTGACTGCCAGCAGTATGAGGGCGATCATATACGTGGGAGCTGGTGGTCTATAAGCACATCCTTAAAAGGTCCCTAGTCGTAGGAGTTTCGAGACAGGGCATCGATACTCCAGAGTAGACTAGTGTATACAGTCGAGACCCCGACGAGGGGCGGTGGCCGGTCTCACAAGCCACTGGTGTCAGTTGGTTTACCTAAGATGTATACAGGTGCTCATTAGGTTATGGGTACACCGGACAGGACTCGCCGGGAACATGCTAGTTGGTCTTATACCAGACGTCAGATAGCAGTTCCCAGGTGACATGTGTACAGGTTAGTTCATCGACCTGAGGATCGTCATTTGTCTCGTGTGAGTTCCCACTGTACTTTGATTACTACCCTACCACGCTCAAAGGAGACGTGCAAACAGGTTTTTGTTGGGTACAGTCCCAAGCCACATGGAGGCAGTGAGCGAATCTTCAGGGGTTCGTCTCTTCCGGTATTGGGGGTGAGGTCGCGCTGTGTCTAGGAGAGCCATTACACGAAGCCCTCGGCCTAGGCAGGAGATTTACTGGTAGGTATTCCAGTAGTATCTCAGGGTGTTCTGGGCTACACTCCGACACGACTTGTACCGCTTTTGGGGGTCTGACTTTTACCAACCCCCTAGGCCCGCCATGTGATGCTCATAGACGAACGGACCGGACTGTACGGATATTGTCACTGACAGGCTCAGTAGGGTGTCAGGATGAGTTCGCTCATCGACGTCCCTTTTGGTCAATACCTGGTAGCCCGTTACGTATTGGCTTATACCTCTGACGTGCTAGTGGTTAAATCCACAACCAAGGTGTTGACGAGTCTTTAGAGTCCCCCACATTCAGTTGCTCAGCTTTCGGGCGAAACGCTGTAGAGGCCGTATGGAGATATGTAAAGGTCCGATCAGATACGTGCGGTATTGCACGGATCAGGATCGGACAGTTTGTACTACAAGCCGTATGGATATATGGCAAGGTTCGATCAGATACGTGCGGTATTGCACGGATTAGGATCGAATGGATATTACTAGCCGGCTTTGGTTTAAGCCGGATCCTAGTATAGTACATTGTAGATTTTTGTCTCATTGCATTTGTATTTCGGTCGGAATACAAATGCGGGTGTGTATACACAGTGTCGGGGTTTTCCTGTAATTTATTACGGGAACAGTTTTCTGGAGTTGCCAGTTTGCTTTCCGTTTCAGCCATATTTCTTTGTATCCTTCATTGGCCGAAGATTGGTGGAGGAGGGCTTATTTGCATTTATGCAAATAAGTATTTGTGGAGGGGGTCTTTGCATATTTCTTTGTATCATGATGATGATGCATCCCTTCACCATTTGACTTATTCATTTCATCATGCCATGACTTTTTGGTGATGATGATGGTTGTTTTGGAGTGTGGATTTGTTTGTGATCATTTCCCTTCATGATTATCTTTATTCCCTTACATTATGAGGGTGGTTCCATGATCCATTCACCTCACTCTCTCATTCTCACTCCCATCTTAAGCCATGGCCGGCCAAAGCCTTTGATGGCTGTCCAAAATTCTAGAGGTGGGGTTTTTGCTCTTTTGCTCTTGCATAAATCCCACAAGTTCCATCTCTATTAGCTTGTGTCATCCCTCCACTAATGGCAACCTCCATGAACCATATGAGACATGATTCTACACCACATTCTACAGCAAACCTTGGGCACGTCGGCTCGCCAACTTCGTGCCCGAGTTGCCTCGGTATAGAGGTGGGAGCCCGTAAAAGAAGCAGGCGACGTGGTGCCCTTCCGGCGAGGAGGTGGAGACCGGACATTCCGCGGGAGATCGGGACGACGATGAGAAGACCGGAGGACACGTATCAGTCGGTATATCTCTCTTCCCCATCTTGTAGTTAGTTAGGACTAGTTAATGGTTCGATCCGGGTTTTAGTGCGCGGTGGTGCCGGTTCAAGAAAAATTAAAGTTAACTATCGCTTCCGCATTTGGCCTCGGGATGGAGGCCGGGGCGCCGCCGTGCACTTACAGAGGTATCAGAGCCTTGCCATTAACCTAGTCTAGCTTTGTCTAATGTGGTTTACAATTCCGGTCGAACAAATGTTCCGAAAACCCAATAACACATGCATCTGTTTTCTGTCGAATTTTTTCTGGCTCGAAAATTTTTTCAGGTTGTAGAAAAGTGATGTACTGAAAGTCCTAAGAATTCTGGAGAAATTCGACACATTGATCTTTCAAGGGGAGCGCGGAACCGCGGCCAAACCCCACTTGGGGCCGCGGTTCCGCCGCAGTATGGAGGGATCAATGCTTCAAATTTTTCCAGTGGGCTTCTGGGGTGAAAATAGGGTTTCTGGAATATTATTTTTGGGCCCAGAATTTCTTGATGTGCTACAGTGGTACTTGGGGGCCCACTTGGTAAATTTGATCGATCGGATATTTTAAACACATTGGTTCACAGTATTTACATTATATCTGCGACCGTGAATGTCACTTGATCGGTAAATCCTGTCTAACTGCTATAGCCCGGTTACACGGATTTGCGAACGTGACCTTCACGTTGATGTTCTGTGTATTGCTGTGATGTTGCGGATCGGTCGTGGGGGATAGCCTGGACGCAATGCTAGTACAGTTTTTGTTGTATTATGTACATTTGATATTGCGGGGCGAGCGTCCGACATGTGGACTGCCGTCACTGCCTGTTTGTATTATTATTTTGGGGCACGACGAGGTTGCGGTCGAAGTATCCATTGTATGTATATTTTACTTTCTGTACTAGGATTGCCCCGCGGAGGGGTGCACGGATAGACGGATTCTAGAGGACAACAAGCCCGCATCTCATGGCATTGAGACGGAGGGGGCTTCACTCTAGAATTGGCGGGCTATTCGCCGCACTCGTAGGGGGTACAGGTTGACCCAGGAGGGGTGCCCAAGTTACCGGATTCCGTGAAGTGCTGTGTGGTCCATTCACGTTGCTGAACGGGGCTGCCTCGCTTCAGGTTTTGGCGGGTAACTTGCCGCGCCCGTAGGGGTCTAGGGTTTTCATTGCACAGGCTATCCACACGACCAGGGGAACGTCGGGTTTCAGCGGCTCTGTGAAACCCGGGGATCCCAGATATCTGTATTATTCTGTGATGCTGTACATTTCTGTGATGTTGCATTTTTATCATGCCTTGAGCGAATATAATATATTGGTATATATATTAGTAGATGTTGTATATGTTTTGCATCCGCGCTAGTCCAGTCCCCGCTCTGTCGTTAGTTAGCTAACCTAACGGGTAATGACGGGACCCACTGGCGAATGCGGATGGCATATACGTACATCAGTATATTTTCGTTCTTTGTGGTGTGATCAATTGATGGGACTGCGTTGATTCGGATCAATGCAAGTTAAAAACAAACCTATTCTGATGTTGTTGGAACACTTTTCAAAAAGCTGTTATTGCAAGGACGTTCACTTTTGTTTTGCATCGTGGTATTCAGTTGGAATATCCTGCTCCTCAGTCGACGAGGCAAGAGCTGAGATCCCTTCACCGGGAGTGACCCCTTGGACAAAATGTTTGCGTCAGGGCATTAACTTCACTATAGCCGATTACTTTTGCTTTGCACCGTGGTATTCAGTTGGAATATTCTGCACCTCATTCTACGGGGAAAGAGCCGAGATCCCTTCACCGGGAGTGACCTCTTTAGCAACGGTTTTCGTCACTATATTTTTAAAAGCTATCCGTTCCTTCAACGATATCAAGTTCATTACGTTAAAGGTTTTCGCCAGAAACCATTCGTAGCCCTCCGTAATTTCATATGGGTAGTCAATAGTATTCAAGCTGTGTTTGTTGGCCAAAGTCAAGGCACAGTGTTTGGTAGCTGTTGGTTATTCATATGCAGCATAGATAGATGCGTTGGTTTGGAACAGTCGTACTGCCTTGTTGGCCAAAATCAAGGGTAGGTACGGGTGGATTCAATTCAACCTGGAGAATGACGGGTAGAACTTGACATGTGACTTATGATTTGTTGGCCAAAGTCAAGGTCATAAGAGCATGGGGTAAAAATCACATCGGGAGTTTCAAAAGAACTGAAAGTTGCCAGATATGCGCATACCTTCTGGAGTGTGACACCGTGAGCGGATTCCGTCACGTTATCATGCGATGATAGTTGGATCCCGATACCCACTGATGAGTTGGTTTACTCCTCGGGTGATCCCGACTAATTCTTCTTTCAGGTTTGGAGGAGAATTTGACGGTACAGTGGGAGGTTTCCAGATTAGATATATTGGTAACCATTCTGATCTAGGTTAGAGTGCACGCTGAGTGTTTCTTTTCTCTCTCTCTTGGCAGCGACCATTGACCCGACCCTAAGACTATGACTCAGTGACCAAAATTGACCGAACCTTCTTAAACACAGGCTTTTGGAATGTCAGAGTTGCAAACCTCATTGCCACTCCTACTTTTACCCTTTTCTCCAAAACACCCCGTATTACTACGAACGTCCACTTCCATTGGACAAAACCATCGTATGGTTAGATATGAACTCGAAAGAATTTATTCGAGGATGGTTTCAGGTTCTGGAGGAAATGAATAGGACTATTCAGTTGTCTTTTCCTTTTTCCTTCTCTCAGGTTGCGAGTACTCATTAGATTAGGAGTGGTACACCTATTACGCAAATTGGATAGTCTTCTCCCAAACCTTAGGCTGGTGCCGAACGGTGGGGAATGAAGAAAACCAATTAGCATAACGATGGTGTGCAGAAGGTATTAAGTTAAGACAAAGCAAGGGATTAGTAAGAGGGCAAAGTAAATTGCAACTGATATTCATGACCAAACCAGGTATTTCATTACCACTCCCAAATCACCTTTGTATTTCTCCAGGACACTCCGTATCACTACGAAGATCCACAGTTTATTGGATAATCCATCGTATGGTTATATACGAACTCAAAAGGAACTTGTTCCAGTTCGGGGATGGATTCTGGTTCAGGAGAAATAGGAACAAGATTTATTCAGGTGTCTTTTATCTTCACCTTCTCTCGCATTGCGAGTGCTCCTAGGATTCGGACGGTACACCCATTACGCTTATTGGATAGTCTTCTTCCAAACCATAGGCTGGTGCCGAACAGTAGGGAAGGAAGAAAACCATTTGGCCTAAAGGGGTGTGCAGAAGGTAATGACTAAAGACATAAAAAGGGATTTGGAGAGGTAGAAAAGAATTATACGGTTACAGTCGTGAATCTAGAAGAGGCATTACTAGGAATACCGGGATACCCCATCAAAACAATTCAATGTTTCAGTTTCACTGTGTGTTGTTAAAGGAAAACTGATTTCCCGATTAGATACTTACTCCAGGGTATGTATTTACCAGGTATGATTCTCACATCTGTATGGTTTTACAGATGATGAGTGGGAGTAAGTTATTGGGAATTAGGTGATCATCCTCATTATATCGGGATTCGTTGTAATCAGTGATATTTGAGGAAGTCACCTGGGTTGTTTGCCAGACGGCAAATATTTGGTTTTGAATATCCACTGTTGTGCACCAATTTTAAATTGATATATCTGTACGTCTATTTTCATAGAGTGAGATATACCTTTTTGAAATTATGTCTATGACATTTACCTATATCAGTGGATGGTTAGGTAAGGAGCATTAAACAGCGGTGTAATTCTTCTTAACCATAAGTACAGTTTTCAACCTACGACACACAGTTTATCAGACTCAAGAGACTTATACAGAGTATTGTATGTTGTCCAGGGTCCATTAGGACAGAGGGGTTGGTCCTCGTACTATATTCGGTTTACTTATGACTTCTCTAGTTTTTAGACAGGTGTTTCGTGGAAACACAGGGTCCGAATTTTGAGAAGTTATAGGTATTTGAATAGAGTAGAGAACCAGGTATCGCAAGTATCGGGATTCTTCAAAATGATCGAAGATGTAGATACTTGTGTATGGTGTTCAGTTGATAGTAATGATTAAGAGAACTTGCTTCTCTTTCAGGTTACTCATAATTGGAAGCAATCCTAAGTTGTGTAACGCTGATTGGCCTCTTTCCGTTTAGTTGACATGCACTGGAGACAGCTGCATGATTTGAATCTGGTTCAATTAAATCAGCGCCTCTGGTTCTATATTGGATATAGAACAGTTCATATCTTAACGATGTTAAGGTATGGGGAGTTGTCTGGCTTATGATTAAAACCAAACTCTGGATAACTCAAAGCATGTTTCTGTAATGGCTGTTTGTGGGTTGACCCAGGCTATGACGAGGGTTGACTTTCTACCATCTGGAAGATCAATAGTGATATTGTTCATGACTCGCCACAGTTTTATTAAAAATGGATTTTTTCAGAAAAACAGTAGTGGGAGTATGGTAGAACTGGAAGTGATTCCAGAACCGCAAACGATTACTGAAGATTTGATAAGGAACCTAAAGATTCAATCTGGCTTGACATTCTATTGACCACTCCGCAGATAAGGTGGGTAACTTCAGGCACCCGAGAGATACTTCGGTAGCCTCAAGGACGGTGACAGGGAAGTTCTTGTTTACCCACACTTGCCATTGTTGTTGTTCCAGGTTGCGAGACCCGGCGGGAGGATGAGTATAGTGTCGTTCTAAACTAGTTTTAGAAGTGTACGTGTATATGACTCTGCCAGAGGGTTGTTGTAGTCAGTGGGAGCAGCGGAAGCATTGGTGGAGAGGTAGCTTATGTCTATTTATAGACTAAAGCAGATATATCGGAGATAGATCATCAATTTCTGATGTGACAGTCATAGGTTTGACTTCATCAGAATAGGGGATGGATCTGTTGAGAAGGTAGTAGGGTGTGATGTCATGGTATTTGGATGACATACACAGAGTAGGAAGTGATATTCCAATACTACGATCGGTTATACTTTGGTCGTCACACAGTGATTTCTCCACATGGGACTTGGACATTATATCAGACATACTGGTTACTAGATCTATGGTTTTGGATCTAGATTTGGATGGTTTCCTAATTAAGGGTACTTAGACAGCATTCTAAGAGTATTTAGAATGGACGACTCCTGGCACGGTAGTATACCTGCAGGTGATGGAGTCACCCTCTCTAAAGGTGTCTTACAGACTAAAGGGGAGAGGGATGTGCATGATTGGCAGATCACTTGCTTAGGCAATTAAGTCAATCGTGAGATGTCAAGTACCACACCAGATGTTGTTCTTGCACTAGATGCAATAAGTTGATATTAATCCAATCCTGGAGAAACAGTCGGAAGCAGTTTTAGAACATAAGTAGATGTTCTAGGGATATGATAACGACAGCCTCGTTAAGGAGACAGTTATCATTCCAAGCTTCCAAGGTGACCTGGATGACAAGGAAGTTGTCAGAGTTATAGTTTATCCTTCTGACGAGGGGCAGTATTTTGGACAGGTGATCCAAGGCAATACTGAGGGAGGCATGGCGTTGGATACTGATTAAGTTCAGTTGACGAAACAGTCTAAGAGGTTTGGATTTGGAGTTCATTTATGAGCTAGGTCCCATCAGACATCCAGACACATTCTAAAACAGGTATTGCTCATTTCGGGAGATGGCTTTCTCCGCGAACTTGAGATATAGAAAGACATAGAAAGAAACATCAAAGCGGATCCACTCACTGAGGCTATTCCTCAAACGCAATAGTTTCGCAAACGAGCTTTGTGAGACTGACTAGTAGAGGAGTTGGGTGTTCGGTATCACACGGGCTGTGAGTATGCGACATCGCAATAATTAGCCTTGAGTGCAAGTGGGAGATTGTTGGAGATAGTGCCCTCAAAGTCAATTATTGGATCACAGGCACGTGATTGCAATGATTGAGGGAGAACCTGTCCCAGTAGGACAGTCTTACTCGAGATGATAGTATGCTATCTGGTTTATCTTTATCATCGTGTACTGCTTTAGGTGACCTGACAGGTCGCTATTACACGTTGATAGAGCCCCTAGGATTCTTGCTTGATTGCCAGCAGTATGAGGGCGATCATATACGTGTGAGCTGGTGGTCTATAAGCACATCCTTAAAAGGTCCCTAGTCGTGGGAGTTTCGAGACAGGGCATCGATACTCCAGAGTAGACTAGTGTATACAGTCGAGACCCCGACGAGGGGCGGTGGCCGGTCTCACAAGCCGCTGGTGTCAGTTGGTTCACCTAAGATGTATACAGGTGCTCATTAGGTTATGAGTACACCGGACAGGACTCGCCGGGAACATGCTAGTTGGTCTTATACCAGACGTCAGATAGCAGTTCCCAGGTGACATTTGTACAGGTTAGTTCATCGACCTGAGGATCGTCATTTGTCTCGTGTGAGTTCCCACTATACTTTGATTACTACCCTACCACGCTCAAAGGAGACGTGCAAACAGGTTTTAGTTGGGTACAGTCCCGAGCCACATGGAGGCAGTGAGCGGATCTTTAGGGGTTCGTCTCTCCCGGTATTGGGGGTGAGGTCGCGCTGTGTCTGGGAGAGCCATTACACGAAGCCCTCGGCCGAGGCAGGAGATTTACTGGTAGGTATTCCAGTAGTATCTCAGGGTGTTCTGGGCTACACTCCGACACGACTTGTACCGCTTTTGGGGGTCTGACTTTTACCAACCCCCTAGGCCCGCCATGCGATGCTCATAGACGAACGGACCAGACTGTACGGATATTGTCACTGACAGGCTCAGTAGGGTGTCAGGATGAGTTCGCTCATCGACGTCCCTTTTGGTCAATACCTGGTAGCCCGTTACGTATTGGCTTATACCTCTGACGTGCTAGTGGTTAAATCCACAACCAAGGTGTTGACGAGTTTTTAGAGTCCCCCACATTCAGTTGCTCAGCTTTCGGGCGAAACGCTGTAGAGGCCATATGGAGATATGGCAAGGTCCGATCAGATACGTGCGGTATTGTACGGATCAGGATCGGACAGTTTGTACTACAGGCCGTATGGATATATGGCAAGGTTCGATCAGATACGTGCGGTATTACACAGATTAGGATCGAACGGATATTACTAGCCGGCTTTGGTTTAAGCCGGATCCTAGTATAGTACAGTGTAGATTTTTGTCTCATTGCATTTGTATTTCGGTCGGAATACAAATGCGGGTGTGTATACACGGTGTCGGGGTTTTCCAGTAATTTATTACGGGACCAGTTTTCTGGAGTTGCCAGTTTGCTTTCCGTTTCGGCCATATTTCTTTGTATCCTTCATTGGCCGAAGATTGGTGGAGGAGGGCTTATTTGCATTTATGCAAATAAGTATTTGTGGAGGGGGTCTTTGCATATTCCTTTGTATCATGATGATGATGCATCCCTTCACCATTTGACTTATTCATTTCATCATGGCATGACTTTTTGGTGATGATGATGGTTGTTTTGGACTGTGGATTTGTTTGTGATCATTTCCCTTCATGATTATCTTTATTCCCTTGCATTACGAGGGTGGTTCCATGATCCATTCACCTCACTCTCTCATTCTCACTCCCATCTTAAGCCATGGCCGGCCAAAGCCTTTGATGGCTGTCCAAAATTCTAGAGGTGGGGTTTTTGCTCTTTTGCTCTAGCATAAATCCCACAAGTTCCATCTCTATTAGCTTGTGTCATCCCTCCATTAATGGCAACCTCCATGAACCCTATGAGACATGATTCTACACCACATTCTACAGCAATCCTTGGGCACGTCGGCTCGCCAACTTCGTGCCCGAGTTGCCTCGGTATAGAGGTGGGAGCCCGTAAAAGCAGCAGGCGACGTGGTGCCCTTCCGGCGAGGAGGTGGAGACCGGACATTCCGCGGGAGATCGGGACGACGACGAGAAGACCGGAGGACACGGATCAGTCGGTATATCTCTCTTCCCCATCTTGTAGTTAGCTAGGACTAGTTAATGGTTCGATCCGGGTTTTAGTGCGCGGTGGTGCCGGTTCAAGAAAAATTAAAGTTAACCATCGCTTCCGCATTTGGCCTCGGGATGGAGGCCGGGGCGCCGCCGTGCACTTGCACTAAGGCCAGCTGTTGTAGTATCTCATACCCAACATCCCGAAGACTCTCTCAAATTTTATCTGAGGAATGACCTTTGTGAGTGGATCCACAGTGTTGTACTTCGTACCAACTCTCCTGACCTCGACTCGCAGCGATCAACTATCTCCCGGATTAGGTGATACTGCCACAGAATATGTCTGGACTTCTGACAGGACCTGGGTTCCTTGGCCAAAGCCACAGCTCCATTGTTATCACAATACAGAGGTATTGGATACTTAATGGACGGAACCACACCAAGTTCAGTCATGAACTTCTTTATCCTGACAGCCTCTTTGGCAGCATCGTTGGCAGCGATGTATTCAGCCTCCATCGTCGAGTCTGTCACGGTTTCCTGTTTGGAACTCTTCCAACACACCGCCCCTCCATTGAGGGTAAAGACAAATCTCGAGTGCGACTTAGAGTCGTCCTTATCACTCTGGAAGCTCGAATCGGTAAACGACTCCACTTGGAGTTCTCCGTTACCATAAACCAAGAACATCTATTCTGTCCTTCTCAAGTACTTGAGAATGTTCTTCACAGCTGTCCAGTGATTCTCTCCAGGATCTTCTTGATACCTACTTACTACACTCGGTGAGTATGCTACATCGGGTCTGGTACATAGCATCGCGTACATGATAGAGCCTACTGCCGAAGCATAGGGTATCCCTTGCATGCGAGCTCTTTCCAAATCAGTCTTGGGAGACATCTCTTTGGAGAGAGTGAGTCCAGAGATCGTGGGTAAATTCCCATGCTTGGATTCTTCCATACTAATCCATTTTAGTATGGTGTCAATGTTCCTGGATTGGGACAATCCCAGTATTCGTCTAGATCTATCTCTCTAGACCTTAATCCCCAAAATGCAGGAGGCATCATCTAGATCTTTCATTGAGAATCTATATGATAAGAAGAGCTTGACCGAGTGCAGCATAGGAACATCGTTTCCTATCAAGAGTATGTCATCCACGTATAATACGAGGAAGACAACCTTACTCTCTGCCACTTTCTTGTATATACAAGGTTCATCTATGTTTTTGATGAAGTCAAACTCTTTGACTACAACATCAAAACAGATGTTCCAACTCCACGATGCCTGCTTTAAACCGTAGATGGATTTAAGCAGCTTGCACAACTTTCTGCTGCTCCCACTATCTACGAAGCCCTCTGGCCGAGTCATGTACATGCACTCCTCAAAATCACCATTTAGAAAAACGGTCTTAACATCCATTAGCCAGATTTCGTAGTAATGGTATGCAGCAATGGCAAGTAAGATCCGAATGGACTTAAGCATAGCCACTGGAGAAAAGGTTTCATCATAATCCACACCTGGTCGTTGACGAAAACACTTTGCAACAAGTCTAACTTTGAAAGTCTCAACTTTTCCATCTACACCATGTTTCTTCTTAAAGATCCATTTGCTCCCAATGGGTTTTACCCTTTCAAGAGCAACTTCCAAAGTACATACTTTGTTGGTGTACATGAATTCCATCTCAGATCGCATTGCATCCAGCCATTTCACAGAATCACCACTCATGATGGCCTACTCGAAACTAGTCGGGTCATCATCTTCCATGATGCAATCCTCGCTCCCACCATCGATGAGAAAACTATAGTATCTCTCAGGTGGATGAGGAACCTGTTCAGTTGATAAAACTGCACATTTGTTATTACATTTTTCCTACCATTTCCATATTAAAAAAGGTCTTTATTATAATATATCTTACATATGAGGGTTTATCTGGAAAAATAATATTTTCCATGTGTTGATATATTATAATTAGCATTTGGTAAGAAAATGTATGCAAATAATATCATTGACCAAATCTTAAGAAAACAAACTCTACTAAATATTATTTGAGTTGTTGTGCAGAATTTTCAGGACTAAAATCAAGGAAATCAAGTTGTTAAAGAAAACTTACCTAACTAAGAAAGCAAAACATGGAGACAAAGTCTGGCAGCAACCACGAGAAGATTTCCATGTTACAAAGGTTCCAAGGATCGCCAAATGTCACAAAGACAGAGCCCCAGAATTTTGATCGAGGGTTGAGATCATACGGCCGTGGATCCGCGGCCATACCCCCCTTGGGCCGCGGATCCGCGGCCATAAAGAAGATTTAGATGCTGAAAATTCTTGGCGAGAATCTCTACAGTTAGTCTCCATATTTGGAAGCAATAGTTCTGGCTTTGGGGCTATAAATAAAGACCGAGAGCCTCTTGGAAAAATCATCAAGCCGACAAGATCCCGAAGTCCAAGACGGCTCACGCATCCAGGCTAATCATCAACGGTTCATCTACCTCCTTAAAAGAGATCGAGAAGCAAACTAGTATTTGTAATCATTTTCTAAGGGATCAAAGTGTAATGAATATTGTTGATTAATAAAGTCAGTTCTTTTTCCTATTCTATTTCTTTGTAGTTTCATTATGATTTCTCTCTCCATCTCTTCTTCTCCCAACATGCGCGAGTAATTCTCCGCTTGTTAGGGTTCGTGGGATTAGGGTAGGCTAATGGATGATGAAGATCCTTAAACTCTTTTTAAGTCCTATAAAGTTTATAAACTTTATCAAAAGAATCATTAACATCCTAATCGGGCGCGCTTCCAATTCATTGTTAGTCTCGACCGCGATTAGAGATTAGATTAATAATTGTTTTGGTAAAGGCTAGATATGAACGGAGTTCCGTGTCGAGATAGGGGTTAAGAGTGGGAACCCTTTTCCCTCCAAAAACCCTAATCTGCATGCATCACTGTCATTCTAGTTTTAAATCTATTAAAGGATAGAAAGGGTAATCTTTAATTAATCAACCATAACTACTAAATCCTAACGAACCCTACAAGCCCCCTTCTTATATATACTTAGATCCGTAGTTAATCTAGATCTATATTTTTACATCAGTATTTAACGTAGATCTAGATCCTACAACCATTCTACAACATTCTTATTTCTTCCTCCTCTCTTTCTTTCTCAACACATCTAAGATAAGAATAAAAGGTTCAACGTTTCCCACAGGACGACCCGTACTCATCTCGGTCTAGCTACGCGCGACACCGTTATTGATTGCAGTTAAGTACTACATACACTTTTTCACATCAATCAGAACTCTACTAGATCGGCGGAGAGGCGGAGGTTCGTCGGGAATTACTGAATCTTCTGGTTCCACCAAATCTTCTGTTGCAGTTTGTGTAGCTGGAACTTCTTCCAGTTCTACCTCATAGCCACTAATTTCTTTTTCATGAAATTACTTTTCTAAAAAGGTGGCATTCCGAGATACAAACACCTTTTGTTCTGCGGCGTGGTAGAAGATATACCCGCGTGAATGTTTAGGATATCCAATAAACTTACACAGAAAAGACCTTGCCCCGAGCTTGTCCGGATTTTGTGTTTTTACATTTGCCGGACAATCCCATATCTTAACATAATTAAGATATGGTCTGTTTCCTTTCCATATCTCATAAGGAGTGGTTGGCAAAGATTTGGTGGGAACCATATTCAATAGGTCTGCAGCTGTTTCCAATGCATACCCCCAGAAGGAAATAGGCAACTCAACAGTGCTCATCATAGAGTGCACCATATCTAATAGGGTGCGATTCCTCCGCTCCAATACACCGTTGTGCTGTGGTGTATAAGGAGGAGTAAGCTGAGAGAGAATCCCATTCTCTTTTATATAATCTAGGAACTCATTGCTCAAGTATTCTCCTCCTCGATCAGATCGAAGGATCTTAATACTTTTACCCGTTTGGTTCTCTACTTCGTTCTTATATTCTCTGAATTTCTCAAAATCTTCAGACTTGTGTTTCAACAGGAACACATGTCCGTATCTTGAGAGATCGTCAGTGAATGTAATGAAGTACGAGGAACCATTCCTGGCATGTGTAGACATGGGACCGCATACATCACTATGTATCAGTCCTGAGGGTTCCGTAACTCTTTCTCCGTGTCCACCCAACGGAGTTTTGGTCATTTAGCCTTTGAGACATGAATGGCAAGTTTCATAAGATGATAATCCGAATGTATTTAAATAACCATATTTATATAACTTAGGAAGTCGTCTCGCATTGATATAACCAAGTCTACAATGCCACAAGAAGGATTCGTTCATTTCTGAATTTTTCCACTTGTGTGTGTTCTGTATATTAAGAACCGTGTTTTGATTTAGAACGTATATGCCATTATTTAACGAGCCTGATCTAATCAACTTTTGATTTAGGAAGATGTTCATAACAGTATCCTGTATTTCAAAATTATATCCTTCTTTACTTAATAATGAAACTGATATAATGTTGCATATCATGTTCGGTATATAATAGCATTCGTTCAAAATCAATGTATTATCACTTGGTAATACAAGGTGATATTCGCCAACTGCTTTGGCTGCAACATTTGCACCATTCCTTACTCTTACGGAATGATCACCCATTCCCAGTTCTCTACCTTTCTTTAGCCCATGCAATAAATTGCATATGTGGGATCCTGAACCGGTATCTAATGCCCAGGACGTAGAGTGAACTGAGAAACAGTTCTCGGTAACTAACACATCCGAAGAAGATACATCAACATGTTTATTCTTCGTTTGGGCGGCGTGTGAATTCTGGTATTCCCCTATTTCCTGTTCTGTCTTATAACAATTATAAGAAAGAACAGAACCAACGTTTCCCTGCTCAGTATAACAAGCGGGTTCGGTTAATACATCCATATTATTATCTTAATTAAGACCCGACATGGTCGCTTCCTGGAGAGAGAGAGAAGAAAAACACTTTAGCGTGCGCTCTTGCAAGATTAGATTGGTTATTATCTTATTTAATCAGGATGGCTCCCACTGTTTTAATCAAATCTTCCTTCAAACCTTAAAAGTTAAGATTAGCCGAGATTAATTACACCTTACAAGTTCGCCAATCTTTCAGCCAGATCAGTGTTGGTACTTTGAGGGAGGTTCCCCGTGCTTTCTCACGGACCTAATTAAAATAAACTTCGTTTTCCCAGAGGAATAACCCCGTTAACACCTTTCTAGACACCTACTTGATCGGCTAATTGTCCTGTGTAAAATTATCCCAGGAGTAACTCTTACTTGCAGTGGGTATCAGGATCCATCTATCTCATAGAAGGTATGCAATCTCATTGCAAATTTCAACTCTTGAAATTCCTGATAATACTTTTACCCCTGGCGTTCCATGACCTTGACACAGGCCAACAAACCATAGTCCGCTTGTCAAGTTCAACCCATACATTTCTTGATTGAATTAAACCCACCCGCACGACACTTGACGCAGGCCAACAAAGTCGTACGACTACCCTAATCCAATCACATCTAATGTTACAGATAAGCACTAGTTAGCTACCGCACACTATGCCTTGACGCAGGCCAACAAACGTAGCACGAATACTAAGTAGTATCTATTTGAAATGTCGGAGGGCTACGCAGGTTTTTCAGAAAACCTATTGTGTAATGAACTTGATATTGTTGTAGAAACAAGCGATTTTGAAATGGAGTGTTTTTGAGGCTTTTCTAGTTTTACTAAAGAGGTCACTCCCGGTGAAGGGATCTCGGCTCTTTCCTCATCGAATAAGGTGTAGGATATTTCATAAATAACACCGTGCAAAGCAAAAACTATAGAAGCAATCAAAAACTAAACCGTGAGTTCGTAGCATTTGCCAGTTTTGCTAAAGAGGTCACTTCCGGTGAAGGGATCTCGGCTCTTTCCTTATCGAATAAGGTGCTGGATATTCTACAAGGAATACCACTATGCAAAGCAATAACTGTAGCTACCCTTTTTGAAAAATTTGATTCTACAACATCTTTTAGGTTTCTTTTCTTTTATTAATCTCATTAATAAAACCCATCATTTAAGCTTCCTAAGCATCATAGAAGAAACGAAAGCAGCAATATTTACATATCAACATATAGTATAAGTATTCGTCTCAAGCAGTAATATGATCCCATCACAGAACATTGCAGCAGAAGTCAACATATGAAATATTGGATACTCTAGGACATCCGTGTTTCATTTTGATCCTATATAAAACCCGGATTCCACAGTCGCGATGAATATCCAAACCTACATCCCTAAACCCCTACGAGAGCGGCAACTAACCCTGCCAATTCTAGGGTTAGGAGACCCGGTCTCGACTCCTCGAGATGGCCTCCCACTGGACCCTAGAACTCGGTTACTTGTACTCTCCATCTTGGGTCTATCCTAATGCGGAAAAGTAAATAATATACATTGATGACATCATCCTCAACCCAGAAGTGCCCCAATAAAAGAATATTACATACAAATGAATTTTACATGAATGAAAAAGAAAACTCTTATCCCACATAAAACCCCCGGCTATTTAATACACAACGATCCAATATAACATATCACAGCAACACAGAAACATCACATATAACTAGGTGAAGTAAGATAATTCGACAGACACAACGAATTCCCAAAATACCCCAGTGAGCTCAACACTTGAGCAGATATTAAAAATTCCTAGTAGCATGCCCCAGCACCTATGGACCGTCGCAGAAGTGCTCATCCTAAGCCTCCACAGTGGCGCCGCGGAACCGCTGCCAAAACCAGGTTTTGGCCGCGGTTACACGGTCACTGTAGCGAGTTAAGGACTCTTTCTTCAGGGGGTCCATAAAATTCCTTGCATGATTTTCTGAGTATTTTTAAAATGAAAAATTTCAACTTTTGAAAAAATTTCCAGCAAGGGGTCAATTCTCCGTGTTACGGGGTTCGATCGGACTTCTAACTTCGTCTAGACAACGCCTAATGCTCTAGCTTGACTCTGATACCAATGTAGGGTTAGCTTAGCACCTTGTGAAGGTTTTGGTAAGCATCGATCATGCTACTTAAAATTTTTGGGGTGCTAAACAAACCCTTACCAAGATCTTAACTAGAGAGTTAGGGTTAACATGCATGTAAACAACTTTACATCTAAGAGAGAGGGATTACAACCTTTGTAATCCATTCCTTCGCTTCATAAGCTCTGGGTAGTAGTCCTTTCGCCATGATCCATGAACCCTCGGACTATAGAGAGGCTCCACAAGTCGATTGATCCATGCTTGCTAGAAGTCTTCCTTTTCGAAGATGATCTAGCTTGAAGAATCTCAAACTCAAGCTCTCACTTCTCTAATCAAGTATTAATGAAGTGAACATCCTAATATAAGTGGCTAGAATAGATGAGGATGATGAAGTAGGAATTTTGCTCTCTTTTGTTTTCATTTTCTCACTTTAAATCACCACTTCACAAAAAGCTAGAAAGCTTTTTCAAGGAGGAGGAAGAAGAAGAAAGCGTTTGTGATGAATAATGAATTATCGTTATGGTTACAAATGACAACCATGAGTTAATAAATGAAGGCATTAACTCATGTAGAGAATAAACTAGAGTTAAGGGTTTGGGTTGGGTTAACAAATATCTACACAAAATATCAAGCTAGAAAACAAAAAGGAAAGCTTCATGAAAAATCTAACCCAAATCCAAAACCTAACTTTGTTTAAACTTAACAACCATGTTGCATTTGTAACCCTAACTTGTTACAATATTATATATCACATATACAATATATTTTGTAACAAAAGAAAATAATACAATTAACATATATCGCGTATACATCAATGTATTATCCAGTGAGAAAATGAATCAATAAAGCGAGCTTATATTAGTTAACGTAATGTAATATATCACATATATAATTATACATTAAATTATAAAATCAACTCTTGATCCGACAATCCGGCTATATTGCATATAACCGACTAATATAACAAGTACCAATTCATCGAATCAACACTTGATCCGATGACCCGGCCATATCAAATATACCCGGCTGATATCTCATATCGCAAGAATAGAATACGGTATCTCATATCGAATTATTCTCGGTCCCGCACATATCACATTTGTGCTCCTACTCCGTTTTGCCTGAGCCAGGAAACCTCTGTGTAGTACTTTAAAGAATCAACAATACGCTGGCAGAAGGTGATGATCATATCAAACACCCACAAGCTGCAAGCGGTCAGCTAAACGTAACAGCCACCTATGTATTGAGCAATCAGAAGATCAACAAGCAATCCTGTACATTCTCCTGCAAATCCAATCAGTAAACACTCCCGTACTGTCCGATCTCTTCGTCTGATATGTTACATATCTAGTCTACGGGTGGTAAACGTCAGACCCCAGTAACCGATAAGTCGTGTCGATGTAAGGCTCATAACGGGTCGAGAAACTACTGATAACACTTACTAGTAAATCTCCATATCAGCCCTGGCCAGGGACTTCCAGTTATAGCCAATCGAACACAGCACAACATCAACTCCCTATACCGGGAGCGATGAAACCCCTCCTATTACTCATTGCCACCATGTGATTCAGGACTGTACCCAAAAGCCACCGTTTTGCACTCCCTCTTGGACATGGTAAGGTGGAAATCAAAGCACAGTGGGAATCACACAAGACTCTATGGCAATCTCGGGTCTACAGACTAACCTGTACTAGTGTCACCGGAGAACTTCTATCTGACGATAGGTATAATACCATCCAGGAGCTCTCGGCGAGTCCGTCCAGTGTCCCCAGTCTCTACTGAGCACCCGTACACTATCTTTGATGTCCAACACCAATGGATATGGGATTATCCATCGCCCATCATATGGGTCAAGATGCGTGTACGCTAGTCTACTCTGGAGTATCGATGCCCTGTCTCGATGCACCCTCAACTAGGAAAAGTTATAGGATGTGCTCGTTGACTACCCTGGCCCCACTAGTATGATCTCATCATAGTCCTAGTAGTCGAGTACATATCCTAAGGGCTTTATCAATACGTGTTCACAAAACAGTAATTGTTAACATGTTAAGATGAAGTGAAACCAGATAACATACTATCATATCGAGCAAGATAGTACTCTCTATATATATCCAAGTATCCACTATAATATATATCACATGTACAACAATGGCCTCTAGGGCATATATATAACTAACATACTGGCCCCCAAACGGGTACAACACATGAAATACATAATAATGAATAAAGGCATCTTCAAGCGGGAGCTAGCTCTTCGCCAATTGGCGGATACAACCACGCAAGACATATAATATACAACGCCGAAGGGCGAGGATACAAAACTCATAAAGAAAACCAATATCCCCAAGAAAACTAGAAAATAACCATAATAATACAAGCGCACGACTCTAAGGTCGAAAGAATATACACTGGTCTTCTAAGTCTAACTAATATACAAGTCTGGTTGATGGAGTTTACTAGATACAATTGAATGTAAATACAAATACTACTGTGGTCATGATACAAGTGGACCCACCTACCAAGCAATCACCCGGAAGGAAGCAGTGTGCCAGCAAAGCTGCCAATGAAACCAGTACGGCAAAACCTGTAAGAAACTGTGGCACAACGGGGGTGAGTTGCCAACTCGTGAGTAGAAAACATCACCGAGCAGAAATCGCATGTATGAATATATCCTAGGTCATACAATAATAATATACTTCAATATACTATAGCCTAAAGCATCTAATAATGGCGAGGTATACATCTACTATAGTGTTGTACCATGTGCTCGTGTCAGTGCCTCAGGTAGCAAAATATCACATATATGATGTATGAAAGCATTACAAATGAAAACAAAATACATCATCAACGAGGAAATTGTTTTCTTAATTTAGTGAGATTTCTGTATATAAAAAATCGAGGTATCAACAATGAAATCAACATAGAATTCGTGTCAAGCATCGACACAAAACATATATCCCAATATCCAATATCTCGGGCTACGGCAATCCGTACAGGCCCAAATCATAAAATATCAATATCTCAATGTTTCAATATCTCGGGCTCCGGCAATCCGGACGGGCCCTTGGGTTCTGGCAATCCGGAATGGCCCAAAATCAAATCTCATGACAACGTCGGTATCCTCTGTATATCCACCGCGTCATAAATAACCGGTCGGTAGTGCTCCCTTACCAGGCTCAACGCCATCATCTGCGACCATCTTACCCTGGGTTACCGCACTGGGTCTACCAAGCACCCGCAGACAGTTCCTCCTCCTCCTCGAATTGGGTGTGTGATACTGCTCAAGAGCTGAGAAAACTCATGGTGGACGCCTCTCAAATCATATCACGAGAAAACAACAAATTTCTATCTTTTGAAATGAAAATGAGTTTATAAATTCTTGCGGTTTCTCCTAATCCAGAAATCTCATGGAAAATCCGAAATCCAATTCTCAAGTGTAGATAAACAGTGAATTACCGGCATAAATCCCCATAATATTGCATAACGAATGGATAAATACACATGCAAGAGATATCACAGTAATAAATGCAATCTCTAAGCTATCATATAAAAGCAAGCGCACTAGTACTATGAAGAAACCATCATCTAGCAATTTATACTAATGAAGTAGTATTTTCTAATGTGTACATGACATGAAAATTACCGATGATGATGTGTGTGAGCTGGCAAGTGAGTGTACGTGGAGCATACGTGTAACGCCTTAGGATTTCGAGTAGTGTTAATTAAGCGGTAGTCCGGGTTTTTGGTAAAAAAGTTTACCAATTCGGGTTCCTCACATTTTATAACATTTAATTAATATTTTATTATTATTTGTTATGGCTTGCACGCACGTGTGCACGTTAATATAAGGGTTGTTTTGTGCTAATCTAATTTAGTGACCATGACAACTTAACCAAATCCTAATCCTTTGCTTTAACCTAATCCTTTTCCTTGATTAACCTCTAGATATTTTGTTGTGAGATATTTTCCTTGGTTTTGTTTGGATGAGAGGTGGCATGGTGAGTCATTGCTTGCATTATTGTGTGAGTTAATGCACGGTGCACTGACCCTATGCGCACTCTCTCTCTCTTTTCATTTCACCCTCCCTCTTTATCCTCTCATTCTCACTTCACTATCTCATTCTCATTGTTTCCTTCACTCTCAACTGAACACTTGCTAATCCCTTCAGTAAACCTACACTAAACCTTCACAAAATATCACCAAATCACTTCCTTAAGCCTTGTTTTGCCTCTTGGTTGCCTTGGAGCTTGGAAAGCAAGGATCTTTGAGCTTGTGGGAGTAGGTAATGATCTCTTTCTGTTAAGTAAGTATTTTTAGTGTTGTGTAGCTTGTTAGTTTCAGTTTAGAACGTGTAAAGTTTCGTTTCGGGTAAATATCGCATTTTTAGTGTAGTTTGGTGTCTCGGATGATCTGCTATCAAACCAGGTATTTGTTCGAATAGTTCCCATCACAGTGACCTTGTGTAGTGACCTAGAAACTACCCTCAAAATACGAGCCCATTCCCTCAAGAACTGGCCGCAGATTTAATGGTTTTGGCCACAATTTGCGGCCAGAGTAAGGACTGGGGGGTGAGTTTTGGTATAGGGGTCTCTGGGGTTGTGTTTGGTTTTGTGGTATGTGCAACTTTTACAAATTGTTTGGGTAGCAACATCTGGGATTACTTTGCTTGTTTCTAGTGTTTCAATTACGCGCGTTACGTTATCTGATACGGTTCGTGTCATTGTGTATCTGTTGCTCCTGAGTTGGTTTCGTAGTGTCGCTACGTACGTTAGCCAATAGGCGAACACTTGAGAGTATGTTTGGAGTTGGTGCGTCGGTCAAATGTAGTTTGTACGTGTTATTGGTCGATTGCTAATATATATACACTTGCCTTATTGTTTTGTGATTTTAGGATCACAGGCGGGGACTTCAGACGCTGCGAAGAAGGGAAAGCGAGTTGCTGGCTTTACTTAGCCAAGATCGTCGGTGAGTAGATTTAACATCTACAGGGGAATCGCCCGCATGGCGTTATGCATCTGGTCTAGAGATGATATGATATTAGTCGCATATTCTATTGCATATATAGAGTTTGCGCATACACTTCATTGCATATTATTACTTGTTGTGCTTGGACTTGTACCCTTTGGACACTGCACTATTATTGACGGCTTATGTTGCACGAGCACTGATTGTATGACATTCACACCGTCAAAAATTGCCATAACACTCACAACACAAATACATATATGATATTGTTTGGTTAGGGACATTGAGACATTGATTCATATTTCATTGTCCATGTGACATATATAATACCTGTATACCTACATGCTTACACATATGCCTTGTCATGCCTACATGTTAGATACCCTTATACCTATATGGTAGTGTACCATTAGAGATAGGTATATACACATATGAGACATAGCTACATGTACATCTTGCATACTTACTTACATGTACACCCATATACCTTGATATAGCTATACATATACTGGAGGGTATT
Organism: Agapanthus africanus; assembly: GCA_030015575.1. NCBI lineage: Eukaryota > Viridiplantae > Streptophyta > Magnoliopsida > Asparagales > Amaryllidaceae > Agapanthus > Agapanthus africanus. The sequence goes on from CM057344.1 coordinate 421,456,447, forward strand.
GTATCATTATTGACATGTATATATACATATCTAGCTTGATATAACTACACACATACCTGGAGGGTATTAAACCATTACTGATAGGTAGATATACATATCTTGCTATACCGACATGGTTACGCATACCTGGCTATAGCTACATGTTCACCTTTATATGATATTGCGTTAGGTTTCGGAGCAATTAAGAACCGCATGATATATTCAATAACTTGTTGCAGTTAAATAGCGGATTTCCTTTATATGCTCATATTACTGTTTCATGTTGCATATATTATATTTCATGGATTTCGCATTGATATATGGATTTCACATGATATTTTCTGGATTTGAGGACCGTGGTAGTTTCATGAAATTATGCATTATTTGAAAAACCCGGTTTCTCTTGATATGATATTTCAGCATCCACCATGAGATTTCTCGGTTCTGATATATACCCCATGCGAGAAGGTATCGTGGGCCGTGTGCGGGTACATGGTAGGGCCCGGAGGTACCCCGAGGTAAGAAAGGTATGTCGAAGGTTCACGCCGATGAGCCTGGCAGGGGAATCATACCTACCGGTGACAATATTGGACTCGGCGGTAATCGTGGAGATATCGACCGGAGTCATGTACGTATGGATACGGGGAATTCGAGTGCCGACGGTTGGGGCACTCGGGTTTCGGATGAACGTATGATACGTACATATCATGGGGCAGTCGGGGTGAAGACGCCTTATAGATGAGTATTTATGTGTCGATGCTAGACACTAGTTTTCATGATATTTTACCTCTAAGTATATATCAGTGGTATGGGACGCTGTTATATATGCATGTATATATATATATATCAGTGGTATGGAACGCTGTTATATATATATATATATATTTATAATATATATCATCATAATGATCTGTGCATGTATTCTTATTCATTACTTGTTGTTGAGGGCCGATCTGATGGCCGATATGAGGGCCGATCTGAGGGCCGATATCGGGGCCGATATGAGGGCCGATTTAAGGATATTTGGGATTTGGATTGTCTAGATGGACACTGGTCCTGCCACGATGGGGATTCCGTGAGGATGACATGTTTTATCCCATATTCCGCATTTATTTTATATGCATTGCTTCATGTATTAGCAGTACCTGATAGAGTACCTTTCATGACTGTTGCATATACATATTGCCATATTATTGCTTCATGTATTAGTTGTACCTGATAGAGTACCTTTCATGACCGTTGCATACATATGTCCATTTATTGCTATTAGCTTGCATGTGATAGATTTGCGTAGAATGTGCATACTTGTGATTACATGAATATGTTATTTACTATTCACGAGTTGGTAACTCACCCCCGTTGTGCCACAGTGTTTTTCAGGTAGTCCCTCAGGGCAGTCGAGGCAGGGCTTTCTACCTATCATATCATCTTTTGCAGCGGATACCGCTACGGCTGACTGTGTGCAGTTTTGCTATATGTGGGTTTTGTGGTTATCCGATGTTGCTCATTGTATATCTTTGTACCTTGTACTCTCCATCTACCATTTTCATGTATTGACTTAGAGATGAGTTGTGGGGACGATATTGTATATTATTTTGTGACTTGGAGGTCTTTTATTCAGTTTTTATTTATATCATCTTTTTCTTCGCTACGGCGTCGTATATTTGCTTGTGGTGATTGTTTTCCACCTTTGGGCGTGGATTTGCTCCCGTTGGGGATGCTTCACTTATATATTTATATTGTACCCTTTTTAGGGGCCTGTTTTATAAAGGAGATGCTGCCAAATTTTTGAAGGAAGTAAATTTGGATTTTAAAGAATTTGATTGAGCTTTCAAAAGTTTTAGCAATGTTATTATCACTTACTACTTTTGATGGTTTAGATTGCTGGGTTTTTGGCTTACTTAAATTGCGTTACTCCTGTAGACGTTGCGTAGTTTAAGGGCCGTCACGTGCCAATTTCGGGTCGTGACAAAGTTGGTATCAGAGCGCTAGGTTTTACCTTTCACAGTGTAGGATGACCTTGGTATGATGGAGTAGGTAGCTGAAGCAGAGTAACATAGTGTGTGTATATCCACGGAATACTCACGACACGGTACTCCGCATAAGTGACCTAAGTACTAATTGCTTGAAATTCCTTCCTTGATGATACATATCCCTATGATTCAATTTCCGTGTTCTTATCGAATCCTATTTCCATTTATAGCCTTTTTCCGCCGATGACTATGAGGGCTCAGAGTGATGCAGTGAGAGACGAGGTCAGAGTTGACTCATTTGGGGCGAGGACTGACAAGGATGGTACGCTCGTTGCACAGGAGCAGATTGATCCGCCTTCGATAGATCGTATCGTTAGGCTTGAGGAAGATATGCAGGACTTGCGCCAGATGATAAGGTTGTTGGTTGAGGCCAGTCGGGAACAGCGACAGGAGGTTGCCACCCTTGTTACCCAGTTATTCCTTGCTATCAGCACATAGCATTGTGTCACGTATACATCAGCAGTGGATGCAGCCCGTTTAGCTGAGGAGCGTCTTCCCGAGACTTTTGGAGTTCCGAGTCCGTGGAGGGCTCATGCAGGTGTACCAGCCCAGAGACAAAGGTTCAGTCGCCGTGACAGGTTTTGTGCACGTCGCGGGAGTAGCAGAGGCGTGGGACGAGGATAATAGTTTAGCCCTCATCTCAAGGAGGTGCAGCAGTTTTTATCTGGATGTTACCGGTGCGGGGGTTTTGGTCATCGGGTTCGAGATTGTACAGAGACACATGAGCGCAAGGCAGCTATACCGCAGAGAGGTCGTGGTCGTGGAGGATTCGTTCCGAGTGTGCAGGATGGCAGAGGAGATCAGCCAGTTGCGGGTAGAGTGCAGACACGAGCTTTTGCTTCTACTCGTCAGGACGAGCGGGCGTCCAGTGCAGAGTTTATAGGTAATCTTATTCTTATGTTCTTTTGTTGCGCATGATGTTTAATTCGGGATCTATGCACTCGTTTGTTCTACACACTTTGTGCCGTGGTTGGGCCGAGAGTTGTGTAAGCTAGATCAGCCGTTTGTTGTGTTAACTCCTGTTAGCGATCCTTTTATTGCGTGACACGTGTTTCAGTCATTTGCCAATTGGGTAAGAGATAGAGATTCGTACGTCGATTTGTTCCTTCTTGAGATGTTGGACTTTGACGTTTTCCTGGGCACGGACTGGTTAGCTACGTTCTAGGCTTTTGTGGACTGCCGCGAGATGACTGTCAGGTTTTGTTTTCCCGGCGAGTTAGTTCTTGTTGTGCAGGGGGACAGTTGTGCCGCCTCTCACAGCTTGATTTCAGCCTTTTTCGCTAGTCGGCTTTTGAGGAGAGGATGTCATGGATTCTTGGATTTCATTTGTGATACTGGAGCCACAGTGGGTTCGTTGGACCGGGTTCCTATCATGCGGGAGTTTTCCGACGTTGTTCCAGATGAGCCGGCGGAGCTTGGGAGCTTAAGGATCAGCTGCAAAGTTGCTAGATAGGGAGGCTTGTGAGTCTTAGTGTTTCACTATGGGGAGCTCCTATTCTGTCTATCAAGGAGAAGGACAGCAGTTTGAGGTTGTGTATTGATTGATCGTCAATTGAACCGAATTAAGGTGCGGAAAAGTATCCTTTACCTCGCATTGATGATTTGTTCGATAAGCTCCACGGTGCGAGACATTTCTCTAAGTTTTTTTGGGATCAGGTCATCATTGTTGCGGGTTCGGAGTGATGACATTCCGAAGACGGTTTTTTTGCGCGCTTTGGGCAGTATGAGTTTTTGGTGGTATCGTTGGACTCACCAATGCCCTAGCAGCATTCATGGATATGATGAACCAGATTTCTTCAGGCCGTTCCTCGACCAGTTTATTTTCGTGTTATTGATGACATTCTGGTCTATTCCTACAGTTATAAGGAACGTGAGCAGCACTTGAGGATTTGCTTTGCAGACATTGGGAGAGCGCCAGCTGTTTGCTAGATTCTCGGAGTGTTCCTTCAGGCTTGAGAGTGTTGAACTTCCTAGGTCGTGGGGTTACGGGAGACGGTTTTCGTATGGACCCGAGGGAGATCGAGGCCGTATAGCTTGGCACAGACTTGCATCAGGGATAGAGGTCCGCAGCTTTTGGGCTTAGCCGGTTTTTACCCCCGTTTCGTGCAGGATTTTTTAAGTATCGCTGCACCGTTGACCGTACAGACCAGGAAGGGGGTTCCTTTTCTTTAGACTGTGGCATGCGTGCGGAGTTTTCATCAGTTGAAGACTCGAGTAACGATTGCACCAGTTCTATTTTTGTTTCTGGATCGGGCGACTTTGTTGTTTTCTGTGATGTTTCATGAGTGGGGATCGATTGTGTACTGATGTAGCATGATAGAGTTATCGATTATGCTTCCCGACAGTTGGAGGAAGTATGAGAAGGATTTATCCCACTCATGATCTGGAGATGGCCGCGGTGGTCGTGCTTTGAAGATTTGGAGACACTACTTGTATGGAGAGTCGTGTCAAATTTTCACGGACCACCACGGCTTAGTGTACATCTTCCTGCAGCGGGTTTTAATTGTTGAGACAGCGCCGTTGGATGGAGCTTGTGAAGGATTGTGATTGTGTGATCCTTTATTACCCGTGGCAAGATGATTGTAGTAGCTGATGCTTGAGTCGTAGGCCAGGGGGTAGTTTGTTCCAGTTGTGCGCAGTTCGGAGACAGTCTTCTACAGATTTACAGTTCTTGTGCGACAGATGAGTACAGTTAAGTTCGCCTCTACTGAAGGGACAACTTGCTCATGTCCGCGCCCGTCCAGTTTTACTGAATCGTTTTCATGGGGCACAGCCCGCCGATGCTCGTTGTCGGAGATTCTTGAGCATGTTCGGCTGTGTAAAGATTCGGAGTACTTGATTTATGACCAGGGTGTGCTGTGTTAGGGACTCGATGGCTTGTACCGATATTGATGGGTTGAGACGCGAGGTCCTAGAGAAGGCACATCAATCAGCTTCTTGTGTTCATCCAAGTGCCACCAAGAGGTAACGTGACTTGAGAGTTGGTTACTGGTGGGCAGGGGTGAAGAGTGAAGTTTCAGATTTCATTTTGAGGTGCTTGGCTTGTCAGCGAGCTAAGATTGAGCATTTGAGACCGGCTAGAGAGTTGCAACCGTTAACCGTTCCGGAGTGGGAATGGGAGCAGATCTCCATGAATTTCGTTGTGTTGTCTACCCAGGTCTAGACATGGTGTGAATCCATTTGGGTGTTGTTGTCCAGTTATGCTCAGTTTTCTCGTTGTTCTTCGGTAGGTTTGTGCGTTTGCATGGAGTTCCTTCATGCGTTCTATCTGATAGAGGCATCTAGTTTGCTAGCCGTCTTTGGTAGAAGCTTCAGGAAGCCTTGGGTACTAGTTGAGCATTAGCTCCGCTTTTCCATTCGTAGGCCGTTGGTCAGACAGAGCAGACTATACAGACTCTGGAGGATATGATTGTGCGTATGTACTAATTGTTTGTTGGCTGTGGGATCGTCACTTGCCATTGATGGGGTTTTCTTACGATGACAGTTATCAGGAGATGTTTCAGATGGCAACTTTTAGGCCTTGTATGTAGGTTATGTCGATCGCCAGTTTGTTTACTGAATCCGCGAGAGCAGGATTTTTGGACCCCAGCTAGTCGAGAGGCTTTGGAGAAGATCAAGTTGGTTCAGGTCAGGATGGGGACAACCTAGTGTAGACCGAAGTCTTATGCCGACCGTAGTGGTCGCAAACTTGAGTTCGCAGGGGGAGATCATGTATTCCTATGGATTTTTCCGATGATTGGCGTGTTGAGTTTTGGGAAGCTTAGTCCCAGATTGTAGGTCCTTTTGAAATCCCTTAGCGAGTTAGTACTGTTGCCTATAATTTGGCACTTCTGTCCAGATTTTTTAGTATTCATCCCGTATTCCTTGTATTGATACTTTGCAAATACCTTCATGACCTTTTCACCTGATTTCGCACCAGACCGTTTTGCTTGGACGCGATCTTTTCGTTCACCGGTAATCGATAGTGTTAGTGAATCGGTAGGTGGAGAAACATCGGTCAAGGGTCTTGCCATCTGTGAAGGGTTTTTCTTTGGCGTAGCCATATAGTGAGGAGTTCACTTGGGAGGCTACGAGTGAGATTGGGAGTCTTCATTCATCTTCTTGAAGGTATGCATAGTAGGAATTCTTATTCGGGGATGAATTTTCTTTAAGGGGGGAGATTGTAACGCCTTAGGATTTTGAGTAGTGTTAATTAAGCGATAGTGCGGGTTTTTGGTAAAAAGGTTTACCAATTCGGGTTTCTCACATTTTATAACATTTAATTAATATTTTATTATTATTTGTTATGGCTTGCACGCACGTGTGCACGTTAATGTGAGGGTTTGTTTGTGCTAATCTAGTTTAGTGACCATGACAACTTAACCTAATCCTAATCCTTTGCTTTAACCTAATCCTTTGCCTTGATTAAACCTCTAGATATTTTGTTGTGCGATATTTTCCTTGATTTTTTTTGGATGAGAGGTGGCATGGTTAGTCATTGCGTGCATTATTGTGTGAGTTAATGCATGGTGCACTCACCCTATGCTCACTCTCTCTCTCTTTTCATCTCACTCTCTTTCTCTTTATCCTTCCATTCTCACTTCACTATCTCATTCTCATTGTTTCCTTCATCTCTCCTTCCCTCTCAATGGAACACTTGCTAATCCCTTCAGTAAACCTACACTAAACCTTCATTAAACATCACCAAATCACTTCCTTAAGCCTTGTTTTGCCACTTGGATGCCTTGGAGCTTGGAAAGCTAGGATCTTTGAGCTTGTGGGAGTAGGTAATGATCTCTTTCTGTTAAGTAAGTCTTTTTAGTGTTGCGTAGCTTGTTAGTTTCAGTTTAGAATGCTTAAAGTTTTGTTTCGGGTATATATCGTATTTTTAGTGTAGTTTGGTGTCTCGGATGATATGCTTTCAAACCAGGTATTTGTTGGAAAAGTTCCCATCACAGTGTCCTTGTGTAGTGACCTAGAAACTACCCTCAAAATACGAGCCCATTCCCTCAAGAACCAGCCGCAGATTTAATAGTTCTGGCCGGAATTTGCTGCCAGAGTAGGGTTTGGGGGGTTGAGTTTTGGTGTAGGGGTCTCTGGGGTTGTGTTTGGTCTTGTGGTATGTGCAACTTTTACAAATTGTTTGGGTAGCAAAATCTGGGATCACTTTTCTTGTTTCTAGTGTTTTGATTACGCGCGTTACGTTATCTAGTACGGTTCGTGTCGTTGTGTATCTGTTGCTCTTGAGTTGGTTTCGTAGTGTCGCTACGTGCATTAGCCACTAGGCGAACACTTTAGAGTATGTTTGGAGTTGGTGCGTCGGTCAAACGTAGTTTGTACGTGTTATTGGTCGATTGCTATAATATATACACTTGCCTTATTTTTTTTGCGATTTTAGGATCGCAGGCGGGACTTCGGATGCTGCGAAGAAGGGAAAGCGAGTGGTTAGCTTTACTTAGCTAAGATCGCCGGTTAGTAGATTTAAGATCTAAAGGGGAATCGCCTGCATGGTGTAATGCATCTGGGTTAGAGATGATATGATATTAGTTGCGTATTCTATTGCATATATAGAGTTTGTGCATACACTTCATTGCATATTATTATTTGTTGTGCTTGGACTTGTACCCTTTGGACATTGCACTATTATTGACGGCTCATATTGTACGAGCACTGATTGTATGCCATTCACACCGTCAACAATTGCCATGACATGCACAACACACATACATATATGATATTGTTTGGTTAGGGACATTGAGACATTGATTCCTATTCCATTGTGCATATGACATATAGCATACCTGTATACCTACATGCTTGCACATATGCCTTGTCATGCCTACATGTTAGCTACCCTTATACTAATATGGTATTGTACCATTAGAGATAGATATATACACATATGAGACATAGCTACATGTACATCTTGCATACATACTTACATGTACACCCGTATACCTTGATATAGCTATACATATACCTGGAGAGTATTGTATAATTATTGACATGTATATACACATACCTAGCATGATATAGCTACACACATACCTGGAGGGTATTACATCATTACTGATAGGTAGATATACATATCTTGCTATACCAACATGGTTACGCATACCTGGCTATAACTACATGTTCACATTTATATGATGTTGCGTTTGGTTTCGGAGAAATTAGGAACCGCATGATATATTCAATAACTTGTTGCAGTTAAATAGCGGATTTCCTTTATATGCTCATATTACTGTTTCATGTTGCATATATTATATTTCATGGATTTCGCAATGATATATAGATTTCACATGATTTTTTCTGGATTTGAGGACCATGGTAGTTTCATGAAATTATGTATTATTTGAAAAACCCGGTTTCTCTTGATATGATATTTCAGCATCCACCATGAGATTTCTCGGTTCTGATATATACCCCATGTGAGAAGGCGTCGTGGGCTTTGTGCGGGTACATGGTGGGCCCCGGAGGTACCCCGGGGGAAGAAAGGTAAGTCGAAGGTTCACGCCGATGAGCCTGGCAGGGGAATCGTACCTACCGGTGACAGTATTGGACTCGGCGGTGATCGTGGAGATATCGACCGAAGTCATGTACATATGGATACGGGGAATTCGAGTGCCGACAGTTGGCGCACTCGGGTTTCAGATGAACGTATGATACATACCTATCAGGGGCAGTCGGGGTGATGACGCCTAATAGATGAGTATTTTTGTGTCGATACTAGACACTAGTTTTCAAGATATTTTACCTCTAACTATATATATCAGTGGTATGAGGCGCTTATATATGCATGTATATATATATCAGTAGTATAGGACGTTGTTATATATATATATATATTTATAATATATTTCATCATAATGATCTGTGCATATATTCTTATTCATAACATGTTGTTGACGGCCGATCTGATGGACAATATGAGGGTCGATCTGTGGGCCGATATGAGGGCCGATCCAAGGACCGGTTTGAGGATATTTGGGATTTAGATTGTCTAGATGGACACTGGTCCTACCACGATGAGGATTCCGTGAAGATGACATGTTTTATCCCATATTCCGCATTTATTTTATATGCATTGCTTCATGTATTAGTAGTACCTGATAGAGTACCTTTCTTGACTGTTGCTTATATATATCGCCATATTATTGCTTCATGTATTAATTGTACCTTATAGAGTACCTTTCATGACTGTTGCAAACATATGGCCATTTATTGATATTAGCTTGCATGTGATAGATTTGCGCAGTACGTGCATACTTGCGATTACCTGCATATGTTGTTTACTATTAACGAGTTGGCAACTCATCCCCGTTGTGCCACAGTGTTTTGCAGGTAGTCCCTCAGGGCAGTCGAGGCAGGGCTTTCTACCATCGTAACATCTTTTGCAGCGGATACCGCTACGGCTGACTGTGTGCAGTTTTGCTATAGGTGGGTTTTGTGGTTATCCGATGTTGCTCATTGTATATCTTTGTACCTTGTACACTCCATCTACCATTTTCATGTATTGACTTAGAGACGAGTTGTGAGGAATATATTGTATATTATTTTGTGACTTGGAAGTCTTTTATGAACTTTTTATTTATATCGTCTTTTTCTTCCCTACGGCGTCGTATATTTGCTTGTGGTGGTTGTTTTCCGCCTTTGGGCATGGATTTGCTCCCGTTGGGGATTCTTTACTTATATATTTATGTTGTATCCCTTTGGGGGGCTTGTTTTATAAAGGAGGTGCTGCCAAATTTTTAAAGGAAGTAAATTTGGACTTTAAATAATTTGATTGAGATTTCAAAAGTTTTAACAATGTTATTATCACTTACTACTTTTGATGGTTTAGATTGTTGGGTTTTTGGCTTACTTAAATTGCGTTTCGCCTGTAGACGTTGCGTAGTTTAAGGGCCGTCACGTGCTAATTTCGGGTCGTGACAAAACGCATCATCGGTAATGGTGCTGGTATCCTCACAACAGGGTTTCATAATAACTACGAAAACACATTTAAGTATGCAATGCGATGCGAATAGCAAGAATATACGGAAAATGAATAGTAAACACCACAATAATGAATATACATTATGTATACGAGTCATACAGTTTTGGAATTTGAAATAGCACGAATCGTGGTATTTATAAAATAGGGGCTACGGTGTTTTTATGAAAAGGTACGTCCTTTGAAATATCCGTAGTATATCTTGGCCTGTTTTTAAAATACTCACGATTCGTTAGTTTTGGAAATTAGTATGACTCGAGCCCAATCTAACATCTACGAAGTAAACTACAGGACAAAGATAAGAGACTAATAAAAAGGGGTAAGGAAATCCACCTAAGTCCGAGTCGATATATCTAGTAGTCGGTGATCCCGCCTCAACAGCGTCACGTACGATAAAATATATAATACGACATTCTCGAGTCAAGTGTGCGGATCAATCGTTATATTTATATATCGTATGGAAAAATCCATCGTACGGCATCCCAAATCGGGGTACGGATCAATTATCACATATAACCCATTATTTATCTGGTATCTTTATCATCATATCCTGAATTAGGGGTACTGATATAAAGTCTAGTACATTCCGATACCATCAACACATATCCGCGTGTGTATGAAACACATTGCCCAACGATCCACTCTTATATCATTTCGTATATCATAACAAGACCTAATTTACATTACCGATCTCACGGCATCATGTCCAATCATATCGACTCATCTCCAAGTATCACATACTATCCTCATCATACGTGTATACGTATATGTATATATATATATATGTATATGTAGCAACACAACCACATACATACGCACACATATATATAAATATATATGTATATATATATATGTAGCAACACAACCACACACACACACACACGCACACACATATATATACATACATACATATATCATGTACACCAAAATGTATCCCGTGTATGCATGTGTGTGTACGTAAACCTTATTCTAGGGTTCACGACTAAGAATTAACTATAATCACATTCTTTTAATTATACTAAAACCAACCCAAGTCTCCTAAAGACTTTCTTGCTACGTATTTACATCTCACATATAAGTAATATATATATATATATCATATCCTACAAAAATGCATGGGTGCTATACGCCATCCACCGACTTCCCCCTAGATATACGTCTACTCACCTTGATCCTCGCTTGCCGAAGTCGATGTCGGCATGCTCCTCCTTATCGTCCGAAGTCCACGTGAGGGTGCCTACACATATAACACATAGTATTGTAAACAGAAATCGCGCACGAAAACCAAAACGACACACGAATTACACATTGGTTAAAACCTATGGTCTACTCATGCGGAAGAACAAATTAACACCCGATATTGATGTACAAACGTCAAGTGAGCGATGCAAAACATAAACATCAAAACTTCAAGTCATGAACATCAAAGAATTCATAGCAGAAACTTAAGAAAATGGTACTAGATTTTGGTTCAGGTGAAATAGGGATAAACATGCAGTACTGGGGTGTTTTATAAGGGGTATGTGAGCTAGAAAAGAAACCTTGACACCATTGCCCACACCTTGGCAGGTTACACTGCCCCAAATTCCGGCCTGCTCGGCTAAGTTGTCTATGTTTGGGCTCGTACTCAGGGTGGTCTCCTAGTGTGTAATCTAGGTTAATGGAGTTACTTGTTTTTCTAGTAAAGGTTTCAGTTCATTCCAGATTCCCTGCACCCACTATTTATTCACAAACCGACATTTCGATATCTAAAGTTCATGTTTGGGGTTCTAGCTCTGGTTTGGGCTAATTTTCAACACCAAAAGGGGTTTGTAGTCACTAATACATCTCAATTACACTGTCCCAACTCAAAGAAGACCCTAACCCTCATCTTGGAATTTTCAATACCACTAAACCCTTATCTAAACACTTCTAAACTAATACAGATCCTAAAGTAAATCAATATTACACTAATGGTAAAAGAATTACCTTAATTGGGACTCAAGAATCCCCTAGAGTATCAAAATCCTATTTTTCTTGGTTCCCCATGCTTGTAGTGAGCTTGTGCACATTTTTTGTGAAGAGGGTGCATGGTTTTAATGTGTTTTTTGTGGTGAAGTGAGGTGGTGTAAGTGGTGGAGGAAGGTGGGCGGCCATGGAGATGAGGAAGAAGGGAATGATGAAGATGAAGTGAAGAATGAAGCCATGGTCATGAGACCCCTCACCCTCTCTCCCTCCCTCTCCCTCTCTTAAGCCCATGCATCCTTGTCTCCCCATGCCACATTCTTTATTCTTTTCTTTATCTTTTCTTTATCTTTTCTTCTCTTTTTTATTTCCAACAAAACAAAAACCCAAATACAATAGAAATGGAGCATGGTTTCAAACAATAAAAGAAATGTACAAGTGTTTGCAACATGATTTGTTGCATGCCATATGCACATAACACTCTTAATGCAAATTAGAAAATACTAATCAAGTTTAGTAATAATTCAAACAAAATAAATTGTATACTACATTGTAAAATCCCTAATATTCATACATTCTTTTAAAATAAATAATTAGTATAAATTTCCAATTATTTTCCAATTTATCGGTATATAATTATACCATATCATAAAAGTAATCTCCACATATTAAAATATTCATAATATTTATTATTTTAGTTATTTAACTTCCCAAAAATAATATTTTATTTTTCTAAAATGTTACTGTCTTCCGCCTTAAATAAATTTTGCTCCCGAATTTAAATTTAAACCCCTCAAATACTAAAACATTTCGGTAAAATGATTCTAGTCGTCGGAGCTCCGAAATCATACATATATAAAACATATCGTGGTGCAATGCATGTGTATGAAAAACGAGTATATAACTCAAAATCAAAACCCCGTCAAGCATCACGCAATCATCGGAGTCACGGTGAAAATACCAATGTCAAAGTCCAATTTGAAAACCAACATGTTATACATCAAAACTATATCATGCACATAGTTCGCATCGTTGTAAACTCATCAAAACATCTGAAAGAAATGTATGCCAAACCTTTTTCAAATCGTTGTGCGATGCGCGTATCACGACACAAGTAGCGGACATTTATTGTACGAGAATAACTATATATATCCTTCGTTTAACATACACGTCCAGCCGTTTTTAAAATAATTTAGAAGGGTTTCCTTTGTAAAATGTTTCGTATTATCTCGGACACATAGGTCAATAGTGAGACTATAGCTTCTTTTTGGAATCGCTTAGATAAGTATCAATGCATGCAAAGATACCTAGGTACTTGATCAGTCGAAAATATTGCATTCTTAACACAACAATTTCCCTACTCTTTGCAATCATCTAAACGTATTTGGTATAAATATAGCACATATTAGAAATTCGTCAGTAAAATATCAAATAACATGTGTTATACATTATAACCGGCATTTTGAGGGAAATTGTGTTTATTACTACATGCATGATCTTTGTATATCAACACATGTCTTGAGATTGTGTGCAGGAAATTCTCCAGATAAAAGAGCCGGAACTGCTAAAATGCTGATAAAATATATCAAGTCGAAGACTTGTGATCTGGCAGTAAACAAGAAAGTATAAAAATATTCCAGACATCAGGAAAGTGCCATAACGCGAACACAAATCAGCACTAGAAATTTAATGCAGAGATCACCTCAAAAGGCCGCGGATCCGCGGCCGATTCAACTCGTCGGCGGTTGGAACTTTTCCCGAGACTTCTCTTTTAATGGCCAAACTTCTTCAAGATGCTTCAAAGTCCCTAGAAATCTCCAGAAGCTTCTCTACAGCAGCAAACCTTCTAGTGTAAGCTTGGTACCTACCTAGCTTCTCATGCAAGCCTCATAACAAACAAGCTTCCAAGGGAAGATAGACCTAGCTTCTAGGGGAAGTTAAAGGGAAAACTATAAAAAGGCACCTAGGGCTTCATTGAAAAGGTTGTTCAAGAGTTCAGTTGTTCATCAATTAGGGTAAAAATTCTAGAAAAATCCAAATCAATTCAAATCAAGATTCATCGAGTACCAAATCAAGCAAGCAAATGAAGATCCTTTGAAGCAACGCCGACCTTCATCAGAGCAAGAGTTCCACGACGATCGGCGACTCAAGAAGATCGATGTGAAACTAATTTCGGTGGATCTAGTTACCTCCTCAAATCTTGTAATCTTTGAGTGAATTGTACCTAATCGTCAATTAATAAATGTGAAAATTATAAAACTTGCTTTTCTTTACATTCATGCAATAAGAAAAGTTACCGATTCTTGAATCTTTCCTTTTTCATGATGTTTGAGTGAAATCTCCGCTTGTACCGGAATCGAGAGAATAGGTAGATGATGATGATTAAATTCTTGAACGATTCTTATGTCTTATGAGTTTTGTAAACTTTAGGTAATTGAATAATCGAAGACCTAATTTGAGCGAAATCGCTTTCTTGAATGTTTTCGCTCGAAATTAGAGATCAATGATCGGTGATTTAATTTGCTAGAGGCTAGAATTTGAATGATAATCAATGAAAGGACAAGGGATGATGAAGGATAAACCCTAGTTTCTTCAATAGATCCCTAAACCTCATTGATCGTCATCGATCTAGCAACAAATCCTCAATAGATAAGAATTTGTAATCATTAGTATGCATCATCACTATCAATTTGATCGATTCCTACACGCTACTTTACAAATCTTGATAATTCAATCAATTTGGACAATTTCTTGATCTTTAGTAATTCTTGATATAAGGTCTATTTCTTTATTGTTCTTGAAACTAAAAATTCACAAATATTGAATCATTTTCATCTATCTCTTAAATTTCAACTCAAATAAAATGATTTCGAACAAATCACAGTTTCTCAGTGGACGATCTGCTCTCGCAAACGAAACTACAATAGACACCGTTAATTAATTGCGGTATAAATTTCTTTGGTTGTGATTAAAAATTTTCCACACACACGAAGATGATCAATCAAATGGCGCTATTGCCAGGGATCGTGTGCTAATTTGTTCGTTTTTGTAATTTGAGTTGGAAAATTTATTATTCCATCAGAATTTTTAGATCAAAATTCGCAACAAGCGCTTAACGATTTGTTGTGATTTGTTGCAAGGAGATCTGGAATCTGTGGAGTGAGAGGGAAAATTTTCAGGACATCTCAAAAAGTCCAGAAAGGCAACAGGAGCAGTTTCTGAAATTTTTGTGCTAGGATCTCATTAACTGACCGCGGAACCACGGTGTTTGGTAGCATCTTGCGGCGGATCCGCGGCGGGAAAGTTGTTTCAGTGCACCAAAATTCTCAGGTCCTCTTCTGTCTTTCTTATCTCCTCCCTGCTCTGTCCATTAACCAATTTCTGCAGGATTCTTTGCAAAAATTCGCAGCGCCGCAAAAAAGAAAATTTGTTGCGTGTTTGATCTTGGTTGTTTGCATTTTTAATACGGAAATTAAGGGAAAAAAAACAAATTCAGATTAGGCGGGGAGTTCATTACCCTTCCTAAGCCCCAAAAATCACAAACTTGCATCTGCATCACCCTCATTAACTAAAAAATATCTAGACATGACTCTAAGGACCGTCGCGCTCACTTAGGAAAGAAGGAGGTCGTGGGTAATCTATTGCTTATCCGCGTTTCTTTTGTGGTGTCTAAGGCAAGTGGTTACTTAATTAGACCCACTACTTACGTAGTGGAGAACCTCCCACTTACCTGGCACTTACCTGGCCACAGAAGGGGCAAAGAGGCAGTAGAGGATCTATCTTGCGACTTGTCTTCTGGAATTCTAGGAGCGGTCTAGAGACTTGACCTAGGTGACCACTAGATATAGGATTGCTTGTGCATTGTTTGTGTGAATTGAAAAAAATACGTATTCTTTTTCAAACCAAACACCAAATCCATCTTTTCTCTAATTATCACACAACGCTGCCACTTGTGCTAAACCATTTAGTGCATGCTCGGCTGGACACGGGATTCTAGTGCCCGCCTTGTCCGCGTTTCTCCTATGGACTCCGAAGTCGGTATTTCTATATCATCTTTTTCTTCACCCACTACCACACACACTTCGATGGACGGTTCTCCATCGAACTTCTTTAACACTACTCTGCCATCGTCCGCAGGTGCGCAGAATCCGCCCCGCATCTCTCTCCAAGAGAGATGTTACCCTATGCGAGGTCCTCTTTCGACCTGTCTCACCATTCCACCAGCCAATGGGGATTATTTTGAAATCAAAACACAATACATCAATCTTCTACCAAAATATCACGGTCTCGAGTCTAAAGACGCATATGTCTTTATTACCAAATTTGAAAATGTATGCGCTATGATGGGTACTTCACAGCTTTCTGTGGATGCTATGTGTCTACGTCTTCTCCCATTCACTTTGTGTGATATAGCCAAGAAGTGGCTTTATAACACAGCCGCACATTCTATTTCGAACTGGGGAGAATTCGTAACAGCTTTCCTAAAAAAATTCTACCCTAATCATAAAACAGCTCGAGTCCGTAGCGAAATAAATCAATTTACCCAGCTTCCATATGAACCATTCTCAAAGTGTTTTGAACGCTTCAAGGATCTGTTAGTTCAATGTCCTCATCACGGAATTCCTAGATGTGATCTGTGCAGAATCATATATGAGGGCATTAATCCTACAATAAAACAGACCCTTGAATCCATGTGTCAAGGCACCTTCATGAATAAAGATGATGGTGAAGCCTGGAGATTTTTAAAAGATTTCGTTGAAAGAACTTTACAGTGGGAGAGTGTAAACCAGTCATCGTCTAGGGGTGGTATTCATCAACTTGAAGTTTCCATAGGAGTTAGAGCTGAAATAGCAGCATTGCAAAAGAAACTCGAAGTTATGGAACATAAATTTTTAGCAGCTTCCCTAAATCAGATGTCACCTTCCAAAACAGTATGTGGATGCTGTTCTAATCCATCTCATCTTATAGAAGAATGTCCATTGAATTCTCCGTTTCAAGGTCAAGAGCATACCAATGCTGCTTTCCAACAAAGTCCTAGAAATGATCCGTATTCTTCCACTTATAATTAGGGTTGGATGAATCACCCTAACTTTGCTTGGAACCAACAACAAACACAAAACATGGTTCCAAATCAAAATAATATCCAAAGGGGTCCTCTACCACAACAACAACCACGTCAAATAAGTCAGCACCCCTACCAATCACAAAATTTTCATAATCCGGTCAACACACCTGCACCATATAATCCTTTGCAGTTGACCGGTACTAATAACTCCTCTTCACTCGAACAAACCATGAATTTGCTTTTAAAAAATTTTATGCAAGATTCGGTTGAGATGAAGTCTTCCGTCGATGACATAAAGAAAAACTCCGCCTCCCAAAGTGAGAGTATTAAATCGATGGAAGCACAAATTGCACAATTAAAAGCCGAGATGAGTACTAGAGAGAAAGGGAAACTTCCGTCTCAACCCCTACTGAATCCTGGGCATTCACAATATTACAATGTGAATGCCATTACAACGTTGAGATATGGAAGAGTGCTGAATAATCAAGTTGGGGAAGAGATTGATAATCATGATGAATTAATCAATAACACCTCGTCTTTCACTTCCACTTTTCCTTCCACATCCACTTCTACTTCTAATCCTACTTTCTCTACCCCACCATTTTCTTGCGAGCCTATTCTTCGTTTTCCTCAAGGGTCAAACCCTCAGCATACCTCTTCTAGTCCACCAAAGACGATCCCCAGTCCTATTCTGTGATCGGTTCCACACACACTACCTTCTCCAATGTTGGACCCAGCTATTATTGCTAAAGCTCCTTATCCGAATCGGTTCAGGGGAAACAAATCGAGTCCACAAATGGAGAAGATTATGGAAATGTTTAAACAGGTTAACATCAACATCCCTCTCCAAGATGCTATTCAACAAGTCCCCGCTTATGCGAAAATTCTCAAGTACTTGTGCACTAGGAAGAGGAAGACTCAAGTGCCCAAAAAGGTTTTTATGACTAATAATGTTAGCACTGCTTTTAGCCCAAAGTTAGCAAAGAAACGTAAGGACCCTGGATGTCCTACAATCTCGATTTCTATTGGTGGTAAAAACATTAACCGTGCGTTACTTGACCTTGGCGCAAGTGTTAACCTGCTTCCATATTCTGTGTACGAGCAGTTAGGGAATGGAGAGATGAAACCGGCTCATTGCACTCTCCAAATGGCAGACCGTTCAATCACCAAACCTAGGGGTGAACTGGTGGATGTGTTGATAAAAGTCAGGGAATTTATATTCCCTGTAGACTTTATTGTTCTTGATACACAACCTGTAGCAAACCCACAGAACCAAATTCCGGTGATTTTGGGTCGACCATTCCTTGCCACTTCCAATGCTGTCATTAATTGTCGAAACGGTTAAGTGAATCTATCTTTTGGAAAAATGACAATTGAACTGGACATCTATAAAATTGGAAGCAAGCCGTCTGAACCCTCTTCTCACATACTTGATGTCTGTTCTGTCCACGAGATTGCTCCCGAAAGTTGCGAAATTGATGAACTTTGGTTTGAAGATCTCGACGACACTAACACATCAATGTTTGACCTTTCACATCTTAGTGAAAACACTTTTTCCACTCCTGAGTCTGAAACTCTTGACTCTTCACCTTCCGAGTGCAGGCTACGAGCATCTTCCTGACTCCGAATATCATTCGCTAACCCCACCTTCTATAGTTTCTCCGTTAGCATTAGATCTCAAAATTTTACCTTCTCATCTTAAATATGCATATTTAGGTGAGAATGAGTCTTTACCTATTATCATATCAGCTTCTCTAGCCTTGGAGCAAGAGAATGCACTTTTGACGGTATTGAGATCTAATAGGCAAGCATTTGGTTGTACTATGGCTGACATCAAAGAGACTAGTTCCTTGGTTGTTGAACATCATATGCATCTGATGGATGAAGCCAAGCCAACCCGAGAACCACAGAGATGGTTGAACCCCGTCATGAAGGATGCGGTGAAGAAAGAAATCGTCAAATGCCTTGACAATGGTATCATTTACCCAATCTCCGCGATAGCCAATGGATGAGTCCAATTCATGTAGTCCCTAAGAAATCTGGCATCACGGTCATAACAAATGAGGCAAATGACTTAATCCAGACACGCGCTCAAACTAGGTAACGTGTATGTATTGATTATAGAAAAATCAATGCCGCAACGAGGAAAGACCACTTTCCTCTACCTTTCATTGACCAGATGCTAGAACGCTTAGCTAGACGGGAATATTATTGCTTCATGGACGGATACTCTGGCTATAACCAGGTCTCTATTGCCAAAATGGATCAAGACAAATCCACCTTTACTTTTCCTTTTGGTACTTTTGCTTATATACGCATGCCCTTTGGGTTATGCAATGCACTCGCTACATTTCAGCGGTGTATGATGGGGATATTCTCGGACATGGTCGAGAATTTTCTGGAGATTTTTATGGACGATTTCTCGATATTTGGAGATTCTTTTGCTGACTGCCTAACTCATCTTGACGCAGTTCTTACTTGTTGTGAGGAGAAGAACTTAAACTTGAATTGGGAAAAATGCCAATTCATGGTCCAAGAGGAAATTGTGCTTGGACATATTATTTCACGAAGAGGCATTGAGGTTGATAAAGCCAAAATAGATGTCATTCAAAACCTTCATCATCCCAAATACGTCAAGGATATACGATCTTTTCTTGGCCACACAGGCTTTTACAGGAGATCCATTTAGGATTTTAGCAGAATTGGTAGACCTTTAACTTTTCTCTTGGCCAAGGACACAACCTTTCACTTTGACTCGGATTGTGAGGCAGCATTTGACTCACTCAAACACTCTCCCACCACAGCCTCCGTTTTATCTTCTCCAGATTGGAACCAACCTTTTGAGCTTATGTGTGATCCATCAGATTTTGCAGTTGGTGCAGTCTTAGGACAGTACATTGAAAAGATGACACACGTGATCTATTATGCAAGTAAGACCCTGAATCATGATCAAATTAATTATACAACTACCGAAAAAGAACTTTTGGCAGTTGTATTCGCATTAGAAAAATTCAGTCCTTACTTAATTGGCTCACCAATTGTTGTGTACACTGACCATTCCGCCTTGAAACATCTTTTGCCGAAGAAGGATGCTAAAGGTTGGCTAATACGTTAGATCCTTCTATTACAAGAATTTGATCTTGTTATTAAAGATAATAAAGGATGTGAAAACGTTGTAGCCGACCATCTATCGCACATCTTTTCTTCACCTGTGACCCTGCCGATCAATGATTCTTTTCCGGACGACCAACTCTTGAATATATCCGACGAACCTTGGTTCACGGATATTGTGAATTATCTTGCTACGGGACTCATTCCCCGCGAATGGTCGAAACAGGACAAACATCGATTTCTATCCCAAGTAAAACACTTTTACTGGGATGAACCATATTTGTTTAAGTATTATCCTGACCAGATCATTCGCAGATGTGTCCCTAATGATGAATTCAAGAGTGTTCTATTTTTTTTCATAATCAGGCATGTGGGGGTCACTTTGGTCCTCGAAAGACGGCGGAAAAGGTTTTTCAATGCGGTTTCTATTGGCCGACTTTATTCAAAGATACATTTGATCACTGCAAAACCTGTGCACAGTGTCAATACACGGGTAGGATTTCCCGTAGAAATGAGATGCCACAGCAACATATCTTAGTGGTTGAAATTTTCGACGTTTGGGGTATTGATTTTATGGGTCCTTTTCCCAATTCTTTCGGGAATTTGTACATACTTCTTGCGGTTGATTATGTCTCGAAATGGGTAGAAGCTATTCCTTTTCGCACTAATGACAGAAAGGTTGTCATTAGGTTCCTTAAAGAAAACATCTTTTTGCGATTTGGACACCCACGCGCTATCATCAGCGATAACGGGACGCATTTCTGCAATCGGTCTTTCGAGACTTTGATGCGGAAATATGCAATCAACCACAAACTTTCTACACCCTATCAGCCCCAAACGAGCGGGCAAGCTGAGGTTTCAAACGGACAGATCAAACAAATTTTGGAGAAAACAGTTTCTAAAAATCGAAAAGATTGGTCAACCAAATTGACAGATTCTCTTTGGGCACTTCGTACCGCATATAAAACCGATCTAGGTATGTCTCCTTCCAGTCGAGATTGAACACAAAGCAATGTGGGCCATTAGAGAACTTAACTTGACTTAAATCAAGCCTGCAACTTTCGGAACCTGCAATTAAACGAGCTAAGCGAACTCCGCGATGAAGCTTACGATAATGCTGTGAGTGTAAAGAATCGGACTAATGTATTTCACGATAAAAACATTTTAAGAAAAACTTTTACACCTGGTCAACAAGTCCTTCTTTATGATTCACGACTCCATCTTCATGCGGGTAAGCTACGATCTCAATAGAAAGGACCTTTTGTTGTGCGGTATGTATACCCGCACGGGGCAGTTGAGGTTGAAAATGTTCAAAAAGGTACAATTTTCAAAGCAAATGGACATAGATTAAAACCGTGTTTTTCCACTGACCCCACAGAGGAGCTCCTGATTTTACAGGAGCCGCTTTATTTTAATTAAAATTCCTTCGTCTCACCTCCTTGTCTTGTAAAATACTGTATCATCTTTAGAATGGAGGTGAGTGAAAAGAATAAGTTTGGGGGAGAATTTCACGATCATATTTATTTCCCCCCGTTAATAAATTTCCTTCCAAGCTTACAGGTTTTTATGATCCAATAGATAGCAACAGTGAGGACACTGTTGAAAACAAGTTTGGGGGAGGTTTGTGCTTATTTACAAATTATTTGCATATCACTTTGCATAAGCACAAAACATGTAAAACATATAAAAAAATTTAAAAAATTTTAAAAGATAAAAATATTTAATATTTAATTTTATAATAAAAGATTAGATAGTGAAAAATTACATCCAAAAGATTGGAAAAATTTAAGAAAACCAAGAAAATTAGAAGTTTTCTAAAACGAACTAGTAATAAGTAGTTATGAATCGTTGTCCAAAGGGTTAGTAAGATGAAAGAAGTCACTAATCTGAGGATAAAAATAAGTCTGAAAAATAGTTCCTATTCTGGAAGCCAAACATTTGAATGTTGATACCCTACTATTCTCACTTACACACGTCTTGAAACTCGGGATAGTAGAGGATACCATGAAATGCTCTTGTCTAAAAGCCAAAGTATGAAGGAAATAATAAATGAAGAATAAAATATAAAATGGTGTAGAAAAATGAACACTGGTTTTGTAATCACCAAGGCAGCAATAAAAAAATATAGCGAGGGTGCTTCGTCACCTAGTGCCTTAGACCAACTGGTTTGGGAGTCACTGCTAAGCCTTAGGTGTTGCAAGACGAGGAAAATACTAATACGCCTAATCAGCAAGCACATGAGTAATCGGTCGGTTGTACCTCAAGAAGTATTAACGGTCGCATGAAAAATGTGTGAGCAATCCCATCTAAATATTCATCAAATTAAAAAGTACTGAGGTAGATGGACAAGAGTATGATAGCTTGAATTGAATTCTCCGAGTGCAGGGATGTCTTTTACACACATGTAGGGGTATATGATCAATGTTTGGAAGAAAGATATGAATGAAGAATAAAGACAATGTTTTATTAAGGGATGATGTAATTTCTAACATCTTTCATGACTATTAAGATAGGGCTCATGACAACCGAAAAGATAGTAAAGTTGGAAACTCTAATTTTCAAAGTCTTTCTTTTATGTAACAGTCTTCCTTTTATTATGGGATTTTTTGGGTGCAATCCACTGAAAACCCTCAGGAGACAACACTCCTCCTATTAGGGACACCTAGAGGTTTAAAGGCTTGTTGCACGTGCTCAGTGCAATCTTGTTTCCTAAGAAAGTGTGCTAGTTAGTTTTTGTTTTTCTTTATTTTCTCATTCTCTTGAATAAAACAAGTTTGCTCGAAACTGTTAGTTGTATGTATGCCCTAGAGGCCAGTATTTTACAGATGATGTATATTATATTGGATGCTTGGACATATATAGAGATGACTTTCTTGCTCGATATGATAGTATGCTATCTGGTTTCTCTTTATCTTAACATGTACACTAGTCTCTTTAAACTGTCTTATAGTTACATGTTGGTAAGGCCCTTAGGATGTGTACTTGACTGCCTGGACTATGATGTAGATCATACTAGTGGGGACATGGTAGTCCATAAGTACATCCTTCAAGGTCCCTAGTCGAAGGTGTATCGAGACGGGGCATCGATATACCAAAGTAGACTAGCGTATACGCTTCTCGACCCATGAGATGGGCGATGGATGATCCCATATCCATTGGTGTTTGACATCAGAGATGGTATACGGGTGCTCAGTGGAGACTGGGTACACTGGACGGACTCGCTAAGAACTTCCAGATGGTATTATACCTCACGTCAGATGGCAGTTCTCAGGTGACACTTGTGCAGGTTAGTCTGTAGACCCGAGATCGTCATACAGTCTTGTGTGATTCCCACTGTACTTTGATCTCCACCTTACCACGTCCATGAGGGCGTGCAAAACGGTAGTCTTTGGGTACAGTCCCGAGTCACATGGAGACAATGAGCGATAGGAGGGGTTTCGTCTCTCCCGGTATTGGGGGTTGATGTTGCGCTGTGCTCGATTGGCCGTAACAGGGATGTCCCTGGCCAGGGCTGATCAGAGATTTGCTGGTAAGTGTTACCAGTAGTTTCTTGACCCGTTATGAGCCTCACATCGGCACGACTTATCGGTTATTGGGGTCTGACGTTTACCACCCCTAGACTTGATATGCGACATATCAGACGAACAGACCGGACTGTACGGTAAGTGTTACTGGTAGGATTCACAGGAGTGTGAGCGGGCTAGCTCGTCGATCTTCTAATCGCTCAATACCCGGATGGCCGTTACGTTTAGCAGACCGCTTGCGGCTTGTGGGTGTTTGATATGATCATCATCTGCTACCGGAGTATTGACGAGTCTTTAGAGTCCTACACAGAGGTTTCCTGGCTCAAGCGAAACGAAATAGTAGCGCATATGAGATATGTGCAGGGCCGAGAATAATGCGTGTATGTGATACCGTATTCTATTCTCGCGATGAATGCATCGATTGGTTATATTCGATATAACATCGATATCGAATCAACGATTGATTCGATAAGCCGATACATAGGATACTAGTCGGTTATATAAGATATGACCGGATCGTTAAGTCAACTGTTGATTTAATGATTTAATGTATAATTATATATTTGATATATTATTTTGTATTAACTAGTATTGGTTCACTTTAAATGGATTTTCTCACTTGATGTGCAAGTTGTATATGTGATATACTTTTGTGCACATCTTTGTATCATGTTTGCTGATGCTTGCTCATTTGGTTAAGTGTAAAGAATTAAACCTAGGTTAAGAAAGTGATTAGGGTTTTAATTATCCATTCTTTTATTTATTGATTTTGGAAAAAGAATGGGATAAGAATACAAAATGGTTGTTTTCATTCTTGAACCTTTGTGAAGCTTCATGAAGCTTTGACCAAAGTGACCAATTTGTCTTCATGCTTAACCCTAACTACTCTTCTAACCTTGGTCAATTCTCTACACCTAACCATGGTTCCTATTATGATAAGTATTCATTTCTTTTTCATTTTTGATTAACTTATCATAATATTTTCCTTCTTCTTGATCTTCTTCTTCAAGAAAGAAAGCTTGATGCCATCAATGGCAACTTGAGTTCTAAAGTGAGAAATCCAATTCTAAAGTGAACCCACCTCCTATTTCTTCACCCTCTACCTCTTGCCAAGTTGTTTTGGGTGTTTTCTTCACAAGTTTCACAAATTTGTGAAGTCGGAGCTTGAACTTGTGATGCCTCGACATAGATCATCTTCGGCACGAAGCCGACAACCTAGTCCGCCCATTTCTCCGATCATGCCGACGATTGAGTCCGGGATTCGAGATGGACAGTGAGAGGATGCCTACGTGGAGCTAAGGAAGTGGAGAACCGGATCTACAAAGGTTGTAGCCTCTCTCCTTTAGTTAAGATGTTAACTAGTTTCGTTTTCGCCTAAACTTCTAGTCAACGATCCGTATTAGGGTTTCTCGGCACCCGTAAAATTCAAAATTGGCATGGTTGATGCCTTGTGAGACCTCTTAAGAGTACCTAGGAACCCTACAGTGGTATCAAAGCTTAGCTGGAGCCTTAGAAGAAGTCTAGACGACGTTTGAAACCCGAATACACATCGAAACCCTAACACATCATGCTCTCTGGACTTTTTCTAAAAACACGGATTTTTCTAGATTAAAAATGCTTAAAAAATTCAGCAGGGAATTCTAAGAATTACGTTGCAAATTTTTTCCAATGAACAGTATAATGTGCGGCGGAACCGCGGCAGAAGCATGGCTTCTGCGGCGGTTCCGCGGCCTAATGATGACGTCAGCCCTCCTCCTTTGCACAGTAATTCATCATTTCAGCAGCTGAGTTTTATGGGTATTTTTAATTTTTATTCAAGAGTTGAATTTTCTGGGGTGTTTTAGAGCTTCGATGTTTCGATCGGATTATCAAATTTCGTCTTTGTGTATTTCCGGATGACATTAGAATATGTTAAAAAGTTCGACCGGATATAAATACCTAACTTTTCCCCTGCCGGAAAATATCCAATGTTGGATTTTTTTGTGGTTTAAGGACGTTCTGAGTAGTGCAAGTAACGCGATGGTCCCTCTAGAAGACAACAAACCTTAACTCGATTATGTGACCGTCTTGAACTGCCCTTTGAACCTTCGGGTTTGGGGCAGTACGGCGTGCCACATGTGAGGCGTTGGCTTGACCCTTCTACGGCTGGACCGTTGGTACTGAGGTATGAAGTGAATGTCTTTGAACCTATTTCATGTGTTGGACGGTTTCGGGAAAACTTGGGTGTTCGAATGTTCGATCGGAAAGTTTAATATTTTCTATTTATCCGGAATGGGATACAATAATTGGAATTCACAAACAGTTATGAGATAACTGAATGAATGATATAAATCTAGCGGTTTAGTTTCATTTGATATTGAAAAGAGTTTTCGATAATGAGACTAAAATGCGAGGTTTATAACTGTTAGGCATGTGATGTCTAAGTATTTCATTTTGATTAAGCATGCAACGTCTAAAGAGGTTGCGGATTCCAATTGTTGTAGTTTTACACTTTCTTTTCTGTGACCGTAAGTGTAATATGTGATATCGCCGGTTTCGTTGCTATATGTCAACGACAATTGGGATGCGCATATTTACTTACGTTGATGACATGTGATGTTTTGTGTTGCTGGATATGTTATATTGGATTATCGTGTTTGAATAGCCGGGGGTTTTTATGTGAGATGAGTGTTTTTCATTTTCATTCATGTAAAAACTTGTATGTAATATTCTTTTATTTGGGGCACTTCCAGGTTGCGGAAGATGTCACCTTTTGTATATTATTTACTTTTCTGTATTAGGATAGACCGAAGGAGGGGAGCACAAGTAACCGGGTTCTGGGGTCCAGTGGGAGACCAACTCAAGGAGTCGAGTCCGGGTCTCCTAACCCTAGAATTGGCAGGGTTGCTTGCCGCTCTCGTAGGGGTCTAGGGGTGTGGGATTGGCTATTAATCACGACCGTGGAATCCGTGTTTTATACTGGCTCGTATTGAAAACACGGACGTCCTAGTATATCCAATGTTTCATATGTTTCTTCTGCTGCGATATCTGTGATGTGATCATGTGATGTTCTGTGATAGATACAGTATATAGTATATATGATATATTATATAGACGTTACTTATGTTTTGCACCCGCACTAGCCCTGCCCTGCTCTGTCGTTAGTTACCTAACATAACGGTGCACGAGGGGACATCCAGGCGAATGCGGATGGCATAAGTGTACGTCGTATTTATCTGTGATGTTTAGGTGACTTAAATGGTGGGACTTCATTAATGTGATTAATGAAAGAAAAGAAACCTAAGATGTTGTAGAATCAAATTTTAAAACAAAACAGGTAGCTACAGTTCTTGCTTTGCATAGCGGTATATATGATATACCCTGCACCTTATTCGATGAGGAAAGGACCGAGATACCTTCACCGGGAGTGACTCCTTTAGCAATAACTGGAAGATGCTACACACTCGGTTTGACTTTTGATTGCTTCTATAGTTTCTGCTTTGCACTGTAGGGTGTTTTTCGTCACCCCATTGAGATGGGAATACGCGCGCGCTTGTCAGGCATACTACAGATTCCCCCTGCCTAGGGAAGGCGGGGGTTTAATGATTGTGGGGATCCGAATCTCCGGCAGCCGCGGACTAAGCTGCCGTTAATTACCCCTCGCCTTTGGGGCGAGGGAACCTCCGATTAACGGGTTAAAAATGGTCATGCGAACTCAATGTGCAGTGTGCGTGTGTTTTGAAAGGGGGTTTTGGATATATCGGGAACCACGCAGAGTTTTTTACGGGGGTCCCGCTACCCGGATAGCGGGCTGGGGGTCAAGGGGGCTAGCAGCCCCCTTGCGGGGTTCGGGGCAGCGCCCCGGCCCGAAAAATTTTTTGAGGGGGGAGAATGTTGCGGAGTATGTGTGTGTATAAATTTGTATACATATGTATATATGTATGTATGTACACAAAAGGAGGGGAAAAAGACATCCAAGGGATGCGCAGGTGCGCAAGCGCGCGCGCCACGTGTCGGCACGCGGGCGACTTGCGCACTTGCGCAGTTGCGCAAGCGCGCGCGCCACGTGTCGGCACGCGGGCGCTTTGCGCAACTGCGCAGGTGCGCAAGTGCGCGCGCCACGTGTCGGCACGCGGGCGACTTGCGCACTTGCGCAGTTGCGCAAGCGCGCGCGCCACGTGTCGGCACGCGGGCGACTTGCGCACACAACAGGCTTTTAGCCTAAAAAGATTTCTCTGAAGAGAAATCAAAGAGGAGTTAAACTCCTGAGTGTTTTTTTTTGTTTTGTTTGTTTTTTTTTTTTTGTTGGGTTAATGGAAGGGTTCTTCTTCTTCCTCCTGTTGCTTGCTGGATCTTGAAGATCAAGAGATGTAAAATCTCAAAATCTCTCCTTTTTAAGATCTGATGGCAGATCCAAGTTCCCCTTTGTGGGTTTTGTGGTGGAAAACTATTTAGTTTTGAAAAAGGAAGAGTAAAACTCTTGATTTAATTCAAGAGAAAGAAGAAGGTTTTGGAACCTTGAAGAAGGAAGAAAGAGCTCAGCTCTAATTTTTGTGGAGAGAATGAAAGGTATTTTTTTTATTCATCATGTTGCCTTTTATAGGCTTACACATTTACATATAGCCCCTTGGGCTTTTCAAAATGGCTTTTTGCCTATCACATGGCTTATGTGTCATTTGTTTTTGCACATAAGCCATGAGCTTACAAAAATTTGGCTTTATGCCCATTTTGCATACAAAAAATCATGCACAAAAATTACATAAAAATTATTTGTTACATGATTTTTGTTGTTGGCATGGAGGAGGCTGGCCGCGGCCTTGACTTGGGCATGGGCCCGCTTGCCCTGGGCTTGGGCCCACCTGCCTTGGGGTTGACCTTGACTTTGACTCGGTCAACGGGGGTGTAAATTTTTACCCCAACAAAGTGCCCCCCATCAATAAATGCACACAGCATATATGGGTCGTGTGCATGAAATTGATGGATCTTCTTTCACGTGGAGGCGACTTGCTTTGGTTCCCACTTTTTGGGACGCACTGCCCTTTTTACGACATGGACGGTCGACGCTTGACGCGTCTCCGAGACGGAGTGTCCGTGGTAGACGTTTCCCTGACCCAGAGTAATTTGGTTCCCGATTTGTGGGAAGCCTGCACTACCCTTTTTGCGACATGGACGGTCGACGCTCTGTTATGCAGCGAGTTGGGTTCCCAATTTGCGGGAGCCTGCACTGCCCTTTTTGCGACATAGACGGTCGACGCTCTGTTACGAAGCGATTTGGGTTCCCAGTTTGCGGGAGCCTGCACTGCCCTTTTTTGCGACATAGACGGTCGACGCTCTGTTACGAAGCGATTTGGGTTCCCAGTTTGCGGGAGCCTGCACTGCCCTTTTTGCGACATAGACGGTCGACGCTCTGTTACGAAGCGATTTGGGTTCCCAATTTGCGGGAGCCTGCACTGCCCTTTTTGCGACATAGACGGTCGACGCTCTGTTACGAAGCGATTTGGGTTCCCAATTTGCGGGAGCCTGCACTGCCCTTTTTGCGACATAGACGGTCGACGCTCTGATCCGAAGCGATTTGGTAGACGTGTCCCCGGCACGGAGTGTCGCTGGTCGACGTTTCCCCGAGGCGGAGTGTCTGCTGTAGGACGTTTCCCCGAGACGGAGTGCCTGTGGTAGGACGTATCCCCGAGAAGGAGTGCCTGTTGTAGGGCGTTTCCCCGAGACGGAGTGCCTGTTGTAGGACGTATCCCCAAGACGGAGTGCCTGTTGTAGGACGTATCCCCAAGAAGGAGTGCCTGTGGTTGGACGTATCCCCGAGACGGAGTGTCTGTTGTAGGACGTTTCCCCGCGACGGAGTGCCTGTGGTAGGACGTATCCCCTAGACGGAGTACCTGTTGTAGGACGTATCCCCGAGACGGGGTGCCTGTTGTAGGACGTATCCCCAAGACGGGGTGCCTGTTGTAGGGCGTATCCCCGAGACGGAGTGCCTGTGGTTGACGCAGAGGTCGATGTTGGAATTAGTTGGTTTGATTTGTTTGATTTGAGTTGACATTAGCATCGCTATACTGGAATATGGTACCAGAAGCGAATCATCATCTGTCCTTGAGAGGATTTGGGAATTGGGGTTTTTGTTTGGCATCTGCATTGCTGCACTGGAATAATGCCAGGAGCAACTCATCATTTGCCTCGGGAGAATTTGGATTTGGTTTTTTTTGGCATCTGCATTGCTGCACTGGAATAATGCCAGGAGCAACTCATCATGTGCCCCGAGAGGATTTGGATTTGGTTTGTTTGGCATCTGCATTGCTGCACTGGAATAATGCCAGGAGCAACTCATCATGTGCCCCGAGAGGATTTAGGAATTGGGGTTTTTGTTTGGCATCTGCATCGCTGCACTGGAATAATACCAGGAGCAACTCATCATTTGCCCCGGGAGAATTTGGATTTGGTTTTTTTTCGTTTGGCATCTGCATTGCTGCACTGGAATAATGCCAGGAGCAACTCATCATGTGCCCCGAGAGGATTTGGATTTGGTTTGTTTGGCATCTGCATTGCTGCACTGGAATAATGCCAGGAGCAACTCATCATGTGCCCCGAGAGGATTTGGGAATTGGTGGCTTACGAGACAGGTTTAGATCCCTATCACCTAAGGCTTTTCAATTTTATGGGCCGTGAGGGTCCCATAAAAGCATTTTCTCCCTACGGGTCGTAAGGATCCCGCAGGTGTATTTTCTCCTTAGGAGTCGTGGGGACTCCTAAGTGTGTTGCTCCTTTGTGAGTTGTAGGGATCTCACACGGGAATTTTCTCCTCACAAAGTCGGGAGGACTTTGCGAGTGCATTTCAATTTTTTTTTTTTTACGGGTTTGCGCCCTTTCGGGTTTTCACAAACTCGCCGGCAGTCCTGCTGTTTTTACTCACGGAGCCCTTTCGGGTTTTCATCCATGCCCGTTTTGCTTGTGGACATACCGTTCTTCTTTTTTTTTTCTTTTATTTTTTGGAGAGATCGGGATTGTTTTACGCCCGTGGATTGTATACGGTTTTGCAGGATGTATGATCCAGACCGTAGGGCCAAAAACATTTCGGGACTTTGTTGGCGTCTGCATCGCTGCACTAGAATATGGTACCAGGTGCGACTCATCATTCGCCGTTGGGGTATGGGAGTTGGAATTTGGTTGGCGTCTGCATCGCTGTACTGGAATGTAGTACCGGCAGCGACTCATCATTCGCCGTTGGGGGTATGGGAGTTGGAATTTGGTTGGCGTCTGCATCGCTGTACTGGAATGTAGTACCAGCAGCGACTCATCATTCGCCATTGGGGTATGGGAGTTGGAATTTGGTTGGCGTCTGCATCGCTGTACTGGAATGTAGTACCAGCAGCGACTCATCATTCGCCACTTGGGGATTGGGGAGCGATGGCTTAGGAGACAGGTTTAGATCCCTATCACCTAAGGCTTTTCAATTTTATGGGCCGTGAGGGTCCCATAAAAGCATTTTCTCCCTGCGAGTCGTAAGGATCCCGCAGGTGTATTTTCTCCTTAAGAGTCGTGAGGACTCCTAAGTGTGTTTTTCCTTGGTGAGTCGTAAGGATCTCACGAAGGTTTGTTCTCCTCATGCATCGTGAGGACACATGAGTGGGTCTTTCCAATGAAGCATAATTCGAAAGGCGGAGACCAGCCGCGTAACTGGTGGTTGCGGTGGGGCATGGGTATGCTGAGAATTATTTGAGCCCGTGGATTGTATACGGTAGTCAATTTGGGGACTAACCGTAGGGCTGGGAGAATTTTGGAAATTTGAATTTTTGTTGGCGTCTGCATCGCTGCAATGGAATATGGTACCAGGAGCGACTCATCATTCGCCGTTGTTTTTTGTTTTTGTTGTTTTTTTTTTGTTTTTTGTTGTTTTTTTTGTTTTTACCGCGATTGCTCTATCATTTCATCTTTTTATTCGCGGTTGCCCCATCAGTTCGGCTTTATTTCATCTTTATTTTACTCGCTGATTTTTATTGCGAGTTGCCCCATCATTTCGGCTTTTCTTTATTTTTCTTTTATTTACACATTCTTTTTTTTCTTATTTACACTTTTTTTTTTTTACATTCCCAGTTTAACGACTTAGAGGTCGATTATTCCCAGTTTAATGACGTGGTGGTCGATTGTTCCCAGTTTAATGACGTGGTGGTCGATTGTTTCCAGAGAAAGGTGGGTGTTTGACAGAATCAGGTCCCTGAAGGACTTCGGTCTCCGTTTGTATGAAATTGGCGGTCGCAGCTTGATTGTTTGTTAACACGCCAGGGGACAATGATATTTCTCCCGCCTTGTATTGTTTCTCAACCCAATCCTTGAAGATACAACAGTCTTCAATAGTGTGCCCCAGCACTCGGTGGTATGGGCAAAAGTTGGGATGATCAGTCTTGTTCGCTTCACTTAGCCTTCTCGGTTCTGGTAGCCGCAGGCCATTCTTTAGAGCATCTTTAAAAATTTTGTGGACCTTGTCCTTTCGGAATGAGTAGACCTTATTTCTCCTTTCCTCCAAAGTTGGCTCTCGAGGCTGGTCAGTCTTTGCCCCGCCCGTTCTCTGCTTATTTGGAGAATCGGTGATGTTAGAACTTCCGCCTTTTCGGTTGTCGTCCCTCCAAGGTTTCGGTCTGTTTGTGAACTGAAGATCCTGAGCGGACTCGGGCTTTGAGCGTTCCAATGTTTGGACCTTTTTGGTCAGCTCTTGGAATGTTTTGAGACCCGCGGTACATAGAAACGGGGCCATCCAGTTGTTGAGATTTCCGACGAGGAGACTGACAGATTGGTCCTGCTCTATCGGCGGTTCGCATTTGACGGAGAGATTGCGCCATCGGGTTATAAAATCCGTGCTGCTTTCGTCGCTCTTGGGCTTGGTCCTCACGAGCTCGGCAATGGTAATCTTATCGCTGACGCTCATGAACCTCTGCCGAAACAGAGACTCCATTTGGACAAAAGTTGTGACGGAGCCATCCGGTATGCTCGCGTACCAGTCGAAAGCAACATCGGTCAAGCTATTAACGAACTGGCGGAGGAGAAGCGCATCATTGCCCCCAGTATTCCCGCAAGAGGCTTTGAAGTGGGCGATGTGTTGATTCGCATTTCCCGTCCCATCGAATCTTCCGAATTTAGGGATGACATAGCCGCTAGGAAATTCCACCAGATCATACTGAGCAGGATATGGTCTCCCACTACTGCTGATATCTTTTTGCGCTTCGGCTTCGGCTACCAAGGTTTTGACTTTGTTGGCAACCAAATCCATGATTTGATCTTGAGTTAGCGGGCTACTTTCATCGGTAGCCAAGGCATTTCTTGAGATATGATGCGACTGATTTTCATGTAGTTCGCCCACTTTTGGATTTGAGGGAATAAGCATCGGTTGCTTTGGCACACCACTTCCCGGTTCACGAGCAGAGCCCTCCGCTTGATTGGGCGGCTGAGAGGCAAGTCGGGTTGTGAGCTGCATCACGACATTCGTCAAGTCATCGATTTTGGAGTAGAGTTTGGCCATCTCCTTGTCTTTGTTTCTGAGCTGCTTTCGGAGCTCTTGAAGCAGCTCTTGCTCCGCGGTCCTGGGGAGGAAAGTCGGCTCTTCTTCGCCTTCCGAGCCCGACTCCTCATGGACCGAAGGGTCTTTCCGCCTATCATCCTCATCAATGGGGTTTTCATCACCCAGCAGAGGCGGCTGCTCTTGGGAAGCGGCCACCACGTTCAAGCCAGATTGGATTTGAGATGTGGTAGCCCCGTCCTTGCTCTTGCTGCGCGTGCCCACCGTGTAGACAGTGTGGACCACATACCCAGCCATTTCCTCATCTTCGGCGGGGTAACCCTGTTCTTCGAACCTTATGAGGTTTAGCCTGGCAGGAGCCCTAGCCCTTTTGTTGGCTCTATATCTGAGCCTTTTCTCCCTCTGCTTCTCGATTTTGAAGGCTTGGCGGGCATCCGCTGCCCGGAAAGCCATTGTGAGTTGATCAACGGGGAGCTTAGAGAAGACACCCGATCGCGCATTTTTCAGGGGCGCCGCTGGAGCTTGCTCGGGACGCGTTGTAGCTTTGTTGGTGTTGATGGCCTTGCCCCCAGCTGGGGCCAAGGAAAGTCGTTCAGATACCGACTCGCGTTTGAGTTGGGGCGCCCTTGAGATCACAACATTTGGTCTCCTGCCTTTCGAGACCGGTTTGTCTGCCACCGGGGCTTGAGGAGCTGGGATGGTGCCAACTGGCATGAACATGATAGAGCCAAAAGGTAGCAGAGGCTCCTCCCATTGTCGCCCAAGACTGGCCGGAAGGACCATCCTGGAGTCTATCTTCATCGTGTATGAGATGGGAGCCGTGTTGAGAGCTGAGCAGGTTTTTAGAGACATCGTTGAGAAGTGATTGCTTGAGAACCTGCATGAAAGAGCATTATTTTAGTACAAATACAGGCATGTATATTGATTGAGTTCGCATGAACATTTAACCCGAAATATGGGAGGAGAGATTGGTCCCACCGGGCGTGCCAGAATCTGTAGGGTGTTTTTCGTCACCCCAGTGAGATGGGAATACGCGCGCGCTTGTCAGGCATACTACAGATTCCCCCTGCCTAGGGAAGGCGGGGGTTTAATGATTGTGGGGATCCGAATCTCCGGCAGCCGCGGACTAAGCTGCCGTTAATTACCCCTCGCCTTTGGGGCGAGGGAACCTCCGATTAACGGGTTAAAAATGGTCATGCGAACTCAATGTGCAGTGTGCGTGTGTTTTGAAAGGGGGTTTTGGATATATCGGGAGCCACGCAGAGTTTTTTACGGGGGTCCCGCTACCCGGATAGCGGGCTGGGGGTCAAGGGGGCTAGCAGCCCCCTTGCGGGGTTCGGGGCAGCGCCCCGGCCCGAAAAATTTTTTGAGGGGGGAGAATGTTGCGGAGTATGTGTGTGTATAAATTTGTATACATATGTATATATGTATGTATGTACACAAAAGGAGGGGAAAAAGACATCCAAGGGATGCGCAGGTGCGCAAGCGCGCGCGCCACGTGTCGGCACGCGGGCGACTTGCGCACTTGCGCAGTTGCGCAAGCGCGCGCGCCACGTGTCGGCACGCGGGCGCTTTGCGCAACTGCGCAGGTGCGCAAGTGCGCGCGCCACGTGTCGGCACGCGGGCGACTTGCGCACTTGCGCAGTTGCGCAAGCGCGCGCACCACGTGTCGGCACGCGGGCGACTTGCGCACACAACAGGCTTTTAGCCTAAAAAGATTTCTCTGAAGAGAAATCAAAGAGGAGTTAAACTCCTGAGTGTTTTTTTTTTTTTGTTTGTTTTTTTTTTTTTGTTGGGTTAATGGAAGGGTTCTTCTTCTTCCTCCTGTTGCTTGCTGGATCTTGAAGATCAAGAGATGTAAAATCTCAAAATCTCTCCTTTTTAAGATCTGATGGCAGATCCAAGTTCCCCTTTGTGGGTTTTGTGGTGGAAAACTATTTAGTTTTGAAAAAGGAAGAGTAAAACTCTTGATTTAATTCAAGAGAAAGAAGAAGGTTTTGGAACCTTGAAGAAGGAAGAAAGAGCTCAGCTCTAATTTTTGTGGAGAGAATGAAAGGTATTTTTTTTATTCATCATGTTGCCTTTTATAGGCTTACACATTTACATATAGCCCCTTGGGCTTTTCAAAATGGCTTTTTGCCTATCACATGGCTTATGTGTCATTTGTTTTTGCACATAAGCCATGAGCTTACAAAAATTTGGCTTTATGCCCATTTTGCATACAAAAAATCATGCACAAAAATTACATAAAAATTATTTGTTACATGATTTTTGTTGTTGGCATGGAGGAGGCTGGCCGCGGCCTTGACTTGGGCATGGGCCCGCTTGCCCTGGGCTTGGGCCCACCTGCCTTGGGGTTGACCTTGACTTTGACTCGGTCAACGGGGGTGTAAATTTTTACCCCAACATGCACAGTGATATATATGATATATCCCGCACCTCATTCGACGAGGAAAGGGCCGACGATCCCTTCACCGGGAGTGACCCCTTTAGCAAAACTAGAAAAGCCTCAAAATCACTCCATTTCAAAACTTTATTTGATTCTACAACGATATTAAGTTCATTACGCAATAGGTTTTCAGAAAAACCTGTCGTAGCCCTCCGTCATTTCAGATAAGTTACATATAGTATTCTTGCTACATTTGTTGGCTTTCGTCAAGGTGTAGTGTGCGGTAGCTATGTGCTGTTTATCTGCTGCATATGATGCGACTGGATTAGGGTAGTCATACGGCTTTGTTGGCTTTCGTCAACGGTCGTGCGGGTGGGTTTAATTCAGTCAAGAAATGTACGGGTTGAACTTGACTAGAGGGCTGTGGTTTGTTGGCTTTCGTCAAGGTCATAGCACGCTAGGGGCAAAAGCATTATTGGGAATTTCAAGTGTTGAAATTTGCAATGAGATTGCATACCTTCTATGAGATAGTTGGATCCCGATACCCACTGCGAGTAAGAGTTACTCCTGGGAGAGTTTTACACACTACAATTAGCCGATCAAGTAGGTGTCTAGAAAGGTGTTAACGAGGTTACGCCTCTGGGAAAACAAGGTTTACTATAATTAGGTCCGTACAAAAGCACGGGGAACCTCCCTCAAAGTACCGACACTGGCCTGGCTGAAAGATCGACGAAGTTGTAGGGTGTAATTAATCCCGGCTAGTCTTTCCTTTTAAGGTTTGAAGGAAGATTTGATAAAAACCAGTGGGAGCCATCCTGATTAGATAAGATAATAACCAATCTGATCTTGCACGAGCATACGCTAAAGTGTTTTCTTCTCTCTCTCTCTCCAGGTAGCGACCATTTCATGCCTTAATCAAGATAATAATATGGATGTATTGACCGAACCCGCATGTTATACTGTGCAGGGGAACGTTGGACCCGTTCTATCTTATAAATGTTATAAGACTGAACAGGATATAGGGGAATACCAGGATTCCCATGCCACCCGAATGAAGAAAGTACATGATGATGCATTTTCTTCGGGTGTGTTCGTTACTGAGAACTGTTTCTCCATTTGCTCTACGTCCTGGGTATTGGATACCGGGTTAGGATCCCATATATGTAATCAGTTACATGGGCTTAGGAAAGGTAGAGAACTTGGAGAAGGTGATAAAGACATGAAAGTTGGGAATGGTGCAATTGTTGCAGCTAAGACTGTCGGGGAATATCACCTTGCATTACCAACTGTAATACATTGGTTCTGAACGAATGCTATTACATGCCGAACCTGATATGCAACATTATATCGGTTTATTTATTGAGTAAAGAGGGATATAATTTTGTATTACAGGATAATGTTATGAACATTTTCCGTAACCAAAAGTTGGTTGGATCAGGCACGTTGTGCAATGGCATTTATGTTCTAAATCAATCAACAGTTCTGAGTATAACAAACACACACAAGAGGAAGAGTTCAGAACTGAACGAATCCTTCTTGTGGAATTGTAGACTGGGTCACATCAATGCGACACGACTGGCCAAGTTGCATAAGGATGGATATTTGAAACCATTCGAATTTTCATCTTATGACACTTGCCAGTCATGTCTCAAAGGCAAGATGACCAAAACTCCGTTTACGGGACACGGGAAAAGAGTTACGGAACACTTGGGACTAGTACATAGTGATGTATGCGGTCCAATGTCTACACATGCCAGGGATGGTTCTTCGTACTTCATTACATTCACTGACGATCTCTCAAGATACGGACATGTGTACTTAATAAGACACAAGTCTGAAGCTTTTGAGAAATTTAGAGAATATAAACAAGAAGTCGAGAACCAAACCGGAAAAAGTATTAAAATCCTTCGATCTGATCGAGGAGGTGAATACTTGAGCAATGAATTCCTGGACT
Source organism: Agapanthus africanus (assembly GCA_030015575.1). Classification (NCBI taxonomy): domain Eukaryota; kingdom Viridiplantae; phylum Streptophyta; class Magnoliopsida; order Asparagales; family Amaryllidaceae; genus Agapanthus; species Agapanthus africanus. The sequence continues at coordinate 421,493,911 of CM057344.1, forward strand.
TCCTAAAAGAGAATGGGATTCTCTCTCAGCTGACTCCTCCATATACACCACAGCACAATAGTGTATCAGAACGGAGGAACCGCACCCTATTAGATATGGTACGCTCTATGATGAGCACAGCTGAGTTACCTATTTCCTTCTAGGGGTATGCGCTTGAGACAGCCATACATCTATTGAATATGGTCCCAACCAAATCTGTGCCTACCACTCCATATGAGATATGGAAAGGAAAGAGACCAAGTCTTAACTATGTTAAGATATGGGGTTGTCCAGCCTATGTCAAACGACAAAATCCAGACAAACTCGAGGCACGGTCTGTTCTATGCAAATTTGTAGGATATCCCAAGAATTCTCAAGGGTATATCTTCTACCACCCTGAGGAACAAAGAGTGTTTGTTTCTCGGCATGCCACCTTTTTAGAAAAGGAATTTCTTGAAAAAGAGATTAATGGTCATGAGGTAGAACTGGAAGAGGTTCCAGCTGCAGAAGCTACAACAGAAGATCTGGTGGAACCAGAGGATTCCGTAGTTCCCGATGAACCCCAGCCACTCCACCGATCTAGTAGGGTTCCTCGCCAACCTGAGAGATACTACGGTTTTCTCATGGATGGAGGGAGCGAGGATTGCATCATGGAGGATGATGACCCAACTAGCTTCGAGCAGGCCATCACGAGTAGGGACTCAGTGAAATGGCTGGATGCTATGCGGTGACGAGATGGAATCCATGTACACCAACAAAGTATGGACTTTGGAAGTTGCTCCTGAAGGGGTAAAGTCCATTGGGAGCAAGTGGATCTTCAAGAAGAAACTTGGTGTAGATGGGAAAGTGGAGACTTTCAAAGCTAGACTTGTTGCAAAAGGTTTTCGTCAAAGACCAGGTGTGGAGTATGACGAAACCTTTTCTCCAGTGGCTATGCTTTAATCCATCCGGATCATGCTTGCCATCGCTGCATATCATGATTACGAAATCTGGCAAATGGATGTTAAGACCGCCTTTCTAAATGGTGATTTAGAAGAGTGCGTGTACATGACTCAGCCAGAGGGCTTCGTAGACAGTGGGAGCAGCGGGAAGGTGTGCAAGCTGCTTAAATCCATTTATGGATTAAAGCAAGCATCGCGGAGTTGGAACATCTGCTTTGACGTCGTTATCAAAAAGTTTGATTTCGTCAAAAACCTAGATGAACCTTGTATTTACAAGAAGGTGGCAGAGAGTAAGGTTGTCTTCCTCGTATTGTACGTGGACGGCATACTCTTGATAGGAAATGATATTCCTATGCTGCAATCGGTCAAGCTCTTCTTATCACAAAGATTCTCAATGAAAGATCTTGGTGATGCCTCCTGCATATTGGGAATTAGGATCTATAGAGATAGATCCAAACGGATTTTGGGATTGTCCCAATCTAGGTACATTGACACCATACTAAAGAGGTTTAGTCTGGAAGAATCCAAGCGTGGGAACTTGCCCACGATCTCTGGAGTCACTCTCTCCAAAGAGATGCCTCCCAAGACTGATCTGGAGAGAGCTCGCATGCAAGGGATACCCTATGCTTCGGCTGTAGGCTCTATCATGTATGCGATGCTATGTACCAGACCCGATGTAGCATACTCACTAAGTGTAGTGAGCAGGTATCAAGCTGATCTTGGAGAGAGTCACTGGACAGTTGTGAAGAGCATTCTCAAGTACTTGCGAAGGACTAAAGAGATGCTCTTGGTGTATGGTAACGGAGAACTCCAAGTGGAGTCCTTTACCGATTCGAGCTTCCAGAGTGATAAGGAAGACTCTAAGTCGCAGTCGGGATTTGTCTTTACCCTTTACGGAGGGGCGGTTACCCGGAAGAGTTCCAAGCAGGAAACCGTGGCAGACTCGACGATGGTGGCTGAATACATCGCTGCCAACGATGCTGCCAAAGAGGCTGTCTGGATCAAGAAGTTCATTACTGAACTTGGAGTGGTTCCATCCATTGAGCATCCAATACCTTTGTATTGCGATAACAATGGAGCGGTAGCTTTGGCCAAGGAACCCAGGTCCCATCAGCGATCCAGGCATATTCTGAGGCGGTATCACCTGATCCGGGAGATAGTTGATCGCCGGGAGATCGAGGTCAGGAGGGTTGACACGAAGAACAACACGGCGGATCCACTCACGAAGGCCATTCCCCAGATACAGTTTGAGAGACTCTTCGGGATGCTCGGTATGCGATACTACAGCAGCTGGCCCTAGTGCAAGTGGGAGATTGTTTGTTGTATGTATGCCCTAGAGGCCAGTATTGTACAGATGATGTATATTATATTGGATGCTTGGACATATATAGAGATGACTTTCTTGCTCGATATGATAGTATGCTATCTGGTTTCTCTTTATCTTAACATGTACACTAGTCTCTTTAAACTGTCTTATAGTTACATGTTTGTAAAGCCCTTAGGATGTGTACTTGACTGCCTGGACTATGATGTAGATCATACTAGTGGGGACATGGTAGTCCATAAGTACATCTTTCAAGGTCCCTAGTCATAGGTGTATCGAGACGGGGCATCGATATACCAGAGTAGACTAGCATATACGCTTCTCGACCCATGAGATGGGCGATGGATGATCCGATATCCATTGGTGTTTGACATCAGAGATGGTATACGGGTGCTCAGTGGAGACTGGGTACACTGGACGGACTCGCCGAGAACTCCCAGATGGTATTATACCTCACGTCAGATGGCAGTTCTCAGGTGACACTTGTGCAGGTTAGTCTGTAGACCCGAGATCGTCATACAGTCTTGTGTGATTCCTACTGTACTTTGATCTCCACCATACCACGTCCATGAGGGCGTGCAAAATGGTGGTCTTTGGGTACAGTCCCGAGTCACATGGAGACAATGAGCGATAGGAGGGGTTTCGTCTCTCCCGGTATTGGGGGTTGATGTTGCGCTGTGCTCGATTGGCCGTAACAGGGAAGTCCCTGGCCAGGGCTGATCAGAGATTTGCTGGTAAGTGTTACCAGTAGTTTCTCGACCCGTTATGAGCCTCACATCGGCACGACTTATCGGTTATTGGGGTCTGACGTTTATCACCCCTAGACTTGATATGCGACATATCAGACGAACAGACCGGACTGTACTGTAAGTGTTACTGGTAGGAATCACAGGAGTATGAGCGGGCTAGCTCGTCGATCTTCTGATCGCTCAATACCCGGATGGCCATTACTTTTAGCAGACCGCTTGCGGCTTGTGGGTGTTTGATATGATCATCATCTGCTACCGGAGTATTGACGAGTCTTTAGAGTCCTACACAGAGGTTTCCTGGCTCAAGCGAAACGAAATAGGAGCGCATATGAGATATGTGCAGGACCGAGAATAATGCGTGTATGTGATACCGTATTCCATTCTCGCGATGAATGTATCGATTGGTTATATTCGATATAACCTAGATATCGAATCAACGATTAATTCGATAAGCCGATACATAGGATACTAGTCGGTTATATAAGATATGACCGGATCGTTAAGTCAAGTGTTGATTTAATGATTTAATGTATAATTATATATTTGATATATTATTTTGCATTAACTAGTATTGGTTCACTTTAAATGGATTTTCTCACTTGATGTGCAAGTTGTATATGTGATATACTTTTGTGCACATCTTTGTATCATGTTTGATGATGCTTGCTCATTTGGTTAAGTGTAAAGAATTAAACCTAGGTTAAGAAAGTGATTAGGGTTTTAATTATCCATTCTTTTATTTATTGATTTTGGAAAAAGAATGGGATAAGAATACAAAATGGTTGCTTTCATTCTTGAACCTTTGTGAAGCTTCATGAAGCTTTGACCAAAGTGACCAATTTGTCTTCATGCTTAACCCTAACCACTCTTCTAACCTTGGTCAATTCTCTACACCTAACCATGGTTCCTATTATGATAAGTATTCATTTCTTTTTCATTTTTGATTAACTTATCATAATATTTTCCTTCTTCTTGATCATCTTCTTCAAGTAAGAAAGCTTGATGCCATCAATGGCAACTTGAGTTCTAAAGTGAGAAATCCAATTCTAAAGTGAACCCACCTCCTATTTCTTCACCCTCTACCTCTTGCAAAGTTGTTTTGGGTGTTTTCTTCACAAGTTTCATAAATTTGTGAAGTCGGAGCTTGAACTTGTGATGCCTCGACGTAGATCATCTTCGGCACGAAGCCGACGACCTAGTCCGCCCATTTCTCCGATCAAGCCGACGATTGAGTCCGGGATTCGAGATGGACAGCGAGAGGATGCCTACGTGGAGCTAAGGAAGTGGAGAACCGGATCTACAAAGGTTGTAGCCTCTCTCCTTTAGTTAAGATGTTAACTAGTTTCGTTTTCGCCTAAACTTCTAGTCAACGATCCGTATTAGGGTTTCTCGGCACCCGTAAAATTCAAAATTGGCATGGTTGATGCCTTGTGAGACCTCTTGAAAGTGCCTAGGAACCATACAGAAACGACCAAAATTAAGTTTGGGGGAAATTGATCAGTCGAAAATATTGCATTCTTAACACATCAATTTCCCTACTCTTTGCAATCATCTAAAGGTGTTTGGTATAAATATAGCACATATTAGCAATTCTTCTATAAAATATCACTTAACATGTGTTATATATTATAACCGGAATTTGGAGGGAAATTGTGTGTTTATTACTACACCCGTGATCTTTGTATATCATCACTTGTCTCGAGATTGTGTGCAGGAAATTCTCCAGGTAAAAGAGCCAGAACTACTAAAAGATATAATAAAATACATCAAATCCAAGACTTGTGATCTGGCAGTAAAAAAGAAAGTATAAAAATATTCCAAATATCAGGAAAGTGCCATAAAGCCAACACAAATCAGCACTAGAAATTTAATGCAGAGATTACCTAAAAAGGCCGCGGATCTGCGGCCGATTCAACTCGTCGGTGGTTGGAACTTTTCCCGAGGCTTCTCTTTTAACGGCCAAACTACTTCAAGATGCTTCAAAGTCCCTAGAAATCTCCATAAGCTTCTCTACAATAGCCAATCTTCTAGTGTAAGCTTGGTACCTACCTAGCTTCTTATGCAAGCCTCATAACAACCAAGCTTCCAAGGGAAGATAGACCTAGCTTCTAGGGGAAGCTAAAGGGAAAACAACAAAAAGGCACCTAGGGCTTCATTGAAAAGGTTGTTCAAGAGTTCGGTTGTTCATCAATTAGGGTAAAAATTCTAGCAAAATCCAAATCAATTCAAATCAAGTGGGGTGACCCACTTTGAGCCAAATCAAGATTCATCGAGTACCAAATCAAGCAAGCAAATGAAGATCCTTTGAAGCATCGCTGACCTTCATCCGAGCAAGAGATCCACGACGATCCGCGACTCAAGAAGATCGATGCGAAGCTAATTTCGGTGGATATAGTTACCTCCTCAAATCTTGTAATTTTTGATTGAATTGTACCTAATCATCGATTGATAAAGGTGAAAATTATAAAACTTGCTTTTCTTTACATTCTTGCATTATGAAAAGTTACCGATTCTTGATTCTTTCCTTTTTCATGATGTTTGTGAGAAATCTCCGCTTGTAGCGGAATTGAGAGAATAGGTAGATGATGATGATTAAATTCTTGAACGATTCTTAAGTCTTATGAGTTTTGTAAACTTTAGGAAATTGAATCATCGAAGTCTTAATTTGAGCGAGATCGCTTTCTTGAATGTTTTCGCTCCAAATTAGAGATCAACGATCGGTGATTTAATTTGCTAGAGGCTAGAATTTGAATGATAATCAATAAAAGGACAAGGGATGATGAAGGAGAAACCCTAGTTTCTTCAATAGATCCCTAAACCACATTTATCGTCATCGATCTAGCAACAAATTCTCAATAGATAAGAATTTATAATTATTAGTATTCATCATCACTATCAATTTGATCGATTCCTACAAGTTACTTTACAAATCTTGATAATCCAATCAATTTGGACATTTTCTTGATCTTTACTAATTCTTGATTTATGATCTATTTCTTTATGATTCTTGAAAATAAAAATTCATAAATATTGAATCATTTTCTTTTATCTTTTAAATTTCAACTCAAATAAAACGATTTCGAACAAATTACACTTTCTCAATGGACAATCCGCTTTCGCTAATGAAACTACAATAAACACCGTTAATTGATTGCGGTATAAATTTCTTTGGTTGTGATTAAAACTTTTCTATACACACGAAGATGATCAATTAGTACTGTTCTCAGAACAATCCTGCTCAGTCACTATACTAAATAGTAAATATCATAAAAACGTACTGTTCCAAAAGAAACCAATACCAAAATGTGTACAAGAATGCCACGTGCGTCTGGTACGCACAGAAATCGAAATCAATGAATGTGCCATACATGTCCACCGAAACAAAATCTAAGTGCAACGGATGTGCACGGAAACACCTGTTAAGGGAAACGGGTGTGCCTGCCAGTTGTATCAGGTGCATCTGATATGCATGAAGAATCCCGATTTAGTGCATCTGGTGTGCACCAAAATCGCATCAAGCACGCTATGCATGTGCAAGAATCAAACTCAAGTGCACAAGGTGCATGAAAACAAATAGCGAGTATCACAATCGAAATCGACGGTATACAACACATCTCAATCCAAATTAGGTATACCGTGGTATAAAATCTCACAACCACATGCATCAGCGTGCACAAATTCGAATCAAAGTACAAAAAGTACATGGAAACTACACCGAAGGCACAAGTCAAATCACATACATACCATAGGCATGAAATCAAAACCAAACATCTCGAATGACATCAAATCGAAGTCAAGTGCAACTGTCGTGCACAAAATCTCATTCATGCAAATAAATTGCCCAAAATACCGAAATCAAAAATGACGGATACATGATATTTGAATCACCAAATCAAAAATCGTAAACATTGTCGTTGATATGTCCTTCCCTCAAATTCGAGAAGGTGTCGATGCATCCAAAGCTAGTAGAGCAAGGTACCTACTTGCTTCCTGTTCATGGTCTAGCGCCTGGTGCCTTATAGGCTCTCGTCTCTCACTGCGAATTGCTAGTTACAAAGCTCATCGGCCCAATATGGAACGATGACGGAAATAGTTCCGCTCTGGCACATCCTCTAAAAGATTTCTGGCCAACTATCATGGTCATTCATAACATGTCTCGTCGACGATGCCGAACTCTGGCCTACTGTGTGTGTGTGTAATAGACCGATCCTGGGTCCAAGTCTCCTCGTGTAGTATTCCAGAAAGATTATGTCGGGGTCACTCCCAAATCTCGTTCCTGCCGAACTATCCGGAAGTTATCACCCTTTACTTAATCCATTTCTTGTTTCGGAATAGCTGTAAACTCATTACGACTTCTTCAAAAAGGTATATCCATATTTAAAGCATCTGCATGCATATTACATCTCAGATGCCAACGGAGTGGAACGCCATCTCGTCAAAATCTCGTACGGACCATTTACTCCACTTTTCTCTAATGTCGACTGATTCGGACTCGTCTCTTCGTAGCTGTATGGACCGCGCTACAAATGGCTATACTCATATCTAGAGTCTCCCATGTAACGTATCCCATCACATGATATCCGGACGACGTCGAACTTTTCGATCGATGCATCAAAATCCTATAATTCCCCGGGAGCTCAACACTTGAGCACAGTTTAATAATATCCTGCACATACCACAGTACTTATGGACTAGCCGTAGAAGGGCAAAGCCAAGCCTCATTAATGGCACCGCGGAACTGCCGCAAACCCTAAGGTTCAAAAGCGTATTGATTGATACGAATTTCTCGTTGTGTCGGTTTATAGAAAATTGTATAGAGAAATCACAACCAAAAATAATTTTGACCGCAATCAATAACGGTGTCGAATGTAGCGCGTTAGTAAGTGCGGATCGTCCATAGGGAAAGTGTAATCGTTCGTGTTTCGATTTAGATGAGTTAAAACTTTAAGGAAAAGAAAAGAAACAATTCATGATTTGTAAATTGAATTTCAAGAATTAGAAAAATCTAGATCTAATAACAAGAAAACATTAAAATCAAGAAGTGTCAATTAATGATTTCCAATCCAAATATCAAGAATCGAAGTGAGGCTCGTAGGAATCGATCGGATATTTAGATGTGATGAGATCTAGCGATTACGTATTCTTATCCATCGATGAATTGATACTAGATCGATGATGATCGAGGAGAATTAGGGATTTCTTGTGAAACTAGGTTTTCATCATTTATCCCTTATTTCTTCGTCGATATCATTCACATTTTAGTCTCTAGTAAATTCAAGAATCGATCGGATATATAGATGTGATGAGATCTAGCGATTACGTATTCTTATCCATCGATGAATTGATACTAGATCGATGATGATCGAGGAGAATTAGGGATTTCTTGTGAAACTAGGGTTTCATCATTTATCCCTTATTCCTTCGTCGATATCATTCACATTCTAGTCTCTAGTAAATTCAAGAATCGATCGTGGATCCCTAATTTCGAGCGATCACAATCAAGAAAGCATCGGAACGAAACTAGGTCGTCGATTCTCCAATCTGTCTCTGTTTGGGCTCGTACTCTTAGGGTGGTCTCCTATTGTCTAATCTAGGTTAATAGAGTTGCTTGTTTTCCTATTAATGGTCTCGGTTCATTCCAGATTCACTGCACCTACTATTTATTCACAAACTGACATTTCGATATCTAAAGTTCAGGTTTGGGGTTCTAGCTCTAGTTTGGGCTAATTTTCAATACCAAAGGGGGTTTGTAGTCACGAATACATCTCAATTACACCGTCCCAACTCAAGCAAGACCCTAACCCTCATCTTGGAATTTTCAATACCACTAAACCCTTAACTAAACACTTCTAAACTAATACGGATGCTAAAGTAAATCAATATTACACTAACGGTAAAAGAATTATCTTAATTGGGACTCAAGAATCCCCTAGAGCATCAAAATACTATTTTTCTTGGTTCCCCATACTTGTAGTGAGCTTGTGCACATTTTTTGTGAAGAGGGTGTATGGTTTTGATGTGTTTTTGGGGGTGAAGTGAGGTGGTGTAAGTGGTGGAGGAAGGAGGGCAGCCATGGAGATGAGGAAGAAGGGAATGATGAAGATGAAGTGAAGAATGAAGCCTTGGTCAATGAGACCCCTCACCCCCCCTCTCTCTCTCCTAAGCCCATGCTTCCTTGTCTCCCCATGCCACATTCTTTATTCTTTTATTTATCTTTTCTTTCCTTTTTTATTTCTAACAAAACAAAAACCCAAATACAATAGAAATGGAGCATGGTTTCAAACAATAAATGAAATGTACAAGTGTCTGCAACATGATTTGTTGCATGCCATATGCACATAACACTCTTAATGCAAATTAGAAAATGCTAATCAAGTTTAGTAATAATTCATACAAAATAAATTGTATACTACATTGTAAAATCCCCAATATTCATACATTCTTTTAAAATCAATAATAAGTATAAATTTCCAATTATTTTCCAATTTATCTGTATATAATTATACCATATCATAAAACTAATCTCCACAAATTGAAATATTCATAATATTTATTATTTTAATTATTTAACTTCCCAAAAATAATATTTTATTTTTCTGAAATGTTACACATATATTTTGCAAGATGACATGATAAGAGGAGGATTTGATCCGATTTTATGACCCGATTCGATATGATTGGATATAATGATATGAAGCGATATGATATGATATGATATATGATGATATGAGATGATATATGATGATATAAGATGAGGTGATGTACGTGGCTATAAATCCGTACTATTGATTGATGATATCATATGATGGATCATACCGTACGTGATATGATGAGGATGGATCGCCGACTTAAATATATCGACTCGAGAAATATTGATTAAAATATTTAAGTAGATATTAGAATATATTTAGAGCCATACGTATTTTTAAAACTAGCGAATCTTCGTGTACTTTTAAATGATAATTTCAAGGGACACTACGACGTTTTAAATGACATCTTTTTCAAAACATCGTAGCCCTCTAATTTTGAAAACAACGATTCATACTAATTTAAACTATAACTGTATGGCTCATATGTAATTTCGTATTTTCATACTGTTCGCGTTTACGATTTCCTTATTCTTTTTATGCTCGTGTTATGATTTTTTTTCTACATACGCTCGCATTATATTCGTTTACGATGCACACACACACACACACACTACGTTCACACCTTTATCATTATATATGACTTCGTCTGCTATGACACATGCACCATTACCGATGATGCACATGTTTTACGTACACTTACTTGTCCGCTCACATACACATCATTGGTAATTGCCATGCCACGTACACATTAGAAATCGCTATGTCACCGTATCACTTTATAACCTGTTAGCGTTTTAGTTATTGATTAGTACACAGTACCATATATTATTGTTGATATTGCACTTTCTTTACCTTGCTATACGACACGCTCATATAAACATGCTTGCTGTGAATTACAGTATTGTTCTATGCATGTACATATTATTTCATTACTGCCATGCTTTATGAGATTCTGTTTTTATGAGATTTCTGAATTTTAGAAACCGCGGATATTATTTAAAAACTTATGATTGTTTTAAAAATGCGGTTTCTCTTGATATGATATTTCGACGTCCACCATAAGATTCTTGGTGCTGAGGTACAATGATTACCCGATTCGAGGAGTGAGGAGTCACCATCTGCGGGTACATGGTGGACTCGGTACGGTACCCTGGGGTAAGAAAATCGTATAGAAAGGCGTTGAGCCTAGCAGGGGAACACCACCTACCGGTGACAGTAGTGGATTCGGCGGATACCTGGAGGATACTGACCGAAATGATATGAGACAGATGGATATGAGGGCTGATCCGATAAGACGGCGTCTGAGATATGAGGATTTACGTGTTGATGCTCGACACGGGTTTTATGATGATTTCGAGTGTAGATGCTGAGCACTCATGTTTTATGATGATTTGATGTTTCGTTGATGGACACACGTTGGATGATACATATATATACATATATGACACAGATGACATGGTACCATATATTACCACATGCACAATATTATTATATTATTATACTTGTGTATACACAATCACCCTCGTTACCACACAGCATTATATTATTATGTTACTGTATCGCCTAGGAGATCATTATACATTCAATTTCTACGTGCTGATGTCTTCTACTCACGAGTTGGCAACTCACCCCCGTTGTGCTATAGTTTTATTGCAGGACCGACCTCTTAGATCAGTAGCGGCTTACTGGCATATCTTATCTTCTGGGTGATTTGCATTAGTACCTGGGTTACACTTCGGATCGTAACCGCTATTGTACATTTATATATATTCATTTGTATCTAGTTAAAACCTCCATCAACCAGACTATGTATATTTGGCAGACCTAGAGACCAGTTTGTATATTGTTTCAGATTTAATGTCGAGACTTATATTATTCATTATATTGAGTTTGATAATATTTTGGCTTTCTTTATTTTTTTTCTTTGTTTGATCTTCATCTTGGACGTCGTATATTTCATATTGCGTGGTTGTGATTCTGCCAATTAGCGAAGAGCTTGCTCTCGTTTGGGGATGCCTATATTATTCTTTTTATGTATTCGTTTTGGATCAAAATTTATAAAGTGGGTACTGTCCAAATTTCAAATGACGAAAACGTTTTCAAATTATAGTATATAATTCACTTGCATTTCAAACGAACTTTATATATACTTTAAAAAATAAAAGAACTTGATTTCATTATACCTTTATTTCAAAACTTCAACTCCATGATATTTTCCTAAAAAAGTTTAGATTTCAGGGTTTTCGGCTTACTTGGGTTACGGTGGTGTAACGACTTAAAATTTGTTTAGAGTTAATTATAATTTAATTAGTGATATAACATGCGTTTTCGATAAAATTTAGTTAATAATTATTTTTACACACACACACACATTTATATATTTATTTAATCATTTATTTATTTATTAAATTATTTTATACACACACACATATACTAATCTAGTGTTAACAAGATATTATTAGGTTAAAACTTGTTTTAGCAACCATGACAATTTAAACCAATTTATATTTTCTTTTAGATATTTAATATATTTGGATGGTTCCAGAATTATCAATAAAAAGAAAATAATAATGAAAATGGGAGATATGGAGGTATGGTGTATTAAATGAGGTAAAATTTGTGCCATAGCTAACTTTTAGCATCACTTCTTCTCTAGAATTTTCTCTTCTTCATTCTTCTCTCTTCACTTCATCCTTTCCTCCCTCATTTTCCCATCTCCTCTCTTAAAAAATAAACCCTACACAAATCACTACAAAATTCTTCACAAATTATTTCAAAAAATCCAAATTTTCAATCTCTTCAAAAGTTCTTCTAGAAACAAGTCTTCATCTAAAGGAAACTTTTGAAGTTAGGGTCTTCTACATTTCTTTTTGAGATATGAGCCAAGTTTAAACATGTTTTACTAATCATTTGCCTTAATCATTCCTAATTTAGATTAAAAATTGAGTTTTGAGTAGTTCTAGAATTTAAAGTGAAGTTTGGAGCTAAGTTTGGGGTTATGATAAGTTGTAGGGAAACCATAACCTAAGTACTTAGTTAAGAGTATTTGAGTGCAATATATCCTTATTTAACTACAAAGTTTTCACTAAACCATTTTAATGTTTTTAAATCAGTGTCAAAACTAGTAGTAGTAAAAGGTTAGGGTTCCAATTAGAATCTTCTATCAAACCAGGGACTTCAGAGAAAAGATGCAATTACTGGGAGCTAGCCATAGGACCACGAATACACCCTCAAAACCCGAGCCCCTATTTCTAAGCTTTGGCAGTCAATATATCAGTTTTGGCCGCAAATTGCGGCCCCTCTAGAGAGTTTGGTCGTAGGTTTTTGTTGGGGTCTCTCTGGAACTCCAATTTGACCTTTGGCATGTGCAACTTTTTCTAATTTTATATATATAAAAATCTGGGACAATTTTGCCTTATTTTAGGCGCTATGTTTGCTGGGTTCCTTAGCACCCTCATTATGTTTCGAAAGGCATCAAACATGCCATTTTAAAAAATTCTAAGGTGCTAAAGAACCCTAACCAAGGATCTAACTAGAGGAATTAGGGTAAAGCAACATGTAATCAAATATTACACTAAATGAATGAAGAATACAACCTTTGTAGACCAGTCCTTCACTTCTAAAGCTCCGTGTAGTAGTCCCTTCGCTCCCACTAGTGATCTCCCGAACTCAAGTTAGGCTCCACAAAGCGAAATGAACAAGCTTGCTAGAAGTCTTTGAGGCCGAAGATGATCTACGTCGAGGAGGCTCTAACTCAAGCTACCTCTTCACTAATTGGGAATTATTGAAGCAAATAACCTAAACTAAATAGCTAATCTAGTGCAGATTGATGAAGTAGGATTTTTGCTCACTTTAGAATAATTTTTCTCACAATATTTCTTCACCTCAAGAAAAGATAGAGAGCTTTCAAGAGATGAAGGAGAAGATCATATGGAGAATGAATGAGTGAGAAAAAAACCATGGGTGAAATAATATCTCATATTAACTTATGTAGAGACTTAACCATGGCTTAAGATAATGGTTGGGTTAATAAATATCTAGGGTAAGACAAATTAGTGGACTAAGTCAATGGTTACTACAAGCTTCCAACCATGACTCATTTCCACCTAATTTTGTATTTACCTTAAATAATTAAAACCCCTAATTATCATTAGCAAGGTATGAGTCTCATACACCCATGTATAATATATCATCAAGCATGATACAAAAACAATAATATATATCACATATATATTATATACGAGTGAGAAAAAGAAATGCTTAAGTGAGCTAATATTAGTTAATGTAAAATTAGTATATCAAATATATAATCACACATTAAATAATTAAATCAACACTTGATTTAATAATCCGGCAATATCACATATAACCGACTAATATCATTTGTATCAACTTATCGAATCAACACTTGATTCGATAAGCCGGCTATATCACATATAACCGACCAATATCACATATCGTGAGATTAGAATACGGTATCACATACGCGTATTAATCTCGGTTCCACACATATCACATATGTGCTCCTACTTCGTTTCTCCTGAACCAGGAAGCCTCTGTGCTGGACTCTAAAGTCTCGTCAATACGCCGGTAGTAGGTGATAATCATATCAGTCACCCACAAGCCGTCAGCGGCACTAGCTGGACGTAACGGCTACCCGGGTATTGAGTGATCAGAAGATCAACAAGCAAGCATGCTCATACTCCTGCGAATCCAATAAGTAACAATACCGTATAGTCCAGTCTGTTCGTCTGATATGTCGCATATCCAGCCTGCGCGTGGTAAACGTCAGACCCCAAAAGCTTGATAAGTCATGCCGATGTGAGGCCTATAAAGGTTCGAGAAACTACCAATAACACTTACCAGTAAATCTCAGCAACCCTGGCCAGGAATTTCCTGTTATGGGCAATCGAGCATAGCGCAACATCAACCCCCAATACCGGGAAAGACGAAATCCCCTCTTATCGCTCATTACCTCCATGTGACTCGGGACTGTACCCAAAATCCACCGTTTTGCACGTTCTCTTGAACGTGGTAAGGTGAAAATCAAAGCACAGTAGGAATCACACAAGACTCTATGACGATCTCGGGTCTACAGACTAACCTGTACCAGTATCACCAGAGATCTGCTATCTGATATAAGGTATAATACCATCTAGGAGTTCTCGGCGAGTCCTGTTCAGTGTACCCAGTCTCTACTGAGCACCCGTATACAATCTTTGATTCAAACACCAATGGATGTGGGATCATCAATCGCCCATCATATAGGTCAAGAAACGTATACGCTATGGAATATCGATGCCGCTCTCGATACTCCCACGACTAGGAATAATTGAAGGATGTACTTACGGACTACCCTGGCCCCAGTAGTATGATCTACATCATAATCCTGGTAGTCAAGTACTCATCCTAAGGGCTTTATCAACATGCAACAGAGAGACAATAAGTGTACATGTTAAGATAAAGAGTAACCACAAAGCATACTATCTTGTCGAGCAAGAATGTCCTCCTTATATATGTTGAAGCATCCACTATAATATACATCATATGTATAATAATGGCCTCTAGGGCATACATACAACTACCAATATCCCACTTGCACTAGGGCCGGTTGTTGTAGTATCTCATACCCAACGTCCCATAAATGTTTTTCCTTGGAAAGGCCTTTGTGAGTGGATCCGCCGTGTTATCCTTCGCGTCAACTATCCCGACCTCGATCCCCTGGAGATCAACCAGCTCCCTGATTAGGTGATACTGTCTCAGAATATGTCTGGATCACTTATGGGACCGGGGCTCCTAGGCCAAAGCCACAACTCTATTGTTGTCACAATAACAGTTATTTGACGCTCAATGGTAAGAACCATGTTCATCTGATGAACAAGAAATATCTAGACATCCACTTTGGTAGTATCGTTGGTAGCGATGTATTCGGCTTTTACTAGTTTGCCACAGTATCTAGTTTGGAACTCTTCCAACATACCATCCCTCCACTGAGGGTAAATACAAAGCCTGAGACTGAATTTCAGTCGACCTTATCACTATGGAAGAACGAATTGGTAAATGACTCCCACTGGAATTAACCGTTACCAAACACCAAGAACATTTCTTCAGTGCTTCTCAAGCACTTAAGAATGTCCTTCACAGCTGTCCAGTGATTCTTCCAAGATCCGATTGATTCCTGATCACTACACCTAGTGAGTTAGCTACATCTAGTCTAGTACATAACATCGCATACATGATAGAGCCTAGTGCCGAAGCATAGGGTATCCCTTGTATGCGTGCTTTCTCCAAATCAGTCTTGGGAGACATCTTTTTGGAGAGAGTGATTCTTGAGTAAGTGGTCAAACCACCATGGTTAGAATCTTCCATACTAAACCCCTTAAGTATGGTGTTAATGTACCTAGATTTGGGACACTCCTAACATCCGCTTAGATCTATCTCTATAGATCGTAATCCTCAAGATGTAGTAGGTATCACCTAGATCTTCCATGGAGAATCCTCGTAATAAGAAGAGCTTGACCGAGTGCAGCATACGAACCCCATTTCCTATCAAGAATATGTCATCTACGTACAATACGAGGAAGACAGTCTGACTATCTACAACCTTCTTGTATATACAAGGTTCATCTACATTTTTGATGAAGTCAAACTCTTTGACTGCCACATCCAAACAGATGTTCCATCTCCGCGATGCCTGTTTTAATCCTGATGGACTTAATCATAGCCATTGGAGAAAAATGTTTCATCATAATCCACACCTGGTTATTGATGAAAGCCTTTTACTACAAGTTTAGCTTTGAATGTCTCAACTTTTCCATCTACACTAAGAATCTTCTCAAGATCCACTTTCTCCCGATAGGTTTTAGTCCTTCAGGTGCAACATTCAAAGTCATACTTTATTGGTTTACACGGATTGCATCTCAGATCGCATAGCATCCATCCATTTCATAAATTCCCCACTCGTGATGGCCTGCCTGAACCTAGTTGGGTCATCATCTACCATGATACAATCCTTGCTCCCACCGTCACTGAGGAAACCGTAATATCTCTTAGGTGGATAAGGAACCCTACCGGATTCGCGGAAAGGCTGAGGATCGTTAGAGACTATTAAATCCTTTGGTTCCACTAAATCATTAGTTCCAGTTTGTGTAGCTGGAACTCTTTCCAGTTCTACCTCATGACCACAAATTCGTTTTTCAAGAAAATCCTTTTTCTAAAAAGGTGGCATGTTGAGAAACAAAACACCTACTGTTCCTCGGTTTGGTAGAAGATATTCCCTCGCAAATTTTTTGGATATCCAACAAACTTACAGAACTGACCTTGCCTTGAGTTTGTCCGTATTTTTCCTTTCAACATAGGGTGGACAACCCCATATCTTAACTCGTTTAAGACATGGTCTCTTCCCATATTGCATATGGAGTGGTAGGCACTTGATTTAGTTGGAACCCTGTTCATGTCACGACCCAAAATTTGGCACATGACCGGCACTTAAACCACGCGACGTCTACAGGCATATTGCAATTTAAGTAAGCCGAAACCCAGAAATCTAAACCATCAAAAGTAGTAAGTGATGAAAACATTTGTTAAGAACATTTGGAAATCTAAAGTAAAATCTTTAAAGTTTAAACTATTTTCTTATAAATTTCGGCAACACCTCCTTTATAAAAACTAGCCCCGAAACGGGTACAAACATAAGATATAAGTAAAGCAACATATGATATAAATAAAATATCCCCAAACGGAAGCAATCACGCCCAACGGCGGAAACAACCACCACAAGAATAATATACGACGCCGTAGCGAAGAAACGGACAATATAGTGAAAAACAACATAAAAGATAAAACTGCATAATGAAAGTCGGCTCATACGAGCTCGACACCCAGAGTTAAAAAATAATATACAATATCGTCCTCACAACTGGTCTCCAAATCAATACATAAATGGTAGATGGAGAGTAATAGATAAAATAAGATGCACAATGAAATATAAAGTCGGATAACCGCAACCCACCTACAGCAAACGGCTCACGGCCAACCGTAGCGGTATCCGCTGCCAAAAAGATACAATAGATAGCCCCTGTCGTGACTACTCTGAGAGTCAACCTGCAAAACACTGTGGCACAACGAGGATGAGTTGCCAACTCGTGAATAGTAAATAACATCATACAGGTAATCGCAAGTATGCACGTACTGCGATACCCTATCACATGTAATCTGATAGTATCGATATGGTAATCTAGGTATGCGACAATCATGAAAGGTACTCTATTAGGTACTACAAGTACATGATGCAATGCATATCAATAAATGCAGAGTATAGGATAAAACATATCATCCTCACGAATCATCATCGTGGGAAAACCCGGTGTCCATTAATACACCCCAAATCCCAATACCTTAGGTGCCGTCACCGTGATTGGCCCTCATATCCTGTAAATCTCAAAGAACCTGAGTGCGCAACATCGGCACTCGAAAACATCATGAAATACTCGTGTCCAGAATCGACACGCAAATCCGCATATACCGGGCTTTGCCAGTCCGGATCGGCCCATGGGCTCCGTCTGCGGGATTGGCCCTCGGGCTCCGGCAGTACGGGTCGGCCCATATCCATCTCTCGACTCTGGTCGGTATCTTTCGGATAACCTCCAGGTCCAACCAATCACCGGTAGGTAGTAGTCCCTCTGCCAGGCTCATCGTCATCCCCACGAAATCTCTCTCTGGCCCTCGGGTACCATACCAGGTCCACCATGAACCCGTAGATAGATCATTCGCCTCCTCGAATCGGGTTTCTATCACACATCTCAGAACCGAGAAAACGCATGGTGGACGCACTGAAATATCAAATAAAGAGAACTGGGTTTTCAAAACAATGCATACTTTCTTGAAATAATACCACGGTTCTCAAATCCATAAAATCATATAAAATACGTATATCAATGCGTAAATCCATACAATATGATATATGCAACATAAAACCGTAATATGAGCATATCAAGGGAAAACGCCATTTAAAATGAATCCAGTTTTTAAATGTATCATACGGTTCCCAATTTCCCCAAAATCAAATCCAACAACATATAAAGGTGTACATGTAGCTATGTATGCATGATGTATCTCATATGCGCAATAAAACAATAATCCATGTGTCAATATCAATAACAAGTACAATACGGCACGTGTGTATAGGTTTTGAGTGTCATGGCAATTATCGACGGTGTGGGTGTAGCATACAATTTAGTGCTCGTGCAATATGAACCGTCAGTAATGGTGCAGTGTCCACTAGGTACTAGGTCAAGGTACAACAAGTAATGGTATATATGATGCTCATGCACAATCAACATATATGAATATAAACATGCGTCTATAATATCCTATTAAGCCCTGACGCATAACGCCATATGGGCGATTTCCCCGTAGATGTTAAATCTACTTACCGTGATCTCGAGCTATGTATATCCGACCACCTGCTTCCCCTTTCTTGCAGCGTCCGAAGTCCCCGATTGCGATCCTATTAATACAAAACATAGAAAGTGCATCTCAGAATCGACCAATAATACATACAATTACGCTCAAATCGACGCACCGACTCCAACATTCTTTAAAGCGTTCGCTTAGCGGCTAACGTGTGTGGCGACACTACTAGAACAAACCCTACATGCAAAAATCACGCGAAGCACAGAAACTAAGTCGGACACTGTATCGCACGTCGACATAACACAAAGAACTAGCTAATCGATCCCAGATTTCACCCACGGTAAAAACATAAAAATCTAGCAGTACCAAACACCTTTAAAACACTGCAGACAGCTACCCTGAAAACTACAACCCCCCCCGGACCTCGTACGGCCGAGCTCGCAGGATTTGTACCTGATGCCGCTGGCCAAACAGTGTCGTATGGGGTCAGGGTCTCAGGTGTAAACTCAGGGTCTCTAGCACTACACTATTACACTGCTTGTTTTAACAGTGCACACTCGGGGTCATAGCAGCTTACAGATATCCTAAAATGACACTAAAAGACGATATCGTGCACAAAACTATACTTTTAGTGTTCTAAACTGAAAGTACAAAGCAACACTACAAAATAAACTCCTAATTAACAGTTTAGAGTCACTACCGTCCCAAACTTACCCAAAACCCTAGCTTTCCATGCTTCAAGTGGTCCTAGTGGCTTGGTTTGGCTTCTTAAAGGGTTTTGGTATGGTTATATGGAGATTTTGTTTGAGTTTGTGAGGATAGGGTTAGGGTTTCAATTGAGAGAGTGAGGGAGTGAGTGAGGTGAAGGAAAATATGAGAAGGAGAAAACAAATGAGAGTGAGATTGAGGGGATGAGGGTGTATGCATGAGGGTGAGGGGTTTGGGAATGAAGAGTGTGTTTAGAGGAGCTATGCATCCCCCTCTCTCTTCATTTAATGCATGGCATGCTTGCCATGCCTCATGATGCCTTCTCTCTCTCTCTTCCTCTCTCTCAAGTCAACATAATATAAAATCCCTTTTTAATTTAAAATTTGAAAACTAATTAATTTAAATAATACATAAGACTTAATTAGAATGGGGTTAAGGTGCCATGGTCACTTAAGCATGGTTAACAACCCAATTAACCCTAGGTTAACATCACATGGTTGTGCAAGCCCGAAATAAATATTAATAAAATATTCATTAATTTTTATAAAATATTTGAAAACTATTTTGGTAAATTTTTTACTAAAAAATCTGCATTATCGCTTAATTAACACTAATCGCATCATAAGGTGTTACAATCTTCCCCCTTTAAAGAAGTTCGTCCCCGAATTTAAAAGTCTTACTATGCATACCTTCAAAGAGATGAAGGAATTTCTTCCACATCTCGCTCTCGGCCTCCCAAATGACTTCTTCACCATTTAGGCTACGCCAAAGAATCTTCACAGATGGCAAGTCCTTTGACCGAAGTTTCTTCACCTGCCGATCCAATATCACTACTGGCTGCTCGGTGAACGAAAGATCGCGCTCTAGCTGAACGGTCTGGTGCTGAATCATGTGAGAAGGGTCATGACGGTATCTGCAAAGTATCGACACATGGAATACGGGTTGAACATCCAAAAAATTGGGTGGAAGAGCCAAACAGTAGGCAACGGTACCAACTTGCTCAAGGATCTCGAAAGGACCTACAAATCTGGGACTGAGCTTTCCTTTATTCCCAAATCTCATCACGCCCATCATCGGAGAAATCCGTAGGAATACATGATCCCCCACTGCGAACTCGAGCCTGTGATGATGACGTTCAGCATAAGACTTCTGTCTGCACTGGGCTGCTCTCATCCTATCCTGAATCAGCCGGATCTTCTCCGTAGTCTCTTGAACTAGCCAGGGTCCCAAAATCCTGCTCTCGCTATGTTGAGTCAAACAGACTGGCGATCGACACTTTCTACCATACAAAGCCTCAAAAGGTGATATTTGAATCGTTTCTTGATAACTGTTATTGTAGGAGAAATCTATCAACGGCAAGTGACGATCCCAACTGCCGCCAAAATCAAGCATGCACGCACGAAGCATATCCTACAGAGTCTGTATAGTCCGCTCTGACTGACCATCGGTCTGTGGATGGAAAGCGGTGCTAAAGCTCAAACGGGTAACCAAGGTTTCCTGAAGCTTCTGCCAAAGACGGCTAGTGAACTGGGTGCCCCTATCAGATACATTGCATGAAGGAACTCCGCGCAGACGCACGATCTCATCAATGTACAACTGAGCATACTAAGCATAACCGAAAGTGGTCTCACTGGAAGGAAGTGAGCCGCTTTCGTCAACCGGTCTACAATCACCTAAATGGAGTCGTACCCTCGACTAGACCTAGGTAGACCCACAACGGCGTCCATGGAAATCTGCTCCCATTTCCACTCCGAAACGGGTAAAGGATGCAGCTCTTCTACCGGCCTCTGATGCTCAGCCTTCACTTGCTAAAAAGTCAGGCACCTAGAAACAAAATCCAAAAAATCACTCTTCATCCCTACCCACCAATAGATATCTCTCAAGTCACGGTATATCTTGGTGGAACCTGGGTAAACACTAAAAGCTAACTGATATGCCTGCTCTAGGATCTCGTGGCTCAACCCATTAGTATTAGGTACACACAAACGAGTCCCAAAACGCAGCACACTCCGGTCATCAATCAAGAATTCCGAATCTCTACCCTGCCGAACATGCTCACGAATATCAGACAAACGGGCATCGGCGGGCTGTGCTTCATGAATACGATCTAGTAGAAGTGGACGGGCGCGGACATGAGCAAGTTGTTCCCCAGTGGATGTGAACTCAAACTGTACTCTGCTGTCGCAAAAGCTCTGCCATTATGCAGAAGACTGTATCTGAACTGTTCTCAACTGGGACAAGCTACCCCCGGGCCTACGACTCAAAGCATCGGCTACCACATTAGTCTTGCCCCGGTGATAAAGGATCTCACAATCATAGTCCTTCACAAGCTCTATCCAACGGCGTTGTCTCAAATTCAGATCCCGCTGCTGGAAGATGTACTTTAAGCTCTGCTGGTCGGTGAAAATCTGACACGACTCTCCGTACAAGTAGTGTCTCCAAATCTTAAGCGCAAAGAACACCACGGCCATTTCAAGATCGTGAGTGGGATAATTCTGCTCGTGCTTCTTCAACTGCCGGGAAGCATAAGCGATAACTCTATCCTGCAGCAGCAATACACAACCGAGCCCCACTCGAGAAGCATCACAGTATACGACAAAGGCGCCCAATCCAGAAGGCAAAGATAAAACTGCTGCAGTCGTCAACCGAGTCTTCAACTGCTGAAAACTCTACCCACATGCCTCAGTCCAAAGAAAAGAAACCCCCTTCCGGGTCAACCCGATCAACGGTGCAGCGATACGGGAGAAATCCTGAACAAAACGCCGATAATAACTGGCTAAGCCCAAAAAGATGCGGACCTCTGTCCCTGATACAGGTCTGGGCCAAGGCTGTACGGCCTCGATCTTCCTCGGGTCTACACGAATACCGGCTCCCGTAACCACATGACCTAGCAAGTCAACACAATCAAGCCAGAAGCTGTAGGGTTCGTAGGCACTCTAGTGAGGTCTCACAAGGCATCAACCATGCCATTTTCAAAAATTATGGAAGCCGAGAAACCCTAACACGGATCGTAGACTAGAATTCTAGGCGAAAAACTAAACTAGTTAGCAAATTAACTAAAGGTCGGAAACTACAACCTTTGTAGATCCGGATATCCACTTGCTTAGCTCCATGTGGTCGTCCCCTCGCTGTCCATCAGGAACCTCGGACTCTCGCGACGGCTTCATCGGAGAAGTGAGCGGAATAGTTCGACGGCTTCGTGTCAAAGACGATCTACGTCGAGGTTGCACTAGTTCAAGCTCCGACTTCACCAAGTAGTGAAACTTGTGAAGAAAACACCCAAAACCACTTGGCAAGAGGTAGAGGATGAAGAAATAGGAGGTGGGTTCACTTTTAATTTGGATTTCTCTCACTAAAACTCAAGTTGCCATTGATGTAGCAAGCTTGAAGAAGAAGAAGAAGATGATGGTTATGATAAGTTCTTGTAAAAAGAAAATAGAAAATCAATACTTATCATAACTTAAACTAGGGTTAAGTGTAGAGAATAAACCATGGTCATTTGAGTGGGTTAGGGTTAAGCATGAAGACAAGAATGGTTAGCAAAGTCAAAGCTTCATGAAGCTTCAACATAAAACAAATAAAGCCACCATTCTTATCTTAATCCATTTCAAATAAATAAATAAACAAATAAATAAATAAATGAATATGCAAAACCCTAATTATCAAATTAACCATGGATTAATTCTATACACTTAACTAAATGATCAAGTATCATCAAACATGATACAAAAATGTGCACGAAAGCATATCACATATACAATGTGCATCAAGTGAGAAAAATCCGTTTAAAGTGAACCAATACTAGTTAATGCAAAGTAATATATCAAATATATAATTATACATTAAATCATTAAATCAACACTTGATTCAATGATCCGGTCATGTCGCACATGACCGACTAGTATCCAATGTATCGGCTTATCGAATCGATCTTCGATTCGATAACTAGGTTATATCGAATATAACCATTCGATACATATATCGCGAGAATGGAATACGGTATCACATACACGCATTATTCTCGGTCCTGCACATATCTCATATGCGCTCCTATTTCGTTTCGCTTGAGCCAGGAAACCTCTGAGTAGGACTCTAAAGACTCGTCAATACGCCGGTAGCAGATGATGATCATATCAAACACCCACAAGCCGCAAGCGGTCTGCTAAACGTAACGGCCACCCGGGTATTGAGCGATCAGAAGATCGACGAGCTAGCCCGCTCACACTCCTGCGAATCCGACCAGTAACACTTACCATACAGTCCGGTCTCTTCGTCTGATATGTCGCATATCAAGTCTAGGGGTGGTAAACGTCAGACCCCAATAACCCGATAAGTCGTGCCGATGTGAGGCTCATAACGGGTCGAGAAACTACTGGTAACACTTACCAGCAAATCTCTGATCAGCCCTGGCCAGGGACTTCCCTGCTATGGCCAATCGAGCACTGCGCAACATCAACCCCCAATACCGGGAGAGACGAAACCCCTCCTATCGCTCATTGCCTCCTTGTGACTCGGGACTTTGCCCAAAGGCCACCGTTTTGCACGCCCTCATGGACGTGGTAAGGTGGAGATCAAAGCACAGTGGGAATCACACAAGACTCTATGACGATCTCGGGTCTACAGACTAACCTGTACAAGTGTCACCTGAGAACTGCCATCTGACGTGAGGTATAATACCATCTGGGAGTTCTCGGC
Organism: Agapanthus africanus; assembly: GCA_030015575.1. Lineage (NCBI taxonomy): Eukaryota > Viridiplantae > Streptophyta > Magnoliopsida > Asparagales > Amaryllidaceae > Agapanthus > Agapanthus africanus. Next base: position 421,518,311 of record CM057344.1, read on the forward strand.
GAGTCCGTCCAGTGTACCCAGTCTCCACTGAGCACCCGTACATCATCTCTGATGTCAAACACCAATGGATATGGGATCATCCATCGCCCATCTCATGGGTCGAGAAGCGTATACGCTAGTCTACACTGGTATATCGATGCCCCGTCTCGATACACCCACGACTAGGGACCTTGAAGGATGTACTTATGGACTACCATGTCCCCACTAGTATGATCTGCATCATAGTCCAGGTAGTCAAGTACAAATCCTAAGGGCTTTACCAACATGTAACTATAAGACAGTATAAAGAGACTAGTGTACATGTTAAGATAAAGAGCAACCAGATAGCATACTATCATGTCGAGCAAGAAAGTCATCTCTATATATGTCCAAGCATCCAATATAATATACATCATCTGTACAATACTGGCCTCTAGGGCATACATACAACTAACAGAAGGCACACTTCGAGAATTTAGCAAACAGCTGGTTCTCTCTCAATGTCTGCAACGCAATCCTCAAATGCTACTCATGCTCCTCATGACTCTTGGAATAAACCAGAATGCCATCAATACTGGTCGAGGAACAGCCTGAAAATCCTGTTCATCAAATCCATGAACGCCGCAGGGGCATTGATGAGTCCGAACGACATCACCAAAAACTCATAATGCCCGTCGCACGTTCGAAAAGCAGTCTTCGGAACATCATCATTCCAAACCCGCAACTGATGGTAACCTGATCTCAGATCAATCTTAGAAAAATTTCCCGCACCTTGGAGCTGATCAAACAAATCATCAATGCGTGGTAAAGGATACCTATTCCGCACCGTCATTCGGTTCAATTGACGATAATCAATGCACAACCTCAAACTTCCGTCCTTCTTCTTGACGAATAGTACATGAGCTCTCCAAGGCGAAACACTCGGACGTACAAGTCCCCCATCAAGCAACTCTTGCAGCTGATCCTTAAGCTCCCTAAGCTCCGCCGGGGCCATCCGGTAAGGCGGTATAGAAATAGGTCCCATGCTGGGAATCAGATCAATGCAAAACTCTATCTCATGCTCTGGCGGCAATCCAAACAACTCATCCGGAAAGACGTCAGGAAACTCTCTCACGATAGGAACCCGGTCCAACGAATCTATGGTGGCTCCGGTATCACGTATGAAGGCTAAGAATCCCCGACATCCCCTACTCAAAAGCCGACTAGCACAAAAGGCAAAAATCAAACTGTGAGGGGTGGCACCACGGTCCCCATGCACAACAAGAACAAACTAGCTGGGAAAACAAAACCTAACTGTCTTCTCGCGGCAGTCCACGGACGCATAGCACATAGCTAACCGGTCCATACCCAGGAGAACGTCGAAGTCCAACATCTCAAGAAGGATCAAGTCGACGGACAACTTTCTATCTCCAATCCGAACAGCACACGACCGAAACACGTATAGGGCAACAAACGACTCGCCAACAGGGGTGGTCACAACAAGAGGCTGATCTAGCAAACACGACTCTCGACAAAATCTCGGCACAGAGTGTATTGAAACATACGAGAGCGTAGATCCCGGATCAAACAACACGTATGCATCAAAAGAACATACTAAAAGAGTACCTGAAACCACTGCATTGGATGCCTGCGCGTCCTGATGAGTCAAATTGAATACTCATGCCTGCCCTCTACCTGCAATTGGCTGTCCTCCTCCTATGCCACCCTATCCTCTCTGAACAAACTCTCCACGACCATGACCTCTCTGAGCATAAATCTGACGCGGAGCAACAACAGGAGCAAAAGGCAACTCTCTCTGAGGTGGAGAAGATGGTAAGGTGACGTGCGATACGGCTGCCTCGTCTTCACATGGCTCAGTACAATCTCGAACACGATGATAGAAACTCCCGCACTGGAAACATTCAGACGCCAGCCGCTGGACTGTTGGATATATGTATGCCCTAGAGGCCATTATATGATAGTGGATGTATTTATACATGTATATATATATTCAGTGTACATTCTTGCTCGACATGATAATATGCTATCTGGTTCTTCTTTATCTGACATGTTGATTTGATCATGCTTTTATTCATTCACACATGTTGATAAAGCCCTGAGGATATAGGCTTGACTACTGTGATTATGATGGAGATCATACTAGTGGAACATCTGTAGTTTGTAAGCATATCCTGAAATGTCCCTAGTCGTAGGTATATCGAGACGGGGCATCGATATACCTAAGTAGATTAGCGTATATGATACTAAACCCATATAATGGGCGATGGATGTTCCAACATTCATCGATGTTTGACATCGAGATCGTATACGGGTGCTCAGTGGTGACTGGGTACACTGGACGGACTCACCGAGAACTCCTATATGGAATTATATCTATCGTCGGAAAGCAGTTCTCAGGTGACACTAGTGCAGGTTAGTCTGTAGACCCGAGATCGTCATAGATCCTTGTGTGTTCTCCCATTGTACTTTGATTACCACCCTACCACGGCTCTACTGAGTCGTGCAAACAGGTGGCCGTTGGGTACAGTCCCGAGACACATGAAAGCGATGAGCGATAGGAGGGGTTTCGTCTCTCCCGGTATTGGGAGTTGATGCTGTGTTGTGCTCGACTGGCTATATCAGTAAGTCCCTGGCCAGGGCTGTTGAGATTTACTGATAAGTGTTACCAGTAGTTTCTCGATCTGTTATAGACCATTCATCGGCACGACTTATTGAGTTATTGGGGTCGACGTTTCCATCCCTAGACTTGATATGCAGCATATCTGACGAAGAGACTTGACTGTACGGTAGTGTTGCCGGTTGGATCGACGGGAGTTGTAACAGGTTCCCTTGTTTTCTTCTGATCGCTCAATACCCGTGTGGCCATTACGTTTAGCTGACCGCTTGCGGCTTGGGGGTGCTTGATATGATCATCACCCACTGCCGGCGTATTGACGAGTCTTAGAGTCCCACAAAGGAGTTGCCTAGTCCAGGAGAAACGATGTGGTGCGCATATGAGATATGCGCGTGGACCCGGTTAAAATGCATGTATGAGATACCGTATATTAATCAGGCGGTTTGCTTTTGGTCGGGTCGTATGTGATATGATCGGGTTGCTAAATCAAGTGTTGATTTATCATTGACTATTAGGTTCTCACTAGAAATCCTTTCTTGTCTTTTTTGTTGTATGCATGCATGTATGCATTCATTCTTATTCATGCACATATGGATGTGCATGCATACATACATGCATACATCATTCTATCATGGTTGTTGATATAGTGGATGATGGCAATATAAGACTCACACCCTTTATAAAATATATGGATATTATTTTTGGAAAAGAAAAATGAAAAAGGAAATTGTTTCATGGTTGAATATTTTATTCTTTCATTAACCCTTTTGTTTAACCATGATTTAATTTCTATGGTCATTTTTGTTCCAAACTAAAATATCTAGATAATTTATAACCTTGGTTAAGAATGAGAGATAGAAAATATATATATTCTCTTTTCTCATTTTTATTTTAGAAGCTTATCATTATCTTGAGTTTCATAAGCTATCATCTTCTTCCTCCTTTCTTTCTTGCTCTCTAGTTCTCTCAAGTGAGCAAAAGAGTTACCAAGTTAGGATTTTGAAGTGAGAAAATCAACCACAACACTATTCTACACTGGTCTTGCCCATTAGTGGCTTCCATTTCTTCTCTTGATTTTGTGAAGCTTCAAGCTTGGACAAAGAGGACTTTGGGTGGATCGTCGTAGACCTAGAGCATCTCAAGTAGCCAAGAAGTCTAACGTAGGCAGCTACAAAGGTTGTACTCTCAAAACCCTAGCTTTTTCTACTTATGTTTGTGTTAAAGTTAAGTTGCCCTAAATTTTCTAGCATGATCCTTTAGAATGTTTCTTTAGCACAATAAAAATTTAAATATGGCATGTGTGTTGCCTCCAAACCCTAGTAGTGGTGCTGTAGGAAACCCTTCATGGTATCAGAACCAAGCTAGAACTTTAGGCGACGCTTAGGCGAAGTTAAAAGTCCGATCGAACCAAAAAAAATATGCATTTTAACCCTTCTCTGTACATTTTTTCTAAACTTTGTTTTTTCAGATTTAAAAATACTTAAAAAATTCAGTAGGGAAATCTAAGCAATGCTGTAAAAAACGAAGCAATAAGACGTATCTATCGCCGCGGAACCGCGGCCAGACCTTGCTTGGGCCGCGGATCCACGGCCGTACAGAAGAGATATGGCCTCGTTTTTATACAGTAATGTTAGTATCTGCTTGTACATATTTTTGGGTATTTTTAATCTGACTCAAGTGTTGAGTGTTCTGGGGATTGTTTTGGATTCATTGATTCGATCGGAATATTTAATTTCGTTCTGTTTTTGGGTAATTTAGAAAGTATTAAAATGTTCGAACGGATATCATTAACACACTTTTTCCCGGCACGAAAAATTTTCAAGTGTTGAATTTTTTCTCGAGTTTAAATCTTTCGGAAATACGTGCAAGTAACGTGGTGGACCCTCTAGAAGAACAAAAATCTTAACTTGATTATGTGACCGTCTGAACTGCCTTTGAACCTTAGGGTTTGGGGCAGTACGGCGTGCCACATTTGAGGCGTTGGCTTGACCCTTCTACGGCTGGACCGCTGCTACTGTGACATGTTCCAGGATTTTTGAACTCCGCTCAAGTATTCAGCCATTAAGGAAATCTTGGGTATTTGATTATTCGATCAGAAAGTTTAATACTGTCTATTTATCTGGAATGTGATACATTATGTGGAATTCATATAGTTAGGCATGAAATGCGAAGTATGTGACATTTCGGATTTGCGATGCCTAAAGTGATTGTGCATTCCAAATGTTGTAGTTTTACACTTTCTTTTCTGTGACCGTAAGTGTAGTATGTCGAATATCGCCAGTTTCGTTGCTATACATCAACGACAATCGGGTTATGCATACTTACTTACGTTGATGATATATGATATTATGTGTTGCTGGGATATGATGTGCAGGATTGTCGCGATTGAATAGCCAGGGTTTTTTATGTGAGATGAGAGTTTTCTTTTCATTCATGTAAAATTCAAATGTAATGTAATATTTTTTTATTTGGAGCACTTTCGGGTTGAGGTTGATGCCACCAGTATTGTATATTATTTACTTTTCCGCATTAGGATAGACCCAAGGAGGGGAGCACAAGTGACCGGGTTCTGGGGTTCAGTGGGAGGCCATCTCGAGGAGTCGAGACCTGGTCTCCTAAACTCAAGAATTGGTAGGGTCGCTTGCCGCTCTCGTAGGGTCTAGGGGTGTGGGCTTGGCTATTCATCGCTACTGTGGAATCCGTATTTTCTATTGTTGGCTAAATACTAAATACGGGCGTCTTAGTATATCCCACATTATATCTATGTTTCTGCTGCCTGTATACTGTGATGTGATATCTGAGACAAATGATATATTATATATGAGATATATAGTAGACGTTGCTTATTTTTTACACCCGCGCTAGTCCCGTCCCGGTATGCCGTTAGTTAAGTAACCTAACGGTACATAATGGAACATTGCGGCGAATGCGTATGGCATAAGCGTACGCTGTATTTTCGTTTCTTTTCTGTGGTTGGCTTAAGGACTTAAATGATGGGGTTACATTAATATGATTAATGTAAAGAAAATAAACCTAAAAAGATGTTGTAGAATCAGATTTGAAAACCACTCGGCTCTTTATGAAAAAGCTATATTTCAAAACTGCGGAGCTCAAGCCACTCCTTTTGAAAACCATTTGATTCTACGACGATATCAAGTTCAAAGCGTTAAAGATTTTCTTAAAAATCATCCGCAACGCTCTATCAGTTTAGGAAGTAGAGTACTCAGTATTCGTGCTACGTTTGTTGACTATAGTTAAGGCGTAGTGTACGGTAACTAAGTGATGTCTTCCTACACTGCATATGATGCAGATTAATTAGGACATTCATGTGACTTTGTTGACCATAGTTAACGGTCATGTGAGTGGGTCTAATTAATCAAGAAATGATGGGTAGAACTTGACTAGTACTTATGATTTGTTGACCATAGTTAAGGTCATAGGTACTAGGGGTAAAAACCACATCGGGAATTTCAATAGTTGAAATTTGCAATGAGATTCCATACCTTCCATATGTTGGTTGGATCCCGATCCTACTATGGGCAATAGTTGCTCCCAGGAGAGTTTTGCAGTTTATAATTAACTAACCCATTAGGTTTCTAGAAAGATGTTAACGGGGCTACGCCTCTAGGAAGATGAGGTTTACTTTAATTAGGTCCGTGCGAAAGCACGGGGAACCTCCCTCAAGTACCGACACTGGCATGGCTGAACGGTTAGCGAAGTTGTAGACTGTAATTAATCCTGGCTAGTTTTCTTTTTATGGTTTGAAAGAAAAACTTGATTAAAGCAGTGGGAGACATCGATTAGATAAGATAATAACCAATTTGATCTTTGCAAGAGCTTTCGCTGAGTGTATTCTTTTCTCTCTCTTAATGGCAGATACCAATGACAGGACTCAAGCTTCTACTAGATAAAAATAAACTGAATGGGACCAATTATAAAGACTGCCTGAGGAATCTGAACATTGCCTTGACTTATGATAAGGAGTCATATGTCCTCACGGCTTCATCCCCGCCCGTCCCAGGTCCAAAATCCTCAGTTGCGGATATTGAAGTCCGCAAGACATGGGACGCTGACTGTGCTATGGCCAAATGCCTCGCGCTTGCATTGATGGATAACACACATCAGAAGCAGCACGAGAATATGGACATTCACGCCATATTCCTCCATACAAAGGAGTTGTATGGAGAGCAATCCCGCGTATTACGATACGAAACATCAATGAAACTGTTTCAGATGCGTATGGCCCCTGGCACACCAGTAGGAGACCATGTTCTGAAGATGATAGCTCTCATAGAAGAGCTTGAGGACCTTGGATGGATGATGGACAATGAAAAATATACGGATATTATTCTACAGCCCTCCCCTCCACCTTTGCTCAATTTATTGTAAACTTCAACATGCACAACATGGAGATGGAACTACCTGAACTCCTTAATATGTTAAGGAGTGCAGAGAGCACACTGAAATCAGTGAAAACTCCCGTTTTGAGTGTTGGGCAATCTTCCTCTTCTCGCCCAAAGGCTAAAGCTAAGGGAAATATGAAGAAGAAGCCCACCAAGCCTAGGGGTGGAGTTAAAAAGGTTAAGGGGAAGGACAAGTCCAAAGCTGGAGAATCGAGGAAAGGCGAATGTTATCACTGCCACAAAATAGGACATTGGAAGTGCAACTGCACATAGTACTTAAATCTCGAGAAGAAGCATGGGGATGCTTCCGCTTCACGTGTGTTTGTGACAGAAAACTGTTTTTTTAATAAACTCTGCTTCCTGGGTATTAGATACCGATTCAGGTTCTCACATTTACAATTCTATGCAGGGGCTGAGAAATAGCAAGGTTTTGAAGTCAGGTGACCATACTCTCCGCGTTGGAAATGGTTCCAATGTACATACAGTCGCAGTGGGAGAGTATCATTTGGGGTTGCCGTCTGGGTGTATATTGGTTTTGAACCCATGTTATTTTGTACCAAGTATGCTTTGTAATATAATATCTGTTTCTTTGTTAGACAATGATGGATATAATTTTGTATTGCAGAACAATGTTATGAACATTCACCGGAATCAAATGTTGGTTTGGTATGGTACGCTTAATAACGGGATATACGTCCTAAATCAACACACAGTTTTCAGCATACAACACACTAGTAAAAGAAAACTTCTAGAAATAAATGAAGCTTTTCTTAGGCACTGTAGACTTGGTCATATTAACGAAACAAGACTAAACAAGTTACACAAAGATGGATATTTAAACTCTTTTGAATATAAACCTTATGCGACTTGCTAGTCTTGTATCAAGTGTAAAATGACCAAAACTCCGTTTAGCGGACACGGAGAAAGAGCTACCGAGCTCCTAGGACTCATACATAGTGATGTATGTGGGTCAATGTCTACACAGGTTAGAGGCGGTTTTTCGTACTCCATTACTTTCACTGACGATTTCTCAAGATTCGGTCATGTATTTTTATTAAAGCACAAATCCGAAGCTTTCAAGAAATTCACTGAATATAAACTCGAAGTAGAAAAACAAACCGGCTTGAGCATCAAAATGCTTCGATCAGATCGAGGTGGGGAGTACCTCAGTACAGAATTTGCAAACTTCCTAAAAGAGAATGGGATTCTCTCTCAGCTCACTCCTCCTTACACACCACAGCACAACGGTTTTTCTGAACGACGGAATCAGACCCTATTAGATATGGTCCGTTCCATGATGAGTGATGCTGAGTTACCTGTCTCATTTTGGGGGCTTGCATTGGAAACTGCAGCGTTTCTACTGAACAGGGATCCAACCAAAATCATGTCTACCACACCATATGAGATATGGCATGGGAAGAGACCATCTCTTAAGAGAATTAAGATTTGGGGTTGCCCGGCCTATGTTAAAAAGCAGAATCCGGACAAACTCGAGACACGGTCGGTCATGTGTAACTTTGTGGGATATCCAAGGAATTCTTATGGATATCTATTCTACCACAAGGAGGAACAAAAGGTGTTTATTTCTCAGTATGCCACATTCTTAGAAAAAGTGTTTTTCACAGATAAAGATGATGGCAATGTGGTGGATCTAGAAGAGGTTCTAGAGACACAAACTACAAATGATGACTTGGTTGAACCGGCAGTTGCAATAGAAACCGAGGAACCTCGGCCACTCCATAGGTCTGGTAGGACTTCTCGCCCACCGGAGAGGTACTACGGTTTCCTCATTGATGGTGACAGAGAAGACTGCATCATGGAGGATGATGATCCTACCAGTTTTCAGCAAGCTATCACGAGTGGAGACTCTGTGAAGTGGCTGAATACCATGAGATCCGAAATGGAGTCTATATACACCAACAAAGTATGGACTTTGGATGTTGTACCCCCTGGAGTAAAACCTGTGGGGTGCGAATGGATCTTTAAAAGAAAGATTGGTGTAGATGGGCAGGTAGAGACCTATAAGGAAAGACTTGTGGCGAAGGGTTTTCGTCAAAGACCAGGTTTGGACTATGACGAGACTTTTTCGCTCGTAGCCATGCTTAAATCTATTCGGATCCTACTTGCTATTTCTGCTCACTACGACTATGAAATCTGTAGATGGATGTTAAAACGACATTTCTAAATGGGGATTTAGAAGAATTCGTTTATATGGATCAGCCGGAGGGCTTCATTGACAGTGGGAGCAGCGGGAAAGCATGTAGATCTCTTAAATCAATATATGGGTTAAAGCAGGCATCACGGAGTTGGAACATCTGTTTCGATGATGTTATCAAAGTGTTTGATTTCATCAAAAATCCAGATGAACCTTATGTTTATAAGAAGGCTGTAGGGAGAGCTGTCACATTCCTCGTATTGTACGTGGATGACATTCTTCTGATAGGAAATGATATTCCTATGCTACAGTCGGTCAAATCTTTCTTATCACTAAGGTTCTCCATGAAGGACCTGGGTGATGCCACATACATTCTGGGCATTAGGATCTATAGGGATAGATCCAAGAGGTTATTGGGATTGTCCCAAACCAGGTACATCAACACCATCCTAAAAAGGTTTAGTATGGAAGACTCCAAGCGGGGTGCCTTACCCGCTTGCCATGGGGTCACTCTCTCTAAGGACTCTTGCTCAAAGACCGATGAAGAAAGAGCTCGCATGAGCATTATATCCTATGCTTCGGTAGTAGGATCTATAATGTATGCGATATTATGTACACGCCCAGATGTAGCTTATGCACTTAGTGTTGTAAGCAGGTATCAATCCAACCCAGGGGAGAATCACTGGATAGATATGAAGAACATTCTTAAGTACATGCGAAGGACTAATGAATTGTTCTTGTTGTATGGTAATGGAGATCTCCAAATGGAGGCCTTTACCGATTTTAGCTTCCAGAGCGATAAGGACGACAGCAAATCTGTCTCAGGGTTTGTATTTACCCTCAATGGAGGGGCGGTAAGTTGAAAGAGTTCCAAATAGGATACCGTTGCAGACTCTACGATGGAGGCTGAGTACGTTGCTGTGAATGATGCCACCAAGGAAGCTGTCTGGATGAAGAAGTTCGTCTCGGAGCTAGGAGTAGTTCCAACCATTATTGATCCAATACCATTGTATTGTGATAATAATGGGGCTATGGTGTTAGCCAAGGAGCCCAGGTCCCATCAGCGGTCCAGACACATCATGAGGCATTTTCATTTGAGATTGTAGATCGCCGCGAGATCGAGATTAGGAGAGTATACACAAAGAATAACACCGCGGATCCATTCACCAAGGCCCTCCCTCAGCCGCAACATATGCGACTTTTTGAGATGTTGGGTATGAGATACGCCAATAACTGGCCTTAGTGCAAGTGGGAGATTGTTGGATATATGTATGCCCTAGAGGCCATTATATGATATTGGATGTATTTATACATGTATATATATATATATATATTCAGTATACATTCTTGCTCGATATGATAGTATGCTATCTGGTTCTTCTTTATCTGACATGTTGATTTGATCATGCTTTTATTCATTCACACATGTTGATAAAGCCCTGAGGATATAGGCATGACTACTTGGATTATGATGGAGATCATACTAGTGGGACATCTGTAGTTTATAAGCATATCCTGAAATGTCCCTAATCGTAGGTATATCGAGACGGGGCATCGATATAACAGAGTAGACTAGCGTATATGATACTAGACCCATATGATGGGCGATGGATGTTCCCACATTCATCGATGTTTGACATCGTGATCGTATACGGGTGCTCAGTGGTGACTGGGTACACTGGACGGACTTACCGAGAACTCCTATATGGATTTATATCTATCGTCGGAAAGCAGTTCTCAGGTGACACTGGTGCATGTTAGTCTGTAGACCCGAGATCGTCATAGAGTCTTGTGTGTTCTCCCACTGTACTTTAATTACCACCCTACCACGGCTCTACAGAGTCGTGCAAACAGGTGGCCGTTGGGTACAGTCCCGAGACACACGAAGGCGATGAGCGATAGGAGGGGTTTCGTCTCTCCGTATTGGGTGTTGATGTTGTGCTGTGCTCGACTGGCTATATCAGTAAGTCCCTGGTCAGGGCTGTTGAGATTTACTGATAAGTGTTATCAGTAGTTTCTCGATATGTTATAGACCATTCATCGGCCCGATTTATTGAGTTATTGGGGTCGACGTTACCATCCCTAGACTTGATATGCAGCATATCTGACAAAGAGACCGGACTGTACGGTAGTGTTGCCGGTTGGCTCGACGGGAGTTGTAACAGGTTCGCTTGTTTTCTTCTGATCGCTCAATACCCGGGTGGCCGTTACGTTTAGCTGACCGGTTGCGGCTTGGGGGTGCTTGATATGATCATCACCCACTGCCGGCGTATTGACGAGTCTTAGAGTCCCACAATGGAGTTGCCTAGTCCAGGTGAAATGATGTGGTGCGCATATGAGATATGCGCGTAGATCCGGTTAAAATGCGTGTATGAGATATTGTATATTAATCGGGCGGTTTGCTTTTGGTCGGGTCGTATGTGATATGACCGGGTTGCTAAATCAAGTGTTGATTTATCATTGACCATTAGTTTCTCACTAGAAATCCTTTCTTGTCTTTTTTGTTGTATGCAAGCATGTATGCATTCATTCTTATTCATGCACATATCGATGTGCATGCACACATACATGCATACATCATTCTATTATGGTTGTTGATATACTGGATGGTGGCAATATAAGGCTCACACCCTTTATAAAATATATGGATATTATTTTTGAAAAAAAAAATGAAAAAGGAAATTGTTTCATGGTTGAATATTTTATTCTTTCATTAACCCTTTTGTTTAACCATGATTTAATTTCTATGGTCATTTTTGTTCCAAACTAAAATATCTAGATATTTTATAACCTTGGTTAAGAATGAGCGATAGAAAATATATATATACTCTTTTCTCATTTTTATTTTAGAAGCTTATCATTATCTTGAGTTTCATAAGCCATCATCTCCTTTCTCCTTTCTCTCTTGCTCTCTAGTTCTCTCAAGTGAGCAAAAGAGTTACCAAGTTAAGATTTTGAAGTGAGAAAACCAACCACAACACGATTCTACACTAGTCTTGCCCATTAGTGTAGAGTGTTAGCTTCCATTTCTTCTCTTGATCTTGTGAAGCTTCAAGCTTGGACAAAGAGGACTCCGGGTGGATCGTCATGGACCTAGAGGATCTCAAGCGGACCTTTTTCCAACATTCAAGTAGCCAAAGAGTCTAGCGTAGGGAGCTACAAAGGTTGTACTCTCAAAACCCTAGCTTTTTCTACTTTTGTTTGTGTTAAAGTTAAGTTGCCCTAAATTTTCTAGCATGATCCTTTAGAATGTTTCTTTAGCACCATAAAAATTTAAATATGGCATGTGTGTTGCCTCCAAACCTAGTAGTGGTGCTGTAGGAAACCCTTCATGGACCTGTGGGTAGGTGCTATATAACTGACCTCGCCTCAAACCTCTACCATCATCACCGCCTGGAGGGGGTCTATCGCGGCGCCTACCCACCTGCCTCTGGGCACACATATTAGTAACACCCTCTTCGGTCCCGGAACTACCGAAGTCTCGGAAAGACGCTCCTCGACTAATAGGGTTGCATCCACTGTTGCTGCATATATATCACAATGCTGGGAACTAATAGCGAGGAACAACTGGGTAAGCGAACAAACCTCATCATCTGCATCTCCTCAGTTGCTACCAAATACGGAGCATACACAGATAGCTCGTTAAACTGCACATCGTACTCTACCACCGTCATACGGAGTCTGGCGTAACGACTCAAAATTGCGCGCTCGAGCATCCCTGACGCTTTGTTGAAGGAAACGGGCAAGAAACACCGTCACGAACTCATACCAGGTCATAGGAGAAAGACCTGGGGCTCTACCCCTCTCTAAGGACTCGCACTACTTCTGGGCAAGACCTTCCAGGCGGAAACTCGCGAACTCTACCTATCTCACGTCGGAGAATCTCAGCGAACGACATATCCTGGCCATCTGATCGATAAATGACTGTGGATCCTCCGCTGCATCAGTGCCTGTGAAAACCTGAGGCTTCAACCTCATGAACTCAGATAATGATACTGTGATCACCTCCGTAACTGCTGGTGCAACTTCCTGAATAGTAGAGACCATCGCGGTCCCCACAACAAGGGGGACAACCTCCTGTCACTGCGCTCGGCTGGCCTCAACTAACGACCCCATCATCTGGCGCAAATCCTGTATACCGGCCTTTAGCCTAGTAATACGATCAAGCGAAGGTGGATCAATCTGCTCCTATACAACGGGCGTACCGCCTTGGTCAGTCCTCGTATCAAACGAGCCAACTCTGACCTCGGTTCTCGCGGTCGCTCTCTGTGCCCTCGTAGTCTTCGGCGGCATAATGGATAGAAATGAAAACAAGATTCGATAAGAAATCGGAAATCGAATCGCAAGGATGTATATAATCACGGAAGGAATTTCAACCAACAAGTCCTAAGGTCACTTAGGAGGAGTACCGTGTCGTAAGTATGCCGCGGAACATACACACGCTACGCCACTCTGCTTAAGCTACCTACTCCATCATACCAAGGTCATCCTACACTCCGAAAGGTAAAACCTAGCGCTCTGATACCGAATTTGTCATGATCCAAAATTTGGCACAAGACCGACACTTAAACCGCGCGACGTCTACTGGAGTATCGCAATTTAAGTAAGCCGAAACCCAGAAATCTAAACCATCAAAAGTAGTAAGTGATAATAACATTTGTTAAGAAAATTTGGAAATCTCAAGTAAAATCTTTAAAGTTTAAACTATTTTCATAAAAATTTCAGCATCACCTCCTTTGTAAAATCTAGCCCCGAAACGGGTACAAATATAAGATATAAGTAAAGCAACATATGATATAAATAAAACATCCCCAAACGGGAGCAATCACGCCCAACGGCGGAACAACCACCACAAGACTAATATACGACGCCATAGCGAAGAAATGGACAGTATAGTGAAAACAACATAAAAGATAAAACTGCATAATAAAAGTCGGCTCACACGAGCTCGACACCAGAGTCACAAAATAATATACAATATCGTCCTCACAACTGGTCTCTAAGTCAATACATAAATGGTAGATGCAGAGTACTAGATACAATAAGATGTACAATGAAATATAAAGTCAGTTAAGCGCAACCCACCTACAGCAAACGGCTAATGGCCAACCGTAGCGGTATCCGCTGCCAAAAAGATACAATAGATAGCCCCTGCCGCGACTACTCTGAGGATCAACCTGCAAAACACTGTGGCACAACGGGGGCAAATTGCCAACTCGTGAATAGTAAATAACATCATACAGGTAATCACAGGTATGCACGTACTGCGATACCCTATCACATGTAATCTGATAGTATCAATATGGTAATCTGGGTATGCAACAATCATGAAAGGTGCTCTATCAGGTACAAAAAGTACATGATGCAATGCATATCAATAAATGCAGAGTATGGGATAAAACATATCATCCTCACGAATCATCATCGTGGGAAAACCCGAAGTCCATCAATACACCCCAAATCCCAATACCTCAGGCGCCGTCACCCTGATCGGCCCTCATATCCTGTAAATCTCATGGAACCTGAGTGCCCAACATCAGCCCTCGAAAACATCATGAAATACTCATGTCCAGCATCGACACGCAAATCCACACATATCGGGCTTCGTCAGTCCGGATCGGCCCATATCCATCTCTCGACTCTGGTCGGTATCCTCCGGATAACCGCCAGGTCCAACCCTCGGGCTCCGGCAGTACGGGTCGGCCCATATCCATCTCTCGACTCTGGTCGGTATCCTCCGGATAACCGCCAGGTCCAACCAATCACCGGTAGGTAGTAGTCCCTCTGCCAGGCTCATCGTCATCCTCACGAAATCTCTCTCATTCCCCGGGGTACCATACAGGGTCCACCATGAACCCGCAGACGGATCATCCACCTCCTCGAATCAGGTTTCTATCATATGTCTCCGAACCGAGAAAATACATGGTGGACGCACTGAAATATCATATAAAGAGAACCGGGTTTTCAAAACAATGCATACTTTCTTGAAATAATACCACGGTTCTCTAATCCATAAAATCACATTAAATCCGTATCTCAATGCGTAAATCCATGCAATATGATATATGCAACATAAAACCGTAATATGAGCATATCAAGGGAAAACCGCTCTTTAAAGTGAATCCAGTTTTTAAATGTATCATGCGGTTCCCATTTTCCCCAAAATCAAATCCAACATCATATAAAGGTGTACATGTAGCTATGTATTCACGATGTATCTCATGTGCGCAATAAAACAATAATCCATGTGTCAATATCAATAACAAGTACAATACAACACGTGTGTTTAGGTTGTGAGTGTCATGGCAATTATCGACGGTGTGGGTGTAGCATACAATTTAGTGCTCGTGCAACATGAACCGTCAGTAATGGTGCAGTGTCCACTAGGTACTAGGTCAAGGAACAACAAGTAATGGTATGTATGATACTCATGCACAATTAACATATATGAATATAAACATGCGGCTATAATATCCTATCAAGCCCAGACGCATAACGCCATACGGGCGATTTCCCCGTAGATGTTAAATCTACTCACCGTGATCTCGAGCTAAGTATATATGACCACTTGCTTCCCCTTCTTTGCAGCGTCCGAAGCCCCCGCCTGCGATCCTATTAACACAAAACATAGCAAGTGCAACTCAGAATCGACCAATAATACATACAATTACGTTCAAATCGACGCACCAACTCCAACACCTTCAAAAGTGTTCGCTTAGAGGCTAACGTGTGTGGCAACACTACTAGAACAAACCCTACATGCAGAAATCACGAGAAGCAAAGAAACTAAGTCGGACACTGTATCGCGTGTCGACGTAACACTAAAAACTAGCTAATTGATCCCAGATTATACCCAGTGTAAAAACATAAAAATCTTGCAGTACCAAACATCTTTAAAACACTGCAGACAGCTACCCTAAAAACTACAACCCCCCAGGTCCTCGTACGGCCGAGCTCGCCGGATTTGTCCCTGATGTCCCTGTCCAAACAGTGTCGTGTGGGGTCAGGGTCTCATGTGTACACTCAAGGTCTCTAGCACTACACTACTACACTGCTTGTTTTCACAGTGAACACTCGGGGTCACAGCAGGTTACAGATATCCTAAAACGATACTAAAATACGATATCGTGCACAAAACTGTACTTTTAGTGTTCTAAACTGAAACTACAAAGAAACACTACAAAAATAAACTCCTAATTAACAGTTTAGAGTCACTACCTTCCCAAACTTGCCCAAAACCCTAGCTTTCCATGCTTCAAGTGGTCCTAGTGGCTTGGTTTGACTTTGTGAAGGGTTTTGGTGAGGTCAAATGGAGATTTTGTTTGAGTTTGTGAGGATAGGGTTAGGGTTTCAGTTGAGAGAGTGAGGGAGTTAGTGAGGTGATGGAAAATATGAGAAGGAGAAAACAAATGAGAGTGAAAGTGAGGAGATGAGGGTGTATGCATGAGGGTGAGGGGTTTGGGAATGAGGGGTGAGTTTAGAGAAGCCATGCTTGCCATGCCTCATGATGCCCTCTCTGTCTCTCTTTTCCTCTCTCTCATGTCAACATAATATAAAATCCCTTTTTAATTTAAAATTTGAAAACTAATTAATTTAAATAATACATAAGACTTAATTAGAATGGGGTTAAGGTGCCATGGCTACTTAAGCATGGTTAACCCCGCAATTAACCATAGGTTAACATGCATATGTATGCAAGCCCGAAATAAATATTAATAAAATATTTATTAATTATAAAATATTTGAAAACTATTTTGGTAAACTTTTTACTAAAAAATCCGCATTATCGCTTAATTAACACTAATCGCGTCCTAAGGTGTTACAATTCAATAGGTATGCAGCTTCTCAAGTGCATAACTCCAAAAGGAAACATGCAACTCAGCAGTACTCATCATAGAGTGCACCATATCTAATAGGATGCGGTTCCACTGCCCCGATACACCGTTGTGCTATGGTGTACACGAAGGAGTAAACTGAGAGAGAATCACATTCTCTTTTTAGAAAACCCAGGAACTCTATGCTTAAGTATTTCCCTCTCCGATCAGATCGAATAATACTTTTACCCGTCTGGTTCTCAACTTCAAACTTATATTCCTTGAATTTCTTAAAAGTTTCAGACTTGTGTTTCAACAGGAACATATGTGCGAATCTTGAGAGATGGTCAGTGAATATAATGAAGTGCGAGGGACCAACCCTGGCATTTGTAGACATAGGACCGTATACATCACCATGTATCAGTCCCAAGAGTTCAGTAACTCTTTCTATGTTACCAGTAAACGGAGTATTGGTCATTTTACCTTTAAGACAAGACTGGCAAGTATCATATGATGAAAATTCGAACGGATTCAAATATTCATCCTTATGTAACTCAGCTACTCGTGTTGCATTGATATGATCTAGTCTACAATGCCACAAGAAGGATTCGTTTTTTCTGAACTACTCCTCTTGTGTGTGTTCTATATACATTGAACTGAAGTTTGATTTAGAACATATATGCCATTACATAACGTGCCTGATCCAATCAACTCTTGAGTAAGGAAAATGTTCACAACATTATCCTACAGTACAAAATTATATCATTCTTTAAGTTAATAAAGAAACTGATGTAATGTTGTATATCAGGTTCGGTATGTAATATCATTTGTTAAGAATCAATGTATTTACCACTTAGTAATACAAGGTGATATTTTCCAACTGATTTGGCTGCAACAATTGGACCATTCTCTACACTTAGAGATATATCACCCAATCCCTGTTCTCTACCTTTCTGTAGCCCATGTAACAGATTACATATGTGGGATCCTGATCCGATAACTCATACCTAGGACGTAAAGGATACTGAGAAACAGTTCTCGGTAATGAACACACCCGGAGAAGATGCATCAACAAGCTTATTCTTCGTTTGGGTGGCGTGAGAATTCTGGTAATCCCCTATTCCCTGCTCGGACTTACAAATATTATAAATGGGAGAGGAACCAACGTTCCCCAGCTCAGTATAACAAGAGGGTTCGGTCAATACATCTATATTATTATCTTGATTAAGACGTGACATGGTCGCTACCAGGAGAGAGAGAGAGAGAGAAAGAGAAGAAAACACTTTGCGTATGCTCTTACAAGATTAGATTGGTTATTATTTTATCTAATCAGGATGGCTGCCACTGTTTTTATCAAATCTTCCTTCAAACCCTAAAAGGTAAGACTAGCCGGGATTAATTACACCTTACAAGTTCGCCAATCTTTAGGCCAGGCCAGTGTCGGTACTTTGAGGGAGGTTCCTCGTGCTTTCGCACTGACCAAATTAAAATAAACCTCTTTTCCAAGGGGTGTAACCTCTTTAACACCTTTCTAGACACATACTTTGATCGGCTAATTGTAATGTGCAAAACTCTCCCAGGAGTAACTCTTATTCGCAGTGGGTATCGCGATCCAACTATCTCATAGAAGGTATGAAATCCCATTGCAAATTTCAGCACTTGAAATTTCCGATAATATTTTGCCCCCTAGCAACTCATGACCTTGGCTATGGTCAACAAATCATAAGCGCTAGTCAAGTTCAATCCGTCATTTCATGATTGAATTAAACCCACTCGTACGACCTTTGGCTATGGTCAACAAAGTCGTACGACTACCCTAACTCAATCGCATCATATGCTGCAGATAAGCACTAATTAGCTATCGCACACTACGCCTTGCCTATGTTCAAAAAATGTAGCACAAATACTAAATAGTACTTATCTGAAATGACGGAGGGCTATGACAGATTATTAAGAAAACCTTTTGCGTAATGAACTTGATATCGTTGTAGAATCGAATGATTTGAAAAAGGATTGGTTTAAGCTCCTCCTTTTAAGATAATGTGTTTTTGAAAATGAACCGAGTGGGTGTAGCATCTGCTAGCTTCTGCTAAAGAGGTCACTCCCGGTGAAGGGATTTAGGTTCTTTCCTCATCGAATGAGGTGCTGGATGTTCATCAAGGAACACCACTAAGCAAAGCAAGAACTAGAGCTACCAGTTTTGAAAATTTGATTTCCACAACATCATTAGGTTTCTTTCCTTTCATTAATCTCATTAATGAAGTCCCATCATTTATGGTTCTTAAGAATCAAAGATGAAGAAACGAAAATAGAATGTACGCTTAAGCCATCCGCATTCGCCACAGTGTCCCGTTATGCACCGTTAGATTACTTAACTAACGGCATAGCGGAGCGGGACTAGCGCGGGTGCAAAACAAAGCAACGTTTATAATATATCATATATATAATAACAACATTCGTCTTATTATGTAAAGTGATCACATTACAGAATATCAGCAGCAGATGTCCACATATGAAATATTTGATATATTAGGAATTCCGTGTTTTAAATTAAACCAGTAAAAACACGGATTCCACGGTCGCGATGAATAGCCAAACCCGCATCCCTAGACCCTTACGAGAGTGGCAAGCAACCCTGCCAATTCTAGAGTTAGTAGACCCTGTCTCGACTCCTCGAGATAGTCTCCCACTGAACCCGAGAACTCGGTTACTTATGCTCTCCTCCTTGGGTCTATCCTAATGCGGAAAAGTAAATAATATACATCGATGGTGACATCATCCTCAACTTGGAAGTGCCCCAATAAAGGAATATTACATACAAGTTTTTACATGAATGAAAATGAAAACCTCTCATCTCATGCAAAACCCACCGGCTATTTAAACACGACGATCCAATATAACATATCACGGCAACACATAACTTCACATGTCATCAACGTAAGTAAATATGCGTATCCCAATTGTCGTTGACATATAGGAACGAAACCGGTGATACACCGCATATTACACTTACGGTCGCAGAAAAGAAAGTGAAAACTATTACAAATGGAATCCGCAACCACCATAAACATCATAAACCCGAAATATCACATACTTCGAATTTCATGCCTAACCACATGAGTTCCTTAGACATCATAAACCCGGAATATCTCATATCCTGAATTTCACGCCTACATTATAAACCTCGCATTTTAGTCTCGATATTGAAAACAATTTTCAATAACAAGTCAGCAAATTCAACAAGATTCCCGACAAGTTGATCGAATGCTCGTCGGAAACTTTAGTAGACGGCCGCACCCCCGATGTCGTCGATGAAGTGCACTTAGGCGGAACACCGCAGCCGCGAGAACTCGGACGGATGCTTTAAGCAACGGGGTTCTCCTGAAGTCACTTGGTCGGGGCTATGGGGCGTGGCTATCTAGTAATGTTACCCGGCGAGTATCCGTGTACACTACATGATTGCGACCGAGTTTTGATCCATATCAAAACCCCGTGGCAACCGATCAAACGAGACTAAATTGCTAGATTTTCAAAATTCAAATTAGTTTTCACAAAACTAAATATTGTGGATTCCAAATATTATATCACAATTCATAGATAGTTAGACGATGTTAAACATTTCAATCGAATCAACAAAAACCCAAAATTTCCCAGAGAGCTCAACACTTGAGTACAGTTAAAAAAATACCCAGAACATACCACAACACCTACGGACCAACCGTAGAAGGGCCGACCCATGCCTCACTCATAGCGTCACGGAACCGCTGCAAACCCTAGGGTATGCCCGCGGTTCCGCGATCAAAGAGTCGAGTTTTGGTATCGTTCTTCTTGAGGGTCCATAAAATTACGTGCTTGATTTTTGAATATTTTAAACTTGGAAAAATCCTAATTTTGGAAAATTTCCCAAAGAGGGGTGAAAATGGGTTTTTGATATTCGTTCGAACTTTTTAACGTCGTCAATGTTACCCGAAACGATGTTAAAATTACGACTACAAAACACTCCGAATTGCCTTTACAGAAAGATAACATCATATGCAATCTTAGTAAAAACAAACAATACCTGAAACACCAAACCCTAGAGCCTGGAGCACCAAACAAAATTGAAGCCTAAACTCCTATCCTAGACCGGCCAGGCCGGTATTTAGCAACATTTCGCAGGGTCAAATTCGGCGGATTGGGTTCGTTTTTGTCTGGTGTTCATATTACATCTCATGTAACATTCTGTAACTGTTTAAAAAATTTTAGAGGCTCTGAAAAATTCGACAGAAACTAGGGTTTTGTTTTGACTGTTTCAGAGTTGTTTCGGTTTCATAATTCTACTAATATCGTCTAATTCTCTAGCTTGGCTCTGATACCACTGCTGGCCAGCCAGCCATCCCATCAAATGCGGTCGCTGTGGCACCTACGGGTCCTTCAACAGCTACTTTTAACGTATGCCCCCTCACGAGGACTACAACCCGCCGAAACACCTTTCGTTCTCGGGACACCCTGGGGGTAAGAGCCTATGCATCGCCACACTGTCACACAGTGAGAACCCCCCATAGGTCGACATCCAATGCCTAATAGCTCTGTGTCATGACCCAAATTTAGGCACGTGACCGGCGCTTAAACCACGTAACATTAACAGGCGTACACAATTTAAGTAAGCCGAAACCCAGAAATCTAAACCACCCAAATGTGGATAAGGGGAGAAAACATAGTTAAAAAATTTCGGAAAAACTTCATGTAAAAATCTTTAAACTTAAATTTACTTTCTCAAAAATTTCGGCAGCACCTCCTTTGTAAAAACTAGCCCCGAAAATGGGTACAACATAGAATATAAATAAAGCATCCCAAATGGGAGCAAAATCACGCCCAACGGCGGAAACAACCACCACAAGCATATCTAGGATGAAATATAAATGAAAACAGCATAAGAAGGTAACACTTTATAACAAGGTCAGCTCCCCCGAGCACGACACCCAGAGTCACAAAAAAATACAACACCGATCCTCACAACTCGTCTCTAAGTCAAATACATGAAGTGGTAGATGGAGAGTACTAGATACAAAAGATAAATAATGAACATCATCGGATAACTGCAAAACCCACCTATAGCAAAGGACTACACAGCTAACCGTAGCGGTATCCGAAAAAGTAGAGATGATAAGAAGCCCTGCCGCGACTACTCTGAGGGTAAATCCTGCAAAAAACTATGGAACAACGGGTGTGAGTTGCCAACTAGTGAATAGTAAATAATATCATACTGTAATCGCAAGTATGCACGAACAACGATAATCTATCACATGCAATCTGATAGTATAAGTATAGTAATAAGGATATGCAACAATCATGATCAAGGTACTCCATCAGGTACTACAAATACATGAAGCAGTGCATATCAAATAAATCCTGAGTGTAGGATAAATAATAAACCTCATGCACAAATCATCAGCATGAAAAAATCCTAGTGTCCATGTAGGGTTAGCATAGCACCTTGTGAAGGTTTCGGCAAGCATCAATCATGCTACCTTAAAATTTTTGCGGTGCTAAACAAACCCTAACCAAGATCTTAACTAGAGAATTAGGGTTAACATGCATGTAAACAAATTTACATCTAAGAGAGAGGGATTACAACCATTGTAGTCCGTTCCTTCACTTGATAAGCTCCGAGTAGTAGTCCCTTCGCCACGATCCATGAACTCCCGGACTGTAGAGAGGCTCCACAAGTCGAATGATCCATGCTTGCTAGAAGTTTTCCTTCTCAAAGATGATCTACCTTGAAGAATCTCAAACTCAAGCTCTCACTTCTCTAATCAAGTATTAATGAAGTGAACACCCTAATCTAAGTGGCTAGAATAGATGAGGATGATGAAGTAGGAATTTTGCCCTCTTTTGTTTTCATTTTCTCACTTTAAATCATCACTTCACAAAAAGCTAGAAAGCTTTTTCAAGGAGGAAGAAGAAGAAGAAGAAGAAGAAAGCTTTTGTGATGAATATTGAATTATTTTTATGGTTACAAATGACAACCATGAGTTAATAAATAAAGGCCTTAACTCATGTAGAGAATAAAGTAGAGTTAAGGGTTTGGGTTGGGTTAACAAAATATCTTGACAAAATATCAAGCTAGAAAACAAAAAGGAAAGCTTCATGAAGCTTCATGAAAAAGCTAACCCAAATCGAAAACCTAATTTTGTTTAAACTTAACAACCATGTTGCATTTGTAACCCTAACTTGTTACAATATTATATATCACATATACAATATATTTTGTAACAAAAGAAAATAATACAATTAACATATATCGCATATACATCAATGTATTATCCAGTGAGAAAATGAATCAATAAATCGAGCTTATATTAGTTAACGTAATGTAATATATCACATATATAATTATACATTAAATTATCGAATCAACTCTTGATCCGACAATCCGGCTATATTGCATATAACCGACTAATATAACAAGTACCAATTCATCGAATCAACACTTGATCCGATGACCCGGCCATATCAAATATACCCGGCCGATATCTCATATCACGAGAATAGAATACGGTATCTCATATCGTATTATTCTCGGTCCCGCACATATCACATATGTGCTCCTACTCCGTTTTGCCTGAGCCAGGAAACCTCTATGTAGGACTCTAAAGAATCGTCAATACGCCGGCAGAAGGTGATGATCATATCAAACACCCACAAGCTGCAAGCGGTCAGCTAAACATAACAGCCACCCGTGTATTGAGCAATCAAAAGATCAACAAGAAAGCCTGTACATTCTCCTGCAAATCTAATCAGTAACACTCACGTACAGTCCGATCTCTTCGTCTAATATGTTGCATATCTAGTCTAGGTGTGGTAAACGTCAGACCCCAGTAACCGATAAGTCATGTCGATGTAAGGCTCATAACGAGTCGAGAAACTACTGATAACTCTTACCAGTAAATCTCCATATCAGCCCTGGCCAGGGACTTCCAATTATAGCCAATCGAATACAGCGCAACATCAACTCCCAATACCGGGAGAGACGAAACCCTTCCTATCGCTCATTGCCTCCATGTGATTCGGGACTGTACCCAAAAGCCACCGTTTTGCACGCCCTCTTGGATGTGGTAAGGTGGAAATCAAAGCACAGTGGAAATCGCATAAGACTCTATGACAATCTCGGGTCTATAGACTAACCTGTACCAGTGTCACTGGAGAACTGCTATCTGACGATAGGTATAATACCATCCAGGAGTTCTCGGCGAGTCCGTTCAGTGTACCCAGTCTCCACTGAGCACCCGTACACCATCTTTGATGTCCAACACCAATGGATATGGGATCATCCATCGCCCATCATATGGGTCAAGATGCATGTATGCTAGTCTACTCTAGAGTATCGATGCCCTGTCTCGATACACGCTCGACTAGGAACAGTTATAGGATGTACTCATTGACTACCCTGGCCCCACTAGTATGATATCATCATAGTCCTAGTAGTCAAGTACATATCCCAAGGGCTTCATCAACATGTGATCACAAAACAGTATTTGTTAACACGTTAAGATAGATCACATACTATCATATCGAGCAAGAAAGTCCCCTCTCTATATATATCCAAGCAGCCATTATAATATACATCACATGTACAACAATGGTCTCTAGGGCATATACATAACTAACAGTCCGTCAACGACACCCTAAATCCCAAAATCATCAGGCACCGTCACCAAAACCGGCCCTCGTATCTGTAAATCTCATGGAACCTGAGTGTCCAACATCGACACTCGAAACCTCATGAAATACTCGTGTCCAGCATCGACACGTAAATCCACGTACCATGGACTCCGTCTTCCCGGATCGGCCCGCGGGCTCTGTCAGTACGAATCGGCCTATATCCATCTCACGACTCCGGTCAATATCCTCCGGATAACCGCCGAGTCTACAACTATCACCGGTAGGCAGTGCACCTCCCCTGCCACGCTCATCAGCTAAATCCATCGACATACCTTTCTTGCCCCTGGATACCATACCGGGTCCACCATGAACCCGCAACACGGCCTCATCCACTCCTCGCATCGGATTTCTAACGCAAGTCTCAGAACTGAGAAAACTCATGGTGGACCCACTGAAATATCATATCAAGAGAAACCGAGTTTTCAAATAATACATAAGTTTCTTGAAATACCCCAATGGTTCTCAAATCCATAAATAAAATGAAATACATATCTCAATGCGTAAATCCATGAAAAACTGACATATGCTACATAAAACAGCAATACGAGCATATTAAGGGAAAACCACACTTTTAAATGAATCCAGTTTTAAAATATACCATGCGGTTCCCAATTCCTTCGAAATCAAGTGCAGCATCATATGAGGTGTACATATAACTATAGCAAGATATGTGTATCTACATGTAAGCATGTTAGTGTTTATGGCCTAGAGGCCATTACTGTAACATACTAGCTTGTATATTACTTAATGGAAGCTTGGGATATTCACAGTTGTATTGACAGTCTTGCTAAAAATGGTAGTATGCTACTTGGTTTGTGTCTACTTTAATATGTGCATATGTTTATTGTAACGTATCGCTTATATATATTAGTAGATCCCTTAGGATCTTTGCTTGATTACCAGCGTTGTGATGGCAGTAACACTAGTGGGGGCTGGGTAGTCTATAAGCAACATCCTATACAGGTCCCTAGTCATAGGATTATCGAGACAGGGCATTGATACTCCGGAGTAGACTAGTGTGTACGCTTCTCATCATAGTTGGGGAGATGGTCTATCCCATAGCCATCAGTACATCGTACTGGAGATAGTATGCAGGTGCTCGTTAGGTTACGTCTACACCGGACAGGACTCGCCGGGAACTGCAGGTTAGATTTATACCCATCGTCAGATAGCAGTTCCCAGGTGACATGAGTACAGCTTAGTCCGCCGACTTGACACTGCTACTTCTCCTTGAGTGTGTTCCCACTGTTCTTAGATTACTACCCAACCACGGCTCAAAGGAGTCGTGCAAACAGGTAGTAGTTGGGTGCAGTCCCGAAGCACTTGGAGGCAGTAGCGGTTAGACAGGTTTCGTCTCTCCCGGTATTGGGGGTTGATATCGCGCTGTGTATGGAGAGCCATTACGCAAAGTCCCTGGCCAGGGCAAGCGAGATTTACTGGTAGGTTCCAGTATTTAATCAAGGTGTAATGGGCTTCACTCCGACATGACTTATACCGCTATTAGGGGTCTGACGTTTACCGCCCCCTAGTCCTAATATGCGATAGTCCTAGACGAACAGACCGGACTGTATGGAGATTGTCACATCAGGCTCAGTAGGAGTTCGGATGGGTTTCCTTATCGGCCTTCTTATCGACATCTACCTAGGGACCGTTACGTACAGCTAGTGCCTCTTGTGGTCTGTGGTTAAACCCACTGCCAGCGTAGTGTTGAGTCTTTAGAGTCCCACACAGAGAGTTTCCCTGCTCCGGGAGAAACGATATAGAGGTCGTATGGTTTTACGACAGGGTTCGGACACGCACGAGCATTTATGCACGTACGATGTTCGGACAGTTTTTACTAGCCGGCTTTGGTTTAAGCCAGATTCTAGTATCGGATTATGGGATTTATACAGTCTAAAGTTTTTCCGTGTTTTCACGGATAGGAGGGGCATTCTCGTAATTTGTTGGGAAGCTTCTAGAAGGATGATGACTTGGAGGGTAAGGTGGCATTTGCATTTATTGGATTAATGAGTCATGAGAGTGAATCATCCATGGAGTTAATATTGCATTAATGTTTTAAATGACTCATGAGATGAATCACTCTATGAATTAATGAAGCATGATGACACATATTTATTTGTTAATCATTTTAATAAAATCATATGCTTCATATATTCAAATGATATCATTTATCTAAAAGGATTCTCATTCTCACCTTCTCTCTCCTCAAGCTCTCTCTCTTCAAACCCTAACCCTAACCTCTCATGTGTTGAGATCAAGGGTTGGCAAGACTAATACATCCCTAATCCCACTCAATATCCCCGAGGTTGCTTTGATTAGCACTTTTAGTAACCTAGTTACCTCAAGTTAGAGGTGAAGCTTGAAGTAGGAGCTCTCGGGTGGATCGTCTTTAACTCGAGGAGGCCGTCGAGGTGCCGACGTTCCAAAGAGCCTACGAGGTATGGAGGACAGCGATGAAGACCCGAAGGACAAGTAACGCGAGGTATAACTTCGAATACGAGTAGTTAAATCTTTCGTAGTTTGCTAGTAATGGCTTAGACACGATTCGTGTGCTCAAGTCCGTGTTACGAAGTTTTGATAATTGTTTTCCATATATTCCGCCTCTCCGCAAGCTCGTGGGGTGCGTGACATAGACTTACAGTGGTATCAAAGCCAACTAAACCTTTATTATCTTTTTAGCAACTAATTAGAATTTCGATCGTCGGAAAAACGCGAAAACTTAACCCCGGAACCCCCTCAGTTTCTGTCAATTTGAAACGTGTCGAAAAAATTATTTGATGCGCCTGAAAATTAAAAGCAGGGGATTATAAGAATTCTGGGAAAATACGAGCTGCTAACTCGGTAAGATGGCCGCGGATCCGCGGCCGATTAATGCTTTTGGCCGCGGATCCGCCGCCGAGTCAACTCCGAGTTGGCTCGGATTTTCACAGTAATTCATATTTGGTGGTGTTTTGTTTTCCAGTATATTCTGTTTCTGCCCAGGTTACTTCTGTGCTGGCTTGCATTTGGGGTAGACATGGAAAAAGGTTGTCGACCGATATTCTAAGTTATTTGCTAATCGGGTTTTTATCTGTAATGTTTAATTTATTCGTAAACCTCCCCTAACTGCTAGTAAGTCGGTTGGCAGGGGGTTGCACATATCTGTAATGATTTTACTGTTTGTGTATATGAAGTTGATTGGATCGTTGTGATGATTAGCCGGGGTTTGAGATGGGTTTTATATTCATTCATTCGATATAAATTGTAAAATGATGTAATATTCTTTTGCGGGGCATATCCAGGTTGCGGTTGTAGCCACCGTTGTATTATTTCATTTACTGATTTTTGCTCCAAGGATAGACCCAAGGTGGGGTACACAAACTACCGGGTACGTTGAAGTGTTTAGTGGCCTACTCACGTTGTTGAGGGAGACCACTTCACTCCGGGTACTTGGCGGGTAGTTTGTCGTACCCGTAGGGGTCTAGGGTGGAGTAATGGCTATTCATCACAACTGTGTAATCCGTCTTTTGTTGCAGGCTCAAAGGAAAAGCGGATTGCTTGTATATCCACTAATGTTCATCAGTGACCTGGAATGCCTATTATTGCATCTGAAGAATGTACAATATCTATATATGATAGCTATTAGACGTCACTTATGTTTTGCACCAGCGCTAGCCCAGCCCCCGCTCTGTCGTTAGTTAAGTAACCTAACGGGTGAATAACGTGAAGGGTTCCTAGGCACTCTAACAAGGTTCTACAAGGCATCAACCATGCCCGATTCAAAAAAATAGCCATGCCGAACAACCCTAACCAAGATCGTATACTAGAGATTATGCGAAAACTAGCAAGTTAAACATTTTGACTACAAGTGAAAGGGGTTACAATCTTTATAGATCCGGTCCTTCACTTCTAAAGCTCCGTGTTGACGTCCCTTTGCTGCGATCATCGGGATCCCGGACTCTAGCGATGGTTTCTTCGGAGAAATGAGCAGGCTAGGTCGTTGACTTCGAGGCCGAAGATGAGACTCAAACTCAAGCTCCATCTTCACTAGGTCAAGAACTTTGTGAAGAGAACATCCTAAACTAAATGGCAAGTAGTAGAGGATGATGAAATAGGAAGTGGGTTCACTTTGGATTTGGATTTCTCACTTTGTTTCGTCACTTGAAAATTTTTCTTGCAAGCTTTCTTCTTTTTGAAGAAGAAGAAGAAGAAGAAGAAAAGAATAAGAAAGAAAATGAATTATCTAAAATGAATAATCAAGTGAAGTCTATCATATTGCAACCATGGGTGAGTTTACCTTTGTAAAGACAAAACCATAGTTTGAGGTAATGGTTAGGTTAATGAAAATCTTATGCAAAACAAAATTAGTGGACATTGTCAAAGATGCTTGAAAGCTTCATGAAGCTTCAAGCAAAGACAAAGAAAGCCACCATTTTGTTTTACCAAAAAAAATAAAAACCTAAACCATTATCTTAAATATGGTGTAAGTCATACACACACCCAAGTTTGCATGTATCATCAAACATGATATATTCTAGTGCACAAAAATATAACACATATACAACTTGTGCACATCAAGTGAGAAAATAAATCTTAAGTGAACCAATACTAGTTAATGTAAAGTAATATATCAAATATATAATTTTAGATTAAATCAGTAAATCAAAACTTGATTTAATGATCTGGTCATATCGCATATAACCGACTAATATCTAGTGTATCAATGTATCGAATCAACACTTGATTCGGTAACCCGACTATATCTCATATAACCGTCCGATGATACAAATCGCGAGAATAGAATAAAGTATCACATACTGGTATTATTCTCGGTCCCGCACATATCTCATATGCGCTCCTATTTCGTTTCGCTTGAGCCAGGAAACCTCTGTGTAGGACTCTAAAGACTCGTCAATACGCCGGCAGTAGGCGGTGATCATATCAATCACCTGTTTCCTGATTTAAAATCAAGAAAGCCTACGGAAGAGGCTTCAGAAAAGGGTCACGTGCTCACACGTGACCAGCAGTCACGTGTTGGCATGTGACATCTAAAAGCATCAGCAAGGCAGATTCAGTTTCCCGATTATATCAAAGAAAAGGGCTTCAGAAAGGGTCACGTACTCCCACGTGACCAGGGTCACGTGTTGGCACGTGACATTTAAAAACAGCAGACTCATTCTCCGGTTAAATCAAGAAAAAGGCTCCAGACGAGGGTCACGTGTTCACACGTGACCAGGGGTCACGTGGTGGCACGTGACGGCTAAGCAGCGGCCAGAAGGCAGAGTGCAAAAAGAAGACGAGGGCTCGTTCCAAGGGGGTCACGTGCCCACATGTGACCAAGGGTCACGTGGCCACACGTGATCGGCTTTCAAAGCCTATCTGTTAACAGAATTAAATTCTGAGAAAAGACCTCTCAAATCATTCCAAAGGAACCGATTGAATTAAAAATTTAAAGGTGATTAAATATCACCTATCTATAGAAAAATCTTGAATTTGGAAAGATTTCCCCTTAAAATCTAACCGAAATAACAAAGGAAAATCTCTGGATTTAAAATCCAATGGTGAATAAAATTCACCTAACAATCCAAAGGTCCAAACGAATGGTGAATACAAATCAGATCCCTTAATGAATGATTCATCGAGACTAATTGATTCGGCTCCTTCTCCTATAAATAGGAGCCAAGGGAAACATAGGGAAGAGGATCGAGACATAAAAAAAAAAAGAAGAGAGCCTTGATACTTTGGAGGAATTTGGATCTTCTGCAATAGAAAACCCTAGGAAAGAAAGGGAAGGCTTTTTGAAAGAAAAAAAGAGAATTTAATTCTCAACAGAGTTTCACTCTGATATAAAACAGAAGAACATAGTTATCTCTTTGGTGGAGGATCTGTAAAGTGCACATCTCCTCTTGAATTGAGAATTTAATTGTCATTGGGTTGAGATCCTGCCATGCAGATCCAAAGCATAGAGAGGGAATGGAAGCTTGAGAATTTAATTCTCACAGAACTATAGGAATTTAATTCCATTAAAATAAAATTAGGGTTTAACCCTATATTATGGGAATTTAACTCCTTCAGAATGAACAGGATCAGGGTTCAACCCTAGAAAAATAACAGGAATTTAATTCTTTTAAAAAAAGAAGAAATTAGGGTTTCACCCTATGACAAAATCTCATACCTCTCTAAAAGAGAGTGGGAAATGTATTCCTTTAAAGCTTTTATTAGGGTTTAACCCTATAATGGAATTCAGTTCTTCACATATATCAGGAATTTAATTCCTACAGAAAATTCAGAGTTCAACTCTATCACAGAATATAAATCTTCAGAGGGGAATAGGAATTTAATTCCTCTTAAATTTATCGTTAGGGTTCAACCCTACGAAGAATTTAATTATTAAAAAGGGATTAACCGATCTTCTAAAAAAACCATACAAAGTGGCAGGGTCACGTGCCACCACGTGACCCCCGAAAAGATCCACAGAGAAGAGCTACCGCTAAAACTTTGAGGCAGTGCCTCACGTGACCCACGTGACCTTTGGCAGAGGCTTTAACATACAATCATTTAAATGCCCGTCACGTGATGGCACGTGATGCTATAAAAGATGCAATATTCTCAGCAGAATAAATGAAGGGAGGGCGCCCTCACGTGCTACCACGTGACCCCTCTTGCCTCAGTGTTTAACACTAAATTGGAACCTCTGAATCCAGTGTTAAAATACTGTTTGGTCTTAGTGTTCAACACTAATCAAAGAACTTTATTTGCAGTGTTTAACACTGAATTTCTTAGTGTTTAATACTAAATTAAACCCCTGTTAACAGAGCTTAAGACTAACTCCCTCATTGTTCAGCACTAAATTAAAATCTCTATCACTAGTGTTTGACACTGATTTGCTCTAGTGTTTAACATTAATTTGAACCCCCTGTTGCTGGTGTTTAACACCAACTGTCTTTTAGTGTTAAAACACTAACTTGATCCCAGTGTTCAACACTGTTGAATTAACGTTATCCCAATTGGCTAAATGGCCAGAGGCAAATCCTCTCCTTCAATGGACCAACAGGAAGCCAATATTCCAAACATGATTGTACTTAGCCTAAGATGTCCATAAGTCCTCAAATCAGACTTAACTGGGCTAATGGGCTCATAACATAATTAATTGGTCTTGATCCCAAATTGGGCCAAAGACTATTTAATCCACCCCGGTTTAAGGGTACATCTCTTCACTCCTTTGATACTTGGCGTTGTAGTTCCTCAACGTCTTCAAAGAGGTGACGGGTCCCGATGACCACACATTGACACGGACTGTGGGGTCCTTAAACTCATGGACTATGAGGTCCTTAACCTTGACCGAGATGTCTTAAAACTAACAACGGGCTGTTGGGTCCTTAAACCCATGGACTATGAGGTCCTTAACCTTGACCGAGATGTCTTAAAACTAACAACGGACTGTGGGGTCCTTAAACCCATGAACTATGACGTCCTTAACCTTGACAGCAATGTCTTAAAACTAACAATGGACCGTAGTGTCCTTAAACTACCCATGGACCTCAATGTCCTTAAACAACCTATTGACCGCAACGTCCTTAAACTACCTATTGACCGCAACGTCACTAAACTAAACAACAGGGCTCCCTTAATGGCTCTATTGTTGGATCTAAACGATCCCGTTAAGTCGATCTTAGTCTAAAAACTAGACTAACGTATCCTTAACAAACATTTAAGTCGATCTTAGTCTCAAATGAGGCTAACGTATCCTTAAACTCAAACCCCCAAACCCAAATCTAAGATAATACGGATTTGAACTACCCTACGGGCGACGACATAACTCAGTCTCCATATACAATCCACGGGCAACGAAACATAAAATAAACACACACGACACGAAGTGACCATCTGGAGAAGGAGAAAGTGGTTACCGCGATGCGGTAGCGTAATTAACTGCAGGGGCTTGCGCCTGCAGGGAAGAGCGTCCCCACAATCAAAAACCCCTTAAGCGAGGGGGAATCTGACGAAGTCTGCTACATCGGACGCATCCGTTTAAACCTTCGATATACGGTACCATAAATCAACTTGGCATCTTCGGAGAGGTGGACGGATATCACCAATTAGCATCTGCCCCGAATTTCAGGCGAGACAGTCCATGTCTCGGCCGCCGTTCGGAAGGGAACAGATTCTGGCACGCCCGGTGGGACCTTTTCCTCTTTCCACTCCACACTTCGTGTGTCGTGATTCGCGAACCAATCGCAGTTCGCTAATGGTTGCCCTTGGGTTTCAAGGTACTAAGACTTGGTGTCTTGGTTATTGCAGAAAGCAAAGAATCGATGGCTTCTACTTGTGAGAAATGCTCCAACTGCTCGGACTGCAATTGCAACCAACGCTCTGCCTCGCCAGGAGGTATAGCCTACGGACCCCAAGCTGCTTCGCTATTCGCAATGCCCGTGGAACAAGTCACTCGAGCCACCATAGGATTGTTTTTTGGGACCATGCTCCCGCCGACAAGCTTCACCACTCCAGTGCTGACAAAGGAGGCTCCCAAGAAGTCGGTCTTTGATCGTCTTACCCCTGTCGCGGCCCTTCTCAACGAGTCGCCCAACGCCAGCGCCTCGGTCTTCTCTAGATTGGGCCAGAACTCCTGTGGACCCGCAATGGGGCCTGCAATCCCAGAGAAGGCTGCTTCTAAGAAAGTGACCGGTCCTGCTCTTGAAGTCGTCAAGGCGGCTTCCCCTGCCAAAAAGTCGGTCTTTACAAGATTGACGGCTCCAGCTCCAGCTCCTGCTACCCAAAGGACATCGGTCTTTGACAGGCTAACACCAGCAGCGTCCCCCCACCTACACAGGGGGCATGACGAGGCTATCGCCCTCACCAGGCCGGTTCCATCAGCACGACGCGCTCGACGTCGTTACTGGCGCCGAATGAGGAAGGCTGGGGGCAACTCTCCCTCTGGGCTAACTCCACCAGCCCCGACGGCAGTAGTTAATGCTGTTGTTCCGACCGGGAACAGCTTTAAGATGCTAAATAAGGTGCGTAGGAATTCTTCTACCGCGGTGCTAAAGAGGTCTCCCCCTCCGCTGTAAAATGCTGTAGAAGTAAAAACAGAACAGCCCCAGTCTCCTCAACGGCTTTCCTCCCGAATCTATAAAGTCTGGCGGCAGGCCCGAGACTCGATGATCGATCCAAACTTCTCCCGCCAGCACAAGAAGCTGAAAATCCAACAGGAAGCCGGTCACCAGGCTAAGCCACGAAAGGCTGTCTGGGTGCCCACCTCAACGGCCCCCTCAACTTCCACAGCTCATAAAAGGAGGAGGCCGGAGAAGATCTCCGGGCCTGCAACGAAAGCTAAAAGCACTGAACCTAGACGCCCTAAGGCTGGGGGCAGGATGGTCCACATTGTATACATGGCGTCGGGGAAGGAAGACTGCCGTGCGTCTACAGGCCATAGACCGCTTACACGGTCAGTAACCAAAGCTCAGGAGCAACAGCAAAAGCTCCAGGAAATGATGATTGCAATTGCCGCGCTTACAGGGCCGAAAGAAAGCCCCGAGGCTTCCTCGGATCAGCAACAAGAACAGGAAACCGACGCCGAGTTCCTCCGGAGGAAGTTGGAAAAGAAAGATAAAGAGGCTGTGGAACAAGCGGCCAATATAAAGCAGATAGCCCACTTATTCCAGGATATGGTGGGAATGATGATCCAACAAGACCCACCCGCTGAGGATCCCCCGATCGTCCTTGAAGACGACAGGGGAGAAACGTCGAATCCTTCGCCGGCCCTCTCAACGGACAAGGAGGAGACAATCTCTACGGCTGATTTGGACGATTATATAGCCCAGCAAATCCGGGTTCATCATGCGACTGAGGCAGCTGGTCAAGTCGTAAAAACGGGGCGGCCGTATCCAAGCTGGTACGACCAAATCAAATACCCGCCGGGTTACACAATACCAAAATTCCACGTATATAAGGGAACCGGCAATCCCCATCAACATGTTGCCCGGTTCAGGGCCCTTTGCGGTAACACCGGCGGTGATGATAAACTGTTGCTTCGCTAGTTCGTGGGCAGCTTATCAGAAACAGCGTTCGAATGGTATTCGGAACTCCCGAACGATTCTATCAAGACGTTCGCTGAAATGGAGTTGCTGTTCACTCAGCGGTTCGCGAGCGCCAGCGAACGCACTCCAATAACGGTGTTGATTAATGCCAGGGTGAAACCAGGCGAAACATGGGTCGTGTATGCTATACGCTGGCGAAATTTGTGGTCGAAATGCGAGCAACGCAGTGAGGAAGCGCCCGCGGTGGGCATGTTCGTGGGAACCCTAGACCCTCACGCAACTATCTCCCAGTTTATGATGTTCTTTAAGCCAACCACATTCCAGGCTCTAATCGACAAGTTGGCCCACCTGGACCAAATGGGTCATAGACCGTCTCCCCCGAAGCCCGAGCCTCAGAGTGACAAGGGTAAAGGAAAAGCAACCTTCGTCGCGAATGCCCAGCAGCAACCCAATGCCCCAAAGCTGACGGATCAACTGGAAGAAAGACGCCTGTATTATAATGAGAAAATGAAGCGTCCCTACTCGTTCCTACGGGACAAGACGAAACGGTTATTCGAGCTGGCAGTACGCAACAGATTTATAAACCTGCCAAATCCAAGGCGACCGCCACAACCCACTGAGGTGAATAACCCTAACTATTGCCCTTACCATCAAACGGTAAGTCATCCGATTAAGGATTGCTTCGTCTTCAAAGGATGGATTGACGATCAATACCTCCAGGGGAAGTTTGTGCTGTCCGAAAAGTAGAATGTGAACCCGCCACAGCCGCATACTCCCAAGAAAGCAGATACACGGGGGCAACCTGTTCCTTTTTAGAAGAAGCTCCATGGGAGGTCGTGCTGTCAACTAAAACCAAAAGAATGCTGAGGGACCTTCAGGCGTGCCCGGCAGTCGAATGGAAGGACCCGCTGGAACCCCAGGTCATTGAAGGAATGCTGAGGCCGCGCCCAACTACAAAGAGCGGTGGTGATGGCCCAAGTATTCATGCCCTACCGTCAATATCTTCGAAGAAAAAGAAGAAGAAATCTAAGAAGCCCGTGACGCCTGGAGACAAGCGCATGAACTTGCAGAAGCAAATCGATGCACTGGAAGAGTACAATCAAAAGGCACAAACTCCTGTCACGCAGCAAGAGTTCCTCAACCACACCTTTCAAGAGGAAGATGATGGAGAGAGTTCGTCGGATGAATCCGAGGGATATGTGGCGAGTTGTAACGTAATCTCCCGCTCGTTTACCGACGATGAATAGCACTAAGAAACTGGGGACAGAGCCTGAACCAGAGCTTGTATGGCCAACAGATGAAATGATCGACGCCTTTCTAGACGAGATTCGTCTGAAGAGTAAAGCGGATCAGGAGCGTGAGATAGCCGCATCGGAAGGGGCCAAACGCAAGCGACTGAACGAAAGAGTCGAAGCACTCCCGCCAGATCAAAAGACATCCGATGTAGACAAAAAGATATTCAAGACGAGGAAATGGTTTGCCAAATCCATGTCAATGGGAATGAAGCTACCACCCTCGGAAGAAAACACGCTCGATGGGGCGGAGAGGCACCCTAATTATTGCGCATATCATCGGAAAATTTTACACCCTACGGAGGAGTGCGACGCCTTTAGGATATGGTGGCCGGGATATGTTTCTCATCGGCAACATTTTAAGCGCATGAAACGCAAGACTCGTCGGGAACGAAGAAGTACTGCCGACGGGCACAACAGAACTACTGGCAACTGTTACATGGTTAACGTCGGAGAGTCACAAGTTCTCACCTTTGGGAGCGACTCTGATGAAGAAATGGCTCTGGGCCCTCTCTTTAAAGAATTCGTTTTGGGGAAAGAGGAAGAACCAGAGGCCTGCGAAAACATTCAGCTGCGCAATCGTACGCTCCCGGAAAAGAATCTCGGGCCTGCAAATACAAAAGATAAGGGAAAGGAAAAGGCCACTGAGGATATCACTTTAGATGACCAAGTCATGAAAGAGCTAACTACCAAGGACCCTCCCAGGAAGGGTAAGGTGGACTACAACATCTTAGCGCACCTAAGGAAGTTACCTTCTCAACTCAGCATTCTCGATGCCCTCCTATTATCAAAAGAAGCGCGAGATTCACTAATTAAGGCGTTACAAGAACCCTAGCAATTCCAAGCCTTCCTTGCTGCGGAAAGGATGAAGGATGAACTGGAAGAAGTGCACACAGCCGACATCACTTTCGGTGTCGAAGACCTTCTCCTCGGAACATGTGACCACAACCGTCCCCTATATGTCTCTGGATACTACCATGATATCAAGATAGGCAAGATCCTGGTAGATAATAGATCCTCCGTCAATCTCCTTAACGTTCGGGTGTTAAAGAAAATTTGCATGAGCATGCAGCACCTCGCTCGTGACAAAATTACCATCTCTGGTTTCGACTCCCAATCGTCACGGACTCTCGGATCCGTAATATTGACATTACGCTTCGGACTACTCGTCACGGACATCATGTTTCACGTCATTGACGCCAAGACTTGCTACAACGCCTTGCTCGGTCGTCCTTGGTTGCATGAGTACAACATCATCCCTTCTACACAGCATCAGTATATGAAGTACTTCAAGGATGGTTTCGAATATACCGTAACAGGTGAGCTGAATCCATTTTCCGTGAACGAAGTCCGCAAGTACGAAGATGCGAAGTACTTTTTGCCAGACTTCGAGGATACAGAAAAGTGTTGCAAGCCGGAGAATAAAGCCGTCGCCACCATCCCTGTTTTCGGGAGCGATACCGAAAAAGAGGAAGAGATAGTTTATGCTAGGCCGTCTCGACGCAACAACCCGGGAAAGTCCGCTCCCATGTTGATCTTCGGAAGTGACTCGGAAGATGAGGTTAATGCCGTGTTCTCCAGTCGGCCGTCAATACAGGCATCCCCTAGTGATAATCAGAGTTTGCAAATCACCATGGTGCCGCGGAAGCACTACAAAGATCTCGACGCGCTTCAAGCTCACAATGTGCGGGACCTACAGACGTTTTACGTCCCTCCCAGGCGAAAGGGTGAAAAGGTGATCCTATTCTATTAATCCACAGAAACGAGAGTGCAGAAAGAGATATGGCATGGCGCGGATGCTACACTCGACAGGCTCCAACCCATTCGTTTGCCCAGATATTACACAAATGGACTAAAGAGGCTATTGAAGCGCCAAGGAGTCCCCTTAAAACAGACTGTTCGACAAGCTCGGTTCTACAACTGGATTTGGGATGTCCCTGGAACTCAGCGCAAATTGCCCAACGGGAGAATGGAAACGCTTGGGCTTGGATATGTGAGATCCGGGAAACGGGAGCGAGTCCACGGCAGCTACGCCATATATAACTTCGATAAGGAAGAGGTCACCTCGTCGGAGAATGCTAACCCCTCGTCGAAATTGGATCCTGCGAGTGAAGTGCCGAGTCCGTCATTTGAAGAACAAGTGGAAAAACTTATTAGGAAAGCAGGACAAAAGGCTCGGGAGGACCACTACCGCGAGATGGCCATCTACGAGAAGGCCAGGACGCAACGTCTGTTTCAACAGGCTGTAAAAGACAAAGACGCTCCTCCCCGTCGACCCGTCGTCCAAAAGGCCCGATGCGAAGACAGAAGTAAGTCCAGAAGTGGAAAAAGGAGTCGACAACAACGACGCAGGATTAGAGAGTCACGTGAGTGGGCATTGCGCGATCCGGATTTGTCCCTCATAAAGAAGATGAGTCGAGCGTATTCCTTCCCCCGAGACAAGACGGAGAAGTTACTCGAACTCGCTATAAAACATCAAATGATCGCACTTCCGGAGTCTAAGCACCCTGAGCAAGCTAACAAAGTTTCTCATCCGGGCTATTGCTCTTATCACCGAGCCATAGGACACCCTATCGAAGACTGCTTCACCTTCAAGAACTGGGTCGAAGACCAGTATCAGCAAGGCGGATTTGCTTTATCCAACAGCTGGAGGGTAACGCCGCCACAAAAGCACGAACCCAAAGCCGCAAGAGCAGAACCGGATCCACATCAATCTTGGAAGCGGATTCGCACCTGTTACATGATTACGATATTAAAAGAAGAGCTCGAGGACATAGATGAGCTCCCTTGGTGCTTCGAAAACAATGACAATGAGTTAATCTCAGAATTTCTACGGGCTCCGAAAGAACTGGAAGATGGCATACATACTACTGCAGATAACCTCAAGAAGATTGAGTTGGGATCGGCAGACGATCCGCGACCGACATTCGTCAGTGAGCGGCTATCTAAAGAAAGGGTGGCTGCATTAAAGGACGTGCTTCTACAGCATAAAGATTGCTTCGCGTGGAACTATTCCGAGATGACAGGATTAGATCCGGAGATTGCTGTGCATAAATTATCAATATCCCCGGATATCAAGCCAATCAAGTAGGCGCCAAGAAGGATGCGGCTTGAGCTTGAGATGAGCATCAACGCCGAAGTCAAGAAGCTGATCGATTCTGGATTTATCCAAGAAGTCCAATATCCTGACTGGATTTCCAACATCGTCCCGGTAATGAAGAAAAATGGGACGGTGCGCATATGCGTGGATTTCAGGGATCTCAATAAAGCCTGCCCGAAGGACGATTTCCCAGTACCGGTAACCGAGCTAATGATAGATAACACGTCCACTCACGAGATTTTCTTCTTAATGGACAGTTCATCAGGCTACAATCAGATAAAGATGCATCCCGAAGACCATAAGCACACCGCTTTCCGGACCCCTTTGGGTATATTCTGCTACAAGGTTATGCCCTTTGGTCTAAAGAACGCCGGTGCTACCTATCAAAGGGCCATGACAAAGATCTTCGATGATCTCATACATGACATCGTCGAGTGCTATATTGATGACCTCGTAGTGAAGAGCAAGTCATACGAGGAGCATTTAGAGCATCCGAAGACTGTATTTCAACGCCTTCTGCAATATAATTTGAAGATGAATTCCCTAAAATGCGCGTTCGGAGTCTTCTCGGGTAAATTCCTAGGATTTATCATCCGACACCGAGGTATCGAAATAGATCCATCTATGATCAAGGCGATCATGGAAATGCCTCCGCCAAGAACCCTCAAACAGTTGCGGTCTCTCCAAGGGAAGCTCGCATACATCCGGCGGTTTATCGCCAATCTTTCAGGCAAGCATCGTCCTTACAGCCACCTGATGAAGAAAGGAACTTCATTCGTTTGGGATCACAAATGCCAAGGCGCACTGGACGAGATCAAGCAGTACCTGCAGAACCCTCCAGTGTTGGCTGCGCCGGTCAAGGGAAAGCCTCTCATTCTTTATACAACTGCCCTAGAAGGTTCTTTAGGCGCATTATGGGCGCAAGAGAATGACCAAGGAAAAGAAAGGGCACTCTACTACTTAAGTCGAGTTCTGCTGGGGGCAGAAAGCAATTATTCTCCCACTGAAAAACACTGCCTGGCGTTGATCTTTGCGATAACAAAGCGTAGGCATTATGCATTGGCGCACGAAGTCTGTCTCATCTCGATGGTGGACCCTCTTAAATATTTGATGTCAAAGGCTATATTGACGG
Source organism: Agapanthus africanus (assembly GCA_030015575.1). Classification (NCBI taxonomy): domain Eukaryota; kingdom Viridiplantae; phylum Streptophyta; class Magnoliopsida; order Asparagales; family Amaryllidaceae; genus Agapanthus; species Agapanthus africanus. The sequence continues at coordinate 421,558,520 of CM057344.1, forward strand.
GTCGACTCTCTAAATGGGCTCTACTCTTGATGGAGTTCTCGATAACGTATCGACCTCTCAAGGCAGTGAAAGGCCAGGCCATCGCCGACTTCCTTGCTGAGCATCCAGTACCTGCCGGTTCTCCTCTGAACTGCGATTGCCGGACGAACATGCATTTGATGCGATCGGTGGCGGTGATTCCCGATGGGAACTCTATTTTGATGGGGCATCTTCCACGAATAAGCGCAAACAATGTACCCCCATAATCAAATCGGGAGTAGGCCTTATCTCCGTAACCCCACAGGGAGGGATAATGCGCTTTGCTTTCTCTTTAACAGAGCCGAGGATGAATAATGAAGTCGAATACGAAGCTTTGATAGCAGGCCTCGAGATCGCCATTGACATGGGAATTGAAGACCTCCTTATAAACGGGGATTCTCAACTGGTCGTTAGTCAAGTAAATGGTGACTACCAAACGTGCAAACCGGAGTTGGTAAAGTACGGCGAAAAGGTGCAACAACTATTGACCCAAATTCCCTCCTACACTTTGGAAAGCATACCACGTGCGGAAAATAGCAAAGCAGACGCACTAGCTAAGCTCGCTAAAGAACTGGCTGACGAGAACTTCGATGACGTCAAAATCATGGTACAAAGCCGCCGAGTGCTCGCCCCAGCAGAAATATCTCCCGAATCATACGAAGAAAAAGGAGCGACTGAGCAGACGACCCTATAAATAAAAGACCGTGAGAAGGCTGAGGACTGGAGGGAAGTCTTCATAGACTACTTTAAGTCCCACCGAATCCCCGAAGTAGCGTCCTCAGTACATCAGCTCATGAAACGAGCTCTATCTTTCGCTTTCGTCAATGATACTCTGTATAAGAGGTCGTTTGATTCTCTGTGGCTGAGATGTTTAGGACCTGACGAAGCAGAAAGAGTCGTTCAAGAGGTTCATGACGGAATCTGTGGTTCACATCAAGATGGCCCGAAGATGAAGTTAAAAATTAAACGGATGGGTTACTACTGGCCCACGATGATCCAGGACTACCTCGAATATGCGAAGCAATGCCACTCATGCCAAATCCTCGGGGATTTCATCCACCAGCATCCGAATCCACTACATCCGACGGTGGCCAGCTGGCCATTCGAAATGTGGGGAACCGACATAGTCGGCCCCATCGAGCCGGCATCGTCTAGAGGACATCGTTTCATCCTGGCGACGACTGATTACTTCTCCAAATGGGCGGAAGCAGTACCATTGAGGGAAGTGAAGACGGAGAATATCCTCCACTTTTTCAAGACGCACGTCATTTATCGGTTTGGAACTCCACGGTGGATTATCTCCGATAACGGGCCAGCCTACAGAAGCCATAAGATTAGCCGCTTCGCGCAGCAGCACAATATATACTGGAGATATTCTTCAGTTTACAATCCACGAGCTAACGGTCTGGCTGAGGCCTTCAATAAGACCTTGACAAAGATCATAAAAAGGACGGTGTCCCGAAATAAGAAAGACCGGCACAAGAGGCTGCAAGAGGCCCTTTGGGCCTATCGATCTACGTTCAAGACGGCCACGAACACAACGCCGTACGCGTTGGTATTTGGGACGGAAGAAGTGCTCCGCCTCGAGATAGAGTTACCCTCTCTACGAGTGGCAGTCCACTACGAGCTGACGGACGAAGAAAATGCTCACCTTCGGCTTGAGGAGCTTGATGCCCTCGATGAAACCCGGCTCATAGCGCAACAAAATCTAGAGGCCTACAAAGCAAAGATGATGCGCTCGTACAAAAGATTGACCAGGCCGAGGACATTCCGCCAAGGTGAACTCGTACTAGTGGTCAAAAGACCTATGATCCCCAATCGTGCCAAGCGGGGAAAATTTGAGCCGAACTATGAAGGCCCGTACATCATAGACAAGGTCTACCAGGGTGGAGCCTATCTACTCATGGACATGCACGGTGAAAGGCCTTTCAGGCCAATAAACGGCCGCTTCCTAAAGAAATACTACGCTTAATGAGCCACAGCCTAGGTCAATGATAGATGACGACGACTATGTTCGCTCGCTATCTTCCTAAACTCAGACTTTATAAGCAGTAGCCGGCCTTCCCCTCGACGGACCAAAACGTCCTTAAACTAACGATGGACCGAAACGTCCTTAAACTAACGATGCACCGAAACGTCCTTAAACTAACGACTGACCGAAACGTCCCAAAACTATTACCGCAGCATCCTTAGGCTGATGAGATGAATAAAAAAAGAGAGAAAGAAAAAATATATAAATAAAAAAAAAACGGTATGTCCATAAGCAAAATGGGCACGGATGAAAACCCGAAAGGGCTCCGTGAGTAAAAACAGCAGGGCTACCGGCAAGTGTTCGTGAAAATCCGAAAGGGCGCGACCTTGTAAAAAAAAAGAGAACAAGAATAAAAAAAAACGGTATGTCGATAAGCAAAAGGGGAACGGATGAAAACCCGAAAGGGCTCCGTGGGTAAAAATAGCAGGACTACCGGCGAGTGTTTGTGAAAACCCGAAAGGGCGCAACCTCGTTAAAAGACACTTACAAGATCCTTTCGACCTTGTAAGGAGAAACCATCCGCGTGGGATCCTTATGACTCACAAGGGAATGACACACTTAGGGATCCCCACGATTCCTAAGGAGAAAATACACTTGCGAGATCCCCACGACTCGTAAGGAGAATTCTCTTATGGGACCCTCACGGCTCATGAGATTTGAAAGTCTTAAGTTACAGAAACCTAAACCTGTTCTTAAGCAAATCCCCCACAACCTTCGATACTGCCCTACAAGCGGCTCAACACTGACCCTTGTATACAATCCACGGGCGCGAATAAACATTTCCCCAGCAGAGTCCCACCCGTGGCTAGGGATATGTCCATATGGTGAACACAACCCTTGTAGGTCCTCTCGACCTATAAGGAGAAAGCCCTCTTGTAGGATCCTTACGACTTGCAGAGGAACATACACTTAGGAATCCTCACGATTCCTAGGGAGAAAATACACCTACGAGATCCTCACGACTTGTAGGGAGAAATACCTTCGTGAGACCCTTACGGCTCATGAAGTCAAAAGCCTTAGTCGACGGGACCCTAACCCTGTTTGCTAAGTCATCTTTGTTCTGTTGGAGATAGTGCCCTCAGAGTCAATTATTAGGTCACAGGTACGTGACTGCAATGATTGATGGAGGACCTATCCCGGTAGGACAGTCTTACTCGAGATGATAGTATGCTATCTGGTTTACCTTTATCATCGTGTACTGCTTTAGGTGACCTGACAAGTTGCTATTGCACGTTGATAGAGCCCCTAGGATTCTTGCTTGACCACCAGCAGTATGAGGGCGATCATATAAGTGGGAGCTGGGGGTCTATAAGCACATTTTTAAAAGGTCCCTAGTCGTGGGAGATTCGAGACAGGGCATCGATTCTCCAGAGTAGACTAGTGTATACAGTCGAGACCCCGACGAGGGGCGGTGGCCGGTCTCACAAGCCACTGGTGTCAGTTGGTTCACCTAAGATGTATACAGGTGCTCATTGGGTTATGAGTACACCGGACAGGACTCGCCGGGAACATGCTAGTTGGTCATATACCAGACGTCAGATGGCAGTTCCCTGGTGACATGTGTGCAGGTTAGTTCATCGACCTGGGGATCGTCATTTATCTCGTGTGAGTTCCCACTGTACTTTGATTACTACCCTACCACGGCTCAAAGGAGTCGTGCAAACAGGTTTTAGTTGGGTACAGTCCCGAGCCACATGGAGGCAGTGAGCGTATCTTCAGGGGTTCTTCTCTCCCGGTATTGGGGGTGAGGTCATGCTGTGTCTAGGAGAGCCATTACACGAAGCCCTCGGCCGAGGCAAGGAGATTTACTGGTAGGTATTCCAGTAGTATCTCAGGGTGTTCTGGGCTACACTCCGACACGACTTGTACCGTTTTTGGGGGTCTGACTTTTACCAACCCCCTAGGCCCGCCATGCGATGCTCATAGACGAACGGACCGGACTGTACGGATATTGTCACTGACAGGCTCAGTAGGGTTGTTAGGCTGAGTTCGCTCACAGACGTCCCTTTTAGTCAATACCTGGTAGCCCGTTACGTATTGGCTTATACCTCTGACGTGCTAGTAGTTAAATCCACGACCATGATGTTGACGAGTCTTTAGAGTCCCCCACATTCTGTTACTCAGCTTTCGGGCGAAAAGTTGTAGAGGCCGTATGGAGATATGGCAAGGTCCGATCAGATACGTGCGGTATTGCACGGATCAGGATCGGACAGTTTGTACTATAGGCCGTATGGTTATATGGAAGGGTTCGATCAGATACGTGCGGTATTGCACGGATCAGGATCGAACAGATATTACTAGCCGGTTTTGGTATAAGCCGGATCCTAGTATAGTACAGTGTAGATTTTGTCTCATTGCATTTGTATTTCGGTCGGAATACAAATGCGGGTGTGTATGCACAGTATCGGGGTTTTCCTGTAATTTATTACGGGACCAGTTTTCTGGAGTTGCCAGTTTGCTTTCCGTTTCGGCCGATTTCCATTGTTCCGTTCATTGGCCGAAGACTGGTGGAGGAGGGCTTATTTGCATTGTTGCAAATAAGTATTTGTGGAGGGGGTCTTTGCATTTTGTTGTATCATGATGGTTGCTCCATTCCTTGACCTTGACTTCTTGACTTCTCCATCATGGCTTGACTTTTATATGACATGGTTTTCATGATGGTTGTGGTGGAGTGAGGTTCTCTTTTGGTGATCATTTCTTTGCATGATTTGGTTGTTGAGTGTTGGTGTATCTTTGTGATCATTATTCCATATGATAGCCTTCTCTCTCTCTCTCCCTTTTGGATTATGAGATGGCTCCCATTATTTTTGTGGCTCCTTCTCATTCTCACTCTCCCTCTCCTCTAGTGATGGCCGGCCACCATGAGGGTGGGCTGTCCAAGTTTTTATGGTGTGGGGTTTTGTTCATTTCATGTTCCAAAATCCCCAAAAGTCCCTCCACATTGTTCTTGTATCATTCCTCCACCAAAAAGGCAATTCCACATACCCCAAATGAGACTTCTTCACTACACATTCTACAGCGAATCTTAGGCACGTCGACTAGCCAGCTTCGTGCCCGAGTTGCCTCGGCATTGAGGTGGGAGCCCGTAAAAGAAGTAGGCGATGTGGTGCACTTCCGGCGACGAGGTGGAGACCGGAGCTTCCGCAGGAGATCGGGACGATGACGAGAAGACCGGAGGACTTGGATCGTCGGTATATCTCTATTCCCTTTCTTGTAGATAGCTAGGACTAATTAATGGTTCGATCTGGGTATTAGTGCGCGGCGGTTTGCCAGTTCAAGTAAAATTTAAAGTTTATCACCGCTTCCGCATTTGGCCGTCGGGTTGACGGCCGGGGCGCCGCCGTGCACTTACAGTGGTATCAGAGCCTCGCCATTAACTTAGTCTAGCTTGGTTTAATGTGTTTTGCATTTCCGGTCGACCAAAATTCCAAAATCCACATTTTTGTTCACATCAGTTTTCTGTTGAAATTTTTTGGTGTCGAAATTTTTTTGAGGTTACAGAAAATTGATGTACTGAAAATTTTAAGGATACTGTAGAAATTCGACACTGTAATTCGCCAATGAGAGCGCGGAACTGCGGCCAAACCCCCATTTGGGCCGCGGTTCCGCCGCGCTATGAAGGGATCACTGTGTCAATTTTCTCCAGTGGGCTTCTGGGGTGAAAATAGGGTTTCTGGAATATTAATATTGGGCCCAGTATTTCTTGATCAGCTACAGTAATGCTTGGGGGCCCACTTGTTAAAATTTGATCGATCGGATATTTTAAACACATTATTTCACAGTATTTACATTATATCTGCGACCGTGAATGTCACTTGATCGGTAAATCCTGTCTAACTGCTATAGCCCGGTTAGACGGATTTGCGAACGTGATTTTCACGATGATGTTCTGTTTTTGCTGTGATGTTGCGGATCGGTCGTGGGGGATAGCCTGGATGCAATGCTAGTACAGTTGTGGTTGTATTATGTACATTTGATATTGCGGGGCGAGCGTCCGACATGTGGATTGCCGTCACTGCCTGATTGTATTATTATTTTGGGGCACGGCCAGGTTGCGGTCGATGTACCCGTTGTATGTATATTTTACTTTCTGTACTAGAATTGCCCCGCGGAGGGGTGCACGGATAGCCGGATTCTAGAGGGCAACAAGCCCGCATCTCATGGCATTGAGACGGAGGGGGCTTCACTCTAGGATTGGCGGGATATTCGCCGCACTCGTAGGGGGTACAGGTTGACCCAGGAGGGGTGCCCAAGTTACCGGATTCCGTGAAGTGCTGGGTGGTCCATTCACGGTGCTGAAGGGGGCTGCCTCGCTTCAGGTTTTGGCGGGTGACTTGCCGCGCCCGTAGGGGTCTAGGTTTTCATTGCACAGGCTATCCACACGACCAGGGGAACGTCGGGTTTCAGCAGTGGCTCTGTGAAACCCGGGGATCCCAGATATCTGTATTGTTTCTGTGATGCTGTTCATTCTCTGTGATGTTGCATTTTATTCACGCCTTGAGCGAAATATAATATATTGGTATATATATTAGTAGATGTTGTATATGTTTTGCATCCGCGCTAGTCCAGTCCCCACTCTGTCGTTAGTTAGCTAACCTAACGGGTAATGACGGGACCCAGTGGCGAATGCTGATGGCATATACGTACGTCATATTATTTTCGTTCTTTGTGGTGTGATCAATTGATGGGACTGCGTTGATTCGGATCAACGCAAGTTAAAAACAAACCTAAACTGATGTTGTTGGAACACTTTTCAAAAAGCTGCTATTGCAAGGACGTTCACTTTTGTTTTGCATCGTGATATTCAGTTGGAATATCCTGCTCCTTAGTCGACGAGGCAAGGGCCGAGATCCCTTCACCGGGAGTGACCCCTTGGACAAAAAGTTTGCGTCAGGGCATTAACTTCACTATAGCCGATTACTTTTGCTTCGCACCGTGGTATTCAGTTGGAATATCCTGCACCTCATTCTATGGGGAAAGAGCCGAGATCCCTTCACCGGGAGTGACCTCTTTAGCAATGGTTTTCGTCACTATATTTTTAAAAAGCTATCCGTTCCTTCAACGATATCAAGTTCATTACGTTAATGGTTTTCGCCATAAACCATTCGTAGCCCTCCGTCGTTTCATATGGGTAGTCAATAGTATTCAAGCTGTGTTTGTTGGCCAAAGTCAAGGCACAGTGTTTGGTAGCTGTTGGTTATTCATATGCAGCATAGATAGATGCGTTGGTTTGGAACAGTCGTATAGCCTTGTTGGCCAAAGTCAAGGGCTTGTGCGGGTGGATTCGAATCAACCTGGAGAATGACGGGTAGAACTTGACATGTGACTTATGATTTGTTGGCCAAAGTCAAGGTCATAAGAGCATGGGGCAGAAATCACATCAGGAGTTTCAAAAGAACTGAAACTTGCCAGATATGCGCATACCTTCTGGAGTGTGATACCGTGAGCGGATTCCGTCACGTTGTCATGCGATGATAGTTGGATCCCGATTCCCACTGATGAGTTAGTTTACTCCTCGGGTGACCCCGACTAATTCTTCTTTCAGGTTTGGAGGAGAATTTGAGGTACAGTTGGAGGATTCCAGATTAGATAAATTGGTAACCATTCTGATCTAGGTTAGAGTGCACGCTGAGTGTTTCTTTTCTCTCTCTCTTTGGCAGCGACCATTGACCTGACCCTAAGACTATGACTCAGTGACCAAGTTTACTGAACCTTCTTGACACCGGCTTTTGGATTGTCTGAGTTGCAGACCTCATTGCCACTCCTACCTTTACCCTTTTCTCCAGGACACCCCGTATTACTACGAACGTCCACTTCCATTGGACAAAACCATCGTATGGTTAGATACGAACTCGAAAGAATTTATTCGAGGATGGTTTCCGGTTCTGGAGAAAACGGATAGGACTATTCAGTTGTCTTTTCCTTTTACCTTCTCTCAGGTTGTGAGTACTCCTTGGTTTAGGGGATAGTACACCTATTACGCAAATTGGATACTCTTCTTCCAAACCTTAGGCTGGTGCCGACCGGTAGGGAATGAAGAAAACCAATTAGCCTAACGATGGTGTACAGAAGGTATTAAGTTCAGACAAAGCAAGGGATTAGTAAGAGGGCAAAGTAAATTGCAACAGATATTCACGACCAAACCAAGTATTCCTTCGCCAATCCTAAATCACCTTGGTATTTCTCCAGGACACTCCGTATCACTACGAAGATCCACAGTTTATTGGATACTCCATCGTATGGTTATATACGAACTCGAAAGGAACTTGTTCCAGTTCGGGGATGGATTCTGGTTCAGGAGAAATAGGAATAAGATTTATTCAGGTGTCTTTTATCTTCACCTTCTCTCGCATTGCGAGTGTTCCTAGGATTAGGACAGTACACCCATTATGTCCATTGGATAGTCTTCTTCCAAACCATAGGCTGGTGCCGAACGGTAGGGAAGGAAGAAAACCATTTGGCCTAAGGGGTGTACAGAAGGTAAAGACTAAAGACATATGAAGGGATTTGGAGAGGTGGCAAAGAACTATACGGTTACAGTCGTAAATCTGGAAGAGGCATTACTAGGAATACCGGGATACCCCATCGAAACATTTCAATGTTTCAGTCTCACTGTGTACTGTTAAAGGAAAACTGATTTCCCAGTTAAACACTTGCTCCAGGGTATGTATTTACCAGGCATGATTCTCACATCTGTATGGTTTTACAGATGATGAGTGGGAGTAAGTTATTGGGAATTGGGTGATCATCCTCTTTATATCGGGATTCGTTGTAATCGGTGATATTTGAGGAAATCACCTGGGCTGTTTGCCGGTCGGCAAATATTTGGTTTTGAATATCCGCAGTTATGCACCAATTTCAAATTGAGATATCTGTACGTCTATTTTCATAGAGTGAGATATACCTTTTTGAAATTATGTCTGTGACATTTACCTATATCAGTGGATGGTTAGGTAAGGAGCATTAAACAGCGGTGTAATTCTTCTTAACCATAAGTACAGTTTCCAACCTACGACACACAACGAATGAGTTATCAGACTCAAGGGACTTATACAGAGTATTGTATGTTGTCCAGGGTCCATCAGGACAGAGGGGTTGGTCCTCGTACTATATTCGGTTTACTTATGACTTCTCTGGTTTTTAGACAAGTGTTTCGCGGAAACACAGGATCTGAATTTTGAGAAGTTATAGGTATTTGAATAGAGTAGAGAACCAGGTGTAGCAAGTATCGGGATTCTTCAAAGTGATCGAAGATGTAGATACTTGTATGTGGTATTCAGTTGATAGTAGTGATTAAGAGAAATTGCTTCTCTTTCAGGTTACTCATAATTGGAAGCATTCCTAAGTTGAGTAACGCTGATCGGCCTCCTTCCATTTAGTTGACATGCACTGGAGACAGCTGCATGATTTGAATCTGGTTCAATTAAATCAGTGCCTCTGGTTCTATATTGGATATAGAACAGTTCATATCTTAACGATGTTTATGGTACGGGGAGTTGTCCGGTTTATGATTAAAACCAGACACTGGACAACTCAAGGCACGTTTCTGTAATGGCTGTTTGTGGGTTGACCCAGGCTATGACGAGGGTTGACTTTCTACCATCTGGATGAACAATAGCGATATTGTTCTAGACTCGCCACAGTTTTATTAAAAATGGATTTTTTCAGAAAAACAGTAGTGGGAGTATGGTAGAACTGGAAGTGATTCCAGAACCACAAACGATTACTGAAGATTTGACAAGGAACCTAAAGATTCAATCTGGATTTACATTCCATTGGCCACTCCGCAGATGAGGTGGGTAACGTTAGGCACCCGAGAGGTACTCCGGTAGCCTCAAGGACGGTGACAGGGAAGTTCTTGTTTACCCACACTTGCCATTGCTGTTGTTCCAGACTGTGAGACCCGGCGGGAGGATGAGTATAGCGTCGTTCTGAACTCGCTTCAGAAGTGTACGTGTATATGACTCTGCCAGAGGGTTGTCGTAGTCAGTGGGAGCAGCGGAAGCATTGGTGGACAGGTAGCTTATGTCTATTTATAGACTAAAGCAGATGTAGCGGAGATAGATCATCTATTTCTGACGTGACAGTCATGGGTTTGACTTCATCAGAATAGGGGATGGATCTGTTGAGAAGGTAGTAGGGTGTGATATCCTGGTATTTGGATGACATACACAGAGTAGGAAAAGAGACTCCTATACTACAATCGGTTATACTTTGGTCGTCACACAGTGTTTTCTCCACATGGGACTTGGACATCATATCAGACATACTGGTTACTAGATCTATGGTTTTAGATCTAGATTTGGGTGGTTTCCCAATCAGGGTACTTAGACAGCATTCTAAGAGTATTTAGAATGAACGACTCCTGGCATGGTAGTGTACCTGCAGGTGATGGAGTCACCCTCTCTAAAGGTGTCTTACAGACTAAAGGGGAGAGGGGTGTGCATGATTGGCAGATCACTTGCTTAGGCAATTGAGTCAATCATGAGATGTCAAGTACCACACCAGATGTTGTTCTTGCACTAGGTGCAATAAGTTGACATTAATCCAATCCTGGAGAAACAGTCGGAAGCAGTTTTAGAACATAAGTGGATGTTCTAGGGATATGATAACGACAGCCTCATTCGGGAAACAGTTATCATTCCAGGCTTCCAAGGTGACATGGACGACAAGGAGGTTGTCAGAGCTATAGTTTTCCTTCTGATGAGGGGCAGTATTTTGGACAGGTGGTCCAAGGCAATACTGAGGGTGGCATGGTGCAGGATACTGATTAAGTTCAGTTGACGATACAGTTTAAGAAGTTTGGATTTGGAGCTCATTTATGAGCTATGTCCCATCAGACATCCAGACACATTCTAAGACAGGTATTGCTCATTTCGGGAGATGGGTTTCTCCGCGAACTTGAGATATAGAGAGACATAGAAAGATACATCAAGGCGGATCCACTCACTGAGGCTATTCCTCGAACGCAATAGTTCCACAAGCGAGCTTTGTGGGACTGATTAGTAGAGGAGTTGGGTGTTCGGTATCACACGGGCTGTGAGTATGTGACATCGCAATAATTAGCCTTGAGTGCAAGTGGGAGATTGTTGGAGATAGTGCCCTCAGAGTCAATTATTAGGTCACAGGTACGTGACTGCAATGATTGATGGAGGACCTATCCCGGTAGGACAGTCTTACTCGAGATGATAGTATGCTATCTGGTTTACCTTTATCATCGTGTACTGCTTTAGGTGACCTGACAAGTTGCTATTGCACGTTGATAGAGCCACTAGGATTCTTGCTTGACCACCAGCAGTATGAGGGCGATCATATAAGTGGGAGCTGGGGGTCTATAAGCACATCCTTAAAAGGTCCCTAGTCGTGGGAGATTCGAGACAGGGCATCGATTCTCCAGAGTAGACTAGTGTATACAGTCGAGACCCCGACGAGGGGCGGTGGCCGGTCTCACAAGCCACTGGTGTCAGTTGGTTCACCTAAGATGTATACAGGTGCTCATTGGGTTATGAGTACACCGGACAGGACTCGCCGGGAACATGCTAGTTGGTCATATACCAGACGTCAGATGGCAGTTCCCTGGTGACATGTGTGCAGGTTAGTTCATCGACCTGGGGATCGTCATTTGTCTCGTGTGAGTTCCCACTGTACTTTGATTACTACCCTACCACGGCTCAAAGGAGTCGTGCAAATAGGTTTTAGTTGGGTACAGTCCCGAGCCACATGGAGGCAGTGAGCGTATCTTCAGGGGTTCGTCTCTCCCGGTATTGGGGGTGAGGTCGTGTTGTGTCTAGGAGAGCCATTACACGAAGCCCTCGGCCGAGGCAAGGAGATTTACTGGTAGGTATTCCAGTAGTATCTCAGGGTGTTCTGGGCTACACTCCGACACGACTTGTACCGCTTTTGGGGGTCTGACTTTTACCAACCCCCTAGGCCCGCCATGCGATGCTCATAGACGAACGGACCGGACTGTACGGATATTGTCACTGACAGGCTCAGTAGGGTTGTCAGGCTGAGTTCGCTCACAGACGTCCGTTTTAGTCAATACCTGGTAGCCCGTTACGTATTGGCTTATACCTCTGACGTGCTAGTGGTTAAATCCACAACCATGATGTTGACGAGTCTTTAGAGTCCCCCACATTCTGTTACTCAGCTTTCGGGCGAAAAGTTGTAGAGGCCGTATGGAGATATGGCAAGGTCCGATCAGATACGTGCGGTATTGCACGGATCAGGATCGGACAGTTTGTACTATAGGCCGTATGGTTATATGGCAGGGTTCGATCAGATATGTGCGGTATTGCACGGATCAGGATCGAACAGATATTACTAGCCGGTTTTGGTATAAGCCGGATCCTAGTATAGTACAGTGTAGATTTTGTCTCATTGCATTTGTATTTCGGTCGGAATACAAATGCGGGTGTGTATGCACAGTATCCGGGTTTTCCTGTAATTTATTACGGGACCAGTTTTCTGGAGTTGCCAGTTTGCTTTCCGTTTCGGCCGATTTCCATTGTTCCGTTCATTGGCCGAAGATTGGTGGAGGAGGGCTTATTTGCATTGTTGCAAATAAGTATTTGTGGAGGGGGTCTTTGCATTTTGTTGTATCATGATGGTTGCTCCATTCCTTGACCTTGACTTCTTGACTTCTCCATCATGGCTTGACTTTTATATGACATGGTTTTCATGATGGTTGTGGTGGAGTGAGGTTCTCTTTTGGTGATCATTTCTTTGCAGGATTTGGTTGTTGAGTGTTGGTGTATCTTTGTGATCATTATTCCATATGATAGCCTTCTCTCTCTCTCTCCCTTTTGGATTATGAGATGGCTCCCATTATTTTTGTGGCTCCTTCTCATTCTCACTCTCCCTCTCCTCTAGTGATGGCCGGCCACCATAAGGGTGGGCTGTCCAAGTTTTTGTGGTGTGGGGTTTTGTTCATTTCATGTTCCAAAATCCCCAAAAGTCCCTCCACATTGTTCTTGTATCATTCCTCCACCAAAAAGGCAATTCCACATACCCCAAATGAGACTTCTTCACTACACATTCTACAGCGAATCTTGGGCACGTCGACTAGCCAGCTTCGTGCCCGAGTTGTCTCGGCATTGAGGTGGGAGCCCGTAAAAGAAGTAGGCGATGTGGTGCACTTCCGGCGACGAGGTGGAGACCGGAGCTTCCGCAGGAGATCGGGACGATGACGAGAAGACCGGAGGACTTGGATCGTCGGTATATCTCTATTCCCTTTCTTGTAGATAGCTAGGACTAATTAATGGTTCGATCCGGGTATTAGTGCGCGGCGGTTTCCCAGTTCATGTAAAATTTAAAGTTTATCACCGCTTCCGCATTTGGCCGTCGGGTTGACGGCCGGGGCGCCGCCGTGCACTTACATGTTCAACATCGACAGAGGCAGATGATGATTCGCTCCTGGCCATATCCCAGTTGTAGCGGTGCTGATGCCGAAATCTCTGTCTAATTTCAGGCTTATGGCGAAAAGCCAGTAGGCCGCAAGTGCATACGAAATAGCCGAAATGATAGGGCAACTTGCAATAAAAAGCAGCAAGTAAAAATGTATGCATGAAAAATAGCCGAAATGATGGGGCAACTCGCAATAAAAAAGCTGCGAGTAAAAATAAAATAAACAGCCGAAATGATTGGGCACCGCGAAAAATAGCCGAAATGATAGGGCAATCGCGACCTCCGCGATATAAAAGCTGAAATGATAGAGCATCGCGGAAAAAGAAATAAAATATAAAAAAAGGGTTTCAATTTATGCCCTACAGGTGATGTTCCATCACACCCTGTATACAATCCAAGGGCGTAAAGAAAAAGGGATCATACTTCTCCCTCAAGTTTCGTCATAAGAAGAAGCGAAATCTCGACGGGCCGCGAATGACTTAGAGATCATCTCAGCACTCGTCTCGTAACAACGGACACAACTCTAAGCTAAGCGGATCAGCGGCAACTCCCAGTTCCATGGCTCGGTGATATACATATCGCCAATAGTCAAACCTCCTTCCCGTGAAATGCGGATACAATCAGCAAAAATTCCTGGTTATGTGGAACGCGGAAAACGTCACTCTTTGACCCCGTGGAAAACGTCCAGAGAGGATTCTGGTCCTCACGGAGCACGGCAGTGAACCCGTGTGAAGCATCCAGAGCGGAGCCTAGTCCTCGCCGACGGCATTGAACCCGTGTGAAGCATCTAGTGAAAAATTCCTGGTTATGTGGAACGCGGATAACGTCACTCTTTGACCCCGTGGAAAATGTCCAGAACGGATCCTGGTCCTCGCGGAGCACGGCAGTGAACCCGTGTGAAGCATCCAGAGCGGAGCCTAGTCCTCGCCGAGCACTGCATTGAACCCGTGTGAAGCATCTAGTGCAAAATTCCTGGTTACGTGGAACGCGGATAATGTCATTCTTTGACCCCGTGGAAAACGTCCAGAGCGGATCCTGGACCTCGCAGAGCACGGCAGTGAACCCATGTGGAGCATCTAGAGCGGAGCCTAGTCCTCGCCGAGCACGACAGTGAACCCGTGTGAAGCATCTAGTGCAAAATTCCTGGTTACGTGGAATGCGGATAACGTCACTCTTTGACCCCGCGGAAAACGCCCAGAGCGGAGCCTGGTCCTCGCCAAGCACGGCAGTGAACCCGTGTGATGCATCCAGAGCAAACACCGGACTGTAGAGTCCTTAAAATCCACGGACTATGATGTCCTTAACCTTGACCGTAATGTCTTAAAACTAACGATCAACCACCCCGATCCCCTACGGATTCTGCCTTGGTTTAAGGGTACATCTCTTCACTCCTTTGATACCTGGCGTTGTGATTCCTCAACGTCTTCAAAGAGGTGACGGGTCCCTGCAACCAAACATCGGACTGTGGAGTCTCTAAATCCACGGACTATGAGGTCCTTAACCTTGACCGTGATGTTTTAAAACTAACATCGGACTGTGGAGTCCCTAAATCCACGGACTATAAGGTCCTTAACCTTGACCGTGATGTCTTAAAACTAACATCGGACTGTGGAGTCCCCAAATCCATGGACTATGAGGTCCTTAACCTTGACCGTGATATCTTAAAACTAACATCGGACTGTGGAGCCCTTAAATCCACGGACTATGAAGTCATTAACCTTGACCGTGATGTCTTAAAACTAACATCGGACTGTGGAGTCCTTAAATCCACGGACTATGAGGTCCTTAACCTTGACCGCGACGTCTTTAAACTACGATGCCTCGAGAAACCCCTGACTCCGTGAAGCACGAATAAGGGTGAGCACATCCAGCACTTGCAGGTCCTCACGACCTGTAAGGAAGAAAAACTCTCTTGTGAGATCCTTACGACTCTCAAGGGAAAACCCGCTTAAGAATCCTCACAATTCTTAAGAAGAACCTACACCTATGGGATCCTTTTGACCCACGGAAAAAAAAACTCTTTGTGAGACTCTCGTGGCTCATAAAGTGCAGAAGTCTTAGGAAATAGATCTTAACCCTGAATCCTAAGCTATCGCTGCCCTGCAAGGAGATCAAGATAAATTGTCCGCAAAACACATTCGACAAAAAGGAGACGCATCATTGAGAAGAAAATTGTATCTTTTATTCATAAACCAAAATAGATAAAAAGTACAATTCATGAAAGAACTAAAAGAAAATACTCTTATTTAGAAGTATATACAAAAAGGAAGGAAAGGATACAAGTCTTCAAGCCGGCGGGTGATGTAGCAATTTGACCAGCTCATCTTTCTGTTGCTGAGTCACGGCTTCATGATTCAGGATCGCCTGAAGACGAGCCTCCGCCTGAGCCTGCTGGGCCTGATACGAAGCAAGCCGAGCTTCAAGCTCTTTCTCGATGGCTTTATGAGCCTCGACCCTTTCACTGGTGAACGTAGAAGCTTTATCGAGAGCCACCACCTCTTTGATGGACTCCTGAAGCCCCCGCCAAAGCTCGTATGCTTTGTTGGCCTTGGCGGTAAGAGTAGCGCGAAGCTCGCTCAGCGCCTTGGAAGCTAGCTCCCTTTCCGAGAATTTGCGGCCAAGCCTTTTCTCGCATGATGTCATATTAACCGCGCATCGTGGTATCAGACCCCGCAACTCCGCTTTTGCAGCCACGGCTTCCGAGGAAAGGCGAGAACATTCAAGGGCGTGCAAGCGAGCCTCCACCTGCCGACAGAACTCCACCCAGACTCGCACCACTTCTTCGCTATGGTAGGTGGCAAGAAAAGGAAGAGAACCGTTAGCTTCGGCGGCAAACGCTTCAGCTATGGTCGCGCTGCCAGCACGGAGCTCCTCAATCAAAGATGATAAGGAGACAAGGCTTAATTAGGCCAAGCGTTCTGAAGCTCGCAAAGCATAAGGGCCACGCGGCATAACGATGCGCGATTCCAACGCTGTGGAGGCTGGCAGGGCTGTTCAGATTTGAAAGACGTCAATAAACTCTTAAGCAAGAAGAACGAATGGAATCCTAATGAAATGTCACTTACCTACGGTCATGCAAGTAGGATCTGAAGATTCCCCTGGCCCTTCAATGATCTCGACCTCGTCGTCAGCTTCCAAAACGATAAGAGACATCAACGACATTTCATAAAAAGGGCAACAATGCTATGATAAAAAAAATGGCGAATGACGCTAACCTTGCCCGGAGGAAAGGACAATGCGCTGAGGGGAGACCGCCTGCGGAGCTGCCATCTCCAATAAACGCTGAAATGATTGTCGAGGCGACAAATCAGCGATAGAGGCCGCCAAACCGCGCAATTCTGGAAAAGACAAATGAGTTCAGACAACGGAAAGGTTGCCAATTTAAAATTCAGAAGGTTGCCTTCAACACTCCTCCCATTCTGAGCCGGGGGGATTGCAGCTTCAACGGCCTCCGCCGTGACATCGGGCTCCAACAAAGGGTGGGTAGTCCCGATTACCTCTCTCTCAGCCTCTGGGCCACCCTCGGGAAGAGTCATTGGGGCGGCAACCACCAAAGGAGCAAGCGCTTCATGATCAGGAACTGCCACTGGAGGCTCTATTTCAAGAGGAGCAGCCTCATCAACCCCCTCCACATCGAGCAACGCTTCATCGGGAATTTCGACAGGCTTTAGCTTCAACGAGCCCGTAAGGAGCTCCCCCAGCGTCGAAGATTCTACACGATTCACATAAGAATAAGGATGCATATATACAGGCATGAATAATCTGGAAAAACTACAAAAAAGAACAACAACGTACCGATGCGCAAAGAAGCCCTCAATATAGCTTCATCAAGCCGCTGCTCCTTCTCAAGGAGGCGTGCTTGCCGGGGTTCAAGGGTAGACTCATAGCCGTCGGTCCATAAAGAAAGTGCGTCCGCTGCGTCTTCTGAAGCGGCCTGCTTCAGGGCCCTTTCCCCCTATTCCTCCAAAGGACCGATAAACCGCCGTCGAATCCACGAAGGGTCTTCGTAAAAGATTACAGCGGGATAGGACTTCTTCGGAACCCTGGCGTTGTGAGACACGTCTTTGGAACGCCGTATGGCCTCAGCCAACTGTGCGGCCTCTTCATCGGCCGAACTCGGGAAGGAAAGTCCAGCGTCTGACTCTTGCAGGGCCAAGGGTTCATCTTCAAGAATAGGCTCAGACTCCGCCAAAGAATCGAGCAAATGGGTGGCCGCTTTCCTCCGCCGCTTAGACCCAGAGCCGGTCGCCGAGGATGACCGCTTCCTCCGCCACGAAGCCTTAGGGCGGCGCTGACCCACATCGCCTTCGACACCCTCATCCCTATTACCCTCGCCCGGTGCCACGACCGAGGATGACACTGCCATTGTCGATGCCACGGAGGGAGGTGCTGCCACAGGCGGAGGTGCTGCCACAGGGGCCCTTCCACCTCGCGATCGGGAACCCAGGGGCATACCAGCCGTTGGAGTAAGATCTACCTCCGATTCTCCTGGGATGAGTGCAGTGCCGGTATCCCTTAGAGGGAAGCGGACCGGAGCCCTCGGTCGCAGCTTAGCTCCTGGAACCAGAGGAGGGGCGTCGTGGCCAAGAAGCACCCTCCTTTCCTCAAGAATAATTGGGTTGATCTGATGAAGATACCAACCCGTAAACGCGCCTACGCACCGGGGCAGGTACTCAGCTTCACGGACCATGAAGTGGGAGCCGGTGTTTAGCCTTATGAAATGATGAGTGGCATCGAGTGAAGGGATCGGGGCGACTATAAAAGCCTCGAAAGGAACACTCTGGTCGTATCCAAGCTGTCGGGCGAATCGATGCGGATTGTACCGCATGAAAAGAGCTGCACTGTCCTGGCGAAACACCAAGTAGCCCGGTCTAATAGTATACAAGTGCGCGGCCTCCCGAGGCTTCAAAGAAGGTGCGTTGTCTTTTGACAGGTCCCAGAGTTGTTGAACTGGACCTGAGGGAATAGACAAGACCCGATTATTAAAAACCATCCCGCCAGCGGCAGCGTAAGGAGAAATCAGCACCCGAATAGCCCCGAACTGAGTCGGGTCGGCGGCAGAAGCATCCACCAATCGCATAAGTCGTGGGAAGGGATAGGCATCATAAAACGCGGGCCTCTGATGCATAGCGAAAGCCCCCAGCACATGCATTTCGACCCAGGACGTAAAATAATGAAGCGAAAAGTTTACCACATCCACGCCGAGAGTAGAGGTATTAGCTGCGGTGCCCAACCCATGATAAAGGTACGCCAAGGCTGGGATGCCGATGGCCAACCACATCCCCTCCGCAATACGATAAGCCGGATAGATAACCGAAGCTCTCATAAAGCGACGATGCATGGGGATGACAAACAAACTGAGCCAGACGCTAACAAACCCCACGAAGAACGTCTCGTCATCCACGCCGGAAGCAGCAATGTATTCAAAGGACGTCGGCGACATAATAGGGATGTAGTACCGTGGTAGATCCGATTCATTAGTAGGCAGTTTCTTCGGGCCAAACCCAAAGAGGTCTTTGAGGTTTGCAAACTTCGGGGCTGTCTTCGATAAGGCGACCTCGCGAAGGAAACGAGCAATGAAGCTCTTGAAAGTAATACCCTGCTCTTCGGATTCGGTGAATAATGGGTCGAAGATACCTAGCGCCTTGATTAAACTGGGATGCTTGTGGCGGACGGCATTTTCAGTAGACAGGCCGTCAACCTGGGCGAGCTCGGGCTCAAAGATGTACTCGTCAGAAGGCAGCAACTCCTCATACAGACTACCCCTGATTGGCAACCCCGAGATGTCATAGAATTCTGCCAGAGAGATCGAGACCTCGCGATCTCCTAGAATGAAAGTGTTGGTGGGAAGATTCCATTGATTCAAGAACGCCCTAACCCACCAGACATGCGGGGACTTATAATGGAAGAGTGACGCATATATTGCCTGATAAAGCCCGACCTTCTGCAGCCGCGCATGATGGACAGAAAGGATGTAGCGAGCACAGAGAAGGTAGCCCGTAGGGTGTCGAGGAGTGAGCCCTATCTTATAAATTTGCCCCCACGGGTGGGCCTCACCCTGGCAAATACGCCGCCCCAAGATATCTATGGCCGGGATCGGATGGTTCGGAATACCGGTCGTCGAAAGCTCGAGCCTCCCCGTTGGAGTCCAGTTGGGCATTTCCACAGCAAAAACCGTTCTCGGAGGGTCCATCGGTAAGAATGGGAAAGTGGGCTCTGTCGGTACCGCGCAAAGGAAACTCCGGCGACCCTGAATAATATGACTATACCAAGATCCCCATTGAAGTAGGTTGGTGCAGTTCGGGTCATGGGCCCGGATCATCGCCATCGCTTCCTCATCGGATGGTGATTGAGGAAAAGCGGCCTCCGAACGGGTAAAGGGAAAACACGGAGCAGAAGCCATCGCACCTGAAATCGAATGGACGAAGACCGTCAAAAGCAAAGTCAGCAATATACATCCATGCATGAACATGAAGACCAGCTGAAGAAAACAACAGTGGACTTCTTTTTTGGGGCCGTTAGCTACAAAACAACATGGGCCCCACAGAATCAGGATGACGGCTCATTAATAATGAGACCAGGCAGTTATATTAAAACAGAGGGAATATCCTCATTAAATAAAGAATGGGATTCAAGTAACCCTACACATTCCCCCTAGAGGACAAATCTGTCTCGGGCTCTACAACAGATCCAACAGGATCAATGGAATTAAATTCCCACAGAAGTCATCATTATAAAGCTCCTGTTTCATTAATTGCAGAAGGACAACCTCGGGTCAAGAGACCCCAAGAAGCCTCCATGTGAAGAAATTGAGTTCTTCGTAGGAATTAAATTCCTTATTAAGAAAAAGGGAATTAAATTCCCAGAAACCCTTTTGGATAAAATTAAATTCCATAGATTTTAACCGTCACCATTATCTCCCTAAAGATCATATGAACCCTAAAAGGATCTACCGTTGAAAGTTCTATTCCATACTCCTGTGGAAAAAACTTAAGGGAAAATGGGTTCATATTAAAAAGGGTAGAAACCCTGTTTTGGATTTATAATCCAGAGGAATGTGAGAGTTCTTCGTTCATATGAGAGCATTACCTAAAGAGAAAAGTCACTTCGAACAGAGTTAAACTCTGGAAGATTTTCAAGGCAGAGAAGTAAGCTCTGGGAAAAGAGAATTAAATTCTCAAAAGAAGAAAGTTTGCAAGGAAAAAGATGAGCAAAGTGGAGGCGTCTCTGAAATGACCCCAATATTTATAGGAGGAGATGGAAACGTTTCATCTCCCCAAATCCCTAGAGGAATTCAACGGTCACAAAAGGTGACAGCGTTGCACTCACGTGCAGACACGTGAGAACAACGCTGTGGGGGCATTTGTTTCCCGATTTAAAATCAGGAAAGCCTACGGAAGAGGCTTCAGAAAAGGGTCACGTGCTCACACGTGACCAGCAGTCACGTGTTGGCACGTGACATCTAAAAGCATCGGCAAGGCAGATTCAGTTTCCCGACTACATCAAAGAAAAGGGCTTCAGAAAGGGTCACATGCTCCTACGTGACCAGGGTCACGTGTTGGCACGTGTCATTTAAAAACAGCAGACTCATTCTCCGGTTAAATCAAGAAAAAGGCTCCAGACGAGGGTCACATGCTCACACGTGACCAGGGGTGACGTGGTGGCACGTGACGGCTAAGCAGCGGCCAGAAGGCAGAGCGCAAAAAGAAGACGAGGGCTTGTTCCAAGGGGGTCACGTGCCCACACGTGACCAAGGGTCACGTGGCCACACGTGACCGGCTTCCAAAGCGTATCTGTTAACAGAATTAAATTCTGAGAAAAGACCTCTCAAATCTTTCCAAAGGAACCGATTGAATTAAAAATTTAAAGGTGATTAAATATCACCTATCTATGGAAAAATCTTGAATTTGGAAAGATTTCCCCTTAAAATCTAACCGAAATAACAAAGGAAAATCTCTGGATTTAAAATCCAATGGTGAATAAAATTCACCTAACAATCCAAAGGTCCAAACGAATGGTGAATACAAATCAGATCCCTTAATGAATGATTCATCGAGACTAATTGATTCGGCTCCTTCTCCTATAAATAGGAGCCAAGGCAAACATAGGGAAGAGGATCGAGACATAAAAAAAAAAAGAAGAGAGCCTTGATACTTTGGAGGAATTTGGATCTTCTGCAAAAGAAAACCCTAGATAAGAAAGGGAAGGCTTTTTGAAAGAAAAAGAGAATTTAATTCTCAACAGAGTTTAACTCTGATATAAAACAGAAGAACATAGTTCTCTCTTTGGTGGAGGATCTGTAAAGTGCACATCTCCCCTTGAATTGAGAATTTAATTCTCATTGGGTTGAGATCCTGCCATGCAGATCCAAAGCATAGAGAGAGAATGGAAGCTTGAGAATTTAATTCTCACAGAACTATAGGAATTTAATTCCTTTAAAATAAAATTAGGGTTTAACCCAATGTTATGGGAATTTAACTCCTTCAGAATGAACAGGATCAGGGTTCAACCCTAGAAAAATAATAGGAATTTAATTCCTTTAAAAAAAGAAGAAATTAGGGTTTCACCTTATGACAGAATCTCATACCTCTCTAAAAGAGAGTGGGAATTGAATTCCTTTAAAGCTTTTATTAGGGTTTAACCCTATGATGGAATTCAGTTCTTCACATATACGAGGAATTTAATTCCTACAGAAAATTCAGAGTTCAACTCTATCCCGGAATATAAATCTTCAGAGGGGAATAGGAATTTAATTCCTCTTAAATTTATCATTAGGGTTCAACCCTACGAAGAATTTAATTCTTAAGAAGGGATTAACAGATCTTCTAAAAAAACCATACAAAGAGGCAGGGTCACGTTCCACCACGTGACCCTCGAAAAGATCCACAGAGAAGAGCCACCACTAAAACTTTGAGGCAGTGCCTCACGTGACCCACGTGACCTTTGGCAGAGGCTTTAACATACAATCATTTAAATGCCCGTCACGTGATGGCACGTGATGCTCTAAAAGATGCAATATTCTCAACAGAACAAATGAAGGGAGGGCGCCCTCACGTACTACCACGTGACCCCTCTTGCCTCAGTGTTTAACAATAAATTGGAACCTCTTAATCCAGTGTTAAAACACTGTTTGGCCTTATTGTTCAACACTAATCAAAGAACTTTATTCGCAGTGTTTAACTCTGAATTTCTTAGTGTTTAATACTAAATTAAACCCCTGTTAACAGAGCTTAAGACTAACTCCTTCAGTGTTCAGCACTAAATTAAATTCTCTGTCACTAGTGTTTGACACTGATTTGCTCTAGTGTTTAACACTAATTTGGACCCCCTGTTGCTGGTGTTTAACACCAATTGTCTTTTAGTGTTAAAACACTAACTTGATCCCAGTGTTCAGTACTGTTGAATTAACGTTAGCCCAATTGGCTAAATGGCCAGAGGCAAAGCCTCTCCTTCAATGGACCAACAGGA
The DNA here is from genome assembly GCA_030015575.1 of Agapanthus africanus. NCBI lineage: Eukaryota > Viridiplantae > Streptophyta > Magnoliopsida > Asparagales > Amaryllidaceae > Agapanthus > Agapanthus africanus. Next base: position 421,581,444 of record CM057344.1, read on the forward strand.
AGCCAATATTCCAAACATGATTGTACTTAGCCCAAGATGCCCATAAGTCCTCAATTCAGACTTAACTGGACTAATGGGCTCATAACATAATTAATTGGTCTTGATCCCAAATTGGGCCAAAGACTATTTAATCCACCCCGGTTCAAGGGTACATCTCTTCACTCCTTTGATACTTGGCGTTGTAATTCCTCAACGTCTTCAAAGAGGTGACGGGTCCCGATGACCACACATTGACATGGACTGTGGGGTCCTTAAACTCATGGACTATGAGGTCTTTAACCTTGACCGAGATGTCTTAAAACTAACAACGGACTGTGGGGTCCTTAAACCCATGGACTATGGGGTCCTTAATCTTGACCGAGATGTCTTAAAACTTACAACGGACTGTGGGGTCCTTAAACCCATGAACTATGACGTCCTTAACCTTGACCGCAATGTCTTAAAACTAACAATGGAACGCAATGTCCTTAAACTACCTATGGACCGCAACGTCCTTAAACTACCTATTGACCGCAACGTCCTTAAACTACCTATTGACCGCATCGTCACTAAACTAAACAACAGGGCCCCCTTAATGGCTCTATTGTTGGATCTAAACGATCCCGTTAAGTCGATCTTAGTCCAAAAACAAGACTAACGTATCCTTAACAAACATTTAAGTCGATCTTAGTCTCAAATGAGGCTAACGTATCCTTAAACCCAAATCCCCAAACCCAAATCTAAGATAATACGGATTTGGACTAGTCCACGCCCTACGGGCGACGACATAACTCAGTCTCCGTATACAATCCACGGGCAACGAAACATAAAATAAACACACACGACACGAAGTGACCATCTGGAGAAGGAGAAAGTGGTTACCGCGATGCGGTAGCGTAATTAACTGCAGGGGCTTACGCCTGCAGGGAAGAGCGTCCCCACAATCAAAAACCCCTCAAGCGAGTGGGAATCTGACGAAGTCTGCTACATCGGACGCATCCGTTTAAACCTTCGATATACGGTGCCATAAATCAACTTGGCATCTTCGGAGAGGTGGACGGATAGCACCAATTAGCATCTGCCCCGAATTTCAGGCGAGACAGTCCATGTCTCGGCCGCCGTTCGGAGGGGAACATCACCCACAAGCCGCAAGCGGGTTGCTTAACGTAACGGCCACCCGGGTATTGAGCGATCAGAAGATCAACGAGCAAGCCTGCTCACACTCCTGCGAATCCAATCAGTAACACTTACCGCACAGTCCGGTCTGTTTGTCTGATATGTCGCATATCTCCCCTAGGGGTGGTAAACGTCAGACCCTACCAGCTTGATAAGTCATGCCGATGTAAGGTCCATAACAAGCATGAAACTACTGATAACACTTACCAGTAAATCAGTGCAACCCTGGCCAGGGATTTCCAGTTATGGCCAGTCGAGCATAGCGCAACATCAACCCCTAATACCGGGAGAGACGAATCTCCTCCTATCGCTCATTACCTCCAGGTGAATCAGGACTGTACCCAAAAACCACCTGTTTGCACGACTCAGTAGAGCCGTGGTAGGGTGGAAATCAAAGCATAGTGGGAGACACACAAGACTCTATGACGATCTCGGGTCAACAGACTGGGCTGTACCAGTGTCACCAGAGAACTGCCATCTGACGTGAGGTATAATACCATCTGGGAGTTCTCGGCGAGTCCGTTCAGTGTACCCAGTCTCCACTGAGCACCCGCATACCGTCTCTGATGTCAAACACCAATGGATATGGGATCATCCATCGCCCATCACATGGGTCGAGAAGATATACGCCAGTCTACTCTGGAATATCGATGTCCCGTCTGGATATTCCCACGACTAGGAACATTGAAGGATGTACTCATTGAATACCCATGCCCCACTAGTATGATCTACATCATTGTCCTGGAAGTCGAGTACACATCCTAAGGGCTTTATCAACATGTAACAGAGAGACAATAAGTATACATGTTAAGATAAAGAGAAACCAGATAGCGTACTATCATGTCGAGCAAGAAAGTCCTACTTATATATGTCCCAGCATCCACTACAATATACATCTCATGTACAGTAATGGCCTCTAGGGCATAAATATAACTAATAATCTCCCACTTGCACTAGGGCCATCTGTAGCAGTGGTTGTAGTATCTCATACTCAACCATCCCATATAAGTCTCTCTTTGGGAAAAGCCTTTGTAAGTGGATCCGCCGTGTTGTCCACTGAGTCTACTCTCCTAACCTCGATCACCCTGGAGATCAACTATCTCCATGATCAGGTGATACTGCCTTGGAATATGTCTGGGTCACTCATGGGACCGTGGTTCCTGGGCCAAAGCCTCACCTCCATTGTCATACAATGGTAGGAACCTAGTTCATCTCATAAACTAGTATATACCCAAACTTCCTCTTTGGTGGTATCTTTTATAGCGATGTCACCAGCCTTTATCGTCTAGTTTGCCATGGTATCTCAGCTTGGAACTCTTCCAACATACCGTCCCTCCACTAAGGGTAAAGACAATGTCTACGACTGACATTCAGTCGTCCTTATCACCCTGGAACATTTCCAGTGATTCTCCCGAAGATCAACTGATACCATCTCTCTACAACTAGTGAGAATCTTAACATCCAATTAGATCTATCTTATAGATCCAAAATCCAGGATTTAGGAGGTATCACTTTGATCCTATATGGAGAATCAATGTGATAAGAGGAGATTGACCGAGTGTAGCATAGGAAACTCATTTCCTATCAAGAGTATGTTGTCCACATACAATACGAGGATGGCCACCTTACTCTCTACTACCTTTTTATATGCACAAGGTTCATCTACCATTTTGATGAAGTCAAACACTTTGACTACCACATCAAAAGAGACAACTCCGCGATGCCTGCTTTATTCTGTAAAGAAACTTGCACACGTTTCCGCTGCTCCCACTGTCTACGAAGCCTTCTGGCTGTGTACTTATAGACGCTCTCTTCTAAATTAGTATTTTGAAAAGCAATCATGACACCCAACCACCAGATATTGCAGTTATGGTATGCAACAATGGCAAGTAGGATCCGGATGGACTTAAGCATAGCCACTGGAAAAGGTTTCATCCTTATCCACGCCCGGTCGATGATGAAAAACTTTAACAAGTCTAGCTTTGAAAGTCTCAACTTTTCCATATACAATAAGTAATCTTCTCAAGATATACTTGCTCCTGATGGGGATTTAACCCTTCAGATATAGCAGCCAAAGTCCATACTTAGTTTGTGTACATGGATTCCATCTCAGATCGCTAAGCATCCAGTCATTCTTACAGAGTCCCTACTCTCGATGGCCTGCTCGAAACTAGTTGGGTCATCATCTCATGATGCATTCCTTGCTCCCACTGTCATCGAGAAACCGAAGTATCTCTCAGGCGGATGAGGAACCCTACCAGATTGGCGGAGAGACTGAGGTTCGTCGGGGACTATTGAATCTTTTGGTTCTACCAAATCATCAGCTGCAGTTTGTATAGCTGGAACTCCATCCAGTTTTACAGAATTGACCTTGCCTCGATCTTGTCCGGATTTTGCTTTTGACATAGGCCGGACAATCCCAAATCTTAACTTTCTTAAGAGATGGGCTCTTCCCATACCATATCTCATATGGAGTGGTAGGCACTGATATGATTCGAACCCAATTCAATAGGTATGCAGCTTCTCAAGTGCATAACTCCCAAAGGAAATAGGAAACTCAGTAGTACCCATCATAGAGCGCACCATATCACAGAGGGTGTGATTGCTCCGCCCCGATACACCGACGTGCTGTGTTGTATACTTAGGAGTAATGCTGAGAGAGAATCTCATTCTTCTTTAGAATAGTCCAGGAATCCCTTGCTCAAGTATTCTCCTCCCTGATCACATCAAAAGACATAATACTTATACCCGTTTTTGATTCTCTACTTCTAACTTATATTCGATGATTATCTCAAATGTTTTGGAGTTGTGTTTCAACAGAAACATGTGTCCGAATCATGAGAGATCATCAGTGAATGTAAGGAAGTACAAAGAATCAGTCCTGGCATATGTAGACTGGGGACCTTCATACATCAGCATGTATCAATCCCAAGAGTTCACTAACTCTTTCTCTGTTTCCAGTAAACGGAGCTATGGTCATCTTATCTTTGTAACATGACTGGCAAGTTTCATAAGATGTAAATTTAAACTGATTTAAATATGCAACTAAATGTAACTTAGCTAGTCGGGTCGCATTGATATGATCTAGTCTATAATGCCTCAAGAAGAATTCGTTCATTTTTTAACTCTTCCTCTCGTGTGTGTTCTGTATACTAAGAACTGTAGTTTGATTTAGAACGTCAATGCTTTTAGATAACGTGCCTGAACCGATCAACTCTTGATATAGGAAATGTTCAAAACATTATCCAACAATACAAAATTATATCTTTTCTTTACTAGTAAAGAGACTAATATGATGTTGTATATCAGGTTGGTATCTAATAATATTCATTTAGAATCAATGTATTCTGGTAATACAGGGTGATAGTGACCAACAGACTTGGCTGCAACACTTGCACCGTTTTCTGTCTCATGAAACTTATCACCTGTTCTCAGTTCTCTACCTTTCTTTAGCCCATGTAACAGATTACATATGCGGGATCCTGATCCGTTATGTAATACCCAAGACGTAGAGGATACCAAGAAACAGTTCTTTGTAATGAACACACCCGAAGAAGATGTATCATTATACACTTTCTTCATTTGGGCGGCATGGGAATCCTGGTATTCCCCTAATTCCTGCTCGGTCTTATAACAATTATAAGTTGGAGCGGGACCAACGTTCCCCAGCTCAGTATAACAAGCGGGTTCGGTCAATACATCCATATTATTATCTTGATTAAGGCGTGACATGGTCGCTACCTGGAGAGAGAGAGAAGAAAACACTCTGCGTGCGCTCTTGCAAGATTAGATTGGTTATATATATATTTTATCTAATTAGGATGCCTCCCACTGTTTTTATCAAATCTTCATTCAAACCCTAAATGGAAAGACTAGCCGGGATTAATTACACTCTACAAGTTCGCCAATCTTTCAGCCAGGTCAGTGCCGGTACTTTGAGGGAGATTCTCCGTGCTTTTGCACGGACTTAATTAAAATAAACCTCGTTTTCCCAGGGGCGTAACCCCGTTGACACCTTTATAGACACTTACTTTATCGGTTAATTGTAAAATGCAAAACTCTTCCAGGAGTAACAATTACTCGCAGTGGGTATCGGGATCCAACTATCATATAGAAGGTATGCAATCTCATTGCAAATTTCAACACTTGAAACTCCCGATAATGGTTTTTACCCCTAGCACTTATGACCTTAACTATGGTCAACAAATCATAAGCACTAGTCAAGTTCTACCCGTCATTTCGTGATTAATTAGACCCACCCACATGACCCTTAACTAAGGTCAACAAAGTCACGTGACTGTTCTAACTAATCGCATCATATGCGGTGTAGGAAGACATCACTTAGCTACCGTACACTGTGCCTTGACAATGGTCAACAAACACAGCACGAATACTAAGTACTTTACTTCCTAAAATGACGGAGGGTTGCGGATGGTTTTTAAGAAAACCTTTAACTCTTTGAACTTGATCTCGTTGCGGAATAAAATGGTTTTAAATGGAGTGCTTTTGAGGCTTTTGCTAGTTTCGCTAAAGAGGTCACTCCCGGTGAAGGGATTTCGGCTCTTTCCTCGTCGAATGAGGTGCAGGATATTCATAATACCACTATGCAAAGAACGAACTAGAAAAGCAATCGAAAGACAAACCGAAGGTTGTAGCATCTGCTAGTTATTGCTAGAGAGGTCACTCCCGGTGAAGGGATCTCGGCTCTTTCCATATCGAATAAGGTGCTGGATGTTCTACAAGGAACACCGCTATGCAAAGCAACAACTAGAGCTACCTGATTTTTGAAATTCGATTCCACAACATCATTTTAGGTTTATTTTCTTTCATAAAACTCATTAATGAATGTCCCATCATTTAAGTCCACCTAAACATCACAGATAAATACAACGTACGCTTATGCCATCCGCATTCGCCTCGATGTCCCGTCATGCACCGTTAGGTTAGGTAACTAACGGCAGAGCGGGGCAGGGCTAGTGCGGGTGTAAAACATAAGCAACGTCTATATAATATATCATATATACTATATACAGTATCTATCTGAACATATCACATGATCACATCACAGATAACGTGCCAGAAAATATCATATGAAAATATTGGATATACTAGGATGTCCGTGTTTTATTTTGAGCCTCTATAAAAGACGGATTCCACGGTCGTGATGAATAGCCAATCCCACACCCCTAGACCCCTACGAGAGCGGCAAGCAACCCTACCAATTCTAGAGTTAGGAGACCCGGACTCGACTCCTCGAGATGGTCTCCTACTGGACCCTAGAATCCGGTTACTTATGCTCCCCTCCTTAGGTCTATCCTAATGCGGAAAAGTAAATAATATACAATAGTGACATCATCCTCAGCCCAGAAGTGCCCCAATAAAAGAATATTACATACAAGTTTTTACATGAATGAAAAATGAAAAACACTCATCTCACATAAAACCCCAGGCTATTCAAACACGACGATCCAATATAACATATCCAGCAACACATAACATCACATGTCATCAACGTAAGTAAATATGCCCATCACAATTGTCGTTGACATATAGCAACGAAACCGGCGATATCACATATTACACTTACGGTCGCAGAAAAGAATGTGTAAAACTACAACAGTTGGGATCCGCAACCTCCTCAGACATCGCTTGCCTAACCAAATGAATTCCTTAGACATGACATGCCTAACAATTATAAACCCCGCATTTTAGTCTCATTATCAAAAACTCCTTTCAATATCAAGTCGGGCAATTCAACAAGATTCCCGACATCCTGATCGAATGCTCGTCGCAAACTTTAGTAGACGGCCGCACCCCCGGATGCCGTCGACGAAGAGCACTAAGGCGGAACACCGCTGCCGCGAGCACCGGAACGGATGCTTTTGGCGACAGGGTTCTCCTCAGTCACTTGGCCGGGGCTATGGGGCGTGGCTGTCTATTAAGTTTACGGGAGAGTATCCGCGTACGCTACGTGATTGCGACGGACTTTCGATCACATCAAAATTCTGTAGCAACCGATCAAATGAGACTAAACTGCTATGTTTATAACATTCAAATTAGTTATCTCATAACTACTTGTGGATTCCAAATATTGTATCACATTCCAGATAAATAGACAATGTTAAACTTTCTGATCGAATAATCAAACACCCATGTTTTCCCAATGGCTCAACACTTGAGGGGAGTTTAAAAAACATCAATTTCATGCCACAGTACCAACGGTCCAGCCGTAGAAGGGTCAAGCCAACGCCTCACATGTGGCACACCGTACTGCCCCAAACCCTAAGGTTCAAAAGGCAGTTCAAGACGGTCACATAATCGAGTTAAGGTTTCTTGTCATCTAGAGGGTCCATCGCGTTACTTGCACGATTTAGACATTCTTAAACAACGGAAAAAATCCAACACATGGAAATTTTCCGGGTCGGGAAAAAGTGAGTTATTGATATCAGGTCGAACTTTTTAACACTTTCTAAGATTACCCGGAAAAACATAAATGAAGTTAAATAATCCGATCGAATCATCGAGTCCCCAATACAACCCAGAAAACTCAACTCTTGAGTATAAATTAAAAATTCCTAGAAAACACAGGAATTACAGACGGACATTACTGTGCAAACCACGTGCCTTAATTCACCTTTTTGGCCGCTGAACCGCCGTGCAAGCCAGGTACGGCCGCGGTTCCACGGTGCTTTGGTCGAATTGGGGGCACGTGCTGCACCGTAATTCCTAGAAAACCCTGCTGATTTTTTTGAGTATTTTTAATTCACAAAAAATCACAGTTTTGAAAAATGTACAGAGAAGGGTATAGATTAGGGTTTCGGGGTTCGATCGGATTTCTAACTTCGTCAACACTACGCCTAAAGCTCTAGCTTGGCTCTGATACCACTGAAGGGTTCCTAGGCACTCTAACAAGGTTCTACAAGGCATCAACCATGCCCGATTCAAAAAAATAGACGTGCCGAACAACCCTAACCAAGATCGTATACTAGAGATTATGCGAAAACTAGCAAGTTAAACATTTTAACTACAAGTGAAAGGGATTACAATCTTTGTAGATCCGGTCCTTCACTTCTAAAGCTCCGTGTTGACTTCCCTTCGCTGCGATCATCGGAATCCCGGACTCTAGCGATGGTTTTTTCGGAGAAATGAGCGGGCTAGGTCGTTGACTTCGAGGCCGAAGATGATCTACATCGAGGAGACTCAATCTCAAGCTCCATCTTCACTAGGTCAAGAACTTTGTGAAGAGAACACCCTAAACTAAATGGCAAGTAGTAGAGGATGATGAAATAGGAAGTGGGTTCACTTTGGATTTGGATTTCTCACTTTGTTTCTTCAGTTGAATATTTTTCTAGCAAGCTTTCTTCTTCTTGAAGAAGAAGAAGAAGAAGAAAAGAATAAGAAAGAAAATGAATTATCTAAAATGAATAATCAAGTGAAGTCTATCAAATTGCAACCATGGGTGATTTTACCTTTGTAGAGACAAAACTATAGTTTGAGGTAATGGTTAGGTTATTGATAATCTTATGCAAAACAAAATTAGTGGACTTTGTCAAAGATGCTTGAAAGCTTCATGAAGCTTCAAGAAAAGACAAAGAAAGCCACCATTTTGTTTTACCAAAATAAATAAGAACCTAAACCATTATCTTAAACATGGTGTAAGTCATACACACACCCAAGTTTGCATGTATCATCAAACATGATACAATCTAGTGCACAAAAATATATCCCATATACAACTTGTGCACATCAAGTGAGAAAATCAATCTTAAGTGAACCAATACTTGGTAATGTAAAGTAATATATCAAATATATAATTATACATTAAGTCATTAAATCAATAGTTGATTTAATGATTCGGTCATATCGCATATAACCGACTAATATCTAGTGTATCAATGTATCGAATCAACACTTGATTCGGTAACCCGACTATATATCATATAACCGTCCGATGATAGAAATTGCGAGAATAGAATACAGCATCACATACTGGTATTATTCTCGGTCCCGCATATATATCATATGCGCTCCTATTTCGTTTCGCTTGAGCCAGGAAACCTCTGTGTAGGACTCTAAAGACTCGTCAATACGCCGGCAGTAGGCGGTGATCATATCAATCACCCACAAGCCGCAAGCGGTCTGCTAAACATAAAGGCCACTCGGGTATTGAGCGATCAGAAGACCAACGAGCAAGACTGCTCACACTCCTGCGAATCCAATCAGTAACACTTACCGCACAGTCCGGTCTGTTCGTTTGATATGTCGCATATCTCGCCTAGGGGTGGTAAACGTCAGACCCCAGCAGCTTGATAAGTCATGCCGATGTAAGGTCCATAACAACCATGAAACTACTGATAACACTTACCAGTAAATCAGTGCAACCCTGGCCAGGGATTTCTAGTTATGGTCAGTCGAGCATAGCGCAACATCAACCCCCAATACCGGGAGAGACAAATCCCCTCCTATCGCTCATTGCCTCCATGTGAATCGGGATTGTACCCAAAAACAACCTGTTTGCACGACTCAGTAGAGCCGTGGTAGGGTGGAAATTAAAGCACAGTGGGAGACACACAAGACTCTATGACGATCTCGGGTCAACAGACTAAGCTGTACCAGTGTCACCAGAGAACTGCCATCTGACGTGAGGTATAATACCATCTGGGAGTTCTCGGCGAGTCCGTTCAGTGTAACCAGTCTCCACTGAGCACCCGCATACCGTCTCTGATGTCAAACACCATTGGATATGGGATCATCCATCACCCATCACATGGGTCTAGAAGATATACGCTAGTCTACTCTGGAATATCGATGCCCCGTCTCGATATTCCCATGACTAGGAACATTGAAGGATGTACTCATTGACTACCCATGCCCCACTAGTACGATCTACATCATTGTCCTGGAAGTCGAGTACACATCCTAAGGGCTTTATCAATATGTAATAGAGAGACAATAAGTATACATGTTAAGATAAAGAGAAACCAGATAGCGTACTCTCATGTCGAGCAAGAAAGTCCTACCTATATATGTCCCAACATCCACTACAATATACATCTCATGTACAATAATGGCCTCTAGGGCATACATATAACTAACATGACGGGACCCAGTGGCGAATGCAGATGGCATAAGAGGACGTAGTATTTTCTTTGTTTTCTGCAATGATAGGATAAATGATGGGATGCATTATTTTAATGCAAAGAAAATAAACCAAAGTTGAATCGTTGGAACAAATTTAAAAGAAACCACTCGGTCATTTTAAAAGAGCAGATTTTTTAATTGCGGAGCTTTAACCACTCCTTTTAAAAGGCTATCGGGTTCCTTCAATTATATCAAGTTCACTACATTCACGGTTTCGGCAAAACCAGTCGTAGCCCTCCATCATTTCTTATGGATGGTCGGTAGTATTCAAGCTATGTTTGTTTGGCCCTTAGTCAAGACATAGTGATTTGTAGCTGCTGGGGTATTCATTTGTGGCATAGATAGATGAGTTGGTTTGGGACAGTCGTATTACTTTGTTTGGCCTTTAGTCAAGAGTATATATGGGTGGGTTCAAATTAACAAGATAATGATGGGTAGAACATGACATGTGACTTATGATTTGTTGGCCCTTAGTCAAGGTCATAAGAATATGGGGCAAAAATCCACATCGGGAGTTTCTAAAGATACTGAAACTTGCTAGTGTTGCATACTATTTGGAGTTTGATGAATTTTGGTAGGATTCCTTCAACATTATCACACGATGATATTTGGATCCCGATCCTACTGTGAGTATATGCTACTTATCAGGAGATTCGTCACTTAACGATCAATGCTATAAACCAAGTAAGAGTCGAGAAAGGTGTCAGCAGGGCTACGCCCCCAGAGAAAAGAGGTTATTTAATTAAGGTACTTCACGAAAGTGTTGGAAAACTTCCCTCGAAGTACCGACACCGGCCTGGCTGAACGGTTAAGCAAGTATTGTACGATGAGAATAGTCCTGGCTAATTCTTCTTTTATGGTTTGAGGAAGGATTCGAGAAACAGTGGGAGCCATCCTGTTTAGATAAACTGAAATCCAATCTAAACTTGCAAGAGCATCATGCTAAAGTGTTTTCTTCTCTCTCTCATTGCAGCAACCTTGTGACCATGACTAGGTTACATCTAGATAACAAGTTGACTGAATCTAACTTATATGACTGGCAAAGGTTTGTCCAGATGTCCATTGCCTATGACAAGCTGGACCACCATATTACTACTCAAGATCCCGCCGTCCCAGGTCCAGTTTCCACCGTCGCGGATATGGATATCCGTCAGAAAAGGGAAAAGGATAAAGTGAAAGCCAAGTGCCTCATGTTGGCTTCAGTTGATGGTGTATACCAGAAGCAGCACGAGAAGATGGACTCAGTTTCCATCTTTCTCCATAACAAAGATTTATATGGGGAGCAATCTCATATCACAAGATATGAGACCTCGAACGAATTAATTCTAGCGAGGTTGGCTATCGGGTCATCTGTAGGGGACGACGTCCTTACGATGACTAGCTATATTCATGAGCTCAAGGACCTGGAGACCATGTTGGGAAATAGGTCATATGCTTACTCATTTCCACAGTCCCTATCCTCTACTTTACACCCAGAAAGAAACCAGGGAGACACAAGCTCTGCTTAATGGGGGACCTTCTTCTTCTACATCCAAGACGAAAGCAAAGGGTGAAAAGAAGAAAACCTCTACAAAGCCAATATACGGTGTCGGTAAAGTAGGAGAAAAGGGAAAAGCAAAAGTTTCGGGACTTGGTGTAGCTAAAGAGGGATGTTCCTATTATTTTGGGATTGGGCATTGGCAGAATGATTGCAGGGCTTTGGATGCCAGTAGCTAGGATACGAAGCATGTTGTGGCTTCATCCTCGAGTGTGTTTGTGATTGAGAACTGTTTGTCAATTAACTCTACTTCCTGGATACTAGATACCGGAGCAGGATCTCATATCTGTAATTCATTACATGTTTTGAGAAACCGTACAGTTATCAGGGTAGGCGATTTGCCTCTCAGAGTTGCGAACGGAATGAGCATGGACGCTGAATCCGTGGGTGAATATCGCCTAGGTTTGACAAGTGAGCAGATATTGATTCTATGTAACAGTCTATATGTACATAGTTTGACTTGTAATATCATATCCGTGTCCTCACTTTCGAGAGAGGGATATGACTTTACATTCGTAAGCGATGTAGTTCACATCCACCTAAATCAAGTTCTGATTGGGTCCGGTACATTAGATGACGGTATATACGTATTGAATCAAGCTCAGGTTTTCAATGTCCAGAACACACTTAAAAGAAAGTCTCCAGAAATAAATCAGGCTTTCTTATAGCATTGTACACTAGGTCACATCAATGAAACACGATTGACGAAGTTACATAGATAAGGATATTTGAATCCGTTCGAATATCAATCTTATGCTACTTGTGAATCTTTTCTCATGAGAAAGATGACAAAGACTCCGTTTACTGGACACGGAGTAAGAGCGAGCGAGCTCTTGGGACTCGTACACAGCGACGTGTGCGGTCCAATGTCTACACATGCGCGAGGTGGTTATTCCTTCTTCATTACTTTTACGGATGATTTCTCTAGGTATGGATATATCTTTTTGATGAATCATAAATCCGAGGCTTTTGAGAAATTCCAGGAATACAAGAATGAAGTGGAAAAACAGACAAGCAAAAGTATCAAGACACTGAGATCTGATCGAGGTGGTGAATACTTAAGTGCCGAGTTCCTGAGTTACTTAAAAGAGAATGGACTTCTCTCTCAGCTTACTCCTCAATACACACCACAACACAACGGTGTATCGGAAAGGAGGAATCGAACCCTATTAGATGGTTCGTTCCATGATGAGTAAAGCTGAGTTACCGCGATCTTTCTGGGATTATGCACTAGAATCAGCTGCATATCTTTTGAACCAGGTTCCAACCAAGACTGTGCCTACCACACCATATGAGATGTGGAGTGGGAAGAAACCCTGTTTTAAACACTTTAGGACATGGGGATGTCCAGCTTTTGTAAAAAAGCAGCATGCGGACAAGCTCGAGGCACGCTCAGTACAATATAAGTTTGTGGGATATCCAAAGAACTACAAGGGTTATTATTTCTATTACGCAGAGGAACAAAAGGTTTTTGTTTCTCGTCATGCCCACTTCTTAGAAACTGAATTTTTAGAAAATCAGAAGAGTGGGAGCGCAGTAGAACTGGAAGAAATTCCAGAACCACAAGCCGTTACTGAATGTATTGTAGAACCAGAAGTTTCAGAAGAAAGGGACGTACCAGCGCCTATCCGCAGAAGTAGTAGGCAGTCACATCCGCCCGAGAGATACTACGGTTTTCTCATAGACGGGGTTCGAGAAGATTGCATCATTGATAATGATGACCCTACTAGCTTCCAGCAAGCCATTCACAGCGGCAACTCGGTAAAATGGATGGATGCAATGCGGACCGAAATGGAGTCCTTGTACACCAACAAAGTATGGACTTTGGACATTGCTCCACATGGGGTAAAACCCGTAGGATGCAAGTGGATCATCAGAAAGAAGATTGGTGTAGATGGACATGTTGAAACCTATAAGGCTAGACTTGTTGCAAAGGATTTCCGTCAAAGACCTGGTTTGGGCTATGACGAAACCTTTTCTCCAGTGGCTATGCTCAAATTCATTCGGGTCCTTCTTGCCATTGCTGCTTTCCACGATTATGAGATCTGGTAGATGGACGTAAAGACGACCTTTCTAAATGGTAATTTGGAAGAGTGCGTCTATATGGATCAGCCAGAGGGATTCATTCAGAGTGGGAGCAGCGGTAAAGTGTGCAAGTTTCTTAAGTCCATTTATGGACTAAAGCAGGCATCGCGGAGTTGGAACATCTGTTTTAATGATACTGTCAATTTGACTTTATCAAAAAATCCAGATGAACCATGCATATACAGTAAGATTGTAGAGAGAGTTGTTGTATTTCTCGTCTTGTACGTAGATGAAATTCTCCTAATAGGAAATGATATTCCTATGCTACAGTCAGTCAAAAGATTCTTGTCACAGATGTTCTCCATGAAGGACCTGGGTGATGCCACCTACATTCTGGGGATCCAGATCTATCGAGATAGATCAAAGAGGATGTTGGGACTTTCGCGGTCCAGGTACATAGACACCATATTGAAAAGATTCAGTATGGAAGATTCTTAGCGCGGTATCCTACCGGCTTGTCACGGAATCACCCTCTCCAAAGAGATGTCTCCCAAGACTGATTTGGAAAGGGATCGCATGTCGATTATACCCTATGCTTCTGCGGTAGGCTCTATAATGTATGCGATGTTATGTATCAGACAAGATGTAACATACGCATTGAGCGTTGTATGCCGGTATTAGGCAAACCCATGGGAGAAGCACTGGATAGCAGTAAAGAACATTCTCAAGTACCTGAGGAGGACTAAGGAGATGTTCTTGGTGTATGGCGGAAAAGACCTCCAAATCGAGGCATTGGCCGACTCCAGCTTCCAGAGTGACAAGGATGACTCCAAGTCCATGTCAGGTTATGTCTTTACCCTCAATGGAGGGGCGGTCTGTTGGAAGATGTAACCCTTCGAAAATCGTTTAGGCAGTTTTTCGGTAATCGGCTAATTTTTCGGCTTTTTTCCGTAAAAAGTCGAAATAGGTATTTTTCATTCTAGATCTAATTATACAAAATTTAGATAAGATATTACTATAATTTTGTCACTAAAATGTCACTTATAATTTTCTAGTTAAATAAAAAAAAATTCGTAATTAATTAATTTTTTTATTAGTTTAAGCTTTTTAAAATACATTTAATTAGGTAAATTTCTTAATTAGGAGTCTTTATAAGATAAAATATGGTGTTAATAAAATTGTATCATGTCTTGCAAACTTTTGGTTTAAAGGTGGGAAATTTAATGAAAAATGAGGTAAAAAATCGGTTTTTTTGTAAAAAGGTTGACATGAAAGCATTAAATGATAATATGGGGTGTTATTTGACCTAGAATCTTCTCAAATTTTCCCCACCTCCTCACCCTAGCTACTGGCCGACCCCTCTTCCTGCAGAATTCCCCACTTCATCACTTCATTTTGCTTCTTTTTCTTTGCTAAAAATCCATTTAAATTCATAAATTTCCATCTCCATTCAAACCCAAACCCTAAACCACTCTCTCTTCTACCCAAATTGGTTCAAAAACTAGATGAAAGGAGGCTTCTTGGTGACTTGATCAAGCTAAGGTTCAAGCTTGAGAGGTGAAAATTCTAATCTTTTTGTTAACTTGTGGTTTAATTATGCTAGAATTGAAATTCTAAATATTAGTTTAGTGGTAAATGTTGTTTAGGAAAAATCAAGAGAAGGATTGACTTTAAAACTAGGTTTTGAAGCATAGTTGTTAGGATTAAATTAGGGCTTTGGGTTTCTAATTGGTTGTAGTGGTTAATGGTGTATTTATATACTCGCTAAATCGTTAAAATTCGATGTTTGCATTGAATCGGCGTTGAATTTGCTTGCTAGATTTTTACGAAAAATAGAATGCGTTCAATTTGCGTTAGGTTAGCAATATTATTAGCTTCGTATAGGATTATTAGAATGCGCGAATGCGGGTGTTTCGTCTAGTCGGGTTGTAGTTTTGTCGATTTCCCCGAAATGACGATTTTAGTTAAAAGTTAGCGATTTTCGTGCGTTTTTTCGCGCACTGAGTGCATGCTAGGATTAATTTGAGAGCGTCGATAATTGTATATTGTGACTTGCATCGTTTTAGGTTATGTAATCTTATACTTGGTGTTGTGCAATATAGGATCGGTCGGAGAAATATCGGACACGGCGCGTAAAGGCAAAGCGGTGGCCGGATCAGATTAGCGGGGATTTCTGGTGAGTAGATATATTCATCTATGGGGGAATCGTCTGGATGGCGCAAGGCGCCCCCCTAGTTAGGATTACCCTACTTTTGCAAGATTTATATATTAGCTAACTTATCCATTCATGTACACTGCATACCCTTATAGCGAACAGTATATTACATTGCATGGACATTCATCTATACTTATGCGATATCACATCGTAGGGCACGAACACCATTACCATTGGCATCTGTTGCACGCGCACTAATCATGTGACACACACGCCTTTGGTAATTGCCATGCCACGTGCACTATAGAACCTGTTTAACTTAATAACGTCATTGCATTCATACATGATATATGGAGTCGCATAGCATGCATATACCTCGCATTACCATCATATCTACATAGATTTCTAGCCAAAACTCACATCATATACATTGATATCATAGACATTTATCATATATAACATGTGAACATTATGATTTTCTCGAGGATTTCAGTATTTCTGTGATTTCTAGATTTTTGGGGAAAACCGCAAGAATTTAACAAAAGCTTATATTTATCGTTTTTAAAACAAAGTTGCGGTTTTCTCGTGATGTATGTGTCATCCACCATAAGTTTTCATGTTTTCTGTTGGATTTCGAGACCCGATTCGAGGAGTGGATGAACCGTCTCGGGTACATGGTGGGCCCGGTATGGTACCCCGGGGCAAGAAGATCGAGTTGTAGACGATGAGCCTGGCAGGGGAAGCCTACCTACCGGTGATGTCTGGCGCGGCGGATATCCGGAGGATACCGACCGTTGTCGTGAGATTTATGATATGGGCCGATCCGGACTGACGGAGCCCGATATTGAGACAGATATGATTCCTATTTGGTGTGGATGCTTGACACGGGTTTTCAGATGATTTCTTGATGATACTTAGCTATTGTACAGATATTCATGTTCTAAAAGTTAAGAATGCAGTAACCTTAACATTTAAAACACTTAAAGAGTTAGAAAAGACATTGCATACATGTTCATGCATACTAGAGATATTATATCACATATGGACATACAGGTTGTTCCGCATTGCGTGCATTCTTACGATTGCCTTACTAGATGTTATATTTACTCACGAGCTGGCAACTCACCCCCGTTGTGCCACAGTGTCTTGCAGGTCGGACCCGTCACTCTTGTAGCGGCGGCTATCTTATCATCAGCTCCTTTTGTGCAGACTCACGACATCGCCCGTAGGTGGGTTGCGAGCATATTTTATATCTTTTGCTTTATCATTGTATCTAGTATTCTCCAGCGACCACTTTATATTGTATATGCGACCTAGTGATGAGACTGAGAGATTTGTATATTTGTGGTTTCTTTTGGGTCGAGCTCACTTGAGCCGACGTGTGTTTTCTGGTATTTTGCATTTCTTTTATGCTCTTTTTCTTGATATTACTATTATATTGCATGTGGTTGTGATCCGCCTTGGGCGAAGAGCTAGCTCCCGCTTGGGGATGCCATTTTTATGATTACAGGTTTATTATCTTGTTGTACCCATTTTGGGGGATAGAAAATACAGGGGAGACTCTGCCGAAATTTTTGGGGAATTTTGATGTTTCTTTTTAAAGGGATTTTATGCAACTTGAATGATTTAAAAACCATTTTTATTAAAGGTTTTCCTTCACTCTCCTTTGATTTTGGTTTAGATTCTTTTGGGCTTTGGCTGACTTAGGTTACGGTACGCCTTTAGACGTCTCGTAATCTAAGTGCCAGTCGCGTTCCGTACTTTCGGGTCGTGACAGAAGAGTTCCAAGCAGGAGACCGTTGCTGACTCGACGATGGAAGAGGAGTACATAGCTGCTTACGATGCAGCAAAAGAAGCTGTCTGGATGAAGAAGTTCCTCACAGAACTTCAGGTGGTTCCTACCAGTGTTGGTCCAATACCTCTGTATTGAGACAACAACGGCGCTATAGCTTTAGCGAAGGATCCCAGGTCCCATAAGAAGTCCAGACACATCTTAAGGCGGTATCACCTGATCAAGGAGATCGTTGATCGCTAGGAGATCGAGGTAAAGAGAGTAGATACGGAGAATAACAATGCTGATCCGTTCACAAAGGCTATTCCTCAGACGCAGTTCGAGAGGCTATTCGAGATCATAGGTCTGCGATATGCCAGTACCTGGCCCTAGTGCAAGTGGGAGATTGTTAGTGTTTATGCCCTAGAGGCCATTACTGCATCATACTAGCTTGTATATTACTTAATGGAAGCTTGGAATATTCACAGTTGTATTGACAGTCTTGCTAAAAATGGTAGTATGCTACTTGGTTTGTATCTACTTTAATATGTGCATATGTTTCTTGTAACGTATCGCTTATACATATTAGTAGAGCCCGTAGGATCTTTGCTTGATTACCAGCGTTGTGAGGGCAGTCACACTAGTGGGGGCTGGGTAGTCTATAAGCAACATCCTATACAGGTCCCTAGTCGTAGGATTATCGAGACAGGGCATCGATACTCCGTAGTAGACTAGTGTGTACGCTTCTCATCCCAGTTGGGGAGATGGTCTGTCCCATAGCCAGCAGTACGTCGTAATGGAGATAGTATGCAGGTGCTCGTTAGGTTACGGGTACACCGGACAGGACTCGCCGGGAACTGCAGGTTGGATTTATACCCATCGTCAGATAGCAGTTCCCAGGTGACATGAGTACAGCTTAGTCCGTCGACTTGACACTGCTACTTCGCCTGGAGTGTGTTCCTATTGTTCTTAGATTACTACCCTACCACGGCTCAAAGGAGTCGTGCAAACAGGTAGTAGTTGGGTGCAGTCCCGAAGCACTTGGAGGCAGTGGCGGTTAGACATGATTCGTCTCTCCCGGTTTTGGGGGTTGATATCGCGCTGTGTATGGAGAGCCATTATGCAAAGTCCCTGGCCAGGGCAAGCGAGATTTACTGGTAGGTTCCAGTAGTTTCTCAAGGTGTAATGGGCTTCACTCCGACAAGATTTATACCGCTATTAGGGGTCTGACGTTTACCGCCCCTTAGGCCCGATATGCAATAGTCATAGACGAACATACCGGACTGTACGGAGATTGTCACATCAGGCTCAGTAGGAGTTCGGATGGGTTTCCTCATCGGCCTTCTCATCGACATCAACCTGGGGAGCGTTACGTACAGCTAGTGCCGCTTGCGGTCTGTGGTTAAACCCACTACCAGTGTAGTGTCGAGTCTTTAGAGTCCTACACAGAGAGTTTCCCTGCTTCGGGCGAAATGATATAGAGGTCGTATGGTTTTACGACAGGGTTCGGACATGCACGTGCATTTAAGCACGTACGATGTTCGGACAGTTTTTACTAGCCGGCTTTGGTTTAAGCCAGATTCTAGTATCGGATTATGGGATTTATACAGTCTAAAGTTTTTCCGTGTTTTCACGGATAGGAGGGGCGTTCTCGTAATTTGTCGGGAAGCTTCTAGAAGGACGATGACTTGGAGGGAAAGGTGGCATTTGCATTTATTGGATTAATGAGTCATGAGAGTGAATCATCCATGGAGTTAATGTTGCATTAATGTTTTAAATGACTCATGAGATGAATCACTCTATGAATTAATGAAGCATGATGACACATATTTATATGTTATTCATTTTAATAAAATCATATGCTTCATATATTCAAATGATATCATTTATCCAAAAGGATTCTCATTCTCACCTTCTCTCTTCTCAAGCTCTCTCTCTTCAAACCTTAACCCTAACCTCTCATGTGTTGAGATCAAGGGTTAGTAAGACTAATACATCCCTAATCCTACTCTATATCTCCTAGGTTGCTTTGATTAGCAATTTTAGTAACCTAGTTACCTCAAGTTAGAGGTGAAGCTTGGAGTAGAAGCTCTCGGGTGGATAGTCTTTGACTCGAGGAGGCCGTTGAGGTGCCGACGTCCCAAAGAGCCTACGAGGTGTGGAGGACAACGATGAAGACCCGAAGGACATGTAACGAGAGGTATAACTTCGAATACGAGTAGTTAAACCTTTCGTGGTTTGCTAGTAATGGTTTAGACACAATTCGTGTGCTCAAGTCCGTGTTACGAAGCTTTGATAGTTGTTTTTCATATATTCCGCCTCCTCGCAAGCTCGTGGGGTGCGTGTCATGGACTTACAAAGCAGGTATGTATGATGCATTTCATAAGCGCAATAGCACAATAACTAACGTCTCAATGTCAAATGACAATACAATACCACTTAATGGTATATATAGCTATAGCAAGATATGTGGGTGTACATGTAAGTATGTATGCATGATGTACATGTAGCTGTAGCAAGGTATGTGTGTGTACATGTAAGTATGTATGCATGATGTACATATAGCTATAGCCAGGTATAAGTGTAGGCATGTAGGTATTGCCTGTATACTACATTTCATATACGCAACGGAATTAGAATCACTGCCTCAAGGACAATAACCGATACAATATCACATATGCATATATATGTAGTGAATGTCATGGCAATTACCGACGGTGTGAGTGCAACATACAATTTAGTGCTCGTGCAACATGAATCGTCAGTAATGGTGCAGTGTCCAATAGGTACCAAGTCAAGGCACAACAAGTAAAAATATGCAATGATGCTTATGTGCAATCAACTCATATGTCTATAAACATGCTGCTATAATATCATATCTTTCCCTGACACATAACGCTATACAGGCAATTTTCCCGTAGATTTTAAATCTACTCACCGATGATCTCGAGCTAAGAAAATCCGACCACCTGCTTCCCTTTCTTCACAGAGTCCGAAGTCCCTGCTTGCGATCCTAAAATTTCACAAACACAACACATAAAGCTAAAAATATTGCGCCGACAAAACGATAACGAAATGAAAGGATAACGTCCACAAGATAAACACACTGTGCACCTAGTGCACAAAACACATATGACATCGGCACAACCCTAGCTCGGATCGCTAAACTACGCAACCACCAAGCCTAGATCCCGATCGTACCGATCGCGCATTCACAACACAATATATAGCGTGGAAGATAATATATATATTATCGCAACGTCAATTTAACCCCACGCCTAATTAAACCGAAAACCTAGTAAGCAAATTTTCAACATTTTAGCTCAAGTGTAGAAGTTTTAAAAAAACTAGCGATCACAATCATCGCAAAGTAGCTTAACTAAGTCACCCAAACCTTAACTATAATTTTAATCTCACCTATATAAGATTTAGTTAAAGTTAGTTAGTTATTAAGCTTAATTAGACAATTAGGAAAATAACAAATAACATTCTCACAACTAGGTTAAATTGTCAAAGTCTACACTTTTCCATTAACCATTTTAAACAAATCAAACCCTAATTTGACCTTCACAACTCTTTCATGAATTTCTAAACATGCAATTTAAAGCTATATTAAACATGTAATAAGCTAGCTTAACGATTTAAACAACAATTAAAGTTTAGGGTTAGGATTTTATACCTCCACTAGATTCACAAATTAGCAACTAAACTCCAAATTAGCCTCCAAAATGATGACTTTCATGAAAATCCAAGCGTGTTTAGGATTGAAGAATAATGGGTAGGGATTTATATTTGAGTTTGTGGGATTATTTGAGGATTTTTGATGATTTATTTAAGCTTTAAGATGTGAGAATGGGGTGTGAAGAGAGTGAGGGAAGCAAGGGGGGCTCGGCCAACACAAGAAGAATGATGAGGTTAAGGAATTGTGTGTAAAGAACTAGATTAAAACATCAATAAATGCTCATTAAAGCACCTCCCATCCATGCCACCGCTTAATCATTTCTTAAAATTTTTCTTCTAATTCACAAATATCTAGATATTTTGGAAGAGAAGGTTTAAGCTTAATCTTGTGATTAAATTAGCATAAATTCACTTTTACTATAATTAACCGAATAAAAACTGTAATTACCACTAATTAAGTGCATAATTAAAATCTTATAATAATATTTTAATTAGGGAAAAATATTTAAGTGAACTAAAATTTTCAAATAACAACTAAAAACCGCATACTAGCCATTTCCTAGTTAAACTAGGTGCAGTTAAGTCTGTATTGAAAAAAAGACTGATTAGTCGAAAATATTATATATTTTAGCCGATAATTTCCTCATCATTTGCACTCATTTAGAAGTGTACGGTATTCATATTCTACATATTAGCAAAACTGTCACAAAATATCAGATTACATGTATTAGACTCTAAAACCGACACTATAAAGGAAATTGACTACAATTCATGGCATCGCATCATCCCTACATTTGCGCAACACTTGTTTTGAGATCTGTGCTGGAAAATCCAGCAGAAAGGCCAAAAATGTACAGGGTACCGATCAAACATTACGCCAACTCAATGATTTCAGATCTGGTATCAATTCAGAAGGAGATATTAAATTCAACATATACAATAAAGGCCCAAGTGTCAACCCAAGACCACTGCAAAAAGCCCAAGACTCAAGGAGCCCAATTGGCCGCGGAACCGCGGCCTAAGCTACCTATTGCCGCGGTTCCGCGGCTATTCTACCACTTCAGATCCTTAATTTTAGTGCAAAACTCATGTCTCAGCTCCTTCAGTTCAGAAAGACACTCTAAGTTCTAGAATACTCCAGAGGTTTCTGCCAGATCAGCAAGCTAGGGTTTTCCAAGCTTAATTAATCCTAGCTTAAAGCCTAAGCTAGCTCCTAACAAACTACCTTCTAGAAGACTTAACAAACTTTTGGAGGGAACTACAATTTCAAACCTAGACCTAGGGTTTGGGGAGTCTATAAATAGAAGCCTAGACCTAGGGTTATGAATCTAATCATCTTTACCCAATCTAGTATCAAACTAGAACCATTCCCTTTCTTCATCTTCTTCCACAAGTCTAGTGACAGGGCTTGTGTGAATCCCTAACCCTAATTCCAACTCCAAAAGCCAAGATCCCGAGTACCATCAAGCAAGAAGCCTTGTAACCTTTTACGAGCCGAGCCGATCTTCAACAGAGCAAGTGGTCCAAACGATCCGCGACTCACGGAGCCGAGCGACGCCAAATCGACAATTTCGTTCTTCCTCTTGTAGTTCCTGAGCGATTGTAATCAAATTGTCGATATAAATAAAAGGTGATTTTCTTTTATCTTGTTTTTTTTAAATTCTTGCATCATGATTCAATCTAAATTTGTTGTTGTAATTCTTGTTGTGATGTTTGAGTAATACTCCGCTCGTGAAGGAGCCGAGACGATCAATAGAATGATGATGTAATGTATCTGAAAACGATTCTTGATTCCTACAAGTTTTGTAAACCCTAGCAAGTTCAAGAACCGACAACCCATTTCGTTACGATGCTTTCTTGAATGATATCGCTCGAAATTTGGGGAGTTACGATCGTTTCTTGAAATTGCTAGAGGCTAGAATGTGAATGATATCGACAAAAGAACAAGGGATAAGATGAAACCCTAGTTTCACGAGAAAGCCCTAACTCTCGTCGATCATCATCGATCTAGTATCAATCCTTCGAAGGACAAGAACACGAAATCTTGAAATTACATCACGTCTATAGATCCGATCGATTCCTACGAGCCTCATTTAGACTCTTGACATTTTGGTTGGAAATATTATCGAAACCCAATTCTTGATTGTTTATCAGTTTCTTGATTCTTGATTAAACATCGTGACACCTGAATCAATTGATAAATTCTTGAATCATGTTTTCTTTTCTTTTTAATTAACTTTTCGATTCAAACAAATTAAACATTGAAACGAATCGCACAATCCCTGTGGACGATCCGCACTCGCTTACGATCTACAACTGACAACGTAGTTGATTGCGGTCAAATATAATTCTTTGATTGTGAATTTTATTCATTTTCTTAAACACACACAAAGAAATAACAATCAAAATGGCGCCGTTGCCAGGGATCATTTGATTCGATACTTTTACATCCAATCAAGAATTTCTTTACAATCAAATGGCGCCGTTGCCGGGGATCATTTGATTCGATACTTTTACATCCAATCAAGAATTTCTTTACAATCAAAATGGCGCCGTTGCCGGGGATCGCGCGCTAATTCGTTTCATATTATAGTTTGAATTGAATGAATTATTCCATTGTTGTTTTTGAGATCAAAATTCGTGCAAACCCTAAACGATTTGCTGTTGTTCATTGCAAGGAAATCTGGAGCTGTTTGAAAATTGAAGAAAATTTTTGGAAAATACCAGAGAGCTGAGGAAGTCCACAGAAGCTCCCTGAAGGAGTTTGGTTCACTGATCCCACACGTAGACCGCGGAAGTGCGGCATATAGGAGCATTTGCGGTGGAAACACGGCTCCTCAGAGGGTTCCTTGTGAAATTTTTGCTTCAGGTGATTTCTTACCTCCTTCTCTCTCCTCTTTTAGCTCCAACTAACACTTTGCTGCAGGATTCTTTGCAAATAATCGCAGCACCGCAAAAGCAAAATTAAATTTGTGCGTGATTTTGATTTGTTGGTTGTTTGCATTCTAAATACGGATATTAAGGGGCACGGCCAAATCCAAATTAGGTGGGGATTTCATTACCCTTCCTAGGCCCCGAAAATCGCAAAACTTGCATCCGCATTGACCAACATTAACTAAAAGAAATCTAGAGAAGACTCTAAGGACTGTCGCGCTTAATTAGGACAAGAGAAGGCCGTGGATAATTCATTGCTTATCCGCGTTTTCCTGTGGTGCCTAAGGCTAGTGGTTTTTAATTAGGCCCACTACTTACGTAGTGGAGTACCTTCCTACTTACCTGACACTTATCCGGCCACAGGGGGACAAAGAGGCAGTGGAGGATTCTATCCTGCGACTTGTCTTTTGGCAGTTAGGAGCGGTCTAGAGCCGGACCTAGGTGACCACTAGATTCTAGGGTTGTGTGCTGCATTTGTTTTGTCGCATCATTTTTTCAAAAATCCGTCCCTTTTTCAAAAGCAAACACCACATTCATTCATTTACCCCTAATTATAAGTCAACACTGCCACTTGTACTAACCCATTTTAGTGCAAGATAGGCTGGACACGGGATTCTAGTGCCCGTTTAGTCCGCGTACCCTTTATCGACTCCGAAGTCGATATTTCTCCATTTACCTTTTCTTTACCTACTACCACATCCACACTGATGGATCCGAATCCATCAAACTTCTTTAACCCTAATCTGCCGCCGTC
Organism: Agapanthus africanus; assembly: GCA_030015575.1. Taxonomy (NCBI): domain Eukaryota; kingdom Viridiplantae; phylum Streptophyta; class Magnoliopsida; order Asparagales; family Amaryllidaceae; genus Agapanthus; species Agapanthus africanus. The sequence goes on from CM057344.1 coordinate 421,606,597, forward strand.
CGTTGGTGCGCAGAATCCACCCCGCATCTCTCTCCAGGAGAGGTGCTACCCTATTCGAGGTCCTCTTTCGACCTGCTTATCCATACCACCAGCCAATGGGGATAACTTTGAGATTAAGCCCCAGTACATCAATCTTTTACCCAAATTCCACGGACTCGAGACTGAGGACGCTTACTTTTTCATCACCAAATTTGAAAACGTATGCGCAATGATGGATACGTCACAACTTTCAGTGGATGTTATGCGTCTACGACTTCTTCCATTTACATTGTGCAATATAGCCGAGAAGTGGCTATATAGCACTACCGCACATTCTATTACGAATTGGGGAGAATTCGTCGCGGCATTCCTTAAGAAATTTTACCCAATACAAAAGACAGCTCGAATCCGTAGCGAACTGAATCAATTTGCCCAGCTCCCTGCTGAACCATTTTCAAAATGCTTTGAACGTTTCAAGGATCTATTGGTTCAGTGTCCTCATCACGGCATCCCGAGATGGGAATTGTGCCGAATCATTTATGAGGGCAGTAACCCTAATACTAAACAGAGCCTTGAAAACATGTGTCAAGGTACTTTTATGTCTAAGGATGATGGGGAAGCTTGGCGATATTTAGAAGAGTTCGCTGAAAAGTCTTTACAGTGGGAAAGTCCATCCTTTAGGAGTGGCAACAACCAATCGGATGTTTCCATAGGAGTTAGAGCTGACATTTCAGCTATACACAAAAAAATCGAGACTATGGAAAACAAATTTTTAGCCGCCTCCCTTAATCAAATGTCACTTTCCAAAACTGTATGTGGCTGCTGTTCTGATCCGTCTCACTTGACGGAAGAATGTCCGTTTCAAGGTCGTGAGCATACCAATGCCGCATTTCAAAGACCTAGGAACGATCCTTTTTCTTCCACATATAATCAGGGTTGGAGGAATCACCCTAATTTTTCTTGGAACCAATCACAATCACAAAACACGGTTCCAAACCAAAACAATTTTCAAAGGGCTCTCCCTCCACCACAACAGCAACCACAACTTCAATTAAGTCAGCACCCCTTTCAAGCACATAATTTTCAAAATCAGGTCAACACACCTGCACTATCTAGTCCTTTACAGTTGACCGGAACTGATGAATCCTCTTCTTTTGCACAATACATGAATTTGGTCTTAACAAATATCATGCAAGTTTCGGCTGAAATGAAGTCATCTGTCGATAAAATTGAGAAAAACTCTGCGTCCCAAAACGAGAGTATTAAATCGATGGAAGAAGAAATTGCACGATTAAAAGCCGAAATGAGTGCAAGAGATAAAGGGAAACTTCCAGCTCAACCCTTACCCAATCCTGGTTATTCACATCATGTGAATGCAATCACCACGTTGAGATCTGGAAGAGTGGTTGACAATCATGTTGGGGAAGAAGTTGATGATACTGAAAATCATATCAACACCCCGGCTGAGACCTTTCCACACATGCACACTTCTAATTCTGACCCCAATTCTTCTACCCAACCACCTTCTTCCGAGCCTATTCTCCATTTCCCAAAAGGCTCGCCACTACAGCCCACCTCTTTTACCCCTCCACGGACGATCCCCACTTCTATTCTGGGATCGGTTCCACACACACTTCCTTCTCCTATGATGGACCCAGCGCTTATTGCTAAAGCACCTTATCCTAATCGGTTAAGGGCTAACACACCGGGTCCACATATGGAGAAGATCACTGAGATGTTTAAACAGGTTAACATAAATATCCCTCTTTTAGATGCTATCCAACAAGTCCCTGCATATGCGAAAGTTCTTAAAGACTTTTGCACTAGAAAGAGGAAGAAACAAATGCCCAAGAAGATATTCATGGCAAAAACAGTAGACACAGCTTTCCCCCAGCAATTATCGAGGAAACGTAAGGATCCTGGATATCCTACGATTTCCATCTCTATTGGGGAGAAACACATTAACCGTGCTCTACTAGATCTTGGGGCAAGTGTTAACCTGCTTCCTTTCTCAATTTATGAACAGTTAGGGATCGGAGAGTTGAAACCATCTCCTTGCACTCTCCAGATGGCTGACCGATCAATCACCAGACCTAGGGGTGAACTAGAGGATGTGTTAATAAAAATCGGGAAATTTATCTTCCCTGTAGACTTTATTGTAATTGATACACAGCCTGTAGCGAACTCACGGAATTAAATTCCGGTGATTTTAGGTCGCCCCTTTTTGGCCACTTCCAACGCTATCATCAATTGTCGTAAAGGTTCTATGACCCTATCCTTCGGGAAGAGGACAATTGAGATGAACATTTACAAGTTAGGAAGTGTACCCTCCGAACCTACTGCTCAGGTTTGTTCTGTCGACTTAATGGATGTCGACAGCAGCGAATTTAATGACCCTCATAATACCGATCTTGACTCTTTTCATACGTTATTGTTTGACCCAACTTTGTATCATACACATACAGACTCTTCCACCGAGATGTCCGGGTCAACAATTAACACCGATTATGAACCATTCTTAGAGTCTGAAGATCACCCCGCACTTTGTGATGACATTATTCTTCGGGGTATTGATGGAACTTTTGAGGAGATCTTCGCTGATGAACTCGCATTTCTGAATAACACGGGTGTTGAGATGAATCATGTCCCAACCAATGAAATTGAACCTCCACCCCTTCTTTTGAACTGTAAAAAGAATGCGAGTAATCCATCACATACACTGCATCGTCTCTCCAAAACGAGACGTACACACACTCTCTTCCACCACTTAACCTTTCCCCACTTCTTCTTCCACCAACCCGAGCACTGCATTGATAAAATTTTTGAATGGTTGGTGTTGATATTCGGTCTTTGCAAAGCTTGGCATCGACCACTGATTTTTGACCGCCACTTGTGATTTTCAAAGCTTAACATTGCATAACTCAAGTTTGGGGGGGGTATATTTTCTGGCTCTTGAAAAGAAAATTTTACAAAATTTTGAGCCAAAAAAATAAGTTTGGGGGAGGTTCTTCACTTAAATATTTTGCCCCCACTAATAAATTCCTCCCAAGCTTACAGGTTTTTCGAGATTTAGCGGATGACAACAGTGAGGACACTGTTGAAAACAAGTTTGGGGGAGGTTTGCGTGTATTTTCGCATCACTTGCATCATCAGTTGCATAAGCACAAAACATTCGAAAACATATAAAAATAAAAAAAATTCAAAAAGATAAAAATATTTTTTGTACATAAATAAGATAATAAAAGTTTAGATAGTGAAAAATTACATCCATGAGATTAGAAAAATTTAAGAAAACTAAGAAAATTAGAAGTTTTCTTATACGAACTAGTAATAAGTAGTTATGAGCCGTTGTCCCAAGGGTTAGTAAGATGAAGGAAGTCACTAATCTGAGGATAAAAATAAGTCTGAAAAATAGTTTCTATTCTGGAAGCCAAACATTTTGTACGTTGATACCCTGCTATTCGCACTTACACACGTCTTAAAGCCTGGGATAGTAGAGGATACCTTGAAATGCTCTTGTCTTAAAGCCAAAAGTATGAAGGAAATAAAAAGAAAAAAAAAGTGAATAAAGAAAATATAAAGTGGTGAGAAAAATGGATACTGGTTTTGTTATCACCGAGGGCAATAAAAAATATATAGTGAGGGTGCCTTTTCACCTAGTGCCCTAAGGCCAACTGGTCTGGGAGTCACTGCTATGCCTGAGGTGGTGCAAGACGAGGAAAATACACAAAATAAGCAAGCATATGAGTAATCGATCGGTTAGTACCTCAAGAAGTATTAACGGTCGCATGAAAGTGTGTGAGCAATCTCATCTAAATATTCATTAATTAAAAAGTACTGAGGCTGATGGGCAAGAGTATGATAGCTTGAATTGAATTCTCCGGGTGTAGGGATGTCCTTTACACACACGCAGGGTGATATGATCGATGTTTGGAAGAAAGATAGGAATGACGAATAAGACGATGTTTTATTGAGGGAGGGCGTGATTTCTAACATCTTTTCATGACCATTAAGATAGGGCTCATGACAACCGAAAAGCTAGCTTAGTTGGAAACCCTAATTTTCAAAGTATTTCTTTTACAATTCTTTTCTTTAAATGTAATATTCATGACCTTTCTTTTATTATTGGATTTTGTGGGTGCAATCTGCTGAAAACCCTCAGGAGACAACACTCCTCCTACTAGGGACACCTAGAGGTTTAAAGGCTTGTTGCACGTGCTCAGTGCAATCGTATTGCCTATGAAAGTGTGCTAGTTAGTTTTTCTCTTTCTTTATTTTCTCCTTCTCTTTTTAATAAAACATTCGCTCGAGACGATCGAAATTAAGTTTGGGGGTATTTGATTAGTCGAAAATATTGTATATTTTAGCCGGCAATTTCCTCATCATTTACACTCATTTAGAAGTGTACGGTATTCATATTCTACATATTAGCAAAACTGTCACAAAATATCAGATTACATGTATTAGACTCTAAAACCGACACTATAAAGGAAATTGACTACAATTCATGGCATCGCATCATCCCAACATTTGCGCAACACTTGTTTTGAGATCTGTGCTGGAAAATCCAGCAGAAAGGCCAAAAATGTACAGGGTACCGATCAAACATTACGCCAACTCAATAATTTCAGATCTGGTATCAATTCAGAAGGAGATATTAAATTCAACATATACAATAAAGGCCCAAGTGTCAACCCAAGACCACTGCAAAAAGCCCAAGACTCAAGGAGCCCAATTGGCCGCGGAACCGCGGCCTAAGCTACCTATTGCCGCGGTTCCGCGGCTATTCTACCACTTCAGATCCTTAATTTTAGTGCAAAACTCATGTCTCAGCTCCTTCAGTTCAGAAAGACACTCCAAGTTCTAGAATACTCCAGAGGTTTCTGCCAGATCAGCAAGCTAGGGTTTTCCAAGCTTAATTAATCCTAGCTTAAAGCCTAAGCTAGCTCCTAACAAACTACCTTCTAGAAGACTCAACAAACTTTTGGAGGGAACTACAATTTCAAACCTAGACCTAGGGTTTGGGGAGTCTATAAATAGAAGCCTAGACCTAGGGTTATGAATCTAATCATCTTTACCCAATCTAGTATCAAATTAGAACCATTCTCTTTCTTCATCTTCTTCCACAAGTCTAGTGACAAGGCTTGTGTGAAACCCTAACCCTAATTCCAACTCCAAAAGCCAAGATCCCAAGCACCCATCAAGCAAGAAGCCTTGCAACCTTTTATGAGCCGAGCCGATCTTCAACAGAGCAAGTGGTCCAAACGATCCGCGACTCACGGAGCCGAGCGATGCCAAATCGACAATTTCGTTCTTCCTCTTGTAGTTCTTGAGCGATTGTAATCAAATTGTCGATATAAATAAAAGGTGATTTTCTTTTATCTTGTTTTCTTTAAATTCTTGCATCATGATTCAATCTAAATTTGTTGTTGTAATTCTTGTTGTGATGTTTGAGTAATACTCCGCTCGTGAAGGAGCCGAGACGATCAATAGAATGATGATGTAATGTATCTGAAAACGATTCTTGATTCCTACAAGTTTTGTAAACCCTAGCAAGTTCAAGAACCGACAACCCATTTCGTTACGATGCTTTCTTGAATGATTTCGCTCGAAATTTGGGGAGTTACGATCGTTTCTTGAAATTGCTAGAGGCTAGAATGTGAATGATATCGACAAAAGAACAAGGGATAAGATGAAACCCTAGTTTCACGAGAAAGCCCTAACTCTCGTCGATCATCATCGATCTAGTATCAATCCTTCGAAGGACAAGAACACGAAATCTTGAAATTACATCACGTCTATAGATCCGATCGATTCCTACGAGCCTCATTTAGACTCTTGACATTTTGGTTGGAAATATTATCGAAACCCAATTCTTGATTGTTTATCAGTTTCTTGATTCTTGATTAAACATCGTGACACCTGAATCAATTGATAAATTCTTGAATCATGTTTTCTTTTCTTTTCAATTAACTTTTCAATTCAAACAAATTAAACATTGAAACGAATTGCACAATTCCTGTGGACGATCCGCACTCGCTTACGATCTACAACTGACACCGTAGTTGATTGCGGTCAAATATAATTCTTTGATTGTGAATTTTATTCATTTTCTTAAACACACACAAAGAAATAACAATCAAAATGGCGTCGTTGCCGGGGATCATTTGATTCGATACTTTTACATCCAATCAAGAATTTCTTTACAATCAAATGGCGCCGTTGCCGGGGATCATTTGATTCGATACTTTTACATCCAATCAAGAATTTCTTTACAATCAAAGACCACCTCATGATTTTAATGGAAAAACACCGCCTATTTTACCCTTTTAATGGAAAATTCGCATAATGATTTCTAAAGCGTTATAATCTTCCCCCCTTAAAGAAATTCGGTCCCCGAATTTAAAATTTTAACTACGCGTTCCTTCAAAGAGATGAGAGAATTTCTTCTGCATCTCGCTCTCGGCCTCCCAAGTAATCTCTTCACTAGTAGGGCAACACCAAAGAACCTTCATAGATTGCAAGACCTTTGACCGAAGTTTCTTCACCTGTCGATCGAATATAACTACCGGCTGCTTTGGGAACAAAAGATCGCGGTCAAGCTGAACGGTCTGGTGCTGAATCGTGTGATTAGGATCATGAAGGTATCTACGAAGCATCGACACATGGAATACAGGGTGAACATCCGAAAAACTGGACAGAAGCGCCAAATGATAGGCAACGGCACCAACTCGCTCAAGGATCTCGAAAGGACCCACAAATCAGGGACCGAGCTTCCCCTTCTTTCCAAATCTCATCACCCCTTTCATCGGAGAAATCCGCAGGAATACATGATCCCCTACTACGAACTCAAGTCTGTGATGACGACGGTCGGCATAATATTTGTTTCTGCACCGGGCTGCTCTTATCCTGTCCTGAATCAGCTGGATCTTCTTCGTAGTCTCCTAAACAAACTGGTGTCCCAACACCCTACTCTCGCTGAGTTCGGTCCAACAGACTGGCGATCGACACTTCCTACCATACAAAGCCTCAAAAGGCGCCATCTGAATCATCTCCTGATAACTGTTATTTTAGGAGAATTTAATCAACGGCAAGTGACGATCCCAACTGCCACCAAAATCAAGCATACATGCCCGAAGCATATGCTCTAGAGTCTGTATAGTCCGCTCCGACTGACCATCGGTCTGCGGATGAAAAGCGGTGCTAAAACACAAGCGGGTACCCAAAGCTTCCTGAAACTTCTGCCAAAGAAGGCTAGTAAACTGGGTGCCCCTGTCGGATATTATACATGTTGGAACGTCGTGCAAACGCACAATCTCATCTATGTACTGTAGGGTTCCTAGGCACGCTAATGAGGTCTCACAAGGCATCAACCATGCCAATTTCAAATTTTACAAGTGCCGAGAAACCCTAATACGGATCGTTAACTAGAATTTTAGGCGAAACAAGCAACTAGTTAACAACTTAACTAAGTGAACAGAAATACTACCTTTGTAGATCCGGTTCTCCATCTCCATAACTCCATGATGAAGTCTCCTTGCTGTCCAAATCGAATCCCGGGCTCTAGCGTCGGCTTCATCGGAGAAATGGGCGGGCTAGGTCATCGACTACGATGCCGAAGATGATCTACGTCGAGGCATCACAAGATCAAGCTCCCACCAAGTCATGAAACTTGTGAAGAAAACACCCTTTACTACTTGGCAAGAGGTAGAGGATGAAGAAATAGGAGGTGGGTTCACTTTAGAATTGGATTTCTCACTCATTTCATCAAATCACCATGGAATCAAGCTTCTTCATCTTGAAGAAGAAGAAGAAGATGATGATGTTATGATAGAATATTATGATAAGTTAATTAATCAAAAAGAAAAATCAATTCTTATCATAATATGAACCATGGTTTTATGTAGAGAATTGACTAAGGTTAGATGAATGGTTAGGGTTAAGGATGAAGACAAAATGGTCACTTTGGTCAAAGCATCATGAAGCTTCAACAAGCTTCAAGAATGAAAGCAACCATTTTGTTTTCTTATCCCATTTCTTTTTAATCCAATTAAAAAGATAAATGAAAGAATAAATAAAAACCCTAACCATTTACTTAACCAAGGTTTAATTCTTTACACAAACCCTAGCAATCATGTATCATCAAACATGATACAATCAAGTGCACAAAAATATATCACATATACAACTTGTGAACTTCAAGTTATAAAATCCATTTAAAGTGAACAAAAACTAGTTAATGCAAAGTAATATATCAAATATATAATTATGCATTAAATCGTTAAATCAACACTTGATTTAACGATCCGGTCATATCTCATATAATCGACTAGTATCCTATGTATCGGCTTATCGAATCAATCTTTGATTCGATAACTAGGTTATATCGCATACAACCAATCGAAACATTCATCGCGAGAATAGAATACGGTATCACATACACGCATTATTCTCGGTCCCGCACATATCTCATATGCGCTCCTATTTCATTTCGCTTGAGCCAGGAAACCTCTGTGTAGGACTCTAAAGACTCGTCAATACGCCGGCAGCAGGTGATAATCATATCAAGCATCCACAAGCCGCAAGCGGTCTGCTAAACGTAACGGCCACCCGGGTATTGAGCGATCAGAAGATCGACGAGCAAGCCCGCTCATACTCCTGTGAATCCAACCAGTAACACTTACCGTACAGTCCGGTCTCGTCATCTGATATGTCGCATATCTCGCCTAGGGGTGGTAAACGTCATACCCCAATTGCTTGATTAGGTCTATAACAGTTCGAGAAACTACTGGTAACACTTACCAGTAAATCTCAGCAACCCTGGCCAGGGATTTCCGGTTATAGCCAATCGAACACAGCGCAACATCAACTCCCTATACCGGGAGAGACGAATCCCCTCCTATCGCTCATTGCCTTCATATGATTCGGGACTGTACCTAAAAACCACCGTTTTGCACGCTCTCTTGGACGTGGTAAGGTGGAAATCAAAGCACAGTGGGAATCACACAAGACTCTATGACGATCTCGGGTCTACAGACTAACCTGTACCAGTGTCACCAGAGAACTGCCATCTGACGTAAGGTATAATACCATCTGGGAGTTCTCGGCGAGTCCGTCCAGTATACCCAGTCTCCACTGAGCACCCGTACATCATCTCTGATGTCAAACACCAATGTATATGGGATCATCCTGTAAGTCCATGCTACCTCTCCCGGTACTTTCGGGAATGCGGAATTTGGTAAAAAAACGATTTTTACGGAGGTGGTAACATGGACCTAAAACCCGGATCTTGGTTAAACATCTATCTAACAACCTAACTATGAGTTTCTAGCCACTCGGTTAGGGGGTTATACCTTGCTTGTCTTGAACTCCTTCGTCTTCAAGCTCCGATGGTGGTCCGGACCGGCTTCTTCTCGTCGTCTCCGTACGCCGAAGATAGATCCACCTGAAAGCTCCAACCTTTAGCTCCTTCTTCGATCTTTGAAGAAACTAGTTCACTTGGTTTGCTAAACCTAGTGAACTAGGATGAGTAGAGAAGAATTAGAATGGGATTTTATCTATGGTTCTTGATTCTCAACTCATGAGACAAGAGAACCATAGATTAAAGAGAGGGAGCAAGAGCAAAAGGGTGAGAGCAAAAGGAGAGCTCAAGAACAAGAGAGAGAATGAGCAAGAAAGAATGAGGCTCTCTTTTGTCTTTCACCCTCTCATAATCCAAAGTCATGATAACTCATCATACTAAAAAAGTCTTACGTGATGGTTTGAAGCAACCATAACCATATCATTTCATGCACTCATTTTACACAAATGAGCAAGCAAGAAAAAGTCTTTGCCATGAAATGATGGCTATGGTTATCATGATGGTCAACTAGTCAAGCCTAGTCAACCGGTCAACAAAGTCAACAAGTCAACAAAAGTCAACAAGTCAACAAAGTCAACAAAAGTCAACAACCATGTCACCATAATACTTAATTAATATAATAGTTAATCACATATCATATTCTCATTAGGGTTGATCAAAAGGTCAATAGTCAACGGTCAACTGTCAACAACCCTAATGAGAATCCACTGCCTCTGTCTCCCTGTCAACTGTGCATACACACCCGCATTCGCATTCCGAGGAACACGAATGCAAACTGGATAAATCCAATCCCATAAGGTACACTAGGATCTGGCTTAAACCAAAGCCCGCTAGTGTAAACTGTCCGGACACTGTACGCGCACAATTGCACGGATGTGACCGAACCCTGTCACAAAACCATGCGACCTGTCGCAATACCATGCGACCTCTACTCTTTTGCCTAAAGGCGAAAAGCTTTCTGTGTGGGACTCTAAAGACTCGACACTACGCTGGCAGTAGGTTTAACCACAGACCGCAAGCGGCACTAGCTGTGCGTAACGGTCCCCATGTAGTGCCGACAAGAAGACCTACGAGGCGAAACCCATCTGAACTCCTACTGAGCCTGAGTGTGACATTCTCCGTACAGTTCGGTCTGTTCGTCTGATACATCGCATGGCGGGCCTAGGGGGTGGTAAACGTCAGTCCCCCAATAGCGGTACAAGTCGTGCCGGAGCGAAGCCCAAAACACCCTGAGATAACACTGGAAACCTACCAGTATATCTCGTTTGCCCTGGCCAGGGACTACTCGTGTAATGGCTCTCCTAGACACAGCGCGATGTCAACCCCCAATACCGGGAGAGACGAATCCTGTCTAACCGTCACTGCCTCCAAGTGCTTCGGGACTGCACCCAACCACTACCTGTTTGCACGACTCCTTTGAGCCGTGGTAGGGTAGTGATCAAAGTACAGTGGGAACACACTCGAGGCGAAGTGACAGTGTCAAGTCAGCGGACTAAGCTGTACTCATGTCACCTGGGAACTGATAACTGACGATAGGTATAATACCAACTAGTCAGTTCCCGACGAGTCCTGTCCAGTGTACCCGTAACCTAACGAGCACCCGCATACTATCTCAAGTACGACGTACTGACGGCTGTGGGACAGACCGTCTCCCACACTGGGATGAGAAGCGCATGCGCTGGTCTACTCCGGAGTATCGATGCCCTGTCTCGATAGTCCTGCGACCAGGGACCTGCATAAGGATGTGCTTATAGATTACCCAGCCCCACTAGTGTGACGGCCATCACATCGCTGGTAATCAAGCAAAGATCCTAAGGGCTCTGCTAATGTGTATAGGCGATATACAAAAATAAACACATGTACACATTGAAGTAGAAACAAACCAAGTAGCATACTACTATTTTGAGCAAGATTGTATATACAAGGTGAATATCCCAAGCATCCATTAAGTAATATACAAACCAGTATGATACAGTAATGGCCTCTAGGGCATATACACTAACAATCTCCCACTTGCACTAAGGCCATGTACTGGCGTATCGAAGACCTATCATCTCGATCAGCCGCTCGAACTGAGTCTGGGGAAGGGCCTTGGTGAATGGATCTGCAGTGTTATCTTCTGAAGCGACTCTCCGAACCTCGATCTCCTGGCGATCCACGATCTCCCTGATCAGGTGATACCGCCTCAAGATATGCCTGGATCTCTGATGGGACCTGGGTTCCTTTGCTAAAGCTATAGCCCCGTTGTTGTCGCAATACAGAGGTATTGGATCAACAATGGACGGAACCACCTGAAGTTCTTTCAAGAACTTCCTCATCCAGACAGCTTCTTTTGCGGCATCAGATGCAGCGATGTATTCCGCTTCCATCGTCGAGTCTGCAACGGTTTCCTGTTTGGAACTCTTCCAACACACCGCCCCTCCATTGAGGGTAAAGACAAAGCTCGACATGGACTTGGAATCATCCTTGTCACTCTGGAAGCTGGAGTCAGCAAAGGCCTCGATCTGGAGGTCTTTTCCGCCATACACCAAGAACATCTCTTTAGTCCTTCTTAGGTACTTGAGAATGTTCTTTACCGCTATCCAGTGTTTCTCCCCAGGGTTTGACTGATACCGGCTTACCACACTCATTGCATAAGCTACATCCGGTCTGGTACACAACATCGCATACATTATAGAGCCTACCGCAGAAGCGTAGTGTATAATAGACATGCGATCCCTCTCCAAATCAGTCTTGGGAGACATCTTTTTAGAGAGGGTGATCCCGTGACAAGCCGGTAGGTTACCGCGCTTGGAATCTTCCATACTGAATCTCTTCAGTATAGTGTCGATGTACCTGGACTGTGAAAGTCCTAATATCCTCTTGGATCTGTCACGGTAGATCCGGATACCCAGAATGTACGAGGCATCACCCAGGTCTTTCATGGAGAACCTGTGTGACAAGAACCCCTTGACAGATTGTAGCATAGGAATGTCATTTCCTATTAAGAGAATGTCATCCACGTATAAAACGAGGAATACTACAGTTCTCGCTACAAATCTACTATAGATGCATGGTTCATCTGGATTTTTGATAAAGCCAAATTCTTTGACCGTCTCATCAAAGCAGATGTTCCAACTCCGCGATGCCTGCTTTAGTCCATAGATGGACTTAAGCAACTTGCACACCTTTCCGCTGCTCCCACTCTGAATGAAACCCTCTGGTTGGTCCATATAGACACACTCCTCTAAATTTCCATTTAGAAAGGCGGTCTTTACGTCCATTTGCCAGATCTCATAATCATGGAAGGCGGCAATGGCAAGAAGGATCCGAATGGATTTCAGCATGGCTACTGGAGAAAAGGTTTCGTCGTAGTCCAAGCCAGGTCTTTGACGGAAACCTTTTGCTACCAGCCTAGCTTTATAGGTCTCAACCTGTCCATCTACACCAATCTTCCTTTTGAAGATCCACTTGCATCCTACGGGTTTTACCCCGTCTGGAGCAATGTCCAACGTCCATACCTTGTTGGTGTACATGGACTCCATTTCGGTCCGCATTGCATCCAGCCATTTCACTGAGTCAACGCTCTGAATGGCCTGCTGGAAGCTAGTAGGCTCATCAAAATCTATGATGCAATCCTCTCTATCCCCGTCTATGAGAAAACCGCAGTATCTCTCGGGCGGATGAGACTGCCTACTACTCCTGCGGAGCGGCGTAGGAATGTCCTGTTCTGTTGAACCCTCTGGTTCCACTAACCTTTCAGTAATAGTCTGTGGTTCTGGAATTTCTTCCAGTTCTACTGCGCTCCCACTAATTTCCTTTTCCAAGAACTGGTGTTCTAGAAAGTGGGCATTACGAGAAACAAGGACTTTTTGTTCCTCTGCGTAGTAGAAAAGATACCCCCTGGTGTTCTTTGGGTATCCGACAAACTTGCACAGTACTGAGCGTGCCTCGAGTTTTTCCGCATGCTGCTTTTTGACAAAAGCTGGACATCCCCAGATCTTCAGATATTGAAGATAGGGTTTCTTCCCACTCCACATTTCATATGGGGTGGTAGGCACAGTCTTAGTCGGAACTCGGTTCAAAAGGTATGCAGCTAATTCTAGCGCATACCCCCAGAATGATCGTGGTAACTCAGAGTTACTCATCATGGACCGCACCATATCCAATAGGGTGCGGTTCCGTCTCTCCGATACACCGTTATGTTGCGGGGTGTATGGAGGAGTAAGCTGAGAGAGAATTCCGTTCTCTTTTAAATAGTCCAGGAACTCGGCACTTAAGTATTCTCCACCTCGATCCGATCTTAGAATCTTAATACTTTTGCCGGTCTGTTTCTCTACTTCATTCTTATACTCCTGGAATTTTCCAAAGGCCTCGGACTTATGTTTCATTAAGAAGACATAACCGTACCTTGAGAAGTCATCCGTAAAAGTAATGAAGTAAGAATGTCCGCTTCGGGCATGTGTAGAAATTGGACCGCACACGTCACTGTGTACGAGTCCCAAGAGCTCGCTCGCTCTTACTCCATGTCCAGTAAACGGAGTCTTTGTCATCTTTCCTTTGAGACAGGATTGACAAGTGGCATACGACTGATATTCGAACGCATTCAAATACCCTTCTGTATGTAACTTCGTCAACCTTCTCTCATTGATGTGACCCAATCTACAATGCCATAAGAAAGTCTGATTTATTTCTGGAGACTTTCTTTTGTGTGTATTCTGGACATTAAAAATCTGTGGTTGGTTTAACACGTATATACCATTACTCAATGTACCTGACCCAATAAAAACTTGATTAAGGTGAATGTTTACAACATTACTTACAAACGCAAATTCATAACCTTCTTTAGAAACTAAAGATACAGAAATGATATTACAAGTTGCGTTGGGTACAAAAAAAGCAATTACGCAAAACCAAAACATGTCCATCTGACATTCCCAGGTGATAGTCCCCCACGGCTTTAGCATCCATGCTAGCTCCGTTCGCAACTCTGAGGGTCATGTCACCTGCCTTCAAAACCCTACGGTTTCTCAACGCCTGCAAAGAATTACAGATATGAGATCCTGATCCGGTATCCAATACCCAGGAAGTAGAGTTTATTGAAAGGCAGTTTTCAATAACATACACACCTGAAGCTGAAGCTGCAACCTGCTTCAATTCCTGTGTTCTGGCCTTCCAGGCCCTGCAATCATTCTTCCAGTGTCCTTTCTTATGACAATAGAAGCATTCTTCCTTATCCACAAGCTTCCCCGCTATCTTTGTTGCTTTACCTTTTCCCTTCGTATCCACTTTACTAACACCGCCCCTTGGTTTGGCGGGGGCTTTCTTCTTCTTTCCCTTGGCTTTCGCCTTGGACCTAGAAGAAGATGATCCTCCTACAAACAAAGTGGATGTATCCCTACCTTTCTGTAGGGTGCCCTCTGCGCTCCTCAGCATGTTGAGGAGCTCTGAAAGTTCAACCTCTTTTTCTTGTAAGTTGAAGTTCAGTATAAACTGGGCGTAAGTGGAAGGAAGGGACTGGAGAACTATATCCGTATATAGCTCACTCTCCAATGTGATCCCTAGGTCCGCGAGCTCCTCAATGTAGCCGATCATCTTTAGCACGTGCTCGGCTACTGATGATCCGACGGCCATTCTTGTCGAAAATAACTTTTTCGACGCTTCGTATCTTGCGATACGAGATTGCTCTCCATACAGTTCTTTTGTATGAAGCAATATGGACTCCATGTCCATATTCTCGTGCCTCCTCTGATGTTCGTTGTCCATCGAGGCAAGCAGGAGGCATTTGGCCTTCGCGCTATCAATCTCCCAAGTCTTGCGGATTTCCTTATCCGCGACGCTGGAAGTTGGACCAGGGACAGGGGGAGCTTTGGTGGTAAGAAGATACCCCAGCTTGTCGTAAGTGATTGCTATCTTGACATTCCTGAGCCAATCTTTGTAGTTTGGCCCTGTCAGTTTGTTTTTATCTAGGAGTAACTTAAGTCCAGTCATGTTGATTGGTCGCTGCAATTAGGAGAGAGAAGAAGAAACACTCAGCATGATGCTCTTGCAAGTTTAGAGTGGTTTTTAGTTTGTCTAAACAGGATGGCTCCTACTGTTTCTCGAATCCCTCCTCAAACCATAAAGGAAGAATTAGCCGGGATCAATCCCACCGCACAATACTTGCTTAACCGTTCAGCCAGGCTGGTGTCGGTACTTCGAGGGAGGTTTTCCAACGCTTTCGCGAAGTTCCTTAATTAAAGAACCTCTTTTTCCTGGGGGCGTAGCCCCGCTAACACCTTTCTAGGCACCTACTAGGTTTATAGCATTGATCGTTAAGTGAGAAATTTCCCGAGGAGTAGCATATACTCACAGTAGGATCGGGATCCAAATATCATCGCGTGACGAAACTGAAGGAATCCTACCAGAATCATCACACTCCAAATGGTATGCAAATCTAGCAAGTTTCAGTACTTATGAAACTCCCGATGTGGATTTTTGCCCCATGCTCTTATGACCTTGGCGTGAGGTCAAAATGTCATAAGTCACATGTCAAGTTCGTCCCATCATTATCCAGGTTAATTTGAACCCACCCGTACATACCCTTGACGTAAGCCAAAATGGCAGTACGACTGTCTCAAACCAACGCATTCTATCTATGCAACAGATAAATATCCGGCAGCTACCAATCACTATGCCTTGGCGTGAGGTCAAAATACATAGCTTGAATACTACCGAATATTTAACTGAAATGATGGAGGGCTACGGATGGTTTTGGTAAAACCGTGAACGTAGTGAACTTGATTTGGTCGATGGAACGAGATAGCTTTTAAAAGGAGTTGCTCAAGCTCCGCATTTAAAAGTTGGTTTTGAAAAGAACCGAGTGGTTTTTCGAAAGTGTTCCAACGACTTTAACTTGGTTTATTATCTTGCATTAGTTCTTTTAATGCGTCCCATCATTTAATCCTACCATTGCAGAAAACAACCAAAATATGACGTACGCTTATGCCATTCGCATTCGCCACGGGGCCCCGTCATTACCCGTTAGGTTACTTAACTAACGACAGAGCGGGGGCTGGGCTAGCGCGGCTGTAAAACATAAGCAACGCCTAAATAATATCATATATAGATATACTGCAATGATAAACATTTCAGATCACAGATGAATACATTGGATATACTAGGAATCTGTAATTCGTACGAGCCTGTAACGAAAGACAAATTACACGGTCGCGGTGAATAGCCAAAACCCCACCCAAGACCCCTACGGGTGCGGCAAACTACCCGCGAAGTATCCGAAGCGTAGTAACCTCCCTCATCTCCATGAGTAGGCCACTCGACACTTCGGCATACCCGGTAGTTTGTGCACCCCCTCCATGGGTCTATCCTAGGAGCAAAAACAGTAAAAAGAAATTATACAATGACGGCTACAACCCCGACCCCATTGTGCGGCCATACAAATAATTATTACATCAATTTACAAATTTACATGAATTGAAAGAAAAGAAAACTCTCGTCTCACAACCCCCGGCTATTCACCCGCGACAATCCAACATATTCATATACACATTCCAGCAACAATACAGATCACAGATTTGTATAACCCCCACTAATCGACATATAGCGATTAGTAGACGTTCAATACAAAAAACACATTACAGAAAACCCGTTAGCTTAAGTCTTTTAGAAGCTCGATCAAAAATACGGATTTTCGGGACCCCAAAATAAAATTTTCGTTCTGGAAAATCTGGGCAGAAAATATATATTCCAAAATTCCCAAAATACCCCAATGAGTAAACTGCAAAAAAGAAAACCCTTGACCGAGTCAACTCGGCTGCTTTGATCGAGTCAGGGGCCCAAATTTTTGCAGTTTCTTTAAAAAAGCCTGAGTCGATTTCAGGTGTATTTCAAAAAAGTTTTCCAGCACTTTTAAAATCGACAGAAAGTTTAAAATTCCGGGGTTCGTTTCGGGACTTTTTCGTTGATCGATCTTCTAGTTACCTGCTAACATGTTAGATAGAGTTTAACTAGGCTCTGATACCACTGTAAGTCCATGCTACCTCTCCCGGTACGTTCGGGAATGCGGAATTTGGTACAAAAACGATTTTTACGGAGGTGGTAACATGGACCTAAAACCCGGATCTTGGTTAAACATCTATCTCATAACCTAACTATGAGTTTCTAGCTACTCGGTTCGGGGGTTATACCTTGCTTGTCTTGAACTCCTTCGTCTTCAAGCTCCGATGGTGGTCCGGACCGGCTTCTTCTCGTCGTCTCCGTACGCCGAAGATAGATCCACCTGAAAGCTCCAACCTTTAGCTCCTTCTTCGATCTTTGAAGAAACTAGTTCACTTGGTTTGCTAAACCTAGTGAACTAGGATGAGTAGAGAAGAATTAGAATGGGATTTTATCTATGGTTCTTGATTCTCAACTCATGAGACAAGAGAACCATAGATTAAAGAGAGGGAGCAAGAGCAAAAGGGTGAGAGCAAAAGGAGAGCTCAAGAACAAGAGAGAGAATGAGCAAGAAAGAATGAGGCTCTCTTTTGTCTTTCACGGTCTCATAATCCAAAGTCATGATAACTCATCATACTAAAAAAGTCTTATGTGATGGTTTGAAGCAACCATAACCATATCATTTCATGCACTCATTTTACACAAATGAGCAAGCAAGAAAAAGTCTTTGCCATGAAATGATGGCTATGGTTATCATGATGGTCAACTAGTCAAGCCTAGTCAACCGGTCAACAAAGTCAACAAGTCAACAAAAGTCAACAAGTCAACAAAGTCAACAAAAGTCAACAACCATGTCACCATAATACTTAATTAATATAATAGTTAATCACATATCATATTCTCATTAGGGTTGATCAAAAGGTCAATAGTCAACGGTCAACTGTCAACAACCCTAATGAGAATCCACTGCCTCTGTCTCCCTGTCAACTGTGCATACACACCCGCATTCGCGTTCCGAGGAACACGAATGCAAACTGGATAAATCCAATCCCATAAGGTACACTAGGATCTGGCTTAAACCAAAGCCCGCTAGTGTAAACTGTCCGGACACTGTACGCGCACAATTGCACGGATGTGACCGAACCCTGTCGCAAAACCATGCGACCTGTCGCAATACCATGCGACCTCTACTCTTTTGCCTAAAGGCGAAAAGCTTTCTGTGTGGGACTCTAAAGACTCGACACTACGCTGGCAGTGGGTTTAACCACAGACCGCAAGCGGCACTAGCTGTGCGTAACGGTCCCCAGGTAGTGCCGACAAGAAGACCGACGAGGCGAAACCCATCTGAACTCCTACTGAGCCTGAGTGTGACATTCTCCGGACAGTCCGGTCTGTTCGTCTGATACATCGCATGGCGGGCCTAGGGGGTGGTAAACGTCAGTCCCCCAATAGCGGTACAAGTCGTGCCGGAGCGAAGCCCAAAACACCCTGAGATAACACTGGAAACCTACCAGTATATCTCGTTTGCCCTGGCCAGGGACTACTCGTGTAATGGCTCTCCTAGACACAGCGCGATGTCAACCCCCAATACCGGGAGAGACGAATCCTGTCTAACCGTCACTGCCTCCAAGTGCTTCGGGACTGCACCCAACCACTACCTGTTTGCACGACTCCTTTGAGCCGTGGTAGGGTAGTGATCAAAGTACAGTGGGAACACACTCGAGGCGAAGTGACAGTGTCAAGTCAGCGGACTAAGCTGTACTCATGTCACCTGGGAACTGATAACTGACGATAGGTATAATACCAACTAGTCAGTTCCCGACGAGTCCTGTCCAGTGTACCCGTAACCTAACGAGCACCCGCATACTATCTCAAGTACGACGTACTGACGGCTGTGGGACAGACCGTCTCCCACACTGGGATGAGAAGCGCATGCGCTGGTCTACTCCGGAGTATCGATGCCCTGTCTCGATAGTCCTGCGACCAGGGACCTGCATAAGGATGTGCTTATAGATTACCCAGCCCCACTAGTGTGACGGCCATCACATCGCTGGTAATCAAGCAAAGATCCTAAGGGCTATACTAATGTGTATAGGCGATATACAAAAATAAACACATGTACACATTGAAGTAGAAACAAACCAAGTAGCATACTACTATTTTGAGCAAGATTGTATATACAAGGTGAATATCCCAAGCATCCATTAAGTAATATACAAACCAGTATGATACAGTAATGGCCTCTAGGGCATATACACTAACACATCCATCGCGCATCTGTATGGGTCGAGAAGGTATACGCTAGTCTACTCTGGTATATCGATGCCCCGTCTCGATATACCCACGACTAGGGACCTTGAAGGATGTACTTATGGACTACCCTGTCCCCACTAGTATGATCCGCATCATAGTCCAGGTAGTCAAGTACACATCCTAAGGGCTTTACCAACATGTAACAGAGAGACAATCAATGTACACGTTAAGGTAAAGAGTAACCAGACAGCATACTATCATGTCGAGCAAGAAAGTCCTCCCTATATATGTCCCAGCATCCACTGCAATATACATCCAATGTACAGTAATGGCCTCTAGGGCATACATATAACTAACAATCTCCCACTTGCACTAGGGCCATCTGATAGCAGTGGTTGTAGTATCTCATACTCAACCATCCCATAAAAGTCTCTCTCTGGGAAAAGGCCTTTGTGAGTGGATCCGCCGTGTTGTCCTCTGAGTCTACTCTCCTAACCTCGATCACCCTGGAGATCAACTATCTCCATGATCAGGCGACACTGCCTTAGAATATGTCTGGATCACTGATGGGACGGACGTTCCTTGGCATAAGCCACAACTCCATTGTCACACAATGGATATGAACGTAGTTCATCTCATGAACCAATATATACCCAAACATCCTCTTTGGTAGCATCTTTAGTAGCGATGTATTCAGCCTTTATCATCTAGTATGCCACGGTATCTAGCTTGGAACTCTTCCAACATGCCGTCCCTTTACTGAGGGTAAAGAAAATGCCTGTGACTGACTTTCAGTCATCCTTATCACCCTGGAACCCTTCCAGTGATTCTCCCCAGGATCGGTTGATACCATCTCACTACAGCTAGTGAGAATCCTAACATCCAATTAGATCTATCTCATAGATCCAAAACCCAGGATTTAGGAGGCATCACTTTGATCCTATATGGAGAATCAATGTGATAAACGGAGATTGACCGAGCGTAGCATAGGAAACTCCTTCCCTATCAAGAGTATGTCATCCACGTACTCTACGAGGATCATTACCATACTCCCTACTACCTTCTTGTATATAAAAGGTTCATCTACCATTTTGATGAAGTCAAACTCTTTGACTACCACAACAAAACAGATGTTCCAACCCCGCGATGCCTGCTTTATCCTATAAAGCATCTTGCACACGTTTCCGCTGCTCCCACTGTCTACGAAGCCCTCTGGCTGTGAACTTATAGACACTCTCTTCCAAAACATCATTTAGAAAAGCAGTCATGATACCGAACCACCAGATATCGTAGTCATGGTATGTAGCCGTGGTAAGTAGGATCTGGATGGACTTAAGCATAGATCCTTAGAAAAGGTTTCATTATGATCCATATCTGGTCAATGATGCAAACCTTTAACAAGTCTAGCTTTGAAAGTCTTAACTTTTCCATGTACACCAAGTAATCTTCTCAAGATATACTTGCTCCTGATGGGGATTTAACCCTTCAGATATAGCAACCAAAGTCCATACTTTGTTGGTGTATAAGGATTCCATCTCAGATCGCTAAGCATCCAGCTATTCTTACAGAGTCCCACTCCTGATGGCCAGCTCGAAACTAGTTGGGTCATCATTACATGATGCAATCCTCGCTCCCACTGTCATAGAGAAACCGAAGTATCTCTCAGGTGGGTGAGGAACCCTACTAGATCGGCGGAGAGGTTGAAGTTCGTTGGAAACTATTGAATCCTATGGTTCTACCAAATCATCAGCTGCAGTTTGTATAGCTGAAACCATTCCAGTTCTACATAACTGATCTTGCCTCGAGCTTGTCCGGATTATGCTTTTAGACATAGCCCGGACAACCCTAAATCTTAACCAACTTAAGATATGGGCTCTTCCCTTTCCATATCACATATGAAGCGGTAGGCTACTGATTTGATTGGAACCCTATTGAATAGGTATGCAGCTTCTCAAGCGCATAACTCCCAAAAGGAAATAGGAAACTCAGTAGTACTTATCATAGAGCACACCATATCATATAGGGTGCATCTGCTCCGCCCCGATACACCGACGTACTGTGGTGTATACGGAGGAGTAATGCTGAGAGAGAATTTCATTCTCCTTTAGAATAATTCAGGATTTTCGTGCTCAAGTATTCTCCTCCTCGATCACATCAAAGGACATAATACTTATACCCTTATTGGTTCCCTACTTCTAACTTATATTCTGTGAATATCTCAAAAGGTTCGGACTTGTGTTTCAACAGGAACATATGTCTGAATCTAAAGAGATCATCAGAGATTGTAATGAAGTACAAAGAACCGGTCTTGGCATGTGTAGACAGGGGACCTTTATACATCAACATGTATCATCCCAAGAGTTCACTAACTCTTTCTCTGTTTCCAGTATACGGAGCTATGGTCATCTTTTCTTTGTGACATGACTGGCAAGTTTCATAAGATGTAAATTCAAACTAATTTAAATATGCATCTTTATGTAACTTCAACTAGTCGGGTCGCATTGATATGACCCAGTCTATAATGCCTCAAGAAGGATCCGTTCATTTCTGAACTCTTCCTCTTGTGTGTGTTCCGTATACTAAGAACTGTAGTTTGATTTAGAACGTCAATGCTTTTAGATAACGTGCCTGAACCGATCAACTTTTGATATAGGAAATGTTCAAAACATTATCCATCAATACAGAATTTTATCATTTCTTTACTAATAAAGAGACTGATATGATTTTGTATATCAGGTTCGGTATCTAATAGCATTTGTTCAAAATCAATGTATTGGTAATACATGGTGACAGTGACCAACAGACTTGGCTGCAACACTTGCCCCGTTTTCTGCCTCATGAAACTTATCACCCGTTCTCAGTTCATTACCTATCTGTAGCCCATGTAACAAATTACATATGCGGGATCCTGATCTGGTATCACATACCCAGGACGTAAAGAATACTGAGAAACAGTTCTGTATAATGAACACACCCGAAGATGATGCATCAGCATGCACTCTCTTCGTTTGGGCGGTACGGGAATTCTGGTAATCCCCAATTTCCTGCTCTATCTTATAACAATTATAAGATGGAGCGGGACCAACGTTCCCCAGCTCAGTATAACAAGCGAGTTCGGTCAAATATCCGTATTATTATCTTGATTAAGGCATGATATGGTCGTTACCTGGAGAGAGAGAGAAGAAAACACTCAGCGTGCGCTCTTGCAAGAATAGATTGGTTATTATTTTATCTAATCAGGATGGCTTCCACTGTTTTCATCAAATCTTCCTTCAAACCTTAAAAGGAAAGACTAGCCGGGATTAATTACACACTACAAGTTCGCCAATCTTTCAGCCAGGCCAGTGTCGGTACTTTGAGGGAGGTCCCCCGTGCTTTCGCACGAACCTAATTAATGTAAACCTCGTTTTCCCAGAGGCGTAACCTCGTTAACACCTTTCTAGACACCTACTTGATCGGCTAATTGTAATGTATAAAACTCTCCCAGGAGTAACTCTTACTCGCAGCGGGTATCGGGATCCAACTATCTCATAGAAAGTATGCAATCTCATTGCAAATTTCAACACTTGAAATTCCCGATAATATTTTACCCCTAGCGTCCTATGACCTTGACGCAGGCCAACAAACCTTAGTCCGCTAGTCAAGTTCAACCCGTCATTTCTTGATTGAATTAAACCCACCCGCACGACCCTTGACGCAGGCCAACAAAGTCGCACGACTACCCTAATCCAATCTGCATCATATGCATAAGCAGATAAATACTAGTTAGCTACCGCACACTACGCCTTGACGCAGGCCAACAAACGTAGCACGAATACTAACTACCACTTATCTGAAATGACGGAGGGCTACGACAGGTTTTTCTGAAAACCTATTGCGTAATGAACTTGATATCGTTGTAGAATCAAATGATTTTAAAATGGAGTGTTTTTTGAGGCTTTTCTAGTTTTGCTAAAGTGGTCACTCCCAGTGAAGGGATCGTCGGCCCTTTCCTCGTCGAATGAGGTGCGGGATATATCATATATATCACTGTGCAAAGCAAAAACTATAGAAGCTATCAAAAGAAAAACTGAGTGTGTAGCATCTGCCAGTTATTGCTAAAGGAGTCACTCCCGGTGAAGGGATCTCGGTCCTTTCCTCATCGAATAAGGTGCAGGATATATCACATATACCTCTATGCAAAGCAAGAACTGTAGCTACCTTTTTATTTTGAAATTCGATTCTACAACATCTTTAGGTTTCTTTTCTTTCATTAATCACATTAATGAAGTCCCATCATTTAAATACCCTAAACATCACAGATAAATACGACGTACACTTATGCCATCCGCATTCGCCTCGATGTCCCCTCATTCACCGTTAGGTTAGGTAACTAACGGCAGAGCAGGGTAGGGCTAGCGCGGGTGTAAAACATAAGTAACGTCTATATAATATATCATTTATACTATATACAGTATCTATCACAGAACATCACATGATCACATCACAGATATCGCAGCAGAAGATACATATGAAACATTGGATATACTAGGACGTCCGTGTTTTCAATACGAGCCAGTATAAAATACGGATTCCACGGTCGTGATGAATAGCCAAACCCACACCATTAGACCCCTACGAGAGCGGCAAGCAACCCTACCAATTCTAGAGTTAGGAGACCCGGACTCGACTCCTCGAGTTGGTCTCCCACTGGACTCTAGAACCCGGTTACTTGTGCTCCCCTCCTTGGGTCTATCCTAGTGCGGAAAAAGTAAATAATATACAAAGGGTGACAGCTTCCGCAACCTGGAAGTGCCCCAGTAAAAGAATATTACATACAAGTTTTTACATGAATGAAAATGAAAAAACACTCATCTCATATAAAAACCCCCGGCTATTCAAACACGACGATCCAATATAACATATCCAGCAACACATAACATCACATGTCATCAAAGTAAGTAAACATGCGTATCCCAATTGTCGTTGACATATAGCAACGAAACCGGCGATATCACATATTACACTTACGCTCGCAGAAAAGAAAGTGTAAAACTACAACAGTTGGAATCCGCAATCTCTTTAGACATCGCATGCCTAATCAAATGAATTCCTTAGACATCGCATGCCTAACAATTATAAACCCCGCATTTTAGTCTCAAAATTGAAAACACTTTTCAATATAAAGTCGGGCAATTCAACAAGATTCCCAACATTCTGATCGAATGCTCGTCGTAAACTTTAGTATGCGGCCGCACCCCCGACGCCGTCGACGAAGTGCACCAAGACGGAACACCGCTGCCGCGAGCACCCGAACGGATGCTTTCGGCGACGGGGTTCTCCTACAGTCACTTGGTCGGGGCTATGGAGTGAGGCTGTCTATTAAGTTTACCCGGCGAGTATCCGCGTACGCTACGTGATTGCGACAGACTTTTGATCACATCAAAATTCCGTGGCAACCGATCATGTGAGTCTAAACTGCTATGTTTATAACATTCATTCAGTTATCTCATAACTACTTGTGAATTCCAATTATTGTATCACATTCCGGATAAGTAGAAAATGTTAAACTTTCCGAACGAACAATCGAACACCCAAGTTTTCCCGAAACAGCTCATCACATGAAATAAGTTTAAAAACATCCAGTTCATCCCTCAGTACCAACGGTCCAGCCGTAGAAGGGTCAAGCCAACGCCTCACATGTGGCATGCCGTACTGCCCTAAACCCGAAGGTTCAAAGGGCAGTTCAAGACGGTCACATAATCGAGTTAAGGTTTGTTGTCTTCTAGAGGGTCCATCGCGTTACTTGCACTACTTAGAACGTCTTTAAACCACGGAAAAATCCAACACTTGGAAATTTCCCGACAGAGGAAAAGGTGGGTATTTATATCCGGTCGAACTTTTTAACATATTCAAAAACTATCCGGAAAACACATAGACAAGATTAGACAATCCGATCGAATCTACGAACTCCCAATACAACCCAGAAATTTCAACTCTATAATAAATATTAAAAATTCCCAGGAAAACCAGCACTGCAAAGTAGGAGTTACTGTGCAAAATTCAATGCATGAAAAGACAAATAGGCCGCGTAACCGCCGCACGAGCCATGCTCGTGCCGCGGAACCGCGGCGGCTATATGGAATTTGGGCATCGAATTTTACAGTAACTCTTAGATATTCCTGCTGGTTTTTCTGCATATTTTTAATTCTCAAAAATCCACAATTTTCAAAAATGTACAGAGAGCAATTTTTGGGTTAGGGTTTCGGTTCGTTCGGATTTCAAACGTCGTCTAGACTTCGCCTAAGGCTCTAGCTAGGCTCTGATACCACTGTAGGGTTCCTTGGCACGCTAATGAGGTCTCACAAGGCATCAACCATGCCAATTTCAAATTTTACAAGTGCCGAGAAACCCTAATACGGATCGTTAACTAGAATTTTAGGCGAAACAAGCAACTAGTTAACAACTTAACTAAGTGAACGGAAATACAACCTTTGTAGATCTGGTTCTCCACCTCCATAGCTCCATGATGAAGTCTTCTTGCTGTCCAAATCGAATCCCGGGCTCTAGCGTCGGCTTCATCGGAGAAATGGGCGGGTAGGTCATCGACTACGATGCCGAAGATGATCTACGTCGAGGCATCACAAGATCAAGCTCCCACTTCACCAAGTCATGAAACTTGTGAAGAAAACACCCTTTAATACTTGGCAAGAGGTAGAGGATGAAGAAATAGGAGGTGGGTTCACTTTAGAATTGGATTTCTTACTCATTTCATCAAATCACCATTGATGGAATCAAGCTTCTTCATCTTGAAGAAGAAGAAGAAGAAGATGATGTTATGATAGAATATTATGATAAGTTAATTAATCCAAAAGAAAAATCAATTCATATCATAATATGAACCATGGTTTTATGTAGAGAATTGACTAAGGTTAGATGAATGGTTAGGGTTAAGGATGAAGACAAAATGGTCACTTTGGTCAAAGCTTCATGAAGCTTCAACAAGCTTCAAGAATGAAAGCAACCATTTTATTTTCTTATCCCATTTCTTTTTAATCCAATTAAAAAGATAAATGAAAGAATAAATAAAAACCCTAACCATTTACTTAACAAAGGTTTAATTCTTAACACAAACCCTAGCAATCATGTATCATCAAACAAGATACAATCAAGTGCACAAAAATATATCACATATACAACTTGTGAACTTCAAGTGAGAAAATCCATTTAAAGTGAACAAAAACTAGTTAATGCTAAGTAATATATCAGATATATAATTATGCATTAAATCATTAAATCAACACTTGATTTAACGATCCGGTCATATCTCATATAACCGACTAGTATCCTATGTATCGGCTTATCGAATCAATCTTTTATTCGATAACTAGGTTATATCGCATACAACCAATCGAAACATTCATCGTGAGAATAGAATACGGTATCACATACAAGCATTATTCTCGGTCCCGCAAATATCTCATATGCGCTCCTATTTCGTTTCGCTTGAGCCAGGAAACCTCTGTGTAGGACTCTAAAGACTCGTCAATATGCCGGCAGCAGGTGATGATCATATCAAGCACCCACAAGCCGCAAGCGGTCTGCTAAACGTAACGGCCACCCGGGTATTGAGCGATCAGAAGATCGACGAGCAAGCCCGCTCATACTCCTGTGAATCCAACCAGTAACACTTATTGTACAGTCCGGTCTCGTCGTCTGATATGTCGCATATCTTGCCTAGGGGTGGTAAACGTCAGACCCCAATAGCTCGATAAGTCGTGTCGATATGAGGTCTATAACAGTTCGAGAAACTACTGGTAACACTTACCAGTAAATCTCAGCAACCCTGGCCAGGGATTTCCGGTTATAGCCAATCGAACACAGCGCAACATCAACTCCCTATACCGGGAGAGACGAATCCCCTCCTATCGCTCATTGCCTTCATGTGATTCGGGACTGTACCCAAAAAACCACCGTTTTGCACGCCCTCTTAGACGTGGTAAGGTGGAAATCAAAGCACAGTGGGAATCACACAAGACTCTATGACGATCTCGGGTCTACAGACTAACCTGTACCAGTGTCACCAGAGAACTGCCATCTGACGTAAGGTATAATACCATCTGGGAGTTCTCGGCGAGTCCGTCCAGTATACCCAGTCTCCACTGAGCACCCGTACATCATCTCTGATGTCAAACACCAATGGATATGGGATCATCCATCGCCCATCTGTATGGGTCGAGAAGGTATACTGTAACACCTTAGGATTTGTTTAGTGACTAAATATATTTAAATAATGGGTTTTAATAAAAAGTTTACCAAATTGTGTTTCAAATATTTTTCCTAATTTAATAAATATTTTTCTAAAATTTTCCTAGGCTTGCACACACATGTGCATGTAAACTGGGTTTTTTTTTATGAGTTTTTACCATGTTAAGTGACCATGGTGGGTTAATCTTGAGGATTAAGCCTTTTGGGTTTTAATCAAGTTTAATTAGTTAATTAAAAGTTACTTTAATTTGAAATTGTAGTGGGTGTTGACTTGTGAGAGAGAGAGAGGGCATCATGGCTCAAGCCATGCTTGCCATTAATGAAGAGAGAGAGAGGAGGGTTGACAATTGGACCTTGGGTGTTTCCTCTCATTTCTTTGTTTTTCTCTCAAACACCCACACACTCATACACACACACTTACCTCAGCTCCAGAACCCCCAGTAGCAGCAGCAGCAGCAAGCACAGCAACAGCAACACCTGAGGCCAGAAGCAGCAGCAGCAGCCAGAGGCAGCAGCACCAGCACCTAGTGCAGCCCCTTCCCTTCACCTCTTCATCTTCCTGCATCTCCCTAGGGTTAAGTGTGAGGTATATTTCCGAACTTGCTTCCCTAGTTTGCTTGGTTAGTGTCGTTTTGCATCGGTTAGTGGTTTTTAGTGCGTTTTAGGGTGATATGGAGTGTTTAGTGGGAACCTTGTGCTAATGAGGTGTAAATTGGTTTCAGTAGGATAATTGAGGTTTGTTGAGACCCTATTAGCTTAGCTTAACCCCTATTACACTAAAATACCACCAGTTTCCCTATTTGATGCAAATAGTCGTTTTTAAGCAAATTTGAGGTTTTCTGGATCTGCTTTTGACCCGATGAGATCTGAGTGAAATTGGGAAGACTGCAGTGTAGTGGAGATGTGCTGATACCATAGCTTGAACCCGACCCCCTAATTGCTACAGTAGGCCGCCGATTTTCTCTTTCTGGCCGCAAATTGCGGCCAGATGGGTAGGGTTTGGGGTGGTGTTTGGTCCTGTAGGTGTCTGCTAGTGTGTAGGGTATTGTTATATATATAGTTTTGTAAATCTAGTTCTGTATAGAAATCTGGGACCAAATACCTATTTTGCCGTTTTTCTAAACCTTCGCGACACGCGTGATACGTGAGTAGGTTTGGGGTTTTTGCGTAACGCGACGCGTCGGGGTAGTTTCAAGCGCGTGATCACATGTTTTAGCGTATCGCGCGCACGTGCGATTGGTTTGCGACTCGGGTTTCTAGTTGGACCGTAATGTCGCGTTTCTGTGAAATTGAGCTTATGTGTGATATATGTTATGTGATTCTAGGTTCGCAGGCCAGTGAGACGGACGCTGCGAAGAAGGGCAAGCAAGTGGTTGGATACACTTAGCGCGAGACACCGTGAGTAGATTTCACATCTACGGGGATATCGCCCGCATGGCGTTATGCGTCAGGGCTGATAGGACTTTATTATTATATGTTGCATGTACCCCATAGACTGTCATCGCATATTGCATTCCCTGCTGTGTTTATATATATATGCTTAGAACTGATAGAACACCGCACTATTACTAACGGTCTATGTTGCACGGGCACTATTTGCATGCTACACACACACCGTTAGTAATTACCATGCCACACTCACTGTAGAACTGCCCTGATTATATTGATGTAGTTTATCTTACATATGATTGGTGGTGATTTCCTGGAAATTGGGAGCCGCATGACATCTTTAAAAACGGAAACTATTTTTAAAAGCTGTTTTCCCCTCATGCTCATACCATGGATTGATTTACATTGTACCTCGCATTGAATTTACTTATTGGTGTTGGATTTCATGCGATTTCTGGTTTTGAGGACCGTGGAAGTATTTAAGAAAAGATGCACTATTTTGAAAAACCCGGTACCTCGTGATATGATATTTTGGTGTGTCTACCACGCGTTTTCTCGGTGCTGAGACGTGTGCTTGAAACCCGATTCGAGGAGTGGATGATCCGTCTGCGGGTTCATGGTGGGCCCGGTATGGTTCCCCTCGGCGAGATGATCGATGGGTTTTTCCGATTGAGCCTGGAGGCGGACGAGTACCTACCGGTGATTGGTTGGACCTGGCAGTTGTCCGGATGATACTGACCAGAGTCAAGAGATGGATGCGGGATGATCCGTACTGCCGGAGCCGAGGGCCGATACCGCAGACGGACCCCGTGGGCCCATCCGGACTGACGGAGCCCGAGATACGAGGATTTGCGTGTCGATGCTGGACACGAGTATTTTATGATATTTTGGGTGCCGATATTGGGCACTCGTGATTCCTCTGAGATATACAGAATTTGAGAGCCGATGGGTGTGCCGGCACCTGAGTGTATTTCGGATTCGGTGCAGTCTGAGGCATCGCTTATTGTTTTCCATGTTGACACAGTCCATGTAGATGTTATTTATCCCATACTCAGTATTGACT
Organism: Agapanthus africanus; assembly: GCA_030015575.1. Lineage (NCBI taxonomy): Eukaryota > Viridiplantae > Streptophyta > Magnoliopsida > Asparagales > Amaryllidaceae > Agapanthus > Agapanthus africanus. The sequence continues at coordinate 421,636,803 of CM057344.1, forward strand.
ACTATATATATCATCCTGTAGCACTTACCTGATAAAGTACTTGCATTACTATTGCATCCACTTTTTGGCATGCATTGATATCATCTGATGGCATTAGTAGAACCACGCTATATGTGCATGCTCGCGATCACCTTTATATGTTATCTCTATTCACGAGTTGGAAACTCACCTCCGTTGTGCCACAGTATTTGCAGGTTGCCCTTGGGAGTAGTCACGGCTGGCTGTTTTCCGTATCTTTTGGCACAGATACCCTTTTGAGGCGAGATAGCCTTTTGCTGATAGGTGGGTTTTGTACGGTATCTGTTATCTTTCAGTTGTATATTGATGTATCTAGTATTCTCCATCTACCTTTCTGTATTGACTTAGAGACAGTTGTGAGGACGATATGTATGATTTTATATTCTGGTGTCGAGCTCGCATGTGAGCCGACTTTATGTTATGCAGTCTTACCTTTTGTGATATTGTACTTGCTTTACTGTGTATTCTTCGCTACGGCGTCATATATCATATTGGGATGCTTTACTTATTTCACTTGTTATTTCTGCTACACCTTGCTTTTACCCGACTTACGGGACAGATGTTTAAAAAGGAAATGTTGCCAAAATTATAAAAGTTATAACTCTTGAACTTAAAAGGATTTCTACTAAATAAATGGAAGCTTTTCAGACATGTATTACTGTTTTCACAAAAATGTTTTAATCACTCTTTATTTATTGGTTTTGATTTTTGGGTTCGGCTTACTTAGCTGCGTTACGCCTGTAGACGTTGCGTGGTTAAGTGCCGGTCACGAGTCGAAACTCTCGGGTCGTGACAAAGTTGGTATCAGAGCGTAGGTTTTACCTTCAGAGTGTAGGATGACCCTGGAATGATGGAGTAGGTAGCTGCAGCAGGGTAGCGTAGCGTGTGTATGTTCCGCGGCATACTCAGGACACGGTACTCCGCCTACGCGACCTTAGGACTTGTTGATTTAAATTCCTCCTTGATAACATATGTTCTTGCGATTCGATTTCCGTGTTCTTATCGAATCCAAATTTTCTTTCAGCCATTATGCCGCCTAAGACTACGAGGGCACAGAGAGCGGCCGCGAGGGCCGAGATTCGTGTTGACTCGTCCGAGACGAGGACTGATCCGGGCAGTGCACCCGTTGTACCCGAGCAGACTGTTCCTCCCGTGACAGATCAGATCGCCACGCTAGGGGCTGGTATGCAGGAGATGCGCCAGACGGTGGGATCTAGCATGCAGGAGATGCGCCAGATGATAGGATCGCTAGTTGAGACGCTTCGAGCGCAGCGACCAGAAGTAGCTCCACCTGTTCCAGCGACCGCGATGGTACCTACCGCGCAACCAGTTGCCCCTGCAGCCACGGAGGTGATTACAGTATCGCTATCAGAGTTCATGAGGCTGAAGCCTCCGGTCTTCACAGGCACCGATACAGCCGAGGACCCACAGTCTTTCATCGACAGGATGGCCCGTATATGCCGTTCCCTCTGATGCGCAGATACGAGATGGGTCGAGTTTGCGAGCTTTCTCCTGGAAGGTCTTGCGCAGAAGTGGTGTGATTCAGTTGAGAAGGGCAGAGCAGCAGGTCTTCCTCCTATGACCTGGACGGAGTTCGTGACCATATTTCTAGCCCGTTTCCTTCCTCAGAGTGTTAGGGATGCCCGAACACGCAGATTTGAGTCCTTGCGCCAGATGCCAGGGATGACAGTGGCAGAGTATGACGTGCTGTTTACAGAGCTAGCAGTCTACGCCCCATATTTAGTGGCTACCGAGGAGTTGCGAGTCAGGAGATTTGTTCGAGGCTTGCTTACACCACTGTTCCTCGCGATCAGCGCGCAGCACTACGAGACCTATGCAGCAGCTGTAGATGCAGCCCTAGTAGTGGAGGAGCACCTTGCTGAGACTTCGGTAGTTCCAGAGCCGAAGAGAGTTCGTACCAGCATTTCCGCACGGAGGCAGTCATTCAGACGCCGCGACAGGTATCGTTCTGGTATGAGGAGTAGCAGAGATTCGGGACGAGGCCGGATGTTTAGTTCGTATCCCCAGGAAAGTCAGCAGTCGCCGCGAGGTTGCTTCAGATGTGGCAGCCTACTTCACCTCGTTCGAGATTGTCCAGAGACACACCGGAGGGAGGCGGCAGCACCGCATGTTACTTTACCACCTTCACCACCCCAGAGGGCGTTGCCCGTTGCACCTACCGTTGCTCCGCGCCAGACTCACGCACAGAGAGGTCGTGGGCGTGGAGGAGTTGCTCAGAGAGGACGAGATGACCGAGGCAGAGGGCAGTCTATTGCAGGTGGTGGACAGGCACGGGTCTTTGCTTTGACGCATCAGGACGCGCAGGCGTCCAATGCAGTGGTCTCAGGTATCCTTCCTGTATGTTCAGTTGATGCACACGTGTTGTTCGATCCCGGATCTACACACTCGTACGTATCCACACACTTTGTGCCGAGTTTGGGTAGAGAGTCCGGCTTGCTTGATCAGCCGCTTGTGGTGACCACTCCTGTGGGAGAGTCGTTTGTTGCTAGGCACGTGTTCCGATCCTATATCGTCTGTATTGGCGAGAGAGAGTTGCCTGTCGACTTGATCATTCTGGAGATGTTGGACTTCGACGTTCTTTTGGGCATGGATTGGTTAGCCACGTGCTATGCTTCTATGGACTGCCGTGAGAAGACAGTTAGATTCTGCTTTCCCGGCGAATCGGTTTTTGTTGTGTTGGGGGACCGTGGTGCCGCCCCTCACAGTGTGATTTCTTCTTTTCGCGCTGGACAGCTTTTGAGGAATGGATGTCAGGGATTTCTCGCCTATGTTTGCGATGCTCGCGCTACAGAGGTTCCATTGGATCAGGTTCCGGTTGTTAGCGAGTTTCCTGATGTGTTCCCTGCCGAGCTTCCAGGGTTGCCGTACGAGCGCGACATTTCCTTCTGTATTGATTTGGTTCCTGGCTCGGGGCCTATTTCCATACCGCCTTATCGGATGGCCCCGGCGGAACTTAGGGAATTGAAGGGTCAGTTGCAAGATTTGCTAGATAAGGGACTTATTCGACCCAGTGTTTCTCCTTAGGGTGCTCCAGTCCTGTTCGTCAAGAAGAAGAATGGCAGTTTGCGTCTGTGTATCGACTACCGCCAGCTGAACATGGTGACAGTGCGGAACAGGTAGCCTTTGCCGCGTATCGACGATTTGTTCGACCAGCTTCAGGGGGCAGGGTACTTTTCGAGGATCGATTTACGATCGGGCTATCATCAGCTGCGGGTTCGACAGGAGGACATTCCCAGGACAGCTTTCCGTATGCGCTACGGCCATTACGAGTTTTTGGTAATGTCGTTCGGACTCACCAATGCGCCAGTAGCCTTCATGGACTTGATGAACCGTATTTTCCGGCCATACTTGGATCTGTTCATCATAGTCTTCATTGACGATATCTTGGTGTATTCCCGGAGTAGTGAGGCGCACGAGCAGCACCTGCGGATCACATTGCAGACCTTGAGGGAGCACCAGCTCTATGCGAAATTCTCCAAGTGTGCTTTTTGGCTGGACAGCGTAGATTTCTTGGGGCATGTGATTTCACGAGACGGTATATGTGTAGACCCGAGGAAGATCGAGGCCGTTCAGCGTTGGCCCAGACCCACATCGGTGATGGAGATTCGCAGCTTTTTGGGGTTGGCCGGTTACTATAGACGTTTTGTGCAGGACTTCTCCCGTATTGCTACACCGTTGACCGGGTTGACCCGGAAGGGAGTTCCTTTCGTTTGGACGGAGGAGTGCGAGCACAGTTTCCAGCAGTTACGGACACGGCTGACGACGGCACCGGTGTTATCTTTACCTTCCGGATCTGGCGGATTTGTGGTCTTTTGTGATGCTTCTCGAGTGGGGTTAGGGTGCGTACTGATGCAGCATGATAAGGTGATCGCGTATGCCTCGCGACAATTGAAGAAGCATGAGCAGAACTACCCCACTCACGATTTGGAGATGGCGGCAGTGGTCTTCGCACTTAAGATCTGGCGACATTACCTATACGGCGAGTCGTGCCAGATATTCACGGATCACAAAAGTCTGAAATACATATTCCAGCAGCGGGATCTGAACCTTCGACAGCGCCGATGGATGGAGTTAGTGAAGGATTATGACTGCGAGATCTTATATCACCCGGGCAAGGCAAATGTAGTGGCGGATGCTTTGAGTAGGAGGCCCGGGGGTAGTTTATCTTGTTTGAGCGCAGTACAGGAGCAGTCATCCGCGGACTGGCAGATATTATGTGACAGCCGGATACAGTTCGAGTTCATGCCGATTGGAGGACAGATAGCGCATGTCCGTGCACGCCCACAGTTGATCGATCGTATACATGAGGCACAGCTCAGTGATGACCGATGTTCAGAGATCATGGCAAAGATTGGACAGGACAGATTTTCCGAGTTCGTGATCGATGATCAGGGGTTACTACGATTTGGAGTCAGACTGTGCGTACCTGATGCTGAGGAACTGAGGCGCGAGATTCTTGAGGAGGCACATCGATCGGTATATAGCATCCATCCTGGTTCCAACAAGATGTATCATGATATGAGAGGTGTTTACTGGTAGGACGGAATGAAGAGGGACATCGCAGATTTTGTGTCGAGATGCCTGACTTGTCAGCAAGTCAAGGCTGAACACCAGAGGCCCGCGGGAGAGCTACAGCCGTTACCCATTCCGGAGTGGAAATGGGAACAGATTTCGATGGACTTCATTGTGGGACTACCCAGGACTGGTCGGGGGTATGACTCCATCTGGGTGATCGTGGATCGTTTGACGAAAGCGGCTCACTTCCTACCGGTGAAGACGACTTTTGGATTTACTCAGTATGCCCAGATCTACATTGACGAGATAGTGCGACTACACGGAGTCCCGACATGTATTGTGTCCGACAGAGGCACCCAGTTTACCAGTAGACTATGGCAAAGGCTTCAGGAGGCTTTGGGCACTCGCTTGAGTTTCAGCACAGCATTTCATCCGCAGACCGACGGACAGTCAGAGCGGACCATTCAGACTCTCGAGGACATGCTCAGAGCTTGTGTATTGGATTTCGGAGGTAGCTGGGATCACCATTTGCCCTTAGTAGAGTTCTCCTACAATAACAGCTACCAGGAGACCATACAGATGGAACCATTTGAGGCTCTTTATGGGAGGAGATGCAGGTCGTCCACTTGTTGGATAGAGCTCAGTGAGAGCAGTATCTTAGGGCCACAGATCGTTGAGGAGACGACCGCAAAGATCCAGTTGATTCGCGATAGGATGAGAGCAGCCCAGAGTAGGCAGAGATCTTATGCGGACCGTCGGCGACGCAGACTTGAGTTTTCTGTTGGGGATCATGTCTTCTTGGGGGTCTCCCCAATGAAAGGTGTGATGAGATTTGGGAAGAAGGGAAAGCTCAGTCCCAGGTATGTGGGCCCCTTCGAGATCCTCGAGCGTGTTGGTGCAGTAGCATACCGATTAGCCCTTCCGCCCAGTTTTCCAGATGTGCATCCCGTATTTCATGTCTCGATGCTCCGCAGATATCTTCATGATCCTTCGCATGCGATTCAGCATCCGACGATCCAGCTTGAGCGTGACCTTTCCTATGCAGCACAGCCGGTGATGATCTTGGATCGAAAAGTGAAAAAATTGAGATCGAAGGACATTCCATCAGTCAAGGTACTTTGGCGTGGCCAGAACCGTGAGGAGGTCACTTGGGAGACCGAAAGCGAGATGATGAAGACGTATCCCCATCTTTTTGAAGGTACGTGTAGTTAGATTTTTGAAATTCGGGGACGAATTTCTTTAAGGGGGAGAGATTGTAACAACTTAGGATTTGTTTAGTGACTAAATATATTTAAATAATGGGTTTTAATTAAAAGTTTACAAAATTGTGCTTCAAATATTTTTCCTAATTTAATAAATATTTTTCTAAAATTTTCCTAGGCTTGCACACACATGTGCATGTAAACTAGGTTTTTTTTTATGAGTTTTTACCATGTTAAGTGACCATGGTGGGTTAATCTTGAGGATTAAGCCTTTTGGGTTTTAATCAAGTTTAATTAGTTAATTAAAAGTTACTTTAATTTGAAATTGTAGTGGGTGTTGACTTGTGAGAGAGAGAGAGGGCATCATGGCTCAAGCCATGCTTGCCATTAATGAAGAGAGAGAGAGGAGGGTTGACAATTGGACCTTGGGTGTTTCCTCTCATTTCTTTGTTTTTCTCTCAAACACCCACACACTCACACACACACACTTACCTCAGCTCCAGAACCCCCAGTAGCAGCAGCAGCAGCAGCAAGCACAGCAACAGCAACACCTGAGGCCAGAAGCAGCAGCAGCAGCAGCCAGAGGCAGCAGCACCAGCACCTAGTGCAGCCCCTTCCCTTCACCTCTTCATCTTCCTGCAGCTCCCTAGGGTTAAGTGTGAGATATATTTCCTAACTTGCTTCCCTAGTTTGCTTGGTTAGTGTCGTTTTGCATCGGTTAGTGGTTTTTAGTGCGTTTTAGGGTGATATGGAGTGTTTAGTGGGAACCTTGTGCTAATGAGGTGTAAATTGGTTTCAGTAGGATAATTGAGGTTTGTTGAGACCCTATTAGCTTAGCTTAACCCCTATTACACTAAAATACCACCAGTTTCCCTATTTGATGCAAATTGTCGTTTTTAAGCAAATTTGAGGTTTTCTGGATCTGCTTTTGACCCGATGAGATCTGAGTGAAATTGGGAAGACTGCAGTGTAGTGGAGATGTGCTGATACCATAGCTTGAACCCGACCCCCTAATTGCTACAGTAGGCCGCCGATTTTCTCTTTCTGGCCGCAAATTGCGGCCAGATGGGTAGGGTTTGGGGTGGTGTTTGGTCCTGTAGGTGTCTGCTAGTGTGTAGGGTATTGTTATGTATATAGTTTTGTAAATCTAGTTCTGTATAGAAATCTGGGACCAAATACCTATTTTGCCGTTTTTCTAAACCTTCGCGACACGCGTGATACGTGAGTAGGTTTGGGGTTTTTGAGTAACGCGACGCGTCGGGGTAGTTTCAGCCGCGTGATCACACGTTTTAGCGTATCGCGCACACGCGCGATTGGTTTGCGACACGGGTTTCTAGTTGGACCGTAATGTCGCGTTTCTGTGAAATTGAGCTTATGTGTGATATATGTTATGTGATTCTAGGTTCGCAGGCCAGTGAGACGGACGCTGCGAAGAAGGGCAAGCAAGTGGTTGGATACACTTAGCGCGAGACACGGTGAGTAGATTTCACATCTACGGGGATATCGCCCGCATGGCGTTATGCGTCAGGGCTGATAGGACTTTATTATTATATGTTGCATGTACCCCATAGACTGTCATCGCATATTGCATTCCCTGCTGTGTTTATATATATATGCTTAGAACTGATAGAACACCGCACTATTACTAACGGTCTATGTTGCACGGGCACTATTTGCATGCTACACACACACCGTTAGTAATTGCCATGCCACACTCACTGTAGAACTGCCCTGATTATATTGATGTAGTTTATCTTACATATGATTGGTGGTGATTTCCTGGAAATTGGGAGCCGCATGACATCTTTAAAAACGGAAACTATTTTTAAAAGCGGTTTTCCCCTCATGCTCATACCATGGATTGATTTACATTGTACCTCGCATTGGATTTACTTATTGGTGTTAGATTTCATGCGATTTCTGGTTTTGAGGACCGTGGAAGTATTTAAGAAAAGATGCACTATTTTGAAAAACCCGGTACCTCGTGATATGATATTTTGGTGTGTCCACCACGCATTTTCTCGGTGCTGAGACGTGTGCTTGAAACCCGATTCGAGGAGTGGATGATCCGTCTGCGGGTTCGTGGTGGGCCCGGTATGGTTCCCCTCGGGGAGATGATCGATGGGTATTGCCGATTGAGCCTGGAGGCGGGCGAGTACCTACCGGTGATTGGTTGGACCTGGCAGTTGTCCGGAGGATACTGACCAGAGTCGAGAGATGGATGCGGGATGATCCGTACTGCCGGAGCCGAGGGCCGATATCGCAGACGGACCCCGTGGGCCGGTCCGGACCGACGGAGCCCGAGATACGAGGATTTGCGTGTCAATGCTGGACATGAGTATTTTATGATATTTTGGGTGCCGATGTTGGGCACTCGTGATTCCTCTGAGATATACAGGATTTGAGGGCCGATGGGTGTGCCGGCGCCTGAGTGTATTTGGGATTGGGTGCAGTCTGAGGCATCGCTTATTGTTTTCCATGTTGACACAGTCCATGTAGATGTTATTTATCCCATACTCAGTATTGACTACTATATATCTCATCCTGTAGCACTTACCTGATAAAGTACTTGCATTACTATTGTATCCACTGTTTGGCATGCATTGATATCATCTGATGGCATTAGTAGAGCCACGCTATATGTGCATGCTTGCGATCACCTTTATATGTTATCTCTATTCACGAGTTGGCAACTCACCCCCGTTATGCCACAGTATTTGCAGGTTGCCCTTGGGAGTAGTCACGGCTGGCTGTTTACCGCATCTTTTGGCACAGATACCCTTTTGAGGCGAGATAGCCTTTTGCTGATAGGTGGGTTTTGTACGGTATCTGTTATCTTTCAGTTGTATATTGATGTATCTAGTATTCTCCATCTACCTTTCTGTATTGACTTAGAGACAGTTATGAGGACGATATGCATGATTTTATATTCTGGTGTCGAGCTCGCATGTGAGCCGACTTTATGTTATGCAGTCTTACCTTTTGTGATATTGTACTTGCTTTACTGTGTATTCTTCGCTACGGCATCGTATATCATATTGGGATGCTTTACTTATTTCACTTGTTATTTCTGCTACACCTTGCTTTTACCCGACTTACGGGACAGATGTTTAAAAAGGAAATGTTGCCAAAATTATAAAAGTTATAACTCTTGAACTTAAAAGGATTTCCACTAAATAAATGGAAGCTTTTCAGACATGTATTACTGTTTTCACAAAAATGTTTTAATCACTCTTTATTTATTGGTTTTGATTTCTGGGTTCGGCTTACTTAGCTGCGTTACGCCTGTAGACGTTGCGTGGTTAAGTGCCGGTCACGAGTCGAAACTCTCGGGTCGTGACATATACGCTAGTCTACTCTGGTATATCGATGCCACGTCTCGATATACCCACGACTAGGGACCTTGAAGGATGTACTTATGGACTACCCTGTCCCCACTAGTATGATCCGCATCATAGTCCAGGTAGTCAAGTACACATCCTAAGGGCTTTACCAACATGTAACAGAGAGACAATCAATGTACACGTTAAGGTAAAGAGTAACCAGACAGCATACTATCATGTCGAGCAAGAAAGTCCTCCCTATATATGTCCCAGCATCCACTGCAATATACATCCAATGTACAGTAATGGCCTCTAGGGCATACATATAACTAACATGTACAACTGAGCATACTGGGCATAATCGAAAGTGGTCTTCACTAGAAGGAAGTGAGCCGCATTCGTCAACTGGTCAACAATCACCCAAATAGAGTCATACCCCCGACTGGTCCTCGGTAGACCCGCAACGAAGTCCATGGAAATATACTCCCATTTCCACTACGGAACGGGTAAAGGCTGCAACTCTCCAGCCGGTCTCTGATACTCAGCGTTGACTTGCTGACAAGTCAGGCACCTCGAAACAAAGTCCAAAACATCGTGCTTCATCCCTTCCCACCAGCAAACATCTCTCAAGTCACGGTACATCTTGATGGAACTTGGATGGACGATAAAGGCTGACTGATGTGCCTGCTCTGGGATCTCGTGTCTCGACCAATCAACATCTGGTACACACAAGCGAATCCCGTAACGTAGGACACCCTGATCATCAGTCAAGAACTCTGAATCTGTACCCTGCCGAACAAGCTCAAGAATCTCAGACAAACGGGCATCACTGGGCTGCGCTTCACGGATACGATCAAGTAGTAGTGGACGGGCGTGGACATGAGCAAGTTGTCCCCCAGTGGAAGTGAACTCAAACTATACTCTACCTTCGCACAAGATCTGCCAATCTGTAGAAGACTGTCGCTGAACTGCGCTCAACTGGGACAAGCTACCCCTAGGCCTACGACTCAAAGCATTAGCTGCCACATTCGCCTTGCCCGGGTAATAAAGGATCTCACAATCATAATCCTTCACTAGATCCATCCAATGGTGCTGTCTCAGATTCAGATCCCTCTGCTGGAAGATTTACTTTAAGCTCTTATGATCCGTGAAAATCTGACACGACTCTCCGTATAAGTAGTGTCTCCAAATTTTCAGCGCAAAGACCACCGCGTCCATCTCAAGATCATGAGTGGGGTAATTCTGCTCGTGCTTCTTCAGCTGCCAAGAAGTGTATGTGATAACTCTATCATGCTGCATCAATACACAACCGAGCCCCACTTGAGAAGCATCATAGTAAACAACATAGCCGCCCGGTCCAGAAGGCAAACATAGAACTGGTGCAGTCGTCAACCGAGTCTTCAACTGCTGAAAACTCTGCTCACACGCATCAGTCAAAAGAAAAGGAACCCCCTTCCGGGTCAGTCCGGTCAGCGGTGCAGCGATACTCGAAAAATCCTGCACGAAACGGCGATAATAACCAGCTAAGCCCAAAAAGCTGCGGACCTCTGTCACAGATACAGGTCTGGGCCAAAGCTGTACAGCCTCGATCTTCTTCGAGTCCACAAGAATACCGTCTCCCGTCACCACATGACCCAGGAAGTCAACTCTATCAAGCCAAAATGTGCACTTTGAGAATTTAGCATACAGCTGGTGCTCTCTCAATGTCTGCAAAGCAATTCTCAAGTGCTGCTCATGCTCCTCTCGACTCCTAGAGTAGACCAGAATGTCACCAATAAACAAAATAATAAACTGGTCGAGGAACGGCCTGAAAGTCCAGTTCATCAGATCCATGAACGATGCTGGTGCATTGGTGAGTCCGAACGACATCACTAAAAACTTATAATGCCCGTAGCGCATACGAAAAGCAGTCTTCGGAATGTCATCATTCCGAATCCGCAACTAATGATAACCCGATCGCAAATCATTCTTAGAAAAATGTTTTGCACCCTGGAGCCGATCAAACAAATCGTCAATGCGAGGTAAAGGATACCTATTTCGTACCGTAACTCGGTTCAATTGACGATAATCCATACACAATCTCAAACTGCCGTCCTTCTTCTTGACGAACAGCACAGGAGCACCCCAAGGAGAAACACTCGGATGCATAAGTCCCCTATCAAGCAACTCTTGCAATTGATCTTTAAGCTCTTTAAGCTCCGTCGGGGCCATCCGGTAAGTCGGTATTGAAGTTACTTTAAAAAACCTTGACTTGATTGAATACATCATTGAAACAATCATGCGAGGGGTCTACTACGTCAATTGCAAAACAATTAGAATTAGGCTCGGTCAACCGGAATATGGGCTTTTTGGCTTGAAGTTCTGTCATCGATGGGTCCTGTGCCGAAAATCATATCAATGCAAAACTCAATATCGTGCTCTGGCGGCAAACTAGGAAACTCATCGTGAGAAACATCGGAAAACTCTCGCACGATAGAAACCCGGTCCAACGACTCTACTGTGGCTCCAGTATCATGAATGAAAGCCAAGAATCCCCGACATCCCCTCCTCAAAAGCCGATTAGCGCAAAGGGCAGAAATCAAACTGTGAGGGGAGGCACCACGGTCTCCCTGCACAACAAGAACTGACTCGCCAGGAAAACAAAAACTCACTGTCTTCTCACGGCAGTTCACGGACGCATAGCAAGTAGCTAACCAGTCCATGCCCAGGAGAACGTCGAAGTTCAGCATCTCAAGAAGGATCAGGTCGACGGACAATTCTCTATCTCCTATACAAACGGCATACGACAAAAACACGTGTCGCGCAACAAACGACTCGTCAACAGGAGTAGTCATGAAAAGCGGCTGATCTGGCATACACGACTCTCGGCCTAACCTTTGCACGAAATGCGTAGAAGCATACGAATGCGTAGATCCCGGATCAAATAAAACGTGCGCATCAAAAGAACATACAGAAAGAGTACCTGAAACCACTGCATTGGATGCCTGCGCGTCCTGATGAGTCAAGGAAAACACCCGAGCCAGCCCTCTACCGGCAACTGGCTGTCCTCTGCCTCCGCCACCCCGTCCTCTCGGAACAAAACCGCTGCGACCATGACCTCTCTGAGCATGGGTCTGATGCGGAACAACAACAGGCATAAGAGGCATTGCTCTCTGAGGTGGAGAAGGTGGTAAGGTAACCTACGGTACAGCTGCCTTACTCCCAAGCGTCTCAGTGAAGGGTTTCCTACAACACAACTACTAGGGTTTGGAGGCAACACACATGCCATATTTAAATTTTTATGGTGCTAAAGAAACATTCTAAAGGATCATGCTAGAAAATTTAGGGCAACTTAACTTTAACACAAACATAAGTAGAAAAATCTAGGGTTTTGAGAGTACAATCTTTGTAGCTCCCTACGCTAGACTCCTTGGCTACTTGAGGGTTGAAAAAAGGTCTGCTTGAGATCCTCTAGGTCCACGACGATCAACCCGGAGTCCTCTTTGTCCAAGCTTGAAGCTTCACAAGATCGAGAGAAGAAATGGAAGCTAACACTCTACACTAATGGGCAAGACTAGTGTAGAATGGTGTTGTGGTTGGTTTTCTCACTTCAAAATCCTAACTTGGTAACTCTTTTGCTCACTTGAGAAAACTAGAGAGGAAGAGAGAAAGGAGGAAGAAGATGATGGCTTATAAAACTCAAGATAATGATAAGCATATGAAAATAAAAATGAGAAAAGAGAATATATATATTTTCTATCTCTCATTCTTAACCATCGTTATAAAATATCTAGATATTTTAGTTTGGAACAAAAATAGCCATAGAAAATGAATCATGGTTAAACTAATGGGTTAGAGCAAGAATAAAATATTAAACCATGAAACAATTTCCATTTTGATTTTCCTTTTCCAAAAATAATATCCATATATTTTATAAAGGGAGTGAGTCTTATATTGCCACCATCCACTATATCAACAACCATGATAGAATGATGTATGCATGTATGTGTGCATGCACATTCATATGTGCATGAATAAGAATGAATGCATAGATGCATGCATACAACAAAAAGGACAAGAAAGGATTTCTAGTGAGAAACTAATTGTCAATGATAAATCAACACTTGATTTAGCAACCCGGTCATATAACATAAGACCCGACCAAAAGCAAACCGCCCGTTTAATATACGGTATCTCATACACGCATTTTAACTGGGTCCACGCGCATATCTCATATGCGCACCACGTCGTTTCGCCTGGACTAGGCAACTCCATTGTGGGACTCTAAGACTCGTCAATACGCCGGCAGTGGGTGATGATCATATCAAGCACTCCCAAGCCGCAAGCGGTCAGCTAAACGTAACGGCCACCCGGGTATTGAGCTATCAGAAGAAAACAAGCGAACCTGTTACAACTCCTGTCGAGCCAACCGGCAACACTACCGTACAGTCCGGACACTTCGTCAGATATGCTGCATATCGAGTCTAGGGATGGTAACGTCGACCCCAATAACTTAATAAGTCGTGCCGATGAGTGGTCTACAACAGATCGAGAATTTACTGATAACACTTATCAGTAAATCTCAACAGCCCTGGCCAGGGACTTACTGATATAGCCAGTCGAGCACAGCAAAGCATCAACTCCCAATACCGGGAGAGATGAAACCCCTCCTATCGCTCATCGCCTTCATGTGTCTCGGGACTGTACCCAACGGCAACCTGTTTGCACGACTCAGTAGAGCCGTGGTATGGTGGTAATCAAAGTACAGTGGGACAACACAGAAGAGTCTATGACGATCTCGAGTCTACAGACTAACCTGCACCAGTGTCACCTGAGAACCGCTATCCGACGATAAATATAATTCCATATAGGACTTCTCGGTGAGTCCGTCCAGTGTACCCAGTCACCACTGAGCACCCGTATACGATCACGATGTCAAACATCGATGAATATGGGAACATCCATCGCCCATCATATGGGTCTAGTATCATATACGCTAGTCTACTCTGGTATATCGATGCCTCGCCTCGATACACCTACGACTAGGGACATTCCAGGATATGCTTATAAACTACAGATGTCCCACTAGTATGATCTCCATCATAATCACAGTAGTCGAGCCTATATCCTCAGGGCTTTATCAACATGTGTGAATGAATAAAAGCATGATCAAATCAACATGTCAGATAAAGAAGAACCAGATAGCATACTATCATGTCGAGAAAGAATGTACACTGAATATATATATATATATATATATATATATATATATACACACACATGTATAAATACATCCACTATCAAATTGTTAGTTATATGTATGCCCTAGAGGCCATTACTGTACATAGGATGTATATTGTAGTGGATGCTGGGACATATATAGGGAGGACTTTCTTGCTCGACATGATAGTATGCTATCTGGTTGAACTTTACCTTAACGTGTATACTATTGTCTCTCTGTTACATGTTGGTAAAGCCCTTAGGATGTGTGCTTGACTACCTGGACTATGATGCGGATCATACTAGTGGAGACATGGTAGTCCATAAGTACATCCTTCAAAGTCCCTAGTCGAGGGTGTATCGAGACGGGGCATCGATATACCAGAGTAGACTAGCATGTATCTTCTCGACCCATACAGATGGGCGATGGATGATCCCATATCCATTGGTGTTTGACATCAGGGATGATATACGGGTGCTCAGTACAGACTGGGTACACTGGACGGACTCGCCGAGAACTCCCAGATGGTATTATACCTCACGTCAGATGGCAGTTCTCTGGTGACACTGGTACAGAGTAGTCTGTTGACCCGAGATCGTCATAGAGTCTTGTGTGGTTCCCACTGTGCTTTGATTTCCATCTTACCACGTCCAAGAGGGCGTGCAAAACGGTGGTTTTTGGGTACAGTCCCGAGTCACATGGAGGCAATGAGCGATAGGAGGGGATTCGTCTCTCCCGGTATAGGGGGTTGATGTTGCGCTGTGTTCGATTGGCTATAACAGGAAGTCCCTGGCCAGGGCTGATCAGAGAATTGCTGGTAAGTGTTACCAGTAGTTTCTCGACCCGTTATGAGCCTCATATCGACACGACTTATCGAACTATTGGGGTCTGACGTTTACCACCCCTAGGCGAGATATGCGACATATCAGACGATCAGACCGGACTGTACGGCAGTGTTACTGGTTGGATTCACAGGAGTGTGAGCGGGCTTGCTTGTCGATCTTCTGATCGCTCAATACCCGGGTGGCCGTTACGTTTAGCAGACCGCTTGCGGCTTGTGGATGTTTGATATGATCATCATCCGCTGCCGGCGTATTGACGAGTCTTTAGAGTCCTACACAGAGGTTTCCTGGCTCAAGCGAAACGAAATAGGAGCGCATATGAGATATGTGTGGGACCGAGAATAATACCAGTATGTGATACTGTATTCGATTCTCGCGATGTGACATTGATCGGTTATATGCGATATAGCCGGGTTATCGGATCAAGTGTTGATTCGATAAGTTGTTACTAATGATACTAGTCGGTTATATGCGATATGACCGGATCGTTAAATCAAGTGTTGATTTAATGATTTAATGCATAATAATATATTTGATATATTACTTTGCGTTAACTAGTATCGGTTCACTTTAAATGGATTTTCTCGCTCGGGTGTGCACATTGTATATTCGATATAGTTTTGTGCACTTGCTTGTATCATGTTTGATGATACATGCCTTATGGTTAAGTGTTAAGAATTAAACTATAGTTAAGTGGGTGATTAGGGTTTTTGATTTCATTTTATTCATTTATCTTTTTGGAAAAAGAAAAGGCAAAATGAGGAAAATGGTTGCTTTCTTTTGTTCATTCATGAACCTTCATGAAGACTTTGACCAAATGACCATTTTGTCTCATGCTTAACCCTAACCACTCACTTAAACCTTAGTTAACTCTCTACATCTAACCATGGTTCAATATATGATAAGGATTGGTTTTTCTTTTCTTTTCTAATTAATCTTATCATATTATTCTTCTTCTTCTTCCTTGCTTCAAGTGAAGAAAACCTAAGTCCATCAATGGTGATTGATGATTAAGAGTGAGAAATCCAATTCTAAAGTTAACCCAACTCCTATTTCTTCATCCTCTACCTCTTGCCAAGTAGTAGAGTGAGTTTTCTTCACAAGTTTCTTGACTTGGTGAAGTCGGAGCTTGATTTAGCGATGCCTCGACGTAGATCATCTTCGGCATGGACATCGACGACCTAGCTTGCCCATTCTCCGACGAAGCCTACGCTTGAGCCCGGATTTGATTTGGACAGCGGAGAGGACCTCGTTGCGGAGCTATGGAGGTAGAGCACCGGATCTACAAAGGTTGTATTTCCGTATCTTGTAGTTAAGTGTTAACTAGTTAGCTTTTTCGCCTAGTTTTCTAGCAAACGATCCGTAGTCGGGTCTCTCGGCACCGTTAAAATTTTAATTTGGCATGATCGATGCCTTGTGAGAACTCATTAGGGTGCCTAGGAACCCTTCACAAATAATGGCCTCTAGGGCATACATATATCCAACAATCTAACACTTGCATTAAGGCCAGTTATTGGCGTATCTCATACCCAACATTTCAAAAAGTCACTCATGCTGCGGCTGAGGGAGAGCCTTGGTGAGTGGATCCGTGGCGTTATTCTTTGTGTCTACTCTCCTAATCTCGATCTCGCGGCGATCTACAATCTCCCGGATCAAATGAAAGCACCTCAGGATGTGTCTGGATCGCTGATGGGACCTGGGCTCCTTGGCTAACGCCATAGCCCCATTATTATAACAATACAATGGTATTGGATCAATAATGGTTGGAACTACTCCTAGCTCCAAGACGAACTTCCTCATCCAGACGGTTTCCTTGGCGGAATCATTCCCAGCAATGTACTTAGCCACCATCGTAGATTCTGCAACGGTATCCTGTTTGGAACTCTTCTAACTTACCACCCCTCCATTGAGGGTAAATACAAACCCGGAGATAGATTTGTTGTCGTCCTTATCGCTCTGGAAGCTCGAATTGGTAAAGGCCTCCATTTGGAGATCTCCATTACCATACACCAAGAACAATTCTTTAGTCTTTCGCAAGTACTTAATGTAGGGTGTTTTTCGTCACCCCATTGAGATGGGAATACGCGCACGCTTGTCAGGCGTACTACAGATTCCCTCCGTCTAGGGTAGGCTGGGGTTTAATGATTGTGGGGATCCGAATCTCCGGCAGCCGCGGACTAAGCTGCCGTTAATTACCCCTCGCCTTTGGGGCGAGGGAACCTCCGATTAACGGGTTAAATTGGTCATGCGAACTCAATGTGCGGTGTGCGTGTGTTTTGTTTTGAAAGGGGGTTTTGGATATATCGGGAGCCACGCAGAGTTTTTACGGGGGTCCCGCTATCCGGATAGCGGGCTGGGGGTCAAGGGGGCTAGCAGCCCCCTTGCGGTGTGCGGGGCAGCGTCCCGTTAGAAATTTTTTTCTAACAGGGACAGTGTCGTGGAGTACGTGTGTGTATAAATTTGTATACATATGTATTTATGTATGTATGTACACAAAAAGAGGGGGAAAAGGCATCCAAGGGATGCATGGGGCCAGCGCCTTAAGCGCTGTGCGCTTAGGTGCTGTGCGCTCAGGCGCAAGCGTGCCACGTGTCGCACGTGGGCGCTTTGCGCATGAGCGCTGCGCGCAGAAGCGTAAGCGCGCGCGCCACGTGTCGGCACGTGGGCGCTTTGCGCATGAGCGCTGCGCGCTGGAGCGCAAGCGCGCGCGCGCCACGTGTCGGCACGTGGGCGCTTTGCGCATGAGCGCTGCGTGCAGGAGCGCAAGCGCGCGCCACGTGTCTGCACGTGGGCGCTTTGCGCATGAGCGCTGCGTGCTGGAGCGCAAGCGCGCGCGCCACGTGTCGGCACGTGGGCGCTTTGCGCTGGAGCGCAAGCGCGCGCGCCACGTGTCGGCACGTGGGCGCTTTGCGCATGAGCGCTGCGCGCTGGAGCGCAAGCGCGCGCGCCACGTGTCGGCACGTGGGCGCTTTGCGCTCGCGCGCAGTGCGCTGGAGCGCAAATGCGCCACGTGTCGGCACGTAGGTGCTTTACGCTCGAGCGCCAGCGCGCCGGCGAGAAAAAGATGGCTTTTAGCCCCAGAAACCGTGGAGTTAAACTCCTGAAAAAAAGGAAAATGTCTTGGTTGGGGAAATGGGTTCTTCTTCTTCCTCCTCTGTTGGCTGGCTCAAGAGATGTGAGATCTAAAAATCTCTCCTTTTTGAGATCTAATGATAGATCCAAGTTCCCCTTTGTGGGTTTTGTGGTGAAAAACTAATTTGTTTTATAAAAAGAATAGTAAAACTCTTGATTTAATTCAAGAGAAAGAAGAGGATTTTTGAACCTTGAAGAAGAAGAAAAAGATCTCAGATCTGGAAAATTTTTTAGAGAGAGAAAAAAAGTTATTAGATATTTTCATTATCCTTTGCCTTTATAGGCTATACATTTTACACATAGCCCCTTGGGCTTCACAAAATGGCATTTTGCCTATCCTATGGCTCATGTGCCATTTCTTTTTGCACATAAGCCATGGGCTTTACAAAAATTTGGCTTTATGCCTATTTTTCTTACATTTATCCATAAAAGAAATGCAACAAAATTATTTATTACAAAATTTTTATCTTAGCATGGGGGGAGGCCGGCCGCTTCATGTTCTGGCTCGACACGGGCATGGGCCCACTGGATCTGGGCTTGGGCCTACTTGGCTTGGGGTTGACTTGGTCAACCGGGGTGTAAATTTTTACCCCAACAAATTGCCCCCCATCAATAAATGCACACCACATATGTGGGTCGTGTGCATGAAATTGATGGATCTTCATTTACTTGGAGGCAACCTGATTTCATTCCCGCTTTTTGGGAAGCTGGCACTGCCTTTTTTTTACGACATGGACGGTCGTTGCTTGACATGTCTCCGAGACGGAGTTTCCGTGATAGACGTTTGCTTGGCCCGGAGTAATCTGGTTCCCGCTTTGTAGGAATCCTGCACTGCCCTTTTTACGACATGGACGGTCAATGCTGCCCTTTTTGCGACTTGGACGGTCGATGCTGCCCTTTTAGCGACTTGGACGGTCGATGCTGCCATTTTTGCGACTTGGACGGTCGGTACTGCCATTTTAGCGACGTGGACGGTCGGTTCTGCCATTTTAGCGACGTGGACGGTCGGTGCTGCCATTTTAGCGACGTGGACGGTCGGTTCTGCCCTTTTTGCGACGTGGACGGTCGGTGCTGCCCTTTTAGCGACGTGGACGGTCGGTTCTGCCATTTTTGCGACTTGGACGGTCGATGCTGCCCTTTTAGCGACGTGGACGGTCGATCCTGCCCTTTTAGCTAGTTGGACGGTCGGTGCTGCCCTTTTAGCGACATGGACAGTCGGTTCTGCCCTTTTTGCGACGTGGACGGTCGATGCTGCCCTTTTTGCGACTTGGACGGTCGATGCTGCCCTTTTAGCGACTTGGACGGTCGGTGCTACCCTTTTAGCGACGTGGACGGTCGGTTCTACCCTTTTTGCGACGTGGACGGTCGATGCTTGATTTGACTTGCTCTGCTTCTTGCAGTGTCAGGGGTAGACTTGACTTGCTCCGCTTCTTGCGGTATCGAGATTGGATTCTGACTTGCTCCGCTTTTTGCGGTGTCGGAGTGAAAGTTGACTTGTTGATTTTGATTTAGGTTGACATCAGCATCGCTATACTAGAATATGGTACCAGGAGCGAATCATCATCTGTCATTTAGAGGATTTTGGGATTTTGGTTTTTGTTTGGCATCTGCATTGCTGCACTGGTATAATGCCTGGAGCAACTCATCATTTGCCCCGAGAGAATTTAGGATTTTTTTTGGGACTTTGAATGTGGTCTCACCGGTAGGACTTGGGAGAGGTTGGGATTGTTTTACGCCAGTGGATTGTATACGGTTTTGCAGGATGTATGATCCAGACTGTAGGGCCGGAAAAATTTCAGGGCTTTGTTGGCGCCTGCATCGCTGGATTGGAATGTGGTACCAGGAGCGACTCATCATTCGCCGTTGGGGTATAGGATTTGGAATTTGGTTGGCGTCTGCATCGCTACACTGGAATAACGCCAGGAGCGACTCATCATTCGCCACTTTGGGGTTGGGGACTTGGAATTTGGATCTTGTTTGGCATCAGCATTGCTGCACTGGAATAATGCCAGGAGCAACTCATCATTTGCCTTGGGAGGACTTGAGATTTGGGTTTTTGGTCGGCATCAGCACCGCTAACACTGAAGCGAAATGCCAGGAGCGACTCATCATTTGCCGTTGCCCGTTGGGGAACGATGGCTTAGGAGATAGGTTTGGGTCCCTATCACCTAAAGCTTTTCAATTTTATGGGCCGTGAGGGTCCCATAAAGCATTTTCTCCCTACGAGTCGTAAGGATCCCGCAGGTGTATTGTGTGTTGCTCCATTGTGAGTCGTAAGGATCTCACGCAGGGGTTTTCTCCTCATAAGGTCGAGAGGACTTTGCGAGTGTATTTCATCTCTTTTCACGAGTTTGCGCCCTTTCGGGTTTTCACAGACTCGCCGGTAGTCCTGCTGTTTTTACTCACGGAGCCCTTTCGGGTTTTCATCCGTGCCCGTTTTGCTTGTGGACATACCGTTTATTTCTTCTTCTCTTTTTTTTTCTTTTTCTTTCTTTTTCTTCTTTTTTTTGCCGCTGGTGGGACTTTAAAAGTAGTCTCACCGGCAGGATTTGGGAGAAATAGGGGTTATTTATGCCCGTGGATTGTATACGGTTTTGCAGGATGTCTGATCCAGGCCGTAGGGCTGATGTGCTCAATTCGCCTGCGAATTGGAGCATTCATGTGTAGTATTTCTTGAGATATTGGCCATTGATGGGTGGCATGGGCCTTTCTCCCTCGGCACTTATTAGTTGGTAGGATCCTCCGTCGAACACTTTCTCGATGACGTATGGTCCTTCCCAGTTCGGCTCGAATTTTCCCTTGGCATGTCGATTGGGGATGATCGGTCTTTTGAGGACCAACACCAATTCACCATTCTTGAAAGCGCGGAGACGGGTTATCTTGTCATAGGCCCGTGACATTTGGGCACGGTATAGCTCCAGATTTTGCTGCACCACGAGCCTCTTTTCTTCGAGGGCATCGAGTTCGTCAAGTCGAAGGAGCACGTTTTCTTCCTCTGTCAACTCATGTTGGACGGCCATTCTTAAGCTTGGAACTTCAACTTCGAGGGGGAGGACCGCCTCCACTCCGAAGAGCAATGAGTATGGAGTGGACTGAGTTGGAGTACGGTGTGTGGTACGATATGCCCACAACGCCTCGTGAAGTTTGAGATTCCAGTCTCTCTTGTTGGCTGAAGCATTTTTCCTCAGGAGCTTGCATAGAGTCTTATTGAAAGCTTCGGCTAGCCCATTGGCTCTTGGATTATAGATGGAGGAATATCTCCAGTCTATCTTGTGCTGGGTAGCGAACCTTGAGACATTGAAGCTCTTGAAAGAAGGCCCATTGTCGGAAATGATTCTTCTTGGTGTACCGAAGCGGTATAGAATATTATGCTGGAAGAATGTCAGAATATCTTTTGTCTTGACTTCTTTTAGCGGGACAGCTTCAGCCCATCTGGAGAAGTAGTCTGTCGCGGCCAGTATGAACCGATGGCCTTTGGATGACGGAGGATCAATTGGGCCAACAATGTCGGTGCCCCAGACTTCGAAGGGCCACGACGCCACCGCAGGATGCAATGGATTGGGATGTTTGTGAATAAAATCACCGTGAATTTGGCAGATATAACATTTCTTTGCATGTTCTCCGCAATCCCGTATCATGGTGGGCCAGTAATACCCAAGCCGTTTGATTTGAAGTCGCATCTTGGGGCCAGATTGGTGAGCACCGCAAACGCCCGAGTGAACATCTTTCATGACCTTATGGGCTTCGGCCAATGACAGACACCTGAGCCATAGTTGGTCATATGACCTGCGGTATAGCGTATCATTTACAAACACGTATCGGAGAGCTCTTTTCTTCAGCTGAATCCTCGCAGATTTTTCTTCGGGCAGCTTGTCGTATCGGAGGTACTCTATGAAGGGTTCTCTCCAATCGGGCTCGTTTTGGATGATCGAAGCTTCTTCGGCAGGACTGCTCTTCTGTTCCGCGCTTTCCTCTTCTCGTAGAGAGACTGGGGGTAGAATTTGTCGGCTCCTGACTGTGATCAGAATTTCGTCCATGTCAGGATCATCCAGCTTCTTGGCTAGGCGAGCGAGTATGTCGGCTTTTCCGTTCAACGCTCTAGGGACTCTCATTAGTTCAATATGAGTGAACCGTTTCATGAGTTCCACCACCCGACCTCTGTACCGAGCTAACTCGGGTTTGTATACCTTATAGTCGCCGCTTACTTGGTTGACGACGAGCTGGGAGTCACTGTAAACCCGTAGCCGAAGAATTTCCATTTCTATGGCGAGCTCCAAACCAGCTATCAGGGCTTCATACTCAGCTTCATTGTTTGTCCGAGGCTCGGTGAGAGCGAAAGAACGCCGTAGGGTTCCCATTGATGGCGTGATGAACACCAATCCTATCCCCGCTTTTACCTCCGGGATGCTTGATCGGCCGGAGCTTCTTATTGATGAGGCCCCATCGAAGTAGAGCTCCCAACATGGCTCGTCATCCTCTAGGTCCAGCACTTGTTCGTCGGGTAACTCGCAATTGAGTGGTAACCCCTCTGGTATAGGATGAGCAGCGAGGAAGTCTGCAAGAGCTTGAACTTTTACTGCTTTTTGAGGAGTATATACTATGTCAAACTCAAGTAGCATGACGGCCCATCTTGCCATTCTGCCGGCTAGGCTTGCCCTGGTCATCAAGTGTTTGAGCGGGTCGACCTTGGAGATTAGCATAACCCGGTGAGCCAGCAGATAGTGCCTCAGCTTCTTCACAGCAAATATTAGAGCCAGGCATTGCTTTTCGATTGGGGAGTAGTTGTGTTCCGCCCCGACTAGAGTTCGACTGAGGTAGTAGAGGGCATTTTCTTTTCCCTCCTCGTTATTCTGGGCAAGGAGCGCACCGAGTGACTCGTCCAGCGCGGCAGTATAGAGAATCAGCGGTTTATTTGGAATGGGAGCTGCCAGCACTGGAGGGTGCAATAAGTATTGTTTGATGCTTTCGAACGCTGCTTGACATTCGGCATCCAAGATAAAAGGAGCTCCTTTCTTCATGAGCTTTGAGAAGGGCCTACATCTCCCCGATAAATTTGAGATAAACCTCCGTATATAAGCAAGCTTGCCTTGAAAAGATCTTAGCCGCGTCAGACTCTTCGGAGGGGGCATCTCCATGATGGCCTTCATCTTTGATGGGTCAACTTCGATCCCTCGATGTCGGACTATGAAGCCCAGGAATTTTCCCGATGACACGCCAAAAGCACATTTCAGAGGATTCATCTTCAGATCGTATTCCCTCAGTCTGGTGAGAACGGTCCTAAGATCTTGGATGTGGTCAGCCTTGGCTTCAGTTTTGACGACCAGATCATCAAAATAGCTTTCGACGACTTTATGGATTAGGTCATCAAAGATATTAGTCATTGCCCTTTGATATGTAGCACCTGCGTTCTTCAGTCCAAACGGCATTACCTTGTAGCAATATATTCCGATCGGGGTTCGAAATGCTGTGTGTTTCTCATCCTCAGGCGACATCTTGATCTGATTATATCCAGACGAGCCATCCATAAAGGTGAACAACTCGTAATTTGAGGTGTCATCGACCATCATTTCCATGACCGGTAGCGGAAAGTCGTCTTTAGGACATGCCTTGTTGAGATCCCTGAAATCGACACAAACTCGGATCTGCCCATTTTTCTTCTTCACTGGGACTATGCATGCGATCCAGTCCGCGTATTTCTCTTCCCTGATGAAGCCGGCATCGATGAGCTTCTTAGTTTCCTCGATGACCTTTTCTTCTAGTTCCCTTCTTATTCTTCGAGGAGCTTGTTTGACTGGCTTAGCATCAGGAGATATAGCCAACTTATGTACGGCCACTTCAGGGGAAAGGCCAGGCATTTCTTTGTATGTCCACGCGAAGCAGTCGACGAACTCATGCAGCAGGGCAATTATCTGCGCTTTCATTTCCTCTGACAAGAGCGAGCTGATGTAGGTCGGCCTTGGATTATCGGGCGTTCCTAAGTCAATCTCGGTTAGCTCGTCAAAGGTTGCTTGTCCGCCATCTTCGAGCTCTTGAGGAGCTTCTTCTGGCTCGGCTATCTCGTCGTCATCATTTGATCTTTCGCTGGCCTCACCAACATGGATCATGTAGCACGCTTTGGAATCCGGTTGAATGTAGCCTATGCCCCATCTATCTGGAATTCGTCCATCGATGAGTGCTCGGACATGGGGCGGATGCCATAGCCCTTCGTAAAACTTTGCTTCGGACTCCGTTTGATATAACCGGCATCCGCACTTCTTAAAGTATTCCCGCATCTCGGGTGCATAGTATCTGGGATTGAGGACGGCTCTTATGCCTCTCTCATATGGAAGGCACGCGACAGACAAATCGTTCGGGTGCGCAACGGGGTTTGACCCATAAAACAAGATGCCCTTCTGTCCACTTTTCTTCCCGGGAACGTAGAAAGTTTTCAGCTGGTCCACGGTGGAGACTGACAATGCGTCGAGCTCTTTGCACATCTGTTCCGGCACCCTTGTGATGGCCAGGGACCCTTCTCCGACTTCGAATGTCTCTCGTAGTTTCGCTTGCTGCATGGGGGGCTAATCTGCACAGCTGTTGCAGGGCAGGTCTTCTTCTTCTGACTCTTCAGTGTCATTGCCAAGATGAGGGCGGACTTTGCTGCTAGATGGGCCTTCAGTAACAGATTCGTCCGTATCGCTGCCGAAATGAGGGCGAGTTTTACGGAAGGACGGGCTTCCAGCATCGGACCCATCAGTGTCGCTACCAAAACGGGGGCGAACTTGGGCGTTTTTGCTTTTGAAAGTGATAGCCGGTGCAGATTTGCTTTTGAGCCTTGGGGCTGGTCTATCCTCAGTCAGTTGTGGCTTAGCATTTTGGTGGTTCATAAAGTACCGAGAATCTTCATATCGGACTTCATGCACACCGAACGGCTGGATGTCTCCGTCAATGCGTCTTTCTTCGCCATCTTTAGTATACTTCATGCATTGATGGAGAGTTGACGGAATGATGCCGTAATCGTGGAGCCACGGTCGCCCCAAGAGAATCTTATAAGACGTGTCGGCGTCGATCACGTATATCTTAGCTTCAGTTTGCAGATCCCCGAATTTGATTGGCAGAGCTATGGATCCCAGAACTTGCTGGCAATTTTGGTTGAAGCCTTGAATGACAATCCTTTCCCTTGACAGGTGTCGGACGTCCATTGATAAACTCTTCAGAGTTCGCAAGTTCATGATGTTCACTTAGGACCCCGGATCAATCAATATGCAATTAATTCGATCTCCGTCGCTGTACCCGGTCACGTAAAGCGGCCGATTATGCTCAGCCGTTCCCAGTAGCAAGTCTTCATCCTTAAATATGACTGCGGCGGCATGCAATGCATGCTGGGCTTCTTTCATATTAATTTCCGCAAAGTGAGCCTGATACCGCTCGGGGTTTTGTAGAGCGTGAATGAGAACATCTCTAAGCTCCTTAGATAGGACCAAGGCGTCGTAGATGCCCAGGAGAGACGGAAGCTTCCGGAGATGTGCCAAGACATTATAGTCCACCGAGGAAGGACTTATGTTTTCACCAGCCGGTTCTCTGCCATCTTCTTCATTAGCGACTTGTTTTTCCTTCCCTTTTGGGGCGTTGCCCTGATTTTGCGGTAGAGCCCTGCCGCTTCTGAGCTGGATTTGATTGGCCTTTGTGGTGAGCTCCTCGTCCTCTTCGGGAAAACAGAGCTCATCCTCGGAGTCGCTGCCAAGATGGATGGCATAGCAGGTCATTACTGGGATCTCTTCATTGGAGTCTTCTTCTAACTCCTCCAGAATTTCAGCCGCTTGTACAGGGAAGAACTCCTTCAATTGAATCAATGTTCTTTCCTTTTGTTCATATTCTTCGAGAGAATCGATATATTTTTGAATGGTCGATCTCCCTGTAGACTCTTTTTCGCGCCGAGCTGCACTTTTCTTCTCCTTCAGCTTCTTGGATTTTGAGCCTGATGGAGCTGCATTGGCAGCTGGACTGGTAGGCTTCTTCTGCCCTTCCCATTCCGTCATGGATTCTTTCCGAAGTAGCTTTATCATCTTCTTCGTCTTATTAGATATGTGCGTACTCCACGGAGGCCACGATGAGTCCGTTTCATTTCTCAGTGCAGCGGGTTCGGCTGTCTGCTCCCAGAAGCTTCAGTTTCTGTCTGTATAAAGTTGGTGGTTGTAACTTGATTATTCACCAACACACTTTTGGACAGCTCGATCTCTCCAGCCTTGTACTGCTTCTCGACCCAGTCTTTGAAGATGTAGCAATCCTCGATCGCATGGCTCACTACTCGGTGGTACGGGCAATACAGAGGATTGTCGGTCATTTTTGCTTCTTGGGGTCTTTTCGACTCCGGCAATTGGAGGCCGTTGTTCAAGGCATCTTTAAATATCATGCGGACTTTGTCCCTTCTGAAAGAGTAAACCTTGTTCTTTTTCTCCTCTAGGGAAGGCCCATCTCCTCCCAACAATGGCTTTCGAGACCGGTTAGTTTTGGATTCGGCCGCCCTTCGCTTTTCTACATTGTCGGACGCATTGAAGACATTGGTACTGCTGGAACTCCCGCTTCTACGGCTGTCGTCCCGCTTGCTTTTCCAAGTTTTGTCTCTCTGAGAGTCCGGCGGGGACTCTTGCTTCGAGCGTTCCAGCATTTGGACTTTCTTGGTTAGCTCTTGAAACGTCTTGAGGCCTGCTGTACACAAGAATGGGACATCCAATTGCTGAGGTTCCCAATGAGAAGGCTGACGGACTGGTCCTGCTCCAGCGGCGGTTCGCACTTGACCGTGAGATTACGCCATCGGGCAATAAAGTCGGTGTTGCTTTCATTCTTCCCCGGCTTGGTCCTCACAAGGTCGGCAATGGAGATTTTATCACTGACACTCATGAACCTTTGCCGAAACAGGGACTCCATTTGGGCAAAGGTAATGACGGACCCGTCCGGTATACTCGCATACCAGTCGAAGGCGACGCCGGTAAGGCTATTGACAAACTGACGAAGAAGGAGCGCGTCATTGTAGGGTTCCTAGGCACACTAGTGAGGTCTCCCAAGCCATCAACCATGGCAATTTCAAAAATTATGGTGCCGAGAAACCCTAAACTACGGATCGATAACTAGATGTCTAGGCGAAAAAGAACTAGTTAACACTTAACTATTGGGAATACGGAAATACAACCTTTGTAGATCCGGTGCTCCACCTCCATAGCTCCGCAACGAAGTCGTCTCCGCTGTCCAAAACTAATCCGGGCTCTAGAGTCAGCTTCGTCGGAGAAAAAGGGAGCTAGGTCGTCGATGTCCATGCCGAAGATGATCTACGTCGAGGCATCGCTAGATCAAGCTCACAACTTCACCAAGTCCAGAAACTTATGAAGTAAACACACTCTACTACTTGGCAAGAGGTAGAGGATGAAGAAATAGGAAGTGGGTAAACTTTAGAATTGGATTTCTCACTCATATGCATCAATCACCATTGATGGAGGTGAAGCTTTTCTTCTTGAAGTCAAGGAAGAAGAAGAAGAAGCTTATGATAAGATAATTCTAAAATGAAAAGAATAATACATTCTTATCATCTTAGAACCATGGTTTAGTGTAGAGAATTAATCATGGTTGAGTGGTATGGTTAGGGTTAAGGATGAGATAAGAATAGTGGACTAAGTCAAAGCTTCATGAAGCTTTAACTAAACAACAAAAGAAGCCACCATCCTTTTCTCATTCTTTTATTCATTTATCAAAAATAAATGGATAACTAAATAAGATAAATGAATAACTAAATAATAAACCCTAACCATTTCATTAACCAAGGTTTAATACTTTACACTTAACCAAAAAGCATGTATCATCAAACATGATACAAGCAAGTGCACAAAATCATATCACATATATAATGCGCACATCCCGAGTGAGAAAATCCATTTAAAGTGAACCAATACTAGTTAGTGCAAAGTAATATATCAAATATATAATTATGCATTAAATCATTAAATCAACACTTGATTCAATGATCCGGTCATGTCGCACACAACCGACTAGTACACAATGTATCGGCTTATCGAATCAACGCTTGAATCGATAACTAGGTTATATCGCATACAACCACTCGATACATTCATCGCGAGAATGGAATACGGTATCACATACACGCATTATTCTCGGTCCCGCACATATCTCATATGCGCTCCTATTTCGTTTCGCTTGAGCCAGGAAACCTCTGTGTAGGACTCTAAAGACTCGTCAATACGCCGGCAGCGGATGATGATCATATCAAACATCCACAAGCCGCAAGCGGTCTGCTAAACGTAACGGCCACCCGGGTATTGAGCGATCTGAAGATCGACGAGCTAGCCCGCTCACACTCCAGTGAATCCGACCAGTAACACTGCCGTACAGTCCGGTCTGATCGTCTGATATGTCGCATATCTCGCCTAGGGGTGGTAAACGTCAGACCCCAATAGCTCAATAAGTCGTGTCGATATGAGGTCTATAACTGTTCGAGAAACTACTGGTAACACTTACCAGTAAATCTCAGCAACCCTGGCCAGGGATTTCCTGTTATAGCCAATCGAACACAGCGCAACATCTACCCCCTATACCGGGAGAGACGAATCCCCTCCTATCGCTCATTGCCTCCATGTGACTCGGGACTGTACCCAAAAACCACCGTTTTGCACGCCCTCTTGGACGTGGTAAGATGGAAATCAAAGCACAGTGGGAACCATACAAGACTCTATGACGATCTCGGGTCAACAGACTACTCTGTACCAGTGTCACCAGAGAACTGCCATCTGACGTGAGGTATAATACCATCTGGGAGTTCTCGGCGAGTCCGTCCAGTGTACCCAGTCTCTACTGAGCACCCGTATATCATCTCTGATGTCAAACACCGATGGATATGGGATCATCCATCGCCCATCTATATGGGTCGAGAAGGTATACGCTAGTCTACTCTGGTATATCGATGCCCCGTCTCGATACACCCACGACTAGGGACTTTGAAGGATGTACTTATGGACTACCATGTCCCCACTAGTATGATCCGCATCATAGTCCAGGTAGTCAAGTACAGATCCTAAGGGCTTTACCAACATGTAACAGAGAGACAATCAGCATACACGTTAAGGTAAAGGGTAACCAGATAGCATACTATCATGTCGAGCAAGAAAGTCCTCCCTATATATGTCCCAGCATCCACTACAATATACATCCTATGTACAGTAATGGCCTCTAGGGCATACATATAACTAACAATCTCCCACTTGCACTAGGGCCATCTGTAGCAGTGGTTGCAGTATCTCATACTCAACCATCCCATAAAAGTCTCTCTCTGGGAACAAGCCTTTGTGAGTGGATCCGCTGTGTTGTCCTCTGAGTCTACTCTCCTAACCTCGATCACCCTGGAGATCAACCATCTCCATGATCAGGCGATGCTGCCTTAGAATAAGTCTGGATCACTGATGGGACCGGCGTTCCTCGGCATGAGCCACAACTCCATTGTCTCACAATGGTAGGAACGTAGTTCATCTCATGAACTGATATACACCCAAACATCCTCTTTGGTAGCATCTTAAGTAGCGATGTATCCTGCCTTTATCGTCTAGTATGTCACGGTATCTAGCTTGGAACTCTTCCAACATACCGTCCCTTTACTGAGGGTAAAGACAATGCCTGCGACTGACATTCAGTCGTCTTTATCATCCTGGAACCCTTCCAGTGATTATCCCTTGGATCGATTGATACCATCTCACTACTACTAGTGAGATACCTAACATCCAATTAGATCTATCTCATAGATCCAAAATCCAGGATTTAGTAGGTATCACTTTGATCCTAAGTGGAGAATCATTGTGATAAACGGAGATTGATCGAGCGTAGCATAGGAAACTCCTTTCCTATCAAGAGTATGTCATCCACGTACTCTACGAGGATTGTCACCATACTCCCTACTACCGATTTGTTTATACAAGGTTCATCTACCATTTTGATGATGTCAACCTGTTTGACTACTTCACCAAAACAGACGTTCCAACTCCGCGATGCCTGCTTTATCAGATTAAACATCTTGCACACGTTTCCGCTGCTCCCACTGTTTACGAAGCCCTCTTGCTGTGTACTTATAGGCGCTCTCTTCCAAATCATTATTTAGAAAAGCAGTCAAGACACCCAACCACCAGAGATCGTAGTCATGGTATGCAGCCGTGGTAAGTAGGATCTGGATGGACTTAAGCATAGCTACTTGAAAAGGTTTCATCATTATCCGTACCTGGTCAATGATGCAAACTTTTAACAAGTCTAGCTTTGAAAGTCTCAACTTTTCCATGTACACCAAGTAATCTTCTCAAGATATACTTTCTCCTGATGGGGATTTAACCCTTCAGATATAGCAACCAAAGTCCATACTTTGTTGGCGTATATGGATTCCATCTCAGATCGCTAAACATCCAGCCATTCTTACAGAGTCTTACTCTCGATGGCCAGCTCGAAACTAGTTGGGTCATCATCTCATGATGCAATCCTCGCTCCCACTGTCATAGAGAAACCGAAGTATCTCTCAGGTGGGCAAGGAACCCTACTAGATCGGCGGAGAGGCTGAGGTTCGTTGGAATCTACTGAATCCTTTGGTTCTATCAAATCATGTGCTGTAGTTTGTATAGCTGGAACATTTCCAGTTCTACATTACAGACCTTGCCTCGAGCTTGTCCGGATTTTGCTTTTAGACATAGGCCGGTCAACCCCAAATCTTAACTAACTTAAGATATGGGCTCTTCCCTTTCCATATCACATATGAAGTGGTAGGCAACTGATTTGATTCGAACCCTATTCAATAGGTATGCAACTTCTCAAGTGCATAACACCCAAAAGGAAACAGGTAACTCAGTAGTACTCATCATAGAGCACACCTTATCATATAGGGTGTGATTGCTCCGCCCTGATATACCATCGTGCTATGGTGTATTCAGAGGAGTAATGCTGAGAGAGAATCTCATTCTCCTTTAGAAAAGTCCAGGAATTCCATGCTCAAGTATTCTCCTCCTTGATCACATCAAAGGACATAATACTTATACCCGTATATTGGTTCTCTACTTCTAACTTATATTCTGTGAATATCTCAAAAGGTTCGGACTTGTGTTTCAACAGGAACATAGGTCTGAAACTCGAAAGAGATCATCAGAGAATGTAATGAAGTACAAAGAACCAGTCCTGGCATGTGTAGACAGGGGACCTTACATACATCAACATGTATCATCCCAAGAGTTTACTAACTCTTTCTCTGTTTCCAGTAAACGGAGCTATGGTCATCTTATCTTTGTGACATGACTGGCGAGTTTCACAAGATGTAAATTCAAACTAATTTAAATATGCATCTTTATGTAACTCTAGCTAGTCGGGTCACATTGATCTGACCTAGTCTACAATGCCTCAAGAAGAATTCGTTCATTTCTGAACTCTTCCTCTTGTGTGTGTTCCATATAATAAGAACTGTAGTTTGATTTAGAACATCAACGCTTTTAGATAACGTGCCTGAACCGATCAACTTTTGATATAGGAAATGTTCAAAACATTATCCAACAATACAAAATTATATCCTTTCTTTACTAATAAAGAGACTGATATGATTTTGTATATCAGGTTCGGTATCTAACAACATTCGTTCAGAATCAATGTATCGGTAATACAGGGTGACAGTGACCAACAGACTTGGCTGCAACATTTGCCCCGTTTTCTGCCTCATGAAACTTATCACCCGTTCTCAGTTCTCTACCTATCTGTAGCCCTATGTAACAGATTACATATCTGGGATCCTGATATGGTATCACATACCCAGGACGTAAAGGATACAGAGAAACTGTTCTTTGTAATGAACACACCCGAAGATGATGCATCAGCATGCACTCTCTTCGTTTGGGCGGCACGGGAATTCTGGTAATCCCCAATTTCCTGCTCTGTCTTATAACAATTATAAGTTGGAGCGGGACCAACGTTCCCCAGCTCAGTATAACAAGCGGGTTTGGTCAATAATCCGTATTATTATCTTGATTAAGGCGTGATATGGTCGCTACCAGGAGAGAGAGAGAAGAAAACACTCAGCGTGCGCTCTGTCAAGAATAGATTGGTTATTATTTTATCTAATCAGGATGGCTCCCACTGCATTTTATCAAATCTTCCTTCAAACCCTAAAAGGAAAGACTAGCCGGGATTAATTACACACTACAAGTTCGCCAATCTTTCAGCCAGGCCAGTGTCGGTACTTTGAGGGAGGTCCCCCGTGCTTTCGCACGAACCTAATTAATGTAAACCTCGTTTTCCCAGTGGCGTAACCCCGTTGACACCTTTCTAGACACCTACTTGATCGGCTAATTGTAATGTATAAAACTCTCCCAGGAGTAACTCTTACTCGCAGCGGGTATCGGGATCCAACTATCTCATAGAAGGTATGCAATCTCATTGCAAATTTCAACACTTGAAATTCCCGATAATTTTGCCCCTAGCTCGCTATGACCTTGACGGAGGCCAAACAACCCATAGTCCGCTAGTCAAGTTCAACCCGTCATTTCCTGATTGAATTAAACCCACCCGCACGACCCTTGACGGAGGCCAAACAACGCCGTACGAATACCCTAATCCAATCGCATCATATGCTAGCAGATAAGCACTAGTTAGCTACCGTACACTACGCCTTGACGGAGGCCAAACAACCGCAGCACGAATACTAACTAGTACGTATCTGAAATGACGGAGGGCTACGACAGGTTTTTCTGAAAACCTATTGCGTAATGAACTTGATATCGTTGTAGGATCGAATGAATTTTGAAATGGAGTGTTTTTTAGGCTTTTCTAGTTTTGCTAAAGGAGTCACTCCCGGTGAAGGGATCGTCGGTCCTTTCCTCGTCGAATGAGGTGCGGGATATATCATATATATCACTGTGCAAAGCAAAAACACTTAAAAGCAATCAAAAGACAAACCGAGTGTGTAGCATCTGCCAGTTATTGCTAAAGGAGTCACTCCCGGTGAAGGGATCTCGGTCCTTTCCTCATCGAATAAGGTGCAGGATATATCACATATACCGCTATGCAAAGCAAGAACTGTAGCTACCTGTTTTATTTTGAAATTCGATTCTACAACATCTTAGGTTTCTTTTATTTCATTAATCACATTAATGAAGCCCCATCATTTAAGTACCTAATCATCACAGATAGATATGACGTACACTTATGCCATCCGCATTCGCCTCGATGTCCCCTCGTGCACCGTTAGGTTAGGTAACTAACGACAGAGCGGGGCAGGGCTAGCGCGGGTGTAAAACATAAGTAACGTCTATATAATATATCATATATACTATATACTATATCCATCACAGAAACATCACATGATCACATCACAGATATCGCAGCAGAAGAATCATATGAAATATTGGATATACTAGGACGTCCGTGTTTTCAATACGAGCCAGTATAAAACACGGATTCCACGGTCGTGATGAATAGCCAAACCCACACCCCTAGACCCCTACGAGAGCGGCAAGCAACCCTACCAATTCTAGAGTTAGGAGACCCGGACTCGACTCCTCGAGTTGGTCTCCCTCTGGACTCCACAACCCGGTTACTTGTGCTCTCCTCCTTGGGTCTATCCTAGTGCGGAAAAGTAAATAATATACAACAGGTGACAACTCCCGCAACCTGGAAGCGCCCCAATAAAAGAATATTACATACAAGTTTTTACATGAATGAAAATGAAAAACACTCATCTCACATAAAAACCCCCGGCTATTCAAACACGACGATCCAATATAGCATATCCAGCAACACATAACATCACATGTCATCAACGTAAGTAAACATGCGTATCCCAATTGTCGTTGACATATAGCAACGAAACCGGCGATATCACATATTACACTTACGGTCACAGAAAAGAAAGTGTAAAACTACAACGGTTGGAATCCGCAACCTCCTCAGACATCGCATGCCTAACCAAATGAATTTCTTAGACATCGCATGCCTAACAATTATAAACCCCGCATTTTAGTCTCAAAATCGAAAACTCTTTTCAATATCAAGTCGGGCAATTCAACAGGATTCCCGACATCCTGATCGAATGCTCGTCGCAAACTTCTGTAGACGGCCGCACCCCCGATACCGTCGACGAAGTGCACCAAGGCGGAACACCGCCACCGCGAGCACCCGTACGGATGCTTTCGGCGACGGGGTTCTCCTACAGTCACTTGGTCGGGGCTATGGAGTGAGGCTGTCTATTAAGTTTACCCGGCGAGTATCCGCGTACGCTACGTGATTGCGACGGACTTTTGATCACATCAAAATTCCGTGGCAACCGATCAAGTGAGACTAAATTGCTACGTTTATAACATCCGTTCAGTTATCATATAACTTATTGTGAATTCCAATTATTGTATCCCATTCCGGATAAATAGAAAATGTTAAACTTTCCGATCGAACATTCTAACACCCAAGTTTTCCCGATACAGATCAACACATGAAACTAGTCTAACAACATTCAGTTCGTACCTCAGTACCAACGGTCCAGCCGTAGAAAGGTCAAGCCAACGCCTCACATGTGGCACGCCGTACTGCCCCAAACCCGAAGGTTCAAAGGGCAGTTCAAGACGGTCACATAATCGAGTTAAGGTTTGTGTCTTCTAGAGGGACCATCGCGTTACTTGCACTACTTAGAACGTCGTTAAACTACGGAAAAATCCAACACTTGGAAATTTCCCGACAGGGGAAAAATTGGGTATTTATATCCGGTCGAACTTTTTAACATATTCTAAGATTTATCCGGAAAGCCACACAGACAAAATTTGATACTCCGATCGAAACACCGAATCCCCAAATCAATCCCAGAAAATTTAACTCTGTAAAAAATATTAAAAATTCCCAGGAAAACCAGCAATAATATATAAGAATTACTGTGCATAAAGTGATGCACAAAATTCCAAACAGGCCGCGGATCCGCCGCCTCAGCCTACTGTGAGGCCGCGGATCCGCGCTAAGTCCAATGAATCAGTCGCCTGAATTTGTACAGTAATTCTTATAATTATTTATTGAATTTTTTAGGCATTTTTAATACACAAAAATCCAGAAATACAGAAAACGTCCAGAGAGCTAATTTTTGGGTCGAGTTTCGGTTCGATCGGACTTCAGATTCCGTCTGGACTTCGCCTAAGGCTCTAGCTAGGCTCTGATACCACTGTAGGGTTCCTAGGCACACTAGTGAGGTCTCCCAAGCCATCAACCATGGCAATTTCAAAAATTATGGTGCCGAGAAACCCTAAACTACGGATCGATAACTAGATGTCTAGGCGAAAAAGAACTAGTTAACACTTAACTATTGGGAATACGGAAATACAACCTTTGTAGATCCGGTGCTCCACCTCCATAGCTCCGCAACGAAGTCGTCTCCGCTGTCCAAAACTAATCCGGGCTCTAGAGTCAGCTTCGTCGGAGAAAAAGGGAGCTAGGTCGTCGATGTCCATGCCGAAGATGATCTACGTCGAGGCATCGCTAGATCAAGCTCACAACTTCACCAAGTCCAGAAACTTGTGAAGTAAACACACTCTACTACTTGGCAAGAGGTAGAGGATGAAGAAATAGGAAGTGGGTAGACTTTAGAATTGGATTTCTCACTCATATGCATCAATCACCATTGATGGAGGTGAAGCTTTTCTTCTTGAAGTCAAGGAAGAAGAAGAAGAAGCTTATGATAAGATAACTCTAAAATGAAAAGAATAATACATTCTTATCATCTTAGAACCATGGTTTAGTGTAGAGAATTAATCATGGTTGAGTGGTATGGTTAGGGTTAAGGATGAGATAAGAATAGTGGACTAAGTCAAAGCTTCATGAAGCTTTAACTAAACAACAAAAGAAGCCACCATCCTTTTCTCATTCTTTTATTCATTTATCAAAAATAAATGGATAACTAAATAAGATAAATGAATAACTAAATAATAAACCCTAACCATTTCATTAACCAAGGTTTAATACTTTACACTTAACCAAAAAGCATGTATCATCAAACATGATACAAGCAAGTGCACAAAATCATATCACATATATAATGCGCACATCCCGAGTGAGAAAATCCATTTAAAGTGAACCAATACTAGTTAGTGCAAAGTAATATATCAAATATATAATTATGCATTAAATCATTAAATCAATACTTGATTCAATTATCCGGTCATGTCGCACACAACCGACTAGTACACAATGTATCGGCTTATCGAATCAACGCTTGAATCGATAACTAGGTTATATCGCATACAACCACTCGATACATTCATCGCGAGAATGGAATACGGTATCACATACACGCATTATTCTCGGTCCCGCACATATCTCATATGCGCTCCTATTTCGTTTCGCTTGAGCCAGGAAACCTCTGTGTAGGACTCTAAAGACTCGTCAATACGCCGGCAGCGGATGATGATCATATCAAACATCCACAAGCCGCAAGCGGTCTGCTAAACGTAACGGCCACCCGGGTATTGAGCTATCTGAAGATCGACGAGCTAGCCCGCTCACACTCCAGTGAATCCGACCAGTAACACTACCGTACAGTCCGGTCTGATCGTCTGATATGTCGCATATCTCGCCTAGGGGTGGTAAACGTCAGACCCCAATAGCTCAATAAGTCGTGTCGATATGAGGTCTATAACTGTTCGAGAAACTACTGGTAATACTTACCAGTAAATCTCAGCAACCCTGGCCAGGGATTTCCTGTTATAGCCAATCGAACACAGCGCAACATCTACCCCCTATACCGGGAGAGACGAATCCCCTCCTATCGCTCATTGCCTCCATGTGACTCGGGACTGTACCCAAAAACTACCGTTTTGCACGCCCTCTTGGACGTGGTAAGATGGAAATCAAAGCACAGTGGGAACCACACAAGACTCTATGACGATCTCGGGTCAACAGACTACTCTGTACCAGTGTCACCAGAGAACTGCCATCTGACGTGAGGTATAATACCATCTGGGAGTTCTCGGCGAGTCCGTCCAGTGTACCCAGTCTCTACTGAACACCCGTATACCATCTCTGATGTCAAACACCGATGGATATGGGATCATCCATCGCCCATCTATATGGGTCGAGAAGGTATACGCTAGTCTACTCTGGTATATCGATGCCCCGTCTCGATACACCCACGACTAGGGACTTTGAAGGATGTACTTATGGACTACCATGTCCCCACTAGTATGATCCACATCATAGTCCAGGTAGTCAAGTACAGATCCTAAGGGCTTTACCAACATGTAACAGAGAAACAATCAGCATACACGTTAAGGTAAAGGGTAACCAGATAGCATACTATCATGTCGAGCAAGAAAGTCCTCCCTATATATATCCCAGCATCCACTACAATATACATCCTATGTACAGTAATGGCCTCTAGGGCATACATATAACTAACAGTCATTGCCCCCTGTATTTCCGCACGATGCTTTGAAGTGGGCGACGTGCTGATTTGCATTTCCCGTTCCATCAAATCTTCCGAACTTAGGAATAACGTAGCCGCTTGGGAACTCAATCAGATCGTACTGCGCGGGTATGGCCGCCCGCTACTGCCGATTTCTTTCTGAGCTTCAGCTTCGGCCACCAATGTTTTAACCTTGCTGGTGACCAAATCCATTATCCGATCCTGTGTTAGCGGGATAGTGCTATCTGGGGCCAAGGCGTCCCCAGAAACAGAGTGTGGCCGGCTTTCATGTGGCTCGACCAGTCTTGGACCCGAAGGAACAGGCATTGGCTGCCTCGGATTGTCATCACCCGGCTGATTAGTAGCGGCTTGTGCTTGATTGGGAGGCGCTCGAGCAATTTGAGCCGTAAGCTGCATCACAGCATTTGTTAGGTCGTCAATTTTCGAATAGAGCTTGGCCATCTCTTTATCCTTGCTCCTGAGCTGTTTTCGAAGCTCTTGAAGCAGCTCTTGCTCTGCGGTCCTGGGGCGGAAAGTCGGCTCTTCCTCGCTGTCCGAGCTTGACTCTTCATGGACCGAGGGGTCTTTCTGCCTATCATCCTCATCGAGAGGGTTTTCTTCATCCAGCAGGGGCGGCTGTTCTTGAGCGGCGGCGACCACATTCAGGCTAGATTGGGCTTGGGATGTGGTGGCCCCATCCTTGCTTTTGCTACGAAGGTTGTCGCTGGGGCGTCCGCCCGCCATATAGACCGTATGGATGATGTAT
The DNA here is from genome assembly GCA_030015575.1 of Agapanthus africanus. Lineage (NCBI taxonomy): Eukaryota > Viridiplantae > Streptophyta > Magnoliopsida > Asparagales > Amaryllidaceae > Agapanthus > Agapanthus africanus. The sequence continues at coordinate 421,675,248 of CM057344.1, forward strand.
CCGGCCGTCTTTCTATCATTGGAAGCTGATTTCACGGATCGCTATCTTGACCCCCTTGCTTCGGTAGCTGGTAATCGATTGAAGACGGCTGGCCTAACCAGGTTCTTGAATGGTGATGGCGCTTCTTTTCTGGATTTGCCCCACTGCTTTCGTGCGGCACAGAGTGCCTGATAGACCATTGAAGAGACAGTGTCATACTTTTTATGCTGGGGCCAGGACACGTCTCTTTGTAGCATTGTTCGGACCGCTGTCTTCTTGATTCTGGCGGTCATGGCATTTTTCTGAACCCACTTCAGAGGCTCCAAGGAATTGCTGATTCTTACGTCCGACTCAGCCGTCGTCGCAGGGCAACCCTGCACTTGGAACTTCATACGATTCCATTTGGCCGAAGCCCTGGCCCTCTTGTTGGCTCGATACCTGAGCCGCTTCTGCCTTAACTTTTCTGTTCTAAGCACCTGGCAGACTTCAGCTTTTCGGGAAGACACCGCAGACTGGGCGATGGAGAGCTTTGGAGATACGCTCGATTGTGCATTTGTTGGAGTCATCGCCTGAGCTCGTCCGCGACATTTGATGTTGCCCTTTGTACCGGAGTTCTTGCCCCCTGCTAGAGCACCAGAGAATCGTTCAGACACCGTCTTAAGTTTCGGTTGTGGTGCCTTGGCGATCACGACATTCGGCCTCTTGCCCCTTGAGACCGGCTTGGCCACCTGTTACGCCGGGATCTCCGCCAGGTGAGCGCTTCCGGCAGGGTAGATGATGACGGAGCCAAACTGGCGGGGCGGTTCCTCCCACTGTCGACTGAGGCTTGCGGGGAGAACCACACGAGCATTGATCTTGACCACGTACGGAATCGGGGTCACGTTGGAAGCTGACTTCGTCTGGGGAGACATTGTCGTCGAAGGTTGATTGCTGCACGGAAAAAAAACATCATTTCAGTATAGGCAATCGATATGTATATTGATTGAGTTCACATGAATGTTTTAACCCGAAATATGGGAGGAGAGATTGGTCCCACCGGGCGTGCCAGAATCTGTAGGGTGTTTTTCGTCACCCCATTGAGATGGGAATACGCGCATGCTTGTCAGGCGTACTACAGATTCCCCCCGCCTAGGGTAGGCTGGGGTTTAATGATTGTGGGGATCCGAATCTCCGGCAGCCGCGGACTAAGCTGCCGTTAATTACCCCTCGCCTTTGGGGCGAGGGAACCTCCGATTAACGGGTTAAATTGGTCAAGCGAACTCAATGTGCGGTGTGCGTGTGTTTTGTTTTGAAAGGGGGTTTTGGATATATCGGGAGCCACGCAGAGTTTTTACGGGGGTCCCGTTACCCGGATAGCGGGCTGGGGGTCATGCGGGCCAGCAGCCCCCTTGCGGGGTGCGGGACAGCGCCCCGTTAGAAATTTTTTTCTAACAGGGACAGTGTCGTGGAGTACGTGTGTGTATAAATTTGTATACATATGTATTTATGTATGTATGTACACAAAAAGAGGGGGAAAAGGCATCCAAGGGATGCATGGGGCCAGCACCTTGAGCGCTGTGCGCTTAGGTGCTGTGCGCTCAGGCGCAAGCGTGCCACGTGTCGGCACGTGGGCGCTTTGCGCATGAGCGCTGCGCGCAGGAGCACAAGCGCGCGCGCCACGTGTCGGCACGTGGGCGCTTTTCGCATGAGCGCTGCGCGCTGGAGCGCAAGCGCGCACGCGCCACGTGTCGGCACGTGGGCGCTTTGCGCATGAGCGCTGCGCGCAGGAGCGCAAGCGCGCGCTACGTGTCGGCACGTGGGCGCTTTGCGCATGAGCGCTGCGTGCTGGAGCGCAAGCGCGCGCGCCACGTGTCGGCACGTGGGCGCTTTGCGCTGGAGCGCAAGCGCGCGCGCCACGTGTCGGCACGTGGGCGCTTTGCTCCTGAGCGCTGCGCGCTGGAGCGCAATCGCGCGTGCCACGTGTCGGCACGTGGGCGCTTTGCGCTCGCGCGCAGTGCGCTGGAGCGCAAATGCGCCACGTGTCGGCACGTAGGTGCTTTGCGCTCGAGGGCCAGCGCGCCGGCGAGAAAAAGATGGCTTTTAGCCCCAGAAACCGTGGAGTTAAACTCCTGAAAAAAAGGAAAATGTCTTGGTTGGGGAAATGGGTTCTTCTTCTTCCTCCTCTGTTGGCTGGCTCAAGAGATGTGAGATCTAAAAATCTCTCCTTTTTGAGATCTAATGATAGATCCAAGTTACCCTTTGTGGGTTTTGTGGTGAAAACCTAATTTGTTTTATAAAAAGAAGAGTAAAACTCTTGATTTAATTCAAGAGAAAGAAGAGGGTTTTGGAACCTTGAAGAAGAAGAAAAAGATCTCAGATCTGGAAAAATTTTTAGAGAGAGAAAAAAAGTTATGAGATATTTTCATTATCCTTTGCCTTTATAGGCTATACATTTTACAAATAACCCCTTGGGCTTCACAAAATGGCATTTTGCCTATCCTATGGCTCATGTGCCATTTCTTTTTGCACATAAGCCATGGGCTTTACAAAAATTTGGCTTTATGCCTATTTTTCTTACATTTATCCATAAAAGAAATGCAACAAAATTATTTATTACAAAATTTTTATCTTAGCATGGGGGGAGGCCGGCCGCTTCATGTTCTGGCTCGACCCGGGCATGGGCCCACTGGATCTGGGCTTGGGCCTACTTGGCTTGGGGTTGACTTTGATTTTGACTTGGTCAACCGGGGTGTAAATTTTTACCCCAACACTTAAGAATATTCTTCACAGCTATCCAGTGATTCTCCCCTGGGTTGGATTGATACCTGCTTACAACACTAAGTGCATAAGCTACATCTGGGCGTGTACATAAAATCACATACATTATAGATCCTACTGCCGAAGCATAGGGTATAATGCTAATGTGAGCTCTCTCTTCATCGGTCTTTGGGCAAGTGTCCTTCGAGAGAGTGACCCCATGGCAAGCGGGTAAGGCACCCCGCTTGGGGTCTTCCATACTAAACCTTTTTAGGATGGTGTTGATGTACCTGGTTTGGGACAATCCCAATAACCTCTTAGATCTATCCCTATAGATCCTAATGCCCATAATGTATGTGGCATCACCGAGGTCCTTCATGGAGAACCTTAGTGATACGAAAGATTTGACCGACTGTAGCATAGTAATATCATTTCCTATCAGAAGAATGTCATCCATGTATAATACGAGAAATATGACAGCTCTCCCTACAGCCTTCTTATAAACACAAGGTTCATCTGGATTTTTGATGAAATCAAACTCTTTGATAACATCATCGAAACAGATGTTCCAACTCCGTGATGCCTGCTTTAACCCATATATGGATTTAAGCAATCTACATGCTTTCCCACTGCTCCCACTGTCAACGAAGCCCTCTGGCTGATCCATACAAACGCATTCTTCTAAATCTCCATTTAGAAATGTCGTTTTAACGTCCATCTGCAAGATTTCATAGTCGTAGTGAGCAGCAATAGCAAGTAGGATCCGAATGGATTTAAGCATGGCTACGGGAGAAAAAGTCTCGTCATAGTCCAAACCTGGTCTTTGACGAAAAACTTTCGCCACAAGTCTTGCTTTATAGGTCTCTACCTGCCCATCTACACCAATCTTTCTTTTAAAGATCTATTTGCACCCCACAGGTTTTACCCCATGGGGTACAATGTCCAAAGTCCATACTTTGTTGGTGTACATAGACTCCATTTCAGATCTCATGGCATCCAGCCACTTCACAGAATCTCCACTCGTGATAGCTTGCTGAAAGCTGGTAGGATCATCATCCTCCATGATGCAGTCTTCTCTGTCACCATCAATGAGGAAACCGTAGTACCTCTCCGGTGGGCAAGAAGTCCTACCAGACCTACGGAGTGTGTAAGTCGATGTACTACACCCCAATACTTGTGGGGAGGCGGAATTTTCAAAAACGAACTTGTTTAGTGAGCGAACATCGACTAACCGCTTGAATCGAAGCTAAACTATAAATAACCAAACACAAAGTGTTTCTAAACTACTGTGTTTAGGGATTATACCTAATGAACCAACTCCTTCGTCTTTACGATCTCCTTGTTCTCCTCGGCCTTCTCTTTGTAGTAGACGATCCACCCGAGAGCAAAACTCCAAGCTTAGCCTCTAAACTTGAGGCAACTAACCTTCTTGGATTGCTAATCAAAGAAGATAGATTGAGATAGAGTGATGGTTATGGATTGTTTAGTCTTACTAACCCTTGTACTCAACTCATGAGAGGGGAGGATTAGTCTTTTGAAGAGAGAGAGCTTAAGGAGAGAGAATGTGTAGATGATAATGAGATGAGATTATTGAGTATCATGATAAATATGAAGCATTCTCATTTATGAAGAAAAGAATAATACATGATGAATAAGCATGCTTCACAAATATCTAATGGTGATTCATTATCATGAGTCATTAAGCATTTATGATGCTTTAATGATATGAATGAATCACCCTCATGACTCATTAATCTCATTCATTGCATATGACACCTAAACCTCCTTAGTCACCACTTCTAGAAGCTTCTCGCACAATTACGTGAACGCCCCTCGAATCCGCAAAAATACGGAAAAACTTTAGACTGTAAAAATCCAATAACCGGATACCAGTAACTGGCTTAAACCAAAGCCGACTGGTAAAAACTGTCCGAAATTCGTACGCGCGTAAACGCACGTATGCGTCCGAACCCTTGTCGTAAAACCATACGACCTCTATATCGTTTCGCCTGGAATAGGAAACTCTCTGTGTGGGACTCTAGAGACTCGACTACTACGCTGGCAGTAGGTTTAACCACAGACCGCAAGCGGCACTAGCTGTACGTAACGGTCCCCAGGTAGTTGTCGATAAGAAGGCCGATGAGGAAACCCATCCGAACTCCTACTGAGTCTGATGTGACAATCTCCATACAGTCCGGTCCGTTCGTCTCAGACTATCGCATATCCGGCCTAGGGGGCGGCAAGCGTCAGTCCCCTAATAGCGGTATAAGTCATGTCGGAGGGAAGCCCATTACACCCTGAGAAACTAATGGAACCTACCAGCAAATCTCGTTTGCCCTGGCCAGGGACTTTGCGTAATGGCTCTCTGACACAGCGCGATATCAACTCCTAATACCGGGAGGGACGAATCCTGTCTAACCGCCACTGCCTCCAAGTGCTCGGGACTGCACCCAACTGTTACCTGTTTGTACGACTCCTTTGAGCCGTGGTAGGGTAGCAATCTAAGAACAGTGGGACACACTCGAGGCGAAGTAGCAGTGTCAAGTCTGCGGACTATGCTGTACTCATGTCACCTGGGAACTGATAACTGACGATGGGTATAATACCAACCAATCAGTTCCTCGGCGAGTCCTGTCCGGTGTACCCATAACCTAACGAGCACCTGTATACTATCTCCAGTACGGCGTACTGATGGTTGTGGGACAGACCATTTCCCCAACTGGGATGAGAAGCGTATACACTTAGTCTACTCCGGAATATCGATGCCCTATCTCGAAAATCCAACGACCAGGGACATGTATAGGATGTTGCTTACAGACTACCCAGCCCCCACTAGTGTGACTGCCATCACGACGCTGGTAATCAAGCAAAGATCCTATGGGCTCTACTAATATGTATAAGTGATACGTCACAAGAAACATATGCACATATTAAAGTAGACACAAACCAAGTAGCATACTACCATTTTTAGCAAGACTGTATATATATATATAACTGTGAATATCCCAAGCTTCCATTAAGTAATATACAATCTAGTATGATACAATAATGGCCCCTAGGGCATATACACTAACAGAGTGGTCGAGGTTCCTCATTTTCTATTGCAACAGCCGGTTCAACCAAGTTGTCATTTGTAGCTTGTGTCTCTCGAACCTCTTCCAGATCCACTACATTGCCATCAGCTTTATCTATGAAAAACTCTTTTTCCAAGAATGCGGCATACTGAGAAACAAAAACTTTTTGTTTCTCCTTGTGGTAGAATAGATATCCATAAGAATTCTTTGGATACCCCACAAAATTACACATGACCAGCCGTGTCTCGAGTTTGTCCGGATTCTGCTTTTTAACATAGGCCGGGCAACCCCAAATCTTAATTCTCTTAAGAGATGGTCTCTTCCCATGCCATATCTCATATGGTGTGGTAGACACAGTTTTGGTTGGGACCCTGTTCAGTAGAAACGCTGCAGTCTCCAATGCATGCCCCCAAAATGAGAAGGGTAACTCAGCATCACTCATCATGGAACGGACCATATCTAATAGGGTCCGATTCCGTCGTTCTGACACACCGTTGTGCTGTGGTGTGTAAGGAGGAGTGAGCTGAGAGAGAATTCCATTCTCTTTTAGGAAGTTTGCAAATTCTGTACTGAGATACTCTCCCCCTCGATCTGATCGAAGCATTTTGATACTCAAGCCGGTTTGTTTTTCTACTTCGAGTTTATATTCAGTGAATTTCTCGGAAGCTTCGGATTTGTGCTTTAATAAAAATGTAAGGTTCCTAGGCACACTAATGAGGTCTCACAAGGCATCAACCATGCCAATTTCAAAAATTACGGTGCCGAGAAACCCTAATAAGGATCGTTGGCTAGAAGTTTAGGCGAAAAAGAAACTAGTTAACAACTTAAACTAAAAGAACGGAAATATGACCTTTGTAGATCTATTTCTCCACCTCCATAGCTCCATGATGAATTCCTCTCCGCTGTCCAAATCGAACCATGACTCTAGCATCGGCTTCAACGGAGAAAAAGCGGGCTACGTCATCGACGACGATGCCGAAGATGATCTACATCGAGGCATCACTAGATCAAGCTCCAACTTCACCAAGTCAAGAAAACTTGTGAAGGAAACACCTTATACTACTTGGCAAGAGGTAGAGGATGAAGAAATAAGAAGTCGGTAGACTTTAGATTTGGATTTCTCACACTTATTCATCAATCACCATTGATGTAGCAAGCTTCTTTTCATGGAAGAAGAAGATGAAGAAGAAGAAGAAGATATGATAAGTTCTTTTTCAAAATAGAAAATAAATCATACTTATCATAATGTTAACTATGGTTAGATGTAGAGAATAAACTAAGGTTAAAGTGAATGGTTAGGGTTAAGGAAAGAAACAAAATAGTCAACCATTCAAAGCTTCATGAAGCTTCAAAGATAAACCAAACTTAGCCACCATTTTATTTCTTTCAATAAAGAATAAATGAATAAATAAATAAGCAAATAAAATGAAACCCTAACCATTCATATAACCATGGTCAATTCTTTACACAAACCCAAGCTTGCATGTATCATCAAACATGATACAATCTTGTGCACAAAAGTATATCACATATACAACTTGCACAAAACAAGTGAGAAAATCCATTTAAAATGAACCAATACTATTTAATGCAAATTAATATATCAAATATATAATTATACATTAAATCATTAAATCAACACTTGATTCAATGATCCGGTCATATCGCATATAACCAACTAGTATCCAATTTATCGACTTATCGAATCGATCTTCGATTCGATAACTAGGTTATATCGCATACAACCAATCGAAACATTAATCGCGAAAATGAAATACGGTATCACATACACGCATTATTCTCGATCCCGCACATATCTCATATGCGCTCCTATTTCGTTTCGCTTGAGCCAGGAAACCTCTGTGTAGGACTCTAAAGACTCGTCAATACACCGGTAGCAGATGATGATCATATCAAACACCCACAAGCCGCAAGCGGTCTGCTAAACGTAACGGCCACCCGGGTATTGAGCGATCAGAAGATCGACGAGCAAGCCCGCTCACACTCCTGTGAATCCAACCAGTAACACTTACCGTACAGTCTGGTCTGATCGTCTGATATGTTGCATATCTCACCTAGGGGTGGTAAACGTCAGACCCCAATAGCTCGATAAGTCGTGTCGATATGAGGTCTATAACAATTCGAGAAACTACTGGTAACACTTACCAGTAAATCTCAGCAACCCTAGCCAGGGATTTCCGGTTATAGCCAATCGAACACAGCGCAACATCAACCCCCTATACCGAGAGAGACGAATCCCCTCCTATCGCTCATTGCCTCCATGTGACTCGGGACTATACCCAAAAACCACCGTTTTGCACGCCCTCTTGGACGTGGTAAGATGGAAATCAAAGCACAGTGGGAACCACACAAGACTCTATGACGATCTCGGGTCAACAGACTACTCTGTACCAGTGTCACCAGAGAACTGCCATCTGACGTAAGGTATAATACCATCTGGGAGTTCTCGGCGAGTCCGTCCAGTGTACCCAGTCTCCACTGAGCACCCGTATATCATCTCTGATGTCAAACACCAATGGATATGGGATCATCCATTGCCCATCTGTATGGGTCGAGAAGGTATACGCTAGTCTACTCTGGTATATCGATGCCCCGTCTCGATACACCCACGACTAGGGACTTTAAAGGATGTACTTATAGACTACCATGTCCCCACTAGTATGATCCGCATCACAGTCCAGGTAGTCAAGTACACATCCTAAGGGCTTTACCAATTTGTAACAGAGAGACAATCAGTGTACACGTTAAGGTAAAGAGCAACCAGATAGCATACTATCATGTCGAGCAAGAAAGTCCTCCCTATATATGTCCAAGCATCCACTACATTATACATCCTATGTATAGTAATGGCCTCTAGGGCATACATATAACTAACAATCTCCCACTTGCACTAGGGCCATCTGATAGCAGTGGTTGTAGTATCTCATACTCAACCATCCCATAAAAATCTCTCTCTAGGAACAGGCCTTCGTGGTAGATCCGCCGTGTTGTCCTCTGAGTCAACTCTCCTAACCTCGATCACCCTGCAGATCAACCATCTCCATGATCAGGTGACACTGCCTCAGAATATGTCTGGATCACTGATGGGACCAGCGTTCCTTGGCATAAGCCACAACTCCATTGTCTCACAATGGTTGGAACGTAGTTCATCTCATGGGCCAATATACACCCAAACATCTTCTTTGGTAGCATCTTAGTAGCGATGTATCCTGCCTTTATCGTCTAGTATGTCACGGTATCTAGCTTGGAACTCTTCCAACATACCGTCCCTTTACTGAGGGTAAAGACAATGCCTGTGACTGACACTCAGTCGTCTTTATCACCCAGGAACACTTCCAGTGATTCTTCCCAGGATCAATTGATACCGTCTCACTACAACTAGTGAGGCTCCTAACATCCATTTAGATCTATCTCATAGATCCACAACCCAGGATTTAGTAGGTATCACTTTGATCCTATATGGAGAATTATTGTGATAAGCGTAGATTGATTGAGCATAGTATAGGAAACTCCTTCCCTACCAAGAGTATGTCATCCACCTACTCTACGAGGATCGTCTCCATACTCCCTACTACCTTTTTGTTTATACAAGGTTCATCTACCATTTTGATGATGTCAACTTCTTTGACTACTTCATCAAAACAGATGTTCCAACTCCGCGATGCCTGCTTTATCTTATAAAGCATCTTGTACACGTTTCCGCTGCTCCCACAGTCTACGTAGCCCTCTGACTGTGTACTTACAGACTCTCTTTTCTGAAACATCATTTAAGAAAAGCAGTCATGACACCCAACCGCCAGATATCGTAGTCATGGTTGTAGCCGTGGCAAGTAGGATCTGGATGGACTTAAGCATAGCCACTTGAAAAGGTTTCATCATTATCCACGCCTGGTCGATGACGAAAAGCCTTAACAAGTCTAGCTTTGAAAGTCTCAACTTTTCCATCTACACCAAGTAATCTTCTCAAGATATACTTGCTTTCGATGGGGATTTAACCCTTCAGATATAGCAACCAAAGTCCATACTTTGTCGGTGTACATGGATTCCATCTCAGATCGCTAAGCATCCAGCCATTCTTACAGAGTCCCACTCCTGATGGCCAGCTCGAAACTAGTTGGGTCATCATCTTATGATGCAATCCTCTCTTCCACTGTCATAGAGAAACCGAAGTATCTCTCAGGCGGTTGAGGAACCTTACTAGATCGGCGGAGAGGCTGAGGTTCATTGGTAACTATTGAATCCTTTGGTTCTTTCAAATCATCAGCTGCAGTTTGTATAGCTGGAACGTTTCCAGTTCTACATAACTGACCTTGCCTCGAGCTTGTCCGGATTTTGCTTTTCAGACATATGCTGGACAACCCCAAATCTTAACTAACATAAGAGATGGGCTCTTCCCTTATCATATCAAATATGAAGTAGTAGGCAACTGATTTGATTTGAACCCTATTCAATAGGTATGCAGCTTCTCAAGTGCATAACTCCCAAAAAGGAAATAGGTAACTCAGTAGTACTCATCATAGAGCACACCTTATCATATAGGGTGTGATTGCTCTACCCCGATATGCCATCGTTCTATGGTGTATACGGAGGAGTAATGCTGAGAGAGAATCTCATTCTCCTTTAGAATAATCCAGGATTTCCGTGCTCAAGTATTCTCCTCCTCGATCTTATCAAAGGACATAATACTTATACCCGTATTGGTTCTCTATTTCTAACTTATATTCTGTGAATATCTCAAAAGGTTCGGACTTGTGTTTCAACAGGAACATATGTCTGAATCTTGAGAGATCATCAGAGAACGTAATGAAGTACAAAGAACCAGTCTTAGCATTTGTAGATAGGGGACCTTTGTACATCAACATGTATCATCCCAAGAGTTCACTAACTCTTTCTCTGTTACCAATAAACAGGGCTATGGTCATCTTATCTCTGTGACATGACTGGCAAGTTTCAGAAGATGGAAATTCAAACTAATTTAAATATGCATCTATTTGTAACTTCAGCCAGTCGGGTCGCATTGATATGACCTAGTCTATAATGCTTCAAGAAGGATTCGTTCATTTCTGAACTCTTCTTCTTGTGTGTGTTCTGTATACTCGGAACTGTAGTTTGACTTAGAACATTAATGCTTTTAGATAACGTGCCTGAACCGATCAACTTTTGATATAGGAAATGTTCAAAACATTATCCAACAATACAAAATTTTACCATTTCTTTACTAATAAAGAGACTGATATGATTTTGTATATCAGATTCGGTATCTAATAACATTCGTTCAGAGTCAATGTATTGGTAATACAGGGTGACAGTGACCAACAGACTTGGCTGCAACACTTGCCCCGTTTTCTGCCTCATGAAACTTATCACCCGTTCTCAGTTTTTCTACCCTTTTGTAGCCCTACGTAACAGATTACATATCTGGGATCCTGATCCGGTATCATATACCCAGGATTCGGAGGATACTGAGAAACAGTTCTGTGTAATGAACACACCCGAAGATGATGCATCATATGCACTTTCTTCGTTTGGGTGGCACGGGAAATCTGGTATTCCCCAATTTCCTGCTCTGTCTTATAACAATTATAAGTTGGAGCGGGACAAACGTTCCCCAGCTCAGTATAACAAGCGGGTTCGGTCAATATTCCGTATTATTATCTTGATTAAGGCATGATATGGTCGCTACCTGGAGAGAGAGAGAAGAAAACACTCAGCGTGCGCTCTTGCAAGAATAGATTGGTTATTATTTTATCTAATCAGGATGGCACCCACTGCTTTTTATCAAATCTTCCTTCAAACCCAAAAAGGACAGACTAGCCGGGATTAATTACACACTACAAGTTCGCCAATCTTTCAGCCAGGCCAGTGTCGGTACTTTGAGGGAGGTCCCCCGTGCTTTCGCACGAACCTAATTAATGTAAACCTCGTTTTCCCAGAGGCGTAACCTCGTTGACACCTTTCTAGACACCTACTTGATCGGCTAATTGTAATGTGTAAAACTCTCCCAGGAGTAACAATTACTCGCAGCGGGTATCGGGATCCAACTATCTCATAGAAGGTATGCAATCTCATTGCAAATTTCAACACTTGAAATTCCCGATAATATTTTGCCCCTAGCAGCTATATGACCTTAACATAGTCAACAAATCATAAGTGCTAGTCAAGTTCAACCCGTCATTTCCCGATTGAATTAAACCCACCCGCACGACCATTAACATAGTCAACAAAGTCGCACGACTACCCTAATCCAATCACATCATATGCTTATGCAGATAAGCACTAATTAGCTACCGCACACTACGCCTTAACATAGTCAACAAACGTGGCACGAATACTAACTAGTACTTATCTGAAATGACAGAGGGTTATGACAGGTTTTTCTGAAAACCTATTGCGTAATGAACTTGATATCGTTGTAGAATCAAATGATTTTAAAAATGGAGTGCTTTTAAGGCTTTCCTAGTTTTTGCTAAAGGAGTCACTCCCGGTGAAGGGATCGTCGGTCCTTTCCTCGTCGAATGAGGTGCGGGATATATCATATATATCACTGTGCAAAGCAGAACTTTTAAAAGCAATCAAAAGACAAACCGAGTGTGTAGCATCTGCCAGTCATTGCTAAAGGAGTCACTCCCGGTGAAGGGATCTCGGTCCTTTCCTTATCGAATAAGGTGCAGGATATATCATACATACCGCTGTGCAAAGAAAGAACTGTAGCTACCTGTTTTATCTTTGAAATTCGATTCTACAACATCTTAGGTTTCTTTTATTTCATTAATCTCATTAATGAAGTCCCATCATTTAAGTTACCTAAACATCACAGATAAATACGACGTACACTTATGCCATCCGCATTCGCCTCGATGTCCCCTCGTGCACCGTTAGGTTAGGTAACTAACGGCAGAGCAGGGCAGGGCTAGCGCGGGTGTAAAACATAAGTAACGCCTATATAATATATCATATATACTATATAAAGTATTCATCACAGAACATATCACATGATCACATCACAGATATCGCAGCAGAAAAAACATATGAAATATTGGATATACTAGAACGCCCGTGTTTTCAATACGAGCCAGTATAAAACACGGATTCCACGGTCGCGATGAATAGCCAAACCCACACCCCTAGACCCCTACGAGAGCGGCAAGCAACCCTACCAATTCTAGAGCTAGGAGACTCGGACTCGACTCCTCGAGTTGGTCTCCCACTGGACCCTAGAACCCGGTCAGTTGTGCCCTCCTCCTTGGGTCTATCCTAGTGCGGAAAAGTAAATAATATACAAAGGGTGACATCTTCCGCAACCTGGAAGTGCCCCAATAAAAGAATATTACATACAAGTTTTTACATGAATGAAAAAGAAAACACTCATCTCACATAAAAACCCCCGGCTATTCAAACACGACGATCCAATATAACATATCCAGCAACACATAACATCACATGTCATCAACGTAAGTAAACATGCGTATCCCAATTGTCATTGACATATAGCAACGAAACCGGCGATATCACATATTATACTTACGGTCACAGAAAAGAAAGTGTAAAACTACAACAGTTGGAATCCGCAACCTACATAGACATCGCATGCCTAATCAAATGAATTCCTTAGACATCGCATGCCTAACAATTATAAACCCCGCATTTTAGTCTCATTATCGAAAACACTTTTCAATATCAAGTCGGGTAATTCAACAAGATTCCCGACATCCTGATCGAATGCTCGTCGCAAACTTTAGTAGGCGGCCGCACCCCCGATGCCGTCGACGAAGTGCACCAAGGCGGAACACCGCTGCCGCGAGCACCCGAACGGATGCTTTCGGCGACGAGGTTCTCCTACAGTCACTTGGTCGGGGCTATGGGGCGAGGCTGTCTATTAAGTTTACCCGGCGAGTATCCGCGTACGCTACGTGATTGCGACGGACTTTTGATCACATCAAAATTCCGTGGCAACCGATCAAGTGAGACTAAAGTGCTATGTTTATAACATTTATATCAGTTATCTCATAACTACTTGTGGATTCCAAGTATTGTATCACATTCCAGATAACTAGAAAATCTTAAACTTTCCGATCGAACATTCAAACACCCAAGTTTTCCCGAAACAACTCAACACATGAAACAAGTTTAAAAACATCAAGTTCATGCCTCAGTACCGACGGTCCAGCCGTAGAAGGGTCAAGCCAACGCCTCATATGTGGCACGCCGTACTGCCCCAAACCCTAAGGTTCAAAGGGCAGTTCAAGACGGTCACATAATCGAGTTAAGGTTTGTTGTCTTCTAGAGGGACCATCGCGTTACTTGCACTACTTAGAACGTCTTTAAACCACGGAAAAATCCAACACTTGGAAATTTCCCGACAGAGGAAAAGGTGGGTATTTATATCCGGTCGAACTTTTTAATAGTTTCTAAAAATACCCGGAAAGCATAAACGAAGTTAAATTATCCGATCAAATTAATGAATCCCTAGAAAACTCAACACTTGAGTGGAATTAAAAAATTCACATAAAAAATTGCCAAGAAAGGGCCTAAGAATAAATATATGAAATTTGAGGGACTAAGTCAAATTTGGGCCGCGGAAGCGCCGCCAAACCCCTGGTTTGGCCGCGGTTCCGCGGTCGAATTATAGAATTAGGGGCCCAAACTTCACAGTAATTCTTAGTTTTTACTGCTTACTTTTCTGCATATTTTTAATTCACAAAAATCCATGAATTTCAAAAATGTACAGAGAGCATTTTAGGGTTTGGGTTTCGGTTCGATCGGACTTCTAATTCCGTCTACGCATCGCCTAAGGCTCTAGCTAGGCTCTGATACCACTGTAGGGTTCCTAGGCACACTAATGAGGTCTCACAAGACATCAACCATGCCAATTTCAAAAATTACGGTGCCGAGAAACCCTAATACGGATCGTTGGCTAGAAGTTCAGGCGAAAAAGAAACTAGTTAACAACTTAAACTAAAAGAACGGAAATACGACCTTTGTAGATCCGTTTCTCCACCTCCATAGCTCCATGATGAAGTCCTCTCCACTGTCCAAATCGAACCATGACTCTAGCATCGGCTTCAACGGAGAAAAAGCGGGCTACGTCATCGACGACGATGCCGAAGATGATCTAAGTCGAGGCATCACTAGATCAAGCTCCAACTTCACCAAGTCAAGAAAACTTGTGAAGGAAACACCCTATACTACTTGTCAAGAGGTAGAGGATGAAGAAATAGGAAGTGGGTAGACTTTAGATTTGGATTTCTCACACTTATTCATCAATCACCATTGATGTAGCAAGCTTCTTTTCATGGAAGAAGAAGATGAAGAAGAAGAAGAAGATATGATAAGTTATTTTTCAAAATAGAAAATAAATCATACTTATCATAATGTTAACTATGGTTAGATGTAGAGAATAAACTAAGGTTAAAGTGAATGGTTAGGGTTAAGGAAAGAAACAAAATAGTCAACCATTCAAAGCTTCATGAAGCTTCAAAGATAAACCAAACTTAGCCACCATTTTATTTCTTTCAATAAAGAATAAATGAATAAATAAATAAGCAAATAAAATGAAACCCTAACCATTCATATAACCATGGTCAATTCTTTACACAAACCCAAGCTTGCATGTATCATCAAACATGATACAATCTTGTGCACAAAAGTATATCACATATACAACTTGCACAAAACAAGTGAGAAAATCCATTTAAAATGAACCAATACTAGTTAATGCAAAGTAATATATCAAATATACAATTATACATTAAATCATTAAATCAACACTTGATTCAATGATCCGGTGATATCGCATATAACCGACTAGTATCCAATGTATCGACTTATCGAATCGATCTTCGATTCGATAACTAGGTTATATCGCATACAACCAATCGAAACATTAATCGCGAGAATGAAATACGGTATCACATACACGCATTATTCTCGGTCCCGCACATATCTCATATGCGCTCCTATTTCGTTTCGCTTGAGCCAGGAAACCTCTGTGTAGGACTCTAAAGACTCGTCAATACGCCGGTAGCAGATGATGATCATATCAAACACCCACAAGCCGCAAGCGGTCTGCTAAACGTAACGGCCACCCGGGTATTGAGCGATCAGAAGATCGACGAGCAAGCCCGCTCACACTCCTGTGAATCCAACCAGTAACACTTACCGTACAGTCTGGTCTGATCGTCTGATATGTCGCATATCTCGCCTAGGGGTGGTAAACGTCAGACCCAATAGCTCGATAAGTCGTGTCGATATGAGGTCTATAACAATTCGAGAAACTACTGGTAACACTTACAAGTAAATCTCAGCAACCCTGGCCAGGGATTTCCGGTTATAGCCAATCGAACACAGCGCAACATCAACCCCCTATACCGGGAGAGACGAATCCCCTCCTATCGCTCATTGCCTCCATGTGACTCGGGACTGTACCTAAAAACCACCGTTTTGCACGCCCTCTTGGACGTGGTAAGATGGAAATCATAGCACAGTGGGAACCACACAAGACTCTATGACGATCTCGGGTCAACAGACTACTCTGTACCAGTGTCACCAGAGAACGCCATCTGACGTATGGTATAATACCATCTGGGAGTTCTCGGCGAGTCCGTCCAGTGTACCCAGTCTCCACTGAGCACCCGTATATCATCTCTGATGTCAAACACCAATGGATATGGGATCATCCATCGCCCATCTGTATGGGTCGAGAAGGTATACGCTAGTCTACTCTGGTATATCGATGCCCCGTCTCGATACACCCACGACTAGGGACTTTGAAGGATGTACTTATAGACTACCATGTCCCCACTAGTATGATCCGCATCACAGTCCAGGTAGTCAAGTACACATCCTAAGGGCTTTACCAACATGTAACAGAGAGACAATCAGTGTACACGTTAAGGTAAAGAGCAACCAGATAGCATACTATCATAGCGAGCAAGAAAGTCCTCCCTATATATGTCCAAGCATCCACTACATTATACATCCTATGTATAGTAATGGCCTCTAGGGCATACATATAACTAACAAAAAATACATGACTGAATCTTGAGAAATCGTCAGTGAAAATAATGAAGTATGAAAAGCCGCCTCTAGCCTGTGTAGACATTGGCCCACATACATCACTATGTATGAGGCCTAGGAGCTCAGTAGCTCTTTCTCCGTGTCCGGTAAACGCAGTTTTGGTCATTTTACCCTTGATATAAGACTGGCAAGTCACATAAGAATTATATTCAAAAGGGTTTAAATATCCATCTTTGTGTAACTTGTTTAGTCTTGTTTCGTTAATATGACCAAGTCTACAGTGCCAAAGAAAAGCTTCATTTATTTCTGAAAGTTATCTTTTATTAGTGTGTTGTATGCTGAAAACTGTGTGTTGATTTACGACGTATATCCCGTTATTAAGCGTACCATACCCAACCAACATTTGATTCAGGTGAATGTTCATAACATTGTTTGCAATACAAAATTATATCCTTCATTGTCTAACAAAGAAACGGATATTATATTACAAAGCATACTAGTACAAAATAACAGGGTTCAAAACAAATATACACCCAGACGGCAACCCCGAATGATACTCTCCCACTGCGACTGTATGTACATTGGAACCATTTCCAACACGGAGAGTATGGTCACCTGTCTTCAAAACCTTGCTATTTCTCGGCCCCTGCAAAGAATTGCAAATGTGAGAACCCGAACCGGTATCTAATACCCAGGAAGCAGAGTTTATTGAAAAACAGTTTTCTGTCACAAACACACCTGAAGCGGAAGCATCCCATGCTTCTTCTTGAGATTTAAGTACTCCGTGCAGTTGCGCTTCAATGTCCTGTTTTGTGGCAGTGATAACATTCCCCTTTCCCCGATTCTCCAGCTTTGGACTTGTCCTTCCCCTTAACCTTTTTAACACCACCCCTAGGCTTAGTGGGCTTCTTCTTCATCTTTCCCTTGGCCTTAGCCTTTGGGCGAGAAGAGGAAGATTGCCCAACATTCAAAACGGGAGTTTTCACTGATTTTAGTGTGCTCTCTGCACTCCTTAACATATTAAGGAGTTCAGGTAGTTCCTTCTCTTTGTTGTGCATGTTGAAGTTAACTATAAATTGAGTAAAGGTGGAGGGGAGGGACTGTAGAATAATATCCGTATATTTTTCATTGTCCATCGTCCATCCAAGGTCCTCAAGCTCTTCTATGAGAGCTATCATCTTCAGAACATGGTCTCCTACTGGTGTGCCAGGGGCCATACGCATCTGAAACAGTTTCTTTGATGCTTCGTATCGTAATATGCGGGATTGCTCTCCATACAACTCCTTTGTATGGAGGAATATGGAGTGAATGTCCATATTCTCGTGCTGCTTTTGATGTGTGTTATCCATCGATGCAAGCGCCAGGCATTTGGCCGTGGCACAGTGAGCGTCCCATGTCTTGCAGACTTCAATATCCACAACTGAAGATTTTGGACCTGGGACGGGCGGGGCTGAAGCCGTGAGGATATATGATACCTTATTATAAGTCAAGGCAATGTTCAGATTCCTCAGCCAGTCTTTATAATTGGTCCCATTCAGTTTATTTTTATCTAGTAGAACCTTGAGTCCTGACATTAGTATCTGCCATTAAGAGAGATAAAAGAATACACTCAGCGAAAGCTCTTGCAAAGATCAGATTGGTTATTATCTTGTCTAATCGATGTCTCCACTGCTTTAATCAAGTTTTTCTTTCAAACCATAAAAAGAAAACTAGCCAGGATTAATTACAGTCTACAACTTCGCTAACCGTTCAGCCAGGCCAGTGTCGGTACTTGAGGGAGGTTCCCCGTGCTTTCGCACGGACCTAATTAATGTAAACCTCGTCTTTCCAGAGCCGTAGCCCCATTAACACCTTTCTAGACACCTAATGGGTTAGCTAATTGTAAACTGCAAAACTCTCCTGGGAGCAACTATTGCCCACAGTGGGATCGGGATCCAACCATCATATGGAAGGTATGCAATCTCATTGCAAATTTCAACTATTGAAATTCCCGATGTGGTTTTTACCGCTAGTACCTATGACCTTAACTATGGTCAACAAATCAAAAGTACCTGTCAAGTTCTACCCGTCATTTCTTGATTAATTAGACCCACTCACATGACCCTTAACTATGGTCAACAAAGTCGCATGAATATCCTAATTAATCTGCATCATATGCAGTGTAGGAAGACATCACTTAGCTACCGTACACTACGCCTTAACTATAGTCAACAAACGTTGCACGAATACTAAGTACTCTACTTCCTAAAATGACGGAAGATTGCGGATGATTTTTAAGAAAATCTTTAACGCTTTGAACTTGATATCGTCGTAGAATCAAATGGTTTTCAAAAGGAATGGCTTGAGCTCCGTAGTTTTGAAATATAGCTTTTTCATAAAGAGCCGAGTGGTTTTCAAATATGATTCTACAACATCTTTTTAGGTTTATTTTCTTTACATTAATCATATTAATGTAGCCCCATCATTTAAGTCCTTAAGCCAATCACAGAAAAGAAACGAAAATATAACGTACGCTTATGCCATCCGCATTCGCCGCAATGTTCCGTTATGCACCGTTAGGTTACTTAGCTAACGGCATACCGGGACGGGACTAGCGCGGGTGTAAAACATAAGCAACGTCTACTATAAATCTCATATATAATATATCATTCGTCTCAGATATCACATCACAGTATACAGGCAGCAGAAACACAGATATAATGTGGGATATACTAGGACGTCCGTATTTAGTATTTAGCCAACAATAGAAAATACGGATTCCACAGTCGCGATGAATAGCCAAGCCCACACCCCTAGACCCCTACGAGAGCGGCAAGCGACCCTACCAATTTTGGAGTTTAGGAGACCCGATCTCGACTCCTCGAGATGGCCTCCTACTGAACCCCAGAACCCGGTCACTTGTGCTCCGCTCCTTGGGTCTATCCTAATGCGAAAAAGTAAATAATATACAACACTGGTGGCATCAATCTCAACCCGGAAGTGCCCCAAATAAAAGAATATTACATTACATTTGAATTTTACATGAATGAAAAGAAAACTCTCATCTCACATAAAAACCCCCGGCTATTCAATCGCGACAATCCTGCACATCATATCTCAGCAACACATAATATCATATATTATCAACGTAAGTAAGTATGCGTACCCCGATTATCGTTGATGTATAGCAACGAAACCGGCGATATGCGACATACTACACTTATGGTCACAGAAAAGAAAGTGTAAAAGTACAACATTTGGAATCCACAAACACTTTAGACATCGTAAATCCGAAATATCACATACTTCGCATTTCATGCCTAACTATATGAATTCCACATATTGTATCATATTCCAGATAAATAGACAATATTAAACTTTCTGATCGAATAATCAAATACCCAAGATTTCCTTAATAGCTCAACACTTGAGCGGAGTTCAAAAATCCCGGAACATGTCACAGTAGCAGCGGTCTAGCCGTAGAAGGGTCAAGCCAACGCCTCACATGTGGCATGCCGTACTGCCCCAAACCTTAAGGTTTAGAGGCAGTTCAGACGGTCACATAATCGAGTTAAGGTTTGTGTTCTTCTAGAGGATCCACCACGTTACTTGCACGTATTTCCGAAAGATTTAAACTCGAGAAAAAATTCAACACTTGAAAGTTTTTCATGCCGGGAAAAAGTGAGTTAATGATATCCGTTCGAACTTTTTAATACTTTCTAAATTACCCGGAAAAAAGCACGAAATTAAATATTCCGATCGAATCAACGAATCAAGAACAATCCCCAGAACACTCAACACTTCAGTCTGATTAAAAATACCCAAAAATATATACAAGCAGCTAAGAACATTACTGTACAAAATCGAGGCTATAATATTCCTGTACGGCCGCAGATCCGCGGCCCAAGCCAGGTCTGGCCGCGGTTCCGCGGAGGTATGTACGGATTATGGCTTCTATTTTACAGTTTTGCTTAGATTTCCATGCTGAATTTTTTAAGTATTTTTAATTCAGAAAATAACACAGATTTAAAAAAAAGTCCAGAGAAGGGTCAAAATCCGTATTTTTTGGTTCGATCGGAGTTTGAACTTCGCCTAAGCATCGCCTAAGGTTCTACCTGAAGGGTTTCCTACAGCACCACTACTAGGGTTTGGAGGCAACACACATTCCATATTTAAATTTTTATGGTGCTAAAGAAACATTCTAAAGGATCGTGCTAGAAAATTTAGGGCAACTTAACTTTAACACAAACATAAGTAGAAAAAGCTAGGGTTTTGAGAGTACAACCTTTATAGCTCCCTACGCTGGACTCCTTGGCTACTTGAGTGTTGGAAAATGGTCCGCTTGAGATCCTCTAGGTCCACGACGATCCACCCGGAGTCCTCTTTGTCGAAGCTTGAAGCTTCACAAGATCAAGAGAAGAAATGGAAGCTAACACTCTACACTAATGGGCAAGACTAGTGTAGAATGGTGTTGTGGTTTGTTTCTCACATCAAAATCCTAATTTGGTAACTCTTTTGCTCACTTGAGAAAACTAGAGAGCAAGAGAGAGAGGAGGAAGAAGATGATGGCTTATAAAACTCAAGATAATGATAAGCATATGAAAATAAAAATGAGAAAAGAGAATATATATATTTTCTATCTCTCATTCTTAACCATAGTTATAAAATATCTAGATATTTTAGTTTGGAACAAAAATGGCCATAGAAAATGAATCGTGGTTAAACTAATGGGTTAGAGCAAGAATAAAATATTAAACCATGAAACAATTTCCATTTCCAAAAATAATATCCATATATTTTATAAAGGGTGTGAGTCTTATATTGCCACCATCCACTATATCAACAACCATGATAGAATGATGTATGCAAGTATGTGTGCATGCACATCCATATGTGCATGAATAAGAATGAATGCATACAGGCATGCATACAACAAAAAAGACAAGAAAGGATTTCTACTGAGAAACTAATGGTCGATGATAAATCAACACTTCATTTAGCAACCCGGTCATATCACATACGACCCGACCAAAAGCAAACCGCCCGATTAATATACGTTATCTCATACACGCATTTTAACCGGGTCCACGCGCATATCTCATATGCACACCACATCGTTTCGCCTGGACTAGGCAACTCCATTGTGGGACTCTAAGACTCGGCAATACGCAGGCAGTGGGTGATGATCATATCAAGAACCCCCAAGCCGCAAGCGGTCAGCTAAACGTAACGGCCACCCGGGTATTGAGCGATCAGAAGAAAACAAGAGAACCTGTTACAACTCCCGTCGAGCCAACCGGCAACACTACCGTACAGTCCGGTCTCTTCGTCAGATATGCTGCATATCGAGTCTATGGATGGTAACGTCGACCCTAATAACTCAATAAGTCATGCCAATGAGTGGTCTACAACAGATCGAGAAACTACTGATAACACCTATCAGTAAATCTCAACAGCCCTGGCCAGGGACTTACTGATATAGCCAGTCGAGCACAACACAGCATCAACTCCCAATACCGGGAGAGACGAAACCCCTCCTATCGCTCATCTCCTTCGTGTGTCTCGGAACTGTACCCAACGGTCACCTGTTTGCATGACTCAGTAGAGCCGTGGTAGGGTGGTAATCAAAGTACAGTGGGAGAATATACAAGACTCTATGACGATCTCGGGTCTACAGACTAACCTGCACCAGTGTCACCTGAGAACTGCTATCCGACGATAGATATAATTCCATATAGGAGTTCTCGGTGAGTCCGTCCTGTGTATCCAGTCACCACTGAGCACCCGTATACGATCTCGATGTCAAACATCGATGAATATGGGAACATCCATCGCCCATCATATGGGTCTAGTATCATATACGCTAGTCTACTTTGGTATATCGATGCCCCGTCTCGATACACCTACGATTAGGGACATTCCAGGATATGCTTATAAACTACAGTTGTCCTACTAGTATGATCTCCATCATAATCACAGTAGTCAAGCCTATATCCTCAGGGCTTTATCAATATGTGTGAATGAATAAAAGCATGATCAAATCAACATGTCAGATAAAGAATAACCAGATAGCATACTATCATGTCGAGCAAGAATGTACACTAAATATATGTATATATATATACATGTATAAATACATCCACTATCAAATAATGGCCTCTAGGGCATACATATATCCAACACTCAGTACAATCTCGAAACCGATGATACAAACTCCCACACCGGAAACATCCAGATGAAAACTGCTGACCCTCCTGGAGATAAGTGCTAAATAACAGGCCTTTTCCCGAGCCACCAGTACCCCCAGTACCTGAACGGAATCTATCACGGCGTCTAAACGTCTTTCTCCGTGCTGGCACACCAGTATGAACCCTGTTCAGTTCCGGAACAACCGACGTCTTGGAAAGACGCTCCTTAACCAAAAAGGCTGCGTCCACCGCTGCTGCATACGTGTCACAATGCTGAATGCTGATAGCGAGGAACAACTGGGTAAGCAGGCCTCGAACGAACCTCTTTACCCGCATCTCCTCTGTAGCTACCAAATACGGAGCATACATGATCAGTCGAAAATATTGCATTCTTAACACATCAATTTCCCTACTTTTTCTAATCATCTAAAGGTGTTTATTGTAAATATAACATGGATTACAAATTCATCTGGAAAATACTAAATACCATGTGTTATAGTTATAATTGACATTCTAGAGAGAAATTGAATGTTTATTACTAGACGCATGATATTGTATCTCTCAACACTTTTCAGCGAGATTGTGTGCAGAAAATTCTTCGAGTCAAAGAACCGGAATCACAAAAGTGTCGATAAAGTGCATCAAGTCAAAGAATTAAAATCTGGCAGCAACCAAGCAAAGATTAGAAGATACTAGACATCAAAACAACACCCAAACCCACCAACACCAAGATATAACAGAAATATGATGCAGAGATCCAGTCATATGGCCGCGGAACCGAGGCCGAGTTGGCCGAGTTGCCGCGGATCCGCGGCCGAGATAGGTCATCAGCGGTTTATACTTTTCCATAACGTTCTCTTTAACGTCCTAGCTTCCTCAAGACGCTTCATTTACAGGTGCCTTCTTCTGGAGCGCTCTGCATAATAACCTTCTTCTAGAAGGCTCCTTGTAACAACCTCATTCTAGAAGGCTATCTCTAACAACCTAGCTTTGGTGGGAAGATTCATTTGAATTTATAAAAGGGGATCTAGATCTTCAATTTGGGGGTGGTTCAATTAGTGGAGAGTTAGTTACACAATTAGAGCCGCAATTCAAAATTCAAATTCAAGTTGTGTGACACAACATAAGATCCAAAATCAAGAACCATTGAGAAGCAAATTAAGAGAGCAATCAATGATCCTTTATTGCAATGCCGATCATCATCCGAGCAAGAGATCCACGACGATCCGCGACTCACGGCGATTGAGCCACGCAAAGATCGACGAAAAATTCACCTCTTCAAAGGAGCGATCGAGAGCTTAATTTTGTATCTCGAATTGAGGAGTTGTGTAATTTGAAGGAGATTTAAATAAAGGTGATAATTGTAATTCTTTCTTTCTTTACATTCATGCATTATGAAACTTCTTGATTCTTGATTCATTAATTTTCATGATGTGTTAGTGAAATCTCCGCTTGTAACGGAATCGAGAGAATCAGTAGATCTAATGATTTCATCATCATTTTACCAATCTTAAGTCTTATGAGAATTGTAAACTCTAGGAAAAATAATCGTCAATAACCTAATTTGGATCGAAATCAATGTTCTTGATTATTTCGTTGCAAATTAGGGATCAAATGATTGATGATCCTCTTTGCTAGAGGCTAGAATTGAATGAGGATCAATGAAAAGACAAGGTATAGTGAAGGAGAAACCCTAGTTTCATCAATAGATCCCTAATCTTCATTCATTCATCATCGATCTTGCTGCAATCCATCAACAGATAAGATTCGTCATAATTAGTATTCATCATAGCTACTAATTCGATCCATTCCTACAAGCTATTCTACAAATCTTGATAACTCAATTGATTTGGACAACTTCTTGATTCTAGATCTATATTATTTATGTTTCTTGAAATTAAATCTCACAAATCTTGAATCAATTTTCTTGAATTTTCTCTTATATTTTCTATTCGACTCAAATCTAGTATAATCGAACAAATCCTCGCATCTCAGTGGACGATCCGTATTCATTAACGCGCTACATCGACACCGTTAATTGATTGCGGTATAAATTTCTTTGGTTGTGAAACATTTTACTTAACACGTCAAGAAATGATCAATCAAATGGCGCCGTTGCCGGGGATGCGTGCAGAATTTGTTCGTTTTTTTTATTTGTGTTGAAAAATTATTATTTCATCAAATTTTAATTCAAGAATCGTTTCAAGTGCTTAACGATTAGTGTTTGAATTTTTGTGAGTGAATCTGGAATCATTTTAGCAGTGTAATCAATATTCAGAGAAGATCTACAGTTTCCCGAGGACTACAAACAGCTGTAGAAAAAATTTGATCGCCTATCTCCACCATAGGACCGCGGATCCACCGCTGAAGTAAGGTTTTTGCGGCGGTTCCACTGCCGTTTAGGTGAATCAATGCATAAAACCTCTGTGATATACTCTCCGTTCTCTCCTCTCCTCTCTGATATTGTCCAATAATCAATTTCTTTCAGCATTCTTTGCAAAATTCAGCGCCGCAAAAAAATAAATTTGTGCGATTCTTGAAATTGGTTGTTTTGTGCATATTTTAATACGAAAATTAAGGGGCAAAGACCAAATTCAGATTAGGTAGGGATTTTATTACCCTTCCTAAGCCTAAAAAATCACAAAACTAGCATCCGCATCACCCTCATTAACTAAAAAATATCTAGACAAGACTCTAAGGACTGTTGCGCTCAATTAGGCCAGAAGGAGTTCGTGGGTAATCTATTGCTTATCCGCGTTTCTTTTGTGGTCTCTAAGGCAAGTGTGTCTAAGGCAAGCAGTTACTTAATTAGGCCCACTACTTACATAGCGGATAACCTCCCACTTACCTGGCACTTACTTGGCCACAGTAGGGATAAAGAGGCAGTAGTGGATTTATCTTACGACTTGTCTTCTGGATGTCTAGGAGCGGTCTAGAGACTTGACCTAGGTGACCATTAGATATAGGGTTTCTTGTGAATGTTTGTGTGAATTTTCATAAATCCGTCCTCTTTCAAAACAAACCAATTATTTTCTCTCCTTTTTACCCTTTTCCCCCTCTCCTCTTCTAAAAACGGGTAAACCAAACAGAAGAACTCTTGCAGAGCTTCACTGTCCATAACCAGATATTTCTTGTTTTCATAATCACTTTGGTATACCATCCGACTCTCCCATGTATTTAAGAGATTGGATAGCGCAAGCGGATAGAAACAGTTGGCCACCTCAGTCCAGGTCTTATCAACCGTATCCTAATTCTACATCTGTTTCAGTTGATACTCCGAGTGAGGATGCCCCTAGACCCATGTCCATTACTGAGCATATAACTAGGGCTAAAGGCTAAAGTTTCAATCCGGACCAATATCAACCATCACCTCCACTCTCTAAATAAGAATTTCATAATCGGTTTGTGGCATATATGATGTCCAATAGCCAGCCAACCAACCAATATCAAAATTCTTCTTATCACAATGTTGACCTTACTCCTGTCCAATTTTCACAACCATTCTTTTCCTATCAATCCATTCCGACTTTTCCACCTTCTCTAAATGGTCCTTCTAACCAGTCATTTGGGAGTTTTAATTGTCCACAAGAATTTCAATCTTATAATGAAACTCCTTATCAAAACAAGTCTAGTCTTGAGTGGACATTAGAAGAAGGTTTAGTGATGTTGAACCGCAAAAGAGAGGAATGGAAGGGAAGCATGGCTAAATATGAAGGAGCAACTAGTTCCGAACCTGCTAAAAATTTTTCAATGTCTAATATGGCCATAGGACAAAGTGAGAATTTGGGTAGTGAGAGAGAACTATAAACCATTCCTAATCAAACCTTCCCTTTTCAAACTGAAATCCACTACTCCAGTTTCACAATTCATCGAGTACACCAATCGATAAGTTATGTGACTTTGAAGTGTTTGATTTACCCAATTGTGAAGGGTCCATTTCAAGTGAAACGATGCCAAATCCTTGTGATCTCTACACATCCACTCTTAAACTAAAATTGATTGAAAACGATAATTTTGATGAGGTGTTTGAGAATTCTAACCTTCACATGAATGAGGAAATTGACGTTGGGGATATATTGATTGATGAACCCAAAATTTTGGATGAGAGTCTCCCATCAATTCATCAGGTTCTTTCACTTCCTGTGGGCATCATCTTGAGCCTTTAATTCTTCTCGAACCCCAAATGCGTCTTGAAGTTGATATTAATCATATAAACGAAGATCAGACCGAAATTCAGCCTCCATCTCCCACATCTGGTTCAGCAATACTCAACACACCAATTTGTTTACCCATTTCACCTTCTACTAACTCCGATTCTTCTTCTATTCTTCCTGTATTGATTGCGAGTGTTGATGAATCACAATCCGATAATTCAAGTTCGATAATACCAGAAAGTCAATTTGATTTAGATACTTTTAGAAATGAGATAGATGAGTTTTTCGAGTCTCCTACCTCCATAATTTTTGACAAATCAAGTATGAGAAATTCTGGCACAAAACATATTGACAGCAAATTGTTCGATCACACTATTGATGAAAGTTTTGAAGAACTTTTTGCTGACGAACTTGCATTCCTAAACAATATGGATTTTGTGATTGATCAACCTCCAGCTATAGAAGTTAAACCGCCACCACTCCTTCTTCCTAATCATTCACATTCTCACTGTCATTCATCCTCATTCTTTCATTTCTATAATTTAAAACTCAAAACCTTTCCAGACCACCACTTATCTCTTCCCAACTTCTTCCTGACTCTATACAACATGTTCTTCCACCGACCTAAACATTACATTGATAAAATCTTTGAATGGATGGTAATATTTTTTTGTCTTTGCAAAGTCTTATATCTATCAAATTACTTTACCCCCTCCTAAAATGCTTAATATTTTTTAACTCAGGATTGGGGGGGGTTATATTTTTGGCTCTTGAAAATAAAAGTTGACCTCAAAATTGTGAGCCAAAAATAAGTTTGGAAGAGGATTTTCACGATCATATTTATTGCCCCCGTTAATAAATTTCCTCCCAAGCCGACAGGTTTTCAAGATTTAACAGATGACAACAGTGAGGACACTGTTATAAATAAGTTTGATGGAGGTTTGTGCCTATTTGTGCATCACTTTGCGTCACTTTTCATAAGCACAAAACATATTAAAAAATTTGTACATAAATAAGATAATAAGAGATTAGATAGTGAAAAATTACATCCAAAAGTTTTGAAAAATTTAAGAAAACCAAGAAAGTTAGAAGTTTTCTTAAACAAAACTAGTAATAAGTAGTTATGAGCGGTTGTCCCAAGGGTTTGTAAAATGAAAGAAGTCACGAATCTGCGGATTAAAATAAGTCTGAAAAAACGTTCCTATTCAGGAAGCCAAATATTTGAATGTTGATACCCTACTATACGCACTAACACACGTCTTGAAACTCGGGATAGTAGAGGATACCTTGAAATGCTCTTGTCTGAAAGCCAAAGTATGAAGAATAAAATATAAAATGGTGTTAAAAAATGAACACTGGTTTTGTAATCACCAAGGCAGCAATAAAAAAATATAGCGAGGGTGCTTCATCACCTAGTTCCTTAGACCAACTGGTTTGGGAGTCACTGCTAAGCCATAGGTGTTGCAAGACGAGGAAAATACTAAATACACCTAATCAGCAAGCATATTGAGTAATCGGTCGTTTAGTACCTCAAGAAGTTGTTAGTGTTTATGCCCTAGAGGCCATTACCGTATCATACAAGTTTGTATATTACATAATGGAAGCTTGAGATATTCACAGTTGTATTGACAGTCTTACTATAAACGGTAGTATGCTACTTGGTTTGTGTCTACTTTAATATTTCCATGTGTTTCTTTTAACATATCGCTTATACATATTAGTAGAGCCCTTAGGATCTTTGCTTGATTACCACCGTTGTGATGGTAGTCAGACTAGTGGGGGCTGGGTAGTCTATAAGCAACTTCTATACAGGTCCCTGGTCGTAGGATTATCGAGACGGGACATCGATACTCCGGAGTAGACTGATGTATACGCTTCTCATCCCAGCTGGGGAGATGGCCTGTCCCACAACCATCAGTATATTGTACTGGAGATAGTATGAAGGTGTTCGTTAGGTTACGGGTACACCGGACAGGACTCGCCGGGAACTGCAGGTTGGTACTGTACCCATTGTCAGATAGCAGTTCTCAGGTGACATGAGTACAGCTTAGTCCGTCGAATTGACACTGCTACTTCGCCTCGGGTGTGTTTCCACTGTACTTAGATTACTACCCTACCACGTCTCAAAGGAGTTGTGCAAACTGGTAGTAGTTGGGTGCAGTCCCGAAGCACTTGGAGGCAGTGGCGGTTAGACAGGATGAATCTCTCCCGGTATTGGGGGTTGATATCGCGCTGTGTATAGAGAGCCATTACGCAAAGTCCCTGGTCAGGGCAAGCGAGATTTACTGGTAGGTTCCAGTAGTCTCTCAAGGGGTAGTGGGCTACACTCCGACATGACTTATACCGCTATTAGGGGTCTGACATTTACCATCCCCTATGACCGATATACGATAGTCCTAGACGAACAGACCGGACTGTACTGAGATTGTCACATCAGACTCTGTATGAGATCGGATGGGTTTCCTCATCGACTTTCTTATCGACATCTACCTGGGGACCATTACGTACAGCTAGTACCGCTTACGGCCTGTGGTTAAACCCACTGCCAGCGTAGTGTAGTCTTTAGAGTCCTACACAGAGAGTTTCCCTGCACCGGGCAAAGGTGTAGAGGCCGTATGGTTTTACGGAAGGGCCGCGATCACTTACGTACACTTGTGCATGTACTATGATCGGGTAGATAATACTAGCAGGATTTGGTTTAAGCCAGATTCTAGTATTATGCTGATGGATTTATTCAGTCAAAGATTATCCGTGTTTTTTTGGAAATACGGATGGTAGGAGCAGTCTCGTAAATTCTCGGGAAGCTTCTAGAAGAAAGTGACTCATTTGTGTTTATTTCCTTTTGTGATTTAAACTAAATGAGGTGGAGGATGTGGTGCATGTATGCATTAAATGATCCATGACTCATTGGGTGATTCACTAGATGATTCACCTTGTGAATTAAATGATGCATGATGAATATTAGATCTTTATTCTTTTTGATAATATTGTTATGCTTCATACTATTCACAAAGTGAGAAGGATTATTTCATGATTACAAAACACCTCTCTCTCCTCAAGTCTTCATTTTATTACTCAAACCCTAAAAGCTCTCATGAGTTGAGAATCCTAGGGATTAAATGAGTAATTAATCCATCTAAATACCCTACACCCTATAGGTCTTCTAGAGTAGCAAGCTAGAAGCCGTAGTTATCTCAGATTTGAAATTGGAGCTCGTACTATAGACTCTCGGGAGGATCGTCTTTGACTCGAGGAGGCCGTTGAGGTACCCATGTTCCATACAGCCTACGAGATATGGAGTACATCGATGAAGACCCGAAGGACTTGTAACGTGAGGTATAACTTCGAATCTGAGCAGTTAAACCTCAAGTAGTTTGCTAGCTACTGTTTGTGTTCGATCCTTCGTTTGAGTCTATGTTGCGATGCTCGTAAAAATCATTTTTTGCTAATTCCGCATCCCCGTGGACACGTGGGGTGCGTGATATCGATTAACAGTGGTATCAGAGCCATTCACAAACCTTAGATAGCTTGTAGAGATGTTAGAATTCCGCCGTTTTTCTCGCCGGAAAACTGTCGACAAAAAATGTTTTGAAAAGTGAGGTTTTGAGCTGTTTGCACACCCCGCGGGCTCACGGTTGGAACCGAGAAGCCGCGGGCTGAAGCATGCGTATCCCAGAGACACCCCGGGGTGGATCACTGGCCGGGAACACCCCCTAAGACCACCAATTGGTGGTCTTGGGGGCTGCTGACCTGGGAGACCAGCAACCGGTCTCTCAGGTCTGTCCTCCTTTGGGGGCCACCTCTTGGTGGCCCCTAGTGGTGGGAACCCCCCCCCCCCGAGGCTACCCCACTCGACGTATTATCATGTATCTTCACCTCCGTGAAGATTCGGGCAGGTTTCGAGTTCGCTTCGACTCCCGGATTGGCTCAAAACTTTCAGCTTTTAAAATTTAGCTCACTGGATTTTCGGGTTTTGGAAAATTGGATGTGTTTGCTAATTGCGTGCGGGATTCTAATGTCGTTGTTACTTTACAAGCTTGGTGATGTTTATATGTGTTCGTAAACCTCCGCTAATTGCTAGTATGTCGGTTAGTTGGGGGTTGCACATTTCTGTAATGGATTTATTGGTTTGTCTATATGAACTTCATTGGATTGTCGTGGATGAATAGCCGGGGATGTGAGATGAGAGTTTGTATCTTTCATTCAATATAAATTGTAATATGTTGTAATATTTTTTTGTGGGGCACATCCGGGTTTAGGTTGTAGCCACCGTTGTATTATTTCATTTACTGTTTTTTGTTACTAGGATAGATCCAAGATGGGGTGCACAAACTACCGGGTATTTTGAAGTGTTAAATGGCCCACTCACATTGTTGAGGGAGACTGTTTCACTTCTGGTACTAGTCGGGTAGTTTGCTGTACCCATAGGGGTCTAAGGTGGGGTAATGGCTATTCATCACAACTGTGTAATCCGTCTTTTGTTGCAGGCTCAAACGAAACGCGGATTCCTACTATATCCAATATGTTCATCTGTGATCTGGAATACCTATTATTGCATCAGACGAATGTACAATATCTATATATGATATCTAGTAGGCGTTGCTTATGTTTTGCATTCGCGCTAGCCCATCCCCCGCTCTGTTGTTAGTTAACCTAACGGGTGAATGACGAGACCCAGTGGTGAATGCGGATGGCATAAGCGGACGTTGTATTTTCGTTGTTTTCTTCAATGATAGGATAAATGATGGGACGCATAATTTTAATGCAAAGAAAACAAACCAAAGCTGAATCGTCGGAACAAATTTAAATGAAACCACTCAGTTATTTTAAAAGAGCAGAATTTTTAATTGCGGAGCTTTAACAACTCCTTTTAAAAAGCTATAAGGTTCCTTCGATTATATCAAGTTCACTACGTTCACGGTTTCGCCAAAACTAGTCTTAGCCCTCCGTCATTTCATATGGATGGTCAATAGTATTCAAGCTATGTTTGTTGGCCTTCGTCAAGGCATAGAGTTTGGTAGCTGCTAGGGTATTCATATGAAGCATAGATAGATGCGTTGGTTTGGGACAGTCGTATTACTTTGTTGGCCTTCGTCAAAGGTATGTATGGGTGGGTTCAAATTAACAAGGATAATGATGGGAATAACTTGACATGTGACTTCTGATTTGTTGGACTTCGTTAAAGTCATAAGAGTATGGGGCAAAAATCCACATCGAGAGTTTCTAAAGAAACTGAAACTTGCTATTGTTGCATAGCATTTGGAGTTTGATTATGTTAGTAGGATTCCTTCAGCATTATCACACGATGATATTTAGATCCCGATCCTACTGTGAGTATATGCTACTCATAAGAAAATTTGTCACTTAACGATCAATGCTATAAACCAAGTAGGTGTCTAGAACGGTGTCAGCGGGGCTACGCCTCCAGTGAAAAGAGGTATTTAATTAAGGAACTTCGCGAAAGCGTCGTAAAACCTCCCTCGAAGTACCGACCCTAGCCTGGCTGAACGGTTAAGCAAGTATTGTACGGTGAGATCAGTCCTGACTAATTCTTCTTTTATGGTTTGAGAAAGGATTCGAGAAACAGTGGGAGCCAACAAGTTTAGATAAACTAAAAACCAATCTAAACTTGCAAGAACATCATGCTAAAGTGTTTTCTTCTCTCTCTCAATTGCAGCGACCATGTGACCATGACTAGGTTACATCTAGATAAAAAGTTGACCGAATCTGACTTTTATAACTGGCAAAGGTCTGTCCAGATGTCTATTGCCTATGACAAGCTAGACCACCATATTACTACTCAAGCCCCCGCCGTCCCAGGTCCAGTTTCCACCGTCGCGGATATGGATATCCGTCAAGCCAGGGAAAAGGACATTGCGAATGCCAAGTGCCTCGTGTTGGCTTCAGTTGATGGTGTATACCAGAAGAAGCACGAGAATATGGACTTAGTTTCCATCTTCCTCCATAACAAAGATTTATATGGAGAGCAATCTCGTATCGTAAGATATGAGACCTCGAACGAATTGCTTCAAGAGAGGTTGGCTGTCGGGTTATCTGCAAGGGACGACGTCCTTACAATGACTAGCTATATCGATGAGCTCACGGACCTGGAAACCATATTGGGAAACAGGTCATATGCTGACTTATTTCCACAGTCCCTAACCTCTACTTACACTCTGAAAGAAAACTAGGGAGACACCCGCTCTACTTAATGGTGGACCTTCTTCTTCTGCATCCAGGGCGAAAGCAAAGGGTGAAAAGAAGAAGACCTCCACAAAGCCGATATACGGTGTCAATGAAGTAGAAGGAAAGGGAAGCGCAAAAGTTTCAGTACTTGGTATAGGGAAGGAGGGATGTTCCTATTGTTTTAGGAACGGGCATTGGCAGAAGGATTGTAGGGCTTTGGAAGCCAGTAGCCAGGATTCTAAGCATGTTGTGGCTTCGGTCTCAAGTGTGTTTGTAATTGAGAACTGTTTGTCAATTAACTTTACTTCCTGGGTACTAGATACCGGAGCAGGATCACATATCTGTAATTCATTATATGCTTTGAGAAACCGTAGAGTTATCATGGTAGGCGATTTGTCTCTCAGAGTTGCAAACGGAATGAGCGTGGACGCTGAATCCGTGGGAGATTATCGCCTAGGTTTGACAAGTGGGCAGATATTGATTCTACTTAACTGTTTGTATGTACCTAGTTTGACTTGTAATATCATATCAGTGTCCTCACTTTCGAGAGAGGGATATGATTTTACATTCGTAAGCGATGTGGTTCACATCCACCTAAATCAAGTTCAGATTGGGCCCGGTACATTAGGTGACGGTATATACGTATTGAATCAAGCTCAGGTTTTCAATGTCCAGAACACACTTAAAAGAAAGTCTCCAGAAATAAATCAGGCTTTCTTATGGCATTGTAGACTAGGTCACATCAATGAAATACGGTTGACTAAGTTACATAGAGAAGGATATTTGAATCCGTTCGAATATCAATCTTATGCTACTTGTGAATCTTGTCTCATGGGAAAGATGACAAAGAATCCGTTTACTGGACATGGAGTAAGAGCGAGCTCGCTCTTGGGACTCATACACAGCGATGTGTGTGGTCCAATGTCTACACATGCGCAAGGTGGTTATTTCCACTTCATTACTTTTACGGATGATTTCTCTAGGTATGGACATATCTTCTTGATGAAGCATAAATCCGAGGCCTTTCAGAAATTCCGGGAATACAAGAATGAAGTGGAAAACCAAACAGGCAAAAGTATAACGACACTGAGATCTGATCGAGGTGGTGAATACTTAAGTGCAGAGTTCCTGGGTTACTTAAAAGAGAATGGAATTCTTTCTCAGCTTACTCCTCCATACACAACAAAACACAATGGTGTATCGGAAAGGCGGAATCGAACTCTATTGGATATAGTTCATTCTATGATGAGTAAGGCTGAGTTACCGCGATCTTTCTGGGGTTATGCCCTAGAATCAGCTGCATATCTTTTGAACAAGGTTCCAACCAAGATTGTGCCTACCACACCATATCAGATGTGGAGTGGGAAGAAATCCTATCTTCAGTACCTTAAGACATGGGGATGTCCAGCTTTTGTTAAAAAGCAGGATGCGGACAAGCTCGAGGCATGCTCAGTACAGTGTAAGTTTATGGGATATCCAAAGAACTCCAAGGGGTATTGTTTCTATTACGCAGAGGAACAAAAGGTTTTTGTTTCTCGTCATGCCCACTTCTTGGAAGCTGAATTTTCAGAAAATCAGAATCTTGGGAGCGCAATAGAACTGGAAGAAATTCCAGAACCACAAGTTGTTACTGAAAGTTTGGTAGAACAAGAAGTTTCAGAAGAAAGGGACATCCCAGCGCCTATCCGCGGAATTAGCAGGCAGTCTCATCCTCCCGAGAGATACTACGGTTTTCTTATAGACGGGGATCGAGAAGATTGCATCAATCATAATGATGACCCTACTAGCTTCCAGCAAGCCATTCAGAGCGGCGACTCGGTAAAATGGTTGGATGCAATGCGGACCGAAATGGAGTCCATGTACACCAACAAAGTATGGACTTTGGCCATTGCTCCAGATGGGGTAAAACCCGTAGGATGTAAATGGATCTTTGGAAAGAAGATTTGCGTAGATGGACAGGTTGAAACCTATAAGGCTAGATTTGTTGCAAAGGGTTTTCGTCAAAGACCTGGTTTGGACTATAACGAAACCTTTTCTCCAGTGGCTATGCTCAAATCCGTTCGGGTCCTTCTTGCCATTGCTGCCTTCTACGATTATGAGATCTGTCAGATGGACATAAAGACGGCTTTTCTAAATTGTAATTTGGAAGAATGCGTTTATATGGATCAGCCAGAGGGATTCATTCAGAGTGGGAGCAGCGGTAAAGTGTGCAAGTTGCTTAAGTCCATTTATGGACTAAAGCAGGCATCGCAGAGTTGGAACATCTGTTTTGATGATACTGTCAAAGAATTCGACTTTATCAAGAATCCAGATGAACCATGCATATACAGTAAGATTGTAGGGAGAGCTGTAGTATTCCTCGTCTTGTATGAGGATGACATTCTCCTAATAGGAAATGATATTCCTATGCTACAGTCAGTCAAAGGATTCTTGCCACAGAAGTTCTCCATGAAAGGCCTAGGTGATGCTACCTACATTTTGGGGATCCAGATCTATCGTGATAGATCAAAGTGGATGTTGGGACTTTTGCAGTCCAGGTACATAGACACCATATTGAAAAGATTCAGTATGGAAGATTCTAAGCGTGGTGACCTACCGGCTTGTCACCGAATCACCCTCTCCAAAGAGATATCTCCAAACACTGATTTGGAAAGGGCTCGCATGTCGATTATACCATACGCTTTTGCGGTAGGCTCTATAATGTATGCGATGTTATGCACCAGACTAGATGTAGCATACGCATTGAGCGTTGTAAGCCGGTATCAGGCAAACCCAGGGGAGAAGCACTTGATAGCAATAAAGAACATTCTCAAGTACCTGAGGAGGACTAAGGAGATGTTCTTGGTGTATGGCGGAAAGGACCTCCAGATCGAGGCC
This sequence comes from Agapanthus africanus, assembly GCA_030015575.1. NCBI lineage: Eukaryota > Viridiplantae > Streptophyta > Magnoliopsida > Asparagales > Amaryllidaceae > Agapanthus > Agapanthus africanus. Next base: position 421,711,458 of record CM057344.1, read on the forward strand.
TTTGCCGACTCCAGCTTCCAGAGTGATAAGGATGACTCCAAGTCCATGTCGGGTTATGTCTTTACCCTCAATGGGGGGCGGTCTGTTGGAAGAGTTCCAAGCAGGACATCGTTGCTGAATCGACGATGGAAGCAAAGTACATAGCTGCTTGCGATACCGCAAAAGAAGCTGTCTGGATAAAGAAGTTCCTCACAGAACTTCAGGTGGTTCCTCCCAGTGTTGATTCAATACCTCTGTATTGCAACAACAACGGCACTATAGCTTTAGCGAAGGAACCCAGGTCCTATCAGAAGTCCAGACACATCTTAAGGAGGTATCACCTGATCAGGGAGATCGTAGATCATCGGGAGATCGAGGTGAAGAGAGTAGATATAGAGAATAACACTGCTGATCCATTCACAAAGGCCATTCCCTAGACAAGGTTCGAGAGGCTATTCAAGATGATTGGTCTGCAATATGCCAGTAATCGCCCTTGTGCAAGTGGTAGATTGTTAGTGTTTATGCCCTAGAGGCCATTACTGTATCATACTAGTTTGTATATTACTTAATGGAAGCTTGGGATATTCACATTTGTATTGACAGTCGTGCTAAAAATGGTAGTATGCTACTTGGTTTGTGTCTACTTTAATATGTGCATGTGTTTCTTTTAACATATCGCTTATACATATTAGTAGAGCCCTAAGGATCTTTGCTTGATTACCAGCGTTGTGATGGCAGTCACACTAGTGGGGGCTGGGTAGTCTATAAGCAACTTCCTATACAGGTCCCTAGTCATAGGATTATCGAGACGGGGCATCGATACTCCGGAGTAGGCTGGTGTATACGCTTCTCATCCCAGCTGGGGAGATGGTCTGTCCCACAGCCATCAGTACGTTGTACTGGAGATAGTATGCAGGTGCTCGTTAGGTTACGGGTACACCAGACAGGACTCGCCGGGAACTGCAGGTTTGTACTATACCCATCGTCAGATAGCAGTTCCCAGGTGACATGTGTACAGCTTAGTCCGTCGACTTGACACTGCTACTTCGCCTCGGGTGTGTTCCCACTGTACTTAGATTACTACCCTACCATGTCTCAAAGGAGTCGGGCAAACAGGTACTAGTTGGGTGCAGTCCCGAAGCACTTGGAGGCAGTGGCGGTTAGACAGGCTTGTCTCTCCCGGTATTGGGGGTTGATATCGCACTGTGTATGGAGAGGCATTACGTAAAGTCCCTGGCCAGGGAAAGCGAGATTTACAGGTAGGTTCCAGTAGTTTCTCAAGGTGTAATCGGCTCCGACACGACTTATACCTCTATTAGGGGTCTGACGTTTACTGCCCCCTAGGCCCGATTTGCGATAGTCCTAGACGAACAGACCGGACAGTACGGAGATTGTCACATCAGGCTCAGTAGGAGTTCGGATGGGTTTCCTCATCGACCTTCTTATCGACATCTACGTGTGGACCGTTACGTACAGCTAGTACCGCTTGCGGCTTGTGGTTAAACCCACTGCCAACGTAGTGTCAATTCTTTAAAGTCCCACACAAAGAGTTTCCCTGCACCGGGCAAAAGATGTAGAGGCCGTATGGTTTTACGGTAGGGCCGCGATCACTTACGTACACTTGTGCACGTACTATGATCGGGCAGATAATACTACCAGGATTTGGTTTATCCCAGATTCTAGTATTATACAAATGGATTTTTTCAGTCAAAGATTATGTGTGTTTTTTTGGAAATACGGATGGGAGGGGCAGTCTCGTAAATTCTCTGGAAGCTTTTAGAAGAAGGTGACTTATTTGTGTTTATTTCCTTTTGTGATTTAAACTAAATGAGCTGAAGGATGAGGTGCATGTATGCATTAAATGATCCATGACTCATTGGGTGATTCACGAGATGATTGACCTTATGAATTAAATGAAGCATGATGAATATTAGATCTTTATTCTTTTATATAATATTGTTATGTTTCATGATATTCACAAAGTGAGAAGGATTATTTCATGATTACAAAACACTTCTCTCTCCTCAAGTCTTCATCTTCTTCCTCAAACCTTAAAAGCTCTAATGAGTTGAGAATCCTAGGGTTTAAGTGACTAATTAATTCATCTAAATACTCTACACCCTCTAGGACTTCTAGACTAGCAAGCTAGAAGCCGTAGTTATCTCAGATTTAAGATTGGAGCTCGAACTATAGACTTTCGGGTGGATCATCTTTGACTCGAGGAGGTCGTTGAGGTACCCATGTTCCATAGAGTCTACGTGATGTGGAGTACAAAGATGAAGACCCGAAGGACTTGTAACGTGAGGTATAACTTCGAATCCCAGTAGTTAAACCTCTAGTAGTTTGCTAGCTACGGTTTGTGTTCGATCCTCGGTTTGAGTCGATGTTGCGAAACTCATAAAAATCATTTTTTGCTAATTCCGCCTCCCTGTGGACACGTGGGGTGCATGACATCGACTTACAAATGTATTAACGGTCGTATGAAGAATGTGTGAACAAATCCATTTAAATATTCATCGGTTAAAATGTACCGAGGCAGATGGACAAGAGTATGATAGCTTGAATTGAATTCTCTGAGTGTTGGGATGTCTCTTACACACACGTAGGGGTATATGATTAATGTTTGGATGAAATGTAGGAATGAAGAATAAAGACGATGTTTTATTGAGGGATGATGTGATTTCTAACATCTTTTCATGACTATTAAGATAGGGCTCATGACAACTGAAAAGCCAGTATATTTAGAAACTCTAATTTTCAAAATCATTCTTTTACAATTCTTATCTTTATATGTAACTTTCGCAGTCTTCCTTTTATTGTAGGATTTTGTGGGTGCAATCCACTGAAAACCCTCAGGAGACAACACTTCTCCTACTAGGGACACCTAGAGGTTTAAAGGCTTGTTGCACGTGCTCAGTACAATCGTGTTGCTTACGAAAGTGTGCTAGTTAGTTTTTCTTTTTCTTATATTTTCTCCTTCTCTTGAATAAAATATGTTTGATCGAGACGACCAAAATTAAGTTTGGGAGAATTTGATCAGTCGAAAATATTGCATTCTTGATACATCAATTTCCTTACTTTTTCTAATCATCTAAGGGTGTTTAATGTAAATATAACATGGATTACAAATTCATCTGGAAAATACTAAATACCATGTGTTATAGTTATAATTGACATTCTAGAGAGAAATTGAATGTTTATTACTAGAAGCATGATATTGTATCTCTCAACACTTTTCAGCGAGATTCTGTGCAGAAAATTCTTCGAGTCAAAGAACCGGAATCACAAAAGTGCCGATAAAGTGCATCAAGTCAAAGAATTAAAATCTGGCAGCAACCAAGCAAAGATTAGAAGATTCTAGACATCAAAACAACACCCAAACCCACCAACACCAAGATATAACAGAAATATGATGCAGAGATCCAGTCATATGGCCGCGAAACCGAGGCCGAGTTGGCCGAGTTGCCGTGGATCCGCGGCCGAGTTAGGTCGTCAGCGGTTTATACTTTTCCATAACCTTCTCTTTAACGTCCTAGCTTCCTCAAGACGCTTCATTTACACGTGGCTTCTTCTGGAGCGCTCTGCATAACAACCTTCTTTTAGAAGGCTCCTTGTAACATCCTCATTCTAGAAGACTATCTCTAACAACCTAGCTTTGGAGGGAAGATTCATTTGAATTTATAAAAGGGGATCTAGATCTTCAATTTGGGGGTGGTTCAATTAGTGGAGAGTTAGTTACACAATTGGAGCCACAATTCAAAATTCAAATTCAAGTTGAGTGACACAACATAAGATCCAAAATCAAGAACCATTGAGAAGAAAATTAAGAGAGCAATCAATGATCCTTTATTGCAACGCCGATCATCATCTGAGCAAGAGATCCACGACGATCCGTGACTCACGGCGATTACAAATTCATATGGAAAATACCAAATACCATATATTATAGTTATAATTGACATTCTAGAGGGAAATTGACTGTTTATTACTACACACATGCTATTGTATCTCTCAACACTTTTCAGCGAGATTGTGTGCAGAAAATTCTTCAAGTCAAAGAACCAGAATCGCAAAAGTGTCAATAAAGTGCATCAAGTCAAAGACTTAAAATCTTGCAGCAACCAAGAAAAGATTAGAAGATTCAAGACATCAAAATAACACCCAAAGACCAACACCAAGATACCCCAGAATAATGATGCAGAGATCCAGTCATATGGCCGCGGAACCGCGACCGAGTTGGCCGAGTTGCCGCGGATCTGCGGCCGAGTTAGGTCATCAGCGGTTTATACTTTTCCAGAACCTTCTCTTCGACGTCCTAGCTTCCTCAAGACGCTTCATTTACACGTGGCTTCTTCTGGAGGGCTTGTTCAGACCATAATATTGCATTTTTCATTCCCCTATTCTTATCCGTTTTATAAATAAACAGGTACTCTTGACGCACGTTTGTTGCATGTTACAGGATACAGGCTCTTGGAGAAAATACAGTGAAAAAGACGAAAGTTGATACAGAAAAAGGACTTTTGACCAACAAGTAGACGGATCTTACTCAAGCTGAGACGAAGAACAGTGCAAGGTCCAAAAAGACGAAAGTGAAACAGTCAAAAGATCCTTACAAGTTTTCACTGAAGATCGGTAGAAGACCCAGGAGTCAAACAGGGAAATGTGGTGAAGAAACAAGAAGCCCAAATGCCCATAATACAGCTCAAGAATTTTGGTGAGCTGAGCTCACCAAAGGGCCGCGGAACCGCAGCCCAAGCGCCCTATTGCTGCGGTTCCGCGGCCGTCTAATGCCTGTGTCGGCGCAAACTTTCTGAGTTGGTGCGTCGGTGCGGGTGTTGGGATTTTCCTTGGGCAAATCTGTAATTGCACATGTGCGAGAGTCTGTAACCCTAGTTTCCTTGTTTGCTTATAAATTGTAATAAAAAATTGTAAAACCCTATGCCTCTTTTCAATCAATAAAATTCAGAATTACTGGGAGTTTATTCAAATCTGTTCTATATTGCTTGGAGGGAGCCATCAAACTAGTAAGTAATTTTATTTCTTTGCTTTTTATTCTCTTTTAATTAGTATGTTTGTTCATCCCCTAATGAGCGAGTAATCTCCTCGCTTGTTAGGGTTAGCCTTAGGGAAAGGTTTGAGAGATGTGATCTCTCACCCCTTTCATGCCCCTTCACAAGAATTAGAACTCCATGCATACAGGCACAACCGCTCCCTACGGCACCCTACCCCTCGAGGTAACGGTGACACCGTAGTATATAGGCCCGGTTGCGCGTGTTTTCCATGGGGTTTAGGGTAATTATCGATAAAGGAAGGAGAAGAATCTAGATGAAGAAACATCTTCCCAAAAGATTCTAATTCACTTTATTGATAATTACCACAACATCTAATAGATCAAAAATAGGGCAATGAAAGCGGTGAGGAAACCTTTAATCTCCAAACTTCTCCTAAACCTAACCCTAGCAAGACTTTAATTTAGATTAATTTAGTTTAGTGATAGATCGAGTTTTTAGATTTAATCAATCCAATACAACATTTGGAATCAACTCGTAAAGACGCATTAAGATAATTACCCATCTCTGTGGATCGACCCGTACTCACCGGCTAGCTGCAAAGCGACGCCGTTTCTGATTGCGGTTAACAAAAATTTTCATATTAATCAAATGGCGCCATTGCCGGGGATGGCACAAAATTTCTTTCTGTGTAATTTCGGGTTGATATAAATTTTAAAAATTATAGAAATCTGAAAATAAAATTAAAAAAAAGAAATAAAAAAATTATCAATTTTGATCTGTTTGAAGGGTGTATCTTTTGAATTTTGCAGGAATAGCGAAGAAGCTCGGATCTGGAATTTTACAGAAGGCAAATTAGAAAAGTGCATATCAGAACAGAGGAGAAACATCACAACAGAACCGTACAATTTTTACAGAGCCCTAATTCTACCAGAATACTGCGGAACCGCGGCTTTGACATACCAATAGCCGCGGAACCGCGGCCACTTTGGCCCTTCAGTGCGCGATATTTTCTGGTCTGTTTTCTCCTTCTCCCCTCTGAAAATCCCCATATATCTTTTGTGAAAATTTTCTGCAGGATTTCTTTGCGCTAAAAATCTTCTCTCCCCTTCTAAATAACAGATTTTTTGCAGGTTTCTTTGCGCCGCGCTAAAAAAAATTTGATTGCAAGTGAATTTTATTGTTTTGCATAATTTAATCGGACTTTAAGGGGCTAATTGACCAAACTCAGATTGGGTGGGGATTTCATCTCCCTTCCCAGGACCCCAGAAAACACTTAAAACATTTTGCATCGACCATAATTAATTAAAAAAAAATACTAGACTCAGACCTAAGGACATCGAGCTCAATAGGAAAAGGACTAGTATTGCATCGACCGTTTATCCTAACTGACTTTGCGGTGTCTAGGCTAGTGGTTTTTAATTAGGCCCACTATTGTGGTTCCTTCCCACTTACCTGGCCGTACTTGTCGGTGAAGAGGCGGTTTGAGCTCCTATTTCTAGCCCTAGTTAGGAGCTGTCTAGTAGACCTAGGCGACCCTAGATCTAGGCCTGATTGTGCATGTGTGGTTGATAGCAATTGTGTCACGAGTATCTTTTCAAAACTTCTTTGCAAAACTCACACATAAACAAAAGAAAAAAAATCTTTTCAAAACTTGCAACTTGTCGCCAAGAAAACTTGCAACTCATTTCCACCACTTCCCTTCACTGACGTTATCTTACCCCCACATTCTGTCTTTCTTTTTTCTGACTACACTACCACTTTTAGTGTATGTCATTTTGGACTAGAGATACTAACGCCCGATTAGTCCGTGTTTCGTTGGTACCGATCGACGAATCCTTCGTCGACATTCCGTCCATTTCCTTACCTCCACCTTCAAATTCTTCTTTCGAAGGTATGCCGGGACACGACCCCAACGATACCTTACCGACGGGAATGATTCCACCTCCGTTAGGTGTGAATAACCCGAATCTTCCGCCTGTTGTAGCGCCCGCACGAGTTGTGCTCCAGGATCTCTTCTACCCCGTCCGCACTTCTTTACCTACATGTCTTTCACCCCCACCGGCAAATGGGGACAATTTTGAAATAAAACCACATTTCATCAATATGCTGCCAAAAATTTCATGGTTTGGAATCTGAAGATGCATATATCTTTATCAATAAATTCCAAAACGTTTGCGCTATGATGAAAACAACCCAATTAAGTGATGACGCTATAAGGCTAAGGGTCATTCCTTTCACCTTATGTGACCTAGCGGAGAAGTGGCTATATAGCACCGCATCACATTCCATTAGAAATTGGGACGAGTTTGTGAGAGCTTTTCTGAAAAAGTTCTATCCTCATCACAAAACTGCTAGAATCCACAACGAGATTATACAATTTTCACAGCTTCCTTCCGAACTATTTTGGAAGTGCTTCGAGAGATTTAAAGACCTACTTGTTCAATGCCCTCATCATGGGATCGAAAGTTGGCAACTTTGCCAAACATTATACGAGGGATTGAACTCGGCAACGAAGCAGTTGCTAGAAACCATATGTCAAGGTCATTTTCTCTTCAAGTCTAGCGACGAAGCTTGGCAGTTTCTTGAGGATCTTAGTGAGCAAACAATTCAGTGGGAGAGTACCAAGACCACATCATCTTCTTCTGTTGGTCAATCTAGGGCAGGCATACACCAAGTGGATATGTCGATTGCTATGAAGGCCGGGATGGCCGCACTTATGAAAAAGCTAGAAGCCATTGAGACAAAAATCTCATCGTCTTCTCCTGCCCCTACTTTACCCACACGAACTGTTTGTGTTTGTTGTTCGAATCTATCACATCTAACCGAAGAGTGTCCTTATAATGCACCTATTCAAGGACAAGATCAAGTCAATACTGCATTTCAGCAACGACAACGAAAAGATCCGTACTCTTCGACATACAATCAGGGGTGGAGGAGTCACTCAAATTTCGCTTGGAACCAAAATCAACAAGTCCAAGGAAATAACAATTTTCAAAGACCTCCTCCACAAAAACAACAAGCAGCTTCACAAACTCAAAACCAGCAACCTTTCCAACAACCACCTTATACAAATCAAACGAACAATTTGATTCAACCAAATGATGATAAGGTTATCTCGCTCGAAAAAAGTCTAGATGCATTTCTTAAGCAATCTAAAGAATCCGCAGCAAGATTTGAAAATTATGTTCAGTCTTTGATGCATAACAATGCCTCACACGATCAAAGTATCAAATCTATTGAGGCACAAATTGCACAATTAACTGTTGCGTTGAGCGAGAGAGAAAAGGGAAAGCTTCCATATCAACCATTGCCAAATCCCGGTCACACAAAAAACGCATATCACAATCACAATGTAAATGCAGTGACCACGTTGAGATCCGGAAGAGTGTTGCAGAATAATGTGGAAACAAGTGATGACATCCCCGCCGGTGGTTCTTCTTCTTCTTTTTCTTCTTCTTCTTCTCCATCGTCACCTTCCCCTTCGTCATTTTCTCCACCCTCTTCTTCACCTTTTTCTTTAGAGCCTATTCTCCACCCTTCACATGGCTCTACTTCTTCTAGCTCGAACGGACCCATTTCTCACAACATGAACACATCTACACCGGGATCCGTTCCGACTCCACATTTTACTCCAAAGACATTTGACTCAACGAATTTTCAAAATGCTCCATTCCCAAACAGGTTGAGTCCTAATAAACCAACTGCACAAGTGGAGAAGATTGTGGAGATATTTAAGAAGGTTAGCATAAATTTACCTCTCTTGGATGCAATCCAACAAGTCCCTTCATACGCGAAAATCATAAAGGGCTTATGCACCTCGAAGAGAAAGGCATCTCAAGTACCCAAGAAAGTGCTAGTGGCTAGTGCAGTGAGCAATGCTATTAACCACCATTAAACCTTACCCCAAAAACGAAAGGACCCCGGCTGTCCTACGATTTCAATCACAATTGGGGATAAGAAAATTAATCGAGCACTTTTAGATCTTGGGTCTAGTGTTAACCTGATTCCCTACTTCGTGTACGAACAATTAGGGGTTGGAGAGTTGAAACCCACTCGTTGTACTCTCCAAATGGCTGATCGATCAATCACCCATCCAAGGGGTCAGCTAGAGGATGTGTTGATCAAACTGGGGGAGTTCATATTCCCCGTTGATTTTATTGTTATGGATACACAACCTGTTGCTAACCCAAGAAACCAAATTCCGGTGATCCTAGGTCGACCATTTTTGGCCACTTCCAATGCTGTAATAAACTGTCGCAATAGCTCCATGACTCTATCCTTTGGGAAGATGTCTAGTGAGTTCAATATTTATAAGATGGGAAGTCTGCCCCCCGTGCCTAAAACTAATACACGAGATGTTTGCTCTATTCACGAAATCACGCAGGAGGACTGCGAGCTTGAAAGATTTCTATTTGATGAAAACAGTTTTGACGCCACTAGTGCGTCCCTCCTTGAGCCTACCACAGTTGACACAACCGATATGGATTTTGAATGTTTCACTTTTTTGGATGATGACGACTTACAGCCCGAATATGAGTCTTTTGAATTTGTGGATGAGTTACTTGAACCATCTGAATCGGTTGTTTGCAGTGATTTCGAACCTGTGTTGGAGTCTTTTGAGTTCGAGGTAGATTCCGCAATGATTCTTTCGCCTCCGAAACTCGAACTCATGTCCTTACCGCCTCACCTTAAATATGCTTACATAGGTGAAAATGAGACCTTTCCCATTATAATATCAGCTTCTCTAGCCCTTGAGCAAGAGAACGCCCTTTTGATGGTCTTACAAGATAGGCGGCAAGTTTTCGGTTGGACTGTGGCGGACATCGAGGAGATCAGTTCCCTTATAATTGAATATCATATGAAATTGATGGATGATGCCAAGTCAATAGAGGACCCACAGGAACATTTTGGGGATATTGTGGTTAGTCAACCTCCTCTTTTAGAAGTTGAACCACCCCCATTTCTTTTAATAAGCTACGAGAATTCCAATATTCCACTGATTGCTGATCATTCGCATTCTCGTTTTGATTCATCACCACCTCTTGTCTATTCACCTCCATACTTTCCACACCACCACTTCTATCTTCCCCAATTCTTTTTGGACCTCCACAACTTATTCTTCCACCAACCAATACTCCATACTAATAAAATTTTCAACTGGTTGGTGTTGACTTTTTTTCTATGCAAAGTTTGGCAGTAATATCTAACATAGTTTAAATGAAGTTTGGAGGAGGGCCTTTTTGTATATATTTTTTTGTTAACAATAAAAAAATTATAAATAAATAAGCAGGGAAGTGCCGGTATTTTAACCCTCTTGGTTTAGCATGACAGTGAGGACACTGTCAAGTTCAAGTTTAGGGGTATGCTCGGTACGTCTTCTTCCTTCGCATTCATTTGTACATATTTTTGCATTTGCATACTTATTTGAAAACCCATAAAAATTAAAAAATTTTGAAAAATTATAAAAATAATTGTATTCAATTTTGGCCTTATTTGACTAGAGTTTGACATATAGGTTAACTAGCTAGGAACAACTAGATCTTAGACTTAGTGAATTAAAAACCCAAAAAATAACATTCCTTAAAGTTTAACGGTAGAAAGTATATGGCTTGTAGTTTATTTAGAAATAGGAAAATTTTGGGTTCACTTCTTGGACTAAGTCGAAACAAGGGAAGAGTATTGATGTTCTTATTAGAGTATAAGTTTGAAAAATAGTTCCTAGCTTAAGTCTAGATTCTGAAAATGTATACCCTACAACTTGCACAATCATGCACCTTGAAACTTGGAATAGTAGAAGAGACCTTGAATTGCTCTTGTCTAAAGTCCTTAGTACAATGAAAATAAAGAAAAAAAAAGTGAATAAAAAAAATGGACACTGGTTTTTGTGATTACTTAAGGCTGTAAAAATAGAAAAATCTTTAGCGAGGGTGCTTCATCACCTAGTGCCTTAGACCAACTGGTTTGGGAGTCACTGCTAAAACCTTGGGTATTGCAAAAACTAGGAAGTACGCTTTAAAGTGCTAACGCATCTTGTAATCGGTTGTTGGTACCTCAAGAAGTATTAACAGTCGCATGAAGGATGTGTAAGCGAAATTCAAAATTAACGAATTAATAAGTGCTTTGGATAATGGACGAGAGTACGATTGCTTGATTTGAATTTCTAAGTGTAGGGGTGATATTTACATACACGTGGGGATATGTGATTAGAGTTTAGATGAGAGAAAGGAATGAAAGATAGAACTTGTATCTTTAGTAGAGTTGATAGAAATTCCTAAATAGAGATGAAACCCTAGAAGGAAGACTTAAGAGATGCCAAAAGCTAAGTAGGTCTACATAACATATATAATCATAAGTTAGATGATTAGGAAGCGTGAAGAATGTGGGTGGATAGTTTGCGAGTCAAAAGATAATAGAATTCCTTGTTAGAAGACCTAATTGAAAAACAAAAGTAAATGGGCTGAATTGATAGGATTTTGTAGGTAGTATCCGCTGAAAACCCTCAGGAGACAACACTCCTCCTACTAGGGACACCTAGAGGTTTAACGACTTGTTGCACGTGCTCAGTGCAATCGCGTTTCCCTGCGAAAGTGCGGTTAGGATTATTTTTTTATTGAATAAAAATAATAATAAGTTTGCTCGAGGACGAGCAAAAGATAAGTTTGGGGGTATTTGTTCAGACCATAATATTGCATTTTTCATTCCCCTATCCTTATCCGTTTTATAAATAAACAGGTACTCTTGACGCACTTTTGTTGCATGTTACAGGATACAGGCTCTTGGAGTAAATACAGTGAAAAATACGAAAGTTGATACAGAAAAGGGACTTTTGACCAACAAGTAAACGGATCTTACTCTAGCTGAGATGAAGAACAGTGCAAGGTCCAAAAAGACGAAAGTGAAACGGTTAAAAGATCCTTACAAGTTTTCACTGAAGATCTGTAGAAGACGCAGAAGTCAAACAGAGAAAAGTGGTGAAGAAACAAGAAGCCCAAATGCCCATAATACAGCTCAAGAATTTTGGTGAGCCGAGCTCACCAAAGGGCCGCGGAACCGCGGCCCAAGCGCCCTATTGCCGCGGTTCCATGGCCGTCTAATGCCCGTGTCGGCGCAAACTTTCTGAGTTGGTCCGTCGGTGCGGGTGTTGGGATTTTCCGTGGGCAAATCTGTAATTGTACATGTGCGAGAGTTTGTAACCCTAGTTTCCTTGTTTGCTTATAAATTGTAATCAAAAATTGTAAAACCCTATGCCTCTTTTCAATCAATAAAATGTTAGTTATATATATGCCCTAGAGGCCATTACTATACATAGGATGTATATTGTAGTGGATGCTGGGACATATATAGGGAGGACTTTCTTGCTCGACAAGATAGTATGCTATCTGGTTGCTCATTACCTTAACGTGTACACTGATTGTCTCTCTGTTACATGTTGGTAAAGCACTTAGGATATGTACTTGACTACCTGGACTATGATGCGGATCATACTAGTGGGGACATGGTAGTCCATAAGTACATCCTTCAAAGTCCCTAGTCGTGGTTGTATCGAGACGGGGCATCGATATACCAGAGTAGACTAGCGTATACCTTCTCGACCCATACAGATAGGCGATGGATGATCCCATATCCATTGGTGTTTGACATCAGAGATAATATACGGGTGCTCAGTAGAGACTGGGTACACTGGACGGACTCGCCGAGAACTCCCAGATGGTATTATACCTTACGTCAGATGGCAGTTCTCTGGTGACACTGGTACAGAGTAGTCTGTTGACCCGAGATCGTCATAGAGTCTTGTGTGGTTCCCACTGTGCTTTGATTTCCATCTTACCACGTCCAAGTGGGCGTGCAAAACGGTGGTTTTTGGGTACAGTCCCGAGTCACATGGAGGCAATGAGCGATAGGAGGGGATTCGTCTCTCCCGGTATAGGGGGTTGATGTTGCGCTGTGTTCGATTGGCTATAACAGGAAATCCCTGGCCAGGGTTGCTGAGATTTACTGGTAAGTGTTACCAGTAGTTTCTCGAATAGTTATAGACCTCATATCGACACGACTTATCGAGCTATTGGGGTCTGACGTTTACCACCCCTAGGCGAGATATGCGACATATCAGACGAACAGACCGGACTGTACGGTAAGTGTTACTGGTTGGATTCACTGGAGTGTGAGCGGGCTTGCTCGTCGATCTTCTGATTGCTCAATACCCGGGTGGCCGTTACGTTTGGCAGACCGCTTGCGGCTTGTGGGTGTTTGATATGATCATCGCCTGCTGCCGGCGTATTGACGAGTCTTTAGAGTCCTACACAGAGGTTTCCTGGCTCAAGCGAAACGAAATAGGAGCGCATATGAGATATGTGCGGGACCGAGAATAATGCGTGTATGTGATACCGTGTTATATTCTTGCGATGAATGTTTCAAATGGTTGTATGCGATATAACCTAGTTATCGAATCATGGATTGATTCGATAAGCCGATACATTGGATATTAGTCGGTTATATGTGATATGACCGGATCGTTAAATCAAGTGTTGATTTAATGATTTAATACATAATTATATATTTGATATATTACTTTGCATTAACTAGTATCGGTTCACTTTAAATGGATTTTCTCGCTCGGATGTGCGCATTATATATGTGATATGATTTTGTGCACATGCTTGTATCATGTTTGATGGTGCATGTAAAATTGGTTAAGTATAAAGAATTAAACCTTGGTTAATGAAATGGTTAGGGTTTATTATTTGCTTATTCATTTTATTCATTTATTTATTCTTTTGGAAAAAGAAAAGGAAATGATAAAATGGTGGCATTCTTTGTTCTTTCATGAAGCTTCATGAATACTTTGACTTTGTGACCACTTTGTCTCATCCTTAACCCTAACCATTCCACTTAACCCTAATTAATTCTCTACACCTAACAATGGTTCTATTATGATAAGAATTCATTATTCTTTTCATTTTAGAATTAACTTATCATAACACTTTCTTCTTCTTCTTCTTCATTTTCTTCAATGAAGAAAGCTTCACATCATCAATGGTGATTGATGAAAATGAATGAGAAATCCAATTCTAAAGTGAACCCACTTCCCATTTCTTCATCCTCTACCTCTTGCCAAGTAGTAGAGTGTGTTTCCTTCACATGTTTTCTGGACTTGGTGAAGTTGGAGCTTGATCTAGCGATGCCTCGACGTAGATCATCTTCGGCACGTCGTCGATGACCTAGCCTGCTCTTTCTCCGATGAAGCCGACGCTAGAGCCCGGGATTTGATTTGGACAGCGGAGAGGACCTCATCACGGATCCGTGGAGGTGGAGGACCGGATCTACAAAGGTTGTATTTCCGTTTACTTGTAGTTAAGTGTTAACTAGTTTATTGTTTCGCCTAGAAATCTAGCCAACGATCCGTTCTAGGGTTTCTCGGCACCGTTTAAATTTGAAATTTGCATGGTTGATGCCTTGTGAGACCTCATTAGGGTGCCTAGGAACCCTACAGTGGTATCAGAGCCTAGCTAGAGCTTTAGGCGAAGTCTAGACGGAATTTGAAACCCGAACGAACCCGAAACCCAATTCAAAAATAGCTCTCTGTCCTTTTTTCAAAAACTGGGATTTTTCCAGATTAAAAATGCTTAAAAAATTCAGCAGGGAAATCTAAGAATCACGGTGCAAAATTTTACTCATGAACAGTCAAAACGGCGGCGGAACCGCGGCAGAAGCCTAGTTTCTGCGGCGGTTCCGCGGCCCATTGATGATGTCAGCTTTCCTTGTTTGCACAGTAATTCCTTTTTTCTGAAGTTGGATTTTCTGGGAATTTTTAATATTTATTCAAGAGTTGAATTTTTCTGGGTTGTTTTGGGGATTCGAAAGTTCGATCGGATTATCAAATTTTGTCTGTGTGGCTTTCCGGATAAATTTTTAGAATATGTTAAAAAGTTCGACCGGATATAAATACCCACCTTTTCCCCTGTCGGGAAATTTCCAAGTGTTGGATCTTTCCGTAGTTTAACGACGTTCTAAGTAGTGCAAGTAACGCGATGGTCCCTCTAGAAGACAACAAACCTTAACTCGATCATGTGACCGTCTTGAACTGCCCTTTGAACCTTCGGGTTTGGGCAGTACGGCGTGCCACATGTGAGGCGTTGGCTTGACCCTTCTACGGCTGGACCGTTGGTACTGAGGCACGAACTGAATGTTTTTAGACTTGTTTCATGTGTTGATCTGTATCGGGAAAACTTGGGTGTTTGAATGCTCGATCGGAAAGTTTAACATTTTTTATTTATCTGGAAAGTGATACAATAATTGGAATTCACAAAAAGTTATGAGATAACTGAATGAATGTTATAAACATAGCACTTTAGTCTCACTTGATCGGTTGCCACGGAATTTTGATGTGATCAAAAGTCCGTCGCAATCACGTAGCGTACGCGGATACTCGCCGGGTAAACTTAATAAACAGCTACACCCCATAGCCCCGACGAAGTGACTGTAGGAGAACCCCGTCGCCGAAAGCATCCGTTCGGGTGCTAGCGGTAGCGGTGTTCCGCCTTGGTGCACTTCGTCGAAGGTATCGGGGGTGCGGCCGTCTACTAAAGTTTGCGACGAGCATTCGATCAGGATGTCGGGAATCTTGTTGAATTGCCCGACTTGGTATTGAAAAGTGTTTTCGATTTTGAGACTAAAATGCGGGGTTTATAATTGTTAGGCATGTGATGTCTAAGTAATTCATTTGGTCAGGCATGCGATGTCTGAGGTGGTTGCGGATTCCAACTGTTGTAGTTTTATACTTTCTTTTCTGTGACCGTAAGTATAATATGTGATATCGCCGGTTTCGTTGCTATATGTCAACGACAATTGGGATACGCATATTTACTTACGTTGATGACATGTGATGTTATGTGTTGCTGGATATGTTATATTGGATCGTCGTGTTTGAATAGCCGGGGGGTTTTTATGTGAGATGAGTTTTTTTTCATTTTCATTCATGTAAAAACTTGTATGTAATATTCTTTTATTGGGGCACTTCCAGGTTGCGGAAGATGTCACCATTTGTATATTATTTACTTTTCTGCACTAGGATAGACCCAAGGAGGGGAGCACAAGTAACCGGGTTCTGGAGTCCAGTGGGAGTCCAACTCGAGGAGTCGAGTCCGGGTCTCCTAACTCTAGAATTGGTAGGGTTGCTTGCCGCTCTCATAAGGGTCTAGGGGTGTGGGTTTGGCTATTCATAGCGACCGTGGAATCCGTGTTTTATACTGGCTCGTATTGAAAACACGGACGTCCTTGTATATCCAATATTTCATATGTTTCTTCTGCTGCGATATCTGTGATGTGATCATATGATATGTTCTGTGATGGATACTATATATAGTATATATGATATATTATATAGGCGTTACTTATGTTTTACACCCGCGCTAGCCCTGCCCCGCTCTGCCGTTAGTTACCTAACCTAACGGTGCACGAGGGGACATCGAGACGAATGCGGATGGCATAAGTGTACGTCGTATTTATCTGTGATGTTTAGGTACTTAAATGATAGGACTTCATTAATGTGATTAATGAAAGAAAAAGAAACCTAAGATGTTGTAGAATCGAATTTCAAAATAAAACAGGTAGCTACAGTTCTTGCTTTGCACAGCGGTATATGTGATATATCCTGCACCTTATTCGATGAGGAAAGGACCGAGATCCCTTCACCGGGAGTGACTCCTTTAGCAATAACTGGCAGATGCTACACACTCGGTTTATCTTTTGATTGCTTTTAAGAGTTCTGCTTTGCACAGTGATATATATGATATATCCCGCACCTCATTCGAAGAGGAAAGGACCGACGATCCCTTCACCGGGAGTGACTCCTTTAGCAAAACTAGAAAAACCTCAAAAGCACTCCATTTTAAAATCATTTGATTCTACAACGATATCAAGTTCATTACGCAATAGGTTTTCAGAAAAACCTGTCGTAGCCCTCCGTCATTTCAGATATGTACTAGTTAGTATTCGTGCTGCGGTAGTTTGGCATTCGTCAAGGCGTAGTGTACGGTAGCTAACTAGTATTTATCTGCTTGAGCATATGATGCGATTGGATTAGGATATTCGTACGGCGTTGTTTGGCATTCGTCAAGGGTCGTGCGGGTGGGTTTAATTCGATCAAGAAATGTACGGGTTGAACTTGACTAGTGGACTATGGGTTGTTTGGCATTCGTCAAGGTCATAGAACACTAGGGGCAAAATATTATCGGGAATTTCAAGTGTTGAAATTTGCAATGAGATTGCATACCTTCTATGAGATAGTTGGATCCCGATACCCGCTGCGAGTAAGAGTTACTCCTGGGAGAGTTTTACACGTTGCAATTAGTCGATCAAGTAGGTGTCTAGAAAGGTGTTAACGAGGTTACGCCTCTGCCAAAATGAGGTTTACATTAATTAGGTTCGTGCGAAAGCACGGGGGACCTCCCTCAAAGTACCGACACTGGCCTGGCTGAAAGATTGGCGAACTTGTAGTGCGTAATTAATCCCGGCTAGTCTTTCCTTTTAGGGTTTGAAGGAAGATTTGATAAAAAGCAGTGGGAACCATCCTGATTAGATAAAATAATAACCAATCTACTCTTGCAAGAGCACACGCTGAGTTTTTTCTTCTCTCTCTCTCCAGGTAGCGACCATATCACGCCTTAATCAAGATAATAATACGGATTATTGACCGAACCCGCTTGTTATACTGAGCTGGGGAACGTTGGTCCCGCTCCAACTTATAATTGTTATAAGACAGAGCAGGAAATTAGGGATTACCAGAATTCCCGTGCCGCCCAAACGAGGAGAGTGCATGATGATGCATCATCTTCGGGTGTGTTCATTACAGAGAACTGTTTCTCAGTATCCTTTACGTCCTGGGTATGTGATACCAGATCAGGATCCCAGATATGTAATCTGTTACATAGGGCTACAGAAAGGTAGAGAACTGAGAACGGGTGATAAGTTACATGAAGCAGAAAACGGGGCAAGAGTTGCAGCCAAGTCTGTTGGTCACTGTCACCCTGTATTACCAATACATTGATTCTGAACGAATGTTATTATATACCGAACCTGATATGCAAAATCATATCTGTCTCTTTATTAGTAAAGAAACGATAAAATTTTGTATTGTTGGATAATGTTTTGAACATTTCCTATATCAAAAGTTGATCTGTTCAGGCACGTTATCTAAAAGCATTGATGTTCCAAATCAAACTACAGTTCTTTAGTATACAGAACACACACAAGAGGAAGAGTTCAAAAATGAACGAATCCTTCTTGAGGCATTGTAGACTAGGTCATATCAATGCGACCCGACTAGCTAAAGTTACATGTAGATGCATATTTAAATCAGTTTGAATTTACATCTTGTGAAACTTGCCATTCATGTCACAAAGATATAATGACACCAGCTCTGTTTATTGGAAACAGAGAAAGAGTTAGTGAACTCTTGGGATGATACATGTTGATGTATGTAGGTCCCCTATCTACACATGCCAAGAATGGTTCTTTGTACTTCATTACATTCTCTGATAATCTCTCAAGATTTAGACATATGTTCCTGTTGAAACACAAGTCTGAACCTTTTGAGATATTCACGGAATATAAGTTAGAAGTAGAGAACCAAAATTACGGGTATAAGTATTATGTCTTTTTTATGAGATCAAGGAGGAGAATACTTGAGCACGGAATTCTTGAACTATTCTAATGGAGAATGAGATTCTTTCACAGCATTACTCCCCCGTATACACCATAGCACGATGGTATATCGGGGCGGAGCAATCACACCCTATGTGATAAGGTGTGCTCTATGATGAGTACTACTGAGTTACCTATTTCCTTTTGGGAGTTATGCACTTGAGAAGCTACATACCTATTGAATAGGGTTCAAATCAAATCAGTTGCCTACCACTCCATATAAGATATGGTATGGGAAGAGCCCATATCTTAAGTTAGTTAAGATTTGGGGTTTTCCGGCCTATGTCTAAAAGCAAAATCCGGACAAGCTCGAGGCAAGGTCTGTAATGTAGAACTGGAAAGGTTCCAGCTATACAAACTACAGCAGATGATTTGATAGAACCAAAGGATTCAGTAGATACCGACGAACCTCGGCCTCTCCGCTGATCTAGTAGGGTTCCTCACCCACCTGAGAGATACTTCGGTTACTCTATGACAGTGGGAGCGAGGATTGCATGATGGGATGATGACCCAACTAGTTTCGAGTTGGCCATCAGGAGTGGGACTCTGTAAGAATGGCTGGATGCTTAGCGATCTGAGATGGAATCCTTATACACCAACAAAGTATGGACTTTGGTTGCTATATCTGAAGGGTTAAATCCTCATCAGGAGCAAGTATATCTTGAGAAGATTACTTGGTGTACATCGAAAAGTTGAGACTTTCAAAGCTAGACTTGTTAAAAGTTTGCATCATTGACCAGCTGTGGATAATGATGAAACCTTTTCAAGTACCTATGCTTAAGTCTATCCAGATCCTACTTGCCACGGCTACATACCATGACTACGATATCTGGTGGTTGGGTGTCATGACAGCTTTTCTAAATGATGTTTTAGAAGAGTGCGTCTATAAGTACACAGCCAGAGGGCCTCGTAGACAGTGGGAGCAGCGGAAACGTATGCAAGATGCTTTATAAGATAAAGCAGGCATCGTGGAGATGGAACGTCTGTTTTGATGTGTTAGTCAAAGAGTTTGACATCATCAAAATGGTAGATGAACCTTGTATGAACAAAAAGGTAGTAGGGAGTATGGTGACGATCCTCGTAGAGTACGTGGATGACGTACTCTTGATAGGGAAGGAGTTTCCTATGCTACGCTCGGTCAATCTCCGCTTATCACAATAATTCTCTACATAGGATCAAATTGATACCTACTAAATCCTGGATTTTGGATCTATGAGATAGATCTAATTGGATGTTAGGATTCTCACTAGTTGTAGTGAGATGGTATCAATTGATTCTGGGGAGAATCACTGGAAGGGTTCCAGGGTGATAAGGACGACTGAAACTCAGTCACAGGCATTGTCTTTACCCTCAGTAAAGGGACGGTATGTTGGAAGAGTTCCAAGCAAGATACCGTGACACACTAGACGATAAAGGCAGGATACATCGCTACTTAAGATGCTACCAAAGAGGCTGTTTGGGTGTATATTGGTTCATGAGATGAACTACGTTCCTACCATTGTGAGACAATGGAGTTGTGGCTTATGCCGAGGAACGCCGGTCCCATCAGTGATCCAGACATATTCTAAGGCAATATCACCTGATCATGGAGATGGTTGATCTCCAGGGTGATCGAGGTTTGGAGAGTAGACTCAGAGGACAACACAGCGGATCCACTCACAAAGACCTGTTCCCAGAGAGAGATTTTTATGGGATGGTTGAGTATGAGATACTACAACCACTGCTATCAGATGGCCCTAGTGCAAGTGGGATATTGTTAGTTATATGTATGCCCTAGAGGCCATTACTATACATAGGATGTATATTCTAGTGGATGCTGGGACATATATAGGGAGGACTTTCTTGCTCGACATGATAGTATGCTATCTGGTTGCTCTTTACCTTAACGTGTACACTGATTGTCTCTCTGTTACATGTTGGTAAAGCCCTTAGGATATGTACTTGACTACCTGGACTATGATGCGGATCATACTAGTGGGGACATGGTAGTCCATAAGTACATCCTTCAAAGTCCCTAGTCGTGGGTGTATCGAGACGGGGCATCGATATACCAGAGTAGACTAGCGTATACCTTCTCGACCCATACAGATGGGCGATGGATGATCCCATATCCATTGGTGTTTGACATAAGAGATGATATACGGGTGCTCAGTAGAGACTGGGTATACTGGACGGACTCGTCGAGAACTCCCAGATGGTATTATACCTTACGTCAGATGGCAGTTCTCTGGTGACACTGGTACAGAGTAGTCTGTTGACCCGAGATCGTCATAGAGTCTTGTGTGGTTCCCACTGTGCTTTGATTTCCATCTTACCACGTCCAAGAGGGCATGCAAAATGGTGGTTTTTGGGTACAGTCCTGAGTCACAAGGAGGCAATGAGCGATAGGAGGGGATTCGTCTCTCCCGGTATAGGGGGTTGATGTTGCGCTGTGTTCTATTGGCTATAACAGGAAATCCCTGGCCAGGGTTGCTGAGATTTACTGGTAAGTGTTACCAGTAGTTTCTCGAATAGTTATAGACCTCATATCGACACGACTTATCGAGCTATTGGGGTCTGACGTTTACCACCCCTAGGCGAGATATGCGACATATCAGACGAACAGACCGGACTGTACGGTAAGTGTTACTGGTTGGATTCACTGGAGTGTGAGCGGGCTTGCTCGTCGATCTTCTGATCGCTCAATACCCGGGTGGCCGTTACGTTTGGCAGACCGCTTGCGGCTTGTGGGTGTTTGATATGATCATCGCCTGCTGCCGGCGTATTGACGAGTCTTTAGAGTCCTACACAGAGGTTTCCTGGCTCAAGCGAAACGAAATAGGAGCGCATATGAGATATGTGCTGGACCGAGAATAATGCGTGTATGTGATACCGTGTTATATTCTCGCGATGAATGTGTCGAATGGTTGTATGCGATATAACCTAGTTATCGAATCATGGATTGATTCGATAAGCCGATACATTGGATATTAGTCGCTTATATGTGATATGACCGGATCGTTAAATCAAGTGTTGATTTAATGATTTAATGCATAATTATATATTTGATATATTACTTTGCATTAACTAGTATCGGTTCACTTTAAATGGATTTTCTCGCTCGGATGTGCGCATTATATATGTGATATGATTTTGTGCACATGCTTGTATCATGTTTGATGGTGCATGTAAAATTGGTTAAGTATAAAGAATTAAACCTTGGTTAATGAAATGGTTAGGGTTTATTATTTGCTTATTCATTTTATTCATTTATTTATTCTTTTGGAAAAATAAAAGGAAATGATAAAATGGTGGCATTCTTTGTTCTTTCATGAAGCTTCATGAATACTTTGACTTTGTGACCACTTTGTCTCATCCTTAACCCTAACCATTCCACTTAACCCTAATTAATTCTCTACACCTAACCATGGTTCTATTATGATAAGAATTCATTATTCTTTTCATTTTAGAATTAACTTATCATAACACTTTCTTCTTCTTCTTCATCTTCTTCAATGAAGAAAGCTTCACTTCATCAATGGTGATTGATGAAAATGAATGAGAAATCTAATTCTAAAGTGAACCCACTTCCCATTTCTTCATCCTCTACCTCTTGCCAAGTAGTAGAGTGTGTTTCCTTCACAAGTTTTCTGGACTTGGTGAAGTTGGAGCTTGATCTAGCGATGCCTCGACGTAGATCATCTTCGGCACGTCGTCGATGACCTAGCCTGCTCTTTCTCCGATGAAGCCGACGCTAGAGCCCGGGATTTGATTTGGACAGCGGAGAGGACCTCATCACGGAGCCGTGGAGGTGGAGGACCGGATCTATAAAGGTTGTATTTCCGTTTACTTGTAGTTAAGTGTTAACTAGTTTATTGTTTCGCCTAGAAATCTAGCCAACGATCCGTTCTAGGGTTTCTCGGCACCGTTTAAATTTGAAATTGGCATGGTTGATGCCTTGTGAGACCTCATTAGGGTGCCTAGGAACCCTACATAAAATTCAGAATTGCTGGGAGTTTATTCAGATCTGTTCTATATTGCTTGGAAGGAGCCATTAAACTAGTAAGTAATTTTATTTCTTTGCTTTTTATTCTCTTTTAATTAGTATGTTTGTTCATCCCCTAATGAGCGAGTAATCTCCTCGCTTGTTAGGGTTAGCCTAAGGGAAAGTTTTGAAAGATGAGATCTCTCACCCCTTTCCTGCCCCTTCACAAGAATTAGAACTCCATGCATACACGCACAACCGATCCCTACGGCACCCTACCCCTCGAGGTAACAGTGACACTGTAGTATAAAGACCCGGTTGCGCGTGTTTTCCATGGGGGTTAGGGTAATTATCGATAAAGGAAGGAGAAGAATCTAGAGGAAGAAACATCTTCCCAAAAGATTCTAATTCACTTTATTGATAATTACCACAACATCTAATAGATCAAAAATAGGGCAATGAAAGCGGTGAGGAAACCTTTAATCTCCAAACTTCCCCTAAACCTAACCCTAGCAAGACTTTAATTTAGATTAATTTAGTTTAGTGATAGATCTAGTTATTAGATTTAATCAATCCAATACAACATTTGGAATCAACTCGTAAAGACGCATTAAGATAATTACCCATCTCTATGGATCGACCCGTACTCACCGGCTAGCTGCAAAGTGACGCCGTTTCTGATTGCGGTTAACACAAATTTTCCTATTAATCAGGGCTCTGCATAACAATCTTCTTCTAGAAGGCTCCTTGTAACAATCTCATTCTAGAAGGCTCTCTCTAACAACCAAGCTTTGGAGGGAAGATTCATTTGAATTTATAAAAGGGGATCTAGATCAACAACATGAGGGTGGTTCAATTAGTGGAGAGTTAGTTACACAATTGGAGCTACAATTCAAAATTCAAATTCAAGTTGAGTGATACAACTTGAGATCCAAAATCAAGATCCATTGAGAAGCAAATCAAGCGAGCAATCAACGATCCTTTATTGCAATGCCGATCATCATCCGAGCAAGAGATCGACGACGATCCGCGACTCACGGCGATTGAACCATGCAAAGATCGACGACAAATTCACCTCTTCAAAGGAGCGATCGAGATCTTAATCTTGTACCTCAAATTGAGGAGTTGTGTAATTTGAAGGAGATTTAAATAAAGGTGATAATTGTAATTCTTGCTTTCTTTACATTCTTGTATTATGAAACTTCTTCATTCTTGATTCATTAATTTTCATGATGTGTGAGTGAAATCTCCGCTTGGAACGGAATCGAAAGAATCAGTAGATCTAATGATGATGAAATCATTTTAGCAATCTTAAGTCATATGAGAATTGTAAACTCTAGGAAAAAGAATCATCAATGACCTAAATGATTGATGATCTTCTTTGCAAGAGGCTAGAATTGAACGAGGATCAATGAAAAGATAAGGGATAGTGAAAGAGAAATCCTAGTTTCTTCAATAAATCCCTAATCTTCATTCATTCATCATCGATCTAGCTATAATCCATCAATAGATAAGATTCGTCATAATTAGTATTCATCATAGCTACTAATTCAATCGATTCCTACAAGCTATTCTACAAATCTTGATAACAAAATTGATTTGGACAACTTCTTTATTCTAGATCTATATTCTTTATGTTTCTTGAAATTAAACCTCACAAATCTTGAATCAACATTCTTGAATTTTCTTTTATATTTTCAATTTGACTCAAATCTAGCATAATCGAACAAATCCTCCCATCTCAGTGGACGATCCGTATTCATTAACGCGCTACATCGACACCATTAAAAGATTACGGTATAAATTTCTTTGGTTGTGAAACATTTTACTTAACATGTCAAGAAATGATCAATCAATACACAGACAGCTCAGTAAACTGCACATCGTACTCAACCACCGTCATCCCCAGAGTCTAGCATAACGACTCGAAACTTCGCGCTCGAGCATACCTGACGCTCTGTAGAAGAAAACGGGTGAGAAACACCGTTACGAACTCAGCCCAGGTCATAGGATCAAGACCTGCGGCTTTGCCCTTCTCTAACGACTCGCACCACTTCTGGGCCAATCCTTCCAGACAAAAACTCGCGAACTCTACCTATCTCGCATTGGAGCATTTCAGCGAACGGCATATCCTGGTTATCCGGTCGATAAACGACTACGGATTCTCAACTGTATCGGTGCCTGTGAAAATCGGAGGCTTCAGCCTCATGAACTCTGGAAAAGATACGGTCATCACCTCCGTAGGTGCAGCTGTGACTACCAGAACAGTAGGCACCATAGGTCCCCGAAACAGGTGGAACAACCTCCTGTATTTGCGCTCGAATGGCTTCAACTAACGACCTCATCATCTGGCGCAAATCCTGCATACCGGCCCCTAGCATAGCAATATGGTCAGTCGAAGGTGGATCAATCTGCTCCTGCACAATGGGCGTACCACCCTGGTCAGTCCTCGTCTTGGACGAGTCAACTCTGACATCGGCCTTCGCGGCCACTCTTTGCGCCCTCATAGTCTTCAGCGGAAAAAGGCTGGAAATGGAAACATGATTCGATAAGGACACAGAAATCGAATCATAAGGATGTATATAATCACGGAAGTAATTTCAATTAATAAGTCCTAAGGTCACTTAGGCAGAGTACCGTGTTGTAAGTATACCGCGGAACATACACACGCTACGTCACTCTGCTTAAGTTACCTACTCCATCATACCAAGGTCATCCTACACTCCGAAAGGTAAAACCTAGAGTTTTGATACCAACTTTGTCACGGCCCAAATTTAGGCACGTGACCGTCACTTAAACCACGTAACATCAACAGGCGTACGCAATTTAAGCAAGCCGAAACCCAGAAATCTAAACCACCAAAATGTGGATAAGTGGAGAAAACATAGTTAAAAATCTTCGAAAAAAATTCAAGTAAAAATCTTTAAACTTATGTTTACTTTCTCAAAAATTTCGGCAGCACCTCCTTTGTAAAAACTAGCCCCGAAAATGAGTACAACATAGAATATAAATAAAGCATCCCAAACGGGAGCAAAATCACGCCCAACAGCGGAAACAACCACCACAAGTATATATACGACGCCGTAGCGAAGAAATATAAATGAAAACAGCATAAGAAAAAAAACTTTATAACAAGGTCGGCTCCCACGATCATGACACCCAGACTCACAAAAAAATACAACACCGATCCTCACAACCCGTCTCTAAGTCAAATACATGAAGCGGTAGATTGAGAGTAATGGATATAAAAGATAAATAATGAACATTATCGGATAACCGCAAAACCCACCTATAGCAAAAGGCCTCCCAGCCAACCGTAGCAGTATCCGCAAAAATAAAGATGATAAGAAGCTCTGCCGCGACTACTCTGAGCGTGAATCCTGCAAAACACTATGGCACAACGGGGGTGAGTTGCCAACTCGTTGTTAGTGTATATGCCCTAGAGGCCATTACTGTATCATACTAGTTTGTATATTACTTGATGGAAGCTTGGGATATTCAAAGTTGTATAGACAATCTTGCTCGAAATGGTAGTATGCTACTTGGTTTGTTTCTACTTTAATGTGTACATGTGTTTCTTTTAGCATATCGCCTATACACATTAGTGGAGCCCTTAGGATCTTTGCTTGATTACCAGCGTTGTGATGGCAGTCACACTAGTGGGGGCTGGGTAATCTACAAGCACATCCTTATGCAGGTCCCTAGTCATAGGACTATCGAGACAGAGCATCGATACTCCGGAGTAAACTAGCGTATGCCCTTCTCATCCCAGCAGGGGAAACGGTCTGTCCCACAGCCGTCAGTACGTCGTACTTGAGATAGTATGCGGGTGCTCGTTAGGTTACGAGTACACTGGACATGACTCGTCGGGAACTGTTGGTTGGTACTATACCTATCGTCAGTTATCAGTTCCCAGGTGACATGAGTACAGCTTAGTCCGCTGACTTGACACCGTCACTTCGCCTCGAGTGTGTTCCCACTGTACTTTGATCACTACCCTACCACGGCTCAAAGGAGTCGTGCAAACAGGTAGTAGTTGGGTGCAGTCCCGAAGCACTTGGAGGCAGCAACGGTTAGACAGGATTCGTCTCTCCCGGTATTGGGGGTTGATATCGCGTTGTGTCAAGAAGAGCCATTACACAAAGTCCCTGGCCAAGGCAAGCGACATATACTGGTAGGTTTCCAGTGTTATCTCAGGGTGTTCTGGGCTACACTCCGACACGACTTGTACCGGTATTAGAGGACTGACATTTACAGCCCCCTAGGCCCGCCATGCGATATTCTCAGACCAACAGACCGGACTGTGCGGAGACTGTCACATTCAGGCTCAGTAGGAGTTCGGATGGGTTCGCCTCATCAGTATTCTTATCGGCATCTACCTGGGGACCGTTACGTACAGCTAGTACTGCTTGCGGCCTGTGGTTAAACCCACTGCCAGCGTAGTGTCGAGTCTTTAAAGTCCCACACAGAGAGCTATTCGCCTTTGGGCAAAACAGAGTAGAGGTCGCATGGTTTTGCGACAGGGTTCGTTCACATCCGCGCACTTGTGCACGTTTGGTGTCCGGGCAGTTATTACTAGCGGGCTTTGGTTTAAGACAGATCCTAGTATGCGTTGTGGGATTGATTTTATCTTGATTGTATTCGTGTTCCTCGGAACACGGATGCAGGTGTGTATGCACGGTTCACAGAGACAGAGGCAGAGGATTCTCATTAGGGTTGTTGACTGTTGACCTTTTCTAAACCCTAATGAGAATAAGAAATATGATTAATAATAATATTAATTAAGTATTATTATGCCATGGTTAGGTTGAATGTTTGACTTTGTTGACTTGTTGACTTTGTTGACCGGTTGACTATTTTGGACTTGTTGACCATCATCATTTCAATGGCTATCATTTCATGGGTATGACTTTTGCTTGCTTGTTGTTCACAAATTGCATTAAATGCATGAAATGATAATGCTATTGACATGAACCATCACAAATACTTGATTATTGTTATTATCATGATTATTTTTGGTTTTTGAGAGCATGGTTGTAAAAGTCTTCTCTGATATTCTATCATTTTCCACTCTGTCTCATCCAAGCTCTCCCTCTTCCTCTTGCTCATGGTTCTCTTGTCTCATGAGTTGAGAAACAAGAACCATTGAGATAAAACCCTAAAAACACTTCTCTACTCACTCTAGAGTACAATGTCTAGCAAGCTAAGTATTTTAGTTTCCTTTCGATTGAGGTTGGAGCCAAAGGTAGAACCTTTCGGGTGGATCAATCTTTAGCACAAGGAGACGATGAGGTGAGGCCGATCCGACCACTACAAGGAGAAGAAGAGAAGGAATTTAGGACTGGGTATAACCCCTAACATAGTATTTAAACTCTTAGTTAGGTTGTTAGATAGTTTGTTTAGCAAAGATCTGGTTTTTAGTCCATGTTACCTTCACCGAAAAAATTGTTTTTCACCATTTCCGCATCCCCGAAAGAACCGGGATGGGTAACGTGGACTTACAGTGGTATCAGAGCCTAGCTAAACACTATCTAGCATGTTAACAAATTATCTAGAATTTTGATCAGAGAAAAAATCACAAAACACATCCGAAAACAATGCTTGCTGTCGATTTTTAAAACAGCTCAAAAAATAATTTGACATATCTTAAAAATCGTCTTAGGGTTTTCTTTAAACACACAGCAAAGACGATCCAGCGAGTCGACCAACTCACCGCGGAACCGCGGCAAGAACATGCTTCTTGCCGCGGATCCGCGGCCGAGTTGACTCAGCCGTGGATCGGTTTTGTTGCATTGTGTTTTGTATGGTGTTTTGGGAGTTTTGGAATATGTTGTTTCTGCCCAGATTTTCCAGAAAACAAATTTGTGTTTGGGGTGGTTACAAATCCGTATTTTGATCGAACTTATGTAGACTTTAGCTAATGGGTTATATCTATGATGTGATATATGTATTGAACGTCTGCTAATCTCTATACGTCGGTTAGTGGGGGTTATACATATCTGTGATCTGTAATGCTGCTGGTATGTGTATATGAATTCGTTGGATTGTCGTGGATGAATAGCCGGGAGGTTGTGAGATGAGAGTTTTCTTTAACTTTTCATTTGATGTAATATGTAATTGATGTAATATTATTTGTATGGCCGCACATCCGGGATGAGGTTGTAGCCTCCATTGTATATTATTTCTTTTACTGTTTTTGCTACTAGGATAGACCCAAGGTGGGGTGCACAAACTACCGGGTACCTCGAAGTGCCGAATGGCCTACTCACGTTGTTGAGGGAGGTTGCTTTACTTCGGGTATTTGGCAGGTAGTTTTCCGCACCCGTAGGGGTCTAGAGTGGGGTGTTGGCTATTCATCCGGACCGTGTAATCCGCTTTCCGTTGCAGGCTTGAACGAAACGTGAATTCCTAGTATATCCAATGTGTTTATTTGTGATCTGGAATGGCTATCATTGCATCTGACGAATGTAAATATCTATATATGACATCTATTTAGGCGTTGCTTATGTTTTGCATTCGCGATAGTCCAGCCCCCGCTCTGTCGTTAGTTAAGTAACCTAACGGGTAATGACGGGGCCTCGTGGCAAATGCGGATGGCATAAGCGTACGTCATATTTTCGTTGTTTTCTGCAATTGTAGGATTAAATGATGGGACGCATTAAATTAATGCAAGAAAATAAACCAAAGTTAAAGTCGTTGGAACAATTTCAAAACCACTCGGTTTCTTTTCAAAAACAACTTTTAAACGCGGAGTTTAAGCCACTCCTTTTAAAAGCTATCACGTTCCATCGATTATATCAAGTTCACTACTTTCACGGTTTCGCCAAAACCATTCGTAGCCCTCCATCATTTTATATGGATAGTCAATAGTATTCAACCCGTGTTTATTGGCCAAAGTCAAGGCATAGTGATCGGTACCTATTGGATATTCATATGCCGCATAGATAGATGCGTTGGTTAGGGACAGTCGTGCTGCCTTGTTGGCCAAAGTCAAGGGTAGGTACAGGTGGGTTAAAATTAACCTGGAGAATAATGGGTAGAACATGACATGTGACTTATGATTTGTTGGCAAAAGTCAAGGTCATAAGAGCATGGGGCAAAAATCCACATCTGGAGTTTCTTTAGAAACAAAAAGTTGCTAGCGCTGCATACCATTTGGAGTGTGATGATTCTGGTAGGATTCCTTCAGTTTTGTCACACGATGATATTTGGATCCCGATCCTACTGTGAGTATATGCTACTCCTCATGAAATTTCTCGCTTAACGATCAATGCTATAAACCAAGTAGGTGTCTAGAAAGGTGTTAGCGGGGCTACGCCCACAGGGAAAAGAGGTTATTTAATTAAGGAACTTCGCGAAAGCGTTGGAAAACCTCCCTCGAAGTACCAACACTGGCATGGCTGAACAGTTAAGCAAGTATTGTACGGTGAGATTGATCCCGACTAATTCTTCCTTTTTGGTTTGAGGAGGAATTCGAGAAACAGTGGGAGCCATCTTGTTTAGACAAACTAAAAACCACTCTAAACTTGCAAGAGCATCATGCTAAAGTGTTTCTTCTCTCTCTCCTAATTGTAGCGACCAATCGTCATGACCGGACTTAAGTTATTACTAGATAAAAACTTACTTACAGGGCCAAACTATAAAGATTGGCTCAGGAATGTCAAAATGGCAATCACTTACGACAAGCTGGGGTATCTTCTTACCACCAAAGCTCCCATGTCCCAGGTCCCACCTCCAACGTCGCGGATAAGGAAATCCGCAAGACCTGGGAGATCGACTGCGCGAAGGCCAAGTGCCTCGTGCTTGCATCTATGGACAATGAACATCAGAGGAGGCACGAGAATATAGACCTTGAATTCATATTTCTCCATACAAAAGAACTGTATAGAGAGCAATCCCGTATCACCAGATACGAAGTCTCGAAAAAGCTGTTTTCGGCGAGATTGGCCGTCGGATCATCAGTATCGGAACACGTGCTTAAGATGATTGGCTATATTGAAGAGCTAGCGGACCTTAGGACCACGTTAGAGAATGAGCTCTATACTGACTTGATTCTCCAGTTCCTTCCTTCCACTTACGCCCATTTTATCCTGAACATCAACTTGCAAGAAAAAGAAGTTGAACTTTCAGAATCCCTCAACATGCTGAGGAGTGCAGAGGGCATTCTATAGAGAGGTAGGGAAACATCCACTTTGTTTGTTGGAGGACCTTCCTCTTCTAGGTCCAAGGCGAAAGCAAAGGGAAAGAAGAAGAAAGCCCCTACCAAACCAAAGGGCGGTGTTAGTAAAGTGGAAGCGAAAGGAAAAGCAAAAGCAACAAAGGTAGCGGGAAAGCTTGTGGGGAAAGAAGAATTCTTTTATTGTCACAAGAGTGGACACTGGAAAAAGGATTGCAGGGCTTGGAAGGCCAGAAACCAGGACCCGAACAAGTTGTGGATTCGGCTTCAGGTGTGTATGTTATTGAAAACTGTCTATCAATAAACTCTACTTCCTGGGTATTGGATACCGGATCAAGATCTCATATCTATAATTCTTTGCAGGCATTGAGAAAGCGTAGGGTTTTGAAGGCAGCTGATATGACCCTCAGAGTTGCAAACGGAGCTGGCATGGATGCTGAGTCCGTGGGGGACTATCACTTGGGATTGTCAGATGGACATGTTTTGGTTTTATGGGATTGTTATTTTGTACCCAATGCAACTTGTAATAGCATATCTGTATCTTTAATGTCTAAAGAAGGTTATGAATTTGCATTTGTAAGCAATGTTGTAAACATTCAACTTAATCAAGTTCTGATTGGGTCTTGTACATTAAGCAACGGTATATACGTATTAAACCAACCAAAGATTTTCAATGTCCAAAATACACACAAAAAAAAGTCTCCAGAATTAAATCATTCTTTCTTATGGCATTGTAGACTGGGTCACTTCAATTAGAGAATGTTGACGAAGTTACATACAGAAGGTTATTTGGATCCGTTCGAATATCAATCATATGCAACTTGTCAATCCCGTCTCAAAGGAAAGATGACAAAGACTCCATTTACTGGACATGGAGTAAGAGCGAGCGAGATCTTGGGACTCGTACACAGCGATGTGTGCGGTCCAATGTCTATACACGCACGAAGCGGTTATTCTTACTTCATTACTTTTAAGGATGATTTTTCAAGGTACGGATATGTCTTCTTAATAAGACATAAATCTGAAGCCTTTGGAAAATTCCAGGAATACAAGAATGAAGTAGAAAAATAAACATGCAAAAGTATCAAGACACTGAGATCTGATCGAGGTGGTGAATACTTGAGTGCCGAGTTCCTGGATTACCTAAAAGAGAATGGAATTCTCTCTCAGCTTACTTTTCCATACACTCCGCAACATAACGGTGTATCGGAGAGACGGAACCGAACCCTATTGGATATGGTACGTTCCATGATGAGTAACACTGAGTTGCCGCGGTCATTCTGGGGATATGCACTAGAATCAGCTGCATACCTTTTGAACCGAGTTCCAACTAAGACAGTGCCTACCACACCATATCAGATGCGGAGTGGGAAGAAATCCTATCTTAAGCACATTAAGACATGGGGATGTCCAGCTTTTGTCAAAAAGCAGCATACGGACAAACTCGAGGTACGCTTAGTACAGTGCAAGTTTGTGGGATATCCAAAGAACTCCAAGGGATATTTCTTCTATTGCGAAGAGGAACAAAAGGTTTTTGTTTCTCGTCATGCCTGATTCTTGGAAACTGAATTTTTGGAAAATCAGATAAGTGGAAGCGCAATAGAACTGGAAGAAATTCCAGAACCACGAGCTATTACTGAAAGCTTAGTAGAACCAGAGGGTTCGAAAGAACAGGTCCTGCGCCGCTCTGCAGAAGTAGTAGGCAGTCTCATCCGCCCGAGAGATACTACGGTTTTCTCATAGACAGGGATAGAGAGGATTGCATCATTGATAATAATGAGCTGACTAGCTTTGAGCAGGCCATTCAGAGCATTGACTCAGTAAAATTGCTGGATGCAATGCGGACCGAAATGGAGTCCATGTACACCAACAAAGTATGGACTTTGGTTGTTGCTCCAGAAGGGATAAAACCCGTAGGATGCAAATGGATCTTCAAGAGTAAAATTGGTGCAGATGGACAGGTTGAGACCTATAAGGCTAGACTTGTTGCAAAGGGTTTTCGTCAAAGACCTGGTTTGTACTATGATGAAACCTTTTCTCCAGTGGCTATGCTCAAATCCATTCGGATCCTTCTTGCCATTGCTGCCTTCCATAATTATGAGATTTGGCAGATGGACGTAAAGACCGCTTTTCTAAATGGAAATTTAGAGTAGTGTGTCTATATGGACCAGCTAGCGGGTTTCATTCAGAGTGGGAGCAGCGGAAAGGTGTGCAAGTTGCTTAAGTCCATTTATGGACTAAAGCTGGCATCGTGGAGTTGGAACATCTGTTTTGATGAAACGGTCAAAGATTTTGGCTTTATCAAAAATCCAGATGAACTATGCATTTATAGTAAAATTGTAGCAAGAACTGTCGTATTCCTCGTTTTATACGTGGATGACAATCGCTTGATAGGAAATGACATTCATATACAACAATCTGTCAAAGGGTTCTTGTCACACAGGTTCCCCATGAAAGACCTAGGTAATGCTTCTTACATTTTGGGGATCCAGATCCATCGTGATAGATCCAAGAGTATATTAGGACTTTCACAGTCCAGGTACATCGACACCATACTGAAAAGATTAAGTATGGAAGATTCCAAGCGCTGTAATCTACCGGCTTGTCACGGGATCACCCTCTCCAAAGAGATGTCTCCCATGACTGATTTGGAAAGGGATCGCATGTCTATTATACCCTACGCTTCTACGGTAGGCTCTATAATGTATGCGATGTTGTGTACCAGACCAGATTTAGCTTAAGCACTGAGTGTGGTAAGCCGGTATTAGTCAAACCCTGGGGAGAAGCACTGGATACCGGTAAAGAACATTCTGAAGTACCTGAGAAGGACTAAGGACATGTTTTTGGTTTACGGCGGAAAAGACCTCCAGATGGAGGCCTTTGTTGACTCCAGCTTCCAGAGTGACAAGGATGACTCCAAGTCCCTGTCGGGTTATGTCTTCACCATCAATGGAGGGGCGGTTTGTTGAAAGAGTTCCAAACAGGAATCCGTTGCTAACTCGACAATGGAAGTGGAGTATATCGCTGTATTTGATGCCGCAAAAGAATCTGTCTGGATGAGGAAGTTCTCGACTGAACTTCAGGTGTTTCCTGATTGTTTGAATTCCGGCGTGTATATGTTGAAGATTGTGTAGTTGGAAAATGTATAGAAATCACAACCAAAAATATTTTGACCGCAATCAATAACGGTGTCGAATGTAGCGCGTTAGTAAGTGCGGATCGTCCACAGGGAAAGTGTAATCGTTCGTGTCTCGATTTAGATGAGTTGAAACTTTAGAGAAAAGAAAACAAACAACAATTCATGATTTGTAAATTGAAGTTCAAGAATTAGAAAAATCTAGATCTAATAACAAGAAAACATTAAAATCAAGAATTGAGATGTGATGATTTCCAAACCAACAATCAAGAATCGAAATGAGGCTCATAGGAATCAATCGGACCTATAGATGTGATGAAATCTAGCGATTACGTATTCTTATCCATCGATGAATTGATACAAGATCGATGATGATCAACGAGAATTAGGGATTTCTTGTGAAACTAGGGTTTCATCATTTATCCCTTGTTCCTTCGTCGATATCATTCACATTCTAGCCTCAAGTAAATTCAAGGATCGATTGTGGATCCCTAATTTCGAGCGATCACAATCAAGAAAGCATCGCAACGAAAATAGGTTGTCGATTCTTCAATTTGCTAGGGTTTACAAAACTCGTAAGACTTAAGAATCGTTTTAAGATTTGTTACATCATCATTCTATTGATTGTCTCGACTCCTTTACGAGCGGAGTTTTACTCAAACATCACAACAAGAACCATAATCACAAATTGAGATCGAATCATGATGCAAGAATTTAAAGAAAGCAAGATTAAAGAATTTCACCTTTTATTTATCAACAATTCCGTTACAAATCGCTCAAGAACTACAAGAGGAAGAACTCGATCATCGATTTGGCTTCGCTCGTCTCCTTAAGTCGCGGATCGGCTTGGATCACTTGCTCGATTGAAGATCGGCTCCGCTCCTAAAAGGTTGAAGACTTCTTGCTTGAATGGTACTCGGGATCATGAATTTGGCTTTGGATTTTGGATTTTTGAGGCACAAGTTGTGTCACTCAACTTGTGGGTGGAAGAGGAAGAGATGAAGAACTAATGAACAATGAACAACCTCAGCCCTTAGATCTAGGCTCCTTTTCATAGACTTTCAAAACCCTAGATCTAGAATTCAAATTTTGAATTTCCCTCCAAAATTTTGTTAGCTAGAGAGGCTTCTAGAAGTAGTTAGTTGGAGGGAGCTTCTAGAATTAGTTTGTTAGGAGGTTGATTAGCTTAATCAAGATTAGCTTGATTTAATGATCCTTGCTCATCTGGCAAAAGCTTCGAGGGTAATCTGGAATTTGACATGTCTTGATGAGGATCTGGAACTGAGAGAGGAATTCTTCACTGAAAATTAAGTGATGACGTGGCACCCCTGCAGCTGATCCGCGGCACAAGCCTGCTCCGGCCGCGGATCCGCAGCTCTTTAGCTGCTTTAATATGCACAATTTCTTGTACCTCTTTCTGATATCTTCCTGGTATTTTTCTGATATGTTTATTCTCACAATTCCTTCTAGATTGCTACCAGAATTCAAGTTCTTGAGTTGGCGTAATTTTGATCCGCACTGTTTCACAAATTTAGCCTTTCTCCTGGAATTTCCTGCACAGACTTCGAAACAAGTGTTGCGCTACACAAGAATGATGCGATGCCATGATAAGCAGTCAATTTCCCTTAAAGTGCCGGTTTTAAAGTATAACACATGCAATCTGTGATTTCAAGGATATTTTGCTAATATGTGCAATATGAATACCGAACACTTCTAGATGAGTGCAAATGATAGGGAAATTGACGTGTTAAAAATGCAGTATTTTCGACTGATCAAATTCCCCCAAACTTATTTTCGGTCGTCTCAAGCGAACTGTTTTATTAAAAAGAGAAGGAGAAAATAAAAAAAGAGAAAAACTAACTAGCACACTTTCGTAGGCAACACGATTGCACTGAGCACGTGCAACAAGCCTTTAAACCTCTAGGTGTCCCTAGTAAGAGAAGTGTTGTCTCCTGAGGGTTTTCAGTGGATTGCACCCACAAAATCCAATAATAAAAGGAAGACGGAGAAAATTACATTTAAAGACAAGAATTGTAAGAGAAAAGCCTTGAAAGTTAGGGTTTCCAACTAAGCTAGCTTTTCGGTTGTCATGAGCCCTATCTTAATAATCATGAAAAGATGTCAGAAATCTCATCATTCCTCAATAAAGCATCGTCTTTATTCTTCATTCCTATCTTTTTTCCAAACATCGATCATATAACCCTACGTGTGTGTAATGGACATCCCTACACCCGAAGAATTCAATTCAAGCTATCATACTCTTGTCCATCCACCTCAGTACTTTTTTAATTAATGAATATTTAGATGAATTTGCTCACACACTTTCATGCGACCGTTAATACTTCTTAAGGTACTAACCGACCGATTACTCATGTGCTTGCTTATTTGGTGTACTTTCCTCGTCTTGCACCACCAAAGTCTTAGCAGTGACTCCCAGACCAGTTGGCCCTAGGGCACTAGGTGAAGAGGCACCCTCGCTATATTTTTTTATTGCTGCCTTGGCGATAACAAAACCAGTGTCCATCTTTCTCACCATTTTTATATTTTATTCAATTTTTATTTCCTTCATACTTTGGCTTTTAGACAAAAGCATTTCAAAATATCCTCTCCTATCCCGAGCTTCAAGATGTGTGTAAGTGCGTGTAGTAGGGTATCAACGTTTAAAATTTTTGGCTTCCAGAATAGGAACTATTTTTCAGATTTATTTTTATCCTCAGATTAGTGACTTCCTTCCTCTTACTAACCCATGGGACAACGGCTCATAACTACTTATTACTAGTTCGTATAAGAAAACTTCTAATTTTCTTGGTTTTCTTAAATTGTTCTAATATTTTGGATGTAATTTTTCACTATCTAATCTTTTATTATCTTATTTATGTACATTTTTTTTTGAAATTTTAAAAAATTTTTATAGGTTTTGAAAATGTTTTGTGCTTATGCAAAGTATGATGCAAATGATGCGAAAATAAGCACAAACCTCCCCCAAACTTGTTTTCAACAGTGTCCTCATTGTTGCTATCTGCTAAATCTTCAAAAAACCTATAAGCTTGGAAGGAATTTATTAGTGGGGGAAAAATATTTAAGTGAAGATCCTCCCCCAAACTTATTTTTTGCTCATCATTTTGTGTAAAAAAATTTCTTTTCAAGAGCCAGATTATAACCCCCCAAACATGAATTAAGCAATGTTCATCTTCTGAAAATCACATGAGGGGGTCAAAAATCATTGGTCGATGCCAAGCTTTGCAAAGACCGAAAGTTAACACCAACCATTCGAAAATTTTATCAATGCAGTGCTCTGGCTGGTGGAAGAAGAAGTGGGGAAAGGGTAAGTGGTGGAAGAGAATGTGTGTGCGTCACGTTTTGGAGAGATGATGCAGTGAATGTGATGGATTGCTCGCATTCTTTTTAAAGTTCAGAAGAAGGGGTGGAGGTTCAATTTCAATGTTTGGGAGATGATTCATCTCAACACCCGTGTCATTCAAAAATGCGAGTTCATGAGCGAAGATCTCCTCAAAAGTTCCATCTATACCCCGATGAATAATATCATCACAAAGTGCGGGATGATCTTCAGACTCTAAAAGCATTTCATAATCGGTGTTAGTTGTTGACCCGGACAACTCGGTGGAAGAGTCCGTACGGGTATGATACATAGTTGGGTCAAACAACAACGTATGAAAAGAGTCAAGATCAGTATCATGAGGATCATCAAATTCACTACTGTCGACATCCATTAAGTCGACAGAACAGACCTGAGCAGTAGGTTCGGAGGGTACACTTCCCAACTTGTAAATGTTCAGTTCAATCGAAATATTCCTGAAGGGATAGCGTTGAAAGTGGCCAAAAAGGGGCGACCTAAAATCACCGGAATTTGATTCCGTTAGTTCGCTATAGGCTGTGTATCAATTATAATAAAATTCACAGGGAATACAAATTCCTTGATTTTTATTAACACATCCTCCAGTTCACACCTAGGTTTGGTGATTGATCGGTCATCCATCTGGAGAGTTATGTTCGAGGGCTTTAACACTCCGATACCTAGTTGCTCATAAACCGAATATGGAAGCATGTTAACACTAGCGCCAAGGTCTAGTAGAGCATGGTTGATGTGTTTTTCTCCAATAGAAATAGAAATAGTAGGACGGCCAGGGTCCTTACGTTTCCTCGGTACTTGTTGGGGGGAAGCCGTGTCTACAGTCTTTGCCATGAATATCTTTTTGGGCACTTGAGTTTTCCTCTTCCTAGTGCACAAATTCTTAAGAGTTTTCGCATAGGACGGAACTTGTTGGATGGCATCTAGGAGAGGGATGTTGATGCTGACTTGCTTAAACCTATCCATAATCTTCTCTATATGTGGACTCGATGTGTTAATCCTTAACCGATTAGGATAAGGTGCTTTAGCAATAAGCTCTGGGTCCATCATAGGAGAAGGAAGTGTGTGTGGACCCGATCCCAGAATAGAAGTGGGGATCGTCCATGGAGAACTAGAAGAGGTGGACTGAGGTGGCGGGCCTTGTGGGAAACGAAGAATAGGCTCGCAAGAAAGGTGGTGGGGTAGAAGAACTGGGGTTAGAATTAGAAGTAGAAGTGGAAGGAAAGGTCTCAGCCGGGGTATCATTGATAGATTTTTCAGTGTCATCAATCTCTTCCCCAACGTGATTGTCAAGCACTCTTCCAGATATCAACGTGATTGCATTCACATTATGTGAATAGCCAGGATTGGGTAAAGGTTGAGCTGGAAGTTTCTCTTTCTCCCTTGCACTCATTTCGGCTTTTAATCGTGAAATTTCTGCTTCCATCGATTTAATACTCTCAGCTTGGGACGCTGAGTTTTTCTTTATATCATTGACAGAAGTCTTTATTTCAGCCGATACTTGCATGAGATTTGTTAGAAGCAAGTTTATGAATGAAGAGGATTCATCGGTCCCGGTCAACTGTAAAGGACTAGACGGTGCATGTGTGTTGACCGGATTTTGGAAGTTTTGTGCTTGAAAGGGGTGCTGACTCAATTGAAGTGGTGGTTGCTGTTGTGGTGGAGGGACCCTTTGGAAATTGTTTTGGGTTGGAACCGTGTTTTGAGATTGTGATTGGTTCCAAGCAAAGTTAGGGTGATTCCTCCAACCCTGATTATATGTGGAAGAATATGGATCGTTCCTAGGTCTCTGAAATGCGGCATTGGTATGCTCTTGACCTTGAAACGGAGAGTTTAGTGGACATGCATCCGTCAAATGAGAAGGATCAGAACAACATCCACATACAGTTTTGGAGAGTGACATTTGATTTAGGGCTGCAGCTAAAAATTTTTTTCCCATATTGTCGAATTTCTTGTGTAAAGCTGAAATTTCAGCTCTAACTCCTATGGAAATATCATTGCCATCCCTTGACAATTGACTCACACCCTCCCACTGTAAAGATTTTTCAGCAAAATCTTCTAGAAATTTCTAGGCTTCCCCATCATCTTTGGTCATGAAGTTTCCTTGACACATGGATTCAAGGGTCTGTCTTGTGTTAGGATTAATGCTCTCATAAATGATTTTGCACAGTTCCTATCTAGGGATTCCGTGATGTGGACATTGGACTAACAGATCCTTGAAGCGTTCAAGACATTTTGAAAATGGTTCATTTGGAAGCTGGGTGAATTGATTTATTTCGCTACGGACTCGAGCTGTCTTGTGATGTGGGTAGAATTTCTTAAGGAATGCTTTGACGAATTCTCCCCAGTTTGAGATGGAATGTGCGGTTGTGTTGTAAAGCCACTTCTCTGCTATATCGCACAAGGTGAATGGGAGAAGACGTAGACGCATAGCATCCATAGAAAGCTGTGAGGTACCCATCATTGCGCATACATTTTCAAATTTGGTGATAAAGGCATATGCGTCTTCAGACTCGAGACCATGAAATTTGTAAGTCCACGTGAAATTTGTAAGTCCACATATGAGCCTGTAACGAAGAACGGATTACACGGTCGCGATGAATAGCCAAACCCCACCCTAGACCCCTACGGGTGCGGCAAACTACCCGCCAAGTATCCGAAGTGAAGCAACCTCCCTCAAAAACGTAAGTAGGACACTCGGCACTTCGAGGTACCCGGTAGTTTGTGCACCCCACCTTGGGTCTATCCTAGGAGGAAAAACAGTAAAAAGAAATTATACAATGACGGCTACAACCCCGACCCGGTTGTGCGGCCATACAAACAATATTACATCAAATTACATATTACAAGAATTGAAAGAATAAGAAAACTCTCTTCTCACAACCCCCGGCTCTTCATCCGCGACAATCCAACGAATTTATATACACACACCATCAACATTACAGATCACAGATATGTAAAACCCCCACTAATCGACGTATAGCGATTAGCAGACGTTCAATACATATATCACATCACAGATATAACCCATTAGCCAAAGTGTAAAGAAATTCGTTCAAAATACGGATTTGTGACTACCCCAAAAACCAACTTGTGCTCTGGAAAATCTGGGCAGAAACAAACTATTTTAAAAATCCCAAAACAGCAACATAAGAACACTGCACCAAATTCGCTCCACAGCCGAGTCAACTAGGCCGCGGATCCGCGGCAAGAAGAATGTTCTTGCCGCGGAACCGCGGCGCTTTGACCGGTTCAGTGGATCGTTTTTGGTGTGCTTCTTTACAAAACCCTTACCCGATTTTTGAAGTATGATTTATTATTTTTAAAGCAGAAATGAAAATCGACAGAAACTTAGGGTTTTAGAAAAATGTTTTGCGATTTTTTCCGATCGAAGTTCTAGATACTTTGCTAACTAATTAGTTTGTGTTTACCTAGGCTTTGATACCACTGTTAGTCCACGTTGCCTACCCCGGTGCTTGCGGGGAGGCGGAAACGTTATGAAAAAGCTGAATTTTACAACACTAGGCAACATGAACTGTGTAAAGGAGGGATCTTTGCTAAACAAAACTTTCTACAAAGCTAAAGAGTGTTTAACTACTTGGAAAGGGGGTTATACCTAGGTCTTCAAGTCCTTCTCTTCTTGCTCCTTAGAGTGAAAGAACGGATCGTCTCGTCACCTTCTCTTGAAGAAGAAAGATCCACCCGAGGGCATCAACCTTTGGCTCCAACCTCAAACTAGAAGTAACTAAGGTGCTTGGTGTGCTAGACCTAGGACCTTAGAAAGAGTAGAGAGTATTTTTGAAGGGATTATCTCAAGCTCAAATGGTTCTCAACTCATGAGAGGGGAGAGATAATGAAAATGATCAAGTGAGAAGAATAATGCAACCCTTCTCACATATATGTGAATTGTGAATAATAGATAATTAGCTAAAGATAATTGTCATGGTTAATCAAGAAATGACCATCATCATTTCACATTAAATGCTTTTGCAAGAATCAAAGAGCATCTTTCATATGGAATGATGATGGTCAACTTGTCCACCTTGGTCAACAAGTCAAGTATAGTCAAATGGTCAACAACTCTAACCATGCACAATTATAATTAACTAATATTAATAAATCATAATTCACATATAAACATTATGGTTAAGAAAATGACAATGGTCATCAATCCTAATGAAAGTCATCTGCCTCTGTCTCAGTCAACTGTGCATACACACCCGTATCCGTGTTCCGAGGAACACGAATACAATGAGATAAAACCAATCCCAAATTATATACTAGGATCCGGCTTAAACGAAAGCCCGCTAGTATAAGCTGTCCGGACACCAAACGTGCACAAGTGTGCGGATGTGAACGAACCCTGTCGCAAAACCATGCGACCTCTACTCATTTTGCCTAAAGGCGAACAACCCTCTATATGGGACTCTAAAGACTCGACACTACGCTGGTAGTCGGTTTAACCACAGACCGCAAGCGGCACTAGCTTTACGTTACGGTCCCCAGGTAGATACCGATAAGAAGACTGACGAGGTAAACCCATCTGAACTCCTACTGAGCCTGTATGTGACAGTCTTCGTACAGTCCGGTATGTTCGTCTAAGAACATCGCATGGCGGGCCTAGGGGGCGGTAAACGTCAGTCCCCTACTAGCGGTACAAGTCGTGTCGGAGTGTAGCCTAAAACACCTGAGATAACACTGAAAACCTACCAGTCTATCTCGCTTGCCCAGGCCAGGGACTTTGTGTAATGGCTCTCCTAGACACAGCGTGATATCAACCCCCAATACCGGGAGAGACGAATCCTGTCTAACTATCACTGCCTCCAAGTGCTTCGGGACTGCACCCAAAAACTACCTGTTTGCACGACACCTTTGAGCCGTGGTAGGGTAGTAATCAAAGTACACTTGGAACACACTCGAGGTGAAGTGACAGTGTCAAGTCAACGGACTAAGCTGTACTCATGTCACCTGGGAACTGATAACCGATGATAGGTATAATACCAACCAACAGTTCCCGACGAGTCCTGTCCAGTGTACTCGTAACCTAATGAGCACTCGCATACTATCTCAAGTACGACGTACTGTCGGCTGTGGGACAGACCGTCTCCCAAGCTGGGATAAGAAGCGTATACGCTAGTCTACTCCGGAGTATCGATGCCCTGTCTCGATAGTCCTGCGACTAGGGACCTGCATAAGGATGTGCTTATGGATTACCCAGTCCCCACGAGTGTGACTGCCATCACAACGCTGGTAATCAAGCAAAGATCCTAAGGGCACCACTAATGTGTAAAGGCGAAATGCTAAAAGAAACACATGAACACATTAAAGCAGAAACAAACCAAGTAGCATACTACCATTTTGAGCATGAATGTCAATACAAGGTGAATATCCCAAGCTTCCATCAAGTAATATACAATTTAGTATGATACAGTAATGG
Organism: Agapanthus africanus; assembly: GCA_030015575.1. Classification (NCBI taxonomy): domain Eukaryota; kingdom Viridiplantae; phylum Streptophyta; class Magnoliopsida; order Asparagales; family Amaryllidaceae; genus Agapanthus; species Agapanthus africanus. The sequence goes on from CM057344.1 coordinate 421,754,233, forward strand.
CCTCTAGGGCATATACACTAACAATCTCCAACTTGCACTAAGGCCATGTACTGGCGTATCCAAGACCTATCATCTCGATCAGCCGCTCGAACTGAGTCTGGGGTAAGGCCTTGGTGAATGGATCAGCAGTGTTATCTTCCGTAGAAACTCTCCGAACCTCAATCTCCTGGTGACCCACGATCTCCCTGATCAGGTGATACCGCCTGAAGATGTGCCTGGACTTCTGATGGGACCTGGGTGTAAGTGCACGGCGGCGCCCCGGCCTCCATCCCGAGGCCAAATTCGGAAGCGAAAAACTTTAATTTTGCAAACTAGCAAACCGGCAACACCGCGCACTAAAAACCCGGATCGAACCATTAACTAGTCCTAGCTAACTATAAGAGGGGAATAGAGATATACCGACTGATCCGAGTCCTCCGGTCTTCTCGTCGTCGTCCCGATCTCCCGCGGAAACTCCGGTCGTCGCCTCCTTGCCGGAAGGGCACCACATCGTCTTCATCTTTTACGGGCTCCTACCTCAATTCCGAGGCAACTCGGGCACGAAGCTGGCTAGTCGACGTGCCCAAGGTTTGCTGTAGAATGTGTAGTGCTCAAGTCTCATTTGGGGTTGTAGGAATTGCACTTTTGGTGGAGGTATGAACTATCTTTTGGAGAGGAGCTAAAAATGATTTTTGCCAAGCCAAATGAGTGTAAATTTCTACACCAAAAATTGGGACAGCCCACTAGAGGAAGTGGCCGGCCATGCTAATGGGGAAGGAGAGAATGAGAGTGAGTGAGGGAGTCTCTCAATCAAAAAAATGAGAGTCTCTCATAATCCAAGAGAGAGAAAAAGCTATCATGCAAAGAAATGATCACTATGAAAGACCAACACTCAAACAACAATCATCACACCCCTTCATCATAACCAACCATGATCATCAAGCATGATGACTTCAAAAAGGTCAAGCCATCATGAAAGAAGAAGTCAAAAGGTCAAGGGATGGTGCAACCATCATGATCCAACAAAATGCAAAGACCCCCTCCACAAATACTTATTTGCACAAATGCAAATAAGCCCTCCTCCACTAAACTTCAGCCAATGAAGGATACAAAGAAATATGGCCGAAACGGAAAGCAAACTGGCAACTCCAGAAAACTGGTCCCGTAACAAATTACAGGAAAACCCCGATACTGTGTATACACACCCGCATTTGTATTCCGACTGAAATACAAATGCACTGAGACAAAACTACACAGTACTATACTAGGATCCGGCATAAACCAAAACCGGCTAGTAATATCCGTTCGATCCTGATCCGTGCAATACCGCACTTATCTGATCGAATCCTGCCATATCTCCATACGGCCTCTACAGCTTTTCGCCCGAAAGCTTGAGTAACTGAATGTGGGGGACTATAAAGACTCGTCAACACCTTGGTTGTGGATTTAACCACTAGCACGTCAGAGGTATAAGCCAATACGTAACGGGCTACCAGGTATTGACCAAAAGGGACATCGATGAGCGAACTCATCCTGACACCCTACTGAGCCTGTCAGTGACAATATCCGTACAGTCCGGTCCGTTCGTCTATAAGCATCGCATGGCGGGCCTAGGGGTTGGTAAAAGTCATACCTTAAAAAGCGGTACAAGTCGTGTCGGAGTGTAGCCCAGAACACCCTGAGATACTACTGGAATACCTACCAGTAAATCTCCTGCCTCGACCGAGGGCTTTGTGTAATGGCTCTCCTAGACACAGCGCGACCTCACCCCCAATACCGGGAGAGACGAACCCCTGAAGATACGCTCACTGCCTTCATGTGGCTCGGGACTGTACCCAACTAAAACCTGTTTGCATGTCTCCTTTGAGCGTGGTAGGGTAGTAATCAAAGTACAGTGGGAACTCACACGAGACAAATGACGATCCTCAGGTCGATGAACTAACCTGTACACATGTTACCTGGGAACTGCTATCTGACGTCTGATATAAGACCAACTAGCATGTTCCCGGCGAGTCCTGTCCGGTGTACTCATAACCCAATGAGCACCTGTATACATCTTAGGTGATCCAACTGACACCAGTGGCTTGTGAGACCGGCCACCGCCCCTCGTCGGGGTCTCGACTGTATACACTAGTCTACTCTGGAGTATCGATGCCCTGTCTCGAAACTCGCACGACTAGGGACCTTTTAAGGATGTGCTTATAGACCCCAGCTCCCACTTATATGATCGCCCTCATACTGCTGGTGGTCAAGCAAGAATCCTAGGGGCTCTATCAACGTGTAAGAGCGACCTGTCAGGTCACCTAAGCAGTACACGATGATAAAGATAAACCAGATAGCATACTATCATCTCGAGTAAGACTGTCCTACTGGGACAGGTCCTCCCTCAATCATTGCAATCACGTGCCTGTGATCCAATAATTGACTCTGAGGGCACTATCTCCAACAATCTCCCACTTACACTTAAGGCTAATTATTGCGATGTCGCATACTCACAGCCCGTGTGATACCGAACACCCAACTCCTCTACTAGTCAGTCTCACAAAGCTAGTTTGCGAAACTATTGCGTTCGAGGAATAGCCTCAGTGAGTGGATCCGCTTTGATGTTTCTTTCTATGTCTCTCTATATCTCAAGTTCGCGGAGAAATCCATCTCCCGAAATGAGCAATACCTGTCTTAGAATGTGTCTGGATGTCTGATGGGACCTAGCTCATAAATGAACTCTAAATCCAAACTTCTTAGACTGTATCGTCAACTGAACTTAATCAGTATCCTGTGCCATGCCTCCCTCAGTATTGCCTTGGACCACCTGTCCAAAGTACTGTCCCTTGTCAGAAGGAAAACAATAACTCTGACGACCTCCTTGCCGTCCAGGTCACCTTGGAAGCCTGGAATGACAACCGTCTCCCGAATGAGGCTGTCGTTATCATATCCCGAGAACATCCACTTATGCTCTAAAGCTGCTTCCGACTGTTTCTCTAGGATAGGATCAATATCAACTTATTGCATCTAGTGCAAGAACAACATCTGGTGTGGTACTTGACATCTCATGATTGACTCAATTGCCTGAGCAAGTGATCTGCCAATCCTGCACATCCCTCTCCCTTTTAGTCTGTAAGACACCTTTAGAGAGGGTGACTCCATGACCTGCAGGTACACTACCGTGCCAGGAGTCGTCCATTCTAAATACTCTTAGAATGATGTCTAAGTACCCAGATTGGGAAATCACCCAAATCTAGATCTAAAACCATAGATCTAGTAACCAGTATGTCTGATATAATGTCCAAGTCCCATGTGGAGAAACCACTGTGTGACGACCAAAGAATAACCGATCGTAGTATAGGAATATCACTTCCTACTCTGTGTATGTCATCCAAATACCATGACATCACACCCTACAACCTTCTCAACAGATCCATCCCCTATTCTGATGAAGTCATACCTATGACTGTCACATCAGAAATAGATGATCTATCTCCGCTATATCTGCTTTAGTCTATAAATAGACATAAGCCACCTGTCCACCAATGCTTCCGCTGCTCCCACTGACTACGACAACCCTCTGGCAGAGTCATATACACGTACACTTCTGAAGCCAGTTCAGAACGACGCTATACTCATCCTCCCGCCGGGTCTCGCAGCCTGGAACAACAGCAATGGCAAGTGTGGGCAAACAAGAACTTCCCTGTCACCGTCCTTGAGGCTACCGGAGTACCTCTCGGATGCCTGAAGTTACCCACCATATCTGCGGAGTGGCCAATGGAATGTCAAACCAGATTGAATCTTCAGGTTCCTATCAAATCTTCAGTAATCGTTTGTGGTTCTGGAATCACTTCCAGTTCTACCATACTCCCACTACTGTTTTCTGAAAAAATCCATTTTTATTAAAACTGTGGCTAGTCTAGAACAATATCGCTATTGTCCATCCAGATGGTAGAAAGTCAACCCGCGTCATAGCCTGGGTCAACCTATAAACTTCCAATACAGAAACATGCCTTGAGTTATCCAGAGTCTGGTTTTAAGCATAAGCCAGACAACTCCCCGTACCTTAACAACGTTAAGAAATGAACTGTTCTATATCCAATATAGAAACAGAGGCACTGATTTAATTGAACCAGATTCAAATCATGCAGCTGTCCCCAGTGCATGTCAACTAAATGGAAGGAGGTCGATCAGCGTTACTCAATTTAGGAATGCTTCCAATTATGAGTAACCTGAAAGAGAAGCAAGTTCTCTTTATCATTACTATCAACTGAATACCATACACAAGTATCTACATCTTCGATCACTTTGAAGAATACCGATACTTGCTACATCTGGTTCTCTACTCTATTCAAATACCTATAACTTCTCAAAATTCGGACACTGTGTTTCTACGAAACACCTGTCTAAAAACTAGAGAAGTCATAAGTAAACCGAATATAGTACGAGGACCAACCCCTCTGTCCTGATGGACCCTGGACAACATACAATACTCTGTATAAGTCCCTTGAGTCTGATAACTCACTCGCTATGTGTCGTAGGTTGAAAACTGTACTTATGGTTAAGAAGAATTACACCCCTGTTTAATGCTCCTTACCTAACCATCCACTGATATAGGTAAATGTCATAAACATAATTTCAAAAAGGTATATCTCACTCTATGAAAATAGACGTACAGATATATCGATTTGAAATTGGTGCATAACAGCGGATATTCAAAACCAAATATTTGCCGACCGGCAAACAACCCAGGTGACTTCCTCAAATATCACCGATTACAACGAATCCCGATATAATGAGGATGATCACCCAATTCCCAATGACTTACTCCCACTCAACATCTGTAAAACCCTACAGATGTGAGAATCCTACCTGGTAGATACATACCCTGGAGTAAGGACTAATTGGGAAATCTGTTTTCTTTTAACAGTACACAGTGAAACTGAAACATTGAAATGTTTCGATGGGGTATCCCGGTATTCCTAGTAATGCCTCTTCCAGATTCACGACTGTAACCGTATATAATTCTTTGCCACCTCTCCAAATCCCTTTATATGTCTTTCGTCATTACCTTCTGCACACCCTATTAGGCCAAATGGTTTTCATCCTTCCCTACCGTTCGGCACCAGCCTATGGTTTGGAAGAAGACTGTCCAATAAGCATAATGGGTGTACTGTCCCGGTCCTAGGAGCACTCGCAATGCGAGAGAAGGTGAAGATAAAAGACAACCGAATGAACTTTATTCTTATTTCTCCTGAACCTGGATCCATCCCCGAACTGGAACAAGTTCCTTTCGAGTTCGTATATAACCATACGATGGATTATCCAATAAACTTGGGATCTTCGTAGTGATACGGAGTGTCCTGGAGAAATACAAAGGTGATTTAGGATTGGCGAAGAAATACTTGGTTTGGTCGTGAATAGCAGTCACAATTTACTTTGCCCTCTTACTAATCCCTAGATATGTCTATACTTAATACCTTCTGTACACTACTGTTAGGCTAATTAGTTTTCTTCATTTCCTACCGATCGGCACCTGCCTATGGTTTGGAAGAAGACTATCTAATTTGCGTAATAGGTGTACTATCTCCTAAACCAAAGAGTACTCGCAACCTGAGAGAAGGTAAAAGGAAAAGACAACTGAATAGTCCTATCCGTTTTCTCCAGAACCTGAAACCATCCTCGAATAAATCCTTCCGAGTTCGTATATAACCATACGATGGTTTTGTCCAATGGAAGTGGACGTTCGTAATAATACGGGGTGTCCTGGAGAAAAGGGTAAAAGTAGGAGTGGCAATGAGGTTTGCAACTCTGACAATCCAAAAGCCAGTGTTTAAGAAGGTTCGGTTAATTTTGGTCTCTGAGTCATAGTCTTAGGGTCGGGTCAATGGTCGCTGCCAAAGAGAGAGAGAAAAGAGACACTCAGCGTGCACTCTAACCTAGATCAGAATGGTTACCAATTTATCTAATCTGGAAACTTCCCACTGTACCGTCAAATTCTCCTCCAAACCTGAAAGAAGAATTAGTCGGGATCACCCGAGGAGTAAACTAACTCATCAGTGGGAATCGGGATCCAACTATCATCGCATGATAACGTGACGGAATCCGCTCACATCATCACACTCCAGAAGGTATGCGCATATCTGGCAAGTTTCAGTTCTTTTGAAACTCCCGATGTGATTTTTACCCCATGCTCTTATGACCTCGACTTTGGCCAACAAATTCTAAGTCACATGTCAAGTTCTACCCGTCATTCTCCAGGTTAATTTGAATCCACCCGTACCTACCCTTGACTTTGGCCAACAAGGCAGTACGACTGTTCCAAACCAACGCATCTATCTATGCTGCATATGAATAACCAACAGCTACCAAACACTGTGCCTTGACTTTGGCCAACAAACACAGCTTGAATACTATTGACTATCCATATGAAACGACGGAGGGCTACGAATGGTTTCTGGCGAAAACCTTTAACGTAATGAACTTGATATCGTTGAAGGAACGGATAGCTTTTATAAAAATATAGTGACGAAAACCATTGCTAAAGAGGTCACTCCCGGTGAAGGGATCTCGGCTCTTTCCCCGTAGAATGAGGTGCAGGATATTCCAACTGAATACCACGATGCAAAGCAAAAGTAATCGGCTATAGTGAACTTAATGCCCTGACGCAAACTTCTGTCCAAGGGGTCACTCCCGGTGAAGGGATCTCGGCCCTTGCCTCGTCGACTGAGGAGCAGGATATTCCAACTGAATACCACAATGCAAAAAAAAAGTGAACGTCCTTGCAATAACAGCTTTTTGAAAAGTGTTCCAAAAACATCAGATTAGGTTTGTTTTTAACTTGCATTGATCCGAATCAACGCTGTCCCATCAATTGATCACACCACAAAGAACGAAAATATACTGATGTACGTATATGCCATCCGCATTCGCCACTGGGTCCCGTCATTACTCGTTAGGTTAGCTAACTAACAACAGAGCGGGGACTGGACTAGCGCGGATGCAAAACATATACAACATCTACTAATATATATACCAATATATTATATTTCTCTCAAGGCGTGATAAAAAGCAACATCACAGAAATGTACAGCACCACAGAACAATACAGATATCTGGGATCCTCGGGTTTCACAGAGCCACTACTGAAACTCGACGTTCCCCTGGTCGTGTGGATAGCCTGTGCAATGAAATCCTAGACCCCTACGGGCGCGGCAAGTCACCCGCCAAAACCTGAAGCGAGGCAGCCCCCTTCAGCAACGTGAATGGACCACCCAGCACTTCACGGAATCCGGTAACTTGGGCACCCCTCCTGGGTCAACCTGTACCCCCTACGAGTGCGGCGAATAGCCCGCCAATTCTAGAGTGAAGCCCCCTCTGTCTCAATGCCATGAGATGCGGGCCCGTTGCCCTCTAGAATCCGGCTATCCGTGCACCCCTCCGCGGGGCAATCCTAGTACAGAAAGTAAAATATACATACAACGGGTACATCGACAGCAACCTGGTCATGCCCCAAAATAATAATACAAACAGGCAGTGACGGCAGTCCACATGTCGGACGCTCGCCCCGCAATATCAAATGTACATAATACAACAAAAACTGTACTAGCATTGCATCCAGGCTATCCCCCACGACCGATCCGCAACATCACAGCAATACACAGAACATCAACGTGAAAGTCACGTTCGCAAATCCGTCTAACCGGGCTATAGCAGTTAGACAGGATTTACCGACCAAGCGACATTCACGGTCGCAGATATAATGTAAATACTGTGAAACAATGTGTTTAAAATATCCGATCGATCAAATTTTAACAAGTGGGCCCCAAGTACTACTGTAGCACATCCAGAAATTATGGGCCCAAAATTAATATTCCAAAAATCCTAATTTTAACCCAGAAAGCAACTGATGAAATTTGATGCGGTGATCTCAACATAGTGCGGCGGAACCGCGGCCTAAAGGGGGGTTTGGCCGCGGTTCCGCGCTCCTATTGTGGAGTCACTGTATCGAATTTCTACAGTGTTCTTAGAATTTCCAGTACATCACTTTTCTACAACCTGAAAAAAATTTCGACTCCAGAAAATTTCAACAGAAAACTGATGCATGTGAAAAATGCCGATTTTGGAATTTTGGTCGATCGGAAATGTAAAACACATTAGACAAAGCTAGACTATGTTAATGGCGAGGCTCTGATACCACTGTAAGTGCATGTCGGTGCCCCGGCCTCCATCCCGAGGCCAAATGCGGAAGCGAAAAACTTTAATTTTGCAAACTAGAAAACCGGCACCACCGCGCACTAAAAACCCGGATCGAACCATTAACTAGTCCTAGCTAACTATAAGAGGGGAAGAGAGATATACCGACTGATCCGAGTCCTCCGGTCTTCTCGTCGTCGACCCGATCTCCCGCGGAAACTCCGGTCGTCGCCTCCTTGCCGGAAGGGCACCACATCGTCTGCATCTTTTACGGGCTCCCACCTCAATGCCGAGGCAACTCGGGCACGAAGCTGGCTAGTCGACGTGCCCAGGTTTGCTGTAGAATGTGTAGTGCTCAAGTCTCATTTGGGGTTGTAGGAATTGCCCTTTTGGTGGAGGTATGAACTATCTTTTGGAGAGGAGCTAAATATGATTTTTGCCAAGCCAAATGAGTGTAAATTTCTACACCAAAAATTGGGACAGCCCACTAGAGGAAGTGGCCGGCCATGCTAATGGGGAAGGAGAGAATGAGAGTGAGTGAGGGAGTCTCTCAATCAAAAAAATGAGAGTCTCTCATAATCCAAGAGAGAGAAAAAGCTATCATGCAAAGAAATGATCACTATGAAAGACCAACACTCAAACAACAATCATCACACCCCTTCATCATAACCAACCATGATCATCAAGCATGATGACTTCAAAAAGGTCAAGCCCTCATGAAAGAAGAAGTCAAAAGGTCAAGGGATGGTGCAACCATCATGATCCAACAAAATGCAAAGACCCCCTCCACAAATACTTATTTGCACAAATGCAAATAAGCCCTCCTCCACCAAACTTCGGCCAATGAAGGATACAAAGAAATATGGCCGAAACGGAAAGCAAACTGGCAACTCCAGAAAACTGGTCCCGTAATAAATTACAGGAAAACCCCGATACTGTGTATACAAACCCGCATTTGTATTCCGACCGAAATACAAATGCAATGAGACAAAACTACACAGTACTATACTAGGATCCGGCTTAAACCAAAGCCGGCTGGTAATATCCGTTCGATCCTGATCCGTGCAATACCGTACGTATCTGATCGAATCCTGCCATATCTCCATACGGCCTCTACAGCTTTTCGCCCGAAAGCTTGAGTAACTGAATGTGGGGGACTCTAAAGACTCGTCAACACCTTGGTTGTGGATTTAACCACTAGCACGTCAGAGATATAAGCCAATACGTAACGGGCTACCAGGTATTGACCAAAAGGGACGTCGATGAGCGAACTCATCCTGACACCCTACTGAGCCTGTCAGTGACAATATCCGTACAGTCCGGTCCGTTCGTCTATGAGCATCGCATGGCGGGCCTAGGGGGTTGGTAAAAGTCAGACCCCCAAAAGCGGTACAAGTCGTGTCGGAGTGTAGCCCAGAACACCCTGAGATACTACTGGAATACCTACCAGTAAATCTCCTGCCTCGGCCGAGGGCTTTGTGTAATGGCTCTCCTAGAAACTGCGTGACCTCACCCCCAATACTGGGAGAAACGAACCCCTGAAGATACGCTCACTGCCTCCATGTGGCTCGGGACTGTACCCAACTAAAACCTGTTTGCATGTCTCCTTTGCGCGTGGTAGGGTAGTAATCAAAGTACTGTGGGAACTCACACGAGACAAATGACGATCCTCAGGTCGATGAACTAACCTGTACACATGTCACCTGGGAACTGCTATCTGATGTCTGGTATAAGACCAACTAGCATGTTCCCGGCGAATCCTGTCCGGTGTACTCATAACCCAATGAGCACCTGTATACATCTTAGGTGATCCAACTGACACCAGTGGCTTGTGAGACCGGCCACCGCCCCTCGTCGGGGTCTCGACTGTATACACTAGTCTACTCTGGAGTATCGATGTCCTGTCTCGAAACTCGCACGACTAGGGACCTTTTAAGGATGTGCTTATAGACCCCAGCTCCCACTTATATGATCGCCCTCATACTGCTGGTGGTCAAGCAAGAATCCTAAGGGCTCTATCAACGTGTAATAGCGACCTGTCAGGTCACCTAAGTAGTACACGATGATAAAGATAAACCAGATAGCATACTATCATCTCGAGTAAGACTGTCCTACTGGGACAGGTCCTCCCTCAATCATTGCAATCACGTGCCTGTGATCCAATAATTGACTCTGAGGGCACTATCTCCAACAATATCCCACTTGCACTCAAGGCTAATTATTGCGATGTCACATACTCACAGCCCGTGTGATACCGAACCCCCAACTCCTCTACTAGTCAGTCTCACAAAGCTAGTTTACGAAACTATTGCGTTCGAGGAATAGCCTCAGTGAGTGGATCCGCTTTGATGTTTTTTTCTATGTCTCTCTATATCTCAAGTTCGCGGAGAAAGCCATCTCCCGAAATGAGCAATACCTGTCTTAGAATGTGTCTGGATGTCTGATGGGACCTAGCTCATAAATGAACTCTAAATCCAAACATCTTAGACTGTATCGTCAACTGAACTTAATCAGTATCCGGTGCCATGCCTCCCTCAGTATTGCCTTGGACCACCTGTCCAAAATACTGTCCCTTGTCAGAAGGAAAACAATAACTCTGACGACCTCCTTGTCGTCCAGGTCACCTTGGAAGCCTGGAATGACAACCGTCTCCCGAATGAGGCTGTCGTTATCATATCCCTAGAACATCCAATTATGCTCTAAAGCTGCTTCCGACTGTTTCTCTAGGATAGGATCAATATCAACTTATTGCATCTAGTGCAAGAACAACATCTGGTGTGGTACTTGACATCTCATGATTGACTCAATTGCCTGAGCAAGTGATCTGCCAATCCTGCACTTCCCTCCCCCTTTTAGTCTGTAAGACACCTTTAGAGAGGGTGACTCCATCACCTGCAGGTACACTACCGTGCCAGGAGTCGTCCATTCTAAATACTCTTAGAATGCTGTCTAAGTACCCAGATTGGGAAACCACCCAAATCTAGATCCAAAACCATAGATCTAGTAACCAGTATGTCTGATATAATGTCCAAGTCCCATGTGGAGAAACCACTGTGTGACGACCAAAGAATAACCGATCGTAGTATAGGAATATCACTTCCTACTCTGTGTATGTCATCCAAATACCATGACATCACACCGTACTACCTTCTCAACAGATCCATCCCCTATTCTGATGAAGTCAAACCTATGACTGTCACATCAGAAATAGATGATCTATCTCCGCTATATCTGCTTTAGTCTATAAATAGACATAAGCCACCTGTCCACCATTGCTTCCGCTGCTCCCACTGACTACGACAACCCTCTGGCAGAGTCATATACACGTACACTTCTGAAGCCAGTTCAGAACGACGCTATACTCATCCTCCCGCCGGGTCTCGCAGCCTGGAACAACAGCAATGGCAAATGTGGGTAAACAAGAACTTCCCTGTCACAGTCCTTGAGCCTACCGGAGTACCTCTCGGATGCCTGAAGTTACCCACCGTATCTGCGGAGTGGCCAATGGAATGTCAAACCAGATTGAATCTTCAGGTTCCTATCAAATCTTCAGTAATCGCTTGTGGTTCTGGAATCACTTCCAGTTCTACCATAATACCACTACTGTTTTCTGAAAAAATCCATTTTTATTAAAACTGTGGCGAGTCTAGAACAATATCGCTATTGTCCATCCAGATGGTAAAAAGTCAACCCGCGTCATAGCCTGGGTCAACCCACAAAATTCCATTACAGAAACATGCCTTGAGTTATCCAGAGTCTGGTTTTAAGCATAAGCCAGACAACTCCCCGTACCTTAACAACGTTAAGATATGAACTGTTCTATATCCAATATAGAAACAGAGGCACTGATTTAATTGAACCAGATTCAAATCATGCAGCTGTCCCCAGTGCATGTCAACTAAATGGAAGGAGGCCGATCAGCGTTACTCAATTTAGGAATGCTTCCAATAATGAGTAACCTGAAAGAGAAGCAAGTTCTCTTTATCATTACTATCAACTGAATACCATACACAAGTATCTACATCTTTGATCACTTTGAAGAATCTCGATACTTGCTACATCTGGTTCTCTACTCTATTCAAATACCTATAACTTCTCAAAATTCGGACACTGTGTTTCCACGAAACACCTGTCTAAAAACTACAGAAGTCATAAGTAAACCGAATATAGTACGAGGACCAACCCCTCTATCCTGATGGACCCTGGACAACATACAATACTCTGTATAAGTCCATTGAGTCTGATAACTCATTCACTGTGTGTCGTAGGTTGAAAACTGTACTTATGGTTAAGAAGAATTACAGCGCTGTTTAATGCTCCTTACCTAACCATCAACTGATATAGGTAAATGTCATAGACATAATTTCAAAAAGGTATATCTCACTCTATGAAAATAGACGTACAGATATATCGATTTGAAATTGGTGCATAACAGCGGATATTCAAAACCAAATATTTGCCGACCGGCAAACAACCCAGGTGACTTCCTCAAATATCACCGATTACAACGAATCCCGATATAATGAGGATGATCACCCAATTCCCAATGACTTACTCCCACTCAACATCTGTAAAACCATACAGATGTGAGAATCGTACCTGGTAAATACGTACCCTGGAGTAAGGACAAATTGCGAAATCAGTTTTCTTTTAACAGTACACAGTGAAACTGAAACATTGAAATGTTTCGATGGGGTATCCCGGTATTCCTAGTAATGCCTCTTCCAGATTCACGACTGTAACCGTATATAATTCTTTGCCACCTCTCCAAATCCCTTTATATGTCTTTCGTCATTACCTTCTACACACCCCTTTAGGCCAAATGGTTTTCTTCCTTCCCTACCGTTCGGCACCAGCCTACGGTTTGGAGGAAGACTGTCCAATAAGCATAATGGGTGTACTGTCCCAGTCTTAGGAGCACTCGCAATGCGAGAGAAGGTGAAGATAAAAGACAACCGAATGAACTTTATTCCTATTTCTCCTGAACCAAGATCCATCCCCGAACTGGAACAAGTTCCTTTCGAGTTCGTATATAACCATACGATGGATTATCCAATAAACTTGGGATCTTCGTAGTGATACAGAGTGTCCTGGAGAAATACAAAGGTGATTTAGGTTTGGTGAAGAAATACTTGGTTTGGTCGTGAATAGCAGTCACAATTTACTTTACCCTCTTACTAATCCCTTGATATGTCTTTACTTAATACCTTCTGTACACCACTGTTAGGCTAATTGGTTTTCTTCATTTCCTACCGGTCGGCACCTGCCTATGGTTTGGAAGAAGACTATCCAATTTGCGTAATAGGTGTACTATCTCCTAAACCAAGGAGTACTCGCAACCTGAGAGAAGGTAAAAGGAAAAGACAACTGAATAGTCCTATCCGTTTTCTCCAGAACCAGAAACCATCCTCGAATAAATCCCTCCGAGTTCGTATATAACCATACGATGGTTTTTTCCAATGGAAGTGGACGTTCGTAGTAATACGGGGTGTCCTGGAGAAAAGGGTAAAAGTAGGAGTGGCAATGTGGTTTGCAACTCTGACAATCCAAAAGCCAGTGTTTAAGAAGGTTCGGTTAATTTTGGTCTCTGAGTCATAGTCTTAGGGTCGGGTCAATGGTCGCTGCCAAAGAGAGAGAGAAAAGAAACACTCAGCGTGCACTCTAACCTAGATCAGAATGGTTACCAATTTATCTAATCTGGAAACCTCCCACCGTACCGTCAAATTCTCCTCCAAACCTGAAAGAAGAATTAGTCGGGATCACCCGAGGAGTAAACTAACTCATTAGTGGGAATCGGGATCCAACTATCATCGTATGATAACGTGACGGAATCCACTCACATCATCACACTCCAGAAGGTATGCGCATATCTGGCAAGTTTCAGTTCTTTTGAAACTCCCGATGTGATTTTTACCCCATGCTCTTATGACCTTGACTTTGGCCAACAAATCATAAGTCACATGTCAAGTTCTACCCGTCATTCTCCAGGTTAATTTGAATCCACCCGTACCTACCCTTGACTTTGGCCAACAAGGCAGTACGACTGTTCCAAACCAACGCATCTATCTATGCTGCATATGAATAACCAACAGCTACCAAACACTGTGCCTTGACTTTGGCCAACAAACACAGCTTGAATACAATTGACTATCCATATGAAACGACGGAGGGCTACGAATGGTTTCTGGCGAAAACCTTTAACGTAATGAACTTGATATCGTTGAAGGAACGGATAGCTTTTATAAAAATATAGTGACGAAAACCATTGCTAAAGAGGTCACTCCCGATGAAGGGATCTCGGCTCTTTCCCCGTAGAATGAGGTGCAGGATATTCCAACAGAATACCACGATGCAAAGCAAAAGTAATCGGCTCTAGTGAAGTTAATGCCCTGACGCAAACTTCTGTCCAAGGGGTCACTCCCGGTGAAGGGATCTCGGCCCTTGCCTCGTCGACTGAGGAGCAGGATATTCCAACTGAATACCACGATGCAAAACAAAAGTGAACGTCCTTGCAATAACAGCTTTTTGAAAAGTGTTCCAACAACATCAGATTAGGTTTGTTTTTAACTTGCATTGATCCGAATCAACGCTGTCCCATCAATTGATCACACCACAAAGAACGAAAATATACTGATGTACGTATATGCCTGGGTCCCGTCATTACTCGTTAGGTTAGCTAACTAACGACAGAGCGGGGACTGGACTAGCGTGGATGCAAAACATATACAACATCTACTAATATATATACCAATATATTATATTTCGCTCAAGGCGTGATAAAAAGCAACATCACAGAAATGTACAGCATCACAGAACAATACAGATTTCTGGGATCCTCGGGTTTCACAGAGCCACTACTGAAACCCGACGTTCCCCTGGTCGTGTGGATAGCCTGTGCAATGAAATCCTAGACCCCTACGGGCGCGGCAAGTCACCCGCCAAAACCTGAAGCGAGGCAGCCCCCTTCAGCAACGTGAATGGACCACCCAGCACTTCACGGAATCCGGTAACTTGGGCACCCCTCCTGGGTCAACCTGTACCCCTACGAGTGCGGCGAATAGCCCGCCAATTCTAGAGTGAAGCCCCCTCCGTCTCAATGCCATGAGATGCGGGCCTGTTGCCCTCTAGAATCCGGCTATCCGTGCACCCCTCCGCGGGGCAATCCTAGTACAGAAAGTAAAATATACATACAACGGGTACATCGACCGCAACCTGGTCGTGCCCCAAAATAATAATACAAACAGGCAGTGACGGCAGTCCACATGTCGGACGCTCGTCCCGCAATATCAAATGTACATAATACAACAAAAACTGTACTAGCATTGCATCCGGGCTATCCCCCACGACCGATCCGCAACATCACAGCAATACACAGAACATCAACATGAAAGTCACGTTCGCAAATCCGTCTAACCGGGATATAGCAGTTAGACAGGATTTACCGATCAAGTGACATTCACGGTCGCAGATATAATGTAAATACTGTGAAATAATGTGTTTAAAATATCCGATCGATCAAATTTTAACAAGTGGGCCCCAAGTACTACTGTAGCACATCAAGAAATTATGGGCCCAAAATTAATATTCCAAAAATCCTAATTTTAACCCAGAAAGCAACTGATGAAATTTGATGCAGTGATCTCAACATAGTGCGGCGGAACCGCGGCCTAAAGGGGGGTTTGGCCGCGGTTCCGCGCTCCTATTGTGGAGTCACTGTATCGAATTTCTATAGTGTTCTTAGAATTTCCAGTACATCACTTTTCTACAACCTGAAAAAAAATTTCGACTCCAGAAAATTTCAACAGAAAACTGATGCATGTGAGAAACGCGGATTTTGGAATTTTGGTCGATCCGAAATGTAAAACATATTAGACAAAGCTAGACTATGTTAATGGCGAGGCTCTGATACCACTGTAAGTGCACGGCGGCGCCCCGGCCTCCATCCCGAGGCCAAATGCGGAAGCGAAAAACTTTAATTTCGCAAACTAGCAAACCGGCACCACCGCGCACTAAAAACCCGGATCGAACCATTAACTAGTCCTAGCTAACTATAAGAGGGGAAGAGAGATATACCGACTGATCCGAGTCCTCCGGTCTTCTCGTCGTCGTCCCGATCTCCCGTGGAAACTCCGGTCGTCGCCTCCTTGCCGGAAGGGCACCACATCGTCTGCATCTTTTACGGGCTCCCACCTCAATGCCGAGGCAACTCGGGCACGAATCTGGCTAGTCGACGTGCCCAAGGTTTGCTGTAGAATGTGTAGTGCTCAAGTCTCATTTGGGGTTATAGGAATTGCCCTTTTGGTGGAGGTATGAACTATCTTTTGGATAGGAGCTAAAAATGATTTTTGCCAAGCCAAATGAGTGTAAATTTCTACACCAAAAATTGGGACAGCCCACAAGAGGAAGCGGCCGGCCATGCTAATGGGGAAGGAGAGAATGAGAGTGAGTGAGGGAGTCTCTCAATCAAAAAAATGAGAGTCTCTCATAATCCAAGAGAGAGAAAAAGCTATCATGCAAAGAAATGATCACTATGAAAGACCAACACTCAAACAACAATCATCAGACCCCTTCATCATAACCAACCATGATCATCAAGCATGATGACTTCAAAAAGGTCAAGCCATCATGAAAGAAGAAGTCAAAAGGTCAAGGGATGGTGCAACCATCATGATCCAACAAAATGCAAAGACCCCCTCCACAAATACTTATTTGCACAAATGCAAATAATCCCTCCTCCACCAAACTTCGGCCAATGAAGGATACAAAGAAATATGGCCGAAACGGAAAGCAAACTGGCAACTCCAGAAAACTGGTCCCGTAACAAATTACAGGAAAACCCCGATACTGTGTATACACACCCGCATTTGTATTCCGACCGAAATACAAATGCAATGAGACAAAACTACACAGTACTATACTAGGATCCGGCTTAAACCAAAGCCGGCTAGTAATATCCGTTCGATCCTGATCCGTGCAATACCACACGTATCTGATCGAATCCTGCCATATCTCCATACGGCCTCTACAGCTTTTCGCCCGAAAGCTTGAGTAACTGAATGTGGGGGACTCTAAAGACTCGTCAACACCTTGCTTGTGGATTTAACCACTAGCACGTCAGAGGTATAAGCCAATACGTAACGGGCTACCAGGTATTGACCAAAAGGGACGTCGATGAGCGAACTCATCCTGACACCCTACTGAGCCTGTCAGTGACAATATCCGTACAGTCCGGTCCGTTCGTCTATGAGCATCGCATGGCGGGCCTAGGGTGTTGGTAAAAGTCAGACCCCCAAAAGCGGTACAAGTCGTGTCGGAGTGTAGCCCAGAACACCCTGAGATACTACTGGAATACCTACCAGTAAATCTCCTGCCTCGGCCGAGGGCTTTGTGTAATGGCTCTCCTAGACACAGCGCGACCTCACCCCCAATACCGGGAGAGACGAACCCCTGAAGATACGCTCACTGCCTCCATGTGGCTCGGGACTGTACCCAACTAAAACCTGTTTGCACGTCTCCTTTGAGCGTGGTAGGGTAGTAGTCAAAGTACTGTGGGAACTCACACGAAACAAATGACAATCCTCAGGTCGATGAACTAACCTGTACACATGTCACCTGGGAACTGCTATCTGACGTCTGGTATAAGACCAACTAGCATGTTCCCGGCGAGTCCTGTCCGGTGTACTCATAACCCAATGAGCACCTGTATACATCTTAGGTGATCCAACTAACACCAGTGGCTTGTGAGACCGGCCACCGCCCCTCGTCGGGGTCTCGACTGTATACACTAGTCTACTCTGGAGTATCGATGCCCTGTCTCGAAACTCGCACGACTAGGGACCTTTTAAGGATGTGCTTATAGACCCCAGCTCCCACTTATATGATCGCCCTCATACTGCTGGTGGTCAAGCAAGAATCCTAGGGGCTCTATCAACGTGTAATAGTGATATGTCAGGTCACCTAAGCAGTACACGATGATAAAGATAAACCAGATAGCATACTATCATCTTGAGTAAGACTGTCCTACTGGGACAGGTCCTCCCTCAATCATTGCAATCACGTGCCTGTGATCCAATAATTGACTCTAAGGGCACTATCTCCAACACTGGGTTCCTTCGCTAAAGCTATAGCCGCGTTGTTGTCGCAATTCAGAGGTACTGGATCAACAATGGACGGAACCACCTGAAGTTCTGTTAGGAACTTCCTTATCCAGACGGCTTCTTTTGCGGCATCTGCAGCAGCGATATATTCCGCTTCCATCGTCGAGTCAGCAACGGTTTCCTGTTTGGAACTCTTCCAACACACCGCCCATCCATAGAGGATAAAGACATAACCCGACATGGACTTGGAATCATCCTTGTCACTCTGGAAGCTGGTGTCAGCAATGGCCTCGATCTGGAGGTCTTTTCTTCCATACACCAAGAACATCTCCTTAGTCCTTCTCAGGTACTTGAGAATGTTCTTTACCGCTATCCAGTATTTCTCCCCAGTGTTTGACTGATACCAGCTTACCACACTCAGTGCATAATCAACATCTGGTCTGGTACACAACATCGCATACATTATAGAGCCTACCACAGAAGCGTAGGGTATAATAGACATGCGATCCCTTTCCAAATCAGTCTTGGGAGACATCTCTTTGGAGAGGGTAATCCCGTGACAAGCCGGTAGATTACCGCGCTTGGAATCTTCCATACTGAATCTTTTCAGTATGGTGTCGATGTACCTGGACTGTGAAAGTCCTAATATCCTCTTGGATCTGTCATGATAGATCCGGATCCCCAGAATGTAAGAGGCATCACCCAGGTCTTCCATGGAGAACCTGTGTGACAAGAACCCTTTAACAGATTATAGCATAGGAATGTCATTTTCTATCAAGAGAATGTCATCCACGTATAAAATGAGGAATACTACAGTTCTCACTACAAATCTACTATAGATGCATGGTTCATCTGGATTTTTGATAAAGCCAAATTCTTTGACCGTCTTATCAAAACAGATGTTCCAACTCCGCGATGCCTGCTATAGTCCATAGATGGACTTAAGCAACTTGCACACCTTTCCGCTGCTCCCACTCTGAATGAAACCCTCTGGCCGATCCATATAGACACACTCCTCTAAATTTCCATATAGAAAAGCGGTCTTTACGTCCATCTGCCAGATCTCATAATCGTGGAAGGCAGCAATGGCAAGAAGGATCCGAATGGATTTCAGCATAGCCACTGGAGAAAAGGTTTCGTCATAGTCTAAGCCAGGCCTTTGAAGGAAACCCTTTGCAACAAGTCAAGCTTTATAGGTCTCAACCTGTCCATCTACACCAATCATCCTTTTGAAGATCCACTTGCATCCTACGGGTTTTACCCCATCTGGAGCAATGTCCAATGTCCATACTTTGTTGGTGTACATGGACTCCATTTCGGTCCGCATTGCATCCAGCCATTTTACCGAGTCAACGCTCTGAATGGCCTGCTGGAAGCTAGTCAGCTCATCACATCAATGATGCAATCCTCTCTATCCTCTTCTATGAGAAAACCGTAGTATCTCTCGGACGGATGAAACTGCCTACTACTTCTGCGGAGCAGCATAGGAATGTCCTGATCTTTCGAACCCTCTGGTTCTACTAAGCTTTCAGTAATACCTCGTGGTTCTGGAATTTCTTCAAGTTCTATTGCGCTCCCACTTATCTGTTTTTCCAAAAACTGAGTTTCCAAGAAGTGGGTAGACGAGAAACAAAAACCTTTTGTTCCTCTTCGCAATAGAAGAAATATCCCTTGGATTTCTTTGGATATCCCACAAACTTGCACTGTACTGAGCATGCCTCGAGCTTGTCCGCATGCTGCTTTTTGACAAAAGCTAGACATCCCCATGTCTTAATAAGATTAAGATAGGGTCTCTTCCCACACCACATCTGATATGGTGTAGTAGGCATAGTCTTAGTTGGAACCCGGTTCAAAAGGTATGCAGCTGATTCTAGTGCATATCCCCAGAATGATCACGGTAACTCAGCGTTACTCATCATGGACCGTACCATATCCAATAGGGTTCGGTTCCATCTCTCCGATACACCATTATGTTGCGGAGTGTATGGAGGAGTAAGCTGAGAAAGAATTCCATTCTCTTTTAAGTAATCCAGGAACTCGGCACTCAAGTATTCACCACCTCGATCAGATCTCAGTGCCTTTATGCTTTTGCCTGTTTGTTTTTCTACTTCATTCTTATATTCCTGGAATTTTCCTAAGGCTTCGGATTTATGTTTCAATAAGAAGACATATCCGTACCTTGAAAAGTCATCCGTAAAAGTAATGAAGTAAGAATAACCGCTACGTGCATGCGTAGACATTGGACCGCACACGTCGCTGTGTACGAGTCCAAAGAACTCGCTCGCTCTCACTCCGTGTCCAGTGAATGGAGTCTTTGTCATCTTTCCTTTGAGACAGGATTGACAAGTTGCATATGATTGATATCCGAACGGATCCAAATATCCTTCTGTATGTAACTTCGTCAACCTTCTCTCATTGATGTGACCCAGTCTACAATGCCATAAGAAAGTCTGATTTGTTTCCGGAGACTTTCTTTTGTGTGTATTCTGGACATTGAAAATCTGTGGTTGGTTTAATACATATATACCATTGCTCATTGTACCTGACCCAATTAGAACTTGATTAAGGTGAATGTTTACAACATTACTTCCAAACGCAAATTCATAACCTTCTTTAGAAACTAAAGATACAGAAATGATATTACAAGTTGCATTGCGTACAAAAAAGCAATTACGTAAAACCAAAACATGTCCATCTGACATTCCCAGGTGATAGTCCCCCACGGCCTCAGCATCCATGCTAGCTACGTTTGCAACTTTGAGGGTCATGTCACCTGCTTTCAAAAACCTACGCTTTCTCAAAAATTACAGATATGAGATCCTGATCCAGTATCCAATACCCAGGACGTAGAGTTTATTGATAGACAGTTTTCAATAACATACACACCTGAAGCTGAAGCCGCAACCTGCTTCAGGTCCTGTGTTCTGGCCTTTCAAGCCCTGCAATCTTTCTTCCAATGTCCACTCTTGTGATAGTAAAAGCAATCTTCCTTATCCACAAGCTTCCCCGCTACCTTTGTTGCTTTTGCCTTTCCCTTCGTATCCACCTTACTAACACCGCCCCTTTGTTTGGCGGGGGTTTTCTTCTTCTTTCCCTTGGCTTTCTCCTTGGACCTAAAAGAGGAAGATCCTCCTACAAACAAAGTGGATGTTTCCCTACCTTTCTGTAGGGTGCCCTCTGCACTCCTCAGCATGTTGAGGAGTTCTGAAAGTTTAACTTCTTTTTCCTGCAAGTTGAAGTTCAGGATGAATTGGGCGTAAGTGGAAGGAAGGGACTGGAGAATCAAGTACGTATAGAGCTCATTCTCCAACGTGGTCCTAAGGTCCGCGAGCTCCTCTATGTAGCCAATCATCTTAAGCACGTGTTCCGCTACCGATGATCCGACGGCCAATCTTGCCGAAAACAACTTCTTCGACACTTCGTATCTGGCGATACGAGAATGCTCTCCATACAGTTCTTTTGTATAGAGAAATATGGATTCGAGGTCCATATTCTCGTGCCTCCACTGATGTTCATTGTCCATAGAGGCAAGCACGAGGCACTTGGCCTTCGCGCAGTCGATTTCCCAGGTCTTACGGATTTCCCTATCCGCGACGCTAGGTTTAGGACCTGGGACAGAGGGAGCTTTGGTGGTAAGAATATACCCCAACTTGTCATAAGTGATTGCCATTTTGACATTCCTGAGCCAATCTTTGTAGTTTGGCCCGGTCAGTATGTTTTTATCTAGAAGTAACTTAAGTCCAATCTTGATAATTGGTCGCTGCAATTAGGAGAGAGAGAAGAAACACTTTATCATGATGCTCTTGCAAGTTTAGAGTGGTTTTTAATTTGTCTAAACAGGATGGATCCCACTGTCTCTCGAATCCCTCCTCAAACCATAAAGGAAGAACTAGTCGGGATCAATCTCACCATACAATACTTGCTTAACCGTTCAGCCAGGCCAGTGTCGGTACTTCGAGGGAGGTTTTCCAACGCTTTCGCGAAGTTCCTTAATTAAGTAACCTCTTTTCCCTGTGGGCGTAGCCCCGCTAACACCTTTCTAGACACCTACTTGGTTTATAGCATTGATCGTTAAGTGAGAAAGTTCCAGAGGAGTAGCATATACTCATAGTAGGATCGGGATCCAAATATCATCACGTGACAAAACTGAAGGAATCCTACCAGAATCATCACACTCCAAAGGGTATGCAGCGCTTGCAAGTTTCAGTTCTTTTGAAACTCCCGATGTGGATTTTTGCCCCATGCTCTTATGACCTTGACTTTGGCCAACAAATCATAAGTCACGTGTCAAGTTCTACCCGTCATTCTCCAGGTTAATTTGAGCCCACCCGCACATGCCCTTTACTTTGGCCAACAAGGTAGAACGACTGCCCCAAACCAACACATCTATCTATGCTGCACATGAATACCCAATAGCTACCAATCACTATGCCTTGACTTTAGCCAACAAACATAGCTTGAATACTTATTGACCATTCATGTGAAACGACGGAGGGCTTCGAATGATTTTGGTGAAACCGTGAACGTAGTGAACTTGATATAATCGATGGAACGAGATAGCTTTCAAAAGGAGTGGTTCAAGCTTCGCATTTAAAAGTTTGGTTTTGTAAAGAACCGAGTGGTTTTGAAAGTGTTCCAACGACTGTTACTTGCTTTAATTTTCTTGCATTAATTCCAATGTGTCCCATCATTTAATCATACTATTGCAGAAAACAACGAAAATATGACGTACGCTTATGCCATCCGCATTCGCCACGGGGTCCCGTCATCACCCGTTAGGTTACATAACTAACGATAGAGCGGGGGCTGGACTAGCGCGGATGCAAAATATAAGCAACGCCTAAATATATATCATATAGATATATATAAACATTCGTCACATGTAATGATAGCCATTCCAGATCACAGATGAATACATTGGATATACTAGGAATCCGCAATTCGTACGAGCATGTAACGAAGAACGGATTACACGGTCGCGATGAATAGCGAAACCCCACCCTAGACCCCTATGAGAGCTGCAAACAACCCGCCAAGTATCCGAAATGAAGCAACCTCCCTCAACAACGTGAGTAGGCCACTCGGCACTTCGAGGTACCCGGTAGTTTGTGCACCCCGCCTTGGGTCTATCCTAGGAGCAAAAATAGTAAAAAGAAATTATACAATGACGGCTACAACCCCGACCCAGTTGTGCGGCCATACAAATAATATTACATCAAATTACATATTACAAGAATTGAAAGAATAGGAAAACTCTCATATCATAACACCCGGCTATTCATCCGCGACAATCCAACGAATTCATATACACAAACCATCAACATTACAGATCACAGATATGTAAAACCCCCACTAATCGACGTATAGCGATTAGCAGACGTTCAATACATATATCACATCACAGATATAACCCATTAGCCAAAGTGTAAAGAAATTCGATCAAAATACGGATTTGTGACCACCCCAAAAACCAACTTGTTCTTTGGAAAATCTGGGCAGAAACAAACTATTTTAAAAATCCCAA
The DNA here is from genome assembly GCA_030015575.1 of Agapanthus africanus. Classification (NCBI taxonomy): domain Eukaryota; kingdom Viridiplantae; phylum Streptophyta; class Magnoliopsida; order Asparagales; family Amaryllidaceae; genus Agapanthus; species Agapanthus africanus. The sequence goes on from CM057344.1 coordinate 421,778,011, forward strand.
AACAGCAACAGAAGAACACTGCACCAAACTCGGTCCACAGCCGAGTCAACTCGGCCGCGGATCCGCGGCAAGAAGCATGTTCTTGCCGCGGAGCCGCGGCTCTTTGACCGATTCAGTGGATCGTTTTTTGGGTGCTTCTTTACAAAACCCTGAGTCGATTTTTGAAGTATGATTTATTATTTTTAAAGCAGAAATGAAAATCGACAGAAACATAGGGTTTTAGAAAAATGTTTTGCGATTTTTTCCGATCGAAGTTCTAGTTACTTTGCTAACTAGTTAGTTTGTGTTTAGCTAGGCTCTGATACCACTGTAAGTCCACGTTGCCCACCCCGGTGCTTGCGGGGAGGCGGAAACATTATGAAAAAGCTGATTTTTACAACACTAGGCAACGTGGACTATGTAAAGGAGGGATCTTTGCTAAACAAAACTAACTACAAAGCTAAAGAGAGTTTAACTACTCGGAAAGGGGGTTATACCTAGGTCTTCAAGTCCTTCTCTTCTTGCTCCTTGGAGTGAAAGAACGGATCGCCTCGTCGCCTTCTCTTGCCGAAGAAAGATCCACCCGAGGGCCTCAACCTTTGGCTCCAACCTCAAACTAGAAGTAACTAAGGTCCTTAGTGTGCTAGACCTAGGACATTAGAAAGAGTAGAGAGTGTTTTTGAAGGGATTATCTCAAGCTCAAATGGTTCTCAACTTATGAGAGAGGAGAGCTAGAGAGAGAGGAAGAGGAGGAGAGAGAATGAAAATGATCAAGTGAGAAGAATAATGCAACCCTTCTCACATATATGTGAATTAAGAAAAATAGAAAATCAGCTAAAGATAATTGTCATGGTTAATCATGAAATGACCACGTCATTTCACATTAAATGCTTTTGCAAGGATCAAAGAGCATCTTTCATATGGAATGATGATGGTCAACTTGTCAACCTAGGTCAACAAGTCAAGTATAGTCAAACGGTCAACAACCCTAACCATGCACAATTATAATTAACTAAAATTAATAAATCATAATTCACACATAAACATTAGGGTTAGGAAAATGACAATGGTCATCAACCCTAATGAAAGTCCTCTGCCTCTGTCTCAGTCAACTGTGCATACACACCCGTATCCGTGTTCCGAGGAACACGAATACAATGAGATAAAACCAATACCAAATCAAATACTAGGATCCGGCTTAAACCAAAGCCTGCTAGTATAAGCTATCCGAACACCAAACGTGCACAAGTGCTCGGATGTGAACAAACCCTGTCGCAAAACCTTGCGACCTCTACTCATTTTGCCTAAAGGCGAATAAACCTCTGTATGGGACTCTAAAGACTCGACACTACGCTGGCAGTGGGTTTAACCACAGACCGCAAGCGGCACAAGATGTACGTAACGGTCCCCAGGTAGATGCCGAAAAGAAAACTGACGAGGTAAACCTATCTGAACTCCTACTGAGCCTGTATGTGACAGACTCCGTACAGTCCGGTCTGTTCGTCTAAGAACATCGCATGGCGGGCCTAGGGGGCGGAAAACGTCAGTCCCCTACAAGTCGTGTCGGAGTGTAGCCCAGAACACTTGAGATAACACTTGAAACCTACAAGTCTATCTCGCTTGCCCTGGCCAGGGACTTTGTGTAATGGCTCTCCTAGATACAGCGCGATATCAACCCCCAATACCGGGATAGACGAATCCTGTCTAACCGTCACTACCTCCAAGTGCTTCGGGACTGCACCCAAAAACTACCTGTTTGCACGACTCCTTTGAGCCGTGGTAGGGTAGTAGTCAAAGTACAGTGGGAACACACTCGAGGCGAAGTGACAGTGTCAAGTCAACGGACTAAGCTGTACTCATGTCACCTGGGAACTGATAACTGACGATAGGTATTAATACCAACCAAAAGTTCCCGACGAGTCCTCTCCAGTGTACTCGTAACCTAACGAGCACCCGCATACTATCTCAAGTACGACGTATTGCCGGCTGTGGGACAGACCGTCTCCCAAGCTAGGATAAGAAGCGAATACGCTAGTCTACTCCGGAGTATCGATGCCCTGTCTCGATAGTCCTGCGACTAGGGACCTGCATAAGGATGTGCTTATGGATTACCCAGCCACCACGAGTGTGACTGCCATCACAACGCTGGTAATCAAGCAAAGATCCTAAGGGCTCCATTAATGTGTAAATGCGATATGCTAAAAGAAACACATGCACACATTAAAGCAAAAACAAACCAAGTAGCATACTACCATTTTTAGCAAGAATGTCAATACAAGGTGAATATCCCAAGCTTCCATCAAGTAATATACAATCTACTTTGATACAGTAATGGCCTCTAGGGCATATACACTAACAAAATTTTGGCAGAAGGTTGATGTAATGGGTTTTAATTTCAAAATTTTCCCCGTTGGCTGGTGGAATGGAAAGACAGGTCGAAAGAGGACCTCGTGTAGGATAGCACCTCTTTTGGGGAGGGATGCAGGATGGATTCTGCGCACCAACGGACGGCGGCAGAGTAGTGGTAAACAAATTCGATGGAGACGGATCCATCGATGTGGGTGTGGTGGTGGGTAAAGAAGAGGTAAATGTAGAAGTACCGACTTTTGGGTCGATAGAGGAAACGCGGACTAAACGGGCACTAGAATCCTGTGTCCAGCCTATCTTGCACTAAAAAGGTTTAGTACAAGTGGCAGCGTGACTTATAATTATAAGAAATGATGAATGTGATTGGTGTTTGTTTTGGAATTATACGGATGTTTGAAAATATAATGCGATCACAACAAATGCAACAAGCAAAACCCTAAAATATACTGGTTACCTAGGTCAAAGCTCTAGACCGCTCCTAACTGCCAAAAGTCAAGTCGCTGGATCAATCCTCCACTGCCTCTTTGTCTCTCCTGTGGCCAGGTAAGTGCTAGGTAAGTGGGAGATTCTCCACTATGTAAGTAGTGGGCCTAATTAAGTAACCACTAGCCTTCGACACACTTGCCTTAGACACCACAAAAGAAATGCGGATAAGCAATGAATTACCCACGGCCTTCTCTTGTCCTAAGTGAGCGCGACGGTCCTTAGAGTCATCTCTAGATATATTTTTTTAATGAGGGTAATGCAGATGCAAGTTTGTGATTTTTGGGGCTTAGGAAGGGTAATGAACTCCCCACCTAATTTGGATTTTGCCATGCCCCTTAAATTCCGTATTAATATGCAAACAACCAAAAATCAAAGCACGCACAATTTTATTTTGCTTTTTGCGGCGCTGCGATTTATCTGTAAAGAAAACCTGCCGCAAATTGTTAATTAGTGCAGATTGAGAAGGAGATAAGAAAGATAGAAGTTTACCGAGAAATTTTCGTGCAGCGAAGAGGTAATCACGCCGCGGAACCACGGTTTAAGTCGCCTATTGCCACGGAAACGCGGTGAGGTGAGTTGATCACTGCTCCAAAATTTTTCAGAGAGCTTCTGTTCATTCCCTCAGCTCTCTGGTATATTCTGAAAAAAAATTCCACAGCTCCACAGATTCCAGATTTCCTCGCAACAAATCATAACAACACGTTTAGGGTTTGTGCGAATTTAGATCTAAAAATTTAGTTGGAATAAACTTTTCAAGTAAAATTTCAAAATACGAACAATTAGCGCACATTCCCCAGCAACGGCGCCATTTGATTGTTTGATTTTCCGATTGTGTCTGTATGGAGAAAATTATGTAGAAATCACAACCAAAAATATTTTGACCGCAATCAATAACGGTGTCGAATGTAGCGCGTTAGTAAGTGCGGATCGTCCACAGGGAAAGTGTAATCGTTCGTGTCTTGATTTAGATGAGTTGAAATTTTAAAGAAAAGAAAACAAACAACAATTCATGATTTGTAAATTGAAGTTCAAGAATTAGAAAAATCTAGATCTAATAACAAGAAAACATTAAAATCAAGAATTGAGATGTGATGATTTCCAAACCAACAATCAAGAATCGAAATGAAGCTCGTAGGAATCGATCGGATCTATAGATGTGATGAAATCTTGCGATTACGTATTCTTATCCATCGATGAATTGATACTAGATCGATGATGATCAACGAGAATTAGTGGATTTCTTGTGAAACTAGGCTTTCATCATTTATCCTTTGTTCCTTCATCGATATCATTCACATTCTAGCCTCTAGTAAATTCAAGAATCGATCGTGGATCCCGAATTTCGAGCGATCACAATCAAGAAAGTATCGGAATGAAACTAGGTTGTCGATTCTTCAATTTGCTAGGGTTTACAAAACTCGTAGGACTTAAGAATCGTTTTAAGATTTGTTACATCATCATTCTATTGATCGTCTCGACTCCTTTACATGCGGAGTTTTACTTAAACATCACAACAAGAACCACAATCACAAATTGAAATCGAATCATGATGCAAGAATTTAAAGAAAGCAAGATTAAAGAATTTCACCTTTTATTTATCAACAATTCCGTTACAAATCGATCAAGAACTACAAGAGGAAGAACTCGATCGTCGATTTGGCTTCGCTCGTCTCCTTAAGTCGCGGATCGGCTTGGATCACTTGCTCGATTGAAGATCGGGTCCGCTCCTAAAAGGTTGAAGGCTTTTTGCTTGAATGGTACTCGGCATCTTGAATTTGGCTTTGGATTTTGGATTTTTGAGGTACAAGTTGTGTCACTGAACTTGTGGGTGGAAGAGGAAGAGATGAAGAACTAATGAACAATGAACAACCTCAACCCTTCGATCTAGAATCCTTTTTATAGACTTTCAAAACCCTAGATCTAGAATTCAAAATTTGAATTTCCCTCCAAAAGTTTGTTAGCTAGAGAGGCTTCTAGAAGTAGTTAGTTGGAGGGAGCTTCTAGAATTAGTTTGTTAGGAGGTTGATTAGCTTAATCAAGATTAGCTTGACTTAATGATCCTTGCTGATCTGGCCGAAGCTTCGAGGGTAATCTGGAATTTGACATGTCTTGATGAGGATCTGGAACAATGAGAGGAATTCTTCACTGAAAATTAAGTGATGACGTGGCACCCTTGCCGCGGATCCACGACACAAGCCTGCTCCCGCCGCGGATCCGCGGCTCTTTAGCTGCTTTAATGTGCACAATTTCTTGTACCTCTTTCTGATATCTTCCTGGTATTTTTCTGATATGTTTATTCTCAGAATTCCTTCTAGATTGCTACCAGATTTCAAGTCCTTGAGTTGGCGTAATTTTGATCAGCACTGTTTCACAAATTTAGCCTTTCTCCTGGAATTTCCTGCACAGACTTCGAAACAAGTGTTGCGCTACACAAGAATGATGCGATGCTATGATAAACAGTCAATTTCCCTTAAAGTGCCGGTTTTAAAGTATAACACATGCAATCTGGTATTTCAGGGATGTTTTGCTAATTTGTGCAATATGAATACCGAACACTTCTAGATGAGTGCAAATGATAGGGAAATTGACGTGTTAAAAATTCAGTATTTTCGACTGATCTGTTCCGTCCATTGTTGATCCAATACCTCTGTATTGGGACAACAACGGAGCTATAGCTTTAGCGAAGGAACCCAGGTCCCATCAGAAGTCCAGACACATCTTATGGCGGTATCACCTGATCTGGGAGATTGTGGATCGCCGGGTGATCCAGGTTCGGAGGGTTGCTACAGAAGATAACACTGCAGACACGAAGGCCTTACCCAAACTCCGTTCGAGCGGTTGATCGAGATGATAGGTCTTCGATATGCCAGTACATGGCCTTAGTGCAAGTAGGAGATTGTTAGTGTATATGCCCTAGAGGCCATTATTGTATCATACTAGTTTGTATATTACTTGATTGATGCTTAGGATATTCACAGTTGTATAGACAATCTTGCTCAAAATGGTAGTATGCTACTTGGTTTGTTTCTACTTTAATGTGTACATGTGTTTCTTTTATCATATCGCGTATACACATTACTGGAGCCTTTAGGATCTTTGCTTGATTACCAGCGTTGTGATGGCAGTCACACTAGTGGGGGCTTGGTAATCTACAAGCACATCCTTATACAGGTCCCTAGTCATAGGACTATCAAGACAGGGCATCGATACTCCGGAGTAGAATAGCGTATGCGCTTCTCATCCCAGTAGGGGAGACGGTCTGTCCCACAGCCGTCAGTACGTCATACTTGAGATAGTATGCGGTTGCTCGTTTGGATACGAGTACACTGGACAGGACTCGTCGGGAACTGTTGGTTGGTACCATACCTATCGTCAGTTATCAGTTCCCAGGTGACATGAGTACAGCTTAGTCCGCTGACTTGACACCGTCACTTCGCCTCGAGTGTGTTCCCACTGTATTTTGATTACTACCATACCACGGCTCAAAAGAGTCATGCAAACAAGTAGTAGTTGGGTGCAGTCCCGAAGCACTTGGAGGCAGTGACGGTTAGGCAGGATTCGTCTGTCCCGGTATTGGGGGTTGATATCGCGCTGTGTCTAGGAGAGCCAATACACAAAGTCCCTGGCCAGGGCAAGCGAGATATACTGGTAGGTTTCCAGTGTTATCTCAGGGTGTTCTGGGCTACACTGTGAAACGACTTGTACCGCTATTAGGGGACTGACGTTTACCGCCCCCTAGGCCCGCCATGCGATATTCTCAGACGAACAGACCGGACTGTGCGGAGACTGTCACATTCAGGCTCATTAGGAGTTCGGATGGGTTCACCTCATCAATCTTCTTATCGGCATCTACCTGGGGACCGTTACGTACAGCTAGTACCGCTTGCGGCCTGTGGTTAAACCCACTGCCAGCGTAGTGTCGAGTCTTTAGAGTCCCACACAGAGAGCTATTCGTCTTTAGGCAAAACAGTGTAGAGGTCGCATGGTTTTGCGACATGGTTCGTTCACATCCGCGCACTTGTGCATGTTTGGTGTCCGGGCAGTTATTACTAGCGGGATTTGGTTTAAGCCAGATCCTAGTATGCGTTTTGGGATTGGTTTTATCTCGATTGTATTCGTGTTCCTCGGAACACGGATGCGGGTGTGTATGCTCGGTTCACAGAGACAGAGGCAGAGGATTCTTATTAGCGTTGTTGACTGTTGACCTTTTCTAAACCCTAATGAGAATAAGAAATATGATTAATAATAATATTAATTAAGTATTATTGCGCCATGGTTGGGTTGAAAGTTGACTTTGTTGACTTGTTGACTTTGTTGACCGGTTGACTATTTTGGACTTGTTGACCATCACCATTTTAATGGCTATCATTTCATGGATTTGACTTTTTCTTGCTTGTTGTTCACAAATTGCATTAAATGCATGAAATGATAATGCCATTGACATGAACCATCACAAATACTTGATTATTGTTATTATCATGATTATTTTTGGTTTTTGAGAGCATGGTTGTAAAAGTCTTCTCTGATATTCTATCATTTTCCACTCTCTCACATCCAAGCCCTCCCTCTTCCTCTTACTCATGGTTCTTTTGTCTAATGAGTTGAGAAACAAGAACTATGGAGATAAAACCCTAAAAACACTTCTCTACTCACTCTAGAGTACAATGTCTAGCAGGCCAAGTATTTTAGTTCCCTTTCGATTGAGGTTGGAGCCAAAGGTAGAAGCTTTCGGGTGGATCCATCTTCGGCACAAGGAGACGACGAGTTGAGGCCGATCCGACCACTATAAGGAGAAGAAGAGAAGGAGTTCAAGACTAGGTATAACACCTAACATAGTAGTTAAACTCTTAGTTAGGTTGTTAGATAGTTTGTTTAGCAAAGATCCGGTTTCTAGTCCATGTTACTTTCACCGAAAAAATTGTTTTTCACCATTTCCGCATCCCCGAAAGAACCGGGACGGGTAACGTGGACTTACACTCATGAATAGTAAATAACATCATACTATAATCGCAAGTATGCATGAACAGCGATAATCTATCACATGCAATCTGATAGCATAAGTATGGCAATAAGGATATGCAACAATCATGGTCAAGGTACTCCATCAGGTGCTACAAATACATGAAGCAGTGCATATAAAATAAATCCTGAGTGTGGGATAAATAATAAACCTCATGCACAAATCATCTGCATGGAAAAACCCTGGTGTCCATCAACGACACCCCAAATCCCAAAATCCTCAGGCACCGTCACCAAAACCGGCCCTCATATCTGTAAATCTCATGGAACCTGAGTATCCAACATCGACACTCGAAACCTCATGAAATACATGTGTCCAGCATCGACACGTAAATCCACGTACCATGGGCTCCGTCTGCCCGGATCGGCCCATGGGCTCCGGAAGTACGAATCGGCCCATATCCATCTAACGACTCCGCTCGATATCCCCCGGATAACCGCCGAGTCTACAACTATCACCGGAAGGCAGTGCACCTCCCCTGGCAGGCTCATCGTCTAAATCGATCGACATACCATTCTTGCCCCAGGGTACCATAACGGGTCCACCATAAACCCGCAACACGGCCTCATCCACACCTCGCATCGTATTTCTAACGCAAGTCTCAAAACTGAGAAAACTCATGGTGGACGCAATGAAATATCATATCAAGAGAAACCGGGTTTTCAAATAATACATAAGTTTCTTGAAATACCCCCACGGTTCTAAAATCCATAAATCACATGAAATCCATATCTTAATGCGTAAATCCATCAAAAACTGATATATGCAACATAAAATAGCAATATGAGCATATTAAGGGAAACTGTTCATTTAAATGAATCCATTTTTAAAATATACCATGCGGTTCCCAATTCCTCCGAAATCAAGTGCAGCATCATATAAGGTGTACATGTAACTATAGAAAGATATGTGTATCTACATGTAAGCAGGTATGTATGACGCATTTCATAAGCGCAATAGCACAATAACCAACGTCTCAATGTCAAATGAGAATACAATACCACTTAGGGGTATATGTAGCTATAGCAAGATATGTGGGTGTACATGTAAGTATATATTCATGATGTACATGTAGCTTTAGCAATGTATGTGGGTGTACATGTAAATATGTATGCATGATGTACATGTAGATATAGCCAGGTATAAGTGTAGGCATGTAGGTATAGCCTGTATACTACATTTCATATACGCAACGGAATAAGAATCACTGCCTCAATGACAATAACCATTACAATATCATATATGTATATATATGTAGTGCGTGTCATGGCAATTACCAATGGTGTGAGTACAGCAAACAATTTAGTGCTTGATTGTTATAAAATTTGATTGTGTGTATCAAATCAAATACTCAAATGATCCCCGGCAACGGCGCCATTTGATTGTAAAGATTTCGGATTGTGTAGTATGAAATTGTAAAGAAATCATAACCAAAAATATTTGACTGCAATCAACTACGGTGTCGGATGTAGATTGTTAGTGAGTGCGGATCGTCCACAGGGAAAGTGTAATCGTTCGTCTTTTGAATTAGATGAGTCGAAACTTTAAGGAAAAGAAAACAAAACAATTCATGATTTATAGTTGAAGTTCAAGAATTAGAAAATCTAGATCTAATAACAAGAAAAGGATAGAATCAAGAATTGATAGTTTGATGATTTTTCCAAACCAAATATCAAGAATCTAAATGAGGTTCGTAGGAATCGATCGGATCTATAGATGTGATGTAATCTTACAATTACGTATTCTTATCCTTCGATGAATTGATACTAGATCGATGATGATCGATCAAGAATTAGGGATTTCTTATGAAACTAGGGTTTCATCTTATCCCTTGTTCTTTTGTCGATATCATTCACATTCTAGCCTCTAGTAAATTCAAGAAACGATCGTAGATCCCTAATTTCGAGCGATAACAATCAAGAAAGCATCGCAACGAAACTAGGTCATCGATTCTTGAACTTGCTAGGGTTTACAAAACTTGTAGGACTCAAGAATCGTATTAAGATTTGTTACATCATCATTCTATTGATCGTCTCGACTCCTTAACGAGCGGAGTTTTACTCAAACATCACAACAAGAACAACAATTACAAATTGAGATCTAATCATGATGCAAGAATTAAAATAAAGCAAGATTAAAGAATTTCACCTTTTACTTATATCAACAATTTCATTACATTCGCTCAAGAATTACAAGAGGAAGAACTCGATCGTCGATTTGGCTTCGCTCGTCTCCGTGGGTCGCGGATCGGCTTGGATCACTTGCCCGATTGAAGATCGGCTCGGCTCCTAAAAGGTTGAAGGCTTCTTGCTTGATTGGTACTCAAGATCTTGAATTTGGAGTGGAATTAGGGTTAGGGTTTCGCACAAGTCTTGTCACTAGACTTGTGGAAGAAGATGATGTAAGAGGGAATTAGCTAACTAAAAGATTAACAACTAATGATTAATGAACTCCCTCAACCCTTAGATCTAGGTTCCTATTTATAGCCATCAAAATCCTAGATCTAGGATTTGAATTTTAAGTTTCCTTCCAAAAGTTTGTTGAGGAGATTTTGAATTTCCCTCCAAAAGTTAGTTAGAGGAGAAGCTTCTAGATGTGATTAGTTAGGAGGGAGCTTCTAGAAGAGGTTAGTTAGGAGCTTAATTAGGATTAGCTTTACTTAATGATCTTTGCTGATCTGGCAGTAGCTTCGCGAGAATTCTGGAATTTGACATATCTTTCTAAGCTGTAGGCCTTGAGATATGAATTTTGCACTAAAAATAATTTGCTGATCTGACCAAACCGACGCGGAACCGCGGCGCAAGCCGGCTCCCGCCGCGGTTCCGCGGCGCTTTTGAAGAGTTGAGGCTCGGGCTCTCTGGTGCTTGTTGGTATTGAGTTGTGGGCCTTTCTTTGATATGTTGAATTGTATTTCTCCCTTTGGATTGCTACCAGATCTCAAAACTTAGAGTTGGTGTAATGTTTGATCAGCAAAATGACAATTTTGGTTTTTCTTCCGGATTTTCCTGAACAATTTCTTAAGACAAGTGTTACGCAATATAGAGATGATGCGATGCCATGAAATGCAGTCAATTTCCTTTATAGTGCCGGTTTTAGCGTCTAACACAAGCAATCTGGTATTTTACAACTGATTTGCTAATATGTGAAATATGAATACCGAACACTTCTAAATGAGTGCAAATGATAGGGAAATTGCCGTGTTAAAAATACATTATTTTCGACCGATCAAATTCCCCCAAACTTATTTTCGATCGTCTTGAGCGAACTGTTTTATTAAAAAGAGAAGGAGAAAATAAAGAAAGAGAAAAACTAACTAGCCTACTTTCGTAGGAAACACGATTGCACTGAGCACGTGCAACAAGCCTTTAAACCTCTAGGTGTCCCTAGTAAGAGGAGTGTTGTCTCCTGAGGGTTTTCAGCGGATTGCACCCACAAAATCCAATAATAAAAGAAAGATCATGAATATTACATTTAAAGACAAGAATTGTAAAAGAAAAAGCCTTGAAAATTAGGGTTTCCAACTAAGCTAGGTTTTCGGTTGTCATGAGCCCTATCTTAATGGTCATGAAAAGATGTCAGAAATCACGTCCTCCCTCAATAAAACATCGTCTTATTCTTCATTCCTATCTTTCTTCCAAACATCGATCATATAACCCTACGTGTGTGTAAAGACATCCCTACACCCGGAGAACTCAATTCAAGCTATCATACTCTTGCCCATCAGCCTCAGTACTTTTTAATTAATGAATATTAGGATTGCTCACACACTTTCATGCGACCGTTAATACTTCTTGAGGTACTAACCGACCGATTACTCATGTGCTTGCTTAATTGGTGTATTTTCCTCGTCTTGCACCACCTAAGGCATAGCAGTGACTCCCAGACCAGTTGGCCTTAGGGCACTAGGTGAAGAAGCACCCTCGCTATACATTTTTTTATTGCTCTTGGTGATAACAAAACCAGTGTCCATTTTTCTCACCACTTTATATTTTCTTTATTCATCATTTTTTTCTCTTTTTATTTCCTTCATACAACGGCTTTAAGACAAGAACATTTCAAGGTATCCTCTACTATCCCAGGCTTCAAGACGTATGTAAGTGCGAATAGCAGGGTAGCAACGTTCAAAATGTTTGGCTTCCAGAATAGAAACTATTTTTCAGACTTATTTTTATCCTCAGTTTAGTGGCGTCCTACATCTTACTAACCCTTGGGACAACGGCTCATGACTACTTATTACTAGTTCGTATAAGAAAACTTCTAATTTTCTTAGTTTTCTTAAATTTTTCTAATCTCATGGATGTAATTTTTCACTATCTAAACTTTTATTATCTTATTTATGTACAAAAAATAATTTAATTTTTGAAATTTTTGAAATTTTTATAGGTTTTTAAAATTGTTTTGTGCTTATGCAAAGTATGATGCAAATGATGCGAAAATAAGCACAAACCTCCCCCAAACTTGTTTTCAACAGTGTCCTCACTGTTGCCATCAGCTAAATCTCGAAAAACCTGTAAGCTTGGGAGGAATTTATTAGTGAGGGCAAAATATTTAAGTGAAGAACCTCCCCCAAACTTATTTTTGGCTCATCATTTTTTATAAATTTTCTTTTCAAGAGCCAGAAAAAATGTACCCCCCCAAACTTGATTTATGCAATGTTAAGCTTTGAAAATCACATGAGGGGGTCAAAAATCAGTGGTCGATGCCAAGCTTTGCAAAGACCGAATGTCAACACCAACCATTCAAAATTTTTATCAATGCAGTGCTCTGGTTGGTGGAAGAAGAAGTGGGGAAAGGTTAAGTGGTGGAATAGAATGTGTATGCGTCTCGTATTGGAGAGACGATGCAGTGAATGTGATGGATTACTCGCATTCTTTTTACAGTTCAGAAGAAGGGGTGGAGATTCAATTTCATTGATTGGGACATGATTCATCTCAACACCCGTGTCATTTAAAAATGCGAGTTCATCAGCGAAGATCTCCTCAAAAGTTCCATCAATACCCCGATGAATAATGTCATCCCAAAGTGCGGGGTGATCTTCAGACTCTAAAAATGGTTCATAATTAGTGTTAATTGTTGACCCGGGCAACTCGGTGGAAGAGTCCGTATATGTATGATACATAGTTGGGTCAAACAATAACGTATGAAAAGAGTCAAGATCGGTATCAGGAGGAGCATCAAATTCGCTGCTGTCGACATCCATTAAGTCGACAGAACAGACCTGAGCAATAGGTTCGGAGGGTATACTTCCCAACTTGTAAATGTTCAGCTCTATTGACCTATTCCCAAAAGATAGGGTCATAGAACCATTACGACAGTTAATAATAGCATTGGAAGTGGCCAAAAAGGGGCGACCTAAAATCACCGGAATTTGATTCCGTGGGTTCGCTACAGGCTGTGTATCAATTACAATAAAATCTACCGGGAATATAAATTCTCCGATTTTTATTAACACATCCTCCAGTTCACCCCTAGGTTTGGTGATTGATCGATCAGCCATCTGGAGAGTTATGCTCGAGGGCTTTAACACTCCGATACCTAGTTGCTCGTATACCGAGTAAAGAAGTAAGTTAACACTAGCGCCAAGGTCAAGTAATGCACGGTTGATGTGTTTCTCCCCAATAGAAATGGAAATAGTAGGACAACCAGGGTCCTTACGTTTCCGTGGTAATTGTTGGGGAAAAGCTGTGTCTACAGTACTTGACATGAAGATTTTTTTAGGCACTTGAGTCTTCCTCTTCCTAGTGCACAAGTTCTTAAGAGTTTTTGCATAGGACGGAACTTGTTGAATAGCATCTAGGAGAGGGATGTTGATGTTAACTTCCTTAAACATGTTCATAATCTTCTCCATATGTGGACTCGGTGTGTTAGCCCTTAACCGATTAGGATAAGGTGCTTTAGCAATAAGCGCTGGGTCCATCATAGGAGAAGGAAATGTTTGTGGACCCGATCCCAAAATAGAAGTGGGGATCGTCCGTGGAGGGGTAAAAGAGGTGGGCTGAAGTGGCGAGCCTTTTGGGAAACGAAGAATAGGCTCGGAAGAAGGTGGTGGGGTAGAAGAACTGGGGTCAGAATTAGAAGTGTGTGTGTGAGAAAAGGTCTCAGCCGGGGTGTTATTGATTGATTTTTCTGTATCATCAAACTCTTCCCTAAGGTGATGTTCAAGCACTCTTCCAGATCTCAACGTGATTGCATCCACATGATGTGAATAGCCAGGATTGGGTAAAGGTTGAGCTGGAAGTTTCCCTTTCTCTCTTGCACTCATTTCGGCTTTTAGTTGTGCAATTTGTTCTTCCATCGATTTGATGTTCTCATTTTGAGAGATAATGATCTTCATCACATTCTCGACGGAAGATTGCAAACTTGCCGTCCCTTGGATGGATTGTTTCATGAAAGTATCCAAGGTTTGTGCTAGTGCAGAGGTATTATCTGTACCGGTCAATTGCAAAGGACTAGACGGTGCAAAAGTGTTGGCCGGATTTTGGAAGTTTTGTGATTGAAAGGGGTGCTGACTCAATTGAAGTGGTGGCTGCTGTTGTGGTGGAGGGACCCTTTGGAAATTGTGTTGGGTTGGAACCGTGTTTTGAAATTGTGATTGGTTGCAAGCAAAGTTAGGGTGATTACTCCAACCCTGATCATATGTGGAGGAAGATAGATCGTTTCTAGGTCTTTGAAATGCGGCATTGGTATGCTCATGACCTTGAAATGGACATTCTTCTGTCAAGTGAGACGGATCAGAACAACAGCCACATACAGTTTTGGAGAGTGATATTTGACTTAGGGCGGCTAAAAATTTGTTTTCCATAGTCTCAAGTTTCTTTTGCATAGCCGAAATGTCAGCTCTAACTCCTATGGAAATATCATTGCCTTCCCTAGACGATTGACTCACACCCTCCCACTGTAAAGATTTTTCAGCGAAATCTTCTAGAAAATTCCAGGCTTCCCCATCATCTTTAGTCATGAAGTTGCCTTGACACATAGATTCAAGGGTCTGTTTTGTGTAAGGAGTAATGCCCTCATAAATGATTCGGCACAGATCCCATCTCGGGATGCCGTGATGTGGACATTGGACTAACAGATCCTTGAAACGTTCAAGACATTTTGAAAATGTTTCATTTGGAAGCTGGGTGAATTGATAGATTTCGCTACAGACTCGAGATGTCTTTTGATGTGGGGAGAATTTCTTAAGGAATGCTTTGACGAATTCGTCCCAATTTGAAATAGAATGTGCGGTAGTGTTATATAGCCACTTCTTGGCTAAATCGCACAAAGTGAATGGGAGAAGACGTAGACGGAAAGCATCCACAGAAAGCTGTGAAGTACCCATCATTGCGCATACATTTTCAAATTTCGTGATAAACACGTATGCGTCTTCAGACTCGAGACCGTGAAATTTTGGTAGAAGGTTGATGTATTGGGGTTTTATTTGAAAATTTTCCCCGTTGGTTGGTGGTATGGAAAGACAGGTGGAATGTGGGCCTCGTGTAGGATAGCACCTCTCTTGGAAAGAGATGCGAGGCGGATTCAGCGCACCAACGGACGGCGGCAGATTAGTGGAAAAGAAATTCGATGGGGGTGGATCCATCGATGTGGGTGTGGTGGTGGGTAAAGAAAAGGTAAGTGTAGAAATACCGACTTTAGGGTCGATCGGGGGACGCGGACTAAACAGGCTCTAGAATCCTGTTGTCCAGCCTATCTTGTACTAAAAAGGATTAGTACAAGTGGCAGCGTGAATTTATAATTAGGGGAGTGATGAATGAATGCGGTGTTTGCTTTGAAAATTGGACGGATTTTTTAAAAAAATGATGCAACACAACAAATGCAACAACAAAACCCTAGAATCTAGTGGTCACCTAAGTCCGGCTCTAGACCGCTCCTAACTGCCAAAAGACAAGTCGCAGGATAGAATCCTCCACTGCCTCTTTGTCCCCCTGTGGCCGGATAAGTGCCAGGTAAGTGGGAAGGTACTCCACTAAGTAAGTAGTGGGCCTAATTAAAAACCACTAGCCTTAGACACACTCGCCTTAGACACCACAAGAAAACTCGGATAAGCAGTGAATTACCCACGGCCTTCTTTTGTCCTAATTGAGCGCGACGGTCCTTAGAGTCATCTCTAGATATTTTTTAGTTAATGTTGGTCAATGCGGATGCAAGTTTTGTGGTTTTCGGGGCCTAGGAAGGGTAATGAACTCCCCACCTAATTTGGATTTGGTCGTGCCCCTTAATTTCCGTATTAATATGCAAACAACCAAAAGTCAAAAACACGCACAATTTTAATTTGCTTTTTGCGCGCTGCGATTATTTGTAAAGAAACCTGCAAGAAATTGTTATTTGGAGCAGATGAGGTAAAAGATAAGAAAGATAGAGACTCACAAGGCAAAATGTGCACAGAGAGGAGGTAGTCCCACCGCGGAAGCGCGGTAATTAGTGCCTTATACCGCGGAAACGCGCTCAGATCAAGGGATCACTGCACAGAAATTTAGGAGAATGCTTCTGTTGCTCCCCTTAGCTCTCTGGAATGCTCAGAAAAATTTTATCCAAGCTCCAATGATTCCAGAATTCCTCGCAATCAAATCACAAAACACGTATTAGGGTTTGTGCGAGTTTAGATCACAAAATTTAGATGGAATAAAATTTCAACTCAAATTTCAAAATATGAACAATTAGCGCACTATCCCCGGCAACGGCGTCATTTGATTGTTATAAAATTCGATTGTGTGTATCAAATCAAATACTCAAATGATCCCCGGCAACGGCGCCATTTGATTGTAAAGATTTCGGATTGTGTAGTATGAAATTGTAAAGAAACCATAACCAAAAATATTTGACCGCAATCAACTACGGTGTCAGATGTAGATTGTTAGTGAGTGCGGATCGTCCACAGGGAAAGTGTAATCGTTCGTCTTTTGAATTAGATGAGTCGAAACTTTAAGGAAAAGAAAACAAAACAATTCATGATTTATAGTTGAAGTTCAAGAATTAGAAAATCTAGATCTAATAACAAGAAAAAGATAGAATCAAGAATTGATAGTTTGATGATTTTTCCAAACCAAATATCAAGAATCTAAATGAGGTTCATAGGAATCGATCGGATCTATAGATGTGATGTAATCTTACAATTACGTATTCTTATCCTTCGATGAATTGATACTAGATCGATGATGATCGAACAAGAATCAGGGATTTCTTATGAAACTAAGGTTTCATCTTATCCCTTGTTCTTTTGTCGATATCATTCACATTCTAGCCTCTAGTAAATTCAAGAAACGATCGTAGATCCCTAATTTCGACCGATAACAATCAAGAAAGCATCGCAACGAAACAAGGTCATCGATTCTCGAACTTGCTAGGGTTTACAAAACTCTTAGGACTCAAGAATCGTATTAAGATTTGTAACATCATCATTCTATTGATCGTCTCGACTCCTTAACGAGCGGAGTTTTACTCAAACATCACAACAAGAACAACAATTACAAATTGAGATATAATCATGATGCAAGAATTAAAAGAAAGCAAGATTAAAGAATTTCACCTTTTATTTATATCAACAATTTCATTACATTCGCTCAAGAACTACAAGAGGAAGAACTCGATCGTCGATTTGGCTTCGCTCGTCTCCGTGGGTCACGGATCGGCTTGGATCACTTGCCCGATTGAAGATCGGCTCGGCTCCTAAAAGGTTGAAGGCTTCTTGCTTGATTGGTACTCAAGATCTTGAATTTGGAGTGGAATTAGGGTTAGGGTTTCGCACAAGTCTTGTCACTAGACTTGTGGAAGAAGATGATGTAAGAGGGAATTAGCTAACTACAAGATTAACAACTAATGATTAATGAACCCCCTCAACCCTTAGATCTAGGTTCCTATTTATAGCCATCAAAACCCTACATTTAGGATTTGAATTTTACGTTTCCCTCCAAAAGTTTGTTGAGGAGATTTTGAATTTCCCTCCAAAAGTTAGTTAGAGGAGAAGCTTCTAGATGTAATTAGTTAGGAGGGAGCTTCTAGAAGAGGTTAGTTAGGAGCTTAATTAGGATTAGCTTTGCTTAATGATCTTTGCTGATCTGGCAGTAGCTTCGCGAGAATTCTCGAATTTGACATATCTTTCTGAGCTGTAGGCCTTGAGATATGAATTTTGCACTAAAAATAATTTGCAGATCTGACCAAACCGCCGCGGAACCGCGGCGCAAGCCGGCTCCCGCCGCGGTTCCGCGGCGCTTTTGAAGAGTTGGGGCTCGGGCTCTCTGATGCATGTTGGTATTGAGTTGTGGGCCTTTCTTTGATATGTTGAATTGTATTTCTCCCTTTGGATTGTTACCAGATCTCAAAACTTGGAGTTGGTGTAATGTTTGATCAGCAAAATGACAATTTTGGCTTTTCCTCTGGATTTTCCTGCACAATTTCTCAAGACAAGTGTTGCGCAATATAGAAATGATGCGATGCCATGAAATGCAGTCAATTTCCTTTATAGTGCCGGTTTTAGCGTCTAACACATGCAATCTGGTATTTTACGACTGATTTGCTAATATGTGAAATATGAATACCGAACACTTCTAAATGAGTGCAAATGATAGGGAAATTGCCGTGTTAAAAATACATTATTTTCGACCGATCAGTGCTCGTGCAACATGAATCGTCAGTAATGATGCTCATGCGCAATCAACACATATGCAATGATGCTCATGCGCGTGCAGTCTCCAATAGGTACCAAGTCAAGGCACAACAGGTAATAATATGCAATGATGCTCATGCGCAATCAACTCATATGCATATAAACATTCAGCTATAATATCATATCCAGCCTGTAAGTCTACGCTAGCGCCCCGGCCGTCTACAGACGCCAAATGCGGAATAAAAACTTTTCAACTGGCGCTATCGTATACTTTAACCCGGATCTGCCATTATTGCAAAACTAACAAACTGTAAAGAGTGTAGAAAGGTTATACCGAACGATCCGAGTCCTTCGTTCTTTAACCGTCATCCCACGCTCCGTTGCGGCTGCTCCGATCTCGTCGATCTCCGATATCCTCGTCGAGGTGACACCACATCACCGATTCTTTAAACGGGCTCCCGCCTCTGACTTGAGGCAACTCGATCGTCAAGTTTGCTAGAAGAGACGACCAAGAATGATGTAGAGAATGAGTAGATGACTTTGTCTCGTTCCGTCCAAAGCTATGGACGGACGGTTAATGAAGTTGCCGAGGGAATTGGGTGATGGAATGAAATGAACTGTAAAATTCCATGCACCCCAAATGCTATCATATCTTTTCACAAATGAAAAACCAAGTCAAGTGAGGAGGAGAGAGAGGGCCGGCCACTATATAGAAGGAGGGAGGTGACCGTAGGAGAAAGAGGGTGACCATAAGATATGAAGCTTATCTTGAAGAACAAATATCTTAAGCTTAACAAAAAATGGAGGAAATCAAAGCATGAGTCACTAATACACATCATCAAGTCATTAATGCAACCAATGAAAAATCAACACCAATTAATCCTAGTCACCTCATCTAGAATCTTCTAGAACACTGACTCACCTCAACAGAAGAAAAGATAAATCCGTCTTTAACCGAATGTTAAAAGACGGCTGATAGAAAACTGGAAACTGGCAACTTCCAAAAGTGATCCTGAAACAACTTTCAGGATAACCCCGTAACTGTATAAATATACCCGCATTTGTATTACGACCGAATACAAATGCAACTGAGACAAAGATATTATACCTACTCAATATAATACTCGGATCCGGCTTAAACCAAAGCCGACCAGTATCATCTGCCCGAAAACTGACACGTGCGTAAACGCACGTGCATTTTCCGAACCCTGCCATAAAACCATACGGCCTCTACAACGTTTCGCCCGAACTTGGGAAACTGTCTGTGGGGGACTCTAATGACTCGTCAGTACCCTGGCAGTGGGTTTAACCACAAACCGTCAGCTGCACTAGCTATGCGTAACGGCTGCCCACGGACTGACCTCAAGGGAGACTGATGAGCAAACTCAAGGGTGGCCGATGAATGAACTCATCCAGAAAACCCTACTGAGCCTAACAGTGACAATGTATATACAGTCCGGTCCGTTCGTCAATGAGTATCGCATATCCTCCTAGGGGGCTAGTAACGTCAGATCCCCAGAAGCAGTATAAGTCGTGTCGGAGTGAAGCCCAATAACACCCTGAGATACTACTGGAGTACCTACCAGTAAATCTCCTGCCACGGCCGTGGGCTATGTGTAATGGCTCTCCTAGACACAGCACGATCTCGTCCCCAATACCGGGAGAGACGAATCCCCTGCCGATCCGTTCACGTGCCTCCATATGGCTCGGGACTGTACCCAAAAGCTACCTGTTTGCACGAATCCTTTGAGCCGTGGTAGGGTAGTAATCAAAGCACAGTGGGAACTCACACGAGACAAATGACGACCTCAGGTCGATGAACTAACCTGTACACATGTCACCTGGGAACTGCTATCTGACGATAGGTATAGTACTAACTAGCAGATTCCCGGCGAGTCCTGTCCGGTGTACTCACAACCCAATGAGCACCTGTATACATCTTAGGTGATCCAACTGACACCAGTGGCTTTGAGACCGGCCACCGCCCCTCGTCGGGGTCTCGACTGTATACACTAGTCTACTCCGGAGTATCGATGCCCTGTCTCGAAACTCCCACGACTAGGGACCACAATTAAGGATATGCATATAAACTACCCAACTCTCACGTATATGATCGCCATCATACTGTTGGTAGTAAAGCAAGATCCTAAGGGCTCTATCAAAGTGTAACATGCAATCAGTCACCTGAACATGTACACGACTGATAAAGGCAAACCAGATAGTATACTATCATCTCGAGTAAGACTGTCCTACCGGGATAGGTCCTCCGCAATCATTGCAATCACGTACCTGCGATCCAATAATTGACTATGAGGGCACTATTTCCAACAATCTCCCACTTGCACTCAAGGCTAATATTGCGATGTCGACTACTCACAGCCCGTGTGAAACCGAACATCCAACTCCTCTACTAATCAGTTTCACAAAGCCCGTTTGTAAAACTATTGTGTTCGAGAAATAGCCTTAGTGAGTGGATCCGCCTAGAAGTATCTTTCAATATCTCTCTAAATCTCAAGTTCGCGGAGAAAGCCATCTCCCGAGTTGAGTAGTACCTGTCTTAGAATATGTCTGGATATCTGATGGGACCTTAGTTCATAAATGAACTCCATATCCAAACTTCTTAGACTGTATGCATCACTGAACCTAATCAGTATCCGGCACCATGCCACCCACAGTATCCTCTGGAACCACCTGTCCATAATACTGTCCCTCGTCAGAGGGAAAACTAAAACTCTGACAATCACTCTGTCATCCATGTCACCTTTGAAGCCTGGAATGATAACCGTCTCCCGAAAGAGGCTGCCGTTATCAAATCCGTAGAACATGTACTAATGTTCTAAAACTGCTTCCTTATGTTTCTCCAGGATTGGATTAATACAAACTTATTGCATCTAGTGCAAAAACAACATTTGGTGCGGTACTTGACATCTCATGATTGACTCAATTGCCTAAGCAAGTGATCTGCCAATCATGCACATCCCTCTCCCTTTTAGTCTATACGACACCTTTAGAGAGGGTGACTCCATCACCTGCAGGTACACCACCATGCTAGGAGTCAACTATTCCAAAAACCATTAGAATATCTGTCAAAGTACCCACATTGGGAAACTACCCAAATCCAGATCTAAAACTATAGATCTAGAAACCAGAATGTCAAATATTATATCCAAATCCTGTCTGGAGAAACAACTGTGTGACGACCACAATACAACCGATCGTAGTATAGGAATTTTACTTCCTACTCTGTGTATGTCATCCTGATACCATGACATCACACCCTACTACCCTCTTAACTGATCCATCCCCTATTCTGATTGAAGTCAAACCCATGACTGTCATATCAAAATTAGATGATCTATCTCCGCTAAAACTACTCAAGTCTATAAATAGACATAAGCTACTTGCCCACTATGCTTCCGCTGCTCCCACTGAATACGACAACCCTCTGGCAGAATAATATACACGTACACTTCTAAAGCTAGTTTAGAACGACGCTATACTTATCCTCCTGCCTGGTCTCATAGTCTGGAACAACAGTAGTGTCAAGTCTGGGTAGATAAGAACCTCCCTGTCACCGTCCTTGAGGCTACCGAAGTACCTCTCGGGTGTCTGAGGTTACCCACCAAATCTGCGGAGTGGCTATTGGAGTGTCAAACCTGATTGATTATATAGGTCCTATTAAATTTTCTGTAATCGTTCGCGGTTTTGGAATCACTTCCAGTTCTACCATACTCCCACTACTGTTTTCTGAAAAAAAATCCATTTTACTAAAACTGTGGCGAGTCAAGAACAATATCACTATTGATCTTCCAAATGGTAGAATATCAACCCTCGTCATAGCCAGGGTCAACCCACAAACAGCCATTACAGAAACGTGCCCTGAGTTATCCAGTGTCTGGTTTTAAGCATAAGCTGGACAACTCCCCGTACCTTAATTTCTTTTAAGGTACGATCCATTCTATATCCAATACAGAAACTTTGGCACTTATTTAATTGGAACTATATTCAAATCATGCAGCTGTCTCCAGTGCATATCAACTTAATGGAAAGAGGCTAATCAGCATTACTCAACTTAGGAATCCATCCAATTATGAGTAACCTGAAAGAGAAACACGTTTCTCAAAACCATCACTATCATCTGAATACCAATCACAAGAATCTACATCTTCGATCTCTTTGAAGAATCCCGATACTTGTGACACCTGGTTCTCTACTTTATTCTTATACCCACAACATCTCAAAACTTAGACATTGTATTTCTACGAAACACTTGTTTAAATACTAGAGAAGTTATAAGTAAACAGAACATAGTACGAGGACCTACCCCTTTGTCCTGATGGACACTTGGACAACATACAATACTCTGTATAAGTCCGCTGAGTTGAACAACTCAAAACCTGTGCGTCGTAGGTTGAAAACTGTACCCTGGCGATTTCCTCAAATATCACCAATTACAACGAATTCCGATATAACGAGGATGATCACCTATTTCCCAATATCTTACTCCCACTCATCATCTGTAAAACCATACATATATGAGAATGAAACCTGGTAAATACATACCCTTGGAGTAAGTGTCTAATCGGGAAAACAGTTTTTCTTTAACAATGCACTGAAACATGAAAATGTTTCGTAGGGGTATCCTGGTATTCATAGTAATGCCTCTTCCATAATTCAACTCATGACTTCAACCGTATATTTTATTGCCATCTCTCCAAATCCCTTCATTTGTCTTTAGTCGTTACCTTCTGTACACCATCGTTAGGCTAAATGGTTTTCTTCCTTCCCTACCGTTCGGCACCAGCCTATGGTTCGGAAGAAGACTATCCAGTAAGCATAATAGGTGTACCCTCCTAAACCAAGAAGTACTCGCATCTCGAGAGAAGGTGATGATAAAAGACAACTGAATAATACCTTATTCTTTTAAAGGTGAAATAGGAGTGGCGATTAAGTACGCGGTTTTGGTCGTGAATGATTACAGTCGCAATTTACTTTGCCCTCTTTCTAATCCCTTTATTTTGTCTTTTGATATTACCTTCTGCACACCCTACTTAGGCTAATTGGTTTTCTTCATTCCCTACCTTTCGGCACCTGCCTATGGTTTGGAATAAGACTATCCAATAAGCGTAATAGGTGTACTCTCCTAAACCAAGGAGCTCTCGCAACCTGAGAGAAGGTGATAATAAAAAACAACTGAATAAACCAATTCTATTTCTCCTGAACCTGGATCCATCCTCGAAGAAGTCCCTTCGAGTTCGTATATAACCATACGATGGATCTATCCAATGGAAGTGGATATCCGTAGTAAAACGGGTGTTCTGAGAAATTCAAAGGGAAGGAGTGGCAATGACTCATGCAACATAGACAATCCAAAAGCCAGTATTTTAAGAAGGTTCGGTCAATCTGGTCACTGAGTCATAGTTTAAGGTCGGTCAAAGGTCGCTGCCAAAGAGAGAGAGAGAAAAGAAACACTCTGCGTGCACTCTAACCTAGATCAGAATGGTCATAACTTTATCTGATCCGGAAACCTCCCACTGTCCTGTCAAATTCTCCTCCAAACCTAAAGAAGAATCAATCGGGATCATCCGAAGAGTAAACCAACTCATCAGTGGGAATCAGGATCCAACTCTCATCGCATGATAACGTGATGGAATGCATCCACGTTACTCATACTCCAGAAGGTATGCGCACACTTGGCAAGTTTCAGTTTCTTTAGAAACTCCCGATATGATTTTTGCCCCATGCTCTTATGATCGTGACTAAGGGCCAGCCCACCATAAGTCACATGTCAAGTTCTTCCCATCATTATCTTGTTAATTTGAACCCACCCGTACTCGCCCTTGACTAAGGGCCAACAAGGCTGTACGACTGTCCCAAACCAACGCATCTATCTATGCAACATGTGAATACCCCAGCAGCTACCAATCACTATGTCCTGGCTAAGGGCCAGACCAACATAGCTTGAATACTACTGACCATTCATATGAAATGACGGAGGGCTACGGCTGGTTTTTGGCGAAAAACCTTTAGCGTAGTGAACTTGATATCGCTGAAGGAACCTGATAGCTTTTTAAAATATAGTGGCGAAAACCTTTGCTAAAGAGGTCACTCCCGGTGAAGGGATCTCGGCTCTTTCCTCGTGGAATGAGGTGCAGGATATTCCACTGAATACCGCTATGCAAAGCAACATGTAATCGGCTATAGTGAAGTTATTACCCTGACGTAAACTTCTGCCCAAGGGGTCAGTCCCGGTGAAGGGATATCGGCCCTTGCCCCGTCGAATGAGGTGCAGGATATTCCACTGAATACCGCTATGCATAACAAAAGGAAACGTCTTTGCAATAACACTTTTTAAATTTGTTCCAACAACATCAAACAGGTTTGTTTAACTTTGCATTGATCAGAATCAATGCAGTCCCATCAATCAATCACACCAGAAAAGAACGAAAATAAAATGTACGTATATGCCATCCGCATTCGTCACTGGGTCCCGTCATCACCCGTTAGGTTACTTAACTAACGACAGAGCGGGGACTGGACTAGCGCGGGTGTAAAACATATACAACATCTAATAGTATATAAACCAATATACATAATCGCTCCAGGCGTGATAATATGCAACATTACAGAAAAGTAATAAGCATCACAGAACAATACAGATATCTGGGATCCCCGGGTTTCATAGAGCCGCTGCTGAAACCCGACGTTCCCCTGTCGTGTGGATAGCCTGTGCAATGAAACCTAGACCCCTACGGGTGCGGCAAGTTACCCGCCAAAACCTGAAGCGAGGTAGTCCCCACAGCATAGTGAATGGAACACCCGGCACTTCACGGAATCCGGTAAATTGAGCACCCCTCCTTGGGTCAACCTGTACCCCCTACGAGTGCGGCGAATAGTCTGCCAATTTTAGAGTGGGGCCCCCTCTGCCTCCCAAAGCCATGAGATGCGGACCCGTTTCCCTCCAGAACCCGGCTATCCGTGCACTCCGTCGCGGGGCAAAACCTAGTACAGTAATGAAAAATAGTACAACAGGTACATCGACCGCAACCTGGTCGTGCCCCAAAAGAATATTATACAACAGGCAGTGACGGCAGTCCACAAGTTGGACGCTCGTCCCGCAATATCAAATGTACAAATAAACACAAACTGTACTACCATTGCACACTGCTATCCACCACGACAAATCCGCAACATCACAGCACAAAACGGAACATCAACGCGAATGTCATGTTCGCAAACCCGTCTAAAAGAACTATAGCAATCAGACGCAGTTTACCGATCAAATGACATTCCCGGTCGGAGATATAATGTAAGCACTGTAAATTAACGTGTTTAAATTTCGATCGACCAAATATCAAAAAGTGGGCCCCACAACTTACTGGTGAACATTAACAAAACCTGGGCCAAAACGATATTTACCAAAAACCCCAAAATCCAACAGAGAACACACAGGAAAAATTTGGTGCAGTGATCCTCTAGAACGGCCGCGGATGCGCGGCCAAACCATGGGTTTGGCCGCTAATCCGCGGCGATCTGGTGAGATCAATTGCTCAAATTTTGTCCGTACCCTTAAAAAACCCTGCACGGATTTTTAAGACATGCAGAATTAATTTTTGAAGCCATTTAAAAACAACAGAAACTGTCAAGTTGTAATTTTGTGATTTTTGATTTCCGGTCGGATCGATGTTTTAAACGCGTTAGCACAAGTTAGTATAGCAAAATGGTGAGGCTCTGATACCACTGTAAGTCTACGCTAGCGTCCCGGCCGTCTACAGACGCCAAATGCGGAATAAAAACTTTTCAACTGGCGCTATCGTATACTTTAACCCGGATCTGCCATTATTGCTAAACTAACAAACTGTAAAGAGTGTAGAAAGGTTATACCGAACGATCCGAGTCCTTCATTCTTTAACCATCATCCCACGCTCCGTTGCGGCTGCTCCGATCTCGTCGATCTCCGATATCCTCGTCGAGGTGACACCACATCACCGATTCTTTAAACGGGCTCCCGCCTCTGACTTGAGGCAACTCGATCGTCAAGTTTGCTAGAAGAGACGACCAAGAATGATGTAGAGAATGAGTAGATGACTTTGTCTCGTTCCGTCCAAAGCTATGGACGGACGGTTAATGAAGTTGCCGAGGGAATTGGGTGATGGAATGAAATGAACTGTAAAATTCCATGCACCCCAAATGCTATCATATCTTTTCACAAATGAAAAACCAAGTCAAGTGAGGAGGAGAGAGAGGGCCGGCCACTATATAGAAGGAGGGAGGTGACCGTAGGAGAAAGAGGGTGACCATAAGATATGAAGCTTATCTTGAAGAACAAATATCTTAAGCTTAACAAAAAATGGAGGAAATCAAAGCATGAGTCACTAATACACATCATCAAGTCATTAATGCAACCAATGAAAAATCAACACCAATTAATCCTAGTCACCTCATCTAGAATCTTCTAGAACACTGACTCACCTCAACAGAAGAAAAGATAAATCCGTCTTTAACCGAATGTTAAAAGACGGCTGATAGAAAACTGGAAACTGGCAACTTCCAAAAGTGATCCTGAAACAACTTTCAGGATAACCCCGTAACTGTATAAATATACCCGCATTTGTATTACGACCGAATACAAATGCAACTGAGACAAAGATATTATACCTACTCAATATAATACTCGGATCCGGCTTAAACCAAAGCCGACCAGTATCATCTGCCCGAAAACTGACACGTGCGTAAACGCACGTGCATTTTCCGAACCCTGCCATAAAACCATACGGCCTCTACAACGTTTCGCCCGAACTTGGGAAACTGTCTGTGGGGGACTCTAATGACTCGTCAGTACCCTGGCAGTGGGTTTAACCACAAACCGTCAGCTGCACTAGCTATGCGTAACGGCTGCCCACGGACTGACCTCAAGGGAGACTGATGAGCAAACTCAAGGGTGGCCGATGAATGAACTCATCCAGAAAACCCTACTGAGCCTAACAGTGACAATGTATATACAGTCCGGTCCGTTCGTCAATGAGTATCGCATATCCGCCTAGGGGGCTAGTAACGTCAGACCCCCAGAAGCAGTATAAGTCGTGTCGGAGTGAAGCCCAATAACACCCTGAGATACTACTGGAGTACCTACCAGTAAATCTCCTGCCACGGCCGTGGGCTATGTGTAATGGCTCTCCTAGACACAGCACGATCTCGCCCCCAATACCGGGAGAGACGAATCCCCTGCCGATCCGCTCACGTGCCTCCATATGGCTCGGGACTGTACCCAAAAGCTACCTGTTTGCACGACTCCTTTGAGCCGTGGTAGGGTAGTAATCAAAGCACAGTGGGAACTCACACGAGACAAATGACGACCTCAGGTCGATGAACTAACCTGTACACATGTCACCTGGGAACTGCTATCTGACGATAGGTATAGTACTAACTAGCAGATTCCCGGCGAGTCCTGTCCGGTGTACTCACAACCCAATGAGCACCTGTATACATCTTAGGTGATCCAACTGACACCAGTGGCTTGTGAGACCGGCCACTGCCCCTCGTCGGGGTCTCGACTGTATACACTAGTCTACTCCGGAGTATCGATGCCCTGTCTCGAAACTCCCACGACTAGGGACCACAATTAAGGATATGCATATAAACTACCCAACTCTCACGTATATGATCGCCATCATACTGTTGGTAGTAAAGCAAGATCCTAAGGGATCTATCAAAGTGTAACATGCAATCAGTCACCTGAACATGTACACGACTGATAAAGGCAAACCAGATAGTATACTATAATCTCGAGTAAGACTGTCCTATCGGGATAGGTCCTCCGCAATCATTGCAATCACGTACCTGCGATCCAATAATTGACTATGAGGGCACTATCTCCAACACAGCCCTGACGCATAACGCCATATGGGCGATTTCCCCGTAGATGTTAAATCTACTCACTGATGATCTCGAGCTAAGAAAATCCGACCACCTGCTTCCCTTACTTCGCAGCGTCCGAAGTCCCCGCTTGCGATCCTAAAATTTCACAAACACAACACATGAGGCTAAATATCCTGCGCCGACACAACGATAACGAAAAGCAAGAATAGCATCCAAAAGATAAACACACTATGCACCTAGTGCACAAAACACGTATGACATCGGCACAACCCTAGCTAGGATAGCTAAACTACACAACCACAAAGCCTACACCCCGATCATATCGATCGCGCATTCACTACACAATATATAGCGTGGAAGATAATATATATATTATCGCAACGTCAATTTAACCCCACGCCTAATTAAACCGAAAACCTAGTAAGCAACTTTTCAACATTTTAGCTCAAGTGTAGAAGTTTTAACAAAGCTAGCGATCACAATCATCGCAAAGTAGCTTAACTAAGTCACCCAAACCTTTACTACAATTTTAATCTCACCCATATAAGATTTAGTAAAAGTTAGTTTGTTATTAATCTTAATTAGACAATTTGGAACATAACAAATAATATTTTCACAACTAGGTTAAATTGGCAAAGTCTACACTTTTCAATTAACCATTTTAAACAAATCAAACCCTAACTTGATCATCAAAACTCTTTCATGAATTTCTAAACATGCAATTTAAAGCTATATTAAACATCTAATAAGCTAGCTTAACGATTTAAACAACAATTAAAGTTTAGAGTTAGGATTTTATACCTCCACTAGATTCACAAATTAGCAACTAAACTCCAAATTAGCCTCCAAAATAATGACTTTCATGAAGAGACAAGCGTGTTTAGGGTTGAAAAATAATTGGTAGGGATTTATAATTGAGTTTGTGGGATTATTTGAGGACTTTTGATGATTTATTTGAGCTTGAAGAAGTGAGAATGGCGTGTGAAGAGAGAGAGGGCAGCAAAGGGGGGGGCTAAGCCAACACAAGAAGAATGAGGAGGTTAAGGAATTGTGTGGAAAGAACTAGATTAAAACATCAATCAATGCTCATTAAAGCATCTCCCATCCATGCCACCTCTTAATCATTTCTTAAAATTTTTCTTTTAATTCACAAATATCTAGATATTGTGGAAGAGAAGGTTTAAGCTTAATCTTGTGATTAAATTAGCATAAATTCACTTTTAGCATAATTAACCGAATCAAAATTTTAATTACCACTAATTAAGTGCATAATTAAAATCTTATAATAATATTTTAATTATGGAAAAATATTTAAGTGAACTAAAATTTTCAAGTGACAACTAAAAACCGCAAACTAGCCATTTTCTAGTTAAACTATGTGCAGTTATGTATGTACAGAAAAATAGATCACCTCCGGGTTTTTACGGAAAAACACAGCCTATTTTACCCTTTTAACTGAAAATTCGCATAACTATTTCTAAAGCGTTACACTCTGATACCACTGCTGGATTCCTTAGCACCGTTACTAGGTTTTGGAAAGCATCAACCATGCTATTTAAGAAAAATTCTAAGGTGCTAAAGAACCCTAACCAACTATCTAACTAGAGGAATTAGGGTAAAGCAACATGTAATCAAACATTACACTAAGTGAATGAGGAATACAACCTTTGTAGACCGGTCCTTCACTTCTAAAGCTCTGTGTAGTAGTCTCTTCGCTCCAAGTAGTGATCTCCTGGACTCAAGTTAGGCTCCACAAAGCGAACTGAACAAGCTTGCTTGAAGTATTCGAGGCCGAAGATGATCTACGTCGAGAAGACTCTAACTCAAGCTACCTCTTCACTAATTGGGAATTAGTGAAGGAAACAACCTAAACTAAATAGCTAGTCTAGTGTATATTGATGAAGTAGGATTTTTTCTCACTTTAGAATAATTTTTCTCACAATATTTCTTCACCTCAAGAAAAGCTAGAGAGCTTTCAAGAGATGAAGGAGAAGATCAAGTGGAGAATGAATGAGTGAGAATAGCAACCATGGGTGAGATAATATCTCATATTAACTCATGTAGAGACTTAACCATGCCTTAAGATAATGGTTGGGTTAATAAATTCTAGGTTAAGAAAAAATTAGTGGACTATGTCAGTGGTTACTACAACCTTCCACAAGCTTCCACAAGCTTCCAACCATGACTCATTTCCACCTAATATTGTATTTACATTAAATAATTAAAACCCCTAATTATCTTTAGTATGGTGTGAGTCTCATACACTTATGTACAATGTATCATCAAGCATGATACAAAAACAATAATATATATCACATATATATTATAAATGAGTGAGAAAAAGAAATGCTTAAGTGAGATAATATTAGTTAATGTAAAATTAATATATCTAATATATAATCTTACATTAAATTATTAAACCAACAGTTGATTTAATAATCCGGCTATATCACATATAACTGACTAATATCATTTTTATCAACTTATCGAATCAACACTTGATTTGATAACCGGGCTATATCACATATAATCGACCGATATCACATATTGCGAGATTAGAATTCGGTATCATATACGTGTATTAATCACGGTCCCTCACATATCGCATATGTGCTCCTGTTTCGTTTCGCCTGAGCAAGGAAACCTCTGTGTAGGACTCTAAAGCCTCGTCAATACGCCGGCAGTAGGTGATGATCATATCAGTCATCCATAAGCCGTCAGCAGTACTAGCTGGACGTAACGGCTACCCAGATATTGAGCCATCATAAGATCAGTAAGCAAGACTGCTCATACTCCTGCGAATCCAATAAGTAACACTATCGTACAGTCATGTCTCTTCGTCTGATATGTCGCATATCCAGCCTGGGGTGGTAAATATCAGACCCCAATAGCTTAAAAAGTCATGAAGATGTGAGGCACATAACGGTCGAGAAACTACTGATAACACTTACCAGTAAATCTCAGCAACCCTGGTCAGGGATTTCTTGTTATGACCAATCGAGCATAGTGCAACATCAACCCCAATACCGGGAGAGACGAAATCCCCTCCTATCACTCATTGCCTCCATGTGACTCGGGACTGTACCCAAAAACCACCATTTTGCACGTTATCTTGAACGTGGTAAGGTGGAAAACAAAGCACAGTAGGAATCACATAAGACTCTATGACGATCTCGGTTCTACAGACTAACCTGTACTAGTGCCATCAAAGAACTTCTATCTGACGTAAGGTATAATACCATTTAGGAGTTCTCGGCGAGTCCTGTTCAGTGTACCCAGTCTCCACTGAGCACCCGTATACAATCTTTGATGTCAAATACCAATGTATGTGGGATC
The DNA here is from genome assembly GCA_030015575.1 of Agapanthus africanus. Lineage (NCBI taxonomy): Eukaryota > Viridiplantae > Streptophyta > Magnoliopsida > Asparagales > Amaryllidaceae > Agapanthus > Agapanthus africanus. Next base: position 421,809,684 of record CM057344.1, read on the forward strand.
ATCCATCACCCATCATATGGGTCAAGAAACGTATACGCTTGTCTACTCTGGAATATCGATGCCCCGTCTCGATGCTCCCACGACTAGGAACAATTGAACGATGTACTTACGGACTACCCTGGCCCCACTAGTATGATCTGCATCATAATCCTGGTAGTCAAGTAGTCATCTTAAGTGCTTTATCAACATGTAACACAAAGACAATAAGTGTACATTTTAAGATAAAGAGTAACCAGATAGCATACTATCATGCCGAGCAAGAAAGTCATCCCTATATATGTCCAAGCATCCACTATAATATACATCATATGTACAATAATGGCCTCTAGGGCGTACATACAACTAACAGTGTTAACATACTATATGGATATTTCGATTCGCGTTTTAGTATTTTGTGTTGTTAACAACCCTTAGGGGGTAGTCTTAGACGTTGTTGCAGATGTTTAACATGCTAAGTTCACAAGTGTTAACTAGTATGAGTTAGTTCGTTTGTATAATGTATGTTTGCGTATTATATCGTATTTCTAGCCTCATGTGCTATGTTTTATCCGATTCTAAGATCGGTTGTGGAGACTTCATACGCCGCTAGGAAAGGGAAGTAGGTGGTCAGATTCGAGTAGCTCGAGACCATTCCGGTGAGTAGATTTAACATCTATGGGGGAATCATTCGGATGGTGTAAAGCGCCTGATGTTTAGAACTAGTTACAAATCTTATATACATATACCTTTACACATTTCCATATTGTTTAAACATTATCATAAGCATTGATATCTCCACACTAGGACACTTGCACCATTACCGATGGTTCATGACGCACGTCCACTAACCTATATGTACACACACGCCGTTGGTAATTGCTATGTCACGTACACTATAGAACTCGCATGATAACTTGCATTTGCATTGCATCTTATTGACAGATAAATCCTCACGTTATTCATCTAACTTGCATCATAGTAATACTATGTACATTTGCTATCATTGCCATATTCATATATTAAGTTGTTTTGTGAGATTTCCGTTTTCATAAGATTTCTGGATTTGAGAAACCACATATACATTTTGAAAACTTATTATTGGTTTAAAAACGCGGTTTTTCTTGATATGATGTGTGGTGTCCACTATGAGTTTTTTCGGTTCTGAGTTAAGTGTATATCCGATTCGAGGAGAGAGGATGCACTGTCTAGGGGTATATGGTGGACCCGGTAAGGTATCCCGGGGCAAAAAGATCATATAGAGAGACGTTGAGCATGGAAAGGGAACAATACCTATCGGTGATTGTTTGGCTCGGGGGATATCCGGAGGATACCGACCGGATTCGTGTGATCAGATGGATTTGAGGGCCGATCTGAGAGACGACACCTAAGATATTGAGATTTTTAGTGTCCATGTTTGACACAGGTTTTATGTTGTTTTATTGATAATATTTTTAGTTCTACCAAATTGAATTTATTATGACGTATTCAGTATCTTATAACTGCTACACCCTAGATTTTGATACCTCGCTCGCTTATTCATGTTGCATCTATACTAGTACATCGCATCATAAATTTATACTTATGATATGTCGTTGTTACGTACATGCTTCCGATTGCCACTTATGATGTTACTTACTACTCACGAGCTGGCAACTCACCCCCGTTGTGCCATAGTGTCTTATAGGGCCGATCTATCAGTATAGTCGCGGCGGTACTTACTACTGCTACTACTTTTGCTATGACTTTTTGGATGTGATATTTTGTAGGTGGATTGAGAGTATTCTTTTTTCTTCTACCATGTACATTTTCTCTTTGTATCTAGTATACTCCATCTACCACATGTATATTTTACTTAGAGACGAGACTTAGAGATTTGTATCATATTTGACTCTGGTGTCGTGCTCGTATGAGTCGAATTTTATGTTATGCCGCGGATATTGTTTTCTTTCTTATTTCCTTAATTCTTTACCTGTGGTGTCGTATATCTTGTTTTGTGATTGTGTTCCGCTGGATGGCATTGAGATTGGTCCCAAGTGGGTATGTTCTTATATATCATTCTTATGTATCGGTTTGGAACAGTTTTACAAAGGAGTTACTGCCGAAATTTTATCAACAACTCGAGATTTAAAAAGATTTTGATATAACTCTTTTACTTCAAAAATTAACTTTTTACACAAAGATTTAAGCACTCTACTTTATTTCACGGTTTAGATTCTGGGTTCGGCTTACTTGAATTACGTTACACCTTAAAACGTTGCGTGATTTAAGTGCTGGTCATGTTCCACATTTGGGTTATGACAAAGTTGATATCAGAAAGCTAGGTTTTACCTTTCTGAGTGTAGGATGACCCTTGGTATGATGGAGTAGGTAACTTAAGCAGAGTGACGTAGTGTGTGTATATTCTATGGCATACTCATGATATGATACTCCACCTAAGTGGGCTTAGGACATATGTTTTGTGATTCTTTTTCCTTGATTCCATGTATCCTTTTTTTCCGATTGCAATGTTCTTACTGAATCCTGTTTCTTGTCCCAACTACTATGCCGCCAAAGACTATGAGGGCCCAGAGGGCTGCTGCCAGAGACGAGGTTAGGGTGGGCTCGTTTGAGACGAGGACCGACCAGGGAGGTATGCCTACCCCTCAGGAGTGGATTGATCCTCCTTCTCCAGGCAGGATTGCTAGGCTAGAGACTAGTATCCATGATTTGCGCCAGATGGTTAGATCTTTGGTCGAAGCCAGCCGAGCACAGAGATCAGATGATGTTCCTCTTACTACGTGGACCGTGATAGTACCTACTGCTCAGACAGTTGTACTTGCCGCTACCGAGACTATCACAGTATTACTACCAGAGTTTATGAGGCTGAAGCCTCCGGTATTCACTAGCACAAACGCAGCAGAGGATCCACAGTCATTCCTCGACAGGATGGCCAGGATTTGTCATTCCCTAGGGTGTTTTGATAAGAGATCAGTTGAGCTTGCTAGTTTCCGTCTACATGGTCTTGTCTAGACATGGTGTGAGTCCGTTGAGAGAGGTCGAGCTGCTGGTCTTTCTCATATGATATAGGATGAGTTTTCGACGGTCTTTCTTGCTCGTTCCTTCCGCAAAGCATCATTAATGCTCGAGCTCGCAGTTTTGATTCTTTGCACAAGACTCCTAGTATGACCATGGCTGACTACAATATTTAGTTCACCTAGCTATACATATACGCTCTTTATTTGGTGGACACTAAGGAGAAGCGCATCAAGAGATTCGTGTGAGGTCATGACACACAGTTGTTCCTTTCTATTGGCGCCCAGCACTTTGATACCTATGCAACAGCGATGGACGTAGCCATGCTAGTGGAGGAGCGTATTTCCGAGCCTGCAACTATTCTGGGACCGAAGCGGGTTCGCTCTGGTGTATCAGTTTCCGGGAAGATTGGCAGAGGTATGGTAGGCAGAGGCCACGGCGGATTCTTTCTAGGCCGAGTTGGTGGCAAAGGCTTGATATGGAGCCAGTTATTTAGCTCTTACTTACTGGGCCAGCAGCTGTCGATAGGATGTTTTCGATGTGGGAGTCCGCATCACCGCATCAGGCATTGTACTATGAGTCACCAGGGGGGGGCAACAGTTCCATAGGTCACCCTATCCCCTCCGCCTCCTCCTCTAAAAGCATTACCTCCTACGCCCGTCGTTACTCCACGCCATACCAATGCTTAGAGAGGCCGTGGCTGTGGCGGTCATATTCAGAGGGGACGGGGCAGCAGAGGCATAGGACGGCAGGATACTGGTAGAGGACAGGCCCAAGTTTTTGCTTTGACTCCTCAGGAGGCGCAGGAATCAAATGCCGTTGTGACAGGTACTCTTTCCGTGTGTTTTTTCGACGCGCGCATATTGTTCGACTCTTATTCTACACACTTTTATGTATCCACATACTTCGTACCAAAGTTGGGCCGAGATTCTTCCTTGTTAAATCAGCCACTAGTTGTGATTACTCCCATAAAAGAGTCCTTTATCGCTCGACACGTATTTCGGTCGTATTGGGGATAGAGATTCTTCTGCTTTGATCCTTCTCGACATGTTAGACTTCGACATCCTACTTGGCATGGACTGGTAAGCTACTTGTTATGCATCCGTAGACTGCCGTGAGAAGGTGGTCAGATTTAGTTTTCAAGGAGAGCCAGTTCTTGTTGTTCAGAGAGACCGCAGTGCCATCCTTCCCAATTTGATTACTGCCCTTTGTGCTAGTCGGCTCTTGAGCAAAGGATGTCGAGGATTCTTGGCATATATTCACGATGCTGGAGCCACAGAGGTCCCGTTGGACCATGTTTCGATTGTGAGAGAGTTCCCCGATATATTTCCTGATGAGTTACCTAGGTTGCCGCCAGAGCGCGATATTGAGTTCTGCATCGACTTGATCCCCGGCACGGGGCCTATTTCTATACCGCCTTATCGGATGGCCCCGTCAGAGCTTAAGGAGCTCAAGGATCAATTACAAGATTTGCTTGACAAGGAACTTATTCGACCGAGTATCTCGCCTTGCGGAGCTCCTGTCCTGTTCATTAAGAAGAAAGACGGCAGTATGAGATTGTGCATTGATTATCATCAACTGAACTGAGTTACGGTGCGGAATAGGAATCCTCTACCTTACATTGACGATTTGCTTGATCAGCTCCAAGGTGCAAGATATTTTTCTAAGATTGAGTTGCGGTTGGGTTATCATCAGTTACGAGTCCGGAATGATGACATTCCGAAGAGTGCTTTTCGGACACGCTACGGGCATTACGAGTTCTTGGTGATGTCGTTCGGGCTCACCAATGCCCCAGCAGCATTCATGGATTTGATGAACCGAATCTTCAGGCCGTTTCTCGATCAGTTTATTATCATATTCATAGACGACATTCTGGTGTACTCCAAGAGTCGAGAGGACCAAAGACAGCATTTGAGGATTACATTCCAGGCATTGAGAGAGCACCAGTTGTATGCCAAATTCTCGAAGTGTAACTTTTCAGAAAAATAAAATTTTATTTTTGGAATTTAAATAAATAAAATAAGGAATTTCATGATTATTATAAAGATATAGAAATAGATTTTAATGAAGTAGTATGGTTATATACCGATAGTTTGGAAAATTAATATGAATTATTGTTTTTGAAAGAATTTATGTGATTTAGGCATTTTACAAATTATTATACAATTAATTGTATATACATTAATTCTAAACTTGATTAATATGTCGCTAATTATGCTTTAATCCTGATGATGTACATGGCATGCAACAAAACATGTTACAAAACAATTGTTACATTTTGTTATTAACCATGGCATCCTTCCTTTTTAAAAAATGATTTTGTTTTTAAAATAAAATTAAAAGGAAATTTATCATGAGAGATATTTTGTGTGGGGGGACATATAGGTATGGGCAAGGAAGAGAGAGGGGGGGCGAGGTGGGAGAGAGAGAGAAAGAGAGTGAGGGTGGGGGGGTTTACACCATGGCTCATATTTCTTTTCCTTCCTCAATTCTCATCTTCATCTTCTTCATTCCTCCATCTCCTTTACCTCCACCTTCTCTTCCACCATGCACCACCTCCAAATCCATCCCAAAACACCATACTTCCTTCACAAAAAATGATCTCAACCTCACTACAAACCCTATGAAGGAATCAAGTTGGAACTTTGAGGCACTTGGGCGACTCTAGAATTTTCTTGAGTTGCCAAATGAGATATAATCCTACACTTCGAGTTCAGTTATTAGTTTTCTTTATATCCTAATGTAGTTTACAGCTAAACTAATGAGTTTTAGTGATCTTAGAATATTCCAAGGTGAGGTTTAGAGGATTTTATGAGTTGTGAAGGTGTAATTAGTGACCACTGTTGGGTTACGCCAATGCCCCGGCCATCAATCCATGGCCAAATGCGGAACAAAAACTTAATAAACCGGCGCTAATGGAACCCGAGTCTACGGATCGACCCATAAGCCCTAGAAAACAAAAAAACATGCAACGGGTTATAATGATTATACCGAACGATCCGAGTCCTTCGATCTCCAACCACTGTCCCAAGCTCCTCGCGGCTTCCTTGATCAAGTTTGATCTCGGTCTCCCCCATCGAAGACGATCCACCTTGAGAGTATGTAATACGGGCTCCCGCCTCAAAACCGAGGCAACTCGAGTATCTAGTTTGCTAACCTAGATAGAAGTAGAGAGTGTGCAGGATTACTTTGTCTCAATACACCCTAGCTTTCTCAACACATGAGACAATAAGGGTGGAGGTAGAAGAAAATGCCATGGAGTGAAAAGTGTGAGCAAGTTTTGGCAAGTGAAGAAATGGGCTTGTGTTATGAGATCTTTGCGTTGTGATCAACTAAAGAAAAACTCACCAAGAAAAGATCTTCCTCTTCACTTCATAAATATCTCACAATACAATATAATAACAAGCATGCCTCATGACTCATTACCATGAGTCACCAAGTGCATGCACCAAATAATCAATGCCAAAACTTACACTCACACTTTCTACCTCACTAAAAAACTACATGTTTAATAGAAAAAGAAATGGCATTATCTAAAGTAATCTTGTAATAGAATTACAAGAATACCCCTCATCCATATATACATACCCGCATCCGTATTCCGACTGAATATGAATACAACGAGACAAAAATAATCCAACAATATAATACTAGGATCTGGTTTAAATCAAAGCCCACTAGTATTATCCATCCGAATATCATCCGTGCACAAGTACACGTATGTGATCGAACCGTGCCGTAAAACCATACGGCCTCTACAACGTTTCGCCCAAAGCAGGGAAACCCTCTGCGTGGGACTCTAAATACTCGTCAATACGCTGGCAGTGGGTTTAACCACAAGCACGTCAGCGGCACTAGATGTAAATAACGACTACCCAGGTATTGAGCGAAAGGGAGGCCGACGAGCAAACTCATCATGAAACCCTACCGAGCTTGACAGTGACAATATCCGTACAGTCTGGTCCGTTCGTCTATGAGTCTAACATATCGAGTCTAGGGGTGGATAAAATCAGACCCCTAATAAGGCGACATTTAGTGTCGGTATGAAGCCCATCACCCACTGAGAAACTACTGGTCCGAATCAGTAATTCTCGACTACCTTGGCCAAGGATTTCTGGTGATGGCCACCCGTGCACACCGCGACATCAAACCCCAATACCCGGAGAGATGAATCTTCTGACAATCCGCTCACTACCTCTATGTGGCTCGGGACTGTACCCAACTATAACCTGTTTGCACGACTCCTTTGAGTCGTGGTAGGGTAGTAATCAAAGCACAGTGGGAACTCACACAAGACAAATGGCGATCTCAGGTCGATAGACTAACCTGTACACATGTCACCCGGGAACTGCTATCTGACAATAGGTATAATACCCACTAGCATGTTCCCGGCGAGTCCGTCCGGTGTACTCATAACCCAATGAGCACCTGTATACATCTTAGGTGAACAAACTGACACCAATGGCTTGTGAGACCGGCCACCGCCTTTCGTCGGGATCTCGATCAGTATACACTAGTCTACTATGGAATATAGTTCATAACAGAATACTGCATTTTATACCGCCCATTCTTACGCTCGTGTGTTTATAGGTAGGTGCTCTTGAGCCGTGTTTGCCACATAATTGCAGATTACAGGTTCTCGGCTTTAAAAGGTGAAAATCATGAAAAAGCACGATAATTCCGGATTACTGCCAACCACAGATGAAACACAGGTCTCTGCTCTTTATCCGTGTTGCCACACACCGGTTTAAGAAGACAAAATGGCAAATCAATGTCGTTTTCATGCACAAGGCTCAATGGCAGCACAAGATCCGAGAAATCTACGCGGAGCTCGAGACAATCATGGCAAAAGATCCACTTTCAATCACCTTTTGATCAACAGAAATGTGGAAAGATTATAAGAAAAATCATATACGAGAATCAAGGGCACAACAAACCAGGGAATGCCACAAAAGCCCACTGCCCAACACCACTAAAGGGCCGCGGATCCGCGGCCAAAGGGGGTCTAGGCCGCGGATCCGCGGCCATATAGTCTCCTCTCTGTGTCGTTTTTCATGGGCAGTTTGTTCATTTTATGTAAGGGCAGATTGTTGCCCTAGGTTCCCAGTTCCCCTCCTATAAATACAGCAGATCTGAGCCAAGCCAAGTGTGATTCTTTTGTTCTTCTTTCTATTTAGGATTTAGTCTTTTTCTTCTTCTTCTTCATTCTTTTTCCATGAAAATTGTAGTGAGAGCTTTTTGAGTGGGAGATCAATGAAGATGAGGGCTTTTTGTATCTTTCTCTTGTGTTTCTTCTTCCCCTTGAGATTCTTGCTTTCTCTTAATCATTCAACCTCTTCATTGAGCTTGAATGGTTAAGGGTTAGTTATTGATCTCAAAGGTCGTATTTTCTTATGGAATTAGCGCTTCAATTCACATGCGTTCTCTACCCTTCCCTTGATCTTGCAACCTCTTGATTGAGCTTGCAAGTTTAAGGGTTGGCTATTGATCACATGCTTGTCTTGAGTTCTACTTTCTTGTTCTTTTTATTTGCTTATTTATTACTTGTTTTTTTATTACCTTGCTTTACTTTCTTGCAATTTATATTCATGCACTTTAATTACTTGTTTGTAATCTTTTCTTTTCTTTGTTCTTTTCTTTTTGTTCTCTCTTTTTGGTTCTTTCTTGTGAATGAATGTAATCATTATTGTTAAGAAGAAATACGGTATTATAAGTTAACATTTCTTTACCCATTTCCTTTTCCCGTATTTTCCATTGAACTCCGCCCAAACGATACGCAAGCGCTCCGATAGGCACCGTACCCTGACAAGGTTCGGTGATTCCTAACCGCGACCGGTTGCGTTCGGTTTGGCCGGAGGCGAAAGCAAGAGACAAGAACGGAAGGACAAGGGTAAATAAGCCGTATTCCACGAATACCGCGCTTAAATCCCCTAATCCACGTTGTTGCCGATTGCTCTAGCTTCAATTGGTCAAGACTCGGCTCAAAGGTTTTGAGTACGGATTTCTTTAGCTTATAATCTCGTATCTTTTTCTTAACAACTTTATACTTGCAAATATTACACATAGGATAGTCTCGAACAAACATACACAAATTCTTTATTGACTCGTCTAAGACAAGAAAGGACATACAACCATCTCCCTGTGGATCGACCCGTGCTCAACCGGCTAGCTGCAAAGCGACACCGTCTTTATTGCGGTTAACTTTAATTCTTCCAATCAAATGGCGCCGTTGCCGGGGAGACGGTAGCGTATTTTCTTTCTTGTTATTCGGGTTAATATTCTTTTTGTATATATTTATAAAAAAAAAAAATATTTTTGTCTTTTGATCATTTTTGTGGGCAAGTGTACAGATTTTTGCGTATTTGCAAACTGCAATTGTGGGAGCAAAGTGTACATTCAAGGCTAAGGTGATTGCAAAGTACAGTGCCAAAGATCCGGGTAGTTTGACCCGCGCAAGCGAACTTTCCAAGCTTACCGGATTTGATTCAACCGGGGTTTCCTAACCCAAAAACGTAACAGTACGTATTTCGTAAACACCTTCTTCTCAAATCCGACGCATCCAATATTCTATTCTTTGCAGGATTCTTTGCAAGTTCGCTAGCAAACGCTAAAAATTGACTAACCCGTATTTGTTGCAGTGCCGCGCTTAAACTAAAAAACGATTGTTTAATTCTTTATAGAATTTTTATTGAATTGCGCATTGCATACATTAATACGGACTTAAGGGCAAGCGAACCCCACAACATACGGTAAAGGATTTCATCACCTTTTCCGTGGCCCACAAATCACGAACTTGAGCATAACGTTTACCCGCACAAAAATTAAAAGAAACTAGACTTTAAGCCTTAAGGACTTCGCGCTCACTAGGAGAAGTTAACTGTGTTTAGAACCTTGCTTAACGGTATATTGTTTACGGGGTGTCTAGAAAAGTGTTAACGGCGAAACCGCCAAAAGAGAAAGGGTTATTTAATTAAGGAACTTCGCGAAAGCGTTGGAAAACCTCCCCTTATCTCTGCACTTACCTGGCCTCGTGATCAGTGTATCTTGAGCCTGTTTCTCGACACAGTTTTACTTCGACAATCAAGTTCTGGAGCAGGTCTAGTTGACCTAGGTGAACCCTAGAACGATTAGGTGTGTGGTATTTTTGTGTCGTGATTGTTTTTGTCAATATTCTTTTTGTGTGTATATTTCATTCTTCTGTTAATATTTAAACTAAAAAAAAAAAAATCACATTCTTTTTCCCTTCCTTTTCTCTACCTTTCTTTCTCTCTCTTCATATCATGGGTACCCCACCTCGAAAAACTCTTGCCGAACTTTGGTACCCACAACCAGACATTACTTCTTACGGTTCTTGCTTTGGCCGAACTTCAAACGACCCCTCCATGCCCAAAATTTCTTTGAAAGATCGGATAGACACGTCTACGACGAACAATTTGACTCCGCAATCCACTTCGTATCAACCATTTCATACATTCACCCCTTCTTACGTTGATACCCCTTCTTCGAGTCATGTTGCAACTCCAAGACCTATGTCTATTGCAGAACGTATTGAACAATCTCATAACCGATCTTTCACTCCATTCACCACTTCCAATTCTTGGGATCAACAATTCCATTCACCTTCCTATCCAAATGTTGATCCTGCTCCTGTCCAGCCATTCAATTCCTACCAATCCTACCCTACTTTTGCACCTTCCCTAGACATTGCTTCAGAACCGCCATTTGGGAATTTTCAGTATCCAAACAACTTTGAATCTTTTACTGAAACCCCTTCACAACCAATGTCTAATCTAGAACAGTCCTTGGAAGACTTTAGGGTAGCGTCAAGCCAACAGATGATGGATTTGAATGTGTCCATGGCTGCCCTCATACAACCTAGTGACCCGGTAGCTAGTTTTCAACTAGTTCCAAATTTTCCAATGTATGAAGAGGCGGTCGGACAGGCTGTGAATTTGAGTGGAGAGAGTGAGCTGTACCCCCTTCCAAATCAAACCTACCCGTTTCAAATTGAATCCCACAACTCCTGTGTTGAAAGTCTATCAAGTGTCCCAAATGAATTATCAGTTGAAGATAGAATGTTTAATGAGTTGTGCGACTTTGTAGTGTTTGATTTGCCAGATTGTGAAGGGACCTTGCCAAGTGAAACCACACCCAATCCTTTTGACCTCTACACCTCCATCTTAGAACCTGAATTGATTGAAATCCATTCTATTGATGAGGTGTCTGAGAATATTGATTTTCACTTGATTGAGGATATTGACGCTGGGAATATTTTGGATGATGAACCCATAGATTTGGCTGAGTTTTTCTCTTCAAATCATCATCCCGAGTCATTAAATGTTTTTCCCGAACTTCATATGCGTCTTGATATTGATGATAAAGGCATGGATGAGCTTAACTTTGAGGAGAATTCTGAGGATAGTTTTGAGGAGGAACCAGTTATAATTGATGAGTCGGATTTTCCAATTCATCCTATCCCTTCCACTGACTGTGTACACTCTCCTAAACCTTTAACCGATAACCTTCCTCAACCACTTCTCTCCATTCTTTCCATCGTTCCGACCTTGCAAGAAACCGTCTCACTTTCATTTCGTATGTCTGGTTTACCGAGTTCGGCGTACCCATGGTTTCTCACGAATCTTGAGGGATTTGACCCCATTTCTCAACGGGTAAATATATTAGCACAATCGCTTTTCACACATCGGTCATCACAAATTATGCTAATCTATTTACTCCATTTGCACCCTCAAATTCGTACTCCACTTCTTTTTCCCTTCCGCCATTCTTCTTCTTCTGATATACCGAGACCATATCCCGCTTCTATCTCCAAACGGTCTCGCGTATTCTCCATTTCTTTCCTCTTCACCTTCTTTCACCAGCCACTGCTTTATCACGATAAGATCTTTCAATCGTTGGTACTAACTTTTGGCCTGTGTAAGACCTTGTATAGCTTGATACTGTTCTTTCCCCCCTAAACCTGAACTTCAATGCCTAACAGTGGAAACATTGTTTTACTTAACTTTGGGGGGAACACCTTTTTTGTATATATTTTTGGTTTTTCTTTTTGTATATAATTTGTTTTTATGGGGAGCGCCGATAATTTTGACCCTCTTGGTATAACCTGACAGTGAGGGCACTGTCAAGTTTAAGTTTGGGGGTGTGCTCGGTAAGCTTTCTTCCTTCGCATTCATTTGTATATTTTGCATTTGCATACCATATTTAAAAACCCATAAAAATCGAAAATTTTTCCAAAAAATATAAAAACTTTGTCGTCAAGTTAGCTAATAGGGTAACTTAGATCTTTATTCCGAAAGTTTAGTTGATATGATAGAAATAACTAAATTCTAGGCTTAGGATTTGAAAACCCTAAAAATAACCCTCATTCTGTTTAAACTTGGTAAGTATACGTCCTTACAGTTTTTTTTTGAGAAATAGGTAATCTTGAGTTCAGTTCTTTAGTTAAGTCAAGATGAAGGGAAAGTATTGATGCTTTACCGAAGGATAAGTCTGAAAAATAGTTTCTTTTCTTGAGTTCAAATTTAGAAAGTATATACCCTACAAACTGCACATACACGCACCTTGAAACTTGGGATAGTAGAGGATACCTAGAAATACTCTTGCCTGAAAGCCTAGTATGAAAGAAAAAAACGGTATTTAAAGGTAAACACCAAAAGTGCTTGATGAAAAATATATCCGGTCTTGAAAAAGAAAAAGAAAAAGAAAAAGAAAAAATAGAATAAAGACCTGGAAACTGCTATTTACGCTTTAAAGTTCACACATTCAGTAATCGGTCGTTAGTGCCTCAAGAAGCATTAATAGTCGCATGAAAGGTGTGTGAGCAAATCCGTCCATCCTTAATGAAAAGAAGTAGTATTAGGTATTAGGGCAAGGGTATTATAGCTTGAATTGAATTCTTAAGTGTAGGGGTGCAAATATACACACACGTAGGGGTATACAATCGATGTTTGAATAAAAGATAGAAATAAAGAATAAGACTTGTGTTTTCTGTAAAGTTGATAAAAATCCCTGATTTGAGGCCGCACTTTAGAAGGAAAACTCAGGAGAAGCAACATCTTTCTAAACTTTTTTGGAACGTATAGGACCTAAGGTTAAATAGATAGGAGGTGTGAAAAATAAGGGTTGGATATTTCTAACTTAGGATAATAGAGTTTCTAACGTAAATACTAAACTGTAGGAGTACAATCATTGTTAACTTATGACACTAGCTTGACGGGATTTTGTGGGTGTAATCCGCTGAAAACCCTCAGGAGACAACACTCCTCCTACTAGGGACACCTAGAGGTTTAACGGCTTGTTGCACGCGCTCAGTGCAATCGCGTTCCCTGCGAAAGTGCGGTTAGGATTTTATTTTTGTGAATAATTGGTTTTGCTCGGGACGAGCAAAAGTTAAGTTTGGGGGTATTTGTTCATAACAGAATACTGCATTTTATACCGCCCATTCTTACGCTCGTGTGTTTATAGGTAGGTGCTCTTGAGCCGTGTTTGCCACATAATTGCAGATTACAGGTTCTCGGCTCTAAAAGGTGAAAATCATGAAAAAGCACGATAATTCCGGATTACTGCCAACCACAGATGAAACACAGGTCTCTGCTCTTTATCCGTGTTGCCACACACCGGTTTAAGAAGACAAAATGGAAAATCAATGTCGTTTTCATGCACAAGGCTCAATGGCAGCACAAGATCCGAGAAATCTACGCGGAGCTCGAGACAATCATGGCAAAAGATCCACTTTCAATCACCTTTTGATCAACAGAAATTCTGGAAGAAATGTGGAAAGATTATAAGAAAAATCATATACCAGAATCAAGGGCACAACAAACCAGGGAATGCCACAAAAGCCCACTGCCCAACACCACTAAAGGGCCGCGGATCAGCGGCCAAAGGGGGGTCTAGGCCGCGGATCCGCGGCCATATAGTCTCCTCTCTGTGTCGTTTTTCATGGGCAGTTTGGTCATTTTATGTAAGGGCAGATTGTTGCCCTAGGTTCCCAGTTCCCCTCCTATAAATACAGCAGATCTGAGCCAAGCCAAGTGTGATTCTTTTGTTCTTCTTTCTTTTTAGGATTTATTCTTTTTCTTCTTCTTCTTCATTCTTTTTCCATGAAAATTGTAGTGAGAGCTTTTTGAGTGGGAGATCAATGAAGATGAGGGCTTTTTGTATCTTTCTCTTGTGTTTCTTCTTCCCCTTGAGATTCTTGCTTTCTCTTAATCATTCAACCTCTTCATTGAGCTTGAATGGTTAAGGGTTAGTTATTGATCTCAAAGGTCGTATTTTCTTTTGGAATTAGCGCTTCAATTCACATGCGTTCTCTACCCTTCCCTTGATCTTGCAACCTCTTGATTGAGCTTGCAAGTTTAAGGGTTGGCTATTGATCACATGCTTGTCTTGAGTTCTACTTTCTTGTTCTTTTTATTTGCTTATTTATTACTTGCTTTTTTATTACCTTGCTTTACTTTCTTGCAATTTATATTCATGCACTTTAATTACTTGTTTGTAATATTTTCTTTTCTTTGTTCTTTTCTTTTTGTTCTCTCTTTTTGGTTCTTTCTTGTGAATGAATGTAATTATTATTGTTAAGAAGAAATACGGTATTATAAGTTAACATTTCTTTACCCATTTCCTTTTCCCGTATTTTCCATTGAACTCCGCCCAAACGATACGCAAGCGCTCCGATAGGCACCGTACCCTGACAAGGTTCGGTGATTCCTAACCGCGACCGGTTGCGTTCGGTTTGGCCGGAGGCGAAAGCAAGAGACAAGAACGGAAGGACAAGGGTAAATAAGCCGTATTCCACGAATACCGCGCTTAAATCCCCTAATCCACGTTGTTGCCGATTGCTCTAGCTTCAATTGTCAAGACTCGGCTCAAAGGTTTTGAGTACAGATTTCTTTAGCTTATAATCTCATATCTTTTTCTTAACAACTTTATACTTGCAAATATTACACATAGGATTGTCTCGAACAAACATACACAAATTCTTTATTGACTCGTCTAAGACAAGAAAGGACATACAACCATCTCCCTGTGGATCGACCCGTGCTCAACCGGCTAGCTGCAAAGCGACACCGTCTTGATTGCGGTTAACTTTAATTCTTCCAATCAAATATCGATGCCCAGTCTCGAAACTCCCATTACTAGGGACATTTAAGGATGTACCTATAGACCACCCAGCTTCCACGTATATGATCGCCATCATAATGCTGGTAGTCAAGCAAGAATCCTATGAGCTCTATCAACATGTAATAGTGATCTGTAATGCCACTTAATGATGTAAAGGATGATATAGACAAACCAGATAGCATACTATCATCTCGAGTAAGACTGTTCTACCGGTATATGTCACCCCTCAATCATCATAATCACCTGCCTGCGACTATGATAATTACCTTGAGGGCACTATAGCCAACAATCTCCCACTTGCACTTAAGGCTAATTATTGTGGTGTCGCATACTCACAGCCTGTCTGATACCGAACACCAAACTTCTCTACTAATCAGTCTTACAAAGCTCTGTGAAACTATTGCATTCGAAAAATAGCCTCAGTGAGTGGATCCGCTCCAATGTTTCTTTCTATGCCTCTCTTTATCTCAAGTTACTGGAGAAAGCCATCTCCTGAAATGATCAATACCTGTCTTAGAATATGTCTGGATATCTGATGGGACCTAGTTCACAAATGAACTCCAAATCCAGAAAACTTCTTACACTGTATCTTACACTAAACTTAATCAGTTTCCTGCGACATGCCTCCTTCAGTATCCGCTTAGACCACCTGTCCAAAACCACTTACCCTCGAAAGAAGGAAAACTATAACTCTGACAGTCGCTCTGTCATCCAGGTCACCTTGGAAGCCTGAAATGATAACTGTCTCCCGAAAGTGGTTGCCGTTACAGTATACCTATAACATCCATGTATGTTCATAAACTTCTTCCGAACGTTTCTCCAGGATTGGATTAATATAAATTTATTGCATCTAGTGTAAAAACAACATCTGGTGCGGTACTTGACATCTTATAATTGACTCAATTGCCTAAGAAAGTGATATGCCAATCTGGCACATCCCTATTGCCTTTAGTCTGTTAGACACCTTTAGAGTGGGCGACTCCATCACCTGCAGGTACACAACTATGCCAGAAGTCGTCCATTCTAAAACATCTTTAGAATACCGTCTAAGTACCCAAATTGGGAAACTACCCAAATCTAGATCTAAAACCATAGGTCTAGTAACAAGAATGTCAGATATTATATCCATATCCTATGTGGAGAAACAACTGTGTGACAACCACAGTATTACCGACCGTACTGTAGGAATTTCACTTCCCACAAAGTGCATGTCATCCAAATACCTGGACATCACACCCTACTACCTTCTTAACAGATCCATCTCTTATTCTGATGAAGTCAAATCCTATGACTGTCACATCAAAAATAGATCTATTTCCGTCATACTTGCTTTAGTCTATAAATAGACATAAGTACTTGTCCACTATGCTTCCGCTGCTCCCATTGACTACAACAACCTTCTGGAAGAGTCATATACACAATCATTTCAAAAGCTATTTTAAAACGACTCTATACTCATCCTCCTGCCGGGTCTCATAATTTAGAATAACAGTAGTGTCAAGTTTGGGTAAACAAGAACCTCCCTGTCAAAGTCTTTGAGGATACTGAAGTACCTCTCGGGCGCCTGAGGTTACCTACCATATCTGTAGAGTGGCTAATGGAATGTCAAACCAGATTGAATCTTTAGGTTATATTTAAATTTTCAGTAATTGCCTGTGGTTCGTGAATCATTTCTAGTTCTACCATATTCCCACTACTGTTTTCTGAAAAAATCCATTTTACCAAAACTGTGGTGAGTCAAGAACAATATCACCATTGATCTTCCAGATGGTATAAAGTTAACCCTCGTCAAAGCCCGGGATAACCCACAAACTGCCATTACTGAAACGTGCCTTCAGTTATCTAGAGTCTGGTTTTAAGCATAAGCCGGAAAACTCTATATATCTTAACATCGTTAAGATATGAATCATTCTATATACAATATAGAAACAGAGGAACTGATTTAATTGGAACTAGATTCAAATCATGCAGCTGTCTCCAGTACATGACAACTAAATGAAAGGAGGCCGATCAACATTACTCAACTAGGAGTGCATCCAAATATGAGTAACCTGAAAGAGAAGAAAGTTCTCAAAACCATTGCTATCAATTGAATACCAAACACAAGTATCTACATCTTCGATCACCTTGAAGAATTCAGATACTTGCAACACATGGTTTTCTATTTTATTCTTATACCTATAACTTCTCAAAACTTAGACCTTGTATTTCTATGAAACACTTGTCTAAAACTGGAGAAGTCATAAGTAAACATAATATAGTACGAGGATCAACCCCGTAGTCCTAATGGACACTAGACAACATACAATACTTTGAATAAGTCCCCTGAGTTTAATAACTCAAACTTTGTGCGTCGTGGGTTGAAATCAGTACTATGGTTAAGAAGAATTACACCGCTGTTTAATGCTCCTTAGCCAATCATCAACTGATACAGGTAAATGTCATGGGCATAATTTCAAAAGGTTATATATCACTTTATCAAATAAACATAAAGATATATCAGTTTGAAATTGGTGCATAACAACGGATATTCAAAACCAAATATTTGCATCTGGCAAAACCCTAGGCGATTTCCTCAAATATCACCAATTACAACGAATTCCGATATAATGAGGATTGATCACCTAATTCCCAATAACTTACTCCCACTCATCATCTGTAAAACCATACAGATGTGAGAATCAAACCTGGTAAATACATACCCTGGAGTAAGGATCTAAATGGGAAATCAGTTTTCAATTAAAAATGCACAGTAAAACTGAAACATGAAAATGTTTCAAAGGGGTATCCGGGTATTCCTAGTAATTCCTCTTCCATTATCCAGATTCATGACTGTAACCGTATATTTCCTTGCCATCTCTCCAAATCCCTTTATTTTTCTTTACTCATTACTTTCTGTACACCACCCTTAAGCTAAATGGTTTTCTTCCTTCCCTACCATTCGGCACCAGCCTATGGTTTGGAAGAAGACTATCCAATAAGCGTAATAGGTGTACTCTGAGCCCTCGCAATCTGAAAGAAGGTAAAGATTAAAGACAACAGAATAATCCTTATTCTATTTCTCCTGAACCAGAATCCATCCTCGAACTGAAACAAGTTCCTTCGAGTTCGTATGTAACTATACGATGGATTATCCAATAAATGCGGATCTTCGTAGTGATACGGGGTGTTCTGGAGAAATTCAAAGCTGAAGTAGGAGTGGCGAGCATATACGCGGTATCGTCATGAATGATAACAGTATCAATTTATTTTGCCCTCTTCTAATCTCTTTATTTGTCTTTACTTATTACCTTCTATATACCACACTTAGGCTAATTTGTTTTCTTCCTTACCCACCTTTCGGCATCTGCCTATGATTTGAAAGAAGACTATACAATATGCTCAAAAGGTGTACCCTCTCCTAGTCCTAGGAGCCCTCGCAATCTGAGAGAAGGTAAAAGGAAAAGACAACTGAATAGTCCTATTCAATTTCTCCAGATCCGGAAACCATTCTCGAATCTGAAACAAGTTTCTTCGAGTTCGTATGTAACTATACGATGGTCATATACAATAAACATGGATCTTCCTAGTGATACGGAATGTTCCGGAGAAAAGCAAAGGGTAAAAGTAGGAGAGGCAATGAAGTATGCAACTCTGACAATCCAAAAGCCAGTATGTTTTAAGAAGGTTCGGTTTACTTGGTTTATGAGTTCTAGTCTACGGTCGGGCCATGGTCGCTGCCAAAGAGAGAGAGAGAAAATAAACACTCAGCGTGCACTCTAACCTAAATCATAATGGTTAATAACTTTATCTAATCAGTATGTCTCCCAATGTATGCTCAAATTCTCCTCCAAAACCAAAAGAAGAATTAGTCGGGATCATCTAAAATCACCCGAGGAGTAAACCAACTCATCAGTACGAATCGGTATCCGACTATCATCGCATGATAAGTTGATGGAATCCACTCAAGTTATCACACTCCAGAAGGTATGCGCATGTCTGGCGAGTTTCCTGTATGTTTGAAACTCCCGATGTGATTTTTACCGCATGCTCTTATGACCTTGACTAAGGCCAACAAATCATAAGTCACATGTCAAGTTCTACCCGTCATTGTCCAGGTTAATTTGAACCCACCCGTACACACTTTTGACGAAGGCCAACAAAGTAGTACAACTGTCCCAAACCAACGCATCTATCTATACAATAGAAAAGTAACAAATAGCTACCATACACTATCCTTGTTTAGTGATATATGCCCTAGAGGCCATTATTGTATCATACTGGATTGTATATTAATTTATGTGAGCTTAGGATATACACGGATATAGTAACATTCTTGCGCAAAATGATAGTATGCTACCGGGTTTGTCTTTACCTCAATATGTCCATGTGTTTTCTTAGCATATAGCTTATACATATTGGTAGAGCCCTTAGAATCTTTGCTTGATTACCAGCGTTGTGATGGTAGTCACACTATTAGGGGTTGGGTAGTCTATAAGCATATACTATACAGGTCCCTAGTCATAAGATTATCGAAACGGGGCATCGATACTCCGGAGTAGACTAGTGTAATACGCTTCTCATCCTATCACGGGAGATGGTCTGTCCCACAGCCATTAGTACGTCGTACTGGAGATAGTATGCAGTTATTCATTAGGTTACGAGTACACTGGACATGACTCGTCGGGAACTGTTGGTTAGTATTATACCTATCGTCGGGTAGTAGTTCCTAGGTGACATGAGTACAGCTTAGTTCGTCGACTTGACACTGCTACTTCGCCTCGAGTGTGTTCCCACTGTATTTTAATTACTACCCTACCATGGCTAAAAAGAGTCATGGAAACATGTAGTAGTTGGGTGCAGTCTCGAAGCACTGGAGGCAGTGGCGGTTAGATAGGATTCGTCTCTCCCGGTATTGGGGGTTGATATCGTGCTGTGTTCGGAAAGCCTTTACGCAAAGTCCCTGGCCAGGGCAAGCGAGATTTACTGGTTGGTATTCCAGTAGTTTCTCAGGGTGTTTTGTGCTACACTCCGGCGTGACTTATTGCGTTATTAGGGGTGTGACGATTACCGCCCCCTAGGTCCGATATGCGATACTCTTAGACGAATAGACCGGACTGTACAGAGATTGTCACATTCAGGCTCAGTAGGAGTTCGGATCGGTTTTCCTCATCGGCCTTCTTATCAACATCTACCTGGGGACCGTTATATATAACTAGTATCGCTTGCGGCCAATGGTTAAATCCACTGCCAGCGTAGTGTCGAGTCTTTAGAGTCCCACATAGAGAGTTTCCCTGCACCGGGTAAAAGGTGTAGAGGCCGTATGGTTTTATGGCAGGGCTTCAATCACGTACGTGCACTTTTGCGCGCATGATGTTCGGACGGATAATACTAGTGGGCTTTGGCTTAAGCCTGATCCTAATATTATATTGATGGATCAGTTTTGTCTCTTTGTATTCGTGTTTCTTGAAACACGGATACGGGTATATATATACGGATGAGAGGGGCATAGAAGGAGACACCTCATTAGGGTTTGGACCATTGAATTGATTAAAACAATTATGAGGTGAAGGAAAGAATTTGTTATATTTGTAAATGATAATTGTGGCATGGCTACTTGTTTTGACTACTTGACTTGGTTTGACTATTTGACTTCGTTTGACCACTTTACTTGGTTTGACTCTTTGACTTGATATTTCTTGTGAGATATTTTTTGGCACTAGATATTTTGGGTGAGATATTTTCTTGCCATACTTGTAGTCAAGTCAAGGGAGCCATAACATTTTATCATTATCATTATCAAAAATCATTTCTCTTTCCTCAAGCTAGCTCTCTTCTTCTTCCTCACATCAAAACCCTAAAAGCTCTCATGTGTCGAGAATCCTAGGGTTTCAAGAGATAAATAAATCCATCTTTATACTCTACATCACCTAGGCCATCAATTTTAGCAAGCTTTTTGCCCTAGTTACCTCGGTTTTGAGGTGGAGCTCGGACTATAGACTCTCGGGTGGATCATCTTTGACTCGAGGAGGCCGTCGAAGAAGCTACGATCCAGATCGATCCTTGGAGCCTACGATGAGGAGGAGGACAAAGGAGAAGACCCGAAGAACTTGTATCATGAGGTATAATATTCTTTCCGAGTAGTTAAACCTCATGTAGTTTGCTAGCTAGGGTTTACGGACGATCCTTGGTTCTAGTCGGTGCTGTGAAGCCCATAAAAATCATTTTTTGCAAATTCCTCCTTCCCGCGAACACGTGGGGTGCGTGACATCGACTTACAGTGGTATCAGAGCCTCTCATAAACCCTAGATAGCTTGTAGCGATGTTAGAATTCCGCCGGTTTTTGTCGTGCAAAAACTGCCGAAAAAACGGTTTTCAAAAGTGGAGTTTTGAGTTGTTTGCACACCCTGCGGGCTCACGGTTTGAACCGAGAAGCCGCGGGTTGGAGAGTGCGCACCCCAGGGACCCTCTTAGAGGGCCGAATGGCTGGGCCCACTCCCCAAGACCACCACAAGGTGGTCTTGGCGGTGGGGACCCGAAACTGCCCCACCTTGGGCAGTTTTTGGTCTGCCTCACCCCTAGCCACCTCGTGGTGGCCTCGGGGGTGGGGTGTTGGGTTGCCTAGCATGGCAGCAAGTTTTCGGGAGGCATCGTCCATGCTAATTTTAAAAATTTGCCTTTCTAGTAAACCCTAACCCTAGAATCGATACTAGAATATCCGACGAAACATTATGCAAACACTATACATCTAAACTGAACAAGGAATACAACCTTTGTAGACTGGTCTTTCACTTCAATAGCTCCATTTAGTAGTCCCTTCACTGTGATCACGAACTCCCGGACTCTAGAGAGGCTCCCATAAAGATATGAACAAGCTTGCATCGAATTCTTCGAGGCCGAAGATGATCTACGTCCAGGAGACACTAGCATATGCTAGCTCTTCACTAATGGTGTGATTAGTGAAGCAAACACCCTAAACTAAATGGCTAATAGTAGAGGATGATGAAGTAGGAAGTGGGCTCACTTTAGTTTTATTTTTCTCACAATAAATCATCACTTATGAAAAGCTAGCAAGCTTTTTCTCTTGAGGAAGAAGAAGAAGTGATGAAGAAGAAGAATGAGAGAGTGAGATTAGAATTGCAGCCATGGTGAGTTAGTGTCATGCCTAACTCATGTAGAGAATAAACCATAGTCTAAGGTTAAGGGTTGGGTTAACAAATATCTTAAGCAAGACAAAGGAGTGGACTAAGTCAATGAAGATCACAAGCTTCTACAAGCTTCGAACCATGACAAATATCTTCACAATTTTGAATTTTCTTGAAATAAATATAAACCCTAACTTAACCCATGCATGGTGTGAGCCTCATACATACATGTTGCAAGTGTAACCTAGCATGAAACAACAATATATATCATATATATATTTTGTGTACAAAAAGAAAATAATACAATTAACATATATCACATATATTTCAATGTATCATTGATCGCACGCTTTCGGATTGTCGAGTTTTGAAAGTTCTAAAGATTAACCGCGATCAGGACGGTGTCGATTTGCAGCTGGCCGCGATGAGCACGGGTCGATCCATAGGGAGACGGAGCGTTTTAGGTTCTAGTTCTTACTAGTTAATGCGCGTAGCGAAATGTTCGTTATCTAACCTATGTGTTATATGCAAAGTTAAACTTATTAGTAAAAGATAGGATAATGTAAGCTAATAGATTCCGTATTCAAGTCCTATGAGACGAACTTAACGATTAAAGCTAGAGCAATCGGCAACAGCGTGGATTAAGGGATTTAAGCACGGTATTCGTGGAATCTGACTTATTGACCCTTGTCCTTCCGTTCTTGTCTCCTGCTTTCGCCTCTGGCCAAACCGAACACAACCTGTCGCGGTTAGGAATCACTGATACCTTTGTTGGGTAGGGTGCCTAAATGAGCGCTTGCATAACGTTTGGACGGAGTTCAATGGAAAATAAGGGAAAAGGAAATGAGCAAATAAGGCTTAACTTACAAAATCGTTATCTATTCCTATCAATACATATTCACAAACATCATATTAACAACACCATATTAACAAACCATCACAAAATGAAAAAGCAAAGAGAAGAACAAAGAAAAGAAAACATTACAAGCATGTAAGTAAAAGGCATGGAATAAAAGTTGCATTAAAGTAAAGCATGGAATGTAAGTGCAAGTAAGTAAATGCAAGAAATAAACAACTAGCAACCATAAAACACAAGATAAGCCATAGGATCAATAACCAACCCTTAAACTTGCAAGCTCAATGAAGAGGTTGCAAGATCAAGAGAAAGGTAAAGAACTCAAGTGAAATGATGGCAAAGAAGAGAGCTTTATTAATTCCAAAAGAAGATACAACCCTTGAGATCAAATACCAAAACTTAAACTTGCAATCTCAATTAAGAGGTTGCAAGTTCAAGAGAAGGCAAGGATCTCAAGGGGACTAAGCTATTTACAAGAACAAAATGAAAACAAAAAAGGCTTGGTGAAAAGAATGAAACAATGTAAGCACAATCCAAGACCCCCCTCCCTTTCTCACTGGTTCTGTATTTATAGGGTCAAAAGAAAATTAAACAAACAATAAAAATGAGATGATGTGGAAACAAGGGACGGACTGTGAGAAACTGGGGGCATTTGGAGGCGGTGGGGCCGGCCACATAGCGTATGATCTCGGGCCAAATCCGAGCTCTCTGGCTCATTCTTGTTGTGTTGGCTTGGGTTGTCCCCCACATCACTCTGGTGTTGTTTATTTTCTCTGTTTTGACCTGGTTTGCACCCAGTGCTTGGAGGGAAATTTGAATATATGAATCACATCAACACTTTATGCATTGAATGCACCATAAATGCACATCACACCATGCCCACTTATGCCTTGCATTGGGCAGCCCCCTACTAGGTCAAAGCCATCAAAGAGCTAGTGCATAACTTGTCATGTGTTGGACCAAAATGTGTGTACACTAGTTTATTTGCAAAAACTCTTCGATTCTTGATCGGTTTGCAGTTCTGGTTGCAGTGTCAACTCACAAATGTAATACTCATGATTCTGGATGTATTTCTAGTATTTTGTCACGGATACCTGTAATCTGTATTACTGAGCTAACACCGGTTAATAGTACCGATATACATAAAAAATAGATAACGAATGAGCGGTATTAAAATGCAGTTTTCGGGGATGAACAAATACCCCCAAACTTATCTTTTGCTCGTCCTGAGCTAAACAAAATCCCAGCCTCACTTTCGCAGGGAACGCGATTGCACTGAGCCCGTGCAACAAGCCGTTAACCTCTAGGTGTCCCTAGTAGGAGGAGTGTTGTCTCCTGAGGGTTTTCAGCGGATACTACCTACAAAATCCCATCAAGTTAGTTCATAAGTTAACATCGATTCTACTCCTATAGTTTAGTATCTACGCTAGAAACTCTATCATCCTAAATTAGAAATATTCAACCCTTATGTTTCACACCTACTATATATTTATCCTCAGATCCTATACGTTCCAAAAAAATTTAGAAAGGTATTGGTATCTCTTGAGTTTTCCTTCTAAAAGTGCGGTCTTATATCAGGGATTTTTATCAGTTTTACGGAAAACATAAGTCTTATTCTTTATTTCTATCTTTTCTCCAAACATCGATCATATACCCCTACATGTGTGTAAATTTTTCACCCCAACACTTAAGAATTCAATTCAAACTGTAGTACCCTTTCCCAAATACCTAATACTACTTTTTATTAATTATGGACGGTGTTGCTTACACACTTTTCATGCGACTATTAATGCTTCTTGAGGCACTAACGGCCGATTACTAAATGTATGAGCTTTAAAGCATAAATAGCAGTTTCCAGGTCTTGACTTTATTTATTATTTTTTTCTTCTTTTTTTCTTTATTTTTTGTTTTCAAGACCGGATATATTTTTCAATATGCTCTTTTGGTGTTTAGTTTTAAATACCTTTTTTTCTTTCATACTAGGTTTTCAGGCAAGAGTATTTCTAGGTATCCTCTACTATACCAAGTTTCAAGGTGCGTGTATGTGCAGTTTGTAGGATTTATACTTTCTAAATTTGGACTCAAGAATAGAAACTATTTTTCAGTCTTACCCTTCAGCAAAGCTTCAATACTTTCCCTTCATCTCGACTTAACTCAAGAACTGAACTCAAGATTACCCACTTCTATAAAAAAACTGTAAGGATGCATAATTACCAAAGTTAAAAAGAATGAGGGTTATTTTTAGGGTTTTCAATTCCTAAACCTAGGATTTAGTTTTTTCTACCGTATTAAACTTTCGGAATAAAATCTAAGCTACCCTATTAGCTAACTTGACGACAAAGTTTTTGTATTTTTAGAAAAGTTTAGGATTTTTGTGGGTTTTTTAATAAGTATGCAAATGCAGAATATACATATGAATGCGAAGGTAGAAAGCTTACCGAGCACACCCTCAAACTTAAACTTGACAGTGCCCTCACTGTCAGGCTATACCAAGAGGGTCAAAATTGTCGGCGCTCCCCAAAAAGAAATTTTATACAAAACAAAAAGCAAAGAAAAAATATATAAACAAAAAGGGTCCCCCCAAACTTAAGTGAAACAGTGTTTCCACTGTTAGGCGTTAAAGTTCAGGATTAAGGGGGAAAGAGAACAATATCATTCTATACAAGGCCTTACACAGGACAAAAGTGAGCACCAACCATTCAAAGATTTTATCACTATAATGTGCAGGTTGGTGAAAGTATGCGGAGAGGAAAGAAATGGAGAATACACGAGACCATATGCGGATAGAAGTGGGATACGATCTCGGTTTACGAGGAGAAGAATGGCGGAAGGGAAAAATGAGTAGAGTACGTACTTGAGGTTAAAAATGGAGTGAATGAATTAGCACAATTTTTGAATACCGATATGTATAAACCGATTGTACTAATCTATTAACCCGCTGAGCAATAGGGTCAAATCCCTCAAGATTCGTGAGAAATGATGGGTAAAAACTTAGTAAACCAGACATAGTAAATGAAAGTGATACGGTTTCTTGCGCAGTCGGAATGATGGAAAGGATGGAGGGGAGTGATTGAGGAAGGGTATCAGTAAAAGGTTCAGGAAGGTGTACACAGTTAATTAAAGGGATATGATGAATTGGAAAATCCGACTCATCAAGAAAACTGGTTCATCCTAAAAAATATCCTCAATATTCTCCTCAAAATTCAGCTTAGCCATTCAATTATCATTAATATCTAGACGCATATGATGTTCGGGAAAAACAGTTAATGACTCGGGATGATGAATTGGAGAGAAAAACTCATCCACAATTGCGGGTTCATCATCCAAAATATTCCCAACGTCAATATCCTCAATCAAGTGACAGTCAAATTTCTCAGACACCTCATCAAAAGCATGGATTTCAATCAATTTTGGATCTAAGATGGAGGTATGGAGGTCAAAAGAATTGGGTGCGGTTTCACTCGAAAGGTACCCTTCACAATCGGGTAAATCAAACACTACAAAGTCGCGTTCGATTTGGAAAGGTGTACAGCTCACTCTCTCCACTCAAATTCTCAGCCTGTCCTACCGGCTCATCATACATTGGAACTAGTTGAAAACTAGCTACCGGGTCACTAGGTTGTATGAGGGCGGCCATGGACACATTCAAATCCATCATCTTTTGGCATGACGCTACCCGAAAGTCTTCCAACGACTGTTCCAGACTAGACATGGATTGTGAAGGGTTTCAGTACAAGATTTAAAGTTGTTTGGATACTGGAAACACCCAAAAGGCTGTGTTGAAGTAATGTCTAGGGAAGGTGCAAAAGTTGGGTAGGATGGATAGGAATTGAATAGCTGGACAGGAGTAGGATCAACATTTGGATAAGGAGGTGAATGAAATTGTTGATCCCAAGAATTGGCAGTAGTGACAGGAGTGAAAGATCGGCTACGGGATTGTTCGATTCGTTCAGCAAGAGACATAGGTCTTGGGGTTACAACAGGACTCAAAAAAGGGGTATCAACTTAAGAAGGTGGTTAAGCTTGAAACGGTTGTTATAAGGTGGATTGCGGAGTCCAATTGGTAGTCCTAGACGCGTCTATCCGATCTTTCAAAGAAATTTTGGGCATGGAGGAGTCGTTCGAAATTCGGCCAAAGCAAGAACCGTAGGAAGTAACTGGTTGTGGGTACCAAAGTTCGGCAAGTGTTTTTCTAGGTTGGGTACCCATGATAAGAGATGAAAAAGAAGAAGAGAAAATGAGGGGAAAAGAATGTGATTTTTTATATATTTTTTTATAAGTTAGTTATCAACAAAAAAAATGAAATGTACACACAAAAAGAATCTGGACAAAATAATCATGACACAAAAATACCACGCACCTAATCGGTCTATGGTTCACCTGGGTCAACTAGACTTGCTTAAGAACTTGATTGTCGAAGTAAAATTGTGTCGAGAAACGAACTCAAGATATACTGATCATGAGGCCAGGTAAGTGCGGAGATAAAGGGAGGTTTTCCGACGCTTTCGCGAAGGTCCTTAATTAAATAACCCTTTCTCATTTGGCGGTTTCGCAGTGAACACTTTTCTAGACACCCCGTAAACGATATACCGTTAAGCGGTTTTCTAAACACAGTTAACTTCTCCTAATGAGCACGAAGTCTTTAAGGCTTAAAGTCTAGTTTCTTTTAAAATTTTTGTGCAGGTGAACGTTATGCTCAATTTCGTGATTTGTGGGCCACTGAAAAGGGGGTGAAATCCTTTACCGTATGTTATGGGGTTTGCTTGCCCTTAAGTCTATATTAATTTATGCAATGCTCAATTCAATGAAATTTATTTTTCAAAATTTCAAACAATTTTTTTTGTTCAAGCTCAGCACTGCAACAAATACGGGTTTGTCAATTTTGGCGTTTGGTAGAGAACTTACAAAGAATCCTGCAAAGATATATATAGTGGATGAAGGTGTTTCTCCAGCACCACTACTAGGGTTTGGTAGCATCACACATGCCATATTAAAATTTTATAGGGTGCTAAAGAAACTAACCTAGGGATCACACTAGAAAAGCTAGAATAACAAAACTTTAACACAAACACAAGTGGTAAAAAGCTAGGGTTTGAGAATACAACCTTTGTAGCTCCATACGCTAGATTCCTTGACCACTTGAGAGTTGAAAGAAGCTCGCTTGAGATCCTCTAGGTCCACGACGATCTACCTGGAGTCCTCTTTGTCCAAGCTAGATGCTTCACTAGATCAAGAGAAGAAGTTGAAGCCAACATTCTAAACTAATGGGCAAGAGTAGTGTAGAATAGTGATGTGGTTTATTTTCTCACTTCAAAACCCTAACTTGATCACTCTTTTGTTCACTACTAAAAGCTAGAGAGCAAGAGAGTGAGGAGGAAGAAGATGGCAAGATGAAGAGCTCAAGAGATAATGATCAAGATGATAAAAATGAGAAAGAAAAACATATATATATTTTCCTTCTCATCATTAACCATAGGTTAATAAATATCTAGATATTTATTTTGGAACAAAAAACAAGCATAGAATGTTAACTCATGGTTAGTGGAAAGGTTAATAGAAAGAAGAAAAATAAACCATGAATTATTCTATTTGTTTCCACTAAAAAATACATATGTATATATTTAGTAACATGTAAGTCTTATATTGCCACCATCTAATGTATCAACAACCATGATACAAAAGTGTGTGTATGTATGTGTGCATGCACATCCATATATGCATCAATGAGAATAAATGCAAAGACAAGAAGGGTTCAAAGTGAGAAAGCTTATGGTCAATGATAAATCAACACTTGATTTAGAAAACCGGTCATATCACATACGACCCGACCAATAGCAAACCGCCCGATTAATATACGGTATCACATACACGCATTTAATCGGGTCCCCGCGCATATCTCATATGCACACCACCTCGTTTCGCCTGGACTAGGTAACTCTATTGTGGGACTCTAAGACTGGTCAATACGCCGGCAGTGGATGATGATCATATCAAGCGCCACCAAGACGCAAGAGGTCAGCTAAACGTAACGGCCACCCGGGTACTGAGCGATCAGAAAAAAACAAGCGAACTTGTTACAACTCCCGTCGAGCCAACCGACAACACAACCGTACAGTCCGGTCTCTTCATTAGATATGCTGCATATCGAGTCTAGGGATGGTAACGTCGACCCCAATAACTCAATAAGTCGTGTCGATGAATGGTCTATAACAGATCGAGAAACTACTGATAACGGTTACCAGTAAATCTTAACAGCCCTGGCCAGGGACTTACTGATATAGCCAATCGAGCACAGCACAGCATCAACTCCCAATACCGGGAGAGACGAAACCCCTCCTATTGCTCATCGTCTTCATGTGTCTCGGGACTGTACCTAAAAGCCACCTGTTTGCACGACTCGGTAGAGCCGTGGTAGGGTGGTAATCAAAGTACAGTAGGAGAACACACAAGACTCTATGACGATCTCGGGTTTACAGAATAACCTGTACCAGTGTCACCTGAGAACTGCTATCCGACGATAGATATAATACCATATAGAAGTTCTCGGCGAGTCCATACAGTGTACCCAGTCACCACTGAGCACCCGCATACGATCTTGATGTCAAACATCAATGGATGTGGGAACATCCATCGCCCATCATATGGGTCTAGTATCATATACGGTAGTCTACTCTGGTATCTCGATACACCTACGACTAGGGACATTTAAGGATATGCTTATAAACTACAGACGTCCCACTACTATGATCTCCATCATAATCACAGTACTCAAGCAAAAATCCTCCGGGCTTTATCAACATGTGTGAATGAATAAAAGCATGATCAAGTCAACATGTCAGATAAAGAAGAACCAGATAGCGCACTATCATGTCGAGCAAGAATGTAAACTGAATATATATATATATATATAAATACATCCACTATCATATAATAGCCTCTAGGGAATACATATATCCAATATTCTCCCACTTGCACTAGGGCCAGTTATTGGCGTATCTCATACCCAACATCTTAAAAATTCGCTCATGCTACGGCTGAGGAAGGGCCTTGGTGAGTGGATCCGTGGTGTTATTCTTTTTGTCTACTCTCCTTATCTCGATCTCGCGGCGATCTACAATCTCCCGGATCAAATGAAAGCGCCTCAGGATGTGTCTGGACCGCTGATGGGACCTGGGCTCCTTAGCTAACGCTATAGCCCCATTATTATCACAATACAATGGTATTGGATCAATAATGGTTAGAACTACTCCTTGCTCCGAGACGAACTTCGTCATCCAGACGGCTTTCTTGGTGGCATCATTGGCAGCAATGTACTCAGCCTCCATCGTAGAGTCTGCAACGGTATCCTGTTTGGAACTCTTCCAACTTACCGCCCCTCCATTGAGGGTAAATACAAACCCAAAGATAGATTTGCTGTCGTCCTTATGACTCTGAAAGCTCGAATCGGTAAAGGCCGCCATCTGGAGATCTCCATTACCATACACCAAGAACAATTCTTTAGTCCTTCATAAGTACTTAAGAATGTTCTTCACAGCTATCCAGTGATTCTCCCCTGGGTTGGATTGATACCTGCTTACTACACTAAGTGCATAAACTACATCTGGGCGTGTACATAACATCGCATACATTATTGATCCTACTGCAGAAGCATAGGGTATAATGCTCATGAGAGCTCTCTCTTCATCGGTCTTTGGGCAAGAGTCCTTAAAGAGAGTGACCCCATGGAAAGCGGGTAAGGCACCCCGCTTGGAGTCTTCCATACTAAACCTTTTTAGGATGTTGTTAATGTACCTGGTTTGGGATAGTCCCAATAACCACTTGGATCAATCCCTATAGATCCTAATGCCCAGAATGTATGTGGCATCACCCAGGTCTTTCATGGAGAACCTTAGTGATAATAAAGATTTGACCGACTATAGCATAGGAATATCATTTCCTATCAGAAGAATGTCATCCACGTACAATATGAGGAATGCGACAGCTCTCCCTACAGCCTTCTTATAAACACAAGGTTCATCTGGATTTTTGGTGAAATCAAACTCTTTGATAACATCATCGAAATAGATGTTCCAACTCCCTGATGACTGCTATAATCCATAAATGGATTTAAGCAATCTACATGCTTTCCCTCTGCTCCCACTGTCAATGAAGCCCTCTGGCTGATCCATATAAACGCATTCTTCAAAATCTCCATTTAGAAATGATGTTTTAACGACCATCTGCCGGATTTCATAGTCGTAGTGAGCAGCAATAGTAAGTAGAATCCGAATGGATTTTAGCATGGCTACGGGAGAAAAAGTTTCGTCATAGTCCAAACCTAGTCTTTGACGAAAACCCTTCGCCACAAGTCTTTTCTTATAGGTCTCTACCTACCCATCTATACCAATCTTTCTTTTAAAGATCCATTGCACCCCACAGGTTTTACCCCAGGGGGTACAACGTCCAATGTCCATACTTTGTTGGTGTACATAGACTCCATTTCAGATCTCATGGCATCCAGCCACTTCACAGAGTCTCCACTAGTGATAACTTGCTGAAAGATGGTAGGATCATCATCCTCCATGATGCAGTCTTCTCTGTCACCATCAATGAGGAAACCATAGTACCTCTCCGGTGGGCGAGAAGTCCTACCAGACCTACGGAGTAGCCGAGGTTCCTCAGTTTCAGTTGCAACAGCCGGTTCAACCAAGTCGTTATTTGTAGTTTGTGTTTCTAGAACCTCTTCTAGATCTACCACACTGCCATCTGTATTATTTGTAAAAAACTCTTTTTCCAAAAACTTGGCATACTGAGAAACAAACACTTTTTGTTCCTCCTTGTGGTAGAAAAGATATCCATAAGAATTCTTTGGATATCCCATAAAATTACACATGACTGACCGTATCTCGAGTTTGTCCGGATTCAGCTTTTTAACATAGGCTGGACAACCCCAAATCATAATTCGTTTACGAGATGGCCTCTTCCCATACCATATCTCATATGGCGTGGTAGACATGGTTTTGGTTGGGACCCTGTTTAGCAGAAACGCTGCAGTCTCCAATCCATGCACCCAAAATGAGACGGGTAACTCAGCATCACTCATCATGGAACGAACCATATCTAATAGGGTCCGATTCCTTCTTTCTGACACACCGTTGTGATGTGGTGTGTAAGGAGGAGTGAGCCGAGAGAGAATCCCATTCTCTTTTAGGAAGTTTGCAAACTCTGTACTGAGATACTCCCCACCTCGATCTGATCGAAGCATTTTGATGCTCAAGCCAGTTTGTTTTTCTACTTCAAGTTTATATTCAGTGAATTTCTTTAAAGCTTCGGATTTGTTCTTTAATAAAAATACATGACCGAATCTTTAGAAATCATTAGTGAAAGTAATGAAATATGAAAAACCGCCTCTAGCCTGTGTAGACATTGGCCCGCATACATCACTATGTATGAGTCCTAAGAGCTCAGTAGCTCTTTCTCCATGTCCGATAAATGGAGTTTTGGTCATTTTACCCTTGATACAAGACTGGCAAGTCGCATTAGATTTATATTCAAAAGGTTTTAAATATCCATCTTTGTGTAACTTGTTTAGTCTTGTCTCCTTAATATGACCAAGTCTACAGTGCCAAAGAAAAGCTTCATTTATTTCTGAAAATTTTCTTATATTAATGTGTTATATGCTGAAACTGTGTGTTGATTTAGGACGTACATCATGTTATTAAGCGTACCATACCCAACAAACATTTGATTCAGGTGAATGTTCATAACATTGTTCTACAATACAAAATTATATCCATCATTGTCTAACAAAGAAGCCGATATTATATTACAAAGCGTACTAGGTACATAATAACATGGGTTCAAAACCAATATACATTCAGACAACAACCCCAAGTGATACTCTCCCACTGCAACTGTATGTACATTGGAACCATTTCCAACGCGGAGAGTATGGTCACATGTCTTCAAAACCTTGTTATTTCTCAGCCCCTGCATAGAATTGCAAATGTGAGAACCTGAACCGGTATCTATTGTTGGGTAGTGGGAGAGCCCCGGCCATCGAATCGTGGCCAAATGCGGAACAAAAAATTCTTAAAACCCGGCGCTACCATTACCCGATTTGCAAGATCGAAACCATTAACCCTAAAACTAGCAATCTAACAAAATGAGATAGAATGGTTATGCCTAATGAACTAAGTCCTTCGGGTCTTCAACCATTTCCAAGCTCCAAGTGATGCGGATCGATTTTGGTCGCCGGTCTTCCTTCATCTCCGATGATCCACCCGAGGGAAATGGCACAAGCTTCAGGTTCGCCAAACGAACCAACCGACTCTTCAAAATTTCTAGTAGTGGAAAGTGGGGAGTGTAGGATAGTGTCACTAAAACTTTTTCTCTCATCCATAAAACTCATGGAGTAACCATAGAAGATGATAAGGTGATGATCAAATGAGATGGCATGAAAAATTGGCTAAGTATTTTTGTGTGAGCATGAAAGTGAGAGAGCACCATCAAAAATTACCAA
Source organism: Agapanthus africanus (assembly GCA_030015575.1). Lineage (NCBI taxonomy): Eukaryota > Viridiplantae > Streptophyta > Magnoliopsida > Asparagales > Amaryllidaceae > Agapanthus > Agapanthus africanus. Next base: position 421,843,297 of record CM057344.1, read on the forward strand.
ATGAAAAAATTCCCTCTTCCAAAAAATGTGGCCGGCCCCTCCCTCACATGCCCACCAAAAAATGTCATTTCCAATTTCATTAAACAAATACCATACCAATCTCTACATTGCACAAAAGCAATTATTTGACCAAAACCATACCCTTGCCATGCCATCATTTCCACCTCATTATGAACAAATGATTTTCTAAAGAAAATCAATAATGAGATGGCATCATCTAGAAGTCATTCCGTATAAATACGGAATGCTTCCCGGTATATGTATCGAAATACACATACGCGTATTCGTACGAAAATACGAATAGCCAAAGACAGAAAATAAATAGTGAGCAATAATACTAGAATACATATATAAAAATACATATGTAAATTATTAAATCAAAACTTGATTTAACAATCTGGCTTAATCCTAAGCCGCTAGTATTATCAACCGTCCGATTAAAGTCTGTGCAGTCCGTGCACATATTTAATCGGACACCTGTATATATCAACATACGTCACCTACACCATATCGCCTGAGCCATGAAAACCCTCCGTGTGGGACTCTAAAGACTCGTCAATACACCGGCAGTGGGTTTAACCACAAGCACGTCAGCGGCACTAGCTGTACGTAACGGCTACCCAGGTATTGAGCGAAAGGAAGGCTGACGAGCAAACTCATCCGAACCCCTACTGAGTCTGTCAGTGACAATATCCGTATAGTCCGGTCTGCTCATCTAAGAGTATCGCATATCAAGTCTAGGGGGTGGATAAAGTCAGACCCCTAACAACGCGATAATTCGTGTCGGTATGAAACCCATCACTACCCGAGAAACTATCGATCCTGGATCGGTAATTCTCACATACCCCGGCCGAGGATTTCTAGTGATAGCCACCCGTGTACTGCGCGACATCAACCCCCAATACCGGGAGAGATGAATCCCCGACGATCCGCTCACTGCCTCCATGTGGCTCGGGACTGTACCCAACTAAAACCTGTTTCCACGACTCTTTTGAGCCGTGGTAGGATAGTAATCAAAGCACAGTGGGAACTCACACGAGACAAATGTCCACCCCAGGTCGACAGACTAACCTGTATACATGTCACAAGGGAACTGCTATCTGAATATAGGTATAATACCAACTAGCATGTTCCCGGCGAGTCCGTCCAGTGTACTCATAACCCAATGAGCACCTGCATACTCTCTTAGGTGAACAACTGACACCAATAGCTTGTGAGACCGGCCACCGCCCCTCGTCTGGTTCTAGATAAGTACACACCAGTCTACACTGGAGTATCGATGCCCAGTCTCGATACTCCCACGACTAGGGACATTTAAGGATATGCTTATAGACCCCCAGCTCCCACGTATGTGATCGCCATCACAATGCTGCGGTCAAGCAAGACCCTAAGGGCTTTATCAATATATACATGATGATAAAGACAAATCAGATAGCATACTATCATCTTGAGCAAGACTGTTTTATCGATATAGGTCCTCGTTCAATCATCATGATCACATACCTGTGACTATGATAATTGCCTTGAGGGCACTATAGCCAACAATCTCCCACTTGCACTTAAGGCTAATTATTGTGATGTCACATACTCACAGCCTGTGTGATACCGAACACCCAACTCCTCTACTAATCAGTTTCACAAACCTCGTTCGTAAAACTATTGCGTTCGAGAAATAGCCTCAGTGAGTGGATCCGCTCCAGTGTTTCTTTCTATGTCTCTCTTTATCTCAACTTCGTGGAGAAAACTATCTCCCGAAATGAGCAATACCCGTCTTAGAATATTTCTGGATATCTGATGAGACCTAGTTCATAAATGAACTCCAAATCCAGCAAACTTCTTAGACTGTATCGACTACTGAACTTAATCTGTCTGCTGCGCCATGCCTTCCGCAGTATCCGCTCGGACCACCTGTCCAAACTACTGTCCCTCGTCAAAGGCAAAACTATAACTCTGACAGTCACTCTGTTATCCAGGTTACCTTGGAAGCCTGGAATGATAACCGTCTCCTGAAGAATACTGCTGTTATCAAAACCCTAGAACATGGACTTATGTTCGAAAACTGCTTTCTAACGTTTCTCCAGGATTCGATTAATAACATAACTTATTGCATCAAGTGCAAAAACAATATCTGGTGTGATACTTGATATCTCATGATTGACTCAATTATCTAAGCAAGTGATATGTCAATCATGCACATCCATCTCCCCTTTAGTCTGTAAGACACCTTTAGAGATGGTGACTCCTTCACCTGCAGGTACACCACCATGCCAGGAGCCGTCTATTCTAAAAAACTTTTAGAATACTGTCTAAGTACCCAGATTGGGATACTACCTAAATCTAGATCTAAAATCATAGATCTAGTAAACAGAATGCCTGATATAATTTCCAGAATCTATGTGGAGAAACAACTGTGTGACAACCAAAATATAACCGATCGTAGTATAGGAATTTCACTTCCTACTCTGTGTATGTCGTCCAAATACCAGGACATCACACCCTACTACCTTCTTTACAGATCCATCCCCTATTTTGATGAAGTCAAAAACCTATGACTGTCACATCAAAAATAGATTATCTATTTCTGCTATATCTGCTTTAGTCTATAAATAGACACAAGCTACTTGTCCACTACGCTTCCGCTGCTCCCACTGATTACGACAACCCTCTGGCAGATTCACGTGCACTTCTAAAGCTAGTATAGAATGACGCTGTACTCATCCTCCAGCCGGGTCTCATAGTCTGGAACAGCAGTAGTGTTAAGTCTGGGTAAACAAGAACCTCCCAGTCACCGTCCTTGAGGCTACCGAAGTACCTCTCGGGTGCCTGAGGTAACCCTCCATATCTGCGGAGTGGCTAATGGAATGTCCATCCTGATTGAATCTTTAGGTCCTATTAAATTTTTCGTTATCGTTTGTGGTTCTGGAATCACTTCCAGTTCTACCATACTCCCACTATTGTTTTCTGAAAAAATTCCATTTTACTAAAACAGTGGCGAGTCAAGAACAATATCACTATTAATCTTCCAGATAGTAGAAAGTTAACCCTCGTCAAAGCCCGGGATAACCCACAAACAGCCATTACTGAAACGTGCCTTGAATTTATCCGGATTCTGGTTTTGAGCATCAGCCGGACGACTCCCTATACCTTAACATCGTTAAGATATAAATTGATTATATATATATATCTGATTTAGAAACAAAGACACTAATTTAATTAGAACCAGATTCAAATCATGCAGCTGTCTCCAGTGCATGTCAACTAAATGGAGAGAGGCCGATCAGCATTACTCAACTTAGGAGTGCATCCAATTATGAGTAACCCGAAAGAGAAACAAGTTTCTCAAAACCATTACTATCAACTGAATACCATAAACACGTATCTATATCTTCAATTACCTTGAAGAATCCTGATACTTGCAACACATGGTTCTCTACTTTATTCCTGTAACTATAACTTCTCAAACTTGGACCTTGTATTTGTACGAAACACTCGTCTAAAACATGAGAAGTCACAAGTAAACAGAATACAGTACGAGGACCAACCCCTTTGTCCTAAGGGACACTGGACAATACACAATACTTTGTATAAGTCCCCTGAGTTTAATCTTTCAAACCCTGTGCGTTGTAGGTTGAAAAATTGTACCCAGGTGATTTCCTTAAATATCACCAATTACAACGAATTCCGATATAATGAGGATGGTCACCTAATTCCCAATAACTTACTCCCACTCATCATCTGTAAAACCATAAAGATGTGAGAATCACACCTGATAAATACATACCCTGGAGCAAGGGTCTAATTGGGAAATCAGTTTTCTATTAACAATACACAGTGAAACTGAAACATGAATATATTTCGAAGGGGTATCCGGGTATTCCAAGTAATGCCTCTTCCATTATTAGATTCATGACTGTAATCGTATATTTCCTTGCCATCTCTCCAATTCCCTTTATTTGTCTTTACTCATTACCTTTTGTACACCATCGTTAGGCTAAGTGGTTTTCTTCCTTCCCTACCGTTCGGCACCAGCCTATAGTTTAGAAGAAGACTATCCAATAAGCATAATAGGTGTACTCTCCTAATCCTAGGAGCACTCGCAACCTGAAAGAAGGTAAGGATAAAAGACAACTGAATAAACCTTATTCCTATTTCTCCTGAACCAGAATCCATCCTCGAAAAAGTTCCTTCGAGTTCGTATATAACCATACGATGGATTTATCCAATGGAATTGGATGTTCGTAGTGATACGGGGTGTTCTGGAGAAATACAAAGGTGAAGTAGGAGTGGCGATGAAATACGTGGTTTGGTCGTGAATCATAGCAGTCGCATTTTACTTTGCATTCTTTCTAATCCCTTTATTTGTTTTTACTTATTACCTTCTGCACACCATACTTAGGCTAATTGGTTTTCTTCATTCCCTACCTTTCGGCACCCGCCTATGGTTTGGAAGAAGACTATCCAATAAGCGTAATAGGTGTACCGTCTTCTAATCCTAGGAGCCCTCACAACCTGAGAGAAGGTAAAAGTAAAAGACAACTGAATAGTCCTATTCATTTTCTCCAGAACCAGAAACCATCCTCGAAATAGTTCCTTCGAGTTCGTATATAACCATACGATGGTTTTATCCAATGGAAGTGGATATTCGTAGTGATACGGGGTGTTCTAGAGAAAAGAAAAGGGTAAAAGAAAGAGTGGCAATGATGTATGCAACTTGGACAATCCAAAAGCCAGTGTTTTAAAGAATGTTCGGTTAACTTGGTCACTGAGTCATAGTCTAGGGGTCGGGGCATGGTCGATGCCAAAAGAGAGAGAGAAGAGAAACACTCAGTGTGCATTCTAACCTAGATCAGAATGGATAATCACTTTATCTAATCTGGATGGCTCCTACTGTTTTCTCGAATTCTCCTCCAAACCTAAAAGGAGAATTAGTCAGAATCACCCGAAGAGTAATCCTACTTATCAGTGGGAATCGGGATCCAACTATCATCGCATGATAACTTGATTGAAGCTACTCGAGTCACCACACTCCAGAAGGTATGCGCATGCCTGGAAAGTTTCCTGTATGTTTGAAACTCTCGAAATGATTTTTACCCCAAGCTGTTTATGACCTTGACTAGATCAACAAACCATAAACCGCTAGTCATGTTCAACCCGTCATTATCCTGGATTGCATTAAACCCACCCGCACATGCCCTTGACTAGGTCAACAAGGCCGCACGGCTGTCCTAACCAATCGCATTTAAAATGCCACAAACAAGCACTACTTAGCTACCGAACACTACGTCTTGACTAGGTCAACAAACGCAGCACGAATACTAAGAAATACTTGTAAGAAATAACAGAGGGCTACGGCTGGTTTTTGGCGAAAAACCTTTAACGTAATGAACTTGATCTTGTTGAAGGAATCCAAGTGGTTTTACAAAAGTATTGTGGCGAAAACTTTTGCTAAAGAGGTCACTCCCGGTGAAGGGATCTCGGCTCTTTCCCCGTCGAATGAGGTGCAGGATATTCCAAACTGAATACCACGATGCAAAGAAAAAAGTAAACGACTATAGTGAAGTTATTACGTTGACGCAAACTTTTATTCAAGGGGTCACTCCCGATGAAGGGATCTCGGCCCTTGCCTCGTCGAATGAGGTGCAGGATATTCCAAACTGAATACCACGATGCAAAGCAAAAGAGTACGTCTGTAATGTCAGTTTTTTAAAAAATATTGGTTCCGACAACATCATATAAATAGGTTTGTTTTCCTTGCATTGATAAGAATCAACACAGTCCCATCAAATAATCATACCAGAAAAGAACGAAAATAAAATGTACGTATATGCCATCCGCATTCGCCACTGGGTCCCGTCATCACCCGTTAGGTTACTTAACTAACGACAGAGCGGGGACTGGGCTAGCGCGGGTGCAAAACATATACAACATCTACTAGTATATATATATATATATATATATATAAATATATAACAATCGTCCCAGGCATGATAAATGCAACATCACAGAAAAGTAATAAGCATCACAGAACAATACAGATAATCTGGGAGCCGGGGGTTTCCTTTGAGCCAGAACTGAAAACCCGACGTTCCCCTGGTCGTGTGGATAGCTTGTGCAATGAACTCTTAGACCCCTACGAGCGCGGCAAGTTACCCGCCAAAACTTGAAGTGAGGCAGCCCCCTTCAGCAAAGTGAATGGACCACTTAGCACTTCACGGAATCCGGTAACTTGCGCAGCCCTCCTTGGGTCAACCTGTACCCCCTACGAGTGCGGCGAATAGCCCGCCAATTCTAGAGTGAATCCCCTTCCGTCTCAACGCCATGAGATGCGGGCCCGTTGCCCTCTAGAACCCGGCTATCCGTGCACCCCACCTTGGGGTAATCCTAGTACAGAAAAGAAAATAATATACAAGGGTGACATCGACCTCAGCCCGGTCGTGCCCCAAAAGAATAATATACAAACAGGCAGTAACGGCAGTCCACATGTCGGACGCTCGCCCCGCAATATCAAATATACAAATAAATCCGAACTGCACTACCATTGCACACAAGTTATCCACCACGACAATCCGCAACATCACAGCACAACACAGAACATCAACGTGAATGTCACGTTCGCAAACCCATCTAAAAGGACTATAGCGATTAGACAAGGTTTACCGATCAAATGACATTCACGGTCACAGATAGAAATGCAAAGTACTGAAGAATTACACAGTTAAAATTTCGATCGACTAAATTTATCCGCAAAGGCCCCAAAAGCAAAACCAGTACTCAAAAGATTCTGGGCCAAAACAAAACATCACAAAAATCATTTTTCCTTGTCTGATAGCACCAGAAAATATTTGGAGGCTTGAAGCCACAAAAGCGCGGCGGAACCACCACCAAATTGCATGTTTCGCGGCGGTTCCGCTGCCAAAAAGTCGAATTAAGTTACCAAATTTCTTGTGGTGCTCTGTATTTGCCTGCACGGATTTTTAAGCTAGACAGAAAAAATTTTCGAGCAAGTTTTAAAATCGACGGAAACTTGGCAAATCGGAAAATTGTTTTTGAAATTTTGACCGATCTAGATTTTAAGCTTGTGCAAACTAGCTAGTAGGGTTTAATGGGTGGTTCTGATACCATTGTTGGGTAGTGGGAGCGCCCCGGACATCGAACCGTGGCCAAATGCGGAACAAAAAATTCTTAAAACCCGGCGCTACCTGATTGAATGAATTTCTCGTTGTGTCGGTTGATAAAAAATTGTATAGAATCACAACCAAAAATATTTTGACCGCAATCAATAACGGTGTAGAATGTAGTGCGTTTGTAAGTGCGGATCGTCCATAGGGAAAGTGAGATCCGTTCAATTTTTTAATTAGATGAGTCGAAAATTTAAAGAAAAGAAAAGAAACAATTGATGATTTGTAAAATTGAATATCAAGAATTAGAAAAATCTAGATCTAAGAAAACATTAAACTCAAGAAATGAGATGTGTGATGATTTCCAGACCAACAATCAAGATTCGAAGTGTGGCTCGTAGGAGTAGATCGGATCTACAGATGTGATGAGATCTAATGATTACACATTCTTATCCATTAACGAATTGATACTAGATCAATGATGATTTATCGAGGTTTAAGGATCTTGCGAAGAAACTAAGGATTCCTCATCTCATCCTTTGTCCTTTCGATGAATCTCATTCACAAGCTAGCTTCTTGTAAATCTAATGATCGATCATTGATCTCTAGTTCCGAGCGAAAATAATCAAGATAGCATCTCGCATCGAAACTAGATCGTGGATCATTCGATTTACAAGAATTTACAAACATTATAGGACTTAAGAATTGTAAAAGAGTCTAAATCATCATCATCTATCGATCGTCACAACTCCTACACGAGCGGAGTTTTACTCAAACATCATAATAACAAACACAATCACAAATTGAGATCGAATCATAATGCTTGAATTAAAAGATAAGCAAGATATAGAAATTTCACCTTTATTTATCGACAAATTCGTTACAACTCTCATGAAAATTACAAAAGGAAGGAACAAGATCGTCGATTTCGGCTTCGCTCGGCTCCTTGAGTCGCGGATATCGTTGGATCTCTTGCTCCGATGAAGTCCGGCGTCGCTTTCTAAAGGATCGAAGGCTTCATGCTTGATGTGGTACTCGGAATTCTTAATCTTGATTTTGGAATTGGAATTAGGGTTAGGGTTAGGGTTTTGAGGCACAAGTTGTGTCACTCAACTTGTGGGTGAAAGATGAAGGATAATTTCTTGAACCACCTCAACCCTAGATCTAGGTTCCTTTTTATAAGCCTCATAACCCTGGATCTAGGATTTCAAATTTCTCTCCAAAGGTTTGTTAAAGAGAGCCTTGTAGAAATAGCTTGTTAGGCCGAGCCTTCTAGATGAAGCCACGTGGAGTTTCTGGGGAGTTCTGGAAGTTTGGGCCGTTATTGGAGACATGTGAAGAAAATTGGAAGGATTGCTGACGTCACCAAGCCGCGGATCCGCGGCGCGAGCCGGCTCCGGCCGCGGATTCACGGCTCATTTGAAGCCTTGGGGCTTGAGCTTTCAACTGTGGCCTTCTGATGATATTTTGGTATTTTTCTGATAATTTTAATATTGTAACTCCTTCTAGTTTATTGCCAGATCAACAATCTTAGACTTGGCGTAATTCTGATCAGCTCTTTTCCCAATTTTGGCTTTGTTCCTGCAATTTCCTGCACAATTTCTCGAGACAAGAGTTGCGCTATACAAGAATGATGCGATACCATGAAAAACAGTCAATTTCCCTAAAAATTCCAGTTTTAATATACAGTACAGGTAATTCAGTATTATACAGGTGTTTTTGTAATATTTGTAATATGAATACTGAACACCTCTAGATGAATGCAAAAGATTGGGAAATTGACGTATTAAAAATGCTGTATTTTCGACTGATCAAATTCCCCCAAACTTATTTTCGGTCGTCTCGAGCGAACTATTTTATTAAAAAGAGAAAGAGAAAATAAAAAAAGAGAAAAACTAACTAGCACACTTTCGTAGGCAACACGATTGCACTGAGCACGTGCAACAAGCCTTTAAACCTCTAGGTGTTCCTAGTAGGAGGTGTGTTGTCTCCTGAGGGTTTTCAGCGGATTGCACCCACAAAATCCAATAATAAAAGGAAGATCATGAATATTACATTTAAAGAAAAGAATTGTAAAAGAAAAGCATTGAAAATTAGGGTTTCCAACTAAACTAGCTTTTCGGTTGTCATGAGCCCTATCTTAATAGTCATGAAAAGATGATAGAAATCACATCATCCCTCAATAAAACATCATCTTATTCTTCATTCCTATCTTTCGTCCAAACATCGATCATATAACCCTACGTATGTGTAATATACATCCCTACACCCGGAGAATTCAATTCAAGCTATCATACTCTTGTCCATCTGTCTCAGTACTTTTTAATTAATGAATATTTAGATGAAGTTGCTCACACACTTTCATGCGACCGTTAATACTTCTTGAGGTACTAACCGACCGATTACTCATGTGCTTGCTTATTTGGTGTTTTTCCTCTTCTTGCACCACCTAAGGCTTAGCAGTGACTCCCAGACCAGTTGGCCTTAGGGAACTAGGTGAAGTAGCACCCTCGCTATATTTTTTTATTGCTGCCTTGGCGATAACAAAACCATTGTTCATTTTTTTTCACCATTTTATATTTTATTCATTTTTTTATTTCCTTCATACATTGGCTTTTAGACAAGAGCATTTCAAGGTATCCTCTACTATCCCGGGCTTCAAGACGTGTGTAAGTGCGAATAGTAGGGTATCAACGTTCAAAATGTTTGGCTTCCAGAATAGAGACTACTTTTCAAACTTATTTTTATCCACAGATTAGTGACATCCTTCATCTTACTAATCCTTGGGACAACGGCTCATAACTAGTTATTACTAGTTCGTATAAGAAAACTTCTAATTTTCTTGGTTTTCTTAAATTTTTCTAATCTCATGGATGTAATTTTTCACTATCTAATATTTTATTATCTTATTTATGTACAAAAATGTTTAAATATTAAATATTTTGAAATTTTGAAAATTTTTTTTTAAATTTTTTTGGGTTATGAAAATTTTAAAATTTTTATAGGTTTTTAAAGAAATGTTTGGTGCTTATGCAAATGGTGCAAAAATAAGCACAAACCTCCCCCAAACTTGTTTTCAATACTGTCCTCACTGTTGCCAACCACTATATCTACAAAAGCTGTAAGTCTGGGAGGATTTTATTAGTGGGGGCAAAATATATAAGTGAAGATCCTTCCCCAAACTTATTCTTTTCACTCACTTCCATTCAAAAGATGATGCAGTAATTTACAGGACATGGAGGTGAGACAGAGGATTTTCAATCAAGATAAACAGGCTCCTGTAAGAACAGGAGCTCCTCCGTGGGGTCAGTGGAAAAATACGGCCTTAGTCTATGTCCATTCACTTTGAAAAATGTGCCGTTTTTAACGTTTTCTTCCTCTACTGCCTCGTGCAGGTATACAGACCGCACAATAAAAGGTCCCTTCCACAGAGATTGAAGCTTACCCGCGTGAAGGTGTAGTCGTGAATCATAAAGAAGGACTTGCTGACCAGGTGTAAATGTTTTCCTCAAAATATTTTTATCATGAAAAACCTTAGTCCTATTCTTTACGATTACAGCGTTATCATAAGCTTCATCGCGGAGTTCGCTTAGCTCATTTAATTGCAGATTCCGAAAGTTGCAGGCCTGGTTTACGTCAAAGTTGATTTCCTTAATAGCCCACAATGCTTTATTCTCAATCTCGACTGGCAAGTGACAAGCCTTCCCAAACACTAACCTATATGGAGACATCCCTAGATCGGTTTTAAATGCAGTTCGGAATGCCCAAAGAGCATCCGTCAGTTTGATCGAACAATCTTTTCTCTTCTTCGCAACAGTTTTCTCCAGGATTTGTTTGATCTGTCTATTCGAAATCTCAGCCTGCCCACTCGTTTGGGGATGATAGGGTGTAGAAAGTTTGTGGTTGATTGCGTATTTCCGCATCAGAGTCTCGAAAGACCTGTTGCAGAAATGTGCCCTGTTATCGCTAATGATAGCGCGTGGGTGTCCAAATCGCGAAAAGATATTTTCTTTTAAGAACTTAATGACAACCTTCTTGTCATTAGTGCGACATGGAATGGCTTCAACTCACTTCGAGACGTAATCAACCGCAAGCAGTATGTACAAATTCCCAAAGGAGTTGGGAAAGGGACCCATAAAGTCAATGCCCCAAACATCGAAAATTTCAACCACTAAGATGGGTTGCTGTGGCATCTCATTTCTCCGGGAAATCCTACACGTGTGTTGATATTTTGTACAGGTTTTGCAATAACCAAATGCGTCCTTAAACAAGGTCGGCCAATAAAAACCGCATTGCAAAACCTTCTCCGCCGTCTATTTAGGACCGAAGTGACCCCTACAGGCCTGATCATGACTAAAAGATAGAACACTCTTGAACTCCTTATTCGGGACACACCGGCGAATGATCTGGTCAGGACAATACTTAAACAGATATGGATCATCCCAGTAAAAGTGTTTTACTTGGGATAGAAAACGGTGTTTGTCCTGTTTTGACCAATCGCTGGGTATCAGTCCCGTGACAAGATAGTTCACAATATCCCTGAACCAAGGTTCAATGGATACGCTCAAGAGTTGTTCGTCCGGAAATGAATCATTGATCGGCAGGGTCACAGGTGAAGAAGAGATGCATGAAAGATGGTCGGCTAAAACGTTTTCACATCCTTTCTTATCTATGATAACAAGATCAAATTCTTGTAATAGAAGGATCCAAGGTATTAGCCTACCTTTTGCATCTTTCTTCGCCAAAAGATGTTTCAAGGCGGAGTGGTTTGTGCACACAACTATTAGTGAGCCAATCAAGTAAGGACTGAATTTTTCTAATGCAGATACAACCGCCAAAAGTTCTTTTTCGGTAGTTGTATAGTTAATTTGAGCATCATTCAGGGTCTTACTTGCGTAATAAATCACGTGTGGCATCTTTTCAATGTGCTGTCCTAAGACTGCACCAACTGCAAAATCTGATGCATCAAACATAAGCTCAAAGGGGTAGTCCCAATTTGGAGACGATAGAACGGGGGCTGTAGTGAGGGAGTGTTTGAGTGAGTCGAAATGCTACCTCACAATCCGACTCAAAGTGGAAGGTCGTATCCTTGTCCTAGAGAAGAGTTAAAGGTCCAGCAATTTTGCTAAAATCCTTAATGAATCTCCTATAAAAGCCCGCATGGCCAAGAAATGATCGGATATCCTTGACACTTTTGGGATGAGGAAGGTTTTGAATGACATCTATCTTAGCTCTGTCATCCTCAATGCCTTTCCGTGAAATAACATGTCCAAGCACAATTCCCTCTTGGACCATGAAATGGCATTTTTCCCAATTCAAGATTAAGTTCCATGAAATGGCATTTTTCCCAATTCATGATTAAGTTCTTCTCTTTGCAACGAGTAAGAACTGCGTCAAGATTCGTTAGGCAGTCAGAAAAAGAGTCTCCGAAAATTGAGAAATCGTCCATGAAAATCTCCGAAAAATTCTCGACCATGTCAGAGAATATCCCTATCATACACTGCTGAAAGGTAGCGGGAGCATTGCATAACCCAAAGGGCAAGCGTCTATAAGCAAAGGTACCAAAAGGAGAAGTAAAAGTGGTTTTATCTTGATCCTTTTTGGCAATGGGGACCTGATTATAGCCAGAGTATCTGTCCATAAAGCAATAATACTCATGTCCAGCTAAGCGTTCCAGCATCTAATCAATGAAAGGTAGAGGAAAGTGGTCTTTCCTCGTGGCGGCATTGAGTTTTCTGTAATCAATACATACACGCCACCCAGTTTGGGCGCGTGTCTGAATCAACTCATTTGCCTCATTGGTAATAACAGTGATGCCAGATTTCTTAGGGACGACATGAATTAGACTCACCCATTGGCTATCGGAGATTGGGTATATAATACCATTATCAAGGCATTTGACGATCTCTTTCATCACCGCTTCCTTCATGACGGGGTTCAACCGTCTCTGTGGTTCTCGGGTTGGTCTGGCATCATCCATCAAGTGTATATGATGTTCTACAATCAAGGGACTAATCCCTTTGATGTCCGCCATGGTCCAACCAAACGCCTCCCTATTAGATCTCAATACCGACAAAAGTGCATTCTCTTGCTCTGATGCTAGAGAAGCGGATATGATAACCGGTAAAGACTCATTCTTACCTAAATATGCATATTTAAGATGAGAAGGTAAGAGTTCGAGATCTAATGCTGGCGGAGAAATAGAAGGTGGGATCATCGACTGATATTCGGAGTCACAAAGAAGCTAATAGCCTCTAAAAGATACAGACTCGGATGGTGATGAGTCAGGAATGTCGGACTCAAGTGTGGAAATGGTGTCCTCACTAAGGTAGTGTGCAAAATCAAACAGTGATGTGGTAGTGTCGTCGAGATCTTCAAACCAAAGGTCCTCAACTCTGCAACTTTTGGGAACAATCTCGTGGACAGAGCACACATCAAGAATATGAGCAGAGGGTTCTGATGGCTGACTTCCAATTTTGTAGATGTTCAGTTCAATGGTCATATTTCCAAATGATAAGTTCATTGAACCATTTCTATAGTTAATGACAGCATTGGAAGTGGCAAGGAATGGTCGACCCAAAATCACCGGAATGTGGCTCCGGAGTTCGCTACAGGTTGTGTATCGAGTACAATGAAGTCCACAGGGAATACAAATTCCCTGACTTTTATCAACACATCCTCTACTTCACCTCTAGGTTTGGTGATTGAACGGTCTGCCATTTGGAGAGTGCAGTGAGCTGGTTTCAACTCTCCAATCCCTAGCTGCTCATAAACAGAGTATGGAAATAGGTTAACACTTGCGCCAAGGTCTAAAAGAGCACGGTTGATGTTTTTACCCCCAATAGAAATCGATATCGTAGGACATCTTGGGTCCTTACGTTTCTTTGGTAGCTGTGGGAGAAAAGCAGTACTAATGTTATTAGACATGAAGACCTTCTTTGGCACTTGAGTCTTCCTCTTTCTAATGCACAAGTCCTTAAGAATTTTCGCATAAGCGGGGACTTGTTAAATAGCATCTAGGAGAAGGATATTGATGTTAACCTGTTTGAACATTTCCATAATTTTCCCCATATGTGGACTCGATTTGTTACCCCTTAACCGATTCGGGTAAGGAGCTTTAGCAATAAGCGCTGGGTCCATCATAGGAGAAGGAAGTGGGGGTAGACGTGATCCCAAAAGAGGAGTGGGGATCGTCTGTGGAGAACTAGAAGAGTTGTGCTGAGGTGTCTAGCCTAGTGGGAAATGGAGAATAGGCTCGTGAGAAGGCGGTGGGGTAGAAGAACAAGGATCAGAAGTAGAAGTGTGTGTGTGAGGAAAGGTCTCAGCCGGGGTGTTATTGATAGGATTTTCAATATCATCAATTTCTTCCCCAACATGGTTATTCAGCACTCTTCCTGATCTCAACGTTGTGATGGCATTTACATTGTAATGCCCAGGATTCGGTAGGGGTTGAGACGGAAGTTTCCCTTTTTCTCTCGCATTCATTTCGGCTTTAAGTCGTGCAATTTCTGCTTCCATCGTTCTGATACTCTCAGCTTGGGACACTGTGTTTTTATTTATCTCACTGACGGAAGACCTAACCTCAGCCGACACTTCCATGAAATTTGACAAGAGTGACTTCATGGTTTGTGTGAATTGAGAGAACTCGTCAGAACAGGTCAACTGCATAGGATCAGATGGTGCAGGAGGGTTGTCCTGGTTTTGAAAATTTTGTGACTGGTAGGGGTTCTGAGTGAGTTCAAGTGGTTGCTGTTGTGGTGGAAGAGCCCTTTGGAAATTATTTTGGCTTGGAACCGTGTTTTGATGTTGTTGTTGTTGGTTCCAAGCAAAATTCGGGTGATTCCTCCAACCCTGATTATACGTGGAAGACTATGGATCGTTTCTAGGTCTTTGAAATGCGGCATTGGTATGCTCGTGACCTTGAAACGGAGAGTTTAATGGACATTCTTCCGTTAAGTGAGAAGGATCAGAACAGCACCCACATACAGTTTTGGGGAGCGATATCGGATTTAGGGAGGCTGCTAAAAATTCGTGTTCCATAGCTTCGAGCGTCTTTTGCATTGCTTCCATCTCAGCTCGAACACCTATGGACACATCAATTTGGCGTACGCCACCCCTAGACGATGACTGGGTTCCACTCTCCCACTGTAAGGATTTTTCAGCGAACTCTTCTAAAAATTTCCAAGCTTCCCCATCATCCTTGGTCATAAAGGTGCCTTCACACATGTTTTCAAGGTTTTGTTTAGTGGTAGGGTTAATGCCCTCATATATGATTCGTCAAAGATCCCATCTCGGGATGCCGTGATGTGGACATTGAACCAAAAGATCCTTCAAGCGTTTAAAGCATTTCGAGAATGGTTCAGTCGGAAGCTAGGTGAATTGATTTAGTTCGCTACGGATTCGAGCTGTCTTTTGCATAGGGTAGAATTTCTTAAGGAATGCCGCAACGAATTCTTCCCGATTCGTAATGGAATGTGCAGTAGTGTTATACAGCCACTTCTCGGCTATATCGCACAAGGTAAATGGAAGAAGACGTAGACGCATAGCATCCACAGAAAGTTATGACGTACCCATCATTGTCCATACATTTTCAAATTTGGTGATAAAGACATATGCGTCTTCAGACTCGACACCGTGATATTTGGGTAGAAGGTTGATGTATTGGGGTATAATCTCAAAATTATCCCCGTTGGCTGGTGGAATGGATAAGCAGGTCGAAAGAGGACCTCGCAAAGGATAGCACCCCACTCGGAGAGAGATGCGGGGTGGATTCTGCGCACCAACGGACGGCGGCAGAGTAGTGGTAAAGAGGTTCGATGGAGACGGATCCATCGGTGTGGGTGTGGTGGGGGGTAAAGAAGAAGTAAATGTAGAAATACCAACTTCGGAGTCGATCGGGGAACGCGGACTAAACGCGCAATAGAATCCCGTGTCCAGCCTATCTTGCACTAAAAAGGGTTAGTACAAGTGGCAGGGTGACTTATAATTAGGGGAAATGAATGAATGTGGTATTTGTTTTGGAAAATGATACGGATTTTTGAAAATATGATGCGATCACAACAAATGCAACAAGCAACCCTAAAATCTAGTGGTCACCTAGGTCAAAGCTCTAAACCGCTCCTAACTGCCAAAAGAAAAGTCGCAGGATAAATCCTCCATTGCCTCTTTGTCTCTCCTGTGGCCAGGTAAGTGCCAGGTAAGTGGGAGGTTCTCCACTACGTAAGTAGTGGGCCTAATTAAGTAACCACTAGCCTTCGACACACTTTCCTTAGACACCACAAAAGAAACGCGGATAAGCAATGAATTACCCACGGCCTTCTCTTATCCTAAGTGAGCGCGACGGTCCTTAGAGTCATCTCTAGATTTATTTTAGTTAATAAGGCTAATGCGGATGAAAGTTTGTGATTTTTGGGGCGTAGGAAGGGTAATGAACTCCCCACCTAATCTGGATTTGGCCGTGCCCCTTAAATTCCGTATTAATATGCAAACAACCACCAAAAAAATCAAAACGCACAAGTTTTATTGCTTTTTGCGGCGCTGCGATTAATTTGCAAAGAAACCTGCAGCAAATTGTTAATTGGAGAAGATTGAGAAGGAGATAAGAAAGATAGAATTTCACCGAGAAATTTTCGTGCAGCGAAGCCTCAACCCCGCCGCGGTTCCGCCGCAATGATCCCCTTACGCCGCGCTTCCGCCGCGGTTCAACAAGAACTCTGCACAAAAATTTCACAGAAGGCTTTTGTTCACCCCCTGAGTCCTCTGGAATTCTCTAAATATTTTTCCAATTGCACAGCAAGCTCCAGATTTCCTTGCAACAAACCACAACAAAACGTTCAGTGTTTTGGGCAAATTTTGATCTCAAAGTTATGATGGAATAAACTTTTCAACTCAAATTTCAAAAAAAATTAACAAATTAGCACACGATCCCCGGCAACGGCGCCATTTGATTGAATGAATTTCTCGTTGTGTCTGTTTGATAAAAAATTGTATAGAAATCACAACCAAAAATATTTTGACCGCAATCAATAACGGTGTCGAATGTAGCGCGTTAGTAAGTGCGGATCGTCCACAGGGAAAGTGAGATCCGTT
The DNA here is from genome assembly GCA_030015575.1 of Agapanthus africanus. Taxonomy (NCBI): domain Eukaryota; kingdom Viridiplantae; phylum Streptophyta; class Magnoliopsida; order Asparagales; family Amaryllidaceae; genus Agapanthus; species Agapanthus africanus. The sequence goes on from CM057344.1 coordinate 421,860,504, forward strand.
CAATTTTCGAATTAGATGAGTCGAAAATTTAAGAAAAGAAAAGAAACAATTCATTATTTGTAAAATTGAATATCAAGAATTAGAAAAATCTAGATCTAAGAAAACATTAAAATCAAGAATTGAGATGTGTGATGATTTCCAAACCAACAATCATGATTCGAAGTGTGGCTTGTAAGATTAGATCGGATCTATAGATGTGATGAGATCTAATTATTACATATTCTTATCCATTAACGAATTGATACTAGATCGATGACGATTTATCGAGGTTTAAGGATCTTGCGAAGAAACTAGGGATTCCTCATCCCATCCTTTGTCCTTTCGATGAATCTCATTCACATGCTAGCTTCTAGTAAATCTAATCATCGATCGTTGATCTATAGTTCCGAGCGAAAATAATCAAGAGAGCATCTCGCATCGAAACTAGATCCTGGATCATTCGATTTACAAGAATTTACAAACATTATAGGACTTAAGAATTGTAAAAGAGTCTAAATCATCATCATCTATCAATCGTCACAACTACTACACGAGCGGAGTTTTACTCAAACATCATAATAACAAACACAATCACAAATTGAGATCGAATCATAATGCTTGAATTAAAAGATAAGCAAGATATAGAAATTTCACCTTTATTTATCGACAAATTCGTTACAACTCTCTTGAAATTTACAAAAGGAAGGAACTAGATCGTCGATTTCGGCTTCGCTCGGCTCCTTAAGTCACGGATCTGCTTAGATCTCTTACTTCGATGAAGTCCGGCGTCGCTTTCTAAAATATCGAAGGCTTCATGCTTGATGTGGTAATCGGAATTCTTGATCTTGATTTTGGAATTGGAATTAGGGTTAGGGTTTTGCGGCACAACTTGTGTCACTCAACTTGTGGGTAGATGATGAAGGATAATTTCTAGAACCACCTTAACCCTAAATCTAGGTTCCCTTTTATAAGCCTCATAACCTTAGATCTAGGATTGCAAATTTCAAATTTCCCTCCAAAAGTTTGTTAAAGAGAGCCTTCTAGAAATAGTTTGTTAGGCCGAGCCTTCTAGATGAAGCCATGTGGAGTTTCTGGGGAGTTTTAGAATCTTGGGCCGTTATTGGAGACACGTGGAGAAAAGTGGAAGGCTTGCTGACATCACCAAGCCGCGGATCCGCGGCGCAAGCCGGCTCCGGCCGCAGATCCGCGGCTCATTTGAAGCCTTGGGGCTTGAGCTTTCAACTGTGGCCTTCTGATGATATTTTGGTATTTTTCTGATATTTTTAATATTGTAACTCCTTCTAGTTTATTGCCAGATCAATAATCTTAGACTTGGCGTAATTCTGATTAGCTCTTTTCCCAATTTTGGCTTTGTTCCTGCAATTTCCTGCACAATTTCTCGAGACAAGAGTTGCGCTATACAAGAATGATGCGATGCCATGAAAAACAGTCAATTTCCCTAAAAATGCCAGTTTTAATATACAGTACAGGTAATTCAGTATTATACAGGTGTTTTGCTAATATGTGCAATATGAATACTAAACACCTCTAGATGAATGCAAAAGATAGGGAAATTGACGTGTTAAAAATGCAGTATTTTCGACTGATCACTACCATTACCCGATTTGCAAGATCGAAACCATTAACCCTGAAACTAGCAATCTAACAAAAGGAGATAGAATGGTTATACCTAATGAACTAAGTCCTTCGGGTCTTCAACCATTTCCAAGCTCCAAGTGATGCGGATCGACTTTGGTCGTCAGTCTTCCTTCATCTCCGATGATCCACCCGAGGGAAACGGCACAATCTTCAGGTTCGCCAAACGAACCAACCGACTCTTAAAAATTGCTAGTAGTGGAGAGTGGGGAGTGTAGGATAGTGTCACTAAAACTTTTTCTCTCATCCATAAAACTTATGGAGTAACCATAGAAGATGATAAGGTGATGATCAAAGGAGATGGCATGAAAAATTGGCTAAGTATTTTTGTGTGAGCAGGAGAGTGAGAGAGCACCATAAAAAATTACCAAATGAAAAAATTCCCTCTTCCGAAAAATGTGGCCGGCCACCTCCCTCACATGCCCACGAAAAAATGTCATTTCCAATTTCATTAAACAAATACCATACCAATCTCTACATTGCACAAAAGCAATGATTTGACCAAAACCATACCCTTGCCATGTCATCATTTCCACCTCATTATGAAAAAATGATTTTCTAAAGAAAATCAATAATGAGATGGCATCATCAAGAAGCCATTCCGTATTAATACGGAATGCTTCCTGGTATATGTATCGAAATACACATACGCGTATTCGTACGAAAATATGAATAGCCAAAGAGAGAAAATAAATAGTGAGCAATAATACTAGAATACATATATAAAAATACATATGTAAATTATTAAATCAAAACTTGATTTATCAATCTGGCTTAATCCTAAGCCGCAAGTATTATCAACCGTCCGATTAAAGTCTGTGCAGTCCATGCACATATTTAATCGGACACCTGTATGTATCAACATACGTCACCTACACCATATCGCCTGAGCCGTGAAAACCCTCTGTGTGGGACTTTAAAGACTCGTCAATACGCCGGCGGGGGGTTTAACCACAAGCACGTCAGCGGCACTAGATATACGTAATGGCTACCCAGGTATTGAGCGAAAGGAAGGCCGACGAGCAAACTCATCTGAACCCCTACTGAGCCTGTCAGTGACAATATCCATACAGTCCGGTCTATTCGTCTAAGAGTATCGCATATCGAGTCTAGGGGCGTGGATAAATTCAAACCCCTAACAACGCGATAATTTGTGTTGGTATGAAACCCATCACTACCCGAGAAACTATCGATCCTGGATCGGTAATTCTCACATACCCCGGCCGAGGATTTCTAGTGATGGCCACCCATGCACTGCGCAACATCAATCACCAATACCTGGAGAGATGAATCCCTGACGATCCGCTCACTGCCTCCATGTGGCTCGGGACTGTACCCAACTAAAACCTGTTTGCACGACTCCTTTGAGCCGTGGTAGGGTAGTAATCTAAGCACAGTGGGAACTCACACAAGACAAATGACGATCTCACGTCGACAGACTAACCTGTACACATGTCACCAGGGAACTGCTATATGACTATAGGTATAATACCAACTAGCATGTTCCCGGCGAGTCCGTCCTGTGTACTCATAACCCAATGAGCACCTGCATACTATCTTAGGTGAACAACTGACACCAATGGCTTATGAGACCGGCCACCACCCCTCGTCAGTGTCTAGATAAGTACACACCAGTCTACACTGGAGTATCGATGCCCAGTCTCGATACTCCCACGACTAGCGACATTTAAGGATGTGCTTATAGACCCCTAGCTCCCACGTATGTGATCGCTATCACAATGCTGGAAGTCAAGCAAGATCCTAAGGGCTTTATCAACATATACATGATGATAAAGACAAACCAGATAGCATACTATCATCTCGAGTAAGACTGTTTTACCGGTATAGGTCCTCGTTCAATCATCATGATCACATACCTGCGACTATGATAATTGCCTTGAGGGCACTATAGACAACATCTAATACCCAGGAAGCAGAGTTTATTGAAAAACAGTTTTCTGTCACAAACACACCTGAAGCGGAAGCATCCCCATGCTTCTTCTTGAGATCTAAGTACTCCGTGCAGTTGCGCTTCCAGTTTCCTGTTTTGTGGCAGTGACAACATTCCCCTTTCCCCGATTCCCCAGCTTTGGACATGTCCTTCCCCTGGGCCTTTTTGACTCCACCCTTAGGTTTGGTGGGTTTCTTCTTCATCTTTCCCTTGACGTTAGCCTTCGGGCGAGAAGAGGAAGATGGCCCAACACTTAATACGGGTGTTTTCACTGACTTCGGTATGCTCTCTGCACTACTTAACATATTAAGGAGTTCAGGTAGTTCCTTCTCCATGTTATGCATGCTGAAGTTAAGTATAAATTGAGCAAAGGTGGAGGGGAGAAACTGCAGAATAATATCCGTATATTGCTCATTGTCCATTGTCCACCGAAGGACCTCAAGCTCTTCTATGAGGGCTATCATCTTCAGAACATGGTCTCCTACTGGTGTGCCAGGGGCCATTCGCATCTGAATAGTTTTCTGGATGCTTCGTATTGTAATACGCGAGATTGCTCTCCATATAACTCTTTTGTATGGAGGAATATAGCTTGAACGTCCATATTCTCGTGCTGCTTTTGATGTGTGTTATCCATCGATGAAAGCGCGAGGCATTTGCCCATTGCACAGTCAGCGTCCCATGTCTTGCGGACTTCCTTATCCGCAGCCGAAGATTTAGGACCTGGGATGGGCAGGGCTGGAGACGTGAGGACATATGATACCTTATCATAAGTCAAGGCAATGTTAAGATTCCTCAGCCAGTCTTTATAATTGGTCCCATTCAGTTTATTTTTATCAAGTAGAAGCTTGAGTCCTGTCGTTGGTATCTGCCATTAGGAGAGAGGAAAGGATACACTCAGCGAATGCTCTTGCAATGATCAGATTGGTTATTATCTTATCTAATCGATGTCTCCCACAGCTTTAATCAAGTTTTTCCCTTAAACCTTAAAAAGAAAACTAGCCTAGATTAATTACAGTCTACAACTTCGCTAACCGTTCAGCTAGGCCAGTGTCGGTACTTGAGGGAGGTTCCCCGTGCTTTCGCACGGACCTAATTAAAATAAACCTCGTCTTCCCAGAGGCGTAGCCCCGTTAACACCTTTCTAGACACCTAATAGGTTAGCTAATTATAAACTGCAAAACTCTCCTGGGAGCAACTATTGCCTATAGTGGGATCGGGATCCAACCATCATATGGAAGGTATGCAATCTCATTGCAAATTTCAACTCTTGAAACTCCCGATGTGGTTTTTACCCCTAGCACTCATGACCTTAACTATGGTCAACAAATCATAAGCACTAGTCATGTTCTACCCATCATTTCTTGATTAATTAGACCCACCCACGTGACCTTTAACTATGGTCAACAAAGTCTCCTAAATGTCCCAATTAATCAACATCATATGCATTGTAGGAAGACATCGCTTAACTACCGTACACTACGCCTTAACTATAGTCAACAAACATAGCACGAATACTAAGTACTCTACTTCCTAAAATGACGGAGGGTTGCGGATGTTTTTAAGAAAACCTTTAACGCTTTGAACCTGATATCGTCATATAATCAAATGGTATTCAAAAGGAGTGGCTTAAGCTCCGCAGTTTTGAAATGTAGCTTTTTCGTAAAAAGCCGAGTGGTTTTTCTAATCTGATTCTACAACATCTTTTTAGGTTTATTTTCCTTACATTAATCATATTAATGTAGTCCAATCATTTAAGTTCTTAAGCCAATCACAGAAAAGAAACGAAAATACAACGTATGCTTATGCCATTCGCATTAGCCGCAATGTTCCGTTATGCACCGTTAGGTTACTTAACTAACGGCATACCGGGACGGGACTAGCGCGGGTGTAAAACATAAGCAACGTCTATTATATATCTCATATATAATATAGCATTCATCTCAAATATATTAAGCGATCACATCACAGAATATAGGCAGCAGAAACACAGATATGATAATATACGATATACTAGGACGTCCGTATTTAGTATTTAGCCAACAATAGAAAATACGGATTCCACGGTCATGATGAATAGCCAATCCCACACCCAAGAACCCTACGAGAGAGGCATGTGACCCTGCCAATTCTGGAGTTAGGAAACCCTGTCTCGACGCTTCGACATAGTCTCCCACTGGACCCCAGAACCCGGTCACTTGTGCTCACTTTCTTGGGTCTATCCCAATGCGGAAAAGTAAACAATATACAACTATGGTGACATCATCCTTGTAAGTCTATGTCACGTACCCCAAGAACATGTGGGGAGGCGGAATATATGAAAAACGATTATCAAAGCTTCGTAACACGGACTTGAGCGCATGAATCGTATCTAGACCATTACTATCAAACTACGAAAGGTTTAACTACTTTGATTCGATGTTATACCTCACGTTACTTGTCCTTCGGGTCTTCATCACTGTCTTCCACTCCATGTAGGCTCTTTGGAACTTCGGCACCTCAACGGCCTCCTCGAGTCAAAGATGATCCACCCGAGAGCTCCTATTCCAAGCTTAACCTCTAACTTGAGGTAACTAGGTTACTCAAAGTGCTAATCTAAGCAACTTAGGTGATATAGAGTTGGATTATGGATGTATTAGTCTAGCTAAGCCTTGATCTCAACACATGAGAGGTTAGGGTTAGGGTTTGAAGAGAGAGAGAGCTTGAGGAGAGAGAAGGTGAGAATGAGAATCCTTTTGGATGAATGAAATCATTTGTGTATATATGAAACATATCATATAATTAAATGAATAACAAAAATGATATATCATCATGTTTCATTAATACACTAAGCGATTCATCACATGAGTCATATAAATCATAAATGATTCATTAACTCAATGTATGAATCACACCATGACTCATTTATCCAATTAATGCAAATGCCACCTTAACCCCCAAGTCACCATGCTTCAAGAAGCTTCCCGACAAATTACGAGAACGCCCCTCCTATCCGTGAAAACACGGAAAAACTTTAGACTGTATAAATACAATAATCCGATACTAGAATCTGGCTTAAACCAAAGCCAACTAGTAAAAACTGTCCGAACGTCGTACGTGCGTAAACACACGTATGCGTCCGAACCCTTGTCGTAAAACCATACGACCTCTATATCATTTCGCCCGAAGCAGGGAAACTCTCTGTGTGGGACTCTAAAGACTCGACACTACGCTGGCAGTGGGTTTAACCACAGACCGCAAGCGGCACTAGCTGTACGTAACGGTCCCCAGGTAGATGTCGATAAGAAGGCCGATGAGGAAACCCATCCGAACTCCTACTGAGCCTGCTGTGACAATCTCCGTACAGTCTGGTCTGTTCGTATAAGACTATCGCATATCGGGCCTAGGGTGCGGCAAGCGTCAGTCCCCTAAAAGCGGTATAAGTCGTGTCGGAGCGTAGCCCATTACACCTTGGGAAACTACTGGAAAACCTACCAGTAAATCTCGCTTGCCCTGGCCAGGGACTTTGCGTAATGGCTCTCTGACACAGCGCGATATCAACTTCCAATACCGGGAGAGACGAATCCTGTCTAACCGCCACTGCCTCCAAGTGCTCGGGACTGCACCCAACTGCTACCTGTTTGCACGACTCCTTTGAGGCGTGGTAAGGTAGCAATCTAAGAACAGTGGGAGACACTCGAGGCAAAGTAGCAGTGTCAAGTCTGTGGACTATGCTGTACTCATGTCACCTAGGAACTGTTAACTGACGATGGGTATAATACCAACCAAAAGTTCCCCGCGAGTCCTGTCCGTTGTGCCCGTAACCTAACGAGCACCTGTATACTATCTCCAGTATGACGTACAGATGGCTGTGGGATATACCATCTCCCCAACTGGGATGAGAAGCGTACACACTAGTCTACTCCGGAGTATCGATGCCCTGTCTCGATAATCCTATGACTAGGGACCTGTATAGGATGTTGCTTATAGACTACCCAGCCCCCACTAGTGTGACTGCCCTCACAACGCTGGTAATCAAGCAAAGATCCTATGGGCTCTACTAATATGTATAAGCGATACGTTACAAGAAACATATGCACATATTAAAGTAGACACAAACCAAGTAGCATACTACCAATTTTAGCAAGACTGTCAATACAACTGTGAATATCCCAAGCTTCCATTAAGTAATATACAAGCTAGTATGATACAGTAATGGCCTCTAGGGCATAAACACTAACAATCTCCCACTTGCACTAGGGCTATGTACTAGCATATCGCAGACCTATGATCTCGAATAGCCTCTCGAACTGCGTCTGAGGAATGGCCTTTGTGAACGGATCGGCAGTGTTATTTTCTGTATCTACTCTCTTTACCTCAATCTCCCGGCGATCTACGATCTCCCGGCGATCTACGATCTCCCTGATCAGGTGATACCGATTTAAGATGTGTCTAGACTTCTGATGGGACCTGGGTTCCTTCGCTAAAGCTATAGCGCCGTTGTTGTCGCAATACAGAAGTATTGGACCAACACTGGTAGGAACCACCTGAGGTTCTGTGAGGAACTTCTTCATCCAGACTGCTTCTTTTGCAACATCGCAAACAGCTATGTACTCCGCTTCCATCGTTGAGTCAGCAAAGGTCTCCTGCTTGGAACTCTTCCAACAGACCACCCCTCCATTGAGGGTAAAAACATAACCCGACATGTATTTGGAGTCATCTTTGTCACTCTGGAAGCTGGAGTCAGCAAAGGCCTCGATCTGGAGGTCTTTTCCACCATACACCAAGAACATCTCCTTAGTCCTCCTCAGGTACTTGAGAATGTACTTTACTACTATCCAGTGCTTCTCCCCCGGGTTTGCCTGATACGGGCTTAAAATGCTCAATGCGTATGCTACATCTGGTCTGGTACATAACATCGCATACATTATAGAGCCTACCGCAGAAGCGTAGGGTATAATCGACATGCGGTCCCTTTCCAAATCACTCTTGGGAGACATCTCTTTGGAGTGGGTGATTCCGTGACAAGCCGGTAGATTACCGCGCTTAGAATCATCCATACTGAATCTTTTCAATATGGTGTCTGTGTACCTGGACTGCGAAAGTCCCAACATCCTCTTTGATCTATCACGATAGATCTAGATCCCCAGAATGTAGGTGGCATCACCCAGGTCATTCATGGAGAACTTCTGTGACAAGAATCTTTTGACTGACTGTTGCATAGGACTATCATTTCCTATTAGGAGAATGTCATCCACGTACAAGACGAGAAATACAACAACTCTCCCTACAATCTTACTGTATATGCAAGGTTCATCAGGATTTTTGATAAAGTCGAATTCTTTGACTGTATCATCAGAACAGATGTTCCAACTCCGCGATGCCTGCTTTAGTCCATAAATAGACTTAAGCAGCTTGCATACTTTACCGCTACTCCCACTCTGAATGAATCCCTCTGGCTGATCCATATAGACGCACTGTTCCAAATTACAATTTAGAAAGGTCGTCTTTACGTCCATTTGCCAGATCTCATAATCGTGGAAGGCAGCAATAGCAAGAAGGATCCGAATGGATTTGAGCATAGCCACTGGAGAAAAGGTTTCGTCATAGTCCAAACCAGGTCTTTGACGGAAACCCTTTGCTACAAGTCTAGACTTATAGGTTTCAACCTGTCCATCTGCACCAATCTTCTTTCTGAAGATCCATTTGCATCCTATGGGTTTTACCCCATCTGGAGCAATGTCCAAAGTCCATACTTTGTTAGTGTACATGGACTCCATTTCGGTCCGCATTGCATCCAGCCATTTTACCGAGTCGCCACTCTGAATGGCTTGCTGGAAGCTAGTAAGGTCATCATTATCAATGATGTAATCTTCTTGATCCCCGTCTATGAGAAAACCGTAGTATCTCTCGGGCGGATGAGACTGCCTACTACTTCTGCGGATAGGCGCTGGTATGTCCCTTTCTTCTGAAACTTCTTGTTCTACCAAACTTTCAGTAACAGCTTGTGGTTCTGGAATTTCTTCCAGTTCTACTGCTCTCCCACTCTTCTGATTTTCTAAAAATTCAGTTTCTAAGAAGCGGGCATGACGAGAAACAAAAAACTTTTGTTCCTCTGCGTAATAGAAGCAATATCCCATGGAGTTCTTTGGATATCCCACAAACTTATACTTTACTGAGCGTGCCTCGAGCTTGTCCGGATGCTTGTTTTTAACAAAAGCCGGACATCCCCATGTCTTCAGGTACTGAAGATAGGGTTTCTTCCCACTCCACATCTGATATGGTGTGGTAGGAACAGTTTTGGTTGGAATCTTGTTCAAAAGAAATGCAGCTGATTCTAGTGCATAACCCCAGAAAGATCGCGGTAACTCAGCCTTACTCATCATGGAACGAACCATATCCAATAGGGTTTGATTCCTCCTTTTCGATACACCGTTGTGTTGTGGTGTGTATGGAGGAGTAAGCTGAGAGTGAATTCCATTCTCTTTTAAGTAAACCAGGAACTCGGCACTTAAGTATTCACCACCTCGATTAGATCTCAGTGTCTTGATACTTTTACCTGTTTGGTTTTCCACTTCATTCTTGTATTCCTGGAATTTCTCAAAAGCCTCGGATTTATGCTTCATCAAGAAGATATGTCCATACCTAGAGAAATCATCCGTAAAAGTAATGAAGTACGAATAACCACCTCGTGCATGTGTAGACATTGGACCGCACACGTCACTTTGTACGAGTCCCAAGAGTTGGCTCGCTCTTACTCCGTGTCCAGTAAACGGAGTCTTTATCATCTTTCCCATGAGACAAGATTCACAAGTAGCATAAGATTGATATTCGAACGGATTCAAATATCCTTCTCTATGTAACTTAGTTAATCGTGTTTCATTGATGTGACCTAGTCTACAATGCCATAAGAAAGCCTGATTTATTTCTGGAGACTTTTTTTAAGTGTGTTCTGGACATTGAAAACCTGAGCTTGACTCAGTACGTATATACCGTCATCTAATGTACCGGACCCAATCAAAACTTGATTTAGGTGGATGTGAACTACATCGCTTACGAATGTAAAATCATATCCCTCTCTTGAAAGTGAGGATACCGATATGATATTACAAGTTAAACTAGGTACATACAAACAGTTATGTAGAATCAATATCTGCCCACTTGTCAAACCTAGGCGAAATTCTCCCACGGATTCAGCGTCCACGCTCATTCCGTTTGCAACTCTGAGAGACAAATCACCTACCCTTATAACTCTACGGTTTCTCAAAGCATGTAATAAATTGCAGATATGAGATCTTGCTCCGGTATCTAGTACCCAGGAGTTAGAGTTAATTGACGAACAGTTCTCAATTACAAACACACTTGAGGCTGAAGCCACAACATGCTTCGTATCCTGGCAACTGGCTTCCAAAGCCCTGCAATCCTTCTGCCAATGCCCGTTCCCATAACAATAGGAACAACCCTCCTTAGCTACACCAAGTCCCGAAACATTTGCTCTTCCCTTTCCTCCTACTTTATTGACACGGTATATCGGCTTTGTAGAGGTCTTCTTCTTTTCACCCTTTACTTTCGTCCTGGATGTAGAAGAAGAAGGTCCCCTATTATGCAGAGCTTGTGTCTCCCTGGTTTCTTTCAGGGTGTAAGTAGAGGGTAGGGACTGTGGAAATAAGTCAACGTATGACCTGTTTCCCAACGTGGTCTCAAGGTCCTTTAGCTTATCAATATAGCTAGTCATTATAAGGACGTCGTCCCCTACAGATAACCCGACAGCCAACCTCGCTTGAATTAATTCGTTTGAGGTCTCATATCTTGCGATTTGAGATTGCTCTCGATATAAATATTTATTACGGAGAAAGATGGAAAATAAGTCCATCTTCTCGTGCTGCTTCTAGTATACACCATCAACCAACTGAAACCAACAAGAGGCACTTGGCTTTCGCTTTGTCCTTTTCCCATGTCTGAAGGATATCCATATCCGCGACGGTGGAAATTGGAGCTGGGACGGCGGGATCTTGAGTAGTAATAGGGTGGTCCAGCTTGTCATAGGCAATGGACATCTGGACAGACCTTTGGCAGTCATATAAGTTAGATTCAGTCAACTTGTTATCTAGATGTAACCTAGTCATGGTCACAAGGTCGCTGCAATGAGAGAGAGAGAAGAAAACACTTTAGCATGATGCTCTTGCAAGTTTAGATTAGTTTTTAATTTATCTAAACTGGATGGCTCCCACTGTTTCTCGAATCCTTCCCCAAACCATTAAAGAAGAATTAGCCAGGACTATTCTCACTGTACAATACTTGCTTAACCGTTCAGCCAGGCTAGTGTCGGTACTTCGAGGGAGGTTTTCCAACGCTTTCGCGAAGTTCCTTAATTAAATAACCTCTTTTCTCTGGGGGCGTAGCCCCGCTGATACCTTTCTCGACACCTACTTGGTTTATAGCATTGATCGTTAAGTGAAGAATCTCCTAATAAGTAGCATATACTCACAGTAGGATCGGGATCCATCGTATGATAATGTTGAAGGAATCCTACCAACATTCATCAAACTCCAAATGGTATGCAACACTAGCAAGTTTCAGTTTCTTTAGAAACTCCCGATGTGGATTTTTGCCCCATGTTCTTATGACCTCGACGAAAGCCAACAAATCATAAGTCACATGTCAAGTTCTGCCCATCATTATCTTGTTAATTTGAACCCACCCCTACATACCCTTGACGAAAGCCAACAAGGTAATACGACTGTCCCAAACCAACTCATCTATCTATGCAACAAATGAATACCCCAGTAGCTACCAAACACTATTCCTTGACGAAAGCCAACAAACATAGCTTGAATACTACTGACCATCCATAAGAAATGACGGAAGGCTACGACTGGTTTTGGCGAAACCGTGAACGTAGTGAACTTGATATAATCGAAGGAACATAATAGCTTTTTAAAAGGAGTGGTTAAAGCTCAGCAATTAAAAATTCTTCTCTTTTAAAATAACCGAGTGGTTTCTTTTAAATTTGTTCCAACGATTCAACTTTGGTTTATTTTCTTTGCATTAAAATAATGCGTCCCATCATTTAACCTATCATTGCAGAAAACAACGAAAATACAACGTCCTCTTATGCCATCCGCATTCCCCACTGGGTCATGTCATCACCCGTTAGGTTACTTAACTAACGACAGAGCGGGGGCTGGGCTAGCACGGGTGTAAAACATAAGTGACGTCTAAATAGCGATCATATATCTCAGATGAACATTATTGGATATACAAGCAATCCGCTTTTCCTTTGAGCCTGCAACAAAAGACGGATTACACAGTTGTGATGAATAGCCATTACCCCACCCTAGACCCCTACGGGTACGGCAAACTACACGCCAAGTACCCAAAGTGATGCGGTCTCCCTCAACAACGTGAGTAGGCCACTAAACACTTCAACATACCCGGTAGTTTGTGTACCCCACCTTGGGTCTATTCTAGAAGCAAAAAACAGTAAATGAAATAATACAACGGTAACTACAACCGAAACCTGGATGTGCCCCGCAAAAGCATATTACATCATATTACAATTTACGTCGAATGAATGAATATAAAATCCATCTCAAACCCCGGCTCATCATCACAACGATCCAATCAAGTTCATATACACAAACAGTAAACATTTCAGAAATGTGCAACCCCCTGCCAACCGACATACTAGCAGTTAGGGGAGGTTTACGAACACATTAAATATTACAGATAAAAACCCGATTAGCAAATAACTTAGAATATCGATCGACAACCTTTTTACGTATCTACCCCAAATGCAAGCCAGCACAGAAGTAACCTGGGCAGAAACATAATATATACGAAAACAAAACACCATAAAATATGAATTTCTGTGAAACTCCGAGTCAACTCGGGGTTGACTCGGCGGCGGATCCGCGGCCAAAAGCACCATTTGGCCGCGGTTCCGCGGCCGTCTTACCGAGTTGTGTCCTCGTATTTTCCCAGAATTCTTATAATACCCTGCTGTGAATTTTAAGGTATATCAAATTTTTTTTCGACACTTTTAAAATTAACAGAAACTGCTAGGGTTCCGGGGTGTTGTTTTCGCGTTTTTCCGACGATCGAAGTTCTAATTAGTTGCTAACAAGTTAGTAAAGGTTTAGTTGTCTCTGATACCACTGTAAGTCCATGTCACACACCCCATGAACTTGCGGGGAGGCAGAATATATGAAAAATGATTATCAAAGCTTCGTAACACGGACTTGAGCGCATTAATCGTATCTAAACCATCACTAGCAAACTACGAAAGGTTTGACTACTCTGATTCGAAGATATACCTCACGCTACTTGTCCTTCGGGTCTTCATCACTGTCCTCCACTCCTTGTAGGCTCTTTGGAATGTCGGCACCTCAACGTCCTCCTCGAGTCAAACACGATCCACCCGAGAGCTCCTACTCCAAGCTTAACCTCTAACTTGAGGTAACTAGGTTACTCAAAGTGCTAATCTAAGCAAGCTAGGTGATATAGAGTTGGATTATGGATGTATTAGTCTAGCTAACCCTTGATCTCAACACATGAGAGGTTAGGGTGAGGGTTTGAAGAGAGAGAGCTTGAGGAGAGAGAAGGTGAGAATGAGAATCCTTTTGGATGAATGAAATCATTTGTGTATATATGAAACATATCATATAATTAAATGAATAACAAAAAATGATATATCACCATGTTTCATTAATACACTAAGTGATTCATCACATGAGTCATATAAATCATAAATGATTCATTAACTCCATGTATGAATCACACCATGACTCATTTATCCAATTAATGCAAATGCCACCTTAACCCGCAAGTCACCAGGCTTCTAGAAGCTTCCCGACAAATTACGAGAACACCCCGCCTATCCGTGAAAACACGGATAAAATTTAGACTGTATAAATCCAATAATCCGATACTAGAATCTGGCTTAAACCAAAGACGACTAGTAAAAACTGTCCGAACGTCGTACGTGCGTAAACACATGTATGCTTCCGAACCCTTGTCGTAAAACCATATGACCTCTATATCGTTTCGCCCGAAGCAGGGAAACTCTCTGTGTGGGACTCTAAAGACTCGACACTACGCTGCCAGTGGATTTAACCACAGACCGCAAGCGGCACTAGCTGTACGTAACGGTCCCCAGGTAGATGTCGATAAGAAGGCCGATGAAGAAACCCATCCGAACTCCTACTGAGCCTGCTGTGATAATCTCCGTACAGTCCGGTCTGTTCGTCTTAAACTATCGCATATCGGGCCTAGGTGTCGGCAAGCGTCAGTCCCCTAAAAGCGGTATAAGCTGTGTCGGAGCGTAGCCCATTACACTCTGAGAAACTACTGGAAAACCTACCAGTAAATCTCGCTTTCCCTGGCCAGGGACTTTGCGTAATGGCTCTCTGACACAGCGCGATATCAACTCCCAATACCGGGAGAGACGAATCCTATCAACCCGCCACTGCCTCCAAGTGCTCGGGACTGCACCCAACTGCTACCTGTTTGCATGAATCCTTTGAGCCGTGGTAGGGTAGCAATCTAAAAACAGTGGGACACACTCGAGGCGAACTAGCAGTGTCAAGTCTGCGGACTATGCTGTACTCATGTCACGTGGGAACTGTTAACTGATGACGGGTATAATACCAACCAACCGTTCCCCGCGAGTCCTGTCTGGTGTACCCGTAACCTAACGAGCACCTGTATACTATCTCCAGTACGACGTACTGATGGCTGTGGGACAGACCATCTCCCTAACTAGGATGAGAAGCGTACACACTAGTCTACTCCGGAGTATCGATGCCCTGTCTCGATAATCCTACGACTAGGGACCTGTATAGGATGTTGGAGATAGTGCCCTCAGTGTCAATTATTGGATCACAGGCACGTGATTGCAATGATCGATGGAGGACCTGTCCCAGTACGACAGTCTTACTCAAGATGATAGTATGCTATCTGGTTTATCTTTATCATTGTGTACTGCTTTAAGAGACCTTACAGGTCGCTATTACACGTTGATAGAGCCCCTAGGATTCTTGCTTGACTGCCAGCATTATGAGGGCGATCATATACGTGGGAGCTGGGGTCTATAAGCACATCCTTAAAAGGTCCCTAGTCGTGGGAGTTTCGAGACAGGGCATCGATACTCCAGAGTAGACTAGTGTATACAGTCGAGACCCCGACGAGGGGCGGTGGCCGGTCTCACAAGCCACTGGTGTCAGTTGGTTCACCTAAGATGTATACAGGTGCTCATTGGGTTATGAGTACACCGGACAGGACTCGCCGGGAACATGCTAGTTGGGAATATACCAGACGTCAGATAGCAGTTCCCTGGTAACATGTGTACAGGTTAGTTCATCGACCTGATATCGTCATTTGTCTCGTGTGAGTTCCCACTGTGCTTTGATTACTACCCTACCACGCTCAAAGGAGACGTGCAAATAGGTTTTAGTTGGGTACAGTCCCGAGCCACTTGGAGGCAGTGAGCGGATCTGCAGGGGTTCGTCTCTCCCGGTATTGGGGGTGAGGCCGCGCTGTGTCTAGGAGAGCCAGTACATGAAAAGTCCTTGTCCAAGGCCGGAGATTTACTGGTAGGTATTCCAGTAGTATCTCAGGGTGTTCTGGGCTACACTCCGACATGACTTGTACCGCTTTTGGGGGTCTGACTTTTACCAACCCCCTAGGCCCGCCATGCAATGCTCATAGACGAACGGACCGGACTGTATGGATATTGTCACTGACAGGCTCAGTAGGGTGTAAGGATGAGTTCGCTCATCGTTGTCCCTTTTGGTCAGTACCTAGTGGCCCGTTACGTATTGGCTAATACCTCTGACATGCTAGTTTTTAAATCCTCAGCCAAAGTATTGACGAGTCTTTAGAGTCCCCCACAGACCAGTTTCTCAAGTTTCGGGCGAAACGCTGTAGAGGCCGTATGGAGATATGGCAGGGTTCGATCAGATACGTGCGGTATTGCACGGATCATGATCGGACGGATAATACTAGCGGGCTTTGGTTTAAGCCGGATCCTAGTATTATACAATGTAGATTTTTTCTCTTTGCATTTGTATTTAGTGGGAATACAAATGCGGGCATGTATATGCAGTCGCAGGGTTTTCCTGTAATTTATTACGGGATCAGTTTTCTGAAGATGCCAGTTTGCATTCCGTTCCGCCCAGTTTTCCTTTGTCCCTTCACGGCCGGACTTTTCCGTTGGAGGGGCTAATTTGCAAGTTCGCAAATTAGCATATTGTGGAGGTTTTATTTGCGAAATGGTGGCATCATGATGGTTCATGCAAGATGGGATTCTTTTTCCATCCCCTCACTTGCATTAAATGAGATTAGAAAGGATTAGAAGCTGATATGATATTGTTATCATCATAT
Source organism: Agapanthus africanus (assembly GCA_030015575.1). Lineage (NCBI taxonomy): Eukaryota > Viridiplantae > Streptophyta > Magnoliopsida > Asparagales > Amaryllidaceae > Agapanthus > Agapanthus africanus. The sequence goes on from CM057344.1 coordinate 421,877,449, forward strand.
TTTGTTATGGTCACCCTTTTCTTTTACTACTCTCACATCCCTTCATGTGTTATTCTTTTTTCTCTCCACCATTTGATGATGTGGGGGCTGACCATTTTTTGAGGGGACAGGAGAAGTGGATTCATTTGGTGGGGAAATTTATCACTCTCATTTTTTATAGCCACCAAAATTCCATAGCTCCTTTCCTTTGTTGATTTCTCCACCTCCACATAAAAGGCAACTTCACTACCCTCATTGAGACAATGGTTTCTAAACTAGTCTACAGCATTCCTTGGACGCGTCGGCTAGCCAACTTCACGCCCGAGTTGCCTCGGTCCAGAGGTGGGAGCCCGTAAAAGAACCCGGCGATGTGGTGTCCGTTTCGACGAGGAGGTGACGGCCGGAGATTCCGCGAGGAGATTTGAGTGGAGACAAAGACCGAAGGACACGGATCGCTTGGTATAGCTTATCTACTCTTTTTCTTGTTTGCTAGAGTTTGGTTAATGGCCCGATCCGGGATTTTTGTCCGCGGTGGTGCCGGTTTCTAGTTTTTAGAAAAGTTTCATTTTCGCATTCCGGTATCGGATTGACGGCCGGGACGCCGCCATGCACTTACACTGGTATCAGAGCCACGCCATTAACCTAGTCTAGCTTGCTCTAGTATGTTTAGAACTCGATCGAACAAAAATCCCAAAAATCGTATTTTCAATGCATCTGTTCTCTGTCGAAATTTTTTTGGCTCTAAAAATTTTTCAGGTCGTTGCAGAAACATGTGCAGGGAAATATAAGCATTCTGCAAAAATTTGGTTGGGTGATGCTTCAGTTAGACTGCGGAAACGAGGCCAAATCCCTAGTTTGGCCACGGTTCCGAGGTGGAAGAAAGTCAACGCCGTACCAAAATTTTACAGAGGGCTTTCTACTCGAAAATAGGGTTTTTTGGAATGTTTTTTTTGGGCCTAGATTTTCTGTGAGTGCTACAGTAGTGCTTGGGGCCCACTTCGGTAAATTTAATCGATCGAAAATTTTAAACATATTAGTTCACAGTATTTACATTATATCTGCGACTGTGACAGTCAATTGATCGGTAAATCCAGTCTAACTGCTATAGCCCTTTTAGACGGATTTGCGAATGTGACATTCACGTTGATATTCTGTGTTGTGCTGTGATGTTGCGGATTGGTCGTGGGTGATAGCCTGGATGCAATGGTAGTATAGTTTTGTTTTATATGTACATTTGATATTGCGGGGCGAGCGTCCGACATGTGGACTGCCTTCACTGCCTGTTTGTATATTATTCTTTTGGGGCACGACCGGGTCGGGGTCGATGTACACGTTGTATGTATATTTTACTTTCTGTACTAGGATTGCCCCATGGAGGGGTGCACGGATAGCCGGGTTCTAGAGGGCAACGGGCCCGCATCTCATGACTTTGAGACGGAGGGGGCTTTAATCTAGGATTGGCGGGCTATTCGCCGCACTCGTAGGGGGTACAGGTTGACCCAGGAAGGGTGCCCAAGTTACCGAATTCCGTGAAGTGCTGGGTGTTCCATTCACGTTGCTGAAGGGGGCTGCCTCGCTTCAGGTTTTGGCGGGTAACTTGCCGCGCCCATAGGGCTCTAGGATTTCATTGCACAGGCTATCCACACGACCAGGGGAACGTCGGGTTTCAGTAGCGGCTTTATGAAACCCGGGGATCCCAGATATCTGTATTGTTCTATGATGCTGGTTACATTTCTGTGATGTTGCATTTTATCAAACTTTGAGCGAATATTATATAATTATATATATATACTAGTAGATGTTGTACATGTTTTGCATCCGCGCTAGTCCAGTCCCCGCTCTGTCATTTGTTAAGTAACCTAACGGCTGATGACGGGACCCAGTGGCGAATGCGGATGGCATATACATACATCATTATTTTCGTTCTTTGTGGTGTGATCAATTGATGGGACTGCGTTGATTCGGATCAATGCAAGTTAAAAAAACCTATTCTGATGTTGTTGGAACATTTTTCAAAAAGCTTTTATTGCAAGGGCGTTCACTTTTGTTTTGCACAGTGGTATTCAGTTGGAATATCCTGCTCCTCAGTCGACAAGGCAATGGCCGAGATCCCTTCACCGGGAGTGACCCCTTGGACAGAAGTTTGCGTCAGGGCAATAACTTCACTATACTCGTTTACTTTTGCTTTGTATCGTGGTATTCAGTTGGAATATCCTGCACCTCATTCCACGGGGAAAGAGCCGAGATCCCTTCACCGGGAGTGACCTCTTTAGCAAAGGTTTTCGTCACTATATTTTATAAAGCTATCCAGTTCCTTCAATGATATCAAGTTCATTACGTTAAAGTTTTTCGCCAGAAACCATTCGTAGCCCTCCGTCATTTCAGAATGGTAGCACTTAGTATTCATGCTATGTATGTTGGCTTTCGTCAAGGCATAGTGTATGGTAGCTATTTGTTACTTTTCTGCAGCATAGATAGATGCGTTGGTTTGGGACAATCGTACTACTTATTTAGCCTTCGTCAAGGGTATGTACGGGTGGGTTCAAATTAACCTGGACAATGACGGGTAGAACTTGACATGCGACTTATGATATGTTGGCCTTCGTCAATGTCATAAGAGCATGGGGCAAAAATCACATCGGGAGTTTCTAAAGAAACTGAAACTTGCCTGATATGCGCATACCTTCTGGAGTATGATAACGTGAGCGGATTCCGTCACGTTATCATGCAATGATAGTTGGATCCTGATTCCCACTGATGAGTTAGTTTACTCCTTGGGTGATCCCGACTAATTCTTCTTTCAGGTTTAGGGAAGAATTTGACGTTACAGTGGGAGGTTTCCTGATTAGATAAAGTGATAACCATTCTGATTTAGGTTAGAGTGCACGCTGAGTATTTCTTTTCTCTCTCTCTTTGGCAGCGACCATTAACCCAACCCTAGACTATGACTCAGTGACCAAGTTGACCGAACCATCTTAACACTGGCTTTTGGATTGTCAGAGTAGCAAACCTCATTGCCACTCCTACTTTTACCCTTTTCTCCAGGACACCCCGTATTACTACGAACGTCCACTTCTATTGGACAAAACCATCGTATGGTTATATACGAACTCGAAGGAATTTATTCGAGGATGGTTTCCGGTTATGAAGAAAACGAATAGGACTATTCTTTTCCTTTTACCTTCTCTCAGGTTGCGGGTACTCCTTGGCTTAGGAGATAGTATACCTATTATGCAAATTGGATAGTCTTCTTCCAAAACTTAGGCTGGTGCCGAACGGTGGGGAATGAAGAAAACCAATTAGCATAACGATGGTGTACAGAAGGTATTATGTAAAGACAAAGAAAGAGATTAGTAAGAGGGCAAAGTAAATTGCGACTGCTATTCACGACCAAACCAAATATTTCTTCGCCAATCCTAAATCACCTTTGCATTTCTCCAGAACACTACGTATCACTACGAAGATCCACAGTTTATTGGATACTCCATCGTATGGTTATATACGAACTCGAAAGGAACTCGTTCCAGTTCGGGGATGGATTCTGGTTCAGGAGAAATAGGAATAAGGTTTATTCGGTTGTCTTTTATCTTCACCTTCTCTCGCATTGCGAGTGCTCCTAGGATTAGGACAGTACACCCATTATGCTTATTGGATAGTCTTCTTCCAAACCATAGGCTGGTGCCGAACGGTAGGGAAGGAAGAAAACCATTTGGCCTAATGGGGTGTACAGAAGGTAATGACTAAAGACATACAAAGGGATTTGGAGAGATGGCAAAGAATTATACGATTACAGTTGTGAATCTGGATAATGGAAGTGGCATTACTAGGAATACCAGTATGCCCCATCGAAACATTTCAATGTTTCAGTTTCACCGTGTACTGTTAAAAGAAAACTGATTTCCCAATTAGACACTATCTCCAGGGTATGTATTTACCAGGTATGATTCTCATATCTGTATAGTTTTACAGATGATGAGTGTGGGTAAGTTATTGGGAATTAGGTGATCATCCTCATTATATCGGAATTCGTTGTAATTGGTGATATTTGAGGAAGTCACCTGGGTAGTTTGTCGGACGGCAAATATTTGGTTTTGAATATCCGTTGTTGTGCAACAATTTCAAATTGATATATCTGTACGTCTATTTTAATAGAGTGAGATATACCTTTTTGAAATTATGTTTATAGCGTTCACCTATATCTGTGGATGGTTAGGTAAGGAGCATTAAACAGCGGTGTAATTCTTCTTAACCATAAGTACAGTTTTCAACCCACGACACACAGTGAATGAGTCACTAGACTCGGGGGACTTATACAGAGTATTGTATATTGTCCAGTGTCTGTTAGGACAGAGGGGTTGGTACTCGTACTATATTCTGTTTACTTTTGACTTCTCTAGTTCTGTGACATGTGTTTCGTAGAAATGCAGGTTCTGAGTTTTGAGAAGTTATAGGTATAAGAGTAAAATAGAGAACCAGGTATTGCAAGTATCGGGATTCTTCAAGGTGATCGAAGATGTAGATACTTGTGTGTGGTATTCAGTTAATAGTAATGATTAAGAGAACTTGCTTCTCTTTCAGGTTACTCATAATTGGGAGCATTCCTAAGTTGAGTAACGCTCATCGGCCTCCATCCATTTAGTTGACATGCACTGGAGACAGCTGCATGATTTGAATCTGGTTCAATTAAATCAGTGCCTTTGTTTCTGTATTGGATATAGAACAGTTCATATCTTGACATTGTTAAGGTATGGGGAGTTTTCCGGCTTATGCTTAAAACCAGACTCTGGATAACTCAAAGCACGTTTCTGTAATGGCTATTTGTGGGTTGACCCGGGCTATGACGACGGTTGAATTTCTACCATCTGGAAGGTCAATAGTGATATTGTTCTAGACTCGCCACAGTTTTAGTAAAAATGGATTTTTTCAGAAAACAGTAGTGGGTGTATGGTAGAACTGGAAGTGATTCCAGAACAGCAAGCGATTACTGAAGATTTGACAGAAACCTAAAGATTCAATCTGGTTTGACATTCCATTGGCCGCTCCGCAGATATGGTTGGTAACCTCAGGCGCTCGAGAGGTACTTCGGTATGCTCAAGGACGGTGGCATGGAGGTTCTTGTTTGCCCAGACTTGCCATTGTTGTTGTTCCAGACTGTGAGACCCGGCAGGAGGATGATTATAGCGTCGTTCTAAACTAGCTTTAGAAGTGCACGTGTATATGACTCTGCCAGAGGGTTGTCGTAGTCAGTGGGAACAGCGGAAGCATGGTGGACAAATGGCATATGTCTATTTGTAGACTAAAGCGGATATAGCGGAGATAGATCATCTGTTTCTGATGTGACAGTCATTGGTTTGACTTCATCAGAATAGGGATGGATCGGTTAAGAAGTTAGTAGTGTGTGATGTCCTGGTTTTTGGATGACAAACACAGAGTAGGAAGTCAGATTCCTATACTACGATCGGTTATACTTTGGTCGTCACACAGTGGTTTCTTCACACAGGACTTGGATATTATATCAGACATTCTGGTTACTAGATCTATGGTTTTAGATCTAGATTTGGGTAGTTTCCCAATCTGGGTACTTAGAGAGCATTCTATGAGTATTTCGAATTTACGACTCCTGGCAACGTAGTATACCTGCAGGTGATGGAGTCACCCTCTCTAAAGGTGTCTTACAGACTAAAGGGGAGAGGGATGTGCATGATTGGCAGATCACTTGCTTAGGCAATTGAGTCAATCATGAGATGTCAAGTACCACACCAGATGTTGTTTTTGCAGGAGATGCAACAAGTTGATATTAATCCAATCCTGAAGAAACATTGGGAAACAGCTTTAGAACATAAGTGCATATTCTAGGGATTTGATAACGGCAGCCTCCTTTAGGAGACAGTTATCATTCCAGGCTTCCAAGGTGACATGGATGACAGAGAGGTTGTCAGAGTTATAGTTTTCCCTCTGACGAGGGGCAGTGTTTTGGACAGATGGTCCAGGCGGATACTGAGGGAGGCATGGCGCAGGATACTGATTAAGTTCAGTTGACGATACAGTCTAAGAAGTTTGGATTCGGAGTTCATTTATGAACTAGGTCCCATCAGACATCCAATCATATTCTAAGACAGGTATTGCTCATTTCTGGAGATGGCTTTCTCCGCGAACTTGAGATATAGAGAGACATAAAAAGAAACATCACAGCGGATCCACTCACTGAGGCTATTCCTCGAACGCAATAGTTTCGCAAACGAGCTTTGTGAGACTGACTAGTAGAGGAGTTGGGTGTTCGGTATCACACGGGCAGTGAGTTTGCGACATCGCAATAATTAGCCTTGAGTGCAAGTGGGAGATTGTTGGAGATAGTGCCCTCAGAGTCAATTATTGGATCACAGGCACGTGATTGCAATGATTGAGGGAGGACCTGTCTCAGTAGGACAGTCTTACTCATGATGATAGTATGCTATCTGGTTTATCTTTATCATCGTGTACTGCTTTAGGTGACCTTACAGGTCGCTATTACACGTTGATAAAGCCCCTAGGATTCTTGCTTGACTGCCAGCAGTATGAAGGCGATCATATACGTGGGAGCTGGGGTTTATAAGCACATCCTTAAAAGGTCCCTAGTCATTGGAGTTTCGAGACAGGGCATCGATACTCCAGAGTAGACTAATGTATACAGTCGAGACCCCGACGAGGGGCGGTGGCCGGTCTCACAAGCCACTGGTGTCAGTTGGTTCACCTAAGATGTATACAGGTGCTCATTGGATTATGAGTACACCGGACAGGACTCGCCGGGAACATGCTAGTTGGGATTATACCAGACGTCAGATAGCAGTTCCCTGGTGACATGTGTACAGGTTAGTTCATCGACCTGATATCGTCATTTGTCTCGTGTGAGTTCCCACTGTGCTTTGATTACTACCCTACCACGCTCAAAGGAGACGTGCAAACAGGTTTTAGTTGGGTATAGTCCCGAGCCACATGGAGGCAGTGAGCGGATCTGCAGTGGTTCGTCTCTCCCGGTATTGGGGGTGAGGTCGCGCTGTGTCTAGGAGAGCCAGTACATGAAAATTCCTTGACCAAGGCAGGAGATTTTCTGGTAGGTATTCCAGTAGTATCTCAGGGTGTTCTGGGCTACACTCCGACACGACCTGTACCGCTTTTGGGTGTCTGACTTTTACCAACCCCCTAGGCCCGCCATGCGATGCTCATAGACGAATGGACCGGACTGTACGGATATTGTCACTGACAGGTTCAGTAGGGTGTCAGGATGAGTTCGCTCATCGACGTCCCTTTTGGTCAGTACCTGGTGGCCCGTTATGTATTGGCTAATACCTCTGACGTGCTAGTGGTTAAATCCTCAGCCAAAGTATTGACGAGTCTTTAGAGTCCCCCACTGACCAGTTTCCCAAGTTTCGAGCGAAACGCTGTAGAGGCCGTATGGAGATATGCCAGGGTTCGATCAGATACGTGCGGTATTGCATTGATCATGATCGGACGGATAATACTAGCGGGCTTTGGTTTAAGCCGGATCCTAGTATTGTACAATGTAGATTTTGTCTCTTTGCATTTGTATTCAGTGGGAATACAAATGCGGGCATGTATATGTAGTCGCGGGGTTTTCCTGTAATTTATTACGGGATCAGTTTTCTGAAGTTGCCAGTTTGCATTCCGTTCCGGCCAGTTTTCCTTTGTTCCTTCACGGCCGGACTTTTCCGTTGGAGGGGCTAATTTGCAAGTTCGCAAATTAGCATATTGTGGAGGGTTTATTTACGAAATGGTGGCATCATGATGGTTCATACATGATGAGATTCTCTTTCCATCCACTCACTTGCATTAAATGAGATTAGAAAGGATTAGAAGTTGATATGATATTGTTATCATCATATTTGGTTATGGTCACCCTTTGCTTTTACTACTCTCATCTCCCTTCATGTATTATTCTTTTTTCTCTCCACCATTTGATGATATGGGGGCCGGCCATTTTTTGAGGGGAGAGGAGAAGAGATTTCATTTGGTGGGGAAATTTATCACTCTAATTTTTGATAGCCACCAAAATTCCATAGCTCCTTTCCTTTGTTGATTTCTCCACCTCCACATAAAAAGCAACTTCACTACCCCCATTGAGACAATGGTTTCTGGACTAGTCTACAGAATTCCTTGGACGCGTCGGCTAGCTAACTTCGCGCCCGAGTTGCCTCAGTCCAGAGGTGGGAGCCCGTAAAAGAACCCGGCGATGTGGTGCCCGTTTCGACGAGGAGGCGACGACCGGAGATTCCGCGAGGAGATCGGAGTGGAGACGAAGACCGAAGGACACAGATCGTTTGGTATAGCTTCTCTACTCTTTTTTCTTTTTTGCTAGAGTTAGGTTAATGGCCCGATCCGGGATTTTTGTGCGCGGTGGTGCCGGTTTCTAGTTTTTAAAAAAGTTTCGTTTCCGCATTCCGGCGTCGGATTGACGGCCGGGGCGCCGCCGTGCACTTACATAGGATGTTGCTTATAGACTACCCAGCCCCCACTAGTGTGACTGCTATCACAACGCTGGTAATCAAGCAAAGATCCTAAGGTCTCTACTAATATGTATAAGCGATACGTTACAAGAAACATATGCACATATTAATGTAGACACAAACCAAGTAGCATACTACCATTTTTAGCAAGACTGTCAATACAACTGTGAATATCCCAAGCATCCATTAAATAATATACAAACTAGTATGATACAGTAATGGCCTTCTAGGGCATAAACACTAACAATCCTCAACCCGGAATTGCCCCAAATAAAAGAATATTACATTACAAATGAATTTTACATGAATGAAAAGTAAAACTCTCATCTCACATAACCCCCCGGCTGTTCGATCACGACAATCCAATACATCACAGCACAGTAACACATAACATCACATGTCATCAACGTAAGCAAGTATGCGTACCCCAATTGCCGTTGACATATAACAACGAAACCGGCGATACGCATACTACACTTACGGTCGCAGAAACAAGTATCACATACTACTAGGCGATGTAAAACACTTCGATTAGATTAACGAACACCCGTATTCCCTAGAAAGCTCAACACTTGAGCGCCGTCAAACAATACCCAAAATCAATGCCATAGTACTTAATGGACCAGCCGTAGAAGGGCAGACCCAAGCCTCATTTGTGCCACCACTAACTGTAAGTCCATGCTACCTCTCCCGGTACTTTCGGGCATGCGGAATTTGACGAAAAACAATTTTCTAGAGGTGGTAACATGGACTCAAAACCGGATCTTTGTTAAACATCTAACTAACAACCTAACTAGGAGTTGTTAACTACTCGGTTAGGGGGTTATACCTTTCTTTCTTGAACTCCTTCATCTTCAAGCCTCGATGGTTGTCCGGATCGTCTTCACTCCGTCGTCTCCTTACGCCGAAGATTGATCCACCTGAAAGCTTCTACCTTTGGCTTCTTCTTCGGTCTTTGAAGAAACTAGTTCGCTTGGTTTGCCAAACCTTATGAACTAGAATGAGTAGAGAAGAGTGTGTTGGGATTTTACTCTATGGTTCTTGTTTCTCAACACATGAGACAAGTGAACCATAGACAAAGGAGTGAGAGAGCAAGAGGAAGGAGATGAGAGCTCAAGAACAAGAGAGAGAGTAAGAATGATAGAATGAGAGAAGACTTTTTTTCATTTGGCTCTCATAATCCATAACCATCATAACACATCATAGCAATCAAGTATTATGTGATGGTTTAAGCAACAATAGCCATATCGTTTCATGCACTCAATTTGCACAAGAGAGCAAGCAAGCAAAAGTCTTTGCCATGAAATGATAGCCATTGTCATCATGATGGTCAACTAGTCCAACCTAGTCTACCGGTCAACAAAGTCAACAAGTCAACAAAGTCAACCCCTCAACAACCATGTCACCATAATACTTAATTAATATAATTATTAATCATATATCATATTCTCATTAGGGTTGAGCAAAAAGTCAATAGTCAACGGTCAACGGTCAACAACCCTAATGAGAATCCTCTGTCTCTGTCTCTCCGTCAACTGTGCATATACACCCGCATCCGCGTTTCGAGGAACACGAATACATACTGGATAAATCCAATCCTAATACGTACACTACGATCTGGCTTAAACCAAAGCCCGCTAGTGTAAACTGTCCGGACACTGTACGTGCATAAGTGCACGGATGTGACCGAACCCTGCCGCAAAACCATGCGACCTCTACTCTTTTACCTAAAGGCGAATAGCTTTCTGTGTGGGACTCTAAAGACTCGACACTACGCTGGCAGTGGGTTTAACCACAGACCGCAAGCGGCACTAGCTGTGCGTAACGGTCCCCAGGTAGATGCCGACAAGAAGACTGACGAGGTGAAACCCATCTGAACTCCTACTGAGCCTGAATGTGACAATCTCCGTACAGTCCGGTCTGTTCGTCTGATACATCGCATGGCGGGCCTAGGGTGGTGGTAAACGTCAGTCCCCTAATAGCGGTACAAGTCGTGTCCGAGTGAAGCCCAATACACCCTGAGATAACACTGGAAGCCTACCAGTATATCCCGCTTGCCCTGGCCAGGGACTACTCGTGTAATGGCTCTCCAAGACACAGCGCGATGTCAACCCCCAATACCGGGAGAGACGAATCCTGTCTAACCGTCACTGCCTCCAAGTGCTTCGGGACTGCACCCAACTACTACCTGTTTGCACGACTCCTTTGAGCCGTGGTAGGGTAGTAATCAAAGTACAGTGGGAACACACTCGAGGCGAAGTGACAGTGTCAAGTCAGCGGACTAAGCTGTACTCATGTCACCTGGGAACTGATAACTGACGATAGGTATAATACCAACCGTTCAGTTCCCGACGAGTCCTGTCCAGTGTACTCGTAACCCAACGAGCACCCGCATACTATCTCCAGTACGATGTACTGACGGCTGTGGGACAGACCGTCTCCCACACTGGGATGAGAAGCGCATGCGCCAGTCTACTCCGGAGTATCGATGCCCTGTTTCGATAGTCCTGCGACTAGGGACCTGCATAAGGATGTGCTTATAGATTACCCAGCCCCCATTAGTGTGACTGCCATCACAACGCTAGTAATCAAGCAAAGATCCTAAGGGCTCCACTAATGCGTATAATTGATATAATAAAATAAACACATGTACACATTGAAGTAGAAACAAACCAAGTAGCATACTACTATTTTGAGCAAGATTGTATATACAAGGTGAATATCCCAAGCTTCCATTAAGTAATATACAAACTAGTATGATACAGTAATGGCCTCTAGGGCATATACACTAACAATCTCCCACTTGCACTAAGGTCATGTACTGGCGTATCGAAGACCTATCATCTCGATCAGCCGCTCGAACTGAGTCTGGGGCAAGGCCTTGGTGAATGGATCTGCAGTGTTATCTTCTGAAGCAACCCTCCGAACCTCGATCTCCTGGCAATCCACGATCTCCCTGATCAGGTGATACCGCCTCAAGATATGTCTGGATCTCTGATGGGACCTGGGTTCCTTCGCTAAAGCTATAGCCCCGTTGTTGTCGCAATACAGAGGTATTGGATCAACAATGGACAGAACCACCTGAAGTTGTTTCAAGAACTTCCTCATCCAGACAGCTTCTTTTGCGGCATCAGATGCAGCGATGTATTCCGCTTCCATCGTCGAGTCTGCAACGGTTTCCTGTTTGGAACTCTTCCAACACACCGCCCCTCCATTGAGGGTAAAGACAAAGCCCGACATGGACTTGGAATCATCCTTGTCACTCTGGAAGCTGGAGTCAGCAAAGGCCTCGATCTGGAGGTCTTTTCCGCCATACACGAAGAACATCTCCTTAGTTCTTCTCAGGTACTTGAGAATGTTCTTTACCGCTATCCAGTGTTTCTCCCCAGGGTTTGACTGATACCGGCTTACCACACTCAGTGCATAAGCTACATCCGGTCTGGTACACAACATCGCATACATTATAGAGCCTACCGTAGAAGCGTAGGGTATAATAGACATGCGATCCCTCTCCAAGTCAGTCTTGGGAGACATCTCTTTAGAGAGGGTGATCCCGTGACAAGCCGGTAGGTTACCGCGCTTGGAATCTTCCATACTGAATCTCTTCAGTATGGTGTCGATGTACCTGGACTGCGAAAGTCCTAATATCCTCTTGGATCTATCACGATGGATCCGGATCCCAAGGATGTATGAGGCATCACCCAGGTCTTTCATGGAGAACCTGTGTGACAAGAACCCCTTGACAGATTGTAGCATAGGAATGTCATTTCCTATTAAGAGAATGTCATCCACGTATAACACGAGGAATACTACAGTTCTCGCTACAAATCTACTGTAGATGCATGGTTCATCTGGATTTTTTATAAAGCCAAATTCCTTGACCGTCTCATCAAAACAGATGTTCTAACTCCGCGATGCCTGCTTTAGTCCATAGATGGACTTAAGCAACTTGCACACCTTTCCGCTGCTCCCACTCTGAATGAAACCCTCTGGTTGGTCCATATAGACACACTCCTCTAAATTTCCATTTAGAAAAGCGGTCTTTACGTCCATTTGCCAGATCTCATAATCGTGGAAGGCAGCAATGGCAAGAAGGATCAGAATGGATTTCAGCATAGCTACCGGAGAAAAGGTTTCGTCATAGTCCAAACCAGGTCTTTGACGAAAACCCTTTGCAACCAGTCTAGCTTTATAGGTCTCAACCTGTCCATCTACACCAATCTTCCTTTTGAAGATCCACTTGCATCGTACGGGTTTTACCCCGTCTGGAGCAATGTGCAACGTCCATACCTTGTTGGTGTACATGGACTCCATTTCGGTCCGCATTGCATCCAGCCATTTTACTGAGTCAACGCTCTGAACGGCCTGCTGGAAGCTAGTAGGCTCATCATAATCTACGATGCAATCCTCTCTATCCCCGTCTATGAGAAAACCCTAGTATCTCTCGGACGGATGAGACTGCCTACTACTCCTGCGGAGCGGCGTGGGAATGTCTTGTTCTTTTGAACCCTCTGGTTCCACTAAGCTTTCAGTAATAGCTCGTGGTCCTGGAATTTCTTCCAGTTCTACTGTGCTCCCACTTATCTGGTTTTCCAAAAACTCAGTTTCCAAGAAGTAGGCATGACGAGAAACAAAAACCTTTTGTTCCTCTTCGCAGTAGAAGAAATATCCCTTGGAGTTCTTTGGATATCCCACGAACTTGCATTGTACTGAGCGTGCCTCGAGCTTGTCCGCATGCTGCTTTTTGACAAAAGCTGGACTTCCTCATGTCATAATGTGATTAAGATAGGGTCTCTTCCCATACCACATCTCATATGGTGTAGTAGGCACAGTCTTAGTGGGAACTCGGTTCAAAAGGAATGCAGCTGATTCTAGCGCATACCCCCAGAATGATCGCGGTAACTCAGCGTTACTCATCATGGACCGTACCATATCCAATAGGGTTCGGTTCCGTCTCTCCGATACACCATTATGTTGCGGAGTGTATGGAGGAGTAAGCTGAAAGAGAATTCTGTTCTCTTTTAAATAGTCCAGGAAGTCGGCACTTATGTATTCACCACCTCGATCTGATCTTAGGATCTTGATACTTTTGCCGGTTTGTTTTTCTACTTCATTCTTATATTCCTGGAATTTTCCAAAGGCTTCGGACTTATGTTTCATTAAGAAGACATAACCGTACCTTGAAAAGTCATCCGTAAAAGTAATGAAGTAAGAATAACCGCTTCGCGCATGTGTAGACATTGGACCGCACACGTCGTTGTGTACGAGTCCCAAGAGCTCGCTCGCCCTTACTCCGTGTCCAGTAAACGGAGTCTTTGTCATCTTTCCTTTGAGACAGGATTGACAAGTGGCATACGATTAATATTCGAACGGATTCAAATATCCTTCTGTATGTAACTTCGTCAACCTTCTCTCATTGATGTGACCCAGTCTACAATGCCACAAGAAAGTCTGATTTATTTCCGGAGACTTTCTTTTGTGTGTATTCTGGACATTTAAAATCTGTGGTTGGTTTAATACGTATATACCATTGCTCAATGTACCTGACCCAATCAGAACTTGATTAAGGTGAATGTTTACAACATTACTTACAAACGCAAATTCATAACCTTCTTTAGAAACCAAAGATACAGAAATGATATTACAAGTTGCGTTGGGTACAAAAAAGCAATTACGCAAAACCAAAACATGTCCATCTGACATTCCCAGGTGATAGTCCCCCACGGCCTTAGCATCCATGCTAGCTCCGTTTGCAACTTTGAGGGTCATGTCACCTTCCTTCAAAACCCTGCAGTTTCTCAACGCCTGCAAAGAATTACAGATATGAGATCCTGATCCGGTATCCAATACCCAGGAAGTAGAGTTTATTGAAAGACAGTTTTCAATAACATACACACCTGAAGCTGAAGCTGCAACCTGCTTTAATTCCTGTGTCTTGGCTTTCCAAGCCCTGCAATCATTCTTCCAGTGTCCCTTCTTATGACAATAGAAGCATTCTTCCTTATCCACAAGCTTTCCCACTTTCTTTGTTGCTTTTGTCTTTCCCTTTGTATCCACTTTACTAACACCGCCTCTTGGTTTGGCGGGGGCTTTCTTCTTCTTTCCCTTGGCTTTCGCCTTGGACCTAGAAGAAGAAGATCCTCCTACAAACAAAGTGGATGTTTCCCTACCTTTCTGTAGGGCGCCTTCTGCGCTCCTCAGCATGTTGAGGAGTTCTGAAAGTTCAACTTCCTTTTCTTGTAAGTTGAAGTTCGGTATGAACTGGGCGTAAGTGGAAGGAAGGGACTGGAGAATCAAGTCCGTATAGAGCTCATTCTCCAACGTGGTCCCAAGGTCCGCGAGCTCCTCAATGTAGCCAATCATCTTAAGCACGTGTTCCGCTACCGATGATCCGACGGCCAATCTTGCCGAAAATAACTTCTTCGACACTTCGTATCATGCGATATGAGATTGCACTCCATACAGTTCTTTTGTATGAAGAAATATGGATTCCAGGTCCATATTCTCGTGCCTCCTCTGATGTTCATTGTCCATAGAGGCAAGCACGAGGCACTTGGCCTTCGCGCAGTCTAGTTCCCAGGTCTTACGGATTTCCTTATCCGCGACGCTGGTTTTGGGACCTGGGACAGGGGGAGCTTTGGTGGTAAGCAGATACCCCAGTTTGTCGTAAGTGATTGCCATCTTGACATTCCTGAGCCAATCTTTGTAGTTTGGCCCTGTCAGTATATTTTTATCTAGAAGTAACTTAAGTCCAGTCATGTCGATTGGTCGCTGCAATTAGGAGAGAGAAGAAACACTCAGCTTGATGCTCTTGCAAGTTTAGAATGATTTTTAATTTGTCTAAACAGGATGGCTCCCACTGTTTCTCGAATCCCTCCTCAAACCAAAAAGGAAGAATTAGTCAGGATCAATCTCACCGTACAATACATTCTTAACCGTTCAGCCAGGCCAGTGTTGGTACTTTGAGGGAGGTTTTCCAACGCTTTCGCGAAGTTCCTTAATTAAATAACCCCTTTTCCCTGGGGGCGTAACCCCGCTAACACCTTTCTAGACACCTACTTGGTTTATAGCATTGATCGTTAAGTGAGAAATTTCCCGAGGAGTAGCGTATACTCACAGTAGGATCGGGATCCAAATATCATCGCGTGACGAAACTGAAGGAATCCTACCAGAATCATCACACTCCAAATGGTATGCAACACTAGCAAGTTTCAGTTCTTTTGAAACTCCCGATGTGGATTTTTTTGCCCCATGCTCTTATGACCTTGACTTTGGCCAACAAATCATAAGTCACATGTCAAGTTCTTCCCGTCGTTCTCCAGATTAATTTGAATCCACCCACACCTACCCTTGACTTTGGCCAACAAGGCAGTACGACTGTTCCAAACCAACGCATCTATCTATGCTGCACATGAATACCCAATAGCTACCAATCACTATGCCTTGACTTTGGTCAACAAACATAGCTTGAATACTATTGACCATCCATGTGAAACGACGGAGGGCTACGAATAGTTTTGGCTAAACCGTGAACGTAATGAACTTGATATAATCGATGGAACGAGATAGCTTTTAAAAGGAGTGGCTCAAGCTCCGCATTTAAAAGTTAGTTTTGAAAAGAACCGAGTGGTTTTTCGAAAGTGTTCCAACGACTTTTACTTGGTTTATTTTTCTTGCATTAGTTCTTTTAATGCGTGATATTGTTGCATTAGTTCTTTTAATGCGTCCATCATTTAATCCTACCATTGCAGAAAACAACCAAAATATGACGTACGCTTATGCCATTCGCATTCGCCACGGGGCCCCGTCATTACCCGTTAGGTTACTTAACTAACAACAGAGCGGGGGCTGGGCTAGCGCGGCTGTAAAACATAAGCAACGCCTAAATAATATCATATATAGATATATTGCAATGATAGCCATTTCAGATCACAGATGAACACATTGGATATACTTGGAACCCGCAATTCGTACGAGCCTGTAACGAAAAGAAGATTACACGGTCGCGGTGAATAGCCAATACCCCACCCAAGACCCCTACGGGTGCGGCAAACTACCCGCCAAGTACCCGAAGCGAAGCAACCTCCCTCAACACCGTGAGTAGGCCACTCGGCACTTCGGCATACCCGGTAGTTTTTGCACCCCCTCCATGGGTCTATCCTAGGAGCAAAAACAGTAAAAAGAAATTATACAATGACGGCTACAACCCCGACCAGGTTGTGCGGCCATACAAATAATTATTACATCAATTTATAAATTTACATGAATTGAAAGAAAAGAAAACTCTCGTCTCACAACCCCCGGCTATTCACCCGCGACAATCCAATGAATTCATATACACATTCCAATAACATTACAGATCACAGATTTGTATAACCCCCACTAATCGACATATAGCGATTAGCAGACGTTCAACACAAATATCACATCACAGAAAAACCCATCAGCTTAAGTCTTTAGAAGTTCGATCAAAAATACGGATTTTTAGGCCCCAAACACAAAATTTTCGTTCTGGAAAATCTGGGCTGAAAAGACATATTCCAAAATTCCCAAAATACCCCACTGAACAAACTTCAACCAAAATTTCCCACTGCCGAGTCAACTCGGCCGCGGAACTGCGGCGGGAGCACGCTCCCGCCGCATTTCCGCGGCGCTCTGATCGGTTCAGTGGACGAAATTTTTGCAGTTTACTATAAAAACCCTGAGTCGATTTTTGAAGCATGATTTATTACTTTTACAGTACTTTGAAAATCGACAGCAAGCATGAATTTTTGGTGTATTTCGTGACTTTTTGTTTGATCGATCTTCTAGTTACTTTGCTAACATGTTAGATAGAGTTTAACTAGGCTCTGATACCACTGTAAGTCCATGCTACCTCTCCCGGTACTTTCGGGCTTGCGGAATTTGACGAAAAACAATTTTCTAGAGGTGGTAACATGGACTCAAAACCGGATCTTTGTTAAACATCTAACTAACAACCTAACTAGGAGTTGTTAACTACTCGGTTAGGGGGTTATACCTTTCTTTCTTGAACTCCTTCGTCTTCAAGCCTCGATGGTTGTCCGGATCGGCTTCACTCCGTTGTCTCCTTGCGCCGAAGATAGATCCACCTGAAAGCTTCTACCTTTGGCTTCTTCTTCGGTCTTTGAAGAAACTAGTTCACTTGGTTTGCTAAACCTTATGAACTAGAATGAGTAGAGAAGAGTGTGTTGGGATTTTACTCTATGGTTCTTGTTTCTCAACACATGAGACAAGTGAACCATAGACAAAGGTGTGAGAGAGCAAGAGGAAGGAGATGAGAGCTCAAGAACAAGAGAGAGAGTGAGAATGATAGAATGAGAGAAGACTTTTTTTCATTTGGCTCTCATAATCCATAACCTGTTGGAGATAGTGCCCTCAGAGTCAATTATTAGGTCACAGGTACGTGATTGCAATGATTGATGGAGGACCTATCCCGGTAGGACAGTCTTACTCGAGATGATAGTATGCTATCTGGTTTACCTTTATCATCGTGTACTGTTTTAGGTGACCTGACAAGTCGCTATTACACGTTGGTAGAGCCCCTAGGATTCTTGCTTGACCACCAGCAGTATGAGGGCGATCATATAAGTGGGAGCTGGGGGTCTATAAGCATATCCTTAAAAGGTCCCTAGTCGTGAGAGTTTCGAGACAGGGCATCGATTCTCCATAGTAGACTAGTGTATACAGTCGAGACCCCGACGAGGGGCGGTGGCCGGTCTCACAAGCCACTGGTGTCAGTTGGATCACCTAAGATGTATACAGGTGCTCATTGGGTTATGAGTACACCGGACAGGACTCGCCGGGAACATGCTAGTTGGTCATATACCAGACGTCAGATGGCAGTTCCCTGGTGACATGTGTGCAGGTTAGTTCATCGACCTGGGGATCGTCATTTGTCTCGTGTGAGTTCCCACTGTACTTTGATTACTACCCTACCACGGCTCAAAGGAGTCGTGCAAACAGGTTTTAGTTGGGTACAGTCCCGAGCCACATGGAGGCAGTGAGCGTATCTTCAGGGGTTCGTCTCTCCCGGTATTGGGGGTGAGGTCATGCTGTGTCTAGGAGAGCCATTACACGAAGCCCTCGGCCGAGGCAAGGAGATTTACTGGTAGGTATTCCAGTAGTATCTCAGGGTGTTCTGGGCTACACTCCGACACGACTTTTACCGCTTTTGGGGGTCTGACTTTTACCAACCCCCTAGGCCCGCCATGCGATGCTCATAGACGAACGGACCGGACTGTATGGATATTGTCACTGACAGGCTCAGTAGGGTTGTCAGGCTGAGTTCGCTCACAGACGTCCCTTTTAGTCAATACCTGGTAGCCCGTTACGTATTGGCTTATACCTCTGACGTGCTAGTGGTTAAATCCACAACCAAGGTGTTGACGAGTCTTTAGAGTCCCCCACATTCAGTTACTCAGCTTTCGGGCGAAAAGTTGTAGAGGCCGTATGAAGATATGGCAAGGTCCGATCATATACGTGCGGTATTGCACGGATCAGGATCGGACAGTTTGTACTATAGGCCGTATGGTTATATGGCAGGGTTCGATCAGATACGTGCGGTATTGCACGGATCAGGATCGAACAGATATTACTAGCCGGCTTTGTTTTAAGCCGGATCCTAGTATAGTACAGTGTAGACTTTGTCTCATTGCATTTGTATTTCGGTCGAAATACAGATGCGGGTGTGTATGCACAGTATCGGGGTTTTCCTGTAATTTATTACGGGACCAGTTTTCTGGAGTTGCCAGTTTGCTTTTCGTTTCGGCCGATTTCCTTTGTATCGTTCATTGGCCGAAGATTGGTGGAGGAGGGTTTATTTGCATTGTTGCAAATAGGCTTTTGTGGAGGGGGGTTCTTTGCATCTTGTTGCATCATGATGGTTTTCATGATGAGCACCATCACTTGACTTCTTCTTCTCATGATGGCTTGACTTTTTGAAGCCATCATGCATGAGATGATGGTTGCCTTGGAGTGTTGGTTTTGTTGTGATCATTCCCTTTTTGCATGATAGCTTTCCTCTCTCTCTCTCTTTTGGATGAGGAAAATGGCTCCCATTTTTTTTGATACACTCTCATTTTCTCTCCTCTCAATTAGCTTGGCCGGCCACTCCCATTTGGGGGCTGTCCAAAATTTGTGGTGTGGGTTTTTAGCTCATTTCATGTTGCAAAAATCCCACTTGATCAATCCATAAAGCTCCAAGTTCAATCCCTCCACCAAAAGGCAATTCCTACAACCCCAAACGAGACTTCTTCACTACATATTCTACAGCGAACCTTGGGCACGTCGAGTAGCCGGCTTCGTGCCCGAGTTGCCTCGGCATTGAGGTGGGAGCCCGTAAAAGAAGTAGGCGATGTGGTGCACTTCCGGCGACGAGGAGGAGACGGGACATTCCGCAGGAGATCGGGACTATGACGAGAAGACCGGAGGACTTGGATCGTCGGTATATCTCTATTCCCTTTCTTGTAGATAGCTAGGACTAATTAATGGTTCGATCCGGGTATTAGTGCGCGGCGGTTTGCCAATTCAAGAAAAATTTAAGTTTATCACCGCTTCCGCATTTGGCCGTCGGATTGACGGCCGGGGCGCCGCCGTGCACTTACAGTGGTATCAGAGCCTCGCCATTAACTTAGTCTAGCTTGGTGTAATGTGTTTTTCAGTTTCGATCGATTGAATGTTCCAAAACCCGTATTGCCTTCGCATCAGTTTCTGTTGAAAATTTTTGGTCTCGAAATTTTTTTCAGGTTGTAAAACATTGATGTACTGGAGGTAACAAGCCCACTGTAGAAATTCGACGCAGTAATTCGACGACCAGAGCGCGGAACCGCGGCAATTACCCCCTTGGGCCGCGGTTCCGCCGCGCAATGGTGTCCTTACTGTATCGAACTTCTTCAGTTGCTTTGTGGGCTTAAAATAGGGGTTTTGGAATTTTAAAATTGGGCCAATTATTTCTGTGAGTGCTACAGTATTCCTTTGGGGCCCACTTGTTATATTTTGATCGATCGGATATTTTAAACACATTATTTCACAGTATTTACATTATATCTGCGACCGTGAATGTCACTTGATCGGTAAATCCGGTCTAACTGCTATAGCCCGGTTAGACGGATTTGCAAACGTGACTTTCACGTTGATGTTCTGTTTTTGCTGTGATGTTGCGGATCGGTCGTGGGGGATAGCCTGGATACAATGCTAGTACAGTTTGGTTGTATTATGTACATTTGATATTGCGGGGCGAGCGTCCGACATGTGGACTGCCGTCACTGCCTGTTTGTATTATTATTTTGGGGCACGGCCAGGTTGCGGTCGATGTACCCGTTGTATGTATATTTTACTTTCTGTACTAGGATTGCCCCGCGGAGGGGTGCATGGATAGCCGGGTTCTAGAGGGCAGCAAGCCCGCATTTCGTGGCATTGGGACGGAGGGGGCTTCACTCTAGGATTGGCGGGCTATTCGCCGCACTCGTAGGGGGTACAGGTTGACCCAGGAGGGGTGCCCAAGTTACCGGATTCCGTGAAGTGCTGGGTGGTCCATTCACGGCGCTGAAGGGGGCTGCCTCGCTTCAGGTTTTGGCGGGTAACTTGCCGCGCCCGTAGGGGTCTAGGATTTCATTGCACAGGCTATCCACACGACCAGGGGAACGTCGGGTTTCAGCGGCTCTGTGAAACCCGGGGATCCCAGATATCTGTATTGTTTCTGTGATGCTGTACATTTTCTGTGATGTTGCATTTTATCACGCCTTGAGCGAATATAATATATTGGTATATATATTAGTAGATGTTGTATATGTTTTGCATCCGCGCTAGTCCAGTCCCCGCTCTGTCGTTAGTTAGCTAACCTAACGGGTAATGACGGGACCCAGTGGCGAATGCGGATGGCGTATACGTACATCAGTATATTTTCGTTCTTTTTGGTGTGATCAATTGATGGGACTGCATTGATTCGGATCAATGCAAGTTAAAACAAACCTAATCTGATGTTGTTGGAACACTTTTCAAAAAGCTGTTATTGCAAGGACGTTCACTTTTGTTTTGCATCGTGGTATTCAGTTGGAATATCCTGCTCCTCAATCGACGAGGCAAGGGCCGAGATCCCTTCACCGGGAGTGACCCCTTGGACAGAAGTTTGCGTCAGGGCATTAACTTCACTATAGCCGACTACTTTTGCTTTGCACCGTGGTATTCAGTTGGAATATCCTGCACCTCATTCTACGGGGAAAGAGCCGAGATCCCTTCACCGGGAGTGACCTCTTTAGCAACGGTTTTCGTCACTATATTTCTAAAAAGCTATCCATTCCTTCGACGATATCAAGTTCTTTACGTTAAAGGTTTTCGCCAGAAACCATTCGTAGCCCTCCGTCGTTTCATATGGGTGGTCAATAGTATTCAAGCTGTGTATGTTGGCCAAAGTCAAGGCACAGTGATTGGTAGCTATTGGGTATTCATATGCAGCATAGATAGATGCGTTGGTTTGGAACAGTCGTACTGCCATGTTGGCCAAAGTCAAGGGTATGTACGGGTGGATTCAAATTAACCTGGAGAATGACGGGTAGAACTTGACATGTGACTTATGATATGTTGGCCAAAGTCAAGGTCATAAGAGCATGGGGCAGAAATCACATCGGGAGTTTCAAAAGAACTGAAACTTGCCAGATATGCGCATACCTTCTGGAGTGTGATACCGTGAGCGGATTCCGTCACGTTGTCATGCGATGAGAGTTGGATCCCGATTCCCACTGATGAGTTAGTTTACTCCTCGGGTGACCCCGACTAATTCTTCTTTCAGGTTTGGAGGAGAATTTGAGGTATAGTGGGAGGTTTCCAGATTAGATAAATTGGTAACCATTCTGATCTAGGTTAGAGTGCACGCTGAGTGTTTCTTTTCTCTCTCTCTTTGGCAGCGACCATTGACCCGACCCTAAGACTATGACTCAGTGACCAAGTTGACCGAACCTTCTTAACACTGGCTATTGGATTGTCAGAGTTGCAAACCTCATTGCCACTCCTACTTTTACCCTTTTCTCCAGGACACCCCGTATTACTACGAACGTCCACTTCCATTGGACAAAACCATCGTATGGTTAGATACGAACTCGAAGGAATTTATTCGAGGATGGTTTCAGGTTCTGGAGAAAACGGATAGGATTATTCAGTTGTCTTTTCCTTTTACCTTCTCTCAGGTTGCGAGTACTCCTTGGTTTAGGAGATAGTACACCTATTACGCAAATTGGATAGTCTTCTTCCAAACCATAGGCTGGTGCCGACTGGTAGGGAATGAAGAAAACCAATTAGCATAACGATGGTGTGCAGAAGGTATTAAGTTCAGACAAAGCAAGGGATTAGTAAGAGGGCAAAGTAAATTGCAACAGATATTCACGACCAAACCAAGTATTCCTTCGCCAATCCTAAAATCACCTTTGTATTTCTCCAGGACACTCCGTATCACTACGAAGATCCACAGTTTATTGGATACTCCATCGTATGGTTATATACGAACTCGAAAGGAACTTGTTCCAGTTCGGGGATGGATTCTGGTCCAGGAGAAATAGGAATAAGGTTTATTCGGTTGTCTTTTATCTTCACCCTCTCTCATTGCGAGTGTTCCTAGGATTGGGACAGTACACCCATTACGCTTATTGGATAGTCTTCTTCCAAACCATAGGCTGGTGCCGAACGGTAGGGAAGGAAGAAAACCATTTGGCCTAAGGGGTGTGCAGAAGGTAAAGACTAAAGACATAAGAAGGGATTTGGAGAGGTGGCAAAGAATTATACGGTTACAGTCGTGAATCTGGAAGAGGCATTACTAGGAATACCAGGATACCCCATCGAAATATTTCAATGTTTCAGTTTCACTGTGTAGTGTTAAAAGAAAACTGATTTCCCGATTAGATACTTACTGATTAGATACTTACTCCAGGGTATGTATTTACCAGGTACGATTCTCACATCTGTATGGTTTTACAAATGATGAGTGGGAGTAAGTTATTGGGAATTGGGTGGTCATCCTCATTATATCGGGATTCGTTGTAATCGGTGATATTTGAGGAAATCACCTGGGCTGTTTGCCGGTCGGCAAATATTTGGTTTTGAATATCCGCAGTTATGCACCAATTTCAAATTGATATATCTGTACGTCTATTTTCATAGAGTGAGATATACCTTTCTGAAATTATGTCTACGACGTTTACCTATATCAGTGGATGGTTAGGTAAGGAGCATTAAACAGCGGTGTAATTCTTCTTAACCATAAGTACAGTTTTCAACCTACGACACGCAGTGAATGAGTTATCAGACTCAAGGGACTTATACAGAGTATTGTATGTTGTCCAGGGTCCATCAGGACAGAGGGGTAGGTCCTCGTACTATATTCGATTTACTTATGACTTCTCTAGTTTTTAGACAGGTGTTTCGTGGAAACACAGGGTCCGAATTTTGAGAAGTTATAGGTATTTGAATAGAGTAGAGAACCAAGTGTAGCAAGTATCGGGATTCTTCGAAGAGATCGAAGATGTAGATACTTGTGTACGGTATTCAGTTGATAGTAATGATTTAAGAGATCTTGCTTCTCCTTCAGGTTACTCATGATTGGAAGCATTCCTAAGTTGAGTAACGCTGATCGGCCTCCTTCCATTTAGTTGACATGCACTGGAGACAGTTGCATGATTTGAATCTGGTTCAGTTAAATCAGTGCCTCTGGTCCTATATGGGATATAGAACAGTTCGTATCTTAACGTTGTTAAGGTACGGGGAGTTGTCCAGCTTATGATTAAAACCAGACACTGGACAACTCAAGGCATGATTCTGTAATGGCTGTTTGTGGGTTGACCCAGGCTATGACGAGGGTTGACTTTCTACCATCTGGATGAACAATAGCAATATTGTTCTAGACTCGCCACAGTTTTATTAAAAATGGATTTTTTCAGAAAACAGTAGTGGGAGTATGGTAGAACTGGAAGTGATTCCAGAACCACAAACGATTACTGAAGATTTGATAAGGAACCTAAAGATTCAATCTGGTTTGACATTCCATTGGCCACTCCGCAGATATGGTGGGTAACTTCAGGAACCCGAGAGGTACTCCGGTAGCCTCAAGGACGGTGACAGGGAAGTTCTTGTTTACCCACAATTACCATTGCTGTTGTTCCAGGCTGCGAGACCCGGCGGGAGGATGACTGATTGAAATGAATTTCTCGTTGTGTATATTTGAGAAAATTGTAAAGAAATCACAACCAAAAATTATTTGACCGCAATCAACTACGGTGTCGGATGTAGATTGTTAGTGAGTGCGGATCGTCCACAGGGAAAGTGTAATCGTTCGTCTTTTCGAATTTAGATGAGTCGAAACTTTAAAGAAAAGAAAACAAACAATTCATGATTTAAATTTTGTATTTCAAGAAAAAGAAAATATCTAGATCTAATAACAAGAAAAGATAGAATCAAGAATTTATAGTTTGTTGATTTTTTCCAAACCAAATATCAAGAATCGAAATGAGGCTCGTAGGAATCGATCGGATCTATAGATGTGATGTAATCTTACAATTACGTATTCTTATCCTTCGATGAATTGATACTAGATCGATGATAATCGATGAGAATTAGAGACTTCTTGTGAAACTAGGGTTTCATCTTATCTCTTGTTCTTTCATTGATACCATTCATATTCTAGCCTCTAGTAAATTCAAGAAACGATCGTAGATCCCTAATTTCGAGCGATCACAATCAAGAAAGCATCGCTACGAAACTAGGTCATCGATTCTTGAACTTGCTAGGGTTTACAAAACTCGTAGGACTTAAAAATAGTATTAAGATTTGTTACATCATCATTCTACAATCGTCTCGACTCCTTTACGAGCGGAGTTTTACTCAAACATCACAACAAGAACAACAATTACAAATTGAGATCTAATCATGATGCAAGAATTAAAAGAAAGCAAGATTAAAGAATTTCACCTTTTATTTATATCAACAATTTCATTACATTCGCTCAAGAACTACAAGAGGAAGAATTCGATCGTCGACTTGGCTTCGCTCGTCTCCGTGGATCGCGGATCGGCTTGGATCACTTGCCCGATTGAAGATCGGCTCGGCTCCTAAAAGGTCGAAGGCTTCTTGCTTAATTTGGTACTCAAGATCTTGAAGTTGGAGTGGAATTAGGGTTAGGGTTTCGCACAAGCCTTGTCACGAGACTTGTGGAAGAAAATGGTGTAGAATGAACAACCTCATCCCTTAGATCTAGGTTCCTATTTATAGCCATCAAAACCCTAGATCTAGGATTTGAATTTTTAGTTTCCCTCCAAAAGTTTGTTAGATGAAATTTGAATTTCCCTCCAAAAGTTTGTTAAATGAAATTCAAATTTCCCTCCAAAAGTTAGTTGAGTGAAATTTGAATTTCCCTCCAAAAGTTTGTAAAATGAAATTCAAATTTCCCTCCAAAAGTTAGTTGAGTGAAATTCAAATTTCCCTCCAAAAGTTTGTTGAGGAAATTTGAATTTCCCTCCAAAAGTTTGTTGAGGAAATTTGACTTTCCCTCCAAAAGTTAGTTGAGTGAAATTCAAATTTCCCTCCAAAAGTTTGTTGAGGAAATTTGAATTTCCCTCCAAAAGTTTGTTGGATGAAATTCGAATTTACCTCCAAAAGTTTGTTAGATGAAATTCAAATTTCCCTCCAAAAGTTAGTTGAGTGAAATTCAAATTTCCCTCCAAAAGTTTGTTGAGGAAATTTGAATTTCCCTCCAAAAGTTAGTTAGAGGAGAAACTTCTAGATGTGATTAGTTAGGAGGGAGCTTCTAGAAGAGGTTAGTTAGGAGCTTAATTAGGATTAGCCTTGCTTAATGATCTTTGCTGATCTGGCAGGAGCTTCGAGAGAATTCTGGAATTTAACATATCAGAAATGAACGTGGGCTCAGATATTGTGATTCTGCACCAAAAATTAAGCTCTGATGTGTCCAAAGCGCCGCGGATCCGCAGCCCAAGCAGGCTCCTGCCGCGGATCCGCGGCTACTTGTGGGCCTTGGGCTTTGATCTTTCTGGTACAGTCTTGGGATGATTGTTGGGCCTTTATTGTATATATAGAATTGTATAACTCCTTCTGAATTGCTACCAGATCTGAAATGATTTAGTTGGCATATTTTTGATCAGCTCTTTTGCTTTTCTTCCGTATTTCCTGCACAGACTCAAGACAAGTGTTGCGCAAATACAGAAATGATGCGATGCCATGAAATGCGGTCAATTTCTCTTAAAGTGCCGGTTTAAAAGTCTAACACATGCAATCTGATATTTTATGACTGATTTGCTAATATGTGAAATATGAATACCGAACACTTCTAAATGAGTGCAAATGATAGAGAAATTGCCATGTTAAAAATACATTATTTTCGACTGATCAAATACCCCCAAACTTAATTTCGATCGTCTCGAGCGAATGTTTTATTAAAAAGAGAAGGCGAAAATAAAGAAAGAGAAAAACTAACTAGCACACTTTCGTAGGCAACACGATTGCACTGAGCACGTGCAACAAGCCTTTAAACCTCTAGGTGTCCCTAGTAGGAGGAGTGTTGTCTCCTGAGGGTTTTCAGCGGATTGCACCCACAAAATCCAATAATAAAAAGAAGATCATGAATATTACATTTAAAGAAAAGAATCGTTTAAGAAAGACTTTGAAAATTAGGGTTTCCAACTAAGCTAGCTTTTCGGTTGTCATGAGCCCTATCTTAATGGTCGTGAAAAGATGTTAGAAATCACGTTCTCCCTCAATAAAACATCGTCTTATTCTTCATTCCTATCTTTCTTCCAAACATCGATCATATCACCCTGCGTGTGTGTAAAGGACATCCCTACACCCGGAGAATTCAATTCAAGCTATCATACTCTTGCCCATCAGCCTCAGTACTTTTTAATCAATGAATATTTAGACGAAATTGCTCACACACTTTCATGCGACCGTTAATACTTCTTGAGGTACTAACCGACCGATTACTAATGTGCTTGCTTACTTGGTGTATTTTCCTCGTCTTGCACCGCCTCAGGCATAGCAGTGACTCCCAGACCAGTTGGCCTTAGGGCACTAGGTGAAGAAGCACCCTCGCTATACATTTTTCTTGCCTTCGGTGATAACAAAACCAGTGTTCATTTTTCTCACCATATATATTTTTTTCATACTTTTGGCTTTAAGACAAGAGCATTTCAAGGTATCCTCTACTATCCCAGGCTTTAAGATGTGTGTAAGTGCGAATAGCAGGGTATCAACGTTCAAAATGTTTGGCTTCCAGAATAGAAACTATTTTTCAGACTTATTTTTATCCTCAGATTAGTGACGTCTTTCATCTTACTAACCCTTGGGACAACGGCTCATAACTACTTATTACTAGTTCGTATAAGAAAACTTCTAATTTTCTTAGTTTTCTAAAATTTTTCTATTCTCATGGATGTAACTTTTCACTATCTAGACTTTTATTATCTTATTTATGTACAAAAATATTTTTATAGTTTTGAAAATTTTTAAATTTTTATAGGTTTTTCAAAAAAATGTTTTGTGCTTATGCAATGTATGATGCAAATGATGCAAAAATAAGCACAAACCTCCCCCAAACTTGTTTTCATCAGTGTCCTCACTGTTGCCTTCTGCTAAATCTCGAAAAAACCTGTAAGGTTGGGAGGAATTTATTAGTGGGGGCAAAATATTTAAGTGAAGAACCTCCCCCAAACTTATTTTGGCTCATCATTTTGTAAAAATTTTCTTTTTAGGAGCCAGAAAAAATATCCCCCCAAACTTGAGTTATGCAATGTTAAGCTTTGAAAATCACAAGAGGGGGTCAAAAATCATTGGTCGATGCCAAGCTTTGCAAAAACCGAATGTTAACACCAACCATTCAAAAATTTTATCAATGCAGTGCTCTGGTTGGTGGAAGAAGAAGAAGTGGGGAAAGGTTAAGTGGTGGAAGAGAGTGTGTGTGCGTCTCATATTGGAGAGACGATACAGTGTATGTGATGGATAACTCGCATTCTTTTTACAAGTCAAAAGAAAGGGTGGAGGTTCAATTTCAATGACTGGGAGATGATTCATCTCAACACCCGTGTTGTTCAGAAATGCAAGTTTTTCAGCGAAGATTTCCTCAAAAGTTCTATCAATACCCCGGAGAATAATGTCATCACAAGGTGCGGGGTGATCTTCAGACTCTAAAAGAAGTTCATAATCCGTGTTAATTGTTGACCCGGACATCTCGGTGGAAGAGTCCGTATGTGTATGATACATAGTTGGGTCAAACAATAACGTATGAAAAGAGTCAAGATCGATATCAGGAGGATCATCAAATTCGCTGCTGTCGACATCCATTAAGTCGACAGAACAGACCTGAGCAGTAGGTTCGGAGGGTACACTTCCCAACTTGTAAATGTTCAGCTCTATTGACCTATTCCCAAAAGATAAGGTCATAGAACCATTACGACAGTTGATTATTGCGTTGGAAGTGGCCAAAAAGGGGCGACCTAAAATCACCGGAATTTGATTCCGTGGGTTCGCTACAGGCTGTGTATCAAGTACAATAAAATCCACAGGAAATACAAATTCCCCGATTTTTATTAACTCATCCTCCAGTTTACACCTTGGTTTGGTGATTGATCGGTCAGCCATCTGGAGAGTTATGCTCGAAGGCTTTAACACTCCGATACCTAGTTGCTCATATACCGAGTAAGGAAGTAAGTTAACACTAGCGCCAAGGTCAAGTAACGCACGGTTGATGTGTTTCTCCCCAATAAAAATGGAAATAGTAGGACAGCCAGGGTCCTTACGTTTCCGTGGTAATTGTTGGGGGAAAGCCGTGTCTACAGTACTCGACATGAAGATTTTTTTAGGCACTTGAGTCTTCCTCTTCCTAGTGCACAAGTTCTTAAGAGTTTTTGCATAGGACGGAACTTGTTGAATAGCATCTAGGAGAGGGATATTGATGTTAACTTCCTTAAACATGTCCACAATCTTCTCCATTTGGGCATCATGTTTCTTGGGCCTCAACCTATTTGGAAATGGAGCTCTATTAATAAGTGTTGGGTCCAACATTTGTGGAGAAGTTTGTGGGGGTGGAAAAGATGAGGTGGGTGGAGGGTTCGAGCCTTTGGGAATACGGAGAATAGGCTCGGAAGAAGAAGGTAGGTTAGACGAAATAGGGTAAGAACTAGAAGTGTGAGTGGAAGTGGAAGCCGGGGTGTTAATGATCAATTCATCATTATCAATTTGTTCACCCAATTGATTGTCTAGCACTCTTCCAGATCTCAACGTTGTAAAAGTGTCCACATTAGTGTAATGTGAAGGTCTAGGATCAGGTACGGTTTGAGATGGAAGATTCCCTTCTTCTCTAGCACTTATTTCGGCTGTTATTCGTTCAATTTGTGCTTCCATTGATTTGATATTCTCATTTTGAGTGAGAATGGTCTTTATCATATTATCGATGGAAGATTGAAAACTTGCCGACTCTTGGATGGATTGTTTCATGAAAGTAACCAAGGTTTGCACCAGTGCAGAGATATTATCAGTACCGGCCAATTGCAAAGAGTTTTCATGTAGTGCAAAAGTGTTGGCAGGATTTTGAAAATTTTGTGGTTGGAAGGGGTGCTGACTCAATTGAAGTGGTGGTTGCTGTTGTGGTGGAGGGACCCTTTGAAAATTGTTTAGGATTGGAACCGTGTTTTGAGATTGTGATTGGTTCCAAGAAAAGTTTAGGTGATTCCTCCAATCTTGATTATATGAGGAAGAAGAGGGATAGTTTCCAGGTCTTTGCTGAAGTGAAGCATTAGTGTGACCTTGAAACGGTACATTCAAAGGACATTCTTCCGTCAAATGTGAAGGGTTTGAACAGCAGCCACACACGGTTTTGGGAAGTGTGGATTGGTTTAGGGAGGCTGAAGAGATTTTGTTTTCTATAGCGTCGAGTTTCCTTTGTATTGCGTCCATTTCGGCTTTCAAGGTGACGGAAACATCGAGCTGATTGACATCTTCCCTAGGTGGTGGTGGTCTAACACTTTCCCATTGTGATGTGTTTTGAGCTAAATCTTCTAAGTATTTCCAAGCTTCACCATCATCTTTAGATAGGAATTGGCAATGACACATGGTTTCAAGCATCTGTCTAGTAGTGAGATCAACACCCTCATAGATAATTCGACACAAATCCCATTGGGGATTCCGTGATGAGGGTATTGGATAAGAAGATCCTTGAATCGTTCAAAGCATTTCCAAAATGGTTCATTGGGAAGTTGGGTAAATTTAGAGATTTCGCTCCGAACACGGGCGGTCTTGTGATTGGGATAAAATTTCTTAAGGAATGCTGCAACGAATTCGTCCCATGTTGAAATAGAATGTGCGGGTGTGATGTAAAGCCACTTCTCGGCTAAATCGTACAAAGTGAATGGGAGAAGACGTAAACGCAGAGCATCCAAAGACAGTTGTGAATTCCCCATCAAAGCACATACGTTTTCAAATTTGGAAATAAACATGTATGCGTTTTCAGAATAAGGACCATGAAATTTGGGTAATAGTTTGATGAATTGGGGGTTGATTTCAAAATTTTCCCCGATGGAAGGTGGTATAGAAAGACAGGTGGGGAGGGTAACACGTGTAGGATAGCATCTCTCTTGGAGAGAAATGCGTGGAAGATTCTGCACACCTGCGGGCGGTGGCAGAGTAGTGTTAAAGTTTGATGGATTTGGGTCCATCGCGGGTGTGGTGGGTGGTGGGGGAGAAGATGAAGAATTACCGACTCTGGGGTCGATAAAAGAAACGCGGACAAGACGGGAAATGGAATCCCGTGTCCAGCCTAACATTGTGCTAAACGGTTGTAGCACAAGTGGCAGCGTTGGTATAATTAGAGGAAATGAAGTGTTGGTGTTTGTTTTGAAAAATGATACGGATTTTTGAAAAATATGATCCAACAAAACAAATGCAACACACAAAACCCTAATTCTATTGGTCACCTAGGTCAAACTCTAGACCGCTCCTAACTGCCAAAAGACAAGTCGCAGGATAAATCCTCCACTGCCTCTTTGTCTCCCTGTGGCCGGATAAGTGCCAGATAAGTGGGAAGGAACCACCACTACAGTGGGCCTAATTAAAAACCACTAGCCTTAGACACACTCGCCTTAGGCACCACAAGAAAACTCGGATAAGCAATGAATTACCCATGGCCTTCTCTTGTCCTAATTGAGCACGACGGTCCTTAGAGTCATCTCTAGATTTCTTTTAATTAATGAGGGTTAATGAGGATGCAAGTTTTGCGATTTTCGGGGCCTAGGAAGGGTAATGAAATCCCCATCTAATTTGGATTTGGTCGTGCCCCTTAATTTCCGTATTAATATGCAACAACCACAAGAATCAAAAAACACGCACAAAATTTTTATTTTTTGCGGCGCTGCGATTTATTTGCAAAGAATCCTGCAAGAAATTATTAGTTGGAGCAGACAGAGAAGGAGATAAGAAAGATAGAAAGTTACAGAGGAAGTTTGGTGCAGTGAAGAGATAGGTCAGCCACGGAAACGCCGCGGATAGGGGTATTCTGCCGCGGAAACGCGCCTTGGGAGATGGATCACTGCACAGAAATTTGGGAGAATGTTTCTGTTGCTTCCTGTATCTCTCTGGAATATTCACAAAAATTTTCCCAAAGCTCCAATGATTCCAGATTTCCTCGCAATCAAACCACAAAACACGTATTAGTGTTTGCACGAATTTTGATCACAAAATTTAGATGGAATAAAATTTTCAACTCAAATTTCAAAATACGAACTAATAGCGCACTATCCCCGGCAACGGCGCCATTTGATTGAAATGAATTTCTCGTTGTGTATATTTGAGAAAATTGTAAAGAAATCACAACCAAAAATTATTTGACCGCAATCAACTACGGTGTCAGATGTAGATTGTTAGTGAGTGCGGATCGTCCACAGGGAAAGTGTAATCGTTCGTCTTTTCGAATTTAGATGAGTCGAAACTTTAAAGAAAAGAAAACAAACAATTCATGATTTAAATTTTGTATTTCAAGAAAAAGAAAATATCTAGATCTAATAACAAGAAAAGATAGAATCAAGAATTTATAGTTTGTTGATTTTTTCCAAACCAAATATCAAGAATCGAAATGAGGCTCGTAGGAATCGATCGGATCTATAGATGTGATGTAATCTTACAATTACGTATTCTTATCCTTCGATGAATTGATACTAGATCGATGATAATCGATGAGAATTAGAGACTTCTTGTGAAACTAGGGTTTCATCTTATCTCTTGTTCTTTCATTGATACCATTCATATTCTAGCCTCTAGTAAATTCAAGAAACGATCGTAGATCCCTAATTTCGAGCGATCACAATCAAGAAAGCATCGCTACGAAACTAGGTCATCGATTCTTGAACTTGCTAGGGTTTACAAAACTCGTAGGACTTAAAAATAGTATTAAGATTTGTTACATCATCATTCTACAATCGTCTCGACTCCTTTACGAGCGGAGTTTTACTCAAACATCACAACAAGAACAACAATTACAAATTGAGATCTAATCATGATGCAAGAATTAAAAGAAAGCAAGATTAAAGAATTTCACCTTTTATTTATATCAAAAATTTCATTACATTCGCTCAAGAACTACAAGAGGAAGAATTCGATCGTCGACTTGGCTTCGCTCGTCTCCGTGGATCGCGGATCGGCTTGGATCACTTGCCCGATTGAAGATCGGCTCGGCTCCTAAAAGGTTGAAGGCTTCTCGCTTGATTTGGTACTCAAGATCTTGAAGTTGGAGTGGAATTAGGGTTAGGGTTTCGCACAAGCCTTGTCACGAGACTTGTGGAAGAAAATGGTGTAGAATGAACAACCTCATCCCTTAGATCTAGGTTCCTATTTATAGCCATCAAAACCCTAGATCTAGGATTTGAATTTTAGTTTCCCTCCAAAAGTTTGTTAGATGAAATTTGAATTTCCCTCCAAAAGTTTGTTAAATGAAATTCAAATTTCCCTCCAAAAGTTAGTTGAGTGAAATTTGAATTTCCCTCCAAAAGTTAGTTAGAGGAGAAACTTCTAGATGTGATTAGTTAGGAGGGAGCTTCTAGAAGAGGTTAGTTAGGAGCTTAATTAGGATTAGCCTTGCTTAATGATCTTTGCTGATCTGGCAGGAGCTTCGAGAGAATTCTGGAATTTAACATATCAGAAATGAATGTGGGCTCAGATATTGTGATTCTGCACCAAAAATTAAGCTCTGATGTGTCCAAAGCGCCGCGGATCCGCAGCCCAAGCAGGCTCCTGCCGCGGATCCGCGGCTACTTGTGGGCCTTTGGCTTTGATCTTTCTGGTACAGTCTTGGGATGATTGTTGGGCCTTTATTGTATATATAGAATTGTATAACTCCTTCTGAATTGCTACCAGATCTGAAATGATTTAGTTGGCATATTTTTGATCAGCTCTTTTGCTTTTCTTCCGTATTTCCTGCACAGACTCAAGACAAGTGTTGCGCTAATACAGAAATGATGCGATGCCATGAAATGCGGTCAATTTCTCTTAAAGTGCCGGTTTAAAAGTCTAACACATGCAATCTGATATTTTATGACTGATTTGCTAATATGTGAAATATGAATACCGAACACTTCTAAATGAGTGCAAATGATAGAGAAATTGCCATGTTAAAAATACATTATTTTCGACTGATCAATGACTATAGCGTTGTTCTAAACTAGTTTTAGAAGTGTACGTCTATATGACTCTGCCAGAGGGTTGTCGTAATCAGTGGGAGCAGCGGAAGCATTGGTGGACAGGTAGCTTATGTCTATTTATAGACTAAAGCAGATGTAGTGGAGATAGATCATCTATTTCTGACGTGACAGTCATGGGTTTGACTTCATCAGAATAAGGGATGGATCTGTTGAGAAGGTAGTAGGGTGTGATATCCTGGTATTTGGATGACATACACTACACAGAGTAGGAAAAGAAACTCCTATACTACAATCGGTTATACTTTGGTCGTCACACAGTGGTTTCTCCACATGGGACTTGGACATTATATCAGACATTCTGGTTACTAGATCTATGGCTTTAGATCTAGATTTGGGTAGTCTCCCAATCTGGGTACTTAGACAGCATTCTAAGGGTATTTAGAATGGACGACTCCATGCACGGTAGTGTACCTGCAGAAGATGGAGTCACCCTCTCTAAAGGTGTCTTATAGACTAAAGGGGAGAGGGATGTGCATGATTGACAGATCACTTGCTTAGGCAATTGAGTCAATCATGAGATGTCAAGTACCACACCAGATGTTGTTCTTGCACTAGATGCAATAAATTGACATTGATCCAATCCTGGAGAAACAGTCGGAAGCAGTTTTAGAACATAAGTGGATGTTCTAGGGATATGATAACGACAGCCTCATTCAGGAGACAGTTATCATTCCAGGCTTCCAAGGTGACATGGACGACAAGGAGGTTGTCAGAGTTATAGTTTTTCCTTCTGACGAGGGGCAGTATTTTGGACAGTTGGTGCAAGGCAATACTGAGGGAGGCATGGCGCGGGACACTGATTAAGTTCAGTTGTCGATACAGTCTAAGAAGTTTGGATTTGGAGTTCATTTATGAGCTATGTCCCATCAGACATCCAGACACATTCTAAGACAGGTATTGCTCATTTCGGGAGATGGGTTTTCTCCGCGAACTTGAGATATAGATAGACATAGAAAGAAACAACAAAGCGGATCCACTCACTGAGGCTATTCCTCGAACGCAATAGTTTCGCAAACGAGCTTTGTGAGACTGACTAGTAGAGGAGTTGGGTGTTCGGTATCACACGGGCTGTGAGTATGCGACATCGCAATAATTAGCCTTGAGTGCAAGTGGGAGATTGTTGGAGATAGTGCCCTCAGAGTCAATTATTAGGTCACAGGTACGTGATTGCAATGATTGATGGAGGACCTATCCCGGTAGGACAGTCTTACTCGAGATGATAGTATGCTATCTGGTTTACCTTTATCATCGTGTACTGTTTTAGGTGACCTGACAAGTCGCTATTACACGTTGGTAGAGCCCCTAGGATTCTTGCTTGACCACCAGCAGTATGAGGGCGATCATATAAGTGGGAGCTGGGGGTCTATAAGCATATCCTTAAAAGGTCCCTAGTCGTGAGAGTTTCGAGACAGGGCATCGATTCTCCATAGTAGACTAGTGTATACAGTCGAGACCCCGACGAGGGGCGGTGGCCGGTCTCACAAGCCACTGGTGTCAGTTGGATCACCTAAGATGTATACAGGTGCTCATTGGGTTATGAGTACACCGGACCGGACTCGCCGGGAACATGCTAGTTGGTCATATACCAGACGTCAGATGGCAGTTCCCTGGTGACATGTGTGCAGGTTAGTTCATCGACCTGGGGATCGTCATTTGTCTCGTGTGAGTTCCCACTGTACTTTGATTACTACCCTACCACGGCTCAAAGGAGTCGTGCAAACAGGTTTTAGTTGGGTACAGTCCCGAGCCACATAGAGGCAGTGAGCGTATCTTCAGGGGTTCGTCTCTCCCGGTATTGGGGGTGAGGTCGTGCTGTGTCTAGGAGAGCCATTACACGAAGCCCTCGGCCGAGGCAAGGAGATTTACTGGTAGGTATTCCAGTAGTATCTCAGGGTGTTCTGGGCTACACTCCGACACGACTTGTACCGCTTTTGGGTGTCTGACTTTTACCAACCCCCTAGGCCCGCCATGCGATGCTCATAGACGAACGGACCGGACTGTACGGATATTGTCACTGACAGGCTCAGTAGGGTTGTCAGGCTGAGTTCGCTCACAGACGTCCCTTTTAGTCAATACCTGGTAGCCCGTTACGTATTGGCTTATACCTCTGACGTGCTAGTGGTTAAATCCACAACCAAGGTGTTGACGAGTCTTTAGAGTCCTCCACATTCAGTTACTCAGCTTTCGGGCGAAAAGTTGTAGAGGCCGTATGGAGATATGGCAAGGTCCGATCATATACGTGCGGTATTGCACGGATCAGGATCGGACAGTTTGTACTATAGGCCGTATGGTTATATGGCAGGGTTCGATCAGATACGTGCGGTATTGCACGGATCAGGATCGAACAGATATTACTAGCCGGCTTTGTTTTAAGCCGGATCCTAGTATAGTACAGTGTAGACTTTGTCTCATTGCATTTGTATTTCGGTCGAAATACAGATGCGGGTGTGTATGCACAGTATCGGGGTTTTCCTGTAATTTATTACGGGACCAGTTTTCTGGAGTTGCCAGTTTGCTTTTCGTTTCGGCCGATTTCCTTTGTATCGTTCATTGGCCGAAGATTGGTGGAGGAGGGTTTATTTGCATTGTTGCAAATAGGCTTTTGTGGAGGGGGGTTCTTTGCATCTTGTTGCATCATGATGGTTTTCATGATGAGCACCATCACTTGACTTCTTCTTCTCATGATGGCTTGACTTTTTGAAGCCATCATGCATGAGATGATGGTTGCCTTGGAGTGTTGGTTTTGTTGTGATCATTCCCTTTTTGGATGATAGCTTTCCTCTCTCTCTCTCTTTTGGATGAGGAAAATGGCTCCCGTTTTTTTTGATACACTCTCATTTTCTCTCCTCTCAATTAGCTTGGCCGGCCACTCCCATTTGGGGGCTGTCCAAAATTTGTGGTGTGGGTTTTTAGCTCATTTCATGTTGCAAAAATCCCACTTGATCAATCCATAAAGCTCCAAGTTCAATCCCTCCACCAAAAGGCAATTCCTACAACCCCAAACGAGACTTCTTCACTACATATTCTACAGCGAACCTTGGGCACGTCGAGTAGCCGGCTTCGTGCCCGAGTTGCCTCGGCATTGAGGTGGGAGCCCGTAAAAGAAGTAGGCGATGTGGTGCACTTCCGGCGACGAGGAGGAGACGGGACATTCCGCAGGAGATCGGGACTATGACGAGAAGACCGGAGGACTTGGATCGTCGGTATATCTCTATTCCCTTTCTTGTAGATAGCTAGGACTAATTAATGGTTCGATCCGGG
The DNA here is from genome assembly GCA_030015575.1 of Agapanthus africanus. Classification (NCBI taxonomy): domain Eukaryota; kingdom Viridiplantae; phylum Streptophyta; class Magnoliopsida; order Asparagales; family Amaryllidaceae; genus Agapanthus; species Agapanthus africanus. The sequence continues at coordinate 421,914,944 of CM057344.1, forward strand.
TATTAGTGCGCGGCGGTTTGCCAGTTCAAGAAAAATTTAAGTTTATCACCGCTTCCGCATTTGGCCGTCGGATTGACGGCCGGGGCGCCGCCGTGCACTTACATAACCATCATAACACATCATAGCAATCAAGTATTATGTGATGGTTTAAGCAACAATAGCCATATCATTTCATGCACTCATTTTGCACAAGAGAGCAAGCAAGCAAAAGTCTTTGCCATGAAATGATAGCCATTGTCATCATGATGGTCAACTAGTCCAACCTAGTCAACCGGTCAACAAAGTCAACAAGTCAACAAAGTCAACCCCTCAACAACCATGTCACCATAATACTTAATTAATATAATTGTTAATCATATATCATATTCTCATTAGGGTTGAGCAAAAAGTCAATAGTCAACGGTCAACGGTCAACAACCCTAATGAGAATCCTCTGCCTCTGTCACTCCATCAACTGTGCATACACACCCGCATCCGCGTTCCGAGGAACACGAATACATACTGGATAAATCCAATCCCAATACGTACACTACGATCTGGCTTAAACCAAAGCCCGCTAGTGTAAACTGTCCGGACACTGTACGTGCATAAGTGCACGGATGTGACCGAACCCTGCCGCAAAACCATGCGACCTGTCGCAAAACCATGCGACCTCTACTCTTTTACCTAAAGGCGAATAGCTTTCTGTGTGGGACTCTAAAGACTCGACACTACGCTGGCAGTGGGTTTAACCACAGACCGCAAGCGGCACTAGCTGTGCGTAACGGTCCCCAGGTAGATGCCGACAAGAAGACTGACGAGGTGAAACCCATCTAAACTCCTACTGAGCCTGAATGTGACAATCTCCGTACAGTCCGGTCTGTTCGTCTGATACATCGCATGGCGGGCCAAAGGGGGTGGTAAACGTCAGTCCCCTAATAGCGGTACAAGTCGTGTCGGAGTGAAGGCCAATACACCCTGAGATAACACTGGAAGCCTACCAGTATATCCCGCTTGCCCTGGCCAGGGACTACTCGTGTAATGGCTCTCCTAGACACAGCGCGATGTCAACCCCCAATACCGGGGGAGACGAATCCTGTCTAACCGTCACTGCCTCCAAGTGCTTCGGGACTGCACCCAACTACTACCTATTTGCACGACTCCTTTGAGCCGTGATAGGGTAGTAATCAAAGTACAGTGGGAACACACTCGAGGCGAAGTGACAGTGTCAAGTCAGCGGACTAAGCTGTACTCATGTCACCTGGGAACTGATAACTGACGATAGGTATAATACCAACCGTTCAGTTCCCGACGAGTCCTGTCCAGTGTACTCGTAACCCAACGAGCACCCGCATACTATCTCCAGTACGACGTACTGACGGCTGTGGGACAGACCGTCTCCTACACTGGGATGAGAAGCGCATGCGCCAGTCTACTCCGGAGTATCGATGCCCTGTCTCGATAGTCCTGCGACTAGGGACCTGTATAAGGATGTGCTTATAAATTACCCAGCCCCCACTAGTGTGACTGCCATCACAACGCTGGTAATCAAGCAAAGATCCTAAGGGCTCCTCTAATGCGTATAGGTGATATAATAAAATAAACACATGTACACATTGAAGTAGAAACAAACCAAGTAGCATACTACTATTTTGGGCAAGATTGTATATACAAGGTGAATATCCCAAGCTTCCATTAAGTAATATACAAACTAGTATGATACAGTAATGGCCTCTAGGGCATATACACTAACACTAACAACGGTAAACCCTAAGGATTACTCACAGTTTGGTGGTCACATCTCGAGTTAGGGTTACATTCTTCTAGAGGGTCCATAAGAATACCTGCATTATATATCGAGTACGTTCAACCTGGAAAATACCAATGTTTGATAATTCGTTCAACCTGTTTAACGTCGCCAAAGTTACCAAATACAATGCTATAAAATACGAATACGAAATACTCCGCAAAGAGCCCATTTCCAAACCAACATCACATGCAAATTTGGACTTCTAAACAATACCAGAAACCCCAAAATATGAGTAATAGATCACAGGTCAAATACGAGGGGGATGGGAGAATAAGGGGTCGGCGACGCCGGACTTTGTGGCCTTGTCGCCGCCCTAGAACCGAGCACCCCCCTTCGTATTCCTCCTGTATTCTTGTATTATCATAAATGCTACTCTGCAGTTACTAAAATAATTTTTTGAACACTTTTTAAAAAATATACAGAGAGCATTTTCAAGGGGTTTCCAAAATCGTATTTTGCGGGGTTTCTCGTTTTCGTATTGTCGTAAAATCGTCTAGGCTTCTAGTTAGGCTCTGATACCATAAAATCGTATTTTATAGGGTGCTAAAGAAACTAACCGAGGGATCACAATAGAAAAGCTAGGGTAATAAAACTTTAACACAAACACAAGTGGTAAAAAGATAGGGTTTGAGAATACAACCTTTGTAGCTCCCTATGCTAGACTCCTTGACCACTTGAGAGTTGAAAGAAGCTCGCTTGGGATCCTCTAGGTCCACGACGATCCACCCGGAGTCCTTTTTGTCCAAGCTAGATGCTTCACTTGATCAAGAGAAGAAGTTGAAGCCAACACTCTAAACTAATGGGCAAAAGTAGTGTAGAATGGTGATGTGGTTTGTTTTCTCACTTCAAAACTCTAACTTGATCACTCTTTTGTTCACTACTAAAAGCTAGAGAGCAAGAGAGTGAAGAGGAAGAAGATGGCAAGATGAAGAGCTCAAGAGATAATGATCAAGATGGTAAAAATGAGAAAGAAAAACATATATATATTTTCCTTCTCATCTTTAACCATAGGTTAATAAATATCTAGATATTTATTTTGGAGCAAAAAACAAGCATAGAATGTTAACTCATGGTTAGTGGAAAGGTTAAATGAGAGAAGAAAAATCAACCATGAATTATTCTATTTGTTACCACTCAAAAATAAATATGTATATATTTACTAACATGTAAGTCTTATATTGCAATCATCCATTGTATCAACAACCATGATACAAGAGTGTATGTATGTTTGTGTGCATGCACATCCATATGTGCATCAATAAGAATAAATGCATACATGCATGCATATAACAAAAGACAAGAAGGGTTTAAAGTGAAAAAGCTTATGGTCAATGATAAATCAACACTTGATTTAGCAAACCGGTCATATCACATACGACCCGACTAATAGCAAACCGCCCGATTAATATACTGTATCACATACATGCATTTAATCGGGTCCCCGCGCAAATCTCATATGCACACCACATCGTTTCGCCTGGACTAAGTAACTCCATTGTAGGACTCTAAGACTCGTCAATACGCCGGCAGTGGGTGATGATCATATCAATCGCCCCTAAGCCGCAACAGGTCAGCTAAACGTAACGGCCACCCGGGTATTGAGCGATCAGAAAAAAAGAGAACTTGCCATAACTCCCGTCGAGCCAACCGGCAACACTACCGTATAGTCCGGTCTCTTCGTCAGATATGCTGCATATCGAGTATAGGGATGGTAACGTCGACCCCAATAACTCAATAAATCGTGCCGATGAATGGTCTATAACAGATCGAGAAACTACTGATAACACTTACCAGTAAATCTCAATAGCCCTGGCCAGGGACTTACTGATATAGCCAATCGAGCACAGCACAGCATCAACTCCCAATACTGGGAGAGACGAAACCCCTCCTATCGCTCAACGTCTTCGTGTGTCTCGGGACTGTACCCAAAAGCCACCTATTTGCACGACACAGTAGAGCCATGGTAGGGTGGTAATCAAAGTACAGTAGGAGAACACACAAGACTCTATGATGATCTTGGGTCTACAGACTAACATGTACCAGTGTCACCTGAGAACTGCTATCCGACGATAGATATCATACCATATAGGAGTTCTCGGCGAGTCCGTCCAGTGTACCCAGTCACCACTGAGCACCCGCATATGATCTTGATGTCAAACATCAATGGATGTGGGAACATTCATCGCCCATCATATGGGTCTAGTATCATATACGCTAGTCTACTCTGGTATATCGATGCCCCATCTCGATACACCTACGACTAGGGACATTTCAGGATATGCTTATAAACTACAGATGTCCCACTAGTATGATCTCTATCATAATCACAGTAGTCAAGCCAATATCCTCAGGGCTTTATCAACATGTGTGAATGAATAAAAGCATGATCAAGTCAACATGTCAGATAAAGAAGAACCAGATAGCACACTATCATGTCGAGTAAGAATGTACACTGAATATATATATATATATAGATGTATGTATGTATGTATGTATAAATACATCCACTATAATATAATGGCCTCTACGGCATACATATATCCAGCAGTGGATGTGTCGGATTTGAGAAGAAGGTGTTAGTAAACAACGTACCGTTAAGTTTTTGGGTTAGGAAACCCCCGTTTAAGCAAGTCCGGTAAGCTTGAAAAGTTCGCTTGAGCGGGTCAAACTATCCAGATCTTTGGCACTGTATTTCGCAATCACCTTGGGCTTGAATGTACACTTTTCTCCCCATGATCGCAGTTTGCAAATCCACAAAAATCTGAAATGTCGGAAAAATGGATTTTAGTGCGAAAAAGCGATACGAATGCCCAAATACCTGCACACTAAAAATTAAGAAAAAGAAGCAAAAAAAATGGGACAAAACGGAACACTGGAGCACAGAGCAGAAATTGGAGGCAAATGGAGGAGGTACGGCCGGCGAGCTCGGATCCTGGGCCGATGTCGCCGGGTCTTCTTTTGAGAATGGGCTCTAATTTTCTTCTGTGATCACACTATTCTACAAGTATCTCACTGATATTGTTTGATTTTTTAGTTTAAATCCATAGTGGTAGGAGGTCAGAAATCGAGAGAGCAAAATTGGTTTTGTTAGTTTTTTGTTTGGTTTTGAAATTTTGAATTTTTAGTTTATTTTTGAAAATAGGCTTTGTTGTATAGATGAAATGTACAGAGATTAACCCGAAACAACAAGAATTAAAACGTTACTGTTTCCCCGGCAACGGCGCCATTTGATCTCATGCTTTCGGCGTGTCGAGTTTTGAAAGTTCTAAAGTTTAACCGCGATCACGACGGTATCGCTTTGCAGCTAGCCGGGTTGAGCAAGGGTTGATCCACAAGGAGATGGAGAGTTTAAGGTTCTTGTTCTTATGAGTTAATGCGTATGGCAGAATGTTCGTTATCTAATCTATGTGTTATATGCAAAGTTAAACTTGTTAGGAAACGATAGGATAATGTAAGTTAATAGATTCCGTATTCAACTCCATTGAGCCGAACTTAACGATTGAAGCTAGAGCAATCGGCAACAACGTGGATTAGGGGATTTAAGCACGGTATTCATAGAATCTGGCTTATTGACCCTTGTCCTTCCGTTCTTGTCTCTTGCTTTCGCCTCCGGCCAAACCGAACGCAACCGATCGCGGTTAGAAATCACCGATACCTTGGTAGGATAGGGTGCCTAACGGAGCGCTTGCGTAACGTTTGGATGGAGTTCAATGGAAAGTACGGGAAAAGAAAATGAGCAAAGAAACCGTAACATACAAAATCGTTATTTACACATATTCACAAACATCATATTAACAACACCATATTACTAAACCATCACAAAAAGAAAAAGAAAAGAAAAGAACAAAGAAAAGAAAACATTACAAGCAAGTAAGTAAAAGGCATGGAATAAAAGTTGCATGAAAGTAAAGCATGGAATGTAAGTGCAAGTAAGTAAATGCAAGAAATAAGCAACTAGCAACTATAGAACACAAGACAAGCCATGGGATCAATAACCAACCCTTAAACTTGCAAGCTCAATGAAGAGCTTGCAAGATCAAGAGAAGGATAAAGAACTCATCTGAAATGAAGGCAAAGAAGAGAGCTTTATTAATTCCAAAAGAAAATACAACCCTTGAGATCAAATACCAAAACTTAAACTTGCAAGCTCAATTAAAAGGTTTCAAGATCAAGAGAAGGCAAGGATCTCAAGGGGACTATGCTATTTACAAGAACAAAATGAAAACAAAAGAGGCTTGGTGAAAAGAATGGAACAATGTAAGCACAATCCAAGACCCCCTCCCTTTCTCACTAGTTCTGTATTTATAGGCTCAAAAGAAAATTAAACAAACAATAAAAATGAGCTAACGTTGCAACAAGGGAGGGACTGTGAGAAACTGGCGGCATTTGGAGGCAGTGGGGTAGGCCACATAGGGTATGATCTCGGCCCAAATCCGAGCTCTCTGGCTCGTTCTTTTTGTGTTGGCTTGTGTTGTCGCCCACATCACTCTGGTGTTGTTTATTTTCTCTATTTTGATCTGGTTTGCACCCAGTGCTTGGTGGGAAATTTGAATCTATGAATCACATTAACACTTTATGCATTGAATGCACCATAAATGCACATCAAACCATTCCCACTTGTGCCTTGCATTGGGCAACCCCCTACTAGGTCAAAGCCATCAAAGAGCTAGTGCACAACTTATCATGTGTTGGACCAAAATGTATGTACACTAGTTTATTTACAAAAACTCTTTGATTCTTGATCGGTTTGCAGTTCTGGTTGCAGTGTCAGTTAACAAATGGAATATCCGTGATTCTGGATGTATTTCTAGTATTTTGTCATGGATACCTGTAATCTGTATTACTGGGAAAACACCGGTTAATAGTACCGACATATACAAAAAATAGATAACGAATGAGCGGTATTAAAATGCAGTTTTCAGTGATGAACAATCATCAAGTGAGAAAAAGTAATACTTAAGTGAGATAATATTAGTTAATGTAATGTAATATATCAAATATATAATCATACATTAAATTATTAAATCAACACTTGACTTAATAATCCGGCCATATTACATATAACCGACTAATATCAAATGTAACAACTTATCGAATCAACACTTGATCCGATAACCCGGCTATATCACATATAACCGACATATGTCACATATCGCGAGAATAGAATACGGTATCACATACAGTATTAATCTCGGTCCCGCACATATCACATATGTGCTCCTACTCCGTTTTGCTTGAGCAAGGAAAGCTCTGTGTAGGACACTAAAGACTCGTCAATACGCCGGCAGTAGATGATGATCATATCAAACACCCTCAAGCCGCAAGCGGTCTGCTAAACGTAACGGCCACCCGGGTATTAAGCGATCTGAAGAACAACAAGCAAGCCTGCTCGTACTCCTGCAAATCCAATCAGTAACACTACCGTACCGTCCGGTCTCTTCGTCTGATATGTCGCATATCATAGCCTAGGGGTGGTATAATGATAGACCCAAATTGCCTGATAAGTGATGCCGATGTAAGGTCCATAATGGTTCGAGAAACTACTGGTAACACTTACCAGTAAATCTCAGCAACCCTGGCCAGGGATTTCCTGTTATGGCCAATCGAGCATAACACGACATCAACTCCCAATACCGGGATGACGAAACCCCTCCTATTGCTCATTGGCTCCATGTGACTCGGGACTGTACCCAAAAACCACCTTTTTGCACGATCTCTTGACCGTGGTATGGTGGAAATCAAAGCACAGCGGGAATCACATAAGACTCTATGACGATCTCTGGTCTACAAACTAACATGTACAAGTGTCAACAGAGAACTGCTATCCGACGATAGGTATAATACCATCTAGGAGTTCTCGGCGAGTCCGTTCAGTGTACCCGGTCTCCACTTAGCACCCGTATACCTTCTCTGATGTCCAACACCAATGGATATGGGATCATCCATCGCCCATCATATTGGTCGAGAAGCGTATACGCTAGTCTACTCTTGAGTATCAATACCCTGTCTCGATACTCCCACAACTAGGAACATTTGAAGGATGTACTTACCGAATACCCTGTCCCCACTAGTATGATCTACATCATAATCCTGGTAGTTAAGTATTGATCCTAAGGGCTTTATCAACATGTAATAGAGAGACAATAAGTGTACATGTTAAAATAAAGAACAACCAGATAGCATACTATCATGTCGAACAAGAAAGTCCTCCCTATATATGTCCAAGCATCCACTACAATATACATCACATGTACAGTAATGGCCTCTAGGGCATACATATAACTAACAATCTCCAACTTGCACTATGGCCATCTGTTGTAGTATCCAATACCCAAAAATATAGCAGTGGTTGTAGTATCCCATACTCAACCATCTGTTAGAAGTCTCTCTAGGGGTAAGACCTTTGTGAGTGGATCCACTATGTTATCCTTTGTGTCTTCTCTCCTAATCTCGATCCTTTGGAGATCAACCGTCTCCCTGATCAGGTGATATTAGCCTCAGAATATGTCTGGAACGCTGATGGGACCGGTGTTCCTAGGCCAAAGCCACAACTCCATTGTTGTCACAATATGTCACGACCCGAAATTTGGCTCGTGACGGCCCATAAACCACGTAACGTCAACAGGCGTAACGCAATCTAAGTAAGCCGAATACCCAGCAAATCTAAACCATCAAAAGTAGTAAGCGATAAGAACATTGTCAAAAGCTTTTGTGAATCTTAAGTAAAAATTCTTTAAAGTCCAAATTTTCTTTCTTAAAAATTTCGGCAGCACCTCCTTTGTAAAAACTAGTCCCGAAAATGGGTACGACATATAATATAAATAAAGCATCTTAAACGGGAGCAAATCACGCCCAACGGAGGAAACAACAACCACAACATATATATGACGTCGTAGCAAAGAAATGGAAGATATAAAGTTACAACAGCTTAAAAGACATCCAAAGTCACAAAATAATACAACATCGATCCTTACAACTTGTATATAAGTCAAATACATGAAGGTGGTAGATGGAGAGTACTAGATCCAACAAAAGATATACAAGGTACATAAATGGATAACTACGAAACCCACCTATAGCTAAAGGCCTCAAAGCCAACTGTAGCGGCATCCGCAAAAGTACGGATAATATGAAGCCCTGCCACGACTACTCTGAGGGTCAACACTGCAAAACACTGTGGCAAAACGGGGTGAGTTGCCAACTCGTGAACGGTAAATAACATAAGCATGTAATCGTAGGTTTGCACGTACTGCGATAATCTATCACATGCAAGCAGATAGCAATAAATGGCAAAATGTATATGCAACAGTCATGAAAGGTACTCTATCAGGTAGTACTAATACATGAAGCATTGCATATCAAATAAATGCTGAGTATGGGATAAAATATGTCATCCTCATGGAATCCTCATCGTGGCAGGACCAGTGTCCATCAAGACAATCAATATCCTAAAACCAAAGGCACCACATTCTCATATCGGCCCTCATATCTAGTAATTCTCATGGAACCTGAGTGTCCAACATCGACACCAATGAAAACTAGTGTCCAGCATCGACACGTAAATCCTCATATAATAGGCTCCGTCTGCGGGATCGGCCCACGGGCTCCGGCAGAACAGGTCAGCTTATATCCATCTCATAACTCCGATCGGTATCCTTCAGATAACCGCCGAGTCCAAATACTATCACCGGTAGGCAGTGCACCTCCCCAGCTAGGCTTATCGGCTTATCCATCGACATCCATTTCTTGCCCTGGGGTACCATACCGGGTCCACTATGTACCCGCACACGGCCTCGTCCACTCCTCGCATCGGGTTTCTAACACAAGTCTCAGAACCGAGAAAACTCATGGTGGACGCACTGAAATATCATATCAAAAGAAACTGGGTTTTCAAACAATACATAAATTCTTGAAATATCCCCCCGGTTCTCAAATCCATAAAACACATGAAATCCATATCTCAATGCGTAAATCCATGAAATCTGATGTATGCAACATAAAACAGCAATATGAGCATATTAAGGGAAAACCGCTCTTCTAAATGAATCCAGTTTTAAAATAAATCATGCGGTTCCCAATTCCTCCGAAATCAAGTACAGCGTCATATGAGGTGTACATGTAACTATAACAAGATATGTGTTTCTACATGCAAGCAGGTATGTATGATGCATTTCATAAGCGCAATAGCACAATAATCAATGTCTCGATGTCAAATGACAATACAATACCACTTAGGGGTATATGTAGCTATAGCAAGGTATGTGGGTGTACATGTACGTATGTATGCATGATGTACATGTAGCTATATCTCATATGTGTATATACCTGTCAATAATGATGTAATACCCTATAGGTATATTTGTAGCTACAACATGTAGGCATAGCAAGGCATATCTGTAAGCATGTAGGTATACAGGTATGCTACCTTTCATATGCGCAATGGAATAAGAATCAATGTCTCAATTGTTTCTAACCAATACAATATCACGTATGTATATGTGTTAGCTATATCTCAAATGCACAATGGAAATAAGATTCAAGTCTCAATGTCCCTAACCAGTACGATATCATGTATGTATAGGTGTAAGCATGTAGGCGTAGCAAGGTATATGTGTATGCTGTCTTTCTTATACACAATGGAATTAAGGATCATGTCTCAATGTCCCTAACCATATAATATCAAATATGTATATGGGTTGTGCATGTCATGGCAATTATCGACGTAGTGTGTGGCATGCAATTAGTGCTCGTGCAACATGAACCGTCAATAATAGTGCAGTGTCCATTGGGTACAAGTCCCAGCACAACAAGTAATAATATGAAATGATCTTCATGCACAATCTCTATATATGCAATACTTGTAACTAATAATCATGTCTTATAATCCAGCCCAGACGCATAATGCCATGTGGGCGATTCCGCTGTAGATGTTAAATCTACTCACCGATGACCTCGAGCTAAGCGAATCCGACCACCTACTTCCCTTTCTTCGCAGCATCCGAAGTCCCTGCTCACGATCCTAAATTTCATAAACACAACACAAAAGACTAAATATCCTGCGCCGACACAAAACCAACGAAACGCAAGGATAACATCCACAAGAAAAACACACTGTGCACTTAGTGCACAAAACACGTACAATATCGGCACAACCTCAGCTAGGATCGCTAAACTACACAACCACCATGCCTAGACCGCGATTGTACCAATCGCGCATTCACAGCACAATAAATATCGTGGAAGGTAATATATATAATATCGCAACGTCAATTGAAACCGACGCCTAATTTAACCAGAAACCTAGTAAGCAACTTTTCATCATCTTAGCTCAAGACTAGAACTTTAAGCAAAACTAGTAGCCACAATCATCACATGATAGCTTGATTAAACCACACAAACCTTTAGTAGAATTTTAATCTCATCCAAATAAGATTTAGTAAAATCAAGTTTACATTTAAGCTTAATTAGACATTTAGGAAAAATAATAATTAACAATTTCACAACTAGGTTAAGTTTACCTTATCTAAACAACTCACTTAACCATTACAATTAATCAAAATCCTAACTTGATCTTCAAAACCTTTTCTTGAATTTCTAAACATGCAAATTAAAGCCATAATTAAACATATAATAAACTAGATAAGGTATTTAAACAACAACTAAAGCTTAGGGTTAGGATTTTATATACCTCCACTTGATTCACAAACTTGCAAAAAGATTTCCAAAATAGCCTCCAAAATGCTAACTTTCATGAAAATCTATGCAAGATTAGGGCTAAAGACTAATTAGTATGGATTTGTATTTGAGTTTGTGGGATTATTTTATGATTTTTATGATTTATTTGAGCTTGAAGAAGTGGAAATGGGGTGAAAAGGTAAAGAGGGAAGCAAGGGGGGAGTTCGACAACTTCAAGAAGAAAAGAGAATGACGTGGAAGTGTGTAGAAAAATCCTAGGTTAAAACACATTAAAGGTCATTTACTATATGCCACCTCTTAATCTTTTTAATTAAAATTTCCTGAAACCTTCAAAATATCTAGATATTTTCCAAGATATTTTCGAAGAAATCAAAGTTGCTTAATCTGGTGATTAAGTTAGCATGGATTCACATTGGCATAATTAACCCAATCCAAATTGTAATTACCACTAATTATGTGCATAATTAAAAGCTTATAATAATATTTTAGTTAAGGAAAAATATTTAAGTGAACTAAAATTTACAAGTGACCAACTAAATACCGCAACCAGCAATTTCCTAGTTAAACTAGGGGCAGTGAATTCTATATAGATAAATGATCATTTATCGGTTTTTACGGAAAACACAATTTATTTAACCTATTAACCGAAAATTCGCTTAAACGATTTCTAAAACGTTACAGTCTTCCCTTCTTAAAAGAATTCGGTCTCCGAATTTAAAATTTTATCTACGCGTACCTTCGAAGAGATAAGGGAATATCCTCCGCATCTCGCTCGCAGCCTCCCAAGTGATCTCCTCACTAGACGGCTGCGCCAAAGAACCTTCAGAGCTGGCAAGACCTTTGACCGAACTTTCTCCACCTGCCGATTCACTATCACTATCGGCTGCGGGTGAACGAAAAATCGCGTCACAATCGTGTTGGATATATATGCCCTAGAGGCCTTCATTGTATAGGATGCTAGGGATATGTATGTATATGACAATCTTGCTTAATATGATAGTACGCTATTTGGTTTGACTTTATCTTAACGTATGATATATTTTACTTGTATTTATAAACATGTTGATAAAACCCATAGGGTGTTTGCCTGACTACCGGCGTTGTGATGGCAGTCATACTTGTGGGAGCTGGATAGTCAATAGGCATATCCTTAGATGTCTCTGGTCGCAGGAGTATCGAGACTGGGCATCGATACTCCAGAGTAGACTAGTGTATACATATCTAGACCCTGACAAGGGCCGATGGATTGGTCCCGCAGCCATTGGTGATGTACACCTAAGATTGTATACAGATGCTCACTATGTGTGAGTACACCGGAAAGGACTCGCCGAGAACTGACTGGATGGTATTTATACGTAACGTCAGCTAGCAGTTCTCAGGTGACATGTGTGCAGATAGTCCGTTGACTTAAGGTCATCATTTGTCTCGTGTGAGTTCCCACTGTGCTTTGATTACTACCCTACCACGGTTCATAGGATTCGTGCAAACAGATTTTAGTTGGGCACAGTCCCGAGCCACGTGGAGGCAGTGAGCGACTGTTAGGGATTCGTCTCTCCCGGTATATGGAGTTTATATCGCACAGTGATCGGTTGGCCATAAGTCCCTGGCCAGGGCTGATTGAGAATTACTGATGGACTGATCAGTAGATTCTCGGATAGTCTTAAGATATGCCGGCACGACTTGTACGGTTATTAGGGGTCTGACGTTCAACACCCCCTAGACCATACAAGCGATACTCTTAGACGAACAGACCGGACTGCGCGGATATTGTCACGGACAGGCTCAGTAGGAGTCCGAATGGGTTTCCTCATCGGCCTTCTTATCAACATCTACCGGGGGACCGTTACGTGCAGCTAGTGCCGCTTGCGGTCTGTGATTAAACCCACTGCCAGCGTAGTAGTCGAGTGTTTAGAGTCCCACACAGAGATTTCCTAACTCCAGGCGAAACGATATAGAGGTCGTACGGTTTTACGACAAGGGTTCGGACGAATACGTGTTTAAACGCATGTACGACATTCGGACAGTTTTTACTAGACGGCTTTGGTTTAAGCCAGATTCTAGTATCAGGTTATTGGATTTATACAGTCTAAAGTTTTTCCGTGTTTTCACGGATATGAGGGGCGTTCTCGTAATTATACGGGAAGCTTCTAGAAGCGTGGTGACTTGAGGGTTTAGGTGGTATTGTCATTAAATGATATTGTGACTCGTTATGTGTGATTCATCATGTCATTAATGCATTATTAAATGCTTAATGACTCACATAGTGAATCACTCATAATGCATTAATGTAGCATGATGAATAATCTCATTTATTCATTTATTTATTATGCTTCATATATCAAGTGAGAAACAATATCATTATCATTATTCTTGTTCACCTTCTCTCTCCTCAAGCTCACTCTCTCTTCAAACTCGAATCCTACCACTCATGAGTTGAGATCAAGGATTAGAATAGACTAAACATTCCATAAGCTAACTCTATATGATCTAAGTTCCTTTGATTAGCAACTAGAGAAACTTAGTTACCTCAAGTTTGGAGGTGAAGCTTGGATTAGGGTTCTCGGGTGGATCATCTATCACTTAGAGGAGGCCGAGGAGGACGTAGAGATCGTAAAGAAGAAGGACACGATTTACTAGGTATAATCTTTTTACATAGTAGCTAAGAAGTTCTAAGGTTGTTGTTAATTATCGTTTAGCAAAGATCTTCTGTTAGTCGATGTGTGTTTAAAGAACAAGATCGTTTTTCATATTTCCGCCTCCCCGCAACTCGTGGGGTGTTGCACATCAACTTACAGTGGTATCAGAGCCTCGCTAAACAATAATTAACTCATTTGCAAAGTCGTATGAATTTCGAACGCAAAACAAACCGGAAAATATACCGATATCACATAGTTTCTGTCGATTTTAAAATGAGGCCCAAAAATTTTTCAGGGACCTCCAGAATAACCTACATGAATTTATAAGAACAATGGAAAAAAATGGGCTCCTGAATCGGCCACTGAGCCGCGGAACCGTGGCCGTAACACCGATCCGCCGCGGATCCGCGGCCGAATTGGAGCCGATTCAGCCCAGTTTTTCCCTGTGCATCTTCTGTGATATTTTGTCTTTTCTGGTATGATATTTTTTTCTGCTCAAGTCTCAGGTTTACAGAGAAGGTTTGGAGTAGAATCTTATGTGTTTGATCGATCAAAATTATACGATGTTTGCTTATTTGAATATATCTGTGAACTGTATTATGTGTTCGTAAACCTCCTGTCACGCCCCGCTTCCCGGTATACGGCGAAGGGGGCACGACGAGGCCCGCTACGTATATACTCAGAAGTACATGTTGGAGATAGTGCCCTCAGAGTCAATTATTGGATCACAGGCACGTGATTGCAATGATTGAGGGAGGACCTATCCCGGTACGACAGTCTTACTCGAGATGATAGTATGCTATCTGGTTTACCTTTATCATCGTGTACTGCTTTAGGTGACCTGACAGGTCACTATTGCACGTTGATAGAGCCCCTAGGATTCTTGCTTGGCTGCAAGCAGTATGAGGGCGATCATATAAGTGAGAGCTGGAGTCTACAAGCATATCCTTAAAAGGTCTCTAGTCGTGGGAGTTTCGAGACAGGGCATCGATTCTCCAGAGTAGACTAGTGTATACAGTCGAGACCCCGACGAGGGGCGGTGGCCGGTCTCACAGGCCGCTGGTGTTAGTTGGTTCACCTAAGATGTATACAGGTGCTCATTGGGTTATGAGTACACCGGACAGGACTCGCCGGGAACATGCTAGTTGGTCTTATACCTGACGTCAGATAGCAGTTCCCAGGTGACATGTGTACAGGTTAGTTCATCGACCTGGGGATCGTCATTTGTCTCGTGTGAGTTCCCACTGTGCTTTGATTACTACCCTACCACGGCTCAAAGGAGTCGTGCAAACAGGTTTTACTTGGGTATAGTCCTGAGCCACATGGAGGCAGTGAGCGGATCTTCGGGGGTTCGTCTCTCCCGGTATTGGGGGTGAGGTCGCGCTGTGTCTAGGAGAGCCATTACACGAAGTCCTTGGCCAAGGCAGGAGATTTACTGGTAGGTATTCCAGTAGTATCTCAGGGTGTTCTGGGCTACACTCTGACACGACTTGTACCGCTTTTGGGGGTCTGACTTTTACCCACCCCCTAGGCCCGACATGCGATGCTCATAGACGAACGGACCGGACTGTACGGATATTGTCACTGACAGGCTCAGTAGGGTGTCAGGATGAGTTCGCTCATCGACGTCCCTTTTGGTCAATAGCTGGTGGCCCGTTACGTATTGGCTTATACCTCTGACGTGCTAGTGGTTAAATCCACAGCCATAGTATTGATGAGTCTTTAGAGTCCACCACACATTCAGTTACTCAGCTTTCGGGCGAAACGCTGTAGAGGCCGTATGGAGATATGGCAGGGTCCGATCAGATACGTGCGGTATCGCACGGATCAGGATCGGATGGTTTGTACTAGAGGCCGTATAGATATATGGCAGGGTTCGATCAGATACGTGCGGTATTGCACGGATCAGGGTCGGACGGATATTACTAGCCGGCTTTGGTTTAAGCCGGATCCTAGTATAGTACAGTGTAGATTTTGTCTCTTTGCATTTGTATCCGGACGGAATACAGATGCGGGTGTGTATGCACAGTATCGGGGTTTTCCTGTAATTTATTACGGGACCAGTTTTCTGGAGTTGCCAGTTTGCATTCCGTTTCGGCCGGTTTTCGTTTGTTCTTTCCCGGCCGGACTTTTCCGATGGAAGGGGTTATTTGCATTTATGCAAATAACATTTGTGGAGGGTTTTATTGCATAAGTTTTGATATGATAGCATCTTTCTTCCATCACTTGCATTTATGTGATTGGAAAGGATTTGATTTGGATATGGGTTTTGTTATCATGATGTCTTTGTATGTGGTCACCCCTTCACTTTACACTACCATCACCTCCCTCTTGTTCTTTTGTTCACCTCCACCATTTTGGAACAATAAGGGGCCGGCCACATTTTGTGGGAGTGAGGAGAGAGTTCATTTTGAGAAAAGATTGGTTCATATCATTTTCATGCTTGCAAAATTCTACACTTCATTACAAAGTCCATTCATGATCCCTCCATCCTCCATGGCAACAAAACCCCAAAGAGACATAGACTCTACATTGTTCTACAGCAAATCTTGGACGCGTCGGCTATCCTACTTCGCGCCCGAGTTTCCTCGGTATTGAGGTGGGAGCCCGTAAAAGAAATAGGCGATGTGGTGCCCTTCCGGCAAGGAGGCGATGACCGGAGTTTCCGCGAGAGATCGGAACGACGACGAGAAGACCGGAGGACTCGGATCACTCGGTATATCTCTTCCCTATCTTGTTACTTTGCTAGAACTAGTTTAATGGCCCGATCCGGGGTTTAGTGCGCGGTGGTGCCGGTTTGCAAAGTTCGCAAAATTAAAGTTTATCACCGTTTCCGCATTTGGCCGTCGGATTGACGACCGGGGCGCCGCCGTGCACTTACAGTGGTATCAGAGCCTCGCCATTAACTTCGTCTAGCTTCGTTTGATGTGTTTGCATTTCCGATCGACCAAAATTTCCAAAAACCATATTTTTCCTTCACATCAGTTTCTGTCGAAATTTTTTGAAGTCTAAAAATTTTTCAGGTTGTCTCAGAATGATGTGCAGGGAGTTCTAAGAACTCTGGGAAAATTCGAGACAATGATCCCTCATCTCGAGCGCGGAACCGCGGCAAAACCCCCCTTGTTGCCGCGGTTCCGCCGCAGGTTGGTGGGATCAATGCTTCGAAATTCTCCAGTGGGCTTCTGGGCTGTAATTAGGGGTTTTGGAATATTAATTTTGGGCCCAGATTTTCTTTGAGTGCTACAGTATTGCTTGGGGGCCCACTTGTTAATTTTTGATCGATCGGATATTTTAAACACATTATTTCACAGTATTTACATTATATCTGCGACCGTGAATGTCACTTGATCGGTAAATCCTGTCTAACTGATATAGCCCGGTTAGACGGATTTGCGAACGTGGCTTTCACGTTGATGTTCTATGTATTTGCTGTGATGTTGCGGATCGGTCGTGGGGGATAGCCTGGATGCAATACTAGTACAGTTTTGTTGTATTATGTACATTTGATATTGCGGGGCGAGCGTCCGACATGTGGACTGCCGTCACTGCCTGATTGTATTATTATTTTGGGGCACGGCCAGGTTGCGGTCAATGTACCCGTTGTATGTATATTTTACTTTCTGTACTAGGGTTACCCCGCGGAGGGGTGCACGGATAGCCGGGTTCTAGAGGGCAACGGGCCCGCATCTCAGGGCATTGAGACGGAGGGGGCTTCAGTCTGGAATTGGCGGGCTATTCGCCGCACTCGTAGGGGGTACAGGTTGACCCAGGAGGGGTGCCCAAGTTACCGGATTCCGTGAAGTGCTGGGTGGTCCATTCACGGTGATGAAGGGGGCTGCCTCGCTTCAGGTTTTGGCGGGTGACTTGCCGCGCCCGTAGGGGTCTAGGATTTCATTGCACAGGCTATCCATACGACCAGGGGAACGTCGGGTTTCAGTAGTGGCTCTGTGAAACCCGGGGATCCCAGATATCTGTATTGTTCTGTGATGCTGTACATTTCTGTGATGTTGCATTTTATTCACGCCTTGAGCGAAATACTATATATTGGTATATATATTAGTAGATGTTGTATATGTTTTTCATCCGCGCTAGTCCAGTCCCCGCTCTGCCGTTAGTTAGCTAACCTAACGGGTGATGACGGGACCCAGTGGCGAATGCGGATGGCATATACGTACGTCAGTATATTTTCGTTCTTTGTGGTGTGATCAATTGATGGGACTGCATTGATTCGGATCAATGCAAGTTAAAACAAACCTAATCTGATGTTGTTGGAACACTTTTCAAAAAGCTGTTATTGGAAGGACGTTCACTTTTGTTTTGTATTGTGGTATTCATTTGGAATATCCTGCTCCTCAGTCGACGAGGCAAGGGCCGAGATCCCTTCACCGGGAGTGACCCCTTGGACAGTAGTTTGCGTCAGGGCATTAACTTCACTATAGCCGATTACTTTTGCTTTGCATCGTGGTATTCATTTGGAATATCCTGCACCCCTTTCTACGGGGAAAGAGCCGAGATCCCTTCACCGCGAGTGACCTCTTTAGTAAAGGTTTTCGTCACTATTTTTTCTAAAAAGCTATTCGTTCCTTCAACGATATCAAGTTCATTACGTTAAAGGTTTCCGCCAGAAACCATTCGTAGCCCTCCGTCGTTTCATATGGGTAGTCAATAGTATTCAAGCTGTGTATGTTGGCCAAAGTCAAGGCACAGTGATTGGTAGCTATTGGGTATTCATATGCAGCATAGATAGATGTGTTGGTTTGGGACAGTCGTACTGCCATTTTGGCCAAAGTCAAGGGTAGGTACGGGTGGATTCAAATTAACCTGGAGAATGACGGGTTGAACTTGACATGTGACTTATGATATGTTGGCCAAAGTCAAGGTCATAAGAGCATGGGGTAAAAATCACATCGGGAGTTTCAAAAGAACTGAAACTTGCCAGATATGCGCATACCTTCTGGAGTGTGATGACGTGAGCGGATTACGTCACGTTATCATGCGATGAGAGTTGGATCCCGATTCCCACTGATGAGTTGGTTTACTCCTCGGGTGACCCCGACTAATTCTTCTTTCAGGTTTGGAGGAGAATTTGAGGTACAGTGGGAGGTTTCCAGATTAGATAAAGGGATAACCATTCTGATCTAGGTTAGAGTGCACGCTGAGTGTTTCTTTTCTCTCTCTCTGGCAGCGACCATTGACCCGACCCTAAGACTATGACTCAGTGACCAAGTTGACCGAACCTTCTTAACACTGGATTTTGGATTGTCAGAGTTGCAGACCTCATTGCCACTCCTACTTTTACCCTTTTCTCCAGGACACCCCGTATTACTGCGAACGTCCACTTCCATTGGACAAAGCCATCGTATGGTTAGATACGAACTCGAAGGAATTCAAGGATGGTTTCCGGTTCTGGAGAAAACGGATAGTATTATTCAGTTGTCTTTTCCTTTTTACCTTCTCTCAGGTTGCGAGTACTCCTTAGTTTAGGAGATAGTACACCTATTACGCAAATTGGATCGTCTTCTTCCACACTTTAGGCTGGTGCCGAACAGTGGGGAATGAAGAAAACCAATTAGCATAACGATGGTGTGCAGAAGGTATTAAGATTAAGACAAAGCAAGGGATTAGTAAGAGGGCAAAGTAAATTGCGACTGATATTCACGACCAAACCAAGTATTTCTTCGCCAATCCTAAATCACCTTTGTATTTCTTCAGGACACTCCGTATCACTACGAAGATCCACAGTTTATTGGATACTCCATCGTATGGTTATATACGAACTCGAAAGGAACTTGTTCCAATTCGGGGATGGATTCTGGTCCAGGAGAAATAGGAATAAGGCTTATTCGGTTGTCTTTTATCTTCACCTTCTCTCGCATTGCGAGTGGTCCTAGGGTTAGGACAGTACACCCATTGTGTTTATTGGATAGTCTTCTTCCAAACCATAGGCTGGTGCCGAACGGTAGGGAAGGAAGAAAACCAATTGGCCTAAAGGGGTGTGCAGAAGGTAATGACTAAAGACATATAAAGGGATTTGGAGAGGTGGCAAAGAATTATATGGTTATAGTTGTGAATCTGGATAATGGTAGAGGCATTACTAGGAATACCAGGATACCCCATCGAAACATTTCAATGTTTCAGTTCAACTGTGTACTGTTAAAAGAAAACTGATTTCCCGATTAGACACTTGCTCCAGGGTATGTATTTACAAGGTTTGATTCTCACATCTGTATGGTTTTACAGATGATGAGTGGGAGTAGGTTATTGGGAATTGGGTGATCATCCTCATTATATCGGGATTCGTTGTAATCGGTGATATTTGAGGAGATCACCTGGGATGTTTGCCGGTCGACAAATATTTGGTTTTGAATATCCGCTGTTGTGCGCCAATTTCAAATTGATATATCTGTACGTCTATTTTCATAGAGTGAGATATACCTTTTGATATTATGTCGATGACATTTGCCTATATCAGTGGATGGTTGGGTAAGGAGCATTAAACAGCGGTGTAATTCTTCTTAACCATAAGTACAGTTTTCAACTTACGACACACAGTGAAAGAGTTGTTAGACTTAGCGGACTTATACAGAGTATTGTATGTTGTCCAGTGTCCATTAGGACAAAGGGGTTGGTCC
This sequence comes from Agapanthus africanus, assembly GCA_030015575.1. Taxonomy (NCBI): domain Eukaryota; kingdom Viridiplantae; phylum Streptophyta; class Magnoliopsida; order Asparagales; family Amaryllidaceae; genus Agapanthus; species Agapanthus africanus. The sequence goes on from CM057344.1 coordinate 421,935,697, forward strand.
TCATACTATATTCTGTTTACTTTTAACTTCTCTAGTTCTTAGACATGTATTTCGTAGAAACACAGGGTCTATGTTTTGAGGAGTTATAGGTATTTGAATAGAGTAGAGAACCAGGTGTAGCAAGTATCGGGATTCCTCAAAGTGATCGAAGATGTAGATACTTGTGTATGGTATTCAGTTGATAGTAATGATAAAGAGAAATTGCTTCTCTTTCAGGTTACTCATAATTGGAAGCATTCCTAAGTTGAGTAACCCTGATCGGCCTCTCTCCATTTAGTTGACATGCACTGGAGATAGCTGCATGATTTGAATCTGGTTCAATTAAATCAGTGCCTCTGGTGCTATAATGGATATAGTACAGTTCATATCTTAACATTGTTAAGGTACGGGGAGTTGTCCGGCTTATGATTAAAACCAGACTCTGGATAACTCAAGGCACGTTTCTGTAATGGCTGTTTGTGGGTTGACCCAGGCTATGACGAGGGTTGACTTTCTACCATAAGAAAGATCAATAGTGATATTGTTCTTGACTCACCACAGTTTTAATAAAAATGGATTTTTTCAAAAGCAGTAGTGGAAGTATGGTAGAACTGGAAGTGATTCCAGAACCGCAAACGATTACTGAAGATTTGATAAGGAACCTAAAGATTCAATCTGATTTGACATTCCATTGGCCACTCCGCAGATAAGGTGGGTAACTTCAGGCACCCGAGAGGTACTCCGGTAGCCTCAAGGACGGTGACAGGGAAGTTCTTGTTTACCCACACTTGCCATTGTTGTTGTTCCAGGCTGCGAGACCCGGCAGGAGGATGAGTATAGCGTCGTTCTAAACTAGCTTTAGAAGTGCACGTCTATATGACTCTGCCAGAGGGTTTTCGTAGTCAGTGGGAGCAGCGGAAGCATTGGTGGACATCAGGCTTATGTCTATTTATAAACTTAAGCAGATATAGAGGAGATAGATCATCTATTTCTGATGTGACAGTCATGGGTTTGACGTCATCAGAATAGGGGATGGATCTGTTGAGAAGGCAGTAGGGTGTGATGTCATGGTATTTGGATGACATACACAAAGTAGGAAAGGAAACTCCTATACTACGATCGGTTATTCTTTGGTTGTCACACAGTGGTTTCTCCACAAGGGACTTGGACATTATATCAGACATACTGGTTACTAGATCTATGGTTTTAGACCTAGATTTGGGTGGTTTCCCAATCAGGGTACTTCGACAACATTCTAAGAGTATTTAGAATGGACGGCTCTTGGCACGGTAGTGTACCTGCAGGTGATGGAGTCACCCTCTCTAAAGGTGTCTTAAAGACTAAAGTAGAGAGGGATGTGCATGATTGGCAGATCACTTGCTTAGGCAATTGAGTCAATCATGAGATGTCAAGTACCACACCAGATGTTGTTCTTACACTAAATGCAATAAGTTGATATTGATCCAATCCTGGAAAAACAGTCGGAAGCAGTTTTAGAACATAAGTGGATGTTCTAGGGATATGATGACGACAAGCTCATTTGGGAGACAGTTATCATTCCAAGCTTCCAAGGTGACATGGAAGACAAGGAGGTTGTCAGAGTTATAGTTTTTCCTTCTGACGAGGGGCAGTATTTTGGACAAGTGGTCCAAGGAAATACTGAGGGTGGCATGGCGCAGGATACTGATTAAGTTCAGTTGACGATACAGTCTAAGAAGTTTGGATTTGGAGTTCATTTATGAGCTCGGTCCCATCAGACATCCAGACACTCTAAGACAGGTATTGCTCATTTCGGGAGATGGTTTTCTCCGCGAACTTGAGATATAGAGAGACATAAAAAGAAACACCAGAGCGGATCCACTCACTGAGGATATTCCTCGAACGCAATAGTTTCGCAAACGAGCTTTGTGAGACTGACTAGTAGAGGAGTTGGGTGTTCGGTATCACACGGGCTGTGAGTATGCGACATCGCAATAATTAGCCTTGAGTGCAAGTGGGAGATTGTTGGAGATAGTGCCCTCAGAGTCAATTATTGGATCACAGGCACGTGATTGCAATGATTGAGGGAGGACTTATCCCGGTACGACAGTCTTACTCAAGATGATAGTATGCTATCTGGTTTACCTTTATCATCGTGTACAGCTTTAGGTGACCTGACAGGTCACTATTGCACGTTGATAGAGCCCCTAGGATTCTTGCTTGGCTGCCAGCAGTATGAGGGCGATCATATAAGTGAGAGCTGGAGTCTACAAGCATATCCTTAAAAGGTCCCTAGTCGTGGGAGTTTCGAGACAGGGCATCGATTCTCCAGAGTAGACTAGTGTATACAGTCGAGACCCCAACGAGGGGCGGTGGCCGGTCTCACAGGCCGCTGGTGTCAGTTGGTTCACCTAAGATGTATACAGGTGCTCATTGGGTTATGAGTACACCGGACAGGACTCGCCGGGAACATGCTAGTTGGTCTTATACCTGACGTCAGATAGCAGTTCCCAGGTAACATGTGTACAGGTTAGTTCATCGACCTGGGGATCGTCATTTGTCTCGTGTGAGTTCCCACTGTGCTTTGATTACTACCCTACCACGGCTCAAAGGAGTCGTGCAAACAGGTTTTAGTTGGGTACAGTCCCGAGCCACATGGAGGCAGTGAGCGGATCTTCGGGGGTTCGTCTCTCCCGGTATTGGGGGTGAGGTCGCGCTGTGTCTAGGAGAGACATTACAAGAAGTCCTTGGCCAAGGCAGGAGATTTACTGGTAGGTATTCCAGTAGTATCTCAGGGTGTTCTGGGCTACACTCCGACACGACTTGTACCGCTTTTGGGGGTCTGACTTTTACCCACCCCCTAGGCCCGACATGCGATGCTCATAGACGAACGGACCGGACTGTACGGATATTGTCACTGACAGGCTCAGTAGGGTGTCAGGATGAGTTCGCTCATCGACGTCCCTTTTGGTCAATAGCTGGTGGCCCGTTACGTATTGGCTTATACCTCTGACGTGCTAGTGATTAAATCCACAGCCATAGTATTGACGAGTCTTTAGAGTCCACCACACATTCAGTTACTCAGCTTTCGGGCGAAACGCTGTAGAGGCCGTATGGAGATATGGCAGGGTCCGATCAGATACGTGCGGTATCGCACGGATCAGGATCGGACGGTTTGTACTAGAGGCCGTATAGATATATGGCAGGGTTCGATCAGATACGTGCGGTATTGCACGGATCAGGGTCGGACGGATATTACTAGCCGGCTTTGGTTTAAGCCGGATCCTAGTATAGTACAGTGTAGATTTTGTCTCTTTGCATTTGTATCCGGACGGAATACAGATGCGGGTCTATGCACAGTATCGGGGTTTTCCTGTAATTTATTACGGGACCAGTTTTCTGGAGTTGCCAGTTTGCATTCCGTTCCGGCCGGTTTTCGTTTGTTCTTTCCCGGCCGGACTTTTCCGATGGAGGGGGTTATTTGCATTTGTGCAAATAACATTTGTGGAGGGGTTTATTGCATAAGTTTTGATATGATAGCATCTTTCTTCCATCACTTGCATTTATGTGATTGGAAAGGATTTGATTTGGATATGGGTTTTGTTATCATGATGTCTTTGTATGTGGTCACCCCTTCACTTTACACTACCATCACCTCCCTCTTGTTCTTTTGTTCACCTCCACCATTTTGGAACAATAAGGGGCCGGCCACATTTTGTGGGAGTGAGAAGAGAGTTCATTTTGAGAAAAGATTGGTTCATATCATTTTCATGCTTGCAAAATTCTACACTTCATTCCAAAGTCCATTCATGATCCCTCCATCCTCCATGGCAACAAAACCCCAAAGAGACATAGACTCTACATTGTTCTACAGCAAATCTTGGACGCGTCGGCTAGCCTACTTCGCGCCTGAGTTGCCTCGGTATTGAGGTGGGAGCCCGTAAAAGAAACAGGCGATGTGGTGCCCTTCCGGCAAGGAGGCGATGACCGGAGTTTCCGCGAGAGATCGGGACGACGACGAGAAGACCGGAGGACTCGGATCACTCGGTATATCTCTTCCCTATCTTGTTACTTTACTAGAACTAGTTTAATGGCCCGATCCGGGGTTTAGTGCGCGGTGGTGCCGGTTTGCAAAGTTCGCAAAATTAAAGTTTATCACCGTTTCCGCATTTGGCCGTCGGATTGACGGCCGGGGCGCCGCCGTGCACTTACAGTACATACGCTAAGCTTATCTATGCAATATAAAATAAATACACAAGAGACAAGATATAAAAGGAATAGCAACTTTTATTTATTAACATTCTTTTGTACAATGCATGAAAAGGAAATACAACTGAAATAAAATGATGCATAAACAGTGGCATAACAGGAAATGAAAAAAAAACTACAGAAAGGGAAAGTGTACAATGGAACTAAAGTGCAGGGTCTTCGGCAAACTGCTCCAAGTCTTCTTAAGATGGCTCGATCTCCGCCGGGTCCAAACTACCTGACGGCATTCAAAGAAGAAAGAAATAGAATGTCGTCAGCGAATAGGTCGCTCGGTAAGTCCCAAAGTTAAAGGAGAAATAGACAGAGAGTAAGGGAGAAATAGACAGAGTAAGTGAAAGAGTAGCTTTTAATGTTGTATTAACGCTATTGTTTGTAGCCTGGTACAGAAGATGCCAGTGTATACGAGTGGAGTCCCACTTACACCGGGGACCTTGGTAACCTGTAGTACAAGGCTCCGTCGATAATACTACGGAACAACGGCATGGATGTAAATAAGTCTTAAGTGACCACCTCGTGCCACCTTTAACATATTCCGTACCAGTCTACCCCTTAAACCCCGCGATGTCTTGTTTGTATTGTTATCTTGTAAATTGTATTGATTGTAAGATTGATTGACTGACTGACCGAAACCATGATATCAGGAAATGGTTGTAACCATAGAGTCATGTAAATGGAATAAATGAGAATCATGTAAAAGGAATAGGTATATCCATGGTTCGGTTCAGTCAAGATGTATAGATTGATATTGGATTCATGAATTCATGAGTTCATATTAAAATGGAAACTTGTAGATTATAGATTGACTTGAATCATATTCAAACCAGATTAATCAGACTCAAACCCGAGTCAGACAATAAGAAATGTGAATCGAAGTCTTATAATTGCTAAGGTCCTTAAGGTAATTTATAAAACTTGAGGGGGTTTTATGTAAAAATACTTTAATATACTTTTCAAAATATACCTCAAGTATTTATTGTTCATCTTTAGAGTTTTAATGAGGATGGATTTTATGTTGTGACATTTCTAGTGAAAATGTCCAAGTTATAGGTATTTATCGGTAATATAGATTCTTTGAAGTTCATGGTATTTTAGTGTCAAATTTATTATTGTGATTTTTAGGAAAAAGTGGAAAATTTATATTATAGTAAAATAGATATTTAAATGATAAATATACATATGTTTATAGAAAAATAATTTTTAATAAATATTTTATATTCCAAAATTCTCATTTTCTTAAGATGTCGTATTTTAAATCTTTCGAGACCGAATAATCCATGCTGAGGTCTGAATCTCACACCACTAGGCCCGAAGGTGCACGATAAACCGTACTATCCCTAACGGGTTCCCCAAAGGTGGGTTGTAGCGGCGCTTTGCAAAGATTGTAAAATACCAATCCTTTAGAAAACGGTTTTATAAAATAAAAGGTATTTATTTGCAAAGGCGTAATTTTCCGTATTTTAGATTCTAGGGTTTCCTAATCCAACTAGCCTATATCTAAATGGTCTAAACGACAAGTCGTTAGAAGGCTCAAATCGCCTCTTCACCGCCAATTGCGGCCAGGTAAGTGCCAGGTGAGTGGGAGGCTCTCCACTACAAGTAGTTGCCCTAATTAAGTAACCACTCGCCTTAGACACACTTGCCTAGACACCACAAAGTCAGGTTTAGATAAGCGACTGATGTCCATAACTTATCTTGTTTTTCCTAATAAGAGGTATTTATTTTAAAATGTGTCAATCTAAAACTTTTAAGAATGGTTGTTATTAAGAATATGGTATTTTAATGAAATTTTCGTTTTATCGTATTCTAAGTTTTGATGATATCGTTTTAGGGTTGTATTTGCGTGTGTGTGGAGGTAGGACATTATCTCGTGCTCTACATTAAATGTATAGCAAAGTTAAGGGTTAAATGTGAAATAGAAACATGATGGTATTAAAGTCAAAAAAATACGATAAATTGAAAAGGTTATCATTTCATGTAAGAAAACTTGTTCAAATTGATTTTTAAAAGTTTAATAGTCAAGATAAAGATGTTTAGGCATGAATGTATTGGTTAGAAGTGAAATTTTTGTAGAAAACCGAGTCGGAAATCGGATTTGTTCCGATTCCGTCGGTTTTCATAATTTCGTATTTTAGAGAAATAGAAAGAAGGATAGAAAGGGACTTACGAGTTTCGATCTATACTAAGGAGTGTAGGGGAACTAAAGAAGTTGCCGAGGCGTTGCTTCGTCGCCGGTTGTTTCTAAAAACGTCGCCGGAATTCCCGCCAGAATCTTGTCGGAGTTTCGCCGCGAACTTGTTTTCAAAGCACACACTTCTTGGAAAACTTTTGAGAGAGTGGCTGAAAATTTTGGGGGTGAGAGGCTAGTGTGTAGGGTTGGTATTTATAGGGTTAGGCTAGGGTTAGGGTAGATGAAAAGTTAAAAATAAAAATGTGATAAAATGTAATACAAATTTATTAAAAGTGGAGTAATTGGGGTTTTTAAAGAGCTCTGGAAGTGTTATGAAGCTGAAATTTTGCAGGTACATAGGGCATATGAAAAGACACAACTTTCATGTTGGGGCCGTCGCCGGAATCGGCCGACTCGGGGGTGACTCGGCCGTGACTCGGTCGGAGCACTGAGTCGGCTGAGTTGAGGCCGAGTTGGACGATTCTCGGCCGAGTCCGGCGGCTAGGATCGCCCCCGACGGTTCATCTAACTCCTGCAAGTGTTACATGTTTGGGTGTAGTGGGGTTTGTATGAGATATGAACGTGTAAACTCATGGTATTCTAAAGATTTTTATAAAAAATCAATATTAAAAATAATGTGGAGTATGGGATTTGAACTATGGTGGCTTGGATCAGCAGCGCAAGGTATTACCAATGAGCTACAAGCTCCTTCTTATAATTATGGAGTTATTTAATTACTTAAAATGATAGCAGCAATAGTAAATACACCAAGTATACATTAAATTTAAAGTAATTTCTTGTACACTAAAAATGGAGTTATTACATTCTTGTAACTTGTAATTAAAAACAAAATAGTTACTTATATCTTGTGCTCAGTCTAAAATACCCCTTTATGATTTTGAGAAAAAAAATTAAAATTTTGTGTAGAAAAGTGTATAGGAAAATTAGGGTTGTTACACCTCCCCTAACTCTAGTATGTCGGTTGGCAGGGGGTTGCACATATCTGTGATGTTTTAACTATTTGTGATTATGAACTGTATTGGATTGTTGTGATGATTAGCCGGGGTTTTGTGATGGGTTATTGTATTAATTCATTCGATGTAGATTGTAATAAGTTGTAATATTATTTTGCGGGGCACATCCAGGTTGCGGTTGTAGCCACCGTTGTATTATTTCTTTTTACTGTTTTTGCTCCTAGGATAGACCCAAGGTGGGGTGCACAAACTGCCGGGTATTTCGAAGTGTTTAATGGCCTACTCACGTCGTTGAGGGAGACCGCTTCACTTCGGGTACTTCGCGGGTAGTTTGCCGTACCCGTAGGGGTCTGGGGTGGGGTAATGGCTATTCATCACAACTGTGTAATCCGTCTTTCGTTGCAGGCCAAAAAGAAACGCGGATTGCTTGCATATCCAATAAAGTTTATCTGTAATCGGGAATGCCTATTATTGCGTCTGACGAATGTACAATATCTATATATGATAGCTATTTAGACGTCACTTATGTTTTACACCCGCGCTAGCCTAGCCCCCGCTCTGCCGTTAGTTAAGTAACCTAACGGGTGATGACGGGACCCTGTGGCGAATGCTGATGGCATAAGAGGACGTATTTTCGTTGTTATCTGTATTGATAGGTTAATGATGGGACGCATTATTATTAATACAAAGAAAATAAAACCTAAACTGAATCGTTGGAACAATTTCAAAACCACTCGGTTTTCTTCAAAAAGCAAAATTTAAATGTGGAGCTTAAACCACTCCTTTTAAAGGCTATCTTGGTTCCTTCGATTAAATCAAGCTCACTATGTTAACGGTTTTTTGCCAAAAACCAGCCGTAACCCTCCGTCGTTTCAAATAGACAGCACATCGTATTTATGCTATGCTTGTTGGCCTACGTCAAGGCATAGTGTATGGTAGCAGTGTGTTTGCTTATTTGTTGCTTAGATAGATGCATTAGTATAGGACAGACGTACAGCCTTGTTGGCCTACGTCAAGGGCATGTACGATGTTCCTAAATTAATCAGGACAACGACGGGTAGAACTTGACTTGCGTCTTATGATTTGTTGGCCTACGTCAAGGTCATAAGAGCTTGGGGTAAAAATCACATCGGGAGTTTCAAACATAAAGGAAACTAGCAGATTTAGCATATCTTCGGGAGTGTGGTGACTAGAGTGGCTTCCATCTAGTGCATCATGCAATGATAGTTGGATCCCGATCCCACTGATGAGTAGGATTACTTTCAGGAAACTTTCTCACTTAACAATCAATGCTATAAACCAAGTAGGTGTCCAGAAAGGTGTTAGAGGGGCTACGCCTCCAGGGAAAAGAGGTTATTTAATTAAGGAACTTCACGAAAGCTTTGGAAAACCTCCCTCGAAGTACTAACACCGGCCTGGCTGAAAGGTTAAGCAAGTATTGTGACGTGTGATTAAATCCTGACTAGTTCTTCTTTTAGGTTTTGAAGAAGGATTTGAGGGAACAGTGGGAGCCATCCTGTTTAGATAAATTGATAACCAATCTAAACTTGCAAGAGCATATGCTGAGTGTTTTCTTTTCTCTCTCTCTGGCAGCTACCATGACAGGACTAAAACTATTAATTGAAAAAAATATACTGACCGGGCAGAACTATAAAGATTGGCTAAGGAACGTCAACATTGCACTGACTTATGACAAAGTAGCATATGTTACCACCGCTGTTCCTCCCCTTATCCCAGGACCAGATTCCTCAGTTGTGGACAAGGAAGTTCGCAAAACTTGGGATCTAGATTGTGAGAGAGCTAAGTGTATCGTGCTGGCGTCCATGAACAATGAACTCCAGAAACAGCACGAGAGTATGGATAGTATATCCATCTTTCTCCATTGCAAGGAATTGTATGGGGAGCACTCCCGTATCGCAAGGTACGAGACCTCAAAGAAACTCTTCAAGATGAGGTTAGCTCCAGGATCACCTGTAGGAGAGCACGTCCTGAAAATGATCAGCCTCATAAAGGAACTTGCAAACCTGGGATGCGTGCTAGAGAACGATTTGTATATCGACTTGATTTTGCAACCCCTTCCCCACACCTTCTCTCAGTTCGTGCTAAGCTTCAACATGCACGAAATGGAAGCTGATCTTCCAAAGCTCCTCAACATGTTGAGGGTAGCAGAGACCTCCTTAAAACAGGAGAAGACCCCCTGTTCTGTATGTTGGCCAATCGTCCTCTTCTAAATCTGAAGCGAAAGCTAAATAGAAGAAGAAGATGAAAGCCACCAAACCGAAGGGTGGGATCAAGAAGGTGCAGGGAACGAACAAGGCACGAAGGGTGAAGGCAGATATAAACGAGTTCTATTATTGTCACAAGCAAGGGCACTGGAAGAAGGACTGTGTGGCCTTCAAAGCCAAGGACAAGAAGCAAGCTGTTGCTTCTGCTTCAGGTGTGTTCGTAATCGAAAATTGCCTTTCAGTAAACTCTATATCATGGATACTTGATACCGGTTCTGGTTCTCACATCTGTAATTCATTGCAGGATCTGAGAAATAGTAGAGTACTGGGGACAGGTGATATGACTCTCCGGATGGGCAATGGAATGCATGTTGATGCTATTGCAATAGGGGAATATCACCTAGGGTTGACTAGTGGGCCCATTTTGGTGTTGTACAGCTGTTTTTGTATTCCCAGTATGTTGTGTAATATTATATCAGTATCTTTGTTATTTAATGAAGGATATAATTTTGCGCTTGAAAGAAATGTTATGAATATTCTCCTAAATCAAGAACTTATTGGGTATGGCACACTCGAAAACGGCATAGACATACTTAATCAACCTCGAATTTTCAATATTCAAAACACACTTAAAAGAAAGGCTCCAGATTCAAATCAAGCCTTCCTATGGCATTGTAGACTTGGTCATATAAACGAAACAGGGTTGACTAAGTTACATAAAGATGGATATCTAGATCCGTTTGAATATTCATCATATGCAACTTGTCAATCATGTATCAAAGGAAAAATGACCAAATCTCCGTTCACCGGACACGGAGAAAGAGCCACAGAACTCTTGGGACTTGTACACAGTGATGTATGTGGTCCAATGTCTACGCATGCGAGAAGCGGTCACTCCTACTTCATCACTTTTACTGATGACTTCTCTAGGTATGGACATATGTTCTTAATGAAACATAAATCCGAGGCCTTTCAGAAGTTTAAGGAGTATAAAAATGAAGTAGAGAAACAAACTGGTAAAAGCATCAAGACACTTCGATCTGATCGAGGTGGAGAATACTTAAGTACCAGTTTCCTTGAATGCTTAAAAGAGAATGGAATTCTTTCTCAGCTTACTCCGCCTTATACACCTCAGCATAATGGTGTATCAGAAAGGAGGAATCGCACGCTATTAGATATGGTGCGTTCAATGATGAGTATTGCTGAGTTGCCACTTTCCTTCTGGGGTTTTGCTCTAGAATTAGCAGCATACTTATTGAATAGAGTTCCAACTAAGTCTGTGACTACCACTCAATATGAAATGTGGAGCGGGAAGAGACCATATCTCAAGTATATCAAGATATGGGGGTGTCCGGCATATGTTAAAAAGCATAGTCCGGACAAGCTCGAGGCACGATCGGTTTTGTGCAAGTTTGTAGGATACCCCAAACATTCAAGGAGGTACATCGTCTACCACACTGAAAAACAAAAGGTTTTTTTTCGCTCGGTACGTTGTCTTCTTAGAGAGCGAATTTCTTGCAAAAGAAATTATTGGGAGCGCGGTAGAGCTGGATGAAATTCCAGAACCTCAAACTGCTTCCGAGGACATAGTGGAATCTCAGGTTTCAATAGAACCCAACGAACCAACGCCACTATGCAGATCTAGTAGGTTTTCTCCTCCTCCTGAAAGATACTATGGTTTTCTTCTAGATGGGGATCGAGAGGATTGCATCATCAATGATGATGAGCCTACTAGTTTTCAGCAGGCTATCACGAGTATTGACTCGGTGATGTGGCTAGATGCTATGAGATCCGAAATGGAATCCATGTACACCAATAAAGTATAGACTTTAGAAGTTGCTCCTCCTGGGGTGAAACCAGTTGGATGCAAATGGATCTTCAAAAAGAAGATTGGTGCACTTGGACAAATGGAAACCTATAAATCTAGACTCGTTGCAAAAGGTTTTCGTCAAAGACCACGATTGGACTATGATGAAACCTTTTCACCTGTAGCTATGCTTAAATCCATTCGGATCCTGCTTGCCATTGCTGCCTTCCATGACTATGAAATCTGGCAGATGGACTTAAAAACAGCTTTTCTAAATGGACATTTAGAAGAGAGTGTTTATATGGATCAACCAGAAGATTTCTTAGAAAGTGGGACTAGCGGTAGAGTGTGCAAGTTGCTTAAATCCATCTATGGATTAAAGCAAGTATCGTGGAGTTGGAACATCTGCTTTGATGAGACAGTCAAAGAATTTGACTTTATCAAAAATGCAGATGAACCATGTATTTATAGGAAGATTGTAGAAGGAGCAGTAGCCTTCCTCGTTCTGTACGTCGACGACATACTACTGATAGGGAATGATGTCCCTATGCTACAATCAGTAAAGCTCTCTTGTCACAGAAATTCTCCATGAAATACTTGGGTGATGCAACCAACATTTTGGGCATTATGATCCATCGTGATGGATCTAATAGAATGTTGGGACTTTCACTGTCCAGGTATATTGACACTATACTAAAGAGATTTAGTATAGAAGATTCCAAGCGCGGTAATATACCCGCTTGTCACGGGATCACCCTCTCCAAAGAGATGTCTCCAAAGACTGATAAAGAGAGGGCTCGCATGGGCATTATACCCAACGCTTCGGCAGTCGGATCTATAATGTATGTGATGTTATGTACCAGACCAGATGTAGCTTATGCACTTAGTGTAGTAAGCAGGTATCAGTTTGACCCAGGTGAGAAGTATTGGATAGCGGTAAAGAACATTCTCAAGTACCTGAGAAGGACTAAGGAGATGTTCTTGATTTACGGTAATGGGGACCTCCAGGTTGAGGCTTTTACCGACTTCGGATTCCAAAGTGACAAGGATGATTCTAAATCCATTTCGGGTATTCTGTTTACCCTCAATGGAGGGGCGGTATGTTGGAGAAGTTCTAAACAGGATACCGTCGCAGACTCAACTATGGAAGCTGAGTATATAGCTGCTAGTGAAGCCGCAAAAGAGGCTGTCTGGAAGAGGAAGTTCATCTCTGAACTTCAGGTAGTTCCATCCATTGTGAATCTAATACCTTTGTATTATGATAACAATGGGGCTGTAGCATTAGCGAAGGAACCAAGGTCCCATCAGAAATCCAGGAATATCTTAAGACGGTTTCACCTGATCAGGGAGATCGTGGATCGTCAGGAGATCGAGGTACGGAGAGTGGACACAAAAGACAACACGGTAGATCCATTAACCAAGGCCATCCCTCATGCCCAGTTCGAGAGGCTGTTTGAGATGTTGGGCATGCGGTACGCCAGCAAATGGATCTAGTACAGACAGTGGGTACTCATTGCACCAATTATAGGCCTTAGTGCAAGTGGGAGATTGTTGGATATATATGCCCTAGAGGCCTTCATTGTATAGGATGTTAGGGATATGTATGTAGATGACAATCTTGCTTAATATGATAGTACGCTATTTGGTTTGACTTTATCTTAACGTGTGATATATTTTACTTTGTATTTCTAAACATGTTTATAAAACCCATAGGGTGTTTGCCTGACTACCGGCGTTGTGATGGCAGTCATACTTGTGGGAGCTAGACAGTCAATAGGCACATCCTTAGATGTCCCTGGTCGCAAGAGTATCGAGACCGAGCATCGATACTCCAGAGTAGACTAGTGTATACATATCTAGACCCTGACAAGGGGCGATGGATTGGTCCCGCAACCGTTGGTGATGTACACCTAAGATTGTATACATATGCTTACTGGGTGTGAGTACAGCGGACGGGACTCGCCGAGAACTGACTGGATGGTATTTATACCTAACGTCAGATAGCAGTTCTCAGGTGACATGTGTGCAGATAGTCCGTTGACTTAAGGTCATCATTTGTCTCGTGTGAGTTCCTACTGTGCTTTGATTACTACCCTACCATGGTTCAAAGGAATCGTGCAAACAGGTTTAAGTTGGGCACAGTCCCGAGCCACGTGGAGGCAGTGAGCGACTGTTAGGGATTCGTCTCTCCCGGTATAGGGAGTTGATATCGCACAGTGATCGGTTGGTCTTTACCATAAGTCCCTGGCCAGGGCTGATTGAGAATTACTGATGGACTGATCAGTAGATTCTCGGATGGTCTTGAGCCATGCCGGAACGACTTATACGGTTATTAGGGGTCTGACGTTCACCACACCCTAGACCATACATGCGATACTCTTAGACGAACAGACCGGACTGCGCGAATATTGTCACGGATAGGCTCAGTAAGAGTTCGGATGGGTTTCCTCATCGGCCTTCTTATCGACATCTACCTGGGGACCGTTACGTACAGCTAGTGCCGCTTGCGGTCTGTAGTTAAACCCACTGCCAGCGTAGTAGTCGATTCTTTAGAGTCCCACACAGAGATTTCCCAACTCTAGGCGAGACGATAGAGAGTTCGTACGGTTTTACGACAAGGGTTCGAACGAATACGTGTTTAAACGCACGTACGACATTCGGACAGTTTTTACTAGACGGCTTTGGTTTAAGCCAGATTCTAGTATCAGGTTATTGTATTTATACAGTATAAAGTTTTTCCTTGTTTTCACGGATAGGAGAGGCGTTCTCGTAATTATACGGGAAGCTTCTAGAAGTATGGTGACTTGAGGGTTTAGGTGGCATTGTCATTAAATGATATTGTGACTCGTTATGTGTGATTCATCATGTCATTAATGCATTATTAAATGCTTAATGACTCACATAGTGAATCACTCATAGTGCATTAATGTAGCATGATGAATATTCTCATTTATTCATTTATTCATTATCCTTCATATATCAAGTGAGAAACAATATCATTTTCATTATTCTTGTTCACCTTCTCTCTCCTCAAGCTCACTCTCTCTTCAAACTCTAATCCTACCACTCATGTGTTGAGATCAAGGATTAGAATAGACTAAACATTCCATAAGCTAACTCTATATGATCTAAGTTCCTTTGATTAGCAACTAGAGAAACTTAGTTACCTCAAGTTTGGAGGTAAAGCTTGGATTAGGGTTCTCGGGTGGATCATCTATCATTTAGAGGAGGCCGAGGAGGACGTAGAGATCGTAATGAAGAAGGACACGATTCACTAGGTATAATCTCTTTACATAGTAGCTAAGAACTTCTATGGTTGTTGTTAATTATCGTTTAGTAAAGATCTTCGGTTAGTCGATGTATGTTTAAAGAACAAGATCGTTTTTCATATTTCCGCCTCCCCGCAACTCGTGGGGTGTTGCACATCGACTTAAAAATCGAATGGTCTGGTACTGAATCATGTGAGAAAGGTTATGAAGGTATTTGTGAAGTATCGACACAGGGAATACGGGGTGAATACTAAAAAATCTGGGCGGACGTGCCAACGATAGGCAACGGTACTAACTCGCTCGAGGATCTCGAAAGGACCTATAATCTGGGACTACGCTTCCCAAAACTCAACACGCCATTCATCGGAAAAATCCATAGCAATATATGATCTCCCACTGCGAACTCAGGTCTACGTTAGCGACGGTCGGTATAAGACATTTGTCTGGACTGGGCTGCTTTCTACATGTCCTGAATCAACTGGATCATCTCCGAAGTCTCTTGACTAGCTGGGGTCTAAAAATCCTGCTCTCGCGGAGTCAGTAAAACAGGCTGGCGATCGACACAACCTACCACACAAGGCCTAAAAGTTGCTATCTGAAATGTCTCCTGATAACAGTTATTGTAGGAGAACCTTATCAATGGCAAGTGACGATCCCACAGCCAACAAACACTTAGTACGTACGCACAAGCATATCCTCCAGAGTCTGTATTATCCACTCTGTCTGACCATCATCCTCCGGATGGAAAGCCGAGCTGAAGCTCAACCAGTACCCAAGGCTTCCTGAAGCTTCTGCTAAAGATGGCTAGCGATTTGGGTGGCTCTATTGGATACAACGCATGAAGAAAGTCCTTGCAAACGCACAAACTTATCAACGAACAACTGAGCAAACTGTGTAAACTGAGCATAACCGGACAACAAACACCCAAATAGAGTCACACCCTGCCTAGACCTGGGAAGACACCACAACGAAATTCATGGTGATCTGCTCCCATTCTCACTCAAGAACGGTTAAAAGAGGTTGCAACTCTCCCGCCGGACTCAAATGCTCAAGCTTAGTTCGTCGACAAGCCAAGCGCTTCAAAATGAAATCTGAAACTTCACTCTTCGTCCATGCCCACCCGTAACTATCTCAAGTCACGTTACATCTTGGTGGAACTTGGTGAACACTAAAAGCTGACTGATGTGCCTGCTCTAGGACCTCACGTCTTTACCATCAGTATCTGGTACACACAAGCGAGTCCCGCAACGTAGCACACCCTGGTCATCAATCAAGAACTCCGAATACCCCACCGAACATGCTCAAGAATTCCTGACAAATGGGCATCGGCGGGCTGTGCCTCACTAAAACGATTAAGTAGAAGTGGATGGGCGCGGACGTGAGAAAGCTGTCCCCTGATGGAAGCGAACTCAAACTGTACTCAGCTGTCGCACAAGAACTGTAAATCTCCAGAAGACTGTCTCTGAACTGTGCACAACTGGAATAAGCTACTCCAAGGCCTACGATTCAAAGCATCAGCTACCACAATCGCCTTACCACAGTAATAAAGGATCTCATAATATCAATCCTTCACAAGCTCCATCCTACGGCGTTGTCTCAACTTCAGATCCCGCTGCAGGAAGATTAAGCTCAGGTGGTCTGTGAAAATCTGGCACGACTCTCCGAAGAAGTAGTGTCCCTAAATCTCCAGCGCAAGACCACCGCGGCCATCTCCAGATCATGAGTGGGATAAATCCTGCTCATCCTTCCTCCAACTGTCGAGAAGCATAAGCGATAACTCTATCATGCTACTTCAGTACACAATCGAGCCCCACTCGCGAAACATCACAATAAACGACAAAGTCGCCCGATCCAGAAAGCAAAGATAGAACTGGTGCAGTCGTCAACCGAGTCTTCAACCGCTGAAAACTCAGCTCGCATGCCTCAGTCTAAAGAAAGGGAACCTCCTTCCTTCTCAGTCCGGTCAGCGGTGCAGCGATACAGAAGAAATCCTGCATGAAACAGTGGTAAAAACCGACTAAGCCCAAAAAGTTGCGGACCTCTATCACTGAAAAGGTCTAGGCCAAAGCTGTACGGCCTCGATCTTCGTCGGATCCATACGAATACCGTCTCCCATAACCACATGACCTAGGAAATCAACACTATCAAGCCTGGAGGAATACTTCGAGAATTTAGCAAACAGCTAGCACCCTTTCAATGTCTGTAAGGAAATCCTCAAGTGCTACACATGTTCCTCACGACTCTTGTAATATACCAGAATGTAATCAATAACACAACAATACACTGGTCGAGGAACGACCTGAATAATCTGGTTCATCACATCCATGGATGCTGCTAGGGCATTGGTGAGTCCAAACGACACCACCAAAACTCATAATGCCTATAACGCGCACAAAAGCATTCTTCGGAATGTCATCACTCCAAACCCGCATCTAATGATGACCAGATCCCAAATCAAACATAGAAAAATGTCTCGCACCCTGGAGCTGATCAAAGAAGTCGTCAATACGAGGTAAAGGATGCCTAATCCGCACAGTAACTCGGTTCAATTGACGATCAATCAATACACAACCTCAAACGGCCGTCCTTCTTCTTGACGAACAGAATAGGAGCTCCCCAAAGCGAAACACTTGGACTTACAAGTCCCCCTATCTAGCAACTCTGAAGCTGATCTTTAAGCTCTATAAACTTCGCCGGATCATCTGGAACAACGTCAAAAAATATCGCCCAATAGAAACCCGGTCCAAAGAATCCAATGTGGCTCTGGTATCACGAATGAAATCCAAGAATCCTCGACATCTTCTCCTCAAAATCTGACCAGCGAAAAAGGCTGAAATCAAGCTGTGAGGGGCGGCACCACGGTCTCCCTGCACAACAAGAACTGACTCGCCGGAAAAATAGAACCTGACAATCTTCTTGCGGCAGTCCACAAACGCATAGCAAGTAGCTAAACAGTCCATGCCCAGGAGAACGTCAAAGTCCAACATATCAACAAGGATCAATTCGACGGACGAATCTCTATCTCCTATTCGGTTGGCACTCGACCTAAACACGTATCGCGCAACAAAAGAATTGCTAACAGGAGTAAAGACAACAAACGGCTGATCTAACATACACGACTCTCGGCCCAACCATGGAACGAAGTGTATAGAACAAACGAGTGCATAGATCCCGAATTAAACAAAACATGCTCATCAGAAGATCATGCGAAAATATTACCTGAAAACTCTGCATTTGACGCCCGCGCGTCCCGATGAGTAGAAGCAAACGGTTGTGCTTGCCCTCTATCTGCAACTGGCTGTCCTCCTCCTCTGCCATCCTGTACTCTCGGAGCAAACCCTCTGTGACCACAACCTCTCTGAACAAAATTCTGACGCGGATCCACAATAGGCACAAAAGACGACTCTCCCTGAGGTGAAGGTGATAAGGTAACATAAGGTACTGCTGCCCTCCTCTAGCTTACCAAGGTACAATTCCTGACGAGGTGATGGAAACTCCCACACCGAAAACATCCATACGATGGCGGCTGATCCTCCTGGGGATAAGAGCTAAACGACTGTCCTCGTCCCAAGCCTCTGCTACTCCCACGACATGCACGAAAACTGTCACGGCGACTAAGCATCTGTCTCTCGGCTGATACACCTGTACGAGTGCTCCTTGGTTCTGGAACTCCTAAGGTTTCGGGAACACGCTCCTCATCTAGTAGGGATGTGTACACTGCTGCTGCATACATGACACAATGCGGTGTGCTGATAGCAAGGAATAACTGGGTAACATGGGTGGTAACCTCCTGTCGCTGCACTCGACTGGCCTCAACCAATGATCCCATCATTTGGCGCATATCCTGCATATCTGCCTCAAGCCTAGAGATATGATCTATCGAAGATAGATCAAACTGCTGCTGAACAACGAGCGTATCGTCCGGGTCAGTCCTCGTCCTAAACGAGTCAACTCTGACCTCGGCTCTTGCTGTCTCTCTCCGTGCCCTCGTAGTCTTCAGCGGTATAATGGATAGAAATGGAAACAGGATTCGATACGAACACGGAAATTGAATCACAAGGATATATATAATCATGGAAGGAATTTCAAGCAATAAGTACTTAAGTCACTTATGCGGAGTACTGTGTCGTAAGTATGCCGTGGACATACACTCGCTACGTCACTCTGCTTAAGCTACTTACTCATCATACCAATGTCAACATACACTCCGAAAGGTAAAACCTAGCGCTTTGATACCAATTTTGTCACGACCCGAAATTTGTCACGTGACGGCCCTTAAACCACGTAATGTCCACAGGCGTAACGCAATCTAAGTAAGCCGAAAACCCAGCAAATCTAAACCATCAAAAGTAGTATGCTATAAGAACATTGTCAAAAGCTTTTGCGAATCTTAAGTAAAAATTCTTTAAAGTCCAAATTTACTTTTCTAAAAATTTCGGCAGCACCTCCTTTATAAAAACAATCCCCGAAAACGGGTACAACATAGAATATAAATAAAGCATCCCAAACGGGAGCGAATCACGCCCAACGGCGGAAATAACCACCACGACATATATACGACGCTGTAGCGAAGAAATGGACGATATAAAGTGACAACAACATAAAAGACATCCAGAGTCACAAAATAATACAACATCGATCCTCACAACTCGTCTTTAAGTGAAATACATGAAGGTGGTAGATGGAGAGTACTAGATCCAACAAAAGATATACATGGTACATAAACGGATAACCGCGAAACCCACCTAGAGCAAAAGGCCTCACAGCCAACTATAGCGGTATCCACCAAAGTAGAGATAATATGAAGCCCTACCGCGACTACTCTGAGGGTCAACCCTGCAAAACACTGTGGCACAACGGGGGTGAGTTGCCAACTCATGAATAGTAAATAACATAAGCAGGTAATCGTAGGTATGCAAGTACTACGATAATCTATCACATGCAAGCTGATAGCAATAAATGGCAATATGTATATGCAATAGTCAAGAAAGGTACTCTATCAGGTAATACTAATACATGAAGCAATGCATATCAAATAAATACTGAGTATGGGATATAATATGTCATCCTCAGAGAATCCTCATCATGGCAGGACCAATGTCCATCAAGGCAATCTAAATCCCAAAACCAAAGGCACCGCATCCTTAGACCGGCCATCATATACTGTAGGTCTCATGGAACCTGAGTGTCCAACATCGACACCCGAAAACATCATGAAAACTAGCGTCCGGCATCGACACGTAAATCCTCATATATTAGGCTCTGTCTACGGGATCGGCCCGCGGGCTTCGGCGGAACGGGTCGGCCTATATCCATCTCATGACTCCGGTCGGTATCCTCCAGATAACCACCGAGTCCAAATACTATCACCGGTAGGCAGTGCACCACCCCTGCCAGGTTCATCGGCTTATCCATCGACATCCATTTCTTGCCCCGGAGGACCATACCGGGTCCACCATTTAGTCGCATATGGCCTCGTCCACTTCTCGCATCGGGTTTCTAACACAAGTCTCAGCACCGAGAAAACTCATGGTGGACGCACTGAAATATCAAATCAAGAGAAACCGGGTTTTCAAATAATACATAAATTCTTGAAATGCCCCCACGATTATCAAATCCATAAAACACAAGAAATCCATATCTCAATGCGTAAATCCATGAAATCTGATGTATGCAACATAAAACAACAATATGAGTATATTAATGGAAAACTTCTCTTTTAAATGAATACAGTTTTAAAATATATCATGCTGTTCCCAATTCCTCCGAAATAAAGTGCAGAATCATATGAGGTGTACATGTAACTATAGCAAGATATGTGTTTCTACTTGTAAGCAGGTAATCATGATGCATTTCATAAGTGCAATAGTACAATAATCAACGTCTCAATGTCAAATGACAACACAATACCACTTAAGGGTATATGTAGATATAACAAGGTATGTTGGTGTGCATGTAAGTATGTATGCATGATGTACATGTAGCTATATCTCATATGTGTATATACCTGTCAATTATGATGTAATACCCTATAGGTATATGTGTAGCTACAACATGTAGGCAAAGCAAGGCATATGTGTAAGCATGTAGGTATATAGGTATCCTACCTTTCATATGCACAATGGAATAAGAATCAATGTCTCAATTGTTCCTAACCAATACAATATCACGTATGTATATGTGTTAGCTATTTCTCATATGCACAATAGAAATAAGAATCAAGTCTCAATGTCCCTAACCAATACAATATCACGTATGTATAGGTGTAAGCATGTAGGCATAGTAAGGTATATGTGTATGCTATTTTTCTTATACACAATGGAATTAAGGATCATGTCTCAATGTCCCTAACCATATAATATCACATATATATGGGTTGTGCGTGTCTTGGCAATTATCGACTGAGTATGTGGCATACAATTAGTGCTCGCGCAACATGAATCGTCAATAATAGTGCAGTGTCCAATGGGTACAAGTCCCAGCACAACAAGTAATAATATGAAATGAAATTCATGCACAATCTCTATATGTGCAATATTTGTAACTAATAATCATGTCATATAATCCAACCCAGAAGCATAATGCCATGCGGGCGATTCCCATGTATATGTTAAATCTACTCACCGATGATCTCGAGCTAGTGTTAATCCGACCACCTGCTTCCTTTTCTTCGCAGCGTCCGAAGTCTTTACTTGCGATCCTAAATTTCATAAACACAACACATTAGACTAAATATCTTGCGTCGACACAAAGACAATGAAATGCAAGGATAACGTCCACAAGAAAAACACACTGTGCACTTAGTGCACAAAAAGCATAAAATATTGGCACAACCTCAGCCAGGAACGCTAAACTACGCAACCACGAAGCCTAGACCCCGATCGTACCAATCGCGCATTCACAACACAATAAATACACTGGATGATAATATATATAACATCACAACGTCAATTGAAACCTATGCCTAATTTAACCGAAAACCTAGTAAGCAACTTTGCATCATCTTAGCTCAAGACTAGAAGTTCAACCAAAACTAGTATCCACAATCATCACATAATAGCTTGATTAAACCACCCAAACCCTTACTAGAATTTTAATCTCACCCAAATAAGATTTAGTAAAAGCTAGTTTGCAATTAAGCTTGATTAGACAATTAGGAAAAATAACAATTAACAATTTCACAATTAGGTTAAGTTTTCCTTGTCTAAACAACTCACTTAACCATTACAATTAATCAAAATCCTAACTTGATCTTCAAAACCTTTTCTTGAATTTCTAAACATGCAAATTAAAGACATAATTAAACATCTAATAAACTAGATAAGGTATTTAAACAACAACTAAAGCTTAGGGATATGATTTTATACTTCCACTTGATTCACAAACTTGCAAAAAGATTTCCAAAATAGCCTTCAAAATGCTAACTTTCATGAAGATCCATGCAAGATTAAGGCTAAAGAATAATGGGTATGGATTTGTATTTGAGTTTGTGGGATTATTTGATAATTTTTGATGATTTATTTGAGCTTGAAGAAGTGAAAATGGGGTGAAAAAGAAAAGAGGGCAGCAAGGGGGGAGTTCGGCCACTTCAAGAAGAAAAAAGAATGATGTGGAAGTGTGTGGAAAAACCCTAGGTTAAAACACATTAAAGCTCATTTACTATATGCCACCTCTTAATCTTTTTAATTAGAATTTCCTTAAACCTTCTAAATATCTAGATATTTTCCAAGATATTTTCAAAGAAGTCAAACTTGCTTAATCTAGTGATTAAGTTAGCATGGATTCACATTATCATAATTAACCCAATCCAAATTATAATTACCGCTAATTAAGTGCATAATTAAAAGCTTATAATAATATTTTAATTAAGGAAAAATATTTAAGTGAACTAAAATTTACAAGTGACCAACTAAATACCACAACTACCAATTTCCTAGTTAAAATTGGTTCAGTGAATTCAATAAAGATAAATGATTACTTCTAGGTTTTTCCGGAAAACACAATTTATTTTACCTATTAACGGAAAATTCGCCTAAACGATTTCTAAAACGTTACACAATAACAGTTATTGGACGCTTAATGGTTGGAACCTTGTTCATCTCGTGAACAAGAAATGCCCAGACGGCTACTTTGGCAGCATCAATGGCAGCAATGTATTCAGCCTTTATCGTCTAGTATGTCACGGTATCTATCTTGGAACTCTTCCAACATGCCGTCTCTCCACTGAGGGTAAAGACAATGCCTGTGACTGACTTTCTGTCGAACTTATCACTTTGGAAGCTGGAACGAAGAACTTTCTTTTAGTGCTTCTCATGTACTTAAGATTATCTTTCACAGCTTTCCAGTGATTCTCCCAAGATCCGATTGATTTCTGATCACTACACCAAGTGAGTCATCTACATCTGGTCTGATACATAACATCGCATACTCTAATAGAGCCTACTGCCGAAGCATAGGGTATCCCTTATATGCGAGCTCTTTCCAAATCAGTCTTGGAAGAAATCTTTTTGGAGAGAGTGATTCCCCAGTAAGTAGGCGAACCACCACGCTTAGAATCTTCCATACTAAATGTTAGGTTTACCTAGCACCCTATGTAGAGTTTGGAAGCATCACATGTCACAAAGTTCAAATTTTTACGGTGCTAAGCAAGCATACATAGGATCGATCCTAGAAAATTAGGGTTTCTAAACAATAAAGGCAACAAAGACTAGGGTTTCGAGACTACAGTCTTTGTAGCTCCCTTTGCTAGACTCTTTGGCTTCTTGGGTGTTAGAGGAAGGTTCTCTTGAAGTCTTCTAACGTCCACGACGATCCACCCGAAGCTCCTAGTCCAAGCTTGCAACTTCACTTTTCAAGAGGAGAAATGAAGAGAACACTCTAAACAAGTGGGCTCAACTAGTGTAGAATGATATTGTGGATCTAATACTTACTTCAAAAGCTTTTCTTGATGTGTGCTTTGCTCACTATAAGAAACTAGAGAGCAATGGAAGAAGGAGGAGGAAGATGATGGCTTTTCTTTTTGAAGAAGAAAAAAGATTAACCTTAGAAAAGAAATGAAAATATATCTATATATATTTATTTCTTCTCATCTCAAACTATGGTTAGAATATGAAGATATTATTGTATCATAGTTTAAAACACCTAAGGAAAAATAACCAAGGGTTAATTAGTGGGTGACCATGGTAAGATGAAGAAGAGTGTAGAAACAATCCAATAATTAACCCATTTTCTTTCCTTTGATTTTAGTATAAATACAATAATAATCCATATTAAAAACCATGGTGTGAGTCTTATATTGCCATCATATTCCATGTATAAGCAACCATGATAGATGATGTATGTATGTATGTATGTATGCACATCCATATGTGCAAGAAACTAGAAAGAAAGAAAGAAAAACTTACATGCATGCATACATCAATCATATATAAGAAAAGGTTTTAAGTGAGAAAACTAATGGTTAAATGATAAATCAACACTTGATTTATCAATCCGGCCATATCACATATGACCCCACCAAAAGTAAGCCGCCCGATCAATGTACGGTATCCTATACGCGCATTTTAATCGGGTCCATGCGCATATCGCATACGCGAATCAAAACGTTTTGCCTGGACTAGGTAACTCCTTTGTGGGACTCTAAGACTCGTCAATATGCCGGCAGTGGGTGATGATCATATCAAGCACCCCCAAGCCGCAAGCGGTCAGCTAAACGTAACGGCCACCCGGGTATTGAGCGATCTGAAGAAAACAAGAGAACCTGCTACAACTCCCGTCGAGCCAACCGGCAACACTACCGTACAGTCCGATCTCTTCGTCAGATATGCTGCATATTGAGCCTAGGGATGGTCACGTCGACCCCAATAACTCAATAAGTCATTCCGGTGAATGGTCTATAACAGATCGAGAAAGTACTGATAACACTTATCAGCAAATCTCAGCAGCCCTGGCTAGGGACTTACTGATATAACCAGTCGGGCACAGCACAGCATCAACTCCCAATACCGGGAGAGACGAAACCCCTCCTATCGCTCATTGCCTTCGTGTGTCTCGGGACTGTACCCAACGGCCACCTGTTTGCATGACACAGTAAAGCCGTGATAGGGTGGCAATCAAAGTACAGTGGGAGAACACACAAGACTCTATAACGATCTCGGGTCTACAGACTAACCTGTACCCGTGTCACCTGAGAACTGCTATCCGACGATAGATATAATTCCATATAAGAGTTCTCGGTGAGTCCGTCCAGTGTACCCAGTCGCCACTGAGCACTCGTATATGATCTTGATGTCAAACATCGATGAATGTTGGAACATTCATCGCCCATCGTTTGGGTCTAGTATCATATACGCTAGTCTAATCTGGTATATCAATGCCCCATCTCGATATACCTACGACTAGGGACTTTCCAGGATATGCTTATAGACTACAGATGTCCCACTAGTATGATCTCCATCATAACACAGCAGTCAAGCCGATATCCTCAGGGCTTTATCAGCATGTATGAATGAATAAAAGCATGATCAAATCAACATGTCAGATAAAGAAGAACCAGATAGCATACTATCATGTTGAGCAAGAATGTATACTGAATATATATACATGTACAAATACATCCACTATCATATAATGGCCTCTAGGGCATACATATATCCAACAATCTCCCACTTGCACTAAGGCCAGTTATTGGCGTATCTCATACCCAACATCTCAAAAAGTCGGTCATGCTGCGACTGAGGGAGGGCCTTGTTGAATGGATCCGCGGCGTTATACATTGTGTCTACTCTCCTAATCTCGATCTCGCGGCGATCTACAATCTCCCGGATCAAATGAAAACGCCTCAGGATGTGTCTGGAGCGCTGATGGGATATGGGCTCCTTGGCTAACGCCATAGCCCCATTATTATCACAATACAAAGGTATTGGATCAATAATGGTTGGAACTACTCCTAGCTCCGAGACGAACTTCTTCATCCAGACGGCTCCCTTGGCGGCATCATTCGCAGCAATGTACTCAGCTTCCGTCGTAGAGTCTGCAACGGTATCCTGTTTGGAACTCTTCCAACATACAGCCCCTCCATTGAGGGTAAATACAAACCCAGAGATAGATTTGCTGTCGTCATTATCGCTCTGGATGCTCGAATCGGTAAAGGCCTCCATTTGGAGATCTCCATTACCATACACCAAGATCAATTCTTTAGTCCTTCGCAAGAACTTAAGAATGTTCTTCACAGCTGTCCAGTGATTCTCCCCTGGGTTAGATTGATACCTGCTTACAACACTAAGTGCGTAAGCTACATCTGGGCGTGTACATAACATCGCATAAATTATAGATCCTACTACCGAAGCATAGGGTATAATACTCATGTGAGCTCTTTCTTCATCGGTCTTTGGGCAAGAATCCTTGGAGAGAGTGACCCCATGGCAAGCGGGTAAGGCACCCCGCTTGGAGTCTTTCATACTAAACCTTTTTAGGATGGTGTCAATGTACCTGGTTTGGGACAATCCCAATAACCTTTTGGATCTATCCCTATAGATCCTTTTGCCCAGAATGTATGTGGCATCACCTAGGTCCTTCATGGAGAACCTCAGTGATAAGAAAGATTTGACCGACTGTAGCATAGGAATATCATTTCCTATCAGAAGAATGTCGTCCACGTACAATACGAGGAATGTGACAGCTCTCCCTACAGCCTTCTTATAAACACAAGGTTCAACTGGATTTTTGATGAAATCAAACTCTTTGATGACATCATCGAAACAGATGTTCCAACTCCGTGATACCTGCTTTAACCCATATAGGGATTTAAGCAATTTACATGCTTTCCCGCTGCTCCCACTGTCAATGAAGCCCTCTGGCTGATCCATATAAACGCATTCTTCTAAATTTCCATTTAGAAATGCGGTTTTAACGTCCATCTACCAGATTTCATAGTCGTAGTGAGCAGCAATAGCAAGTAGGATCCGAATGGATCTAAGCATGGCTACGGGAGAAAAAGTCTCGTCATAGTCCAAACCTGGTCTTTGACGAAAGCCCTTCGCCACAAGTCTTGCCTTATAGGTCTCCACCTGCCCATCTACACCAATCTTTCTTTTAAAGATCCATTTGCACCCTACAGGTTTTACCCCAGGGGGTACGTCCAAAGTCCATACTTTGTTGGTGTACATAGACTCCATTTCGGATCTCATGGCATCCAGCCACTTCACAGAGTCTCTACTCGTAATAGCTTGCTGAAAACTGGTAGGATCATCATCATCCATGATGCAGTCTTCTCCATCACCATCAATGAGGAAACCGTAGTACCTCTCTGGTGGGCTAGAAGTCCTACCAGACCTACGGAGTGGCCGAGGTTCCTCAGTTTCTATTTCAACACCCGGTTCAACCAAATCGTCATTTGTAGTTTGTGTTTCTAGAACCTCTTCTAGATCCCCTACCTTGCCATCATCTTTATCTGTGAAAAACTCTTTTTCTAAGAATGTAGCATACTGAGAAACAAACACTTTTTGTTCCTCTTTGTGTTAGAATAGATATCCATAAGAATTATTTGGATATCCCACAAAGTTACGCATGACTGACCGTGTCTCGAGTTTTTCCGGATTCTACTTTTTAACATAGGCCGGGCAACCCCAAATCTTAATTCTCTTAAGAGATGGTCTCTTCCCAAGCCATATCTCATATGGCGTGGTAGACACGGTTTTGGTTGGAACCCTGTTTAGTAGAAACGCTGCAGTCTCCAATACATGCCCCCAAAACGAGACTGCTAACTCAGCGTCACTCATCATGGACCGGACCATATCTAATTGGGTCCTATTCCGTCGTTCTGACACACCGTTGTGCCGTGGTGTGTAAGGAGAAGTGAGCTGAGAGAGAATCCCATTCTCTTTTAGGAAGTTTGCAAATGCTGTACGGAGATACTCACCACCTCGATCTGATCGAAGCATCTTTATACTCAAGCCGGTTTGTTTTTCTACTTCTTATTTATATTCAATGAATTTCTCGAAAGCTTCGGACTTGTGCTTTAATAAAAATACATGACCGAATCTTGAGAAATCGTCAGTGACTGTAATGAAGGATGAAAAACCGCCTCTAGCCTGTGTAGACATTGGCCCACATACATTACTATGTATGAGGCCTAGGAGCTCAGTTGCTCTTTCTCCGTGTCCGGTAAACGGAGTTTTGGTCATTTTACCCTTGATACAAGACTGGCAAGTCGCATAAGATTTATATTCAAAGGAGTTTAAATATCCATCTTTGTGTAACTTGTTTAGTCTTGTTTCGTTAATATGACCAAGTCTACAATGCCAAAGAAAAGTTTCATTTAATTCTGAAAGTTTTCTTTTATTAGTGTGTTGTATACTGAAAACTGTGTGTTGATTTAGGACATATATTCCGTTATAAAGCGTACTATACCCAACCAACATTTGATTCAGGTGAATGTTCATAACATTGTTCTGCAATACAAAATTATATCCTTCATTGTCTAACAAAGAAACGGATATTATATTACAAAGCATACTTGGTACAAAATAACATGGATTCAAAACCAAAATACATCCAGATGGCAACCCCAAGTGATACTCTCCCACTGCGACTGTATGTACATTGGAACCATTTCCAACGCGGAGACTATGGTCACCTGTCTTCAAAACTTTGTTATTTCTCAGCCCCTGCATAGAATTGCAAATGTGAGAACCTGAACCGGTATCCAATACCCAGGAAGCAGAGTTTATTGAAAAACAGTTTTCTGTCACAAACGCACCTGAAGCAGAAGCATCCCTATGCTTCTTCTTGAGATTTAAGTACTCCGTGCAGTTGCGCTTCCAATGTCATGTCATGTGGCAATAAAAAAAATTCGCCTTTCCCCGAGTCTCCAGCTTTGGACTTTTCCTTTCCCTTCACCTTTTTAACTCCACCCTTAGGATTGGTGGGCTTCTTCTTTTTCTTTCCCTTGGCCTTAGCTTTCGGGTGAGAAGAGGAAGACTGTCCAACAGTCATAACGGGAGTTTTTACTGATTTCATAGTGCTCTCTGCACTTCTTAACATATTAAGGAGTTCAGGGAGTTTCTTCTCCATGCCATGCATGTTGAAGTTCACTATGAACTGAGCAAAGGTGGAGGGGAAGGACTGCAGAATAATATCTATATATTGTTCATTGTCCATTGTCCATCCATGGTCCTCAAGCTCTTCTATAAGAGCTATCATCTTCAGAACATGGTCTCCTACTGGTGTGCCAAGGGCTATTTGCATCTGAAACAATTTCTTTGATGCTTCGTATCGTAATACGCGGGATTGCTCTCCATACAACTCCTTTGTATGGAGCAATATACCGTGAATGTCCATATCCTCATGCTGCTTTTGATGTGTGTTGTCCACCGATGCAAGCACGAGGCATTTGGCCGTGGCACAGTCAGCGTCCCATGTCTTGCGGACTTCAATGTCCGCAACTGAGGATTCTGGACCTGGGACGGCCGGAGCTGAAGCCGTGAGGACATATGATACTTTATCATAAGTCAAGGCTATTTTCAGATTCCTCAGCCAGGCTTTATAATTGGTCCCATTCAGTTTGTTTTTATCTAGTAGAAGCTGAGTCCAGTCATGGGTATCTGCCATTAAGAGAGAGAAAAGAATACACTCAGCGAAAGCTCTTGCATAGATCCGATTGGTTATTATCTTGTCTAATCGATGTTTCCCACTGCTTTTATCGAGTTTTTCTTTCAAACCTTAAAAAGAAAAACTAGCCAGGATTAATTATAGTCTACAACTTCGCTAACCGTTCAGCCAGGCCAGTGTCGGTACTTGAAGGAGGTTCCCCGTGCTTTTGCACGGACCTAATTATAGTAAACCTCGTTTTCCAAGAGGTGGAGCCCCGTTAACACCTTTCTAGACACCTAATGAGTTAGCTAATTGTAAACTGTAAAACTCTCTTAGGAGCAACTATTGCCCACAGTGGGATCGGGATCCAACCATCACATGGAAGGTATGCAATCTCATTGCAAATTTCAACTATTGAAATTCCCGATGTGGTTTTTACCCCTAGTACTTATGACCTTAACTAAGGTCAACAAATCATAAGTACCAGTCAATTTCTACCCGTCATTTCTTGATTAATTAGACCCACTCATATGACCCTTAACTATGGTCAACAATGTCATAAGAATGTCCTAATTAATCTGCATCATATGCAATGTAGGAAGACATCACTTAGCTACCGTACACTACGCCTTAACTATAGTCAACAAACGTAGCACGAATACTAAGTACTCTACTTCCTAAAATGACGGAGGGTTGCGGATGATTTATAAGAAAATCCTTAACGCTTTGAACTTGATATCTTTGTAGAATCAAATGGTTTTCAAAATGAGTGGCTTAAGCTCCGCAGTTTTGAAATATAGCTTTTTCATAAATAGCCGAGTGGTTTTCAAATCCGATTCTACAACATCTCTTTAGGTTTATTTTCTTTACATTAATCACATTAATGTAATCCCATCATTTAAGTCCTTAAGCCAATCACAGAAAAGAATCAAAAATAACATGTACGCTTATGCCATCCGCATTCGCCGCAATGTTCCGTTATGCACCGTTAGGTTACTTAACTAACGGCATACCGGGACGGGACTAGCGCGGGTGTAAAACATAAGCAACGTCTACTATATATCATATATATAATATGTCATTCGTCTCAGATATCACAGAACACAGGCAGCAGAAACATAGATATAATGAGGGATATACTAGGACGTCCGTATTTAGTATTTAGCCAGAATAGAAAATACGGATTCCACAGTCGCGATGAATAGCCAAGCCCACACCCTGGACCCCTACGTGAGCGGCAAGCGTGTCACGACCCGCAGGGTACGGAACGTGAATGGCACTTAAGTTTACGAAACGTCTAAAGACGTCCGTAAAATAAGTAA
Source organism: Agapanthus africanus (assembly GCA_030015575.1). NCBI lineage: Eukaryota > Viridiplantae > Streptophyta > Magnoliopsida > Asparagales > Amaryllidaceae > Agapanthus > Agapanthus africanus. Next base: position 421,966,280 of record CM057344.1, read on the forward strand.
GCCAAAGCCCAGAAAAACCAAACCAAATAAGCAAAAGAGTGAAGAGAACCCAATCAATTGGAAACAAGTTTATCAATAAGTCATATAAAACCCTTTTTGAAAACAATATCAATTTTTCCGAAAATTTCGGCAGAGTCTCCTTTGTAAATACTGGCCCCCAAAATGGGTACAACAAAAATATATATGAATCCAACAAATAAGGCATCCCCAAGCGGGAGCTAGCTCTTCGCCACAAGGCGGTCACAAATCCCACGCAAAATAAAGCAACAACATGCGAAATAATCATAATGAAGCATAAGAAAAACAGCATGTCGACTCAAGTGAGCTCGACCCCAAAATACAGCATAAAAGTCCACAAACCTCACAGTCTCATCTCTAGGTCAATATACAATAATACTGGTAGATACAGTAGATGGAGTGCACTAGATACAAAGAATATACAAGGTGGTACAAAAATAATGATATAACCCACCTAAGAGCAAAACCTCGAGTCCAGGCAAAGGAGGCAAAAGAACAAGTGCGCCCGCCGCTACTGTACTGACGGAGCGGACCTGCAAAAGGCTGTGGCACAACAGGGGTGAGTTGCCAACTCGTGAGTAATAAATAACATCTACAAAGGCTATCGTATGCATGCACACAAGCATCCTAGCATCTAAAATACAGGTATGACTGGATGCACTAGCAGATGTGTATACAACATCAGTGTACTAATATGTATGCAACATGAATATCTGAGGTCTCAAAAGGTATATATAAGAAACATTTTATCTCTTTTTGTTTTTGAAACTCTTTTAGAATGCCAGCATAATACTCAAAGAATCGACGAGAACCGGTGTCCAGCAACGACACCTAAAAGCTGTCTCAAATCTCATAAATCCATGTCATAGTGTCTCTGGCCTCAGCCATCCGGCTGACCCATCTCAATATCAATATCTCATCCTCTCGCGGCCTCGGTCGGTATCCTCTGGATATCCGCCGTGCCCAATGAAGTCACCGGTAGGTAATCCGTCCCCTGCCAGGCTCATCGTCAGCACCACGAGCTTCTTGTCCCGGGGTACCCTACCGGGCCCACTATGTACCCGAGACGGTTCATCCAACTCCTCGAAACGGGTCTCGAAAACCACAGCAAACTCATGGTGGACGACACTTACATCACTAGAAAACCGCAATTTACATATTTTAAAAATATAATAAGTTTAGAAATTTTTGCGGTTTTTCCCCGAAATCCAGAAATATCATAAAATCTCAAGAAATCCTCATAAGTGCATATGTCAACGATAATGAATGCATATGGTATCAATAATCAAGTTGCGATGTGTGATTAATAGATTAGGCATGAACAAATAATATGATGAAGTACATGCACATGAATAGCAATCCTACGATTTCATTTTAAGGAATTAAAGGCAATAGCATAAGTTTAAGTATCAATTAGTAAAAGGTTTCAATTTAAAAGGTTATCTGGTGTGGTGGCATGGCAATTACCAGGGTGTGTGTGTAAGCATGAATAGTGCTCGTGCTGCATATAAAAACCCTGGCAATGGTGCAGGTGTCCTATAAAATGGTTTCGTATAGGTATGTCAATATAGGGCATGAATGTAGCAAATAATCATACAAGTATTACACCCCTAATTACTAACATTACTAGGAATCTTTTAAGTTACTAAAACTATCGGGCGGCTTGCGCCATCCAACGATAGTCCCCCGTAGATGTTACATCTACTCACCGGAATCCCTAACTAGCTGTGTCCAATCACCGCTTTCCCCTTTCGTGTCGCGTCTGACGTCTCCGCGACCGAACCCGGAATTTACATCAATACCAAACATAAGGTTACCTATCAAGACTGACGCAAAACCCAAACGAAAATACTAATGTTCACTAGCTAGGTACAATGTGCACAAGGTGCGCGGAACATACGCGAAAATCGCAAAAACTGCCAAAAATCGCCGATTTGGTCGCTCGGCAAAACTAAAACCCGACCACTCAAAAATCCGCACACACGCATCCTAAATGTCATAGGATACGCTAAAAATGTCATCAAGACATCGCAATTAATTCATCACAACATTTTAGTAAAAACTAGTAAGCTAGAATAGCAATTAGGTGCAAACATCGACAATAGCGACAAAGTTATCACGGTCCAACACAACCACCCAATCCACACAACTAGTTAGCCACAAAAAACACAAATTTTAACTTATTTACCATGCTACAAAACCCACATTCCATACACAAACCTCTTCTTGAATTTGGTAATTAGCAATCTTAATGAAAATTTCACACAAGCTTAACATAGATTAGCATAATATGAAGCCACTTAAGCAAAGTAACCTTAAAGATTGGTTTAGTAATTAACTAGATATCTAATTAGCTTTAATTAACTAAATAATGGTTCCTAAAAACCCTAGTTTAACTCTAACCATAAACCTTTAAAAACTAGATTAGAATCTAACACTAAATTAACACTAGATTTTAGCCCAATTAGCAATTTAACCACTTAGATTAAGCTAACAAAATAACTAGATAACAAAATAGCTTAATTAATCTCTTAATGGTGATCTAAACCCTAAATTAATTTCAAACCACAAACTTTAAAAAACTAGTATGCAATTAACACTAAAATTAACACTAAAACAATTTTCAAAGTTCTAATTAGCATACTTTAACTACAATGTAACCATTTGATTAGAAGTTATACCTCAAAAGTTCAAACCCTATGTTGCTAAAGCCTCCCAAGATGCCATCTTTCTCCAAGATTTGAGCCAATTTGGGTTTGAGAAGAGAGGGAATAAGGTTTTGCTTTGAAATTGTAAAGGATTTGTTGATTTTTGATGGTTTTTAAGATGAATTTGTGAACAAAATAGAGAGGAAAATGAAGGGGGGAGGAGCTGATGATTTTCTGGACAGAAATGAGGGAGAGGGGAGTGGTGTGGGTGTGGGAAAAAGTCTCTAGTCAAACTCCCCCAAAGTCAAAGCACCATACCCTATTTAACAATTCAAAAACCTTTAAAAAAACCCTCATTTCCACACAAAAACACAAGTCAAAGAGCATGGAATTTTTTTTCCCCATGTGCTACTGGAAATGGCCGGCCTAGGGTGAGGGAGAAGTGAGAGGGAGTGCACAAAAAAAATTTTTATGCAAAAAGACACCCTATAAGTCCAAAATTGCAAGTTTAAGCTTAAATTCAATAAATTTCGTTTTCTATAATAAAAATTAGTTAAAAATCAAAATAAAGTACTAAAAATTTATGTTACAACTAGATTTTAATTAACATAATTTTAAAGATTAAAATTAGCCCGGAAAAATTTGTATTTATCGCTAATTTAATGTATTTTCTTACCGGCTTAAAATAATGTTAAAAAATTGAAAAATAGGGAAAAATTTTTAAATGCCCAAAATTTAATAAGTAACTCATTAGCTACTAAAAACAAGCAATTACCTATCCATTTTAGGTATAATTAGCCCTAAACTGCAAAATAACAAAAAAAGACGGTTTTCGGAAAAATACCGAATTTTCACCGATTTTCAGGAAAACACCAAAATGACTTTTCAAGGCGCTACAATCTTCCCCTCTTAAAGAAATTCGGTCCCCGAATTTAAAAATATAACTACGCGTACCTTCTAAGAGATGGGGATATTTCTTCCTCATCTCGCCCTCGGTCTCCTAGGTAACCTCCTCGCTGCTCGGGCTACGCCAAAGGAACTTGACGGTTGGTATAATCTTCGACCTCAACTTCTTCACTTGCCGATCCAGGATGGCCACCGGCTGCTCTGCAAAAGAAAGGTCGCGGTCTAGCTGGACTGTCGGGTGCTGAATCGCATGCGAAGGGTCGTGAATGTACTTGCGGAGCATCGAAACATGGAAGACGGGGTGAACATCGGGAAAGCTGGGAGGAAGAGCCAAACGATATGCAACAGCGCCGACACGCTCGAGGATCTCGAAGGGACCTACGAATATAGGGCTAAGCTTCCCCTTTCGCCCAAAACGCATCACGCCCTTCATCGGAGAGACTCTCAGAAAAACATGGTCGCCAACTGCGAACTCTAATCTGCGACGGCGCCTGTCTGCATAGGATTTCTGTCTGCTCTGAGCTGCCCTCATCCGGTCTCGAATCAACTGTATCTTCGCTGTCGTCTCATCAACAAGCTGCGGCCCCAAAATGCTGCTCTCGCTGAGCTCTGTCCAACAGACGGGCGATCTGCATCTCCTCCCATACAAAGCCTCGAAAGGTGCCATCTGAATAGTATCCTGGAAGCTGTTGTTGTAGGAGAACTCCACTAGAGGTAAATGACGATCCCAGCTACCACCAAAGTCTAAAACGCACGCTCTGAGCATGTCCTCGAGAGTCTGAATGGTCCGCTCTGACTGTCCGTCGGTCTGCGGATGAAATGCTGTGCTGAAGCTCAAACGAGTGCCCAAAGCCTCCTGGAGTCTCTGCCATAGTCGGCTGGTAAACTGAGTGCCTCGATCTGACACGATACAAGTCGGTACGCCATGTAGTCGCACGATCTCGTCAATATAGAGCTGAGCATACTGAGCGAAGCTGAAAGTGGTCTTCACTGGTAGGAAGTGAGCCGCTTTCGTCAATCTATCCACGATCACCCAGATGGAGTCGTACCCTCGACTGGTCCTGGGTAGACCCACAACGAAGTTCATCGAAATCTGCTCCCATTTCCACTCTGGAATGGGTAACGGCTGTAGCTCTCCTGCGGGCCTCTGGTGCTCGGCCTTGACTTGCTGACAAGTCAGGCATCTCGAAACGAACTCCGCAATGTCCCTCTTCATCCCGTCCCACCAGTAGGTCTCTCTCATATCATGGTACATCTTGGTGGAACCGGGGTGGACACTATACACTGATCGGTGTGCCTCCTCAAGAATGTCGCGCCGCAATCCATCAGCATCTGGTACGCACAGTCTAGATCCATATCGTAAAATCCCCTGATCGTCAATCACGAACTCGGAAAATCTGCCCTGGCCCATCTGTGCCATGATCTCTGAGCAACGGTCGTCACTGCGCTATGCCTCATATATACGGTCAAGCAACTGTAGGCGTGCACGAACATGCGCGAGCTGTCCCCCTGTCTGAGTGAACTCGAACTCAACTCGGCTGTCGCATAACATCTGCCAATCTGCTGACGACTGCCTCTGCACTGCGCGCAAAAAGGATAGACTACCCCCGGGCCTCCTACTCAACGCATCTGCCACCACATTCGCCTTGCCTGGGTGATATAAGATCTCGCAGTCGTAGTCTTTCACCAACTCCATCCAACGACGCTGTCTGAGGTTCAGGTCTCGCTGCTGAAATATGTACTTTAAGCTCTTGTGATCGGTGAATATCTGACACGACCCGCCGTATAGGTAATGTCGCCAAATCTTCAGTGCAAAGACCACTGCAGCCATCTCCAAATCATGAGTGGGGTAGTTCTGTTCATGCTTCTTCAACTGCCGAGAAGCATAAGCGATCACCCGGCCATGCTGCATCAATACGCATCCTAATCCCACTCGCGAAGCATCACAGTAGACCACAAATCCGCCTGATCCCGAAGGCAAAGATAATACCGGCGCCGTAGTCAAACAAGTCCGTAGCTGCTGAAAACTGCGCTCGCACTCCTCTGTCCAAACGAAAGGAACTCCCTTCCGGGTCAAACCGGTCAAAGGTGCAGCTATACGGGAGAAGTCCTGAACAAAACGCCTGTAGTAGCCTGCCAGGCCTAGAAAACTACGGATCTCAGTAACCGATGTAGGTCGGGGCCACTGCTGAACAGCCTCAATCTTCTTCGGGTCCACACAAATGCCGTCTCTCGTAACCACGTGACCCAAGAATCCGATGCTGTCCAGCCAGAATGCACACTTGGAGAACTTTGCGAACAGCTGGTGCTCCCTCAGAGTCTGTAACGTAATCCGCAAGTGTTGCTCGTGCTCCTCTCTGCTCCGGGAGTACACCAAGATATCGTCGATAAACACGATGATGAACAAGTCAAGATACGGCCTGAATGTACGGTTCATCAAATCCATGAATGCTGCTGGGGCGTTGGTGAGTCCGAACGACATCACCAAAAACTCGTAGTGGCCGTAGAGCGTGCGGAAAGCTGTCCTCGGTATATCCTCCTGTCGAACTCGCAGCTGATGGTATCCTGATCACAAGTCGATCCTCGAAAAATACCCCGCACCCTGAAGCTGGTCGAACAAATCATCAATGCGTGGCAACGGATATCTGTTCCGAACGGTAACTTTGTTCTGCTGGCGGTAGTCGATACATAAGCGCAAACATCCATCCTTCTTCTTGACAAACAGGACCGGAGCACCCCACGGAGAAACACTCGGTCGAATAAGCCCCTTATCTAACAAATCCTGCAACTGATCCTTCAGCTCTCGAAACTCTGCCGGGGCCATCCGATAAGGCGGTATAGAAATAGGCCCCGAGCCGGGAATCAAATCAATGCAGAACTCAACATCGCGCTCAGGCGGTAGCCCAGGTAGCTCATCAGGGAAAACATTAGGGAACTCACAAACTACCGGGACCCGGTCTAACGGAACCTCTGCAACTCGAGTATCACAAATATACGCTAAGAATCCTTGACATCCTTTCCGCAAGAGCTGACCAGCGTGAAGAGACGAAATCAAGCTGGGAAGGGTGACGCTGCGGTCTCCCTGAATAACAAGGACTGGCTCTCCCGGAAAGCTAAATCTGACTGCCTTCTCACGGCAGTCCACCGAAGCATAATAAGTGGCTAGCCAATCCATGCCCAGAAGCACATCAAAGTCCAACATATCGAGGAGAATCAAATCAACCGATGAATCCCTCTCCCCGATACGAACGGAACACAAACGAAAAACAAAACGAGTGACAAACGACTCGCCTACCGGAGTACTAACAACAAGCGGACGATCTAACGACGACGACACACGGCCCAACATCGGTGCAAAGTGTGTAGATACGTACGAATGTGTGGAACCTGGGTCGAATAATACCCGTGCATCGAAAGAACAAACTGGCAAGGTACCTGTCACAACGGCATTGGATGCCTGCGCATCCTGCGGTGTCAAAGCAAATACTCGGGCCTGTCCTCCACCGATAGCGGGCTGACCTCGACCTCGGCCTCTGCCTCCTCGTCCTCTCTGAACAGGACCGCCGCGTCCACGGCCTCTGGGCGCACCTAACTGGCGTGGAGCATCGCCTGTGGTAGGAAGTAGGGCTCTCTGTGGAGGGGGTGGCGATGGTGGTAGGTTCACATGCGGAACTGTCGCTGCTCCCTGTCGTCTCGCCGGACAGTCTCTGACAAGATGGTGCAAACTCCCGCACCCAAAACACCCTGGCGACGGCTGCTGCCCCTGGGGATAAGAACCATATAACTGTCCCCACCTAAATCCTCTGCCAGGCCTATCTCTCGGAAAGAATCTGGCGCGCTGCCTCTGAGACGGTACATCGGTGTGAATCCTCTTCGGCCCAGAAACGGCCGAAGTCTGTGATATGCGTGCCTCCATCCGCAATGCCGTATCCATAGCAGCTGAATAAGTGTCGTAGTGCTGGGCGCCAATGGCAAGATATAGCTGGGCATCAAGTCCCTGTACGAACCTCTTCACCATCTTCTCCTCGGTATCCACCAAATACTGAGCATATCTGGATAACTGTGTAAACTGGATGTCATACTCAAACACCGTCATCCCAGGTGTCTTGACTAAGGCCTCGAAGCTACGAGCTCTGGCGTCACGAACGCTCTCTGGAAGGAAACAGGCTAGAAAGACCGCTGTAAACTTGACCCAAGTCATAGGCGGCAGACCTGCAGCTCGACCTCTCAAGACTGACTCCCACCATGTCTGCGCGAGACCCTCTAGTCGGAAACTCGCAAGATCTACCCATCGATCATCCGAACATCTCAGAGAACGGCAGATCCTGGCTAAACTGTCAAGGAACGTCTGTGGGTCCTCCGCTGCCTCGGTGCCGGTGAATACTGGAGGTCTCAGCCTCATGAAATCCTGTAGTGAAACCGGAATGGCCACGGTGGTAGTAGTAGGAGCAGGTATCATGGTCGTCTGTGATGTAGTAGGTGCGTCATCCGGCCTCGGTGTACGACTGGCTGCAACTAGGGATCCTACCATCTGACGTAGCTCCTGCATACCCCCCATCATCTGTCACAACTCCGCCATACCAGTCTCGAGCCTATCCATACGGCCTGGGGAAGGTGGATCGGTCTGTCCCTGCGACGTAGGCATACCACCCTGCTCAGTCCTAGTCTCGGACGAGCCAGCTCGAATCTCGTCTCTGGCGGCAGCCCTCTGTGCCCTCGTAGCCTTCGGCGGCATAGTGGCTGTTACAGGAAAACGGATAATAAGAACAGTGCAATAGAATCATAGGATACACGGAATTGAAGAAGGAATTTCAAGCAAGTATCCTAAAGTCAGTTCGGCGGAGTACCGTATCGCAAGTATGCCGCGGACATACGCACGCTACGTTACCCTGCTTAAGTCACTTACTCCATCTACCAAGGGTCATCCTACACTCAAAAAGGTAAAACCTATCGCTCTGATACCAACTTTGTCACGACCCGCAGGGTACGGAACGTGACTGGCACTTAAGTTTACGAAACGTCTAAAGACGTCCGTAAAATAAGTAAGCCAAAGCCCAGAAAAACCAAACCAAATAAGAAAAAGAGTGAAGAGAACCCAATCAATTGGAAACAAGTTTATCAATAAGTCATATAAAACCCTTTTTGAAAACAATATCAATTTTTCCGAAAATTTCGGCAGAGTCTCCTTTGTAAATACTGGCCCCCAAAATGGGTACAACAAAAATATATATGAATCCAACAAATAAGGCATCCCCAAGCAGGAGCTAGCTCTTCGCCACAAGGCGGTCACAAATCCCACGCAAAATAAAGCAACAACATGCGAAATAATCATAATGAAGCATAAGAAAAACAGCATGTCGACTAAAGTGAGCTCGACCCCAAAATACAGCATAAAAGTCCACAAACCTCACAGTCTCATCTCTAGGTCAATATACAATAATACTGGTAGATACAGTAGATGGAGTGCACTAGATACAAAGAATATACAAGGTGGTACAAAAATAATGATATAACCCACCTAAGAGCAAAACCTCGAGTCCAGGCAAAGGAGGCAAAAGAACAAGTGCGCCCGCCGCTACTGTACTGACGGAGCGGACCTGCAAAAGGCTGTGGCACAACGGGGGTGAGTTGCCAACTCGTGAGTAATAAATAACATCTACAAAGGCTATCGTATGCATGCACACAAGCATCCTAGCATCTAAAATACAGGTATGACTGGATGCACTAGCAGGTGTGTATACAACATCAGTGTACTAATATGTATGCAACATGAATATCTGAGGTCTCAATAGGTATATATAAGAAACATTTTATCTCTTTTTGTTTTTGAAACTCTTTTAGAATGCCAGCATAATACTCAAAGAATCGACGAGAACCGGTGTCCAGCAACGACACCTAAAAGCTGTCTCAAATCTTTTAAATCCATGTCATAGTGTCTCTGGCCTCAGCCATCCGGATGACCCATCTCAATATCAATATCTCATCCTCTCGTGGCCCCGGTCGGTATCCTCTGGATATCCGCCGTGCCCAATGAAGTCACCGGTAGGTAATCCGTCCCCTGCCAGGCTCATCGTCAGCACCACGAGCTTCTTGCCCCGGGGTACCCTACCGGGCCCACCATGTACCCGAGACGGTTCATCCAACTCCTCAAAACGGGTCTCGAAAACCACAGCAAACTCATGGTGGACGACACTTACATCACTAGAAAACCGCAATTTACATATTTTAAAAATATAATAAGTTTAGAAATTTTTGCGGTTTTTCCCCGAAATCCAGAAATATCATAAAATCTCAAGAAATCCTCATAAGTGCATATGTCAATGATAATGAATGCATATGGTATCAATAATCAAGTTGCGATGTGTGATTAATAGATTAGGCATGAACAAATAATATGATGAAGTACATGCACATGAATAGCAATCCTACGATTTCATTTTAAGGAATTAAAGGCAATAGCACAAGTTTAAGTATCAATTAGTAAAAGGTTTCAATTTAAAGGTTATCTAGTGTGGTGGCATGGCAATTATCAGGGTGTGTGTGTAAGCATGAATAGTGCTCGTGCTGCATATAAAAACCCTGGCAATGGTGCAGGTGTCCTATAAAATGGTTTCGTATAGGTATGTCAATATAGGGCATGAATTTAGCAAATAATCATACAAGTATTACACCCCTAATTACTAACATTACTAGGAATCTTTTACGTTACTAAAACTATCGGGCGGCTTGCGCCATCCAACGATAGTCCCCTGTAGATGTTACATCTACTCACCGGAATCCCTAGCTAGTTGTGTCCAATCACCGCTTTCCCCTTTCGTGCCGCGTCTGACGTCTCCGCGACCGAACCTGGAATTTACATCAATACCAAACATAAGGTTACCTATCAAGACTGACGCAAAACCCAAACGAAAATACTAATGTTCACTAGCTAGGTACAACGTGCACAAGGTGCGCGGAACATACGCGAAAATCGCAAAAACTGCCAAAAATCGCCGATTTGGTCGCCCGGCAAAACTAAAACCCGACCACTCAAAAATCCGCACACACGCATCCTAAATGTCATAGGATACGCTAAAAATGTCATCAAGACATCGCAATTAATTCATCACAACATTTTAGTAAAAACTAGTAAGCTAGAATAGCAATTAGGTGCAAACATCGACAATAGCGACAAAGTTATCACGGTCCAACACAACCACCCAATCCACACAACTAGTTAGCCACCAAAAACACAAATTTTAACTTATTTACCATGCTACAAAACCCACATTCCATACACAAACCTCTTCTTGAATTTGGTAATTAGCAATCTTAATGAAAATTTCACACAAGCTTAACATAGATTAGCATAATATGAAGCCACTTAAGCAAAGTAACCTTAAAGATTGGTTTAGTAATTAACTAGATATCTAATTAGCTTTAATTAACTAAATAATGGTTCCTAAAAACCCTAGTTTAACTCTAACCATAAACCTTTAAAAACTAGATTAGAATCTAACACTAAATTAACACTAGATTTTAGCCCAATTAGCAATTTAACCACATAGATTAAGCTAACAAAATAACTAGATAACAAAATAGCTTAATTAATCTCTTAATGGTGATCTAAACCCTAAATTAATTTCAAACCACAAACTTTAAAAAAACTAGTATGCAATTAACACCAAAATTAACACTAAAACAATTTTCAAAGTTCTAATTAGCATACTTTAACTACAATGTAGCCATTTGATTAGAAATTATACCTCAAAAGTTCAAACCCTAAGTTGCTAAAGCCTCCCAAGATGCCATCTTTCTCCAAGATTTGAGCCAATTTGGGTTTGAGAAGAGAGGGAATAAGGTTTTGCTTTGAAATTGTAAAGGATTTGTTGATTTTTGATGGTTTTTGAGATGAATTTGTGAACAAAATAGAGAGGAAAATGAAGGGGGGGGAGCTGCTGATTTTCTGGACAGAAATGAGGGAGAGGGGAGTGGTGTGGGTGTGGGAAAAAGTCTCTAGTCAAACTCCCCCAAAGTCAAAGCACCATACCCCATTTAACAATTCAAAAACCTTTAAAAAAACCCTCATTTCCACACAAAAACACAAGTCAAAGAGCATGGAATTTTTTTCCCCATGTGCTGCTGGAAATGGCCGGCCTAGGGTGAGGGAGAAGTGAGAGGGAGTGAAAAAAAAAATTTATGCAAAAAAGACCCCCTACAAGTCCAAAATTGCAAGTTTAAGCTTAAATTCAATAAATTTCGTTTTCTATAATAAAAATTAGTTAAAAATCAAAATAAAATACTAAAAATTTATGTTACAACTAGATTTTAATTAACATAATTTTAAAGATTAAAATTAGCCCGGAAAAATTTGTATTTATCGCTAATTTAATGTATTTTCTTACCGGTTTAAAATAATGTTAAAAAATTGAAAACTAGGGAAAATTTTTAAATGCCAAAAATTTAATAAGTAACTCATTAGCTACTAAAAACAAGCAATTACCTATCCATTTTAGGTATAATTAGCCCTAAACTGCAAAATAACAAAAAAGACGGTTTTCGGAAAAATACCGAATTTTCACCGATTTTCAGGAAAACACCAAAACGACTTTTCAAGGCGCTACAAAGCGACCTTACCAATTCTGGAGTTTAGGAGACCCGGTCTCGACTCCTCGAGATGGCCTCCCACTGAACACCAGAACCCGGTCACCTGTGCTCCCCTCCTTGGGTCCATCCTAATGCGGAAAAGTAAATAATATACAACACTGGTGACACAACCTCAACCCGGAAGTGCCCCAAATAAAAGAATATTACATTACATTTGAATTTACATGAATGAAAATATAAAACACTCATCTCACATAAAACCCCCCGGCTATTCAATCGCGACAATCCTGCACATCATATCTCAGCAACACATAATATCTCATATCATCAACGTAAGTAAGTATGCGTACCCCGATTGTCGTTGATGTATAGCAACGAAACCGGCGCTATCGAACATACTACACTTACGGTCACAGAAAAGAAAGTGTAAAACTACAATATTTGGAATCCACATTCTCTTTAGACATCATAAATGCGAAATATCACATACTTCGTATTTCATGCCTAAACTATATGAATTCCACATATTGTATCACATTCCAGATAAATAGACAGTATTAAAGTTTTTCGAACGAATAATCAAACACCCAAGATCCCCTAAAGCTCAACACTTGAGCGGAGTTCAAAAATCCCGGAGTGTGACACAGTAGTAGCGGTCCAGCCGTAGAAGGGTCAATCCAACGCCTCACATGTGGCACGCCGTACTGCCCCAAACTCTAAGGTTCAAAGGGCAGTTCAAGACGGTCACATAATCGAGTTAAGGTTTGTTGTCTTCTAGAGGGTCCATCACAAAACTTGCACGTATCTCCAAAATATTTAAACCCCGTGAATAGTGAGCAAATGATACTCGTTCGAACACTTCAATACTTTCTAGTTTACCCAGAAAAGAAACGAAATGAAAATTCCGATCGAATCGACGAGTCCAAAATCATCTCCAGAAAATACAGTACTATATTCAGATTAAACATACCTAAAACACTATACAAGCAGTTGTAAGAATTATAATGCAAATTTGAAGCAATGATGCCTCTGTACGGCCGCGGAGCCGCGGCCTAAGCCAGGAATTGCCGCGGTTCCGCGGCGATTTGTAAGCATCAGAGCTTCGAATTTCACAGTTGTTCTTAGTTCTTCCTATTGTATTTTTTAAGTATTTTTAATTCTGAAAAATGTCAGATTTTTAAAATTGTCCAGAGAAGGTCTCGAAAAATCGTATTTTGATCCGATCGGGATTGTTACTTCGTAAAAGTGTCGCCTAAAGTGTAAGTGCACGGCGGCGCCCCGGCCGTCAATCCGACGGCCAAATGCGGAAGCGGTGATAAACTTAAATTTTTCTTGAACTGGCAAACCGCCGCGCACTAATACCCAGATCGAACCACTAACTAGTCCAAGCTATCAACAAGAAAGGGAAGAGAGATATACCGACGATCCAAGTCCTCCGGTCTTCTCATCATCGTCCCGATCTCCTGCGGAATGTCCCGTCTCCTCCTCGTCGCCGGAAGTGCACCACATCGCCTACTTCTTTTACGGGCTCCCACCTCAATGCCGAGGCAACTCGGGCACGATGCCGGCTAGTCGACGTGCCCAAGATTCGCTGTAGAATGTGTAGTGAAGAAGTCTCATTTGGGGTTGTAGGAATTGCCTTTTTGGTGGAGGGAAGATACAAGAACTATATGGAGGAACTTTGGGGATTTTGGAACATGAAATGAAGCAAAAACCCCACTCCCAAAATTTGGACAGCCCCCTCCCATATGGCCGGCCAAAACAAAATGAGGAAGAAGAAGAGAGTGAGAATGTGTGAATCCAAAGATAATTGGAGCCATTCTCATCATACAAAAAAAGAGAGAGAGGAATGGTTATCATATGAACCAATGATAACAAAGCAAAACCAACACTCAACTAACAACCATCTCTCATCATCAACAACCATCATCAAAACCATGATGATAAAGAAAGTCAAGCAATCAAGAGTTTATGAAGTCAAATGATGGGACAAGTATCATGACATGATAATATGCAAAGACCCCCTCCACAAATGCTTATTTGCAACAATGCAAATAAGCCCTCCTCCACCAATCTTCGGCCAATGAACGGAACAATGGAAATTGGCCGAAACGGAAAGCAAACTGGCAACTCCAGAAAACTGGTCCCGTAATAAATTACAGGAAAACCCCGATACTGTGCATACACACCCGCATCTGTATTTCGACCGAAATACAAATGCAATGAGACAAAATCTACACTGTACTATACTAGGATCCGGCTTAAACCAAAGCCGGCTAGTAATATCCGTTCGATCCTGATCCGTGCAATACCGTACGTATCTGATCGAACCCTGCCATATAACCATACGGCCTATAGTACAGACTGTCCGATCCTGATCCGTGCAATACCGCACGTATCTGATCGGACCTTGCCATATCTCCATACGGCCTCTACAACCTTTCGTCCGAAAGCTGAGTAACTGAAATGTGGGGGACTCTAAAGACTCATCAACACCTTGGTTGTGGATTTAACCACTAGCACGTTAGAGGTATAAGCCAATACATAACGGGCTACCAGGTATTGACCAAAAGGGACGTCTGTGAGCGAACTCAGCCTGACTCCCTACTGAGCCTGTCAGTGACAATATCCGTACAGTCCGGTCCGTTCGTCTATGAGCATCGCATGGCGGGCCTAGGGGGTTGGTAAAAGTCAAACCCCCAAAAGCGGTACAAGTCGTGTCGGAGTGTAGCCCAGAACACCATGAGATACTAATGGAATACCTACCAGTAAATCTCCTTGCCTCGGCCGAGAGCTTCGTGTAATGGCTCTCCTAGACACAGCACGACCACACCCCCAATACCGGGAGAGACGAACCCCTGAAGATACGCTCACTGCCTCCATGTGGCTCGGGACTGTACCCAACTAAAACCTGTTTGCACGACTCCTTTGAGCCGTGGTAGGGTAGTAATCAAAGTACAGTGGGAACTCACACGAGACAAATGACGATCCCCAGGTCGATGAACTAACCTGCACACATGTCACCAGGGAACTGCCATCTGACGTCTGGTATAAGACCAACTAGCATGTTCCCGGCGAGTCCTGTCCGGTGTACTCATAACCCAATGAGCACCTGTATACATCTTAGGTGATCCAACTGACACCAGTGGCTTGTGAGACCGGCCACCGCCCCTCGTCGGGGTCTCGACTGTATACACTAGTCTACTCTGGAGTATCGATGCCCTGTCTCGAAACTCTCACGACTAGGGACCATTTAAGGATATGCTTATAGACCCCCAGCTCCCACTTATATGATCGCCCTCATACTGCTGGTGGTCAAGCAAGAATCCTAGGGGCTCTATCAACGTGTAATAGCGACGGGTCAGGTCACTTAAAGCAGTACACGATGATAAAGGTAAACCAGATAGCATACTATCATCTCGAGTAAGACTGTCCTACCGGGATAGGTCCTCCATCAATCATTGCAATCACGTACCTGTGACCTAATAATTGACTCTGAGGGCACTATCTCCAACAATCTCCCACTTGCACTCAAGGCTAATTATTGCGATGTCGCATACTCACAGCCCGTGTGATACCGAACACCCAACTCCTCTACTAGTCAGTCTCACAAAGCTCGTTTGCGAAACTATTGCGTTCGAGGAATAGCCTCAGTGAGTGGATCCGCTTTGTTGTTTCTTTCTATATCTCTCTATATCTCATGTTCGCGGAGAAAACCCATCTCCCGAAATGAGCAATACCTGTCTTAGAATGTGTCTGGATGTCTGATGGGACATAGCTCATAAATGAACTCCAAATCCAAACTTCTTAGACTGTATCGTCAACTGAACTTAATCAGTATCCTGCGCCATGCCTCCCTCAGTATTGCCTTGGACCAACTGTCCAAAATACTTCCTCTCGTCAGAAGGAAAAACTATAACTCTGACAACCTCCTTGTCGTCCAGGTCACCTTGGAAGCCTGGAATGATAACTGTCTCCCGCATGAGGCTATCGTTATCATATCCCTAGAACATCCACTTATGTTCTAAAACTGCTTCCGACCGTTTCTCCAGGATTGGATCAATGTCAACTTATTGCATCTAGTGCAAGAACAACATCTGGTGTGGTACTTGACATCTCATGATTGACTCAATTGCCTAAGCAAGTGATCTGCCAATCATGCACATCCCTCTCCCCTTTATTCTGTAAGACAGCTTCAGAGAGGGTGACTCCATCACCTGCAGGTACACTACCGTGCCAGGAGTCGTCCATCCTAAATACTCTTAGAATGCTGTCAAGTACCCTGATTGGGAAACCACCCAAATCTAGATCTAATACCATAGATCCAGTAACCAGTATGTCTGATATAAAATCCATTTCCTTTGTGGAGAAAACACTGTGTGACGACCAAAGTATAACCGATTGTAGTATAGGAGTTTCTTTTCCTACTCTGTGTATGTCATCCAAATACCAGGATATCACACCCTACTACCTTTTCAACAGATCCATCCCCTATTCTGATGAAGTCAAACCCATGACTGTCACGTCAGAAGTAGATCTATTTCCGCTACTGGTGCTTCAGTCTATAAATAGACATAAGCTACCTGTCTACCAATGCTTCCGCTGCTCCCACTGACTACGACAACCCTCTGGCAGAGTCATATAGACGTACACTTCTAAAACTAGTTTTAGAACGACGCTATACTCATCCTCCCGCCGGGTCTCGCAGCCTGGAACAACAGCAATGGTAATTGTGGGTAAACAAGAACTTCCCTGTCACCGTCCTTGAGGCTACCGTAGTACCTCTCGGGTGCCTGAAGTTACCCACCTTATCTGCGGAGTGGCCAATGGAATGTCAAACCAGATTGAATCTTTAGGTTCCTATCAAATCTTCAGTAATCGTTTGTGGTTCTGGAATCACTTCCAGTTCTACCATACTCCCACTTACTGTTTTCTGAAAAAATCCATTTTTAATAAAACTGTGACGAGTCTAGAACAATATCGCTATTGTTCATCCAGATAGTAGAAAGTCAACCCTCGTCATAGCCTGGGTCAACCCACAAACAGCCATTACAGAAACGTGCCTTGAGTTGTCCAGTGTCTGGTTTTAATCATAAACCGGACAACTCCCCGTACCTTAAACATCGTTAAGATATGAACTGTTCTATATCCAATATAGAACCAGAGGCACTGATTTAATTGAACCAGATTCAAATCATGCAGCTGTCTCCAGTGCATGTCAACTAAATGGAAGGAGGCCGATCAGCGTTACTCAACTTAGGAATGCTTCCAATTATGAGTAACCTGAAAGAGAAGCAATTTCTCTTAATCACTACTATCAACTGAATGCCATATACAAGTATCTACATCTTCGATCACTTTGAAGAATCCCGATACTTGCTACACCTGGTTCTCTACTCTATTCAAATACCTATAACTTCTCAACATTCAGACCCTGTGTTTCCTCGAAACACCTGTCTAAAAACTAGAGAAGTCATAAGTAAACCGAATATAGTATGAGGACCAACCCCTCTGTCCTGATGGACCCTGGACAACATACAATACTCTGTATAAGTCCCTTGAGTCTGATAACTCATTCACTGTGTGTCGTAGGTTGAAAACTGTACTTTAAGAAGAATTACACCGCTGTTTAATGCTCCTTACCTAACCATCCACTGATATAGGTAAATGTCGTAGACATAATTTCAAAAAGGTATATCTCACTCTATGAAAATAGACGTACAGATATATCAATTTGAAATTGGTGCATGACAGCGGATATTCAAAACCAAATATTTGCCGACCGGCAAACAGCCCAGGTGATTTCCTCAAATATCACCGATTACAACGAATCCCGATATAATGAGGATGATCACCCAATTCCCAATAACTTACTCCCACTCATCATCTGTAGAACCATACAGATGTGAGAATCGTACCTGGTAAATACATACCCTGGAGTAAGTATCTAATCGGGAAATCAGTTTTCCTTTAACAGTACACAGTGAGACTGAAACATTGAAATGTTCCGATGGGGTATCCTGGTATTCCTAGTAATGCCTCTTCCAGATTCACGACTGTAACCATATAATTCTTTGCCACCTCTCCAAATCCCTTCATATGTCTTTAGTCTTTACCTTCTGCACACCCCTTTAGGCCAAATGGTTTTCTTCCTTCCCTACCGTTCGGCACCAGCCTATGGTTTGGAAGAAGACTATCTAATAAGCATAATGGGTGTACTGTCCCAATCCTAGGAACACTCGCAATGAGAGAGGGTGAAGATAAAAGACAACCGAATAAACATTATTCCTATTTCTCCTGGACCAGAATCCATCCCCGAACTGGAACAAATTCCTTTCGAGTTCGTATATAACCATACGATGGAGTATCCAATAAACTGTGGATCTTCGTAGTGATACGGAGTGTCCTGGAGAAATACAAAGGTGATTTTAGGATTGGCGAAGGAATACTTGGTTTGGTCATGAATATTAGTCGCAATTTACTTTGCCCTCTTACTAATCCCTTGCTTTGTCTTAACTTAATACCTTCTGTACACCATCGTTAGGCTAATTGGGTTTCTTCATTCCCTACCGGTCGGCACCAGCCTAAGGTTTGGAAGAAGACTATCCAATTTGCGTAACAGGTGTACTACTCCTAAACCAAGGAGTACTCGCAACCTGAGAGAAGGTAAAAGGAAAAGACAACTGAATAATCCTATCCGTTTCCTCCAGAACCTGAAACCATCCTCGAATAAATTCCTTCGAGTTCGTATCTAACCATACGATGGTTTTGTCCAATGGAAGTGGACGTTCGTAGCAATACGGGGTGTCCTGGAGAAAAGGGTAAAAGTAAGAGTGGCAATGAGGTTTGCAACTCTGACAATCCAAAAGCCAGTGTTAAAGAAGGTTCGGTCAACTTGGTCACTGAGTCATAGTCTTAGGGTCGGGTCAATGGTCGCTGCCGAAGAGAGAGAGAAAAGAAACACTCAGCGTGCACTCTAACCTAGATCAGAATGGTTACCAATTTATCTAATCTGGAAACCTCCCACTGTACCGTCAAATTCTCCTCCAAACCTAAAAGAAGAATTAGTCGGGAACACCCGAGGAGTAAACCAACTCATCAGTGGGAATCGGGATCCAACTCTCATCGCATGACAACGTGACGGAATCCGCTCACGGTATCACACTCCAGAAGGTATGCGCATATCTGGAAAGTTTCAGTTCTTTTGAAACTCCCGATGTGATTTCTGCCCCATGCTCTTATGACCTTGACTTTGGCCAACATATCATAAGTCACATGTCAAGTTCTACCCGTCATTCTCCAGGTTAATTTGAATCCACCCGTACCTACCCTTGACTTTGGCCAAAATGGCAGTACGACTGTCCCAAACCAACGCATCTATCTATGCTGCATATGAATACCTAATAGCTACCAATCACTGTGCCTTGACTTTGGCCAACATACACAGCTTGAATACTATTGACCACCCATATGAAACGACGGAGGGCTACGAATGGTTTCTGGCGAAACCTTTAACGTAATGAACTTGATATCGTCGAAAGAACGGATAGCTTTTTAGAAATATAGTGACGACAACTTCCGCTAAAGAGGTCACTCCCGGTGAAGGGATCTCGGCTCTTTCCCCGTAGAATGGGGTGCAGGATATTCCAACTGAATACCACGATGCAAAGCAAAAGTAATCGGCTATAGTGAAGTCATTGCCCTGACGCAAACTTTTGTCCAAGGGGTCACTCCCGGTGAAGGGATCTCGGCCCTTGCCTCGTTGACTAAGGAGCAGGATATTCCAACTGAATACCACGATGCTAAACAAAAGTGAACGTCCTTGCAATAACAGCTTTTTGAAAAGTGTTCCAACAACATCAGATTAGGTTTGTTTTTAACTTGCATTGATCCGAATCAACGCAGTCCCATCAATTGATCACACCACAAAGAACGAAAATATACTGATGTACGTATATGCCATCCGCATTCGCCACTGGGTCCCGTCATTACCCGTTAGGTTAGCTAACTAACGACAGAGCGGGGACTGGACTAGCGCGGATGCAAAACATATACAACATCTACTAATATATATACCAATATATTATATTTCGCTCAAGGCGTGAATAAAATGCAACATCACAGATATGTACAGCATCACAGAAACAATACAGATATCTGGGATCCCCGGGTTTCACAGAACCGCTGAAACCCGACGTTCCCCTGGTCGTGTGGATAGCCTGTGCAATGAAAACCTAGACCCCTACGGGCGCGGCAAGTCACCCGCCAAAACCTGAAGCGAGGCAGCCCCCTTCAGCGCCGTGAATGGACCACCCAGCACTTCACGGAATCCGGTAACTTGGGCACCCCTCCTGGGTCAACCTGTACCCCCTACGAGTGCGGCGAATAGCCTGCCAATCCTAGAGCGAAGCCCCCTCCGTTTCAATTCCATGAGATGCGGGCTTGTTGCCCTCTAGAACCCGGCTATCCGTGCACCCCTCCGCGGGGCAATCCTAGTACAGAAAGTAAAATATACATACAACGGGTACATCGACCGCAACCAGGTCGTGCCCCAAAATAATAATACAATCAGGCAGTGACGGCAGTCCACATGTCGGACGCTCGCCCCGGAATATCAAATGTACATAATACAACCACAACTGTACTAGCATTGCATCCAGGCAATCCCCCACGACCGATCCGCAACATCACAGCAAAAACAGAACATCAACGTGAAAGTCACGTTCGCAAATCCATCTAACCGGGCTATAGCAGTTAGACCGGATTTACCGATCGAGTGACATTCACGGTCGCAGATATAATGTAAATACTATGAAATAATGTGTTTAAAATATCCGATCGATCAAATTTTAACAAGTGGGCCCCCAAGCACTACTGTAGCAGATCAGGAAATTCTGGGCCCAAAATTAATATTCCAAAACCCCTAAAATCACCCCAGAAGCCCACTGGAGATATTTGGCCCATTGATCTTTACATACTGCGGCGGAACCGCGGCCCAAGGTGGGTTTTGGCCGCGGTTCCGCGCTCCCCTTGATGGATCAATGACCCGAATTTTTCCAGAAGCCTTATAACTTCCTGTACAGTACTTTTATACAACCTGAAAAAAATTTCGAGACTGGAAAAAAACAACAGAAAACTGTCGTGGGTGATATTGGGTTTTCGGAACATTTCTTCGATCGGAATTGTAAAACACATTAAGGAAAGCTAGACTAAGTTAATGGCGAGGCTCTGATACCACTGTAAGTGCACGGCGGCGCCCCGGCCGTCAATCCGACGGCCAAATGCGGAAGTGGTGATAAACTTAAATTTTTCTTGAACTGGCAAACCGCCGCGCACTAATACCCGGATCGAACCACTAACTAGTCCAAGCTATCAACAAGAAAGGGAAGAGAGATATACCGACGATCCAAGTCCTCCGGTCTTCTCATCATCGTCCCGATCTCCTGCGGAATGTCCCGTCTCCTCCTCGTCGCCGGAAGTGCACCACATCGCCTACTTCTTTTACGGGCTCCCACCTCAATGCCGAGGCAACTCGGGCACGAAGCCGGCTAGTCGACGTGCCCAAGATTCGCTGTAGAATGTGTAGTGAAGAAGTCTCATTTGGGGTTGTAGGAATTGCCTTTTTGGTGGAGGGAAGATACAAGAACTATATGGAGGAACTTTGGGGATTTTGGAACATGAAATGAAGCAAAAACCCCACTCCCAAAATTTGGACAGCCCCCTCCCATATGGCCGGCCAAAACAAAATGAGGAAGAAGAAGAGAGTGAGAGTGTGTGAATCCAAAGATAATGGGAGCCATTCTCATCATACAAAAAAAGAGAGAGAGGAATGGTTATCATATAAACCAATAATAACAAAGCAAAACCAACACTCAACTAACAACCATCTCTCATCATCAACAACCATCATCAAAACCATGATGATAAAGAAAGTCAAGCAATCATGAGTTTATGAAGTCAAATGATGGGACAAGTATCATCACATGATAATATGCAAAGACCCCCTCCACAAATGCTTATTTGCAACAATGCAAATAAGCCCTCCTCTACCAATCTTCGGCCAATGAACGGAACAATGGAAATTGGCCGAAACGGAAAGCAAACTGGCAACTCCAGAAAACTGGTCCCGTAATAAATTACAGGAAAACACCGATACTGTGCATACACACCCGCATCTGTATTTCGACCGAAATACAAATGCAATGAGACAAAATCTACACTGTACTATACTAGGATCCGGCTTAAACCAAAGCCGGCTAGTAATATCCGTTCGATCCTGATCCGTGCAATACCGCACGTATCTGATCGAACCCTGCCATATAACCATACGGCCTATTGTACAGACTGTCCGATCCTGATCCGTGCAATACCGCACGTATCTGATCGGACCTTGCCATATCTCCATACGGCCTCTACAACCTTTCGCCCGAAAGCTGAGTAACTGAAATGTGGGGGACTCTAAAGACTCATCAACACCTTGGTTGTGGATTTAACCACTGGCACGTTAGAGGTATAAGCCAATACATAACGGGCTACCAGGTATTGACCAAAAGGGACGTCTGTGAGCGAACTCAGCCTGACTCCCTACTGAGCCTGTCAGTGACAATATCCGTACAGTCCGGTCCGTTCGTCTATGAGCATCTCATGACGGGCCTAGGGGGTTGGTAAAAGTCAGACCCCCAAAAGCGGTACAAGTCGTGTCGGAGTGTAGCCCAGAACACCCTGAGATACTACTGGAATACCTACCAGTAAATCTCCTTGCCTCGGCCGAGGGCTTCGTGTAATGGCTCTCCTAGACACAGCACGACCTCACCCCCAATACCGGGAGAGACGAACCCCTGAAGATACGCTCACTGCCTCCATGTGGCTCGGGACTGTACCCAACTAAAACCTGTTTGCACGACTCCTTTGAGCCGTGGTAGGGTAGTAATCAAAGTACAGTGGGAACTCACACGAGACAAATGACGATCCCCAGGTCGATGAACTAACCTGCACACATGTCACCAGGGAACTGCCATCTGACGTCTGGTATATGACCAACTAGCATGTTCCAGGCGAGTCCTGTCCGGTGTACTCATAACCCAATAAGCACCTGTATACATCTTAGGTGATCCAACTGACACCAGTGGCTTGTGAGACCGGCCACCGCCCCTCGTCGGGGTCTCGACTGTATATACTAGTCTACTCTGGAGTATCGATGCCCTGTCTCGAAACTCTCACGACTAGGGACCATTTAAGGATATGCTTATAGACCCCCAGCTCCCACTTATATGATCGCCCTCATACTGCTGGTGGTCAACCAAGAATCCTAGGGGCTCTATCAACGTGTAATAGCGACGTGTCAGGTCACTTAAAGCAGTACACGATGATAAAGGTAAACCAGATAGCATACTATCATCTCGAGTAAGACTGTCCTACCGGGATAGGTCCTCCATCAATCATTGCAATCACGTACCTGTGACCTAATAATTGACTCTGAGGGCACTATCTCCAACATAAAGTTCTAGGTCGGCTCTGATACCAATGTTGGTCAGGCAGCCACCCCATCCAATGGGGTCGCCGTGGCACCAACGGGTCCCTCAGCAGCTACTTTTTACGCATGCCCCCTCGTGAGGACTACAACCCGCCGGAACACCTTCCGGTCTCGGGACACCCTGGGGGTAAGAGCCTATGCTTCGCCACACTGTCACACAGTGAGAACCCCCCATTGGTCGACATCTAATGCCTAGTAGCTCTGATACCAATGTTAGGTTTACCTAGCACCCTATGTAGAGTTCGGAAGCATCACATGTCACAAAGTTCAAATTTTTACGGTGCTAAGCAAGCATACATAGGATCGATCCTAGAAAATTAGGGTTTCTAAACAATAAAGGCAACAAAGACTAGGGTTTCGAGACTACAACCTTTCTAGCTCCCTTTGCTAGACTCTTTGGCCTCTTGGGTGTTGGTGGAAGGTTCTCTTGAAGTCTTCTAGCGTCCACGACGATCCACCCGAAGCTCCTAGTCCAAGCTTGCAACTTCATTTTTCAAGAGGAGAAATGAAGAGAACACACTAAACAAGTGGGCTCAACTTGTGTAGAATGATGTTGTGGATCTAATTCTCACTTCAAAAACTTTTCCTGATGTGTGCGTTGCTCACTATAAGAAACTAGAGAGCAAAGGAAGAAGGAGGAGGAAGATGATGGCTTTTCTTTTTGAAGAAGAAAAAAGATTAACCTTAGAAAAGAAATGAAAATATATCTATATATATTTATTTCTTCTCATCTCAAACCATGGTTAGAATATGAAGATATTATTGTATCATAGTTTAAAACACCTAAGGAAAAATAACCGAGGGTTAAATAGTAGGTGAGCATGGTAAGATGAAGAAGAGTGTAGAAACAATCCAATAATTAACCCTTTTTCTTTCCTTTTTGTTTGTATAAATACAATAATAATCCATATTAAAAACCATGGTGTGAGTCTTATATTGCCATCATATTCCATGTATAAGCAACCATGATAGATGATGTATGTATGTATGTATGTATGCACATCCATATGTGCAAGAAACTAGAAAGAAAGAAAGAAAAACATACATGCATGCATACATCCATCATATACAAGAAAATGTTTTAAGTGAGAAAACTAATGGTTAAATGATAAATCAACACTTGATTTATCAATCCGGCCATATCACATATGACCCCACCAAAAGCAAACCGCCCGATCAATGTACGGAATCCTATACGCGCATTTTAATCGGGTCCATGCGCATATCGCATACGCGCACCACAACGTTTTGCCTGGACTAGGTAACTCCTTTGTGGGACTCTAAGACTCGTCAATACGCCGGCAGTGGGTGATGATCATATCAAGCACCCCCAAGCCACAAGCGTTCAGCTAAACGTAACGGCCACCCGGGTATTGAGCGATCAGAAGAAAACAAGCGAAGCTGCTACAACTCCCGTCGAGCCAACCGGCAACACTACCATACAGTCCGGTCTCTTCGTCAGATATGCTGCATATCGAGCTTAGGGATGGTCACGTCGACCCCAATTACTCAATAAGTCATGCCGGTGAATTGTCTATAACAGATCGAGAAAGTACTGATAACACTTATCAGCAAATCTCAGCAGCCCTGGCTAGGGACTTACTGATATAACCAGTCGGGCACAGCACAACATTAAATCCTAATACCGAGAGAGACGAAACCTCTCCTATCGCTCATTGCCTTCGTGTGTCTCGGGACTGTACCCAACGGCCACCTGTTTGCATGACTCAGCAGAGCCGTGGTAGGGTAGCAATCAAAGTACAGTGGGAGAACACACAAGACTCTATGACGATCTCGGGTCTACAGACAAACCTGTACCAGTGTCACCTGAGAACTGCTATCCGACGATAGATATAATTCCATATAAGAGTTCTCGGTGAGTCCGTCCAGTGTACCCAGTCACCACTGAGCACCCGTATATGATCTTGATGTCAAACATCGATGAATGTGGGAACATTCATCGCCCATCGTATGGGTCTAGTATCATATACGCTAGTCTACTCTGGTATATCAATGCCCCATCTCGATATACCTACGACTAGGGACTTTCCAGGATATGCTTATAGACTACAGATGTCCCACTAGTATGATCTCCATCATAATCACAGCAGTCAAGCCGATATCCTCAGGGCTTTATCAGCATGTATGAATGAATAAAAGCATGATCAAATCAACATGTCAGATAAAGAAGAACCAGATAGCATACTATCATGTCGAGCAAGAATGTATACTGAATATATATACATGTACAAATACATCCACTATCATATAATGGCCTCTAGGGCATACATATATCCATCACTAAACCCCTTTAGTATGGTGTTAATGTACCTGGATTTTTGACACTCCCAATATCCACTTTAGATCTATCACCATAGATTATTATCCATAAGATGTAGTAGGTATCATCCGGATCTTTTATTAAGAATCCCCGTGATAAGAGGAGCTTGACCGAGTGTAACATAGGAAACCATTTCCTATCAAGGGTATGTCATCTACGTACAATACGTGGAAGACAACCTTACTCTCTACTACCTTCTTGTATATACAAGGTTCATCTACCATTTTGACGATGTAAAACTCTTTGACTGCCACATCAAAACAGATATTCCATCTTCGCGATGCGCGCATTGATCCTGATGGACTTAAGCATAGCTTTGAAAGTCTCAACTTTTCCATCGACAATAAGAATCTTCTCGTGATCCATTTTCTCCCAATGGGTTTCACCCCTTTAGGTGCAACATTCAAAGTCACAATTTGTTGGTGTACATGTATTCCATCTTTGATCGCATAGCATCAATACATTTTACGGAGTCGCTACTCGTGATGGCCTGCCTGAACCTAGCTGGGCCATCATCTACCATGATGCAATCCTTGCTCCCACTGTTACCGAGAAAACTGTAGTATCTCTTAAGTGGATGAGGAACCCAACCAGATTCGCGGAGAGGCTGAGGTTCGTTGAAGACTATTGAATTCTTTGGTTTCACAAAATCATCAGCTGTTAGTTTGTCTAGCAGTAACTCCTTCCAGTTCTACCTTATGTCCACTATTTTCTTCACAAGAAATTCCTTTTCTAAAAAGGTGGCATGCTGAGAAACAAAACACCTTTTGCTCCTCAGAGTGGTAGAAGATATTCCCTCACAAATGTTTGGGATATCCAACAAACTTACACAGAACTAACCTTGCCTCGAGCTTGTCCGGATTTTGCTTTTCAGCATAGGCCGGACAACCCCATATCTTAACTTATTTAAGACACGGTCTCTTCCCATTCCATATCTCATATGTAGTGGTTGTTGGGATTCCTTAGCACCTAGCCTAGGATTTGCAAGCATCAAACATGCCACAAAAAAAAATTGAGGGGGTGCTAAGCAATCAACTATGAATCGTACTAGAAAAATAGGGTAACAAAATATGTAATCTATCATCACAAAGAGAAGTGAACAAAAATACAACCTTTGTAGATCCGGTCCCTCACTTCTAAATCTCCATGTTGATGTTCCTTTGTTGCGATCGTCGAACTCCCGGACTCTTGTATGGAATTCCCCGGAGAAATGAACAAGATTGCTCGTAGTCTTCGAGACCGAAGATGATCTACGTCGAGAAGACTCAAACTCAAGCTACCACATCACTAGGTCAAGAACTTTGTGAAGAGAACACCCTTAACTAAATATCAAGTAGTAGAGGATGATGAAATAGTAAGTGGGTTCACTTTAGATTTTGATTTCTCACTTTGTTTCTTCACATAGACAAATCTAGAAAGCTTTTTTCTTTTAGATGAAGAAGAAGAAGAAGAAGATAGATACTCAAGCGAAGTGAATTAGGATCGATTATGCAACCATGGGTGAGTTAGTATCATCCACTAACCTATGTAGAGACTAAACCATGGTTTAAGCTAATGGTTTGGTTAATAAACAGCTTTAGTAAAACAAATTAAGTGGACTTTGTCAAAGATGCTTTAACCTTCATGAAGCTTCATGCATGACAAAGAAAACCACCATTTTGAATTAAAAAATAAATATAAACCCTAACCATTATCTTAAATATGGTGTAAGTCATACACACACCCAAGTTTGCAAGCATCATCAAGCATGATACAATCATGTACACAAACATATATCACATATACATTATGTGCACAACAAGTGAGAAAAGCAATCTTAAGTGAAGCAATACTAGTTAATGTAAAGTAATATATCAAAGATATAATTATACATTAAATCACTA
Organism: Agapanthus africanus; assembly: GCA_030015575.1. Taxonomy (NCBI): domain Eukaryota; kingdom Viridiplantae; phylum Streptophyta; class Magnoliopsida; order Asparagales; family Amaryllidaceae; genus Agapanthus; species Agapanthus africanus. Next base: position 421,994,195 of record CM057344.1, read on the forward strand.
AATCAACACTTGATTTAATGATCCGGTAATATCGCATATAATCGACTAATATCTAGTGTATCAATATATCGAATCAATAGTTGATTCGGTAACCCGGCTATATCGCATATAACCGACCGATGATACAAATCGCGAGAATAGATTACAGTATCACATACTGTTATTATTCTCGGTCCCGCACATATCATATACGTGTTCCTATTTTGTTTCGCCTGAGCCCGAAAACCACTGTGTAGGACTTTAAAGACTCGTCAATACGCCAGCAGTAGGTAGTGATCACATCGGTCACCTACAAGCCGCAAGAGGACTGCTAAACGTAACGGCCACCCGGGTATTGAGCGATCATAAGATCAACGAGCAAGCCTGCTTGCACTCCTGCGAATCCGATCAGTAACACTTACCGCACAGTCCGGTCTGTTTTTCTGATATGTCGCATATCTCGCCTAAGGGTGGTAAATGTCAGACCCCAGTAGCTTGATAATTCATGCCGATGTAAGGTCCATAACGGTCATGAAACTACTGATAACTCTTACCAGTAAATCACAGCAACCCTGGCCAGGGATTTCCAGTTATGGCCAGTCGAGCATAGCGCAACATCAACACCCAATACCGGGAGAGACGAATCCCCTCCTATCGCTCATTTCCTCCATGTGACTCGGGACTGTACCCAAAAACCACCTGTTTGCACGATTCTATAGAGCCGTTGTAGGGTGGAAATCAAAACACAGTGGGAGACACACAAGACTCTATGACGATCTTGGGTCGACAGACTAAGCTGTACCAGTGTCTCCAGAGAACTGCCATTTGACGTGAGGTATAATACCATCTGGGAGTTCTCGGCGAGTTCGTTCAGTGTACCCAGTCTCCACTGAGCACTCGTATACCATCTCTGATGTCAAACACCAATGGATATGGGATCATCCATCGCCCATCACATGGGTCGAGAAGATATACGCTAGTCTACTCTAGAATATTGATGCCCTGTCTCGATAATCCCACGACTAGGAACACTTAAGGGTGTACTTATGGACTACCCAGGCCCACTAGTATGATCTTCATCATAATCCTTGAAGTCGAGTACACATCCCAAGGGCTTTATCAACATGTAACAGAGAGACAATAAGTGTACATGTTAAGATAAAGAGCAACCAGATAGCGTATTATCATGTCGAGCAAGAAAGTCCTCCCTATATATGTCCGAGCATCCACTATGATATACATCTCATGTATAATAATGGCCTCTAGGGCGTACATACAAGTAACAATCTCCCACTTGCACTAGGGCCATCATATAGCAGTGGTTGTACTATCTCATACTCAACCATCCTATAAAAGTCTCTCTCTGGGAAAAGGCCTTCGTGAGTGGATCCGCCGTGTTGTCCTTTGAGTCCACTCTCCTAACCTCGATCTCTCTGAAGATCAACCATCTTCATGTTCAGGTGATACTGCCTTAGAATACGTCTGGGTCACTGATGGGACCGGGGTTCCTAGGCCAAAGCCACACCTCCATTATCACACAATGGAAGGAACCTTGTTCATCTCATGAACAAATATACACCCAGACTACCTCTTTGGTAGCGATGTATCCAGCGTTTATCGTCTAGTTTGTCCCGGTATCTAGCTTGGAACTCTTCTAACACACCTTCCCTCCACTGAGGATAAAGACAATGCATGTGACTGACATTCAGTCGTCCTTACCACCGTGGAAGCTATTTAGTGATTCTCCGCAGGATCGATTGTTATCATCTCACTACACCTAGTGAGAATCCAAACATCCATTTAGATCTATCTCATAGATCCAAAACCAAGGATTTAGGAGGTATCATCTTGATCCTATATGGAGAATCGTTGTGATAAGAGCAGATTGACTGTGCGTAGCATAGGAAACTCTTTTCCTATCAAGAGTATGTCATCCATGTACAATACGAGGAAGACCACCATACTCTCTACTACCCTTTTGTATATACAAGGTTCACCTACCATTTTGATGATGTCAAATACTTTGACTACTACATCAAAACAGATGCACCAACCCCGCGATGCCTGCTTTAGCCTGTAAAGCAACATGTACACGTTTTCGTTGCTTCCACTATTTACAAAGCCCTCTGGCTGTGTACTTATAGACGCACTCTTCTAAATCAATATTTAGAAAAGCAGTCATGACACCCAACCGCCAGACATCGTAGTCATGGTATGCAGCAATGGCCAGTAGGATCCGGACAGACTTAAGCATAACTATTGGAGAAAAGGTTTCGTCATAATCCATGCCTGGTCAATGACGAGAACCTTTTTACAACAAGTCTAGCCTTGAAAGTCTCAACTTTTCCTTCTACACCAAGTAATCTTCTCAAGATATACTTGCTCCTGATGGGGATTTAACCCTTCAGATATAGAATACAAAGTCAATACTTTGTCGGTGTGCATGGATTCCATCTCAGATCGCTAGGCATCCAGCCATTCTTACAGAGTCCCCACTCTTGATGGCCTGCTCGAAACTATTTAGGTCATCATCTCATGATGCAATCCTCGCTTCCACTGTCATTGAGAAACTGAAGTATCTCTCAGGCGGATGAGGAACCCTACCAGATCGGCGGAGAGGCTGAGGTTCGTCGGGAACTATTGAATCCTTAATCAATAGGTATGCAGCTTCACAAGTGCATAACCCCTAAAAGAAAGCAGGTAACTCAGTAGTACTCATCATAGAGCGCACCAAATCTAATAGGGTGCGATTGCTCCGCCCCGATACACCATTGTGCTGTGGTGTATACGGAGGAGTAATGCTGAGAGAGAATCTTATTCTCCTTTCGAATAGCCCAGGATCTCCATGCCTAAGTATTCTTCTCCCTGATCACATCAAAGGGCATAATACTTATTCCTGTATTGGTTATCTACTTCTGACTTATATTCTTTGAATTTCTCAAAAATTTTAGACATGTGTTTCAGCAGGAACATGTGTCCAAATCTTGAGAGATAATCAGTGAATCTAAGGAAGTATAAAGAACCAGTCATGGCAATTATAGACAGGGGACTTACTACATCTTTATGTATCAGTCCCAAGAGTTCATTAACCCTTTCTCTGTTTCAAGTAAACGGAGCTATGGTCATCTTGTCTTTGTGACATGACTGGTAAGTTTCACAAGATGTAAATTCAAACTAATTTAAATATGCATCTAAATGTAGCTAGTCGGGTCGCATTGATATGACCTAGTCTACAATACCTCAAGAAGGATTCGTTCATTTCTGAATTCATCCTCCTTTGTGTGTTCTGTACGTTAAGAACTGTGGTTTGATTTAGAATATATATGCTTGTAGATAACGTGCCTGAACCGATCAACACTTGATATAGGAAATGTTCAAAACATTATCCAACAATACAAAATTATATCCTTCTTTACTAAATAAAAAGACTGATATGATGTTGTATGTCAGGTTCGGTATCTAATAGCATTCGTTCAGAATCAATGTATTTGGTAATACAGGGTGATAACTGCCAACACCTTGGCTGCAACAATTGTACCATTTCCAACTCTTGAAACTTATCGCCCGTTCTCAGTTCTCTACCTATCTGTAGCCTATGTAACAGTTACATATCCGGGATCCTGATCCGGTATCAAATACCCAGGACGTAAAGGATACTGAGAAACAGTTCTATGTAATGAACTCACGCGAAGAAGATGCATCATATGCACATTCTTCGTTTGGGTGTCATGGGAATCCTGGTATTCCCCTATTTTTTGCTTGGTCTTATAACAATTATAAGTTAGAGCGGGACCAACGTTCCCCAGCTTAGTACAACAAGTGGGTTCAGTCATTACATCCAGATTATTATCTTGATTAAGGCGTGACAAGGTCGCTACCTGGAGAGAGAGAGAGAAAAACACTCTGCGTGCGCTCTTGCAAGATAAGATTGGTTATATATTTTATCTAATCAGGATGGCTCCCACTGTTTTTATCAAATCTTCCTTCAAACCTTAAAGGAAAGAATAGCCGGGATTAATTACACTTTACAAGTTCGCCAATCTTTCAGCCAGGTCAGTGCCGGTACTTTGAAGGAGGTTCCCCATGCTTTCGCACGGACCTAATTAATATAAACCTCATTTTCCCGGGGGCATAGCCCCGTTGACACCTTTCTAGACACCTACTTCATTGGCTAATTGTAAAGTGCAAAACTCTCTCAGGAGTAACAATTACTCGCAGTGGGTATCAGGATCCAACTATCTCATACAAGGTATGCAATCTCATTGCAAATTTCAACACTTGAAACTCCCGATAATTGTTTTTACCTCTAGTGCTATGACCTTGACTATGGTCAACAAATCATAAGCACTAGTCAAGTTCTACCCGTCATTTCGTGATTAATTAGTGCCACCCACATGACCCTTCGCTAAGGTCAATAAAGTCATATGACTGTCCTAACTAATCGCATCATATGATGTGTAGGAAGACATCACTTAGCTGCCGTACACTGCGCCTTGGCTAAGGTCAACAAACGAAGCATGAATACTAAGTACTATACTTCCTAAAATGATGGAGGGTTGCAGACGGTTTTTAAGAAAACCTTTAACGCTTTGAACTTGATCTCGTTTCAGAATCAAATGGTTTAAAATGGAGTGTTTTTTAGGCTTTTGCTAGTTTTGTTAAAGAGGTCACTCCCGGTGAAGGGATCTCAGCTCTTTCCTCGTCGAATTAGGTGCAGGATATTCACAATACCACTATGCAAAGAAAGAACTAGAAAAACAGTAAAAATACAAAACCGAGGGTTGTAGCATCTGCTAGTTATTTCTAAAGAGGTCGCTCCCGGTGAAGGGATCTCGGATTTTTCCTCATCGAATGAGGTGCTGGATATTCTTCAAGGAATACCGCTATGCAAAGCAACAACTTGAGCTACCTATTTTTGAAAATTCGGTTCCACAACATCTTTAGGTTTATTTTCTTTCATTAATCTCATTAATGAATGTCCCATCATTTAAGTCACCCAAACATCACAGATAAATACAACGTACGCTTATGCCATCTGCATTCGCCTCGATGACCCGTCATGCACCGTTAGGTTAGGTAACTAATGGCAGAGCGGCGCAGGGCTAGCACGGGTGTAAAACATAAGCAACGTCTATATAATATATCATATATACTCTATAAAGTATGTATCTCAACATATCAAATGATCACATCACAGATATCGCAGGAGAAAACAACATATGAAATATTGGATATACTAGGATGTCCGTGTTTTATTTTGAGCCTGTATAAAACACGGATTCCACGGTCGTGATGAATAGCCAATCCCACACTCCTAGACCCCTACGAGAGCGGCAAGCAACCCTACCAATTCTAGATTTATGAGACCCGGACTCGACTCCTCGAGATGGTCTCCCACTGGACACTAGAACCCGGTTACTTATGCTCCCCTCCTTGGGTCTATCCTAATGCAGAAAAATAAATAATATACATCAACGGCGACATCTTCCTCAACCCGGATGTGCCCCAAATAAAAGAATATTACATACAAGTTTTTACATGAATGAAAATGAAAAACACTCATCTCACATAAAAACCCCCGGTTATTCAAAGACGACGATCCAATATAACATATCCAGCAACACATAACATTACATGTCATCAACGTAAGTAAATATGCGTATCCCAATTATCGTTGATGTATAGCAACGAGACCGGCGATACACCACATATTACACTTACGGTCGCAGAAAAGAAAATGAAAACTACAACAGTTGGAATCCGCAACTATCTTAGACATCACATGCCTAACCAAATAAATTCCTTAGACATCGCATGCCTACCAATTATAAACCCCGCATTTTAGTCTCGATATTGAAAACACTTTCCAATAAACAGTCAGGCAATTCAATAAGATTCATGACATCCCGATCGAATTCTCATCGGAAACTTTAGTAGACGGCCGCACCCCTCGATACCGACGAAGAAGTGCACTTAGGCGGAACACCACGGCCGCAAGCACCCGGACGGATGCTTTTTGGCAACGGAGTTCTCCTATCGTCACTTGGTCGCGGTTATGGGGTGTGGCTATCTAATAATGTTACTCTGCGAGTATCCGAATACATTAACTGATTACGACGGACTTTTGATCATATCAAAATCCCGTGGCAACCAATCAAATGAGACTAAATTGCTAGACTTATAAAATTCAAATGTTGTTGATTCCAAGTATTGTATCACAATATATACTAGATTATGTTAAACTTTTCGAGTGAATCAAAAAACTCCCCATCACCTGATTAGCTCAACACTTGAGCAATGTTAAAGTACCCATAACGTGCCACAGTACCTATGATCCAGCCATAGAAGTGTCAAACCAATGCCTCACCTATGACACCGCGGAACTACGACAAACCCTAAGGCTCAAGTCGCGGTTCCGAGAGCATAGAATTGAGTTAAGGTTTATGTGTTCTTCTAGAGGGTCCATAGAGTTACTTGCACGAATATTGAATATAATTATCTTAGAAAAATTCCAACACTTGGAAATTTCAGAGGGGGTCATGGGGTGATGTTTGAATTTTGTTCGAACTGTCAAACATAGCCTAGTTTACCATCACAATGTTAAATTATACGACTACGAAACACTCCGTTTTGGTCATATAGCAAAATTTACATCACATGAAAATTTGGATCAAGCAAACAATACCGAAAACCCCAAAATGAGCACGCCAGAGCACAAAACAAAAAAGACACACAGAGGAGCAAAGGGGGCCGGCCTTCCCGGTTTTTGGATGAATGTGCTCGGATGAAAATAATCAACGTCTCAATGATAAATGACAATACAATACCACTTATGGGTATATGTAGCTATAACAAGGTATGTGGGTGTGCATGTAAATATGTATGCATGATATACATGTAGCTATATCTCATATGTGTATATACCTGTCAATAATGATGTAATACCCTAGAGGTATATGTATAGATACAACATGTAGGCAAAACAAGGCATATGTGTAAGCATGTAGGAATACATGTATGGTACCTTTCATATGCGTAATGGAATAAGAATCAATGTCTCAATTGTTCCTAACCAATATAATATCACCTATGTATATGTGTTAGCTATATCTCATATGCACAATGGAAATAAGAATCAAGTCTCAATGTCCCTAACCAATACAATATCACGTATGTATAGGTGTAAGCATGTAGGAATCGTAAGATATATGTGTATGCTGTCTTTCTTATATACAATGGAATTAAGGATCATGTCTCAATGTCCCTAACCATATAATATCACATATGTATATGGGTTGTGCATGTCATGGCAATTATCGACGGAGTGTGTGGAATAAAATTAGCGCTCGTGCAACATGGACCATCAATAATAGTGCAGTGTGCAATGGGTACAAGTCCCAGCACAACAAGTAATAATATGAAATGAAGTTCATGCACAATTTCTATATGTGCAATACTTGTAACTAATAATCATGTCATATAATCCAGCCCAGACGCATAACGCCATGCGGGTGATTCCCATGTAGATTTTAAATCTACTCACTGATGACCTCAAGCTAAGTAAATCCGACCACCTACTTCCCTTTCTTCGCAGCGTCCGAAGTCCCTACTCGCGATCCTAAATGTCATAAACACAACACATAAGACTAAATATCCTGCGCCGACACAAAGACAACGAAATGCTGTAGGGTTCCTAGGCACTCTCAAGTGGTCTCACAGGGCATCAACCATGCCAATTTCAAATTTTTAGGGTGCCGAGAAAACCTAACATGGATCGTTGACTAGAAGTTTAGGCGAAATACTAATCTAGTTAACAACTTAACTAAAGGAGAGAGGCTACAACCTTTGTAGATCCGTTTCTCCACTTCTTAAGCTCCACGTAGGCGTCCTCTCGCTGTCCTAGTTAGATCTCGGACTCTCGCATCGGCTTCATCTTCGAAATGAGCGGAATAGATCGTCGGCTTCGTGCCGATGATGATCTACGTCGAGGTTGCACAAGTTCAAGCTCCAACTTCACCAAGTAGTGAAACTTGTGAAGAAAACACCCAAAACAACTTGGCAAGAGGTAGAGGGTGAAGAAATAGGAGGTGGGTTCACTTTAGAATTGGATTTCTCACTTTAGAACTCAAGATGCCATTGATGGCATCAAGCTTTCTCTCTTGAAGATGAAGATGAAGAAGAAGATAGAATATGATAAGTGTTCAATTAAAATGAAAAACAATTCAATACTTATCATAAGCAAACCATAGTTGAGTGTAGAGAATAGACCATGCTTGGATGGGTTAGGGTTAAGCATGAAGACAAGAATGGTTAAGAAGTCAAAGCTTCATAAAGCTTCAACTAGAAACAAAGAAAGCCACCATTCTCATCTTTATCTTTTCCAAATAAATAAATAAACAAATAAATAAATGAATGAATATGCAAAACCCTAATTATCAAATTAACCATGGTTTAATTCTATACACTTAACTAAATGATCAAGTATCATCAAACATGATACAAATATGTGCACAAAAGTATATCACATATACTTCTTGCACATCAAGTGAGAAAATCCATATAAAGTGAACTAATACTAGCTAATGCAAAGTAATATATCAAATATATAATTATACATTAAATCATTAAATCAACACTTGACTTAACGATCCGGTCATATCGCATATAACCGACTAGTATTCTATGTATCGGCTTATCGAATCAATGATTCGATAACTAGGTCATATCGAATATAACAAATCGATACATCCATCGCGAGAATGAAATACGGTATCACATACACGCATTATTCTCGGTCCTGTACATATCTCATATGCGCTCCTATTTCGTTTCGCTTGAGCCAGGAAACCTCTGTGTAGGACTCTAAAGACTCGTCAATACGCCGGTAGCAGATGATGATCATATCAAGCACCCACAAGTCGCAAGCGGTCTGCTAAACGTAACGGCCATCCGGGTATTGAGCGATCAGAAGATCGACGAGCTAGCCCGCTCACACTCCTGTGAATCCAACCAGTAACACTTACCGTACAGTCCGGTCTGTTCGTCTGATATGTCGCATATCAAGTCTAGGGGTGGTAAACATCAGACCCCAATAACCGATAAGTCGTGCCGATGTGAGGCTCATAACGGGTCGAGAAACTACTGGTAACACTTACCAGCAAATCTCTGATCAGCCCTGGCCAGGGACTTCCCTGTTACGGCCAATCGAGCACTGCGCAACATCAACCCCCAATACCGGGAGAGACGAAACCCCTCCTATCGCTCATTGCCTCCATGTGACTCGGGACTGTGCCCAAAGTCCACCGTTTTGCACGCCCTCATGGACGTGGTAAGGTGGAGATCAAAGCACAGTGGGAATCACACAAGACTCTATGACGATCTCGGGTCTACAGACTAACCTGTACAAGTGTCACCTGAGAACTGCCGTCTGACGTGAGGTATAATACTTTCTGGGAGTTCTCGGCAGTCCGTCCAGTGTACCCAGTCTCCACTGAGCACCCGTATACCATCTCTAATGTCAAACATCAATGGATATGGGATCATCCATCGCCCATCTCTTGGGTCGAGAAGCGTATACGCTAGTCTACACTGGTATATCGATGCCCTGTCTCGATACACCCACGATTAGGGACCTTGAAGGATGTACTTATCGACTACCATGTCCCCACTAGTATGATCTGCATCATAGTCCAGGTAGTCAAGTACACATCCTAAGGGCTTTATCAACATGTAACTATAAGACAGTTTAAAGAGACAAGTGTACATGTTAAGATAAAGAGCAACCAGATAGCATACTATCATATCGAGCAAGAAAGTCATCTCTATATATGTCCAAGCATCCAATATAATATACATCATCTGTACAATACTGGCCTCTAGGGCATACATACAACTAACAATCTCCCACTTACACTAGGGCCAGCTGCTGTAGTATCGCATACCGAGCATCCCGAAGAGTCTCTCAAACTGTATCTGGGGAATGGCCTTCGTGAGTGGATCCGCCGTGTTGTTCTTCGTGTCAACTCTCCTGACCTCGATCTCCCGGCGATCAACTATCTCCCGGATCAGGTGATACCGCCTCAGAATATGCCTGGATCGCTGATGGGACCTGGGTTCCTTGGCTAAAGCCACCGCTCCATTGTTATCGCAATACAATGGTATTGGATGCTCAATGGATGGAACCACTCCAAGTTCAGTAATGAACTTCTTGATCCAGACAGCCTCTTTGGCAGCATCGTTGGCAGCGATGTATTCAGCCTCCATCGTCGAGTCTGCCACGGTTTCCTGCTTGGAACTCTTCCAGCTAACCGCCCCTCCGTACAGGGTAAAGACAAATCCCGACTGCGACTTAGAGTCGTCCTTATCACTCTGGAAGCTCGAATCGGTAAAGGACTCCACTTGGAGTTCTCCGTTACCATACACCAAGAGCATCTCTTTAGTCCTTCGCAAGTACTTAAGAATGCTCTTCACAGCTGTCCAGTGACTCTCTCCAGGATCAGCTTGATACCTGCTAACTATACTTAGTGAGTATGCTACATCGGGTCTGGTACACAGCATCGCGTACATGATAGAGCCTACAGCCGAAGCATAGGGTGTCCCTTGCATGCGAGCTCTCTCCAAATCAGTCTTGGGAGACATCTCTCTGGAGAGAGTGACTCCATTGATCGTGGGTAAGTTCCCACGCTTGGATTCATCCATACTAAACCTCTTTAGTATGGTGTCAATGTACCTGGATTGGGACAATCCCAATATCCTTTTGGATCTATCTCTATAGATCCTGATTCCCAATATGCAGGAGGCATCACCAAGATCTTTCATCGAGAATCTTTGTGATAAGAAGAGCTTGACCGATTGCAGCATAGGAATATCATTTCCTATCAAGAGTATGTCGTCCACGTAGAATACGAGGAAGACAACCTTACTCCCCGCCACCTTCTTGTAAATACAAGGTTCATCTGGGTTTTTGACGAAATCAAACTCTTTGATAACGACATCAAAGCAGATGTTCCAACTCCGCGATGCTTGCTTTAATCCATAAATGGATTTAAGCAGCTTGCACACCTTGCCGCTGCTCCCACTGTCTACGAAGCCCTCTGGCTGAGTCATGTACACGCACTCTTCTAAATCACCATTTAGAAAGGCGGTCTTAACATCCATTTTCCAGATTTCGTAATCATGATATGCAGCGATGGCAAGCATGATCCGGATGGATTTAAGCATAGCCACTGGAGAAAAGGTCTCGTCATTGTCCACACCTGGTCTTTGACGAAAACCCTTTGCTACAAGTCTAGCTTTGAAAGTCTCCACTTTCCGATCTACACCAAGTTTCTTCTTGAAGATCCACTTGCTCCCGATGGGTTTTACCCCTTCAGGAGCAACTTCCAAATTCCATACTTTGTTGGTGTACATGGATTCCATCTCGGACCGCATAGCATCCAGCCATTTCACTGAGTCCCTACTCGTGATGGCCTGCTCGAAGCTAGTTGGGTCATCATCCTCCATGATGCAATCCTCGCTCCCACCATCCATGAGAAAACCGTAGTATCTCTCAGGTGGGCGAGGAACCCTACTAGATCGTCGGAGAGGCTGAGATTCATTGGGAACTACTGAATCCTCTGGTTCAACCAAATCTTCTGTTGTAGTCTGTATTGCTGGAACCTCTTCCAGTTCTACCTCCTTGACACTAATCTCTTTTTCAAGAAATTCCTTTTCTAAAAAGGTGGCATGTCGAGAAACAAACACCTTTTGTTTCTCGGTGTGGTAGAAGATATACCAGCGCGAATGTTTGGGATATCCAATAAACTTACACAGAATGGACCTTGCCGCGAGTTTGTCCGGATTTTGCGTTTTTACATATGCCGGACAACCCCATATCTTAACATAATTAAGACATGGTCTCTTTCCTTTCCATATCTCATATGGAGTGGTTGGCACGGTTTTGGTGGGAACCATATTCAATAGATCTGCAGCTGTTTCCAGTGCATATCCCCAGAAGGAAATAGGTAACTCAGCTGTGCTCATCATAGAGCGCACCATATCCAATAGTGTGCGGTTCCTCCGTTCTGATACACCGTTGTGCTGTGGTGTATATGGAGGTGTCAGCTGAGAGAGAATCCCATTCTCTTTTAGGAAGTCCAGGAATTCATTGCTTAAGTATTCTCCTCCTCGATCAGATCGAAGGATTTTAATACTTTTTCCGGTTTGGTTCTCGACTTCTTGTTTATATTCTCTAAATTTCTCAAAAGCTTCTGATTTGTGTTTCATCAGGAACACATATCCGAATCTAGAGAGATCGTCAGTGATTGTAATGAAGTACGAAGAACCATCCCTGGCATGTGTAGACATGGGACCGCATACATCACTATGTATCAGTCCCAAGAGTTCGGTAACTCTTTCTCCGTGTCCCGTAAACGGAGCTTTGGTCATCTTGCCTTTGAGACATGACTGGCAAGTGTCATAGGATGAAAATTCAAACGGATTCAAATATCCATCCTTATGCAACTTAGCCAGTCGTGTCGCATTGATGTGACCCAGTCTACAATGCCACAAGAAGGATTCGTTCATTTCAGAACTCTTCCTCTTGTGTGTGTTAGTTATGCTCAGAACTGTTGATTGATTTAGAACATAAATGCCATTGCACAACGTGCCTGATCCAACCAACTTTTGGTTACGGAAAATGTTCATAACATTATCCTGTAATACAAAATTATATCCCTCTTTACTCAATAAAGAAACCGATATAATGTTGCATATCAGGTTCGGCATGTAATAACATTCATTCAGAACCAATGTATTACCAGTTGGTAATACAAGGTGATATTCCCCGACAGTCTTAGCTGCAACAATTGCACCATTTCCAACTCTAATGTCTTTATCACCTTCTCCAAGTTCTCTACCTTTCCTAAGCCCATGTAACTGATTACATATATGGGATCCTGATCCGGTATCTAATACCCAGGACGTAGGGCAAATGGAGAAACAGTTCTCTGTAACGAACACACCCGAAGAAAATGCATCAACATGTACTTTCTTCATTCGGGTGTCATGGGAATCCTGGTATTCCCCTATATCCTGTTCAGTCCTATAACTCTTATAGGAAAGAACGGAACCAACATTCCCCAGCACAGTATAACATGCGGGTTCGGTCAATACATCCATATTATTATCTTTATTAAGGCATGAAATGGTCGCTACCTGGAGAGAGAGAGAAGAAAACACTTTAGCGTAAGCTCGTGCAAGATCAGATTGGTTATTATCTTATCTAATCAGGATGGCTCCCACTGTTTTTATCAAATCTTCCTTCAAACCCTAAAAGGAAAGAATAGCCGGGATTAATTACACACTACAAGTTCGCCAATCTTTCAGCCAGGCCAGTGTCGGTACTTTGAGGGAGGTCCCCCGTGCTTTCGCACGAACCTAATTAATGTAAACCTCGTTTTCCCAGAGGCGTAACCTCTTTAACACCTTTCTAGACACCTACTTGATCGGCTAATTGTAATGTGTAAAACTCTCCCAGGAGTAACTCTTACTCGCAGTGGGTATCGGGATCCAACTATCTCATAGAATGTATGCAATCTCATTGAAAATTTCAACACTTGAAATTCCCGATAATATTTTGCCCCTAGCGTCCTATGATCTTGACGCAGGCCAACAAATCACAGCGCGCTAGTCAAGTTCAACCCGTAATTTCCTGATTGAATTAAACCCACCCGCACGACCCTTGACGCAGGCCAACAAAGTCGTACGACTACCCTAATCCAATCTGCATCATATGCATAAGCAGATAAATACTAGTTAGCTACCGCACACTACGCCTTGACGCAGGCCAACAAACGTAGCACGAATACTAACTACTACTTATCTGAAATGACGGAGGGCTACGACAGGTTTTTCTGAAAACCTATTGCGTAATGAACTTGATATCGTTGTAGAATCAAATGAAGTTTTGAAATGGAGTGAATTTGAGGCTTTTCTAGTTTTGCTAAAGGGGTCACTCCCGGTGAAGGGATCGTCGGCCCTTTCCTCGTCGAATAAGGTGCGGGATATATCATATATATCACTGTGCAAAGTAAAACTCAAAAAACAATCAAAAGCAAACCGAGTGTGTAGCATCTGCCAGTTATTGCTAAAGGAGTCACACCCGGTGAAGGGATCTCGGTCCTTTCCTCATCGAATAAGGTGCAGGGTATATCATATATACCGCTATGCAAAGCAAGAACTGTAGCTACCTGTTTTGTTTAAAATTTGATTCTACAACATCTTAGGTTTCTTTTCTTTCATTAATCACATTAATGAAGTCCCATTATTTAAATACCTAAACATCACAGATAAATACGACGGACACTTATTCCATCCGCATTCGCCTCGATGTCCCCTCATGCACCGTTAGGTTAGGTAACTAACGACAGAGCAGGGCAGGGCTAGTGCGGGTGCAAAACATAAGTAACGTCTGTATAATATATCATATATACTATATACTGTATCTATCACAGAACATCACATGATCACATCACAGATATCGCAGCAGAAAAAAAACATATGAAATATTGGATATACTAGGACGTCCGTGTTTTCAATACGAGCCAGTATAAAACACGGATTCCACGGTCGTGATGAATAGCCAATCCCACACCCCTAGACCCCTACGAGAGCGGCAAGCAACCCTTCCAATTCTAGGGTTAGGAGACCCGGACTCGACTCCTCGAGTTGGTCTCCCACTGGACCCCAGAACCCGGTTACTTGTGCTCCCCTCCTTAGGTCTATCCTAATGCGGAAAAGTAAATAATATACAAAAGGTGACAACTTCCGCTACCTGGAAGTGTCCCAAATAAAAGAATATTACATACAAGTTTTTACATGAATGAAAATGAAAAACACTCATCTCACATAAAAACCCCCGGCTATTCAAACACGACGATCCAATATAACATATCCATCAACACATAACATCACATGTCATCAACGTAAGTAAGTATGCATACCCCAATTGTCGTTGACGTATAGCAACGAAACCGGCGATATGAACATACTACACTTACGGTCACATAAAAGAAAGTGTAAAACTACAACAGTTGGAATCCGCAACCTCTTTAGACATCACATGCCTAATCAAATGAAATACTTAGACATCACATGCCTAACAGTTATAAACCCCGCATTTTAGTCTCATTATCGAAAACTCTTTTCAATATCAAGTGAAACTAAACCGCTAGATTTATAACATTCAATCAGTTATCTCATAACTGTTTGTGAATTCCAATTATTGTATCACATTCCAGATAAACAGAAAATGTTAAACTTTCCGATCGAACAGTGGAATACCCATGTTTTCCCGATACAGCTCAACACATGAAATAAGTCTAACAACATTCAGTTCGTGCCTCAGTACCAACGGTCCAGCCGTAGAAGGGTCAAGCCAACGCCTCACATGTGGCACGCCGTACTGCCCCAAACCCGAAGGTTCAAAGGGCAGTTCAAGACGGTCACATAATCGAGTTAAGGTTTGTTGTCTTCTAGAGGGTCCATCGCGTTACTTGCACTACTTAGAACGTCGTTAAACTACGGAAAAATCCAACACTTGGAAATTTCCCGACAGGGGAAAAGTTGGGTATTTATATCCGGTCGAACTTTTTAACAAATTCAAAAAAATTATCCGGAATCAACATAGACAAAATCTGATAATCCGATCGAATCATCGAATCCCCAAAACAACCTGGAATATTCAACTCTTGAATAAATTTTAAAAATTCCCAGAAAATCCAACACCAGAATCAATCAGTTACTATGAAAAAATTATTTTATAATTCAATAAATTTGCCGCGGAACCGCCGCAGAAGCAAGGCTTCTGCCGCGGTTCCGCCGCACTGTAGACTCTTCAGTAAGTTATTTTTGCACTGTAATTCATAGATTGCCCTGCTGAATTTTTTAGCAATTTTTAATCTGGAAAAATCCCAGTTTTCAGAAAAAGTCCAGAGAGCATCAAAAAGTTAGGTTTTCGGGTTCGATCGGGTTTCAAACATCGTCTAGACTTCGCCTAAGGCTCTAGCTAGGCTCTGATACCACTGTAGGGTTCCTAGGCACTCTCAAGAGGTCTCACAAGGTATCAACCATGCCAATTTCAAATTTTTAGGGTGCCGAGAAAACCTAACACGGATCGTTGACTAGAAGTTTAGGCGAAATACTAATTTAGTTAACAACTTAACTAAAGGAGAGAGGCTACAACCTTTGTAGATCCGTTTCTCCACTTCCTAAGCTCCACGTAGGCTTCCTCCCGCTGTCCTAGTTAGATCTCGGACTCTCGCATCGGCTTCATCGTCGAAATGAGCGGAATAGATCGTCGGCTTCGTGCCGAAGATGATCTACGTCGAGGTTGCACAAGTTCAAGCTCCAACTTCACCAAGTAGTGAAACTTGTGAAGAAAACACCTAAAACAACTTGGCAAGAGGTAGAGGGTGAAGAAATAGGAGGTGGGTTCACTTTAGAATTGGATTTCTCACTTTAGAACTCAAGATACCATTGATGCCATCAAGCTTTCTCTCTTGAAGATGAAGATGAAGAAGAAGATAGAATATGATAAGTGTTCAATTAAAATGAAAAATAATTCAATACTTATCATAAGCAAACCATAGTTGAGTGTAGAGAATAGACCATGGTTACTTGGATGGGTTAGGGTTAAGCATGAAGACAAGAATGGTTAAGAAATCAAAACTTCATGAAGCTTCAACTAGAAACAAAGAAAGCCACCATTCTCATCTTTATCTTTTCCAAATAAATAAACAAACAAACAAATAAATGAATGAATATGAAAAACCCTAATTATCAAATTAACCATGGTTTAATTCTATACACTTAACTAAATGATCAAGTATCATCAAACATGATACAAATATGTGCACAAAAGTATATCACATATACTTCTTGCACATCAAGTGAGAAAATCCATATAAAGTGAACTAATACTAGCTAATGCAAAGTAATATATCAAATATATAATTATACATTAAATCATTAAATCAACACTTGACTTAACGATCCGGTCATATCGCATATAACCGACTAGTATTCTATGTATCGGCTTATCGAATCAATGATTCGATAACTAGGTTATATCGAATATAACCAATCGATACATCCATCGCGAGAATGAAATACGGTATCACATACACGCATTATTCTCGGTCCTGCACATATCTCATATGCGCTTCTATTTCGTTTCGTTTGAGCTAGGAAACCTCTGTGTAGGACTCTAAAGACTCATCAATACGCCGGTAGCAGATGATGATCATATCAAGCACCCACAAGTCGCAAGCGGTCTGCTAAACGTAACGGCCATCCGGGTATTGAGCGATCAGAAGATCGACGAGCTAGCCCGCTCACACTCCTGTGAATCCAACCAGTAACACTTACCGTACAGTCCGGTCTGTTCGTCTGATATGTCGCATATCAAGTCTAGGGGTGGTAAACGTCAGACCCCAATAACCGATAAGTCGTGCCGATGTGAGGCTCATAACGGGTCGAGAAACTACCGGTAACACTTACCAGCAAATCTCTGATCAGCCCTGGCCAGGGACTTCCCTGTTACGGACAATCGAGCACTGCGCAACATCAACCCCCAATACCGGGAGAGACGAAACCCCTCCTATCGCTCATTGCCTCCATGTGACTCGGGACTGTGCCCAAAGACCACCGTTTTGCACGCCCTCATGGACGTGGTAAGGTGGAGATCAAAGCACAGTGGGAATCAAACAAGACTCTATGACGATCTCGGGTCTACAGACTAACCTGTACAAGTGTCACCTGAGAACTGCCATCTGACGTGAGGTATAATACCATCTGGGAGTTCTCGGCGAGTCCGTCCAGTATACCCAGTCTTCACTGAGTACCCGTATACCATCTCTGATGTCAAACATCAATGGATATGGGATCATCCATCGCCTATCTTATGGGTCGAGAAGCGTATACGCTAGTCTACACTGGTATATCGATGCCCTATCTCGATACACCCACGACTAGGGACCTTGAAGGATGTACTTATCGACAACCATTTCCCCACTAGTATGATCTGCATCATAGTCCAGGTAGTCAAGTACACATCCTAAGGGCTTTATCAACATGTAACTATAAGACAGTTTAAAGAGACAAGTGTACATGTTAAGATAAAGAGCAACCAGATAGCATACTATCATATCGAGCAAGAAAGTCATCTCTATATATGTCCAAGCATCCAATATAATATACATCATCTGTACAATACTGGCCTCTAGGGCATACATACAACTAACAAATGCAAGGATAACGTCCACAAGAAAAACACACTGTGCACTTAGTGCACAAAACGCGTACAATATCGGCACAAACTCAGCTAGGATCGCTAAACTACGCAACTACCAAGCCTAGACCCCAATCGTACCGATCGCGCATTCACATCACAATAAATATCATGGAAGATAATATATATATAACATCACAACGTCAATTGAAACCCACGCCTAATTTAACCGAAAACCTAGTAAGCAACTTTTCATCGTCTTAGCTCAAGACTAGAAGTTTATCCAAACCTAGTAGCCAGAATCATCACATAATAGCTTGATTAAACCACCGAAACCTTTACAAGAATTTTAATCCCACCCAAATAAGATTTAGTAAAAGCTAGTTTGCATTTAAGCTTAATTAGGCAATTAGGAAAAATAACAATTAACAATTTCACAACTAGGTTAAGTTTTCCTTGTCTAAACAACTCACTTAACCATTACAATTAATCAAAATCCTAACTTGATCTTCAAAACCTTTTCTTGAATTTCTAAACATGAAAATTAAAGCCATAATTAAACATCTAATAAACCAGATAAGGTATTTTAACAACAACTAAAGTTTAGGGTTAGGATTTTATACCTCCACTTTATTCACAAACTTGCAAAAAGATTTCAAAAATAGCCTCCAAAATGCTAACTTTCATGAAGATCCATGCAATATTAAAGCTAAAGAATAATGGGTATGGATTTGTATTTGATTTTATGGGATTATTTGATGATTTTTGATGATTTATTTGAGCTTAAAGAAGTGGAAATGGGGTGAAAAATAAAAGAGGGCAGCAAGGGGGGAGTTCGGCCACTTCAAGAAGAAAAGAGAATTATGTGGAAGTGTGTGGAAAAATCCAAGGTTAAAACACATTAAAGCTCATTTGCTATATGCCACCTCTTAATCTTTCTAATTAAAATTTCCTTACACCTTCAAAATATCTAGATATTTTTAAAGATATTTTCAAAGACGTCAAACTTGCTTAATCTAGTGATTAAGTTAGCATGGATTCACATTAGCATAATTAACCCAATCCAACTTATAATTACCACTAATTAAGTGCATAATTAAAAGCTTATAATAATATTTTAATTAAGAAAAAATATTTAAGTGAAATAAAATTTACAAGTGACCAACTAAATACCGCAACTACTAATTTCCTAGATAAACTAGGTTCAGTGAATACTATACAGATAAATGATCACTTCTAGGGTTTTTCGGAAAACACAATTTATTTAACCTATTAACGGAAAATTCGCCTAAACGATTTCTAAAACGTTACACAATAACAGTTATTGGACGCTCAATGGTAGGAACCTTGTTCATCTTATGAACGAGAAATACCCAGACAGCCACTTTGGCAGTATCAATGGTAGCAATGTATTCAGCCTTTATCGTCTGGTATGTCACGGTATCTAACTTGGAACTCTTCCAACATACCATCCCTCCACTGAGGGTAAAGATAATACCCGCGACTGAATTTCAGTAGAACTTATCACTCTGGAAGCTGGAACCAAGAACATTCTTTTAGTGCTTCTCAAGTACTTAAGAATGTATTTCATAGCTTTCCGGTGATTCTCCCAAGATCCGATTGATTCCTGATCACTACACCTAAAGAGTCTTCTACATCTGGTCTGGTACATAACATCACATACTCTAATAAAGCCTACTGCCGAAGCATAGGGTATGCCTTGTAGCCCTCTCCAAATCAGTCTTCGAAGAAATCTTTTTGGAGAGAGTGATTCCTCAGTAGGTGGGCGAACCACCACGCTTAGAATCTTCTATACTAAACCCCTTTAGTACGGTGTTAATGTACCTGGATTTTAGACACTCCCAATATCCACTTTAGATCTATCACTATAGATCATTATCCACAAGATGTAGTAGGTATCATCGAGATCTTTTATTGAGAATCCCCGTGATAAGTGGAGCTTGACCGAGTGTAACATAGGAAACCATTTCCTATCAAGTGTCTGTCATCTACGTACAATACGTGTAAGACAATCTTACTCTCTACTACCTTCTTGTATATACAAGGTTCATCTACCTTTTTTATGAAGTCAAACTCTTTGACTGCCACATCAAAACAGATGTTCCATCTCCGTGATGCGCGCATTGATCCTGATGGACTTAAGCATAGCATTGAAAGTCTCAACTTTTCAATCTAGACCAAGAATCTTCTCAAGATCCATTTGCTCCCAATGGGTTTCACCCCTTTAGGTGCAACATTATAAGTCATACTTTGTTGGTGTACATGGATTCCATCTTTGATCGCATAGCATCCAGCCATTTCACAGAGTCGCTACTTGTGATGGTCTGCCTGAACGTAGTTAGGCCATCATCTACCATGATGCAATCCTTGCTCCTACTGTTACCGAGAAAACCGTAGTATCTCTCAAGTGGATGAGGAACCCTACCAGATTCGCGGAGAGGCTGAGGTTCATTGAAGACTATTGAATCCTTTGGTTTCACCAAATCATCAGCTGTTAGTTTGTCTAGTTGGAACTCCTTCCAGTTCTACCTCATGTCCACTAATTTCTTCATAAGAAATTACTTTTCTAAAAAGGTGGCATGCTGAGAAACAAAACACCTTTTGCTCCTCAGAGTGGTAGAAGATATTCCCTCACAAAAGTTTGGATATCCAACAAACTTACACAGAACTGACTTTGCCTCGAGCTTATCCGTATTTTGCTTTTCAGCATAGGCCGGACAACCCCATATCTTAACTTGTTTAAGACATGGTCTCTTCCCATTCAATATCTCATATGTAGTGGTTGTTGGGATTCCTTAGCGCCTAGCCTAGGATTTGCAAGCATCATACATGCCACAACAAAAAAATTGAGGGTGTGCTAAGCAATCAACTACGAATCGTACTAGGAAAGTAGGGTAAAAAATATGTAATCTATCATCACAAAGAGAAGTGAACAAAAATACAACCTTCGTAGATCCGGTCCTTCACTTCTAAAGCTCCGTTTTGACGTCCCTTCGCTGTGATCATCGAACTCCCGGACGCTACTATGGAATACCCCGGAGAAATGAACAAGATTGCTCGTAGTCTTCGAGGCCGAAGATGATCTACGTCAAGGAGACTCAAACTCAAGCTACCACTTCACTAGGTCAAGAACTTTGCGAAGAGAACACCTTACACTAAATGGAAAGTAGTAGAGTATGATAAAATAAGAAGTGTGTTCACTTTAGATTTTGATTGCTCACTTTGTTTCTTCACTTAGAAAAATCTAGAAAGCATTTTTCGTTTGGATGAAGAAGAAGAAGAAGATAGAAACTCAAGTGAAGCGAATTATGGTCAATTATGCAACCATGGGTGAGTTAGTATCATCCACTAACCTATGTAGAGACTAAACCATGGTTTAAGCTAATGGTTTGGTTAATAAATATCTTTAGTAAAACCAAGTAAGTGAACTTTTTCAAAGATGGTTTAAGCATCATGAAGCTTCAAGCATAACAAAGAAAACCACCATTTTGAATTACAAAATAAATATAAACCCTAACCATTATCTTAAATATGGTGTAAGTCATACACACACCCAAGTTTGCATGCATCATCAAGCATGATACAATCATGTACACAAACATATATCACATATACATTATGTGCACATCAAGTGAGAAAAGCAATCTTAAGTGAAGCAATACTAGTTAATGTAAAGAAATATATCAAAGATATAATTATACATTAAATCACTAAATCAACACTTGATTTAATGATCCGGTAATATCGCATATAATCGACTAATATCTAGTGTATAAATATATCGAATCAACACTTGATTCGGTAACCCGGCTATATTGCATATAACCGACCGATGATACAAATCGCGAGAATAGAATACAGTATCACATACTAGTATTGTTCTCGGTCCTGCACATATCATATACGTACTCCTATTTCGTTTCGCCTGAGCCAGGAAAGCTCTGTGTAGGACTCTAAAGACTCGTCAATACGCCTGCAGTAAATGGTGATCACATCAGTCACCCATAAGCGGCAAGAGGTCTGCTAAACGTAACGACCACCCGGGTATTGAGCGATTAGAAGATCAACGAGCAAGCCTGCTCACACTCCTGAGGATCCGATCGGTAACACTTACCGCATAGTCCGGTCTGTTCGTCTGATATTTCGCATATCTCGCCTAGGGGTGGTAAACGTCAGACCCCAGTAGTTTGATAAGTCATGCCGATGTAAGGTCCATAACGGTCGTGAAACTACTGATAACTTTTACCAGTAAATCACAGCAACCCTGGCTAGGGATTTCCATTTATGGCCGGTCGAGCATAGCGCGACATCAACCCCCAATACCGGGAGAGACGAATCCTCTCCTATCGCTCATTGACTCCATGTGACACGGGACTGTACCCAAAAACCACCTGTTTGCATGACTCAGTAGATCCGTGGTGGGGTGGAAATCAAAGCACAGTGGGAGACACACAAGACTCTATGACGATCTTGGGTCGACAGACTAAGCTGTACCAGTGTCACCAGAGAACTGCCATCTGACCTGAGGTATAATACCGTCTGGGACTTCTTGGTGAGTCCGTTCAGTGTACCCAGTCTCCACTGAGCACCCGTATACCATCTCTGATGTCAAACACCAATGGATATAGGATCATCCATCACCCATCACATGGGTCGAGAAGATATACGCCAGTCTACTCTGGAATATCGATGCCCCGTCTCGATATTCCCATGACTAGGAACATTGATGGATGTACTCATGGACTACCCAGGCCCCACTAGTATGATGTTCATCATAATCCTGGAAGTCGAGTACACATCCCAAGGGCATTATCAACATGTAACAGAGAGACAATAAGTGTACATGTTAAGATAAAGAGCAACCAGATAGCGTACTATCATGTCTAGCAAGAAAGCCCTCCCTATATATGTCCCAGCATCCACTATGATATACATCTCATGTATAATAATGGCATCTAAGGCATATATACAACTAACAGTGGTAGGCCCTGATTTGGATGGAACCCCATTCAATAGGTATGCGACTTCTCAAGTGCATAACACCAAAAAGAAACAGGTAACTAAGCAGTACTCATCATAGAGAGCGCCATATCTCATAGGGTGCGATACCTCCGCCCCGATACACCATTGTGGTGTAGTGTATTCGAAGGAGTAAGTTGAGAGAGAATCACATTCTCCTTTAAATAATCCAGGAACTCCATGCCCAAGTATTTTCCTCCTCGATCACATCGTAGGATTTAATACTTCTACCCGTCTGGTTCTTAACTTCAAGCTTATATTTCTTGAATTTCTCAAAAGTTTCAGACTTGTGTTTCAACAAGAACACATGTTCGAATCTTGAGAGATAGTCGATGAATGTAAAGAAGTACCAAGAACCAACCTTGGCATTTATAGACATAGGACCGTATACATCATCATGTATTTATCCCAAGAGTTCAGTAACTCTTTTTCTGTTTCCAGTAAACGTAGTATTGGTCATTTTACCTTTGAGACAAGACTGGAAAGTATCATAAGATGAAAATTCGATCTGATTCTCATATTCATTCTTATGTAACTTAGCTGGTCTTCTCGCATTGATATGACCTAGTCTACAATGCCATAAGAAGGATTCGTTCATTTCTGAACTTCTCCTCTTGTGTGTGTTCTGCATACTTTGAACTGTGGTTCGATTTAGAACATATATTCCATTTCATAACATGCCTGATCGAATCAACTCTGGATTAAGGAAAATGTTCACAACATTATCCTCCAATACAGAATTACATCCTTCTTTAACTCAGTAAAGAACATGGTGTAATGTTGTATATCAGGTTCGGTATGTAATAACATTCGTTCAGAATCAATGTATTAACCATTTGGTAATACAAGGTGATATCTGCCAACAAACTTGGCTGTAACAATTGCACCATTCTCTAACACTTAGAGATATATCACCCATTTTCAGCTCTCTACATTTCTGTAGCCCATGTAACTCTTACATATGTGGGATCCTAATCTGGTATCCAATACCTAGGACGTAGAGAATGCTGAGAAATAGTTCTCGGTAATAAGGACACCTGAAGAATATGCATCAACATGTACTTTCTTCGATTGGGTTACATGGGAATCTGGATATTCCCCTATTTCCCGCTCGGACTTATAACAATTATAAGTTGGAGCAGAACCAACGTTTCCTAGCTCAGTATAATAAGCGGGTTCTGTCAATGCATCCATTTTATTATCTTGATTAAGGCGTGACATGGTCGCTACAAGGAGAGAGAGAAGAAAACACTCTGCGTGCGCTCTTGCAGGATTAGATTGGTTATTAGTTTATCTAATCAGGATGGCTCCCACTGTTTTAGTCAAATCTACCTTCAAACCCTAAAAGGTAAGACTAGCCGGGATTAATTACACCCCACAAGTTCGCCAATCTTTCGTCCAGGCTAGTGTGGCTACTTCAAGGGAGGTTCCCCGTGCTTTCGCACGGACCTAATTAAAATAAACTTCATTTTCCCAGCGGTGTAACCCTATTAACACCTTTCTAGACACCTACTTGACCGGCTAATTGTAATTTGTAAAACACTCCCAGGAGTAACTCTTACTCGCAGTGGGTATCGGGATCCAACTATCTCGTAGAAGGTATGCAATCTCATTGCAAATTTCGACACTTGAAATTCCCGATAATGGTTTTACCCCTAGTGAATTATGACGATAACTGTGGTCAACAAATCATAAGCACTAGTCAAGATCTACTCGTCATTTCCTGATTATTTAGACCCATCCATATGACCCTTAACTATGGTCAATAAAGTCATATGACTATCCTAATTAATCACATCATATGCTTTGTAAGAAGATATCACTTAGCTACCGTACATTACGTCTTAACTATAATCAACAAACGTAGCACGAATACTAAGTACTCTACTTCCTAAAATGTCGGAGGGTTACGACAGGTTTTTTAGAAAACCTTTTGCGTAATGAACTTGATATCGTCGTAGAATCGAGTGATTTTGAAAAGGAGTGTTTTTAAGGCTTTTACTAGTTTTGCTAAAGAGGTCACTCCCGGTGAAGGGATCTCGGCTCTTTCCTTATAGAATAAGATGCGGGATATTTCACAAATACCAATATGCAAAACAAAAACTATAGAAGCAATCAAAAGAAAAA
This sequence comes from Agapanthus africanus, assembly GCA_030015575.1. Classification (NCBI taxonomy): domain Eukaryota; kingdom Viridiplantae; phylum Streptophyta; class Magnoliopsida; order Asparagales; family Amaryllidaceae; genus Agapanthus; species Agapanthus africanus. Next base: position 422,019,609 of record CM057344.1, read on the forward strand.
CCGAGTGGGTTGTAGCATCTGCCAGTTTCGCTAAAGAGGTCACACCCGGTGAAGGGATCTTGCCTCTTTCCTTATCGAATAAGGCGCTGGGTATTCTACAAAGAATACCTCTATGCAAAGCAAGAACTAGAGCTACCAGTTTCTAAACAAGTTTCTACAACATCTTTAGGCTTCTTCTATTTCATTAATCTCATTAATGAAGTCCCATCTGTTATGCTTCCTAAGCATCATATAAGAAACGAAAGCAACAATATTTATTATATCTCATATATATAATATAGGCATTCGTCTTAAAACATATCACGTGATCACATCACAGAATATCGGCAGCAGAAGAATCACATATGAAATATTGGATATACTAGGAATTCCGTGTTTTATTTAAGCCAGTAAAAATGTGGATTCCACGGTCGTGATGAATAGCCAAACCCACAACCATAGACCCCTACGAGAGCGGCAAGCAACCCTTCCAATTCTAGAGCTAGGAGACCCGATCTCGACTCCTCGAGATGGTCTCCCACTGGACCCTAGAACCCGGTTACTTATGCTCCCTGCCTTGGTTCTATCCTAATGCTGGAAAGTATAATATACAATGGTGACATCATCCTCAACCCGGAAGTGCCCCAATAAAAGAATATTACATACAATGAATTTTACATGAATGAAAATAAAAACCATTATCTCACATAAAACCCCCGGCTATTCAAAACACGACGATCCAATATAACATATCACAGTAACACATAACATCACATGTCATCTGTAGGGATCCTAGGCACTCTCAAGAGTTCTCACAAGGCATCAACCATGCCAATTTTAAATTTTACGGTGCCGAGAAACCCTAGACTAGATCGATAACTAGAATTTTAGGCGACAAAGTTAAACTAGTTAACTACTTAACTAAAAGAAAGATTCTACAACCTTTGTAGATCCGGTTCTCCACTTCCTTAGCTTCACGTAGACGTCCTCTCGCTGTCCGTCTCGAATCCCGGACTCAAGCTTCGGCTTCATCGGAGAAATGGGCGGGCAAGGTCGTCGGCTTCGTGCCGAAGATGATCTACGTCGAGGCAACACAAGTTCAAGCTCCAACTTCACCAAGTTGTGAAACTTGTGAAGAAAACACCCTATACTACTTGGCAAGAGGTAGAGGGTGAAGAAATAGGAGGTGGGTTCACTTTAGAATTGGATTTCTCACTTGTTTGCTCAAGCTGCCATTGATGAAGGCAAGGTTTTTCTTGAAGAAGAAGAAAGGAGAAGATGAAGAATATTATGATAAGTCTTTTAAAATGAAAATGAAAAAGAATACTTATCATAATGTAAACCATGGTTAGGTGTAGAGAATTGACTAAGGTTAGATGAATGGTTAGGGTTAAGCATGAAGACAAAATGGTCACTTTGGTCAAAGCTTCATGAAGCTTCAACAAGCTTCAAGAATGAAAGCAACCCTTTTGTTTTCTTTTATCATTTCTTTTTAATCCAAATTAAAAAGAAAAAAGAATAAATAAATAAAAACCCTAATCACTTACTTAACCAAGGTTTAAATCTTTACACTTAACCAAATGAGCAAGCATCATCAAACATGATACAAACATGTACACAAAAGTATATCACATATACAACTTGCACATCAAGTGAGAAAATCCATTTAAAGTGAACCAATACTAGTTAATGCAAAGTAATATATCAAATATATAATTGTACATTAAATCATTAAATCAACACTTGATTTAACGATCCGGTCATATCGCATATAACCGACTAGTATCTTATGTATCGGCTTATCGAATCAATCCTTGATTCGATATCTATGTTATATCGCATATAACCATTTGATACATCCATCGCGAGAATGGAATACGGTATCACATACACGCATTATTCTCGGTCCTGCACATATCTCATATGCTCTCCTATTTCGTTTCGCTTGAGCCAGGAAACCTCTGTGTAGGACTCTAAAGACTCGTCAATACGCCGGCAGCAGATGATGATCATATTAATCACCCACAAGCCGCAAGCGGTCTGCTAAACGTAACGGCCATCCAGGTATTGAGCGATCAGAAGATCGACGAGCTAGCCCGCTCACACTCCTGTGAATCCAACCAGTAACACTTACCGTACAGTCCGGTCTGTTCGTCTGATATGTCGCATATCAAGTCTAGGGGTGGTAAACGTCAGACCCCAATAACCGATAAGTCATGCCGATGTGAGGCTCATAACGGGTCGAGAAACTACTGGTAACACTTACCAGCAAATCTCTGATCAGCCCTGGCCAGGGACTTCCCTGTTACGGCCAATCGAGCACAGCGCAACATCAACCCCCAATACCGGGAGAGACGAAACCCCTCCTATCGCTCATTGCCTCCATGTGACTCGGGACTGTACCCAAAAGCCACCGTTTTCCACGCCCTCATGGACGTGATAAGGTGGAGATCAAAGCACAGTGGGTATCACACAAGACTCTATGACGATCTCGGGTCTACAAACTAACCTGCACAAGTGTCACCTGAGAACTGCGATGTGACGTGTGGTATAATACCATCTGGGAGTTCTCGGCGAGTCCGTCCAGTGTACCCAGTCTCCACTGAGCACCCGTATACCATCTCTGATGTCAAACACCAATGGATATGGGATCATCTATCGCCCATCTCATGGGTCGAGAAGCGTACACGCTAGTCTACACTGGTATATCGATGCCCCGTCTCGATACGCTCACGACTAGGGACCTTGAAGGATGTACCTATGGACTACCATGTCCCCACTAGTATGATCTGCATCATAGTCCAGGTAGTCAAGTACACATCCTAAGGGCTTTACCAACATGTAACTATAAGACAGTATAAAGAGACAAGTGTACATGTTAAGATAAAGAGTAACCAGATAGCATACTATCATATTGAGCAAGAAAGTCATCTCTATACATGTCCAAGAATCCAATATAATATACATTATCTGTACAATATTGGCCTCTAGGGCATACATACAACTAACAATCTCCCACTTGCACTAGGGCCAGCTGCTGTAGTATCGCATACCGAGCATCCCGAAGAGTCTCTCAAACTGTATCTGGGGAATGGACTTCGTGAGTGGATCCGCCGTGTTGTTCTTCGTGTCAACTCTCCTGACCTCGATCTCCCGGCGATCAACTATCTCCCGGATCAGGTGATTCCGCCTCAGAATATGCCTGGATCGCTGATGGGACCTGGGTTCCTTGGCCAAAGCCACCGCTCCATTGTTATCGCAATACAAAGGTATTGGATGCTCAATGGATGGAACCACTCCAAGTTCAGTAATGAACTTCTTGATCCAGACAGCCTCTTTGGCAGCATCGTTGGCAGCGATGTATTCAGCCTCCATCGTCGAGTCTGCCACGGTTTCCTGCTTGGAACTCTTCCAGCTAACCGCCCCTCCGTAAAGGGTAAAGACAAATCCCGACTGCGACTTAGAGTCGTCCTTATCACTCTGGAAGCTCGAATCGGTAAAGGACTCAACTTGGAGTTCTCCGTTACCATACACCAAGAGCATCTCTTTAGTCCTTCGCAAGTACTTGAGAATGCTCTTCACAGCTGTCCAGTGATTCTCTCCAGGATCAGCTTGATACCTGCTCACTACACTTAGTGAGTATGCAACATCGGGTCTGGTACATAGCATCGCATACATGATAGAGCCTACTGCCGAAGCATAGGGTATCCCTTGCATGCGAGCTCTCTCCAAATCAGTCTTGGGAGACATCTCTTTGGAGAGAGTGACTCCAGAGATCGTGGGCAAGTTCCCACGCTTGGAATCTTCCATACTAAACCTTTTTAGTATGGTGTCAATGTACCTAGATTGGGACAATCCCAATATCCGTTTGGATCTATCTCTATAGATCCTAATTCCCAATATGTAGGAGGCATCACCAAGATCTTTCATCGAGAATCTTTGTGATAAGAAGAGCTTGACCGATTGCAGTATAGGAATATCATTTCCTATCAAGAGTATGTCGTCCACGTACAATACGAGGAAGACAACCTTACTCCCTGCCACCTTCTTGTAAATACAAGGTTCATCTGGGTTTTGACGAAATCAAACTCTTTGATAACGACATCAAAGCAGATGTTCCAACTCCGCGATGCTTTCTTTAATCCATAAATGGATTTAAGCAGCTTGCACACCTTGCCGCTGCTCCCACTGTCTACGAAGCCCTCTGGCTGAGTCATGTACACGCACTCTTCTAAATCACTATTTAGAAAGGCGGTCTTAACATCCATTTGCCAGATTTCGTAATCATGATATGCAGCGATGGCAAGCATTATCCGGATGGATTTAAGCATAGCCACTGGAGAAAAGGTTTCGTCATAGTCCACACCTGGTCTTTGACGAAAACCCTTTGCTACAAGTCTATCTTTGAAAGTCTCCACTTTCCCATCTACACCAAGTTTTTTCTTAAAGATCCACTTGCTCCCGATGGGTTTTACCCCTTCAGGAGCAACATCCAAAGTCCATACTTTGTTGGTGTACATGGATTCCATCTCGGACCGCATAGCATCCAGCCATTTCATTGAGTCCCTACTCGTGATGGCCTGCTCGAAGCTAGTTGGGTCATCATCCTCCATGATGCAATCCTCGCTCCCACCATCCATGAGAAAACCGTAGTATCTCTCAGGTTGGCGAGGAACCCTACTAGATCGGTGGAGTGGCTGAGGTTCATTAGGAGCTACTGAATCCTCTGGTTCCACTAAATCTTCTGTTTTGTTTTGTTCAGCTGGAACCTCTTCCAGTTCTACCTCAGAGCCACTAATCTCTTTTGCAAGAAATTCCTTTTCTAAAAAGGTGGCATGTTGAGCAATAAATACTCTTTGTTCCTCACTGTGGTAGAAGATATACCCTCGCGAATGTTTGGGATATCCAACAAATTTACACAAAACAGACCTTGCCTCGAGTTTGTCCGGTTTTTATCTTTTGACATAGGCCGGGCAACCCCATATCTTAATAAAATTAAGATATGGTCTCTTCCCTTCCCATATCTCATATGGTGTGGTAGGCACAGATTTGGTGGGAACCCTATTCAGTAGGTATGCTGCTGTTTCCAGTGCATATCCTTAGAAGGAAACAGGTAACTCAGCTACACTCATCATAGAGCGCACCATATCCAATAGGGTGTGGTTCCTCCGTTCTGATACACCGTTGTGCTGTGGTGTATATGGAGGAGTTAGCTAAGAGAGAATCCCATTCTCTTTTAGGAAGTCCAGGAATTCAATGCTCAAGTATTCACCTCCTCGATCAGATCGTAGGATTTTAATACTTTTTCCGGTTTGGTTCTCGACTTCTTGTTTATATTCTCTAAATTTCACAAAAGCATCTGATTTGTGTTTCATCAGGAACACATATCCGAACCTAAAGAGATCGTCAGTGAATGTAATGAAGTACGAAGAACCATCCCTGGCATGTGTAGACATAGGACCGCATACATCACTATGTATCAGTCCTAAGAGTTCAGTAACTCTTTCTCCGTGTTCCGTAAACGGAGTTTTGGTCATCTTGCCTTTGAGACATGACTGGCAAGTGTCATAAGATGAAAATTCAAACGGATTCAAATATCCATCCTTATACAACTTAGCCAGTCGTGTCGCATTGATGTGACCCAGTCTACAATGCCACAAGAAGGATTCGTTCAGTTCAGAACTCTTCCTCTTGTGTGTGTTTGTTATGCTCAGAACTGTTGATTGATTTAGAACATAAATGCCATTGCACAACGTGCCTGATCCAACCAACTTTTGGTTTTGGAAAATGTTCATAACATTGTCCTATAATACAATATTATATCCCTCTTTACTCAACAAAGAAACCGATATAATGTTGCATATCAGGTTCGGCATGTAATAGCATTCATTCAGAACCAATGTATTACCAGTTGGTAATGCAAGGTGGTATTCCCCGACAGTCTTAGCTGCAACAATTGCACCATTTCCAACTCTAATGTCTTTATCACCTTCTTCAAGTTCTCTACCTTTTCTAAGCCCATGTAACTGATTACATATATGGGATCCTGACCCGGTATCTAATACCCAGGACGTAGAGCAAATGGAGAAACAGTTCTCTGTAACGAACACACCCGAAGAAAATGCATCATCATGTACTTTCTTCATTCGGGTGGCATGGGAATCCTGGTATTCCCATATATCCTGTTCATTCCTATAACTCTTATAAGAAAGAACGGAACCAACATTCCCCAGCACAGAATAACATGCGGGTTCGGTCAATAAATCCATATTATTATCTTTATTAGGGCATGAAATGGTCGCTACCTGGAGAGTGAGAGAAGAAAACACTTTAGCGTATGCTCTTGCAAGATCAGATTGGTTTTTATCTTATCTAATCAGGATGGCTCCCACTGGTTTTTATCAAATCTTCCTTCAAACCCTAAAAGGAAAGACTAGCCGGGATTAATTACACACTACAAGTTCGTCGATCTTTCAGCCAGGCCAGTGTCGGTACTTTGAGGGAGGTCCCCCGTGCTTTCGCACGAACCTAATTAATGTAAATCTCGTTTTCCCAGAGGCGTAACCCCGTTGACACCTTTCTAGACACCTACTTGATCGGCTAATTGTAATGTGCAAAACTCTCCCAGGAGTAACTCTTACTCGCAGTGGGTATCGGGATCCAACTATCTCATAGAAGGTATGCAATCTCATTGCAAATTTCAACACTTGAAATTCCCGATAATATTTTGCCCCAAGCATCCTATGACCTTGACGGAGGTCAACAAACCACAGGGTGCAAGGCAAGTTCAACCCGTCATTTCTTGATTGAATCAAACCCACCCGCACGACCCTTGACGGAGGTCAACAAGGTCGTACGACTACCCTAATCCAATCTGCATCACATGCATAAGCAGATAAATACTAGTTAGCTACCGCACACTACGCCTTGACGGAGGTCAACAAACGTAGCACGAATACTAAGTAGGATTTATCTGAAAAGACGGAGGGCTACGACAGGTTTTTCTGAAAACCTATTACGTAATGAACTTGATATCGTTGAAGAATCAAATGAAGTTTTGAAATGGAGTGATTTTGAGGCTTTTCTAGTTTTGCTAAAGGGGTCACTCCCGGTGAAGGGATCGTCGGCCCTTTCCTCGTCGAATGAGGTGCTGGATATATCATATATATCACTGTGCAAAGCAGAAACTATAGAAGCAATCAAAAGTCAAACCGAGTGTGTAGCATCTACCAGTTATTGCTAAAGGAGTCACTCCCGGTGAAGGGATCTCGGTCCTTTCCTCATCGAATAAGGTGCAGGATATATCAAATATACCGTTGTGCAAAGCAAGAACTGTAGCTACCTGTTTTGTTTAAAATTTGATTCTACAAAATCATTTGGTTTCTTTTATTTCATTAATCACATTAATGAAGTCCCATCATTTAAATACCTAAACATCACAGATAAATACGACGTACACTTATGCCATCCGCATTCGCCTGGATGTCCCCTCGTGCACCGTTAGGTTAGGTAACTAACGGCACAGCGGGGCAGGGCTAGCGCTGGTGTAAAACATAAGTAACATCTATATAATATATCATATATACTATATACTGTATCTATCACAGAACATCACATGATCACATCACAGATATCGCAGCAGAAGAAATATATGAAACATTAGATATACTAGGACATCCGTGTTTTCAATACGAGCCAGTATAAAACATGGATTCCACAGTCGTGATGAATAGCCAATCCCACACCCCTAGACCCCTACGAGAGCGGCAAGCAACCCTACCAATCCTAGGGTTAGGAGACCCGGACTCGACTCCTTGAGATGGTCTCCCACTGGACCCTAGAACCCGGTTACTTGTGCTCCCCTCCTTGGGTCTATCCTAATGCGGAAAAGTAAATAATATACAAAAGGTGACAACTTCCGCAACCTGGAAGTGCCCCAATAAAAGAATATTACATACAAGTTTTTACATGAATGAAAATGAAAAACACTCATCTCACATAAAAACCCCCGGCTATTCGAACACGACAATCCAATATAACATATCCAGCAACACATAACATCACATGCCATCAACGTAAGTAAATATGCGCATCCCAATTGTCGTTGGAATATAGCAACGAAACCGGCGATATCACATATTACACTTACGGTCACAGAAAAGAAAGTGTAAAACTACAACAGTTGGAATCCGCAACCTCTTTAGACATCGCATGCCTAATCAAATGAAATACTTAGACATCACATGCCTAACAGTTATAAACCCCGCATTTTAGTCTCATTATCGAAAACACTTTTCAATATCAAATGAAACTAAACCGCTAGATTTATAACATTCATTCAGTTATCTCATAACTGTTTGTGAATTCCAATTATTGTATCCCATTCCGGATAAATAGAAAATATTAAACTTTCCGATCGAACATTCGAACACCCATGTTTTCCCGAAACCGTTCAACACATGAAATAGGTTCAAAAACATTCACTTCATGCCTCAGTACCAACGGTCCAGCCGTAGAAGGGTCATGCCAACACCTCACATGTGGCACGCCGTACTGTCCCAAACCCGAAAGTTCAAAGGGTAGTTCAAGACGGTCACATAATCGAGTTAAGGTTTGTTGTCTTCTAGAGGGACCATCGCGTTACTTGCACTACTCAGAACGTCTTTAAACCACAGAAAAATCCAACACTTGGAAATTTTCCGGCAGGGGAAAAGTTGGGTATTTATCTCCGGTCGAACTTTTTAACATATTCGAAAATTATCCGGAAAACCACACAGACAAAATTTGAAAATCCGATCGAATCTTAGATTCCCAATACAACCCCAGAATACTCATCTGTAGAGTCACAATAAAAATACCCAGAAAATATAGCATTAAATTATATGAGTTACTGTGCAGAAATCATCAGACAAGGGGACAGTACGGCCGCGGAACCGCCGCACATGCCTAGCTAGTGCCGCGGTTCCGCGGTGGAAAAGTCGATTTAGGCCCTCGTATTTCACAGTAATTCAAATAAGACCCTGCTTATTTTTCTGCATATTTTTAATTGACAAAAATCCAAATTTTCAGAAAATTTCCATAGAGCATTTTGGTATTTTGGGTTTCGGTTCGATCGGGTTTCAAACATCGAGACTTCGCCTAAGGCTCTAGCTAGGCTCTGATACCACTGTAGGTCAGGAAGCAACCCCATCCAATGGGGTCGCCGTGGCACCAACGGGTCCCTCAGCAGCTACTTTTTACGCATGCCCCCTCGCGAGGACTACAACCCGCCGGAACACCTTCCGGTCTCGGGACACCCTGGGGGTAAGAGCCTATGCTTGGCCACACTGTCACACAGTGAGAACCCCCCATAGGTCGACATCCAATGCCTAGTAGCTCTGATACCACTGTAGGGATCCTAGGAACTCTCAAGAGTTCTCACAAGGTATCAACCATGCCAATTTTAAATTTTACGGTGCCGAGAAACCCTAGACTAGATCGATAACTAGAATTTTAGGCGACAAAGTGAAACTAGTTAACTACTTAACTAAAAGAAAGATGCTACAACCTTTGTAGATCCGGTTCTTCACTTCCTTAGCTCCACGTAGACATCCTCTCGCTGTCCGTCTCGAATCCCGGACTCAAGCTTCGGCTTCATCGGAGAAATGGGCGGGCAAGGTCGTCGGCTTCGTGCCGAAGATGATCTACGTCGAGGCAACACAAGTTCAAGCTCCAACTTCACCAAGTTGTGAAACTTGTGAAGAAAACACCCTATACTACTTGGCAAGAGGTAGAGGGTGAAGAAATAGGAGGTGGGTTCACTTTAGAATTGGATTTCTCACTTGTTTGCTCAAGTTGCCATTGATGAAGGCAAGGTTTTTCTTGAAGAAGAAGAAAGGAGAAGATGAAGAATATTATGATAAGTCTTTTAAAATGAAAAAGAAAAAGAATACTTATCATAATGTAAACCATGGTTAGGTGTAGAGAATTGACTAAGGTTAGATGAATGGTTAGGGTTAAGCATGAAGACAAAATGGTCACTTTGGTCAAAGCTTCATGAAGCTTCAACAAGCTTCAAGAATGAAAGCAACCCTTTTGTTTTCTTTTGCCATTTCTTTTTAATCCAAATTAAAAAGAAAAAAGAATAAATAAATAAAAACCCTAATCATTTACTTAACCAAGGTTTAATTCTTTACACTTAACCAAATGAGCAAGCATCATCAAACATGATACAAACATGTGCACAAAAGTATATCACATATACAACTTGCACATCAAGTGAGAAAATCTATTTAAAGTGAACCAATACTAGTTAATGCAAAGTAATATATCAAATATATAATTGTACATTAAATCATTAAATCAACACTTGATTTAACGATCCGGTCATATCGCATATAACCGACTAGTATCTTATGTATCGGCTTATCGAATCAATCCTTGATTCGATATCTAGGTTATATCGCATATAACCATTTGATACATCCATCGCGAGAATGGAATACGGTATCACATACACGCATTATTCTCGGTCCTGCACATATCTCATATGCGCTCCTATTTCGTTTCGCTTGAACCAGGAAACCTCTGTGTAGGACTCTAAAGACTCGTCAATACGCCGGCAGCAGATGATGATAATATCAATCACCCACAAGCCGCAAGCGGTCTGCTAAACGTAACGGCCATCCGGGTATTGAGCGATCAGAAGATCGACGAGCTAGCCCGCTCACACTCCTATGAATCCAACCAGTAACACTAACCGTACAGTCCGGTCTGTTCGTCTGATATGTCGCATATCAAGTCTAGGGGTAGTAAACGTCAGACCCCAATAACCGATAAGTCGTGCCGATGTGAGGCTCATAACGGGTCGAGAAACTACTGGTAACACTTACCAGCAAATCTCTGATCAGCCCTGGCCAGGGACTTCCCTGTTACGGCCAATCGAGCACAGCGCAACATCAACCCCCAATACCGGGAGAGACGAAACCCCTCCTATCGCTCATTGCCTCCATGTGACTCGGGACTGTACCCAAAAACCACCGTTTTGCACGCCCTCATGGACGTGGTAAGGTGGAGATCAAAGCACAGTGGGAATCACACAAGACTCTATGACGATCTCGGGTCTACAGACTAACCTACACAAGTGTCACCTGAGAACTGCCATCTGACGTGAGGTATAATACCATCTGGGAGTTCTCGGCGAGTCCGTCCAGTGTTCCCAGTCTCCACTGAGCACCCATATACCATCTCTGATGTCAAACACCAATGGATATGGGATCATCCATCGCCCATCTCATGGGTCGAGAAGCGTATACGCTAGTCTACACTGGTATATCGATGCCCCGTCTCGATACACCCACGACTAGGTACATTGAAGGATGTACCTATGGACTACCATGTCCCCACTAGTATGATCTGCATCATAGTCCAGGTAGTCAAGTACACATCCTAAGGGCTTTACCAACATGTAACTATAAGACAGTATAAAGAGACAAGTGTACATGTTAAGATAAAGAGTAACCAGATAGCATACTATCATATTGAGCAAGAAAGTCATCTCTATACATGTCCAAGCATCCAATATAATATACATTATCTGTACAATACTGGCCTCTAGGGCAAACATACAACTAACATCATCAACGTAAGTAAATATGCGTATCCCAATTGTCGTTGACGTATAGCTACGAAACCGGCGATACACCACATATTACACTTACGGTTGCAGAAAAGAAAGTGAAAAACTACAACAATTGGAATCCGCAACCACCTTAGACATCATAAACCCAACGCATCACATACATTGGATTTCATGCCTAACAAAATGAATTCCTTAGACATCACATGCCTAACAATTATAAACCCCGCATTTTAGTCTCGATATTGAAAACACTTTCCAATAACCTGTCGGGTAATCCAACAAGATTCCTGATAACTTGATCGAATGCTTTTCGGAAACTTTAGTAGGCGGCCGCACCCCCGATGCTGTCGACGAAGTGCACTAAGGCGGAACACCGCTGCCGCGAGCACCCGAACGGATGCTTTTGGCGATGGGGTTCTCCTACAGTCACTTGGTCGGGGCTATGGAGCATGGATATCTATTAAGTTTACCCGATGAGTATCCGCGTACGCTACGTGATTGCGACGGACTTTTGATCAACATCAAAATCCCGTAGCAACCGATCAAATGAGAGTAAACTGCTAGATTTATAAAATTCAAACTAGTTATCTCATAACAAATTATTTGGATTCCAAATATTATATCACAATCACAGATAGCTAGATGAAGTTAAACTTTTTGATCGAATAATCAAGAATCCAAAATTTGCCGACAAGCTCAACACTTGAGCGGAGTTCAAAATGTACCCAGAAACTGCCACAGCTCCTATGAACCAGCCGTAGAAGGGTCAACCAATGCCTCACATGTGGCACCGCTGAACTACCACAAACCCTAAGGTTTGATGGCTGTTCTGATGGTCACATAATCGAGTTAGGGTTTCGTTCTTCTAGAGGGTCCACAGAATCGCTTGCATGATTTTCTGAAATTTTTGACCTCGGAAAAAATCTAACTCTTGAAAAAATTTCCAGCGGGGAAAATTGGGTTATTGATATCCGTTCAAACTTTTTAACATCGTCTAAATAACCTGAATACATGTTAGAATTACGATTACGAAACAGTCCGAATTGCTTTTTCCAGAAAGTTAACATCACATGAAAATTTAGCAAAAACAAACAACACCTGAAACACCAAAACCCAGAGACTGGAACACAGACAAAATTTGAAGGGGTTAGCTGGGATTTTGGCCCGTTTGTGGGGGGGGGTCGTGGCCGGCTAAAATTGCTCAAAAATGCCTCAAACTTTGCTAGTGTTCATGTTATATCACATACAACATTCTGCAGGTGTTCAAAAATTTTTTTAGCCCTTTAAAAATTCGACAGAAACCAATTTTTCGTATCGGGTGTTTCGGAGTAGTTTCGGCTTCGTGATCCTAGCAAACATCATCTAATTTTCTAGCATGGCTCTGATACCACTGTTGGGTTTCCTATCACGGCAGCAAGTTTTCGCGAGGCATCTTCCATGCCAATTTTAAAAATTTTCCGTTCTAGTAAACCCTATCCCTAGAATCGATACTAGAAAATCTGACGAAACATTATGCAAACACTTTACATCTAAAGTGAACAAGGAATACAACCTTTGTAGACCGGTCCTTCACTTCAATAGCTCCGTGTAGTAGTCCCTTCGCTGCGATCACGAACTCCCGGACTCTAGAGAGGCTCCCATGAAGATATGAGCAAGCTTGCATCGAAATCTTCAAGGCCGAAGATGATCTACGTCGAGGAGACACTAGCTCATGCTACATCTTCACTAATGGTAAGATTAGTGAAGCAAACACCCTAAACTACACCCTAAACTAAATGGCTAATAATAGAGGATGATGAAGTAGGAAGCTAGAAAGCTTTTTCTCTTGAAGAAGAAGAAGTGATGAAGAAAATGAATGAGAGAGTGAGGTTAGAATTGCAACCATGGTGAGTTAGTGCCATGCCTAACTTATGTAAAGAATAAACCATAGTCTAAGGTTAAGGGTTAGGTTAACAAATATCTTAAGCAAGACAAAGGAGTGGACTAAGTCAATGAAGACCACAAGCTTCTACAAGCTTTGAACCATGATAAATATCTCCACAATTTGGAATTTGCTTGAAATAAATATAAACCCAAACTTAAACCTAGCATGGTGTGAGTTTCATACATACATGTTTCAAGTGTAACCTAGCATGACACAACAATATATATCACATATATATTTTGTGAACAAAAAGAAAATAATACAATTATAATTAATCACATATATATCATTGTTTCATAAAGTGAGAAAAAGTAATACTTAAGTGAGGTAATATTAGTTAATGTAATGTAATATATCAAATATATAATCATACATTAAATTATTAAATCAACACATGATTTAATAATTCGGCCATATTAGATATAACGACTAATATCAAATGTAACAACTTATCGAATCAACACTTGATACGATAACCAAGCTATATCACATATAACCGACATATGTCACATATCGCGAGAATAGAATAAGGTGTCACATACAGTATTAATCTCGGTCCCGCACATATCACATATGTGCTCTTACTCCATTTCTCTTGAGCCAGGAAACCTCTATGTAGGACTCTAAAGACTCGTCAATACACCAGTAGTGGGTGATGATCATATCAAACACCCATAAGCCGCAAGCGGCCTGCTAAACGTAACGGCCACCAGGTTATTGAGAGATAAGAAGATCAACAAGCAAGCCTGCTCGTACTCCTGTGAATCTAATCAGTATCACTACCGTACAGTCCGGCCTCTTCGTCTGATATGTCGCATATCACAGCCTGGGGGTGGTATAATGTCAGAGCCCAATAGCCTGATAAGTCATGCCGATCCAAGGTCCATAACGGTTCGAGAAACTACTGGTAATACTTACCAGTAAATTTTAGCAACCTTGGCCAGGGATTTCCTGTTATGGCCAATTGAGCATAGTGCAACATCAACTCCCAATACCGGGTTAGACGAAACCCCTCCTATCGCTCATTGCCTCCATGTGTCTCGGGATTGTACCCAAAAACAACCTTTTTGCATGATCACTTGACCGTGGTATGGTGGAAATCAAAGCACAGTGGGAATCACACAAGACTCTATGACGATCTCGGGTCTATAGACTAACCTGTACCAGTGTTACCAGAGAACTGCTATCCAACGATAGGTATAATACCATATAGGAGTTCTTGGCGAGTCCGTTCAGTGTACCCAGTCTCCACTGAGCACCCGTATACCTTCTCTGATGTCAAACACTAATGGATATAGGATCATCCATCGCCTATCATATAGGTCGAGAAGCGTATACGCTAGTCTTCTCTTGAGTATCGATGCCCTGTCTTGATACTCTCACGACTAGGAACATTTGAAGGATGTACTTACCGACTACTCTGTCCCCACTAGTATGATCTGCATCATAATCCTGGTAGTCAAGTACTGATCCTATAGCTTTTATCAACATGTAATAGAGAGACAATAAGTGTACATGTTAAGATAAAGCACAAACAGATAACATACTATCATGCCGAGCAAGAAATTCCTCCCTATATATGTCCAAGCAACAACTACAATATACATCATATGTACAGTAATGGCCTCTAGGGAATACTGTTCATATCATAATTTTGCATTATTATATTCCCCATTCTTATTCAGTTTACAAATAAACAGGTACTTTTGACCCATGTCTGTTGCATAGTTGCAGGTTACAGGTTCTCGGAACAAAAACATTGAAAAGATGAAAAGACATTACAAAAGTGAGACTACGACTAACAAATAGAAGAATCTTGATCAAGCCTACAGTTTGAAGAATAAACGAAGATCAATGGACAAATTCATAAAGCTCAAAGGCAGAGCAAGATTCATGACTTCAACACGAAGCAACGGTAAAAGTCCACTTCATTGTTCACTGTGGAAATCTGGAATAGAACCAGAAAACATTCTGAAGAAATTAGAAGACACCAGCGACCTGACCAAACCCTAGAAATTCCAACTCAAGAAGCCACACTACGGCCGCGGATCCACGGCCAAACCAGCCTTCTGGCCGCTGTTCTGCGACCATTAGAAGTGCGTGACGGTGGAAAAACATGGCACGTGCATCGCTCGTGTCGGTGGAAAATTTCTATGGTCGCTGGCGGTGCGTTGACTAGTTTTTTTCTTAGGGGGTAAACTTGTAATTGCAGACGTGAATCAATTGTAACCCTAAGGTTTCTATGATCTATAAATAGAAACCCTAATGCTCTTTTTGGAGCATGCCACTTTTTATTCATCTATTCAGATCTTAAAATTCCAGTGTAAATGTTTGGAGAGAGCCATCAATAAAGTAAGTAGTTTTATTTAATTGCCCTAGTTTAAATTTTATTATCTGCCCTAGTTAGATAGTTATAAATATTTTTCAATTCCGTAATGAGCGAGTAGTCTCCTCGCTTGTTAGGGTTAGATTTGGAAAAGGCTTGAGAGATGAAATCTTTCACCCCTTTCTTGCCCCATCACATATAATTAATAGGACTCCATGCATACATACACACACCGTTCCCTACGGCACCTTACCCCTTGAGGTAACGGTGATACCGTAGTATAAACGACCGGTTGTGTATGTTTTCCATGGAGGTTAGGGTAATAATTAAGAAAGGAAGGACTAGAAACTAGAGTAAGAAACATCGTTTCTTCCCGATGGAACTAATCCCCTTTATTAATTGTTACCATAACACCTAAAGAGATCTAAATTAAGGCATTGAAAGCGGTGAGGAAATCTTTAATTTCCAAACTTAACCTAAACCTAACCCTAGCAAGATTTTAGTCTTAGTATAAATCAGTTTAGTTTTTAGCGATAATCCATTCACACCGTTCGGAATTAACTCGTTAGAACAAATTAGGAAATACACAACATCCCTGTGGACCGACCCGTACTCACCGGCTAGCTACCAAGCGACGCCATTCTTGATTGCGGTTATAAATATTTTTGATTCATCTTTTAAAAATGCATACGCATTAAATCTATCAATCAAATACATATAACTAACATGGGGTACCCCCTCTAGGCTCCCTGACTCGAAGTTAATTTCGTGCTCTAACTTCCCGCGAAGGTTTGGGCGCGTTTCGTTTTGATTCGGACATCTGAATTCGCTCAAAACGATCGGTTTTGGAACTTTAGCTACCTGGATTTTCATGTCTTGGATAATTGGTTAAGTTTTTGCTAATTGCTTGTAGAATTCTAATGTCGCAGTTACTTTGCATGCTTTGTGATGTATATATGTGTTAGGAAACGTCGACTAATTTCTATATGTCGATTAGTCGGGGTTGTACATATCTGTGATGTTGTTGTGATGGTTTGTGTATATGAACTTGTTGGATCATCGTGAATGGATAGCCGGGGATGTGAGATGAAGGTTTTCATTCTTTCATTCGATGAAAAATTTGTAAAGTGATGTAATATTATTTTTGCGGGGAACATCCGGGTTGAGGTTTTAACCACCATTGCATTATTTCTTTTACTGTTTTTGGTCCTAGGATAGACCCAATGTGGGGTGCAAAAACTACCAGGTACTTTGAAGTGCCAAGTGGCCTACTCACTTTGTTGT
Organism: Agapanthus africanus; assembly: GCA_030015575.1. Lineage (NCBI taxonomy): Eukaryota > Viridiplantae > Streptophyta > Magnoliopsida > Asparagales > Amaryllidaceae > Agapanthus > Agapanthus africanus. The sequence continues at coordinate 422,036,742 of CM057344.1, forward strand.
GGGAGGTTGCTTCACTTCGGGTATTTGGCGGGTAGTTTACCGCACCCGTAGGGGTCTAGGGTAGGGTTTGGCTATTCATCACGACCGTGGAATCTGTCTTTCGTTACATGCTCAAATGAAAAGCGGAATTTCTAGTATATCCAATGTGTTCATCTGTGATCCGGAATGCCTATCATTGCATTTGACGAATGGATATTATTATATATGTATTATATAATAGACTTTGCTTATGTTTTGCATCCGTGCTAGTCCAGCCCCCGCTCTGTCGTTAGTTAAGTAACCTAACGTGTGATGATGGGGCCTAGTGGCGAATGCGGATGGCAAAAGCGTACGTTGTATTTTCGTTGTTTTCTGCAATGGTAGGTTAATTGATGGGACTGCATTAAATTAATGCAAAGAAAACAAACCAGAGCTGAATCGTTGGAACAAATTTTAAAACCATTTGGTTATTTTAAAACAGCTGACTTTTAAATGTGGAGCTTAAACCACTCCTTTTAAAAGATATCAGGTTCCTTCGATTATATCAAGTTCACTACGTTCACGGTTTCGCCAAAACTATCCGTAGCCCTCCGTCATTTCATATGAATATTCAATAGTATTCAAGCTATGTTTGTTGACCTTCGTCAAGGCATAGTGATTAGTAGCTGCTGGGTGTTCATATGTAGCATAGATAGATGTGTTGGTTTGGGACAGTCGTATTACCTTGTTGACCTTCATCAAAGATATATACGAGTGGGTTCAAATTAACCTAGAAAATGATGGGTAGAACTTGACATGTGACTTATGATTTATTGACTTTCGTCAAGGTCATAAGTGCAAGAGGCAAAAATCCACATCGGGAGTTTCTAAAGAAACTGAAACTTGCAAGTACTGCATACCATTTGGAGTTTGATAATGTCGGCAAGATTCCTTCAGCATTATTACACAATGATATTTAGATCCCGATCCTACTGTGAGTATCTGCTACTCCTCGGGAAATTTTTTCACCTAATGATCAATGCTATAAACCAAGTAGGTGTCTAGAATAGTGTTACCGGGGCTACGCCTCCAGGGAAAAAAGGTTATTTAATTAAGGAACTTCGCGAAAGCATCGTAAAACCTCCCTCAAAGTACCGACACTAGCCTGGCCGAACGGTTAAGCAAGAATTGTACGGTGAGATCAATCCTGACAAATTGTTCTTTCTTGGTTTGAGGAAGGATTCGAGAAACAGTGGGAGCCATCCAGTTTAGATAAATTAAAAACCAATCTAAACTTGCAAGAGCATCATGCTGAGTGTATTCTTCTCTCTCTCCTAATTGCAGCGACCTGGTGACCAGATTAGGTTACAGATAGATAATAAAATGACTGAGTTATACAATAATGACTGGCAAAGGTTTGTCCAGATGTCCATTACCTATGACAAACTGGACCACCTCATTACTACTCAAGCCCCCGCCGTCCCAGGTCCAGTTCCACCGTCGCGGATAAGAATATCTGTAAGACAAGGTTAAAGGACAGTGAGAATGCCAAGTGCCTCGTGTTGGCCTCAGTTGATGGTGTTTACCAGAGGCAGCACGAGAAGATGGACTTAGTTTCTATCTTCTTCCATAACAGCGTTTTATATGGAGAGCAATCTCGTATCGCAAGATATGATACCTCGAAGGAATTGCTTCAAGCGAGGTTGGCTGTCGGATCATCTGTAGGGGATCACGTCCCTACAATGATTAGCTATATAAAAAAAGCTCACGGACCTGGAGACCACTTTGGAGAATGAGTCCTATGCTGACTTGATTCTACAGTCCCTACCTCCTACTTACGTCCAGGGGAAGAAAGTTATACTTCCTGTTGAGGGCACCTAAAGGAAACTAGGGATACACCCGCTCTGCTTATTGGGGAATCTTCCTCTTCTGGATCTAAAGCGGATGCCAAGAGTGAGATGAAGAAGACCTTCACAAAGACGATAGGCGGTGTCAATAAGGTAGATGAAAAGTGAAGGGCAAAAGTTTAAGGGGTTAATTGTAGGGAAGGAGGGATGTTCCTATTGTTACGAGAAAGGGGATTGGCAGAAAGGATGCAGGGCTTGGAAAGCCAGAATCCAGGATCCGAAACATGTTGTGGCTTCGACTTCGGGTGTGTTTGTGCTTGAAAACTGCTTGTCAATTAACTCCACTTCCTGGGTAATAGATACCGGATCAGGATCTCATATCTGTAATTCATTACAGGCTTTGGGAAACCGTAGAGATATCACGGCAGGTGATATGACTCTCAGGGTTGCTAATGGAATGAGCGTGGACGCTGTATCCGTAGGTATATCACCTAGAATTGACTAGTGGGCAGATATTGATTCTATGTAACTATTTGTGTGTACCAAGTCTAGTTTGTAAGCGATGCTGTTCACATCCACCTAAATCAATGTTTGATTGGGTCGGTACACTGGAGGACAATATATATTGAATCAAGCTCAGGTTTTCAAATGTCCAGAACACACTTAAAAGAAAGTCTCCAAAATTAAATAAGGCTCTCTTAAGGCATTGTAAACTGGATCACATCAATGAAACATGGTTGACGAAGTTAGATAGAGAGCGATATTTGGATCTGTTCGAATATCAGTCTTATGCAACTTGTCAATCTAGTCTCATAAGAAAGATGACAAAGACTCCGTTCACTGGACACGGAGTAAGAGCGAGCGAGCTCTTGGGACTCATACACAACGACGTGTGTAGTCCAATATCTACAGATGCATGAAGTGGTTATTCCAATTTCATTACTTTTACGGATGATTTCTCTAGGTATGGACTTGTCATCTTGATGAAGCATAAATCCGAACCCTTTGAAAAATTCCGGTAATATAAGAATGAATTGGAAAAAACAAACAGGCAAAAGTATCAAGACACTGAGATCCGATCAACGTGGTGGATACTTAAATTGCCGAGTTATTGGATTACCTAAAAGAGAATATAATTCGCTCTCCGCTTACTCCTCCATACACACTAGAACACAATGGTGTATAGGAAAAGCGAAACAGAACCCTATTGGATATTGTTCGTTCCATGATGAGTAAAGCTGAGTTGTCGCGATCCATCTGAAGTTATGCACTAGAATCAGCTGTATATCTTTTGTATAAGGTTCCTACCAAGACTGTGCCTACCACAGCATATCAGATATGGAGTGGGAAGAAACCCTATCTTCAGTATCTGAAGATATAGGGATGTCCATCTTTTGTTGAAAAGAAGTATGCGGACAAGCTCGAGGCACGCTCAGTACTGTGTAAGGTTGTGGGATACCCAAAGAACTCTAGGGGTATCTTTCCTATTATTCAGAGGTGTTGGATATGTATGCCCTAGAGGCCATTATTTTATTTGTATACATATGGATGCTTGGACATATATATGTACACGACAGTCTGGCTCGATATGATAGTATGCTATTTGGTCTGACGTTATCTTAGCATGTGAATGTTTTACTTGCTATTACATATCTTTTATACATGTTGATAAAGCCTATAGGATCATTGTTAGACTACCTGCATTGTGATGGCGATCATACTAGTGGGAGCTGGGTAGTCGGTCCGCACATCGTTAAATGGTCCCTAGTCGTGCGAGTATGGAGACTGGGCATCATTATTCCGGAGTAGACTAGTGTATACGTTTCTAGACGCCGACGAGGGGCGATGGTTTGGTCCCGCAACCATTGGTCTTTAGACCTGAGCTCGTATACAGGTGCTCACTAGGGGTGAGTACACCGGGCGGACTCACCGAGGACTTCCAGAAGGTATTATACTTATCTTCAGATGGAAGTTCTCAGGTGACAAGAGTACAGGGTAGTCTTTAGACCTGAGATCTTCATTTGTCTCGCGTGAGTTCCCATTGTACTTTGATCACTACCCTACCACGGCTCTACTGAGTCGTGCAAACAGGTTTTGGTTTGGTACAGTCCCGAGCCACATGGAGGCAGTGAGTTATTGTTGGGGTTTCGTCTCTCTAAGTATTGGGAGTCAATATCGCACTGTGTTTGATTAGTCAGGTTCTTAAGACCTTGGACAAGGCAGTTGGGATTTACTGATAGGCTGATTAGTAGTTTCCTGGATTGGTCTTGAGCCGCATCAGCATGAATTACCAGGTTATCAGGGTCTGACGTTTACCATCACCTAGATCCTGTATGTAATACTATCAGACAAAGAGACCGGACTGTACGGAGATTGTCACAGATAGGCTAAGTAGGGATCCGGATGAGTTTGCTCGTCGGCCTTCCTTTTCGATAGGTACCCGGGTAGCCGTTACGTACAGCTAGTGCCGCTGACGTGCTTGTGCTTATGGATTTATCCAGTAACTCACTACCGGCGTACTGTCGAGTCTTTACAGTCCCACACAGAGGGTTTCCTTGGTTCAGGCGAAACGATGTAGTAGACGTATTAGATACATGCAGGGTCTCGATCGATTGATGTACTTTGTACTCGGACTTTTGATCGGACAGTTGGTAATACTAGCCGGCTCGGGTTTGAGCCGGATTATTAAAGCAGGTATTGATTTAATAGTTTACATATATGTATTTCGATATGTATATTCTATTATTACGTTCTTCGTGTTATTCTATCTCTTTGGGCATTTGTGTTTTTATCCGAATGCAGGTATGTATATACAGAAGACTGTAATCCGCATTTTATTACAGATTACCTTCTAGAAGGTGAACACCTCATCATGGACATTTCCATTTATTGATAAATGGAAATGACGTGGAAATTAAGGAGAGGGAGGCATGGTGAGTAGCATAGCTTCAATTGTTCACAAATGAATTCTTTATTCATTTGTGCTTACTATTGAAGCATGGCTACACTTGTTTATTGAAAGAAATTCATACACAAAACCATTGTGTTGATTTTCTCTGACTTGCATGCTTCATTATTTTCAGCTCCCATTTTTCTTCATCTTCTTCTTCCTCTTGTGTTTCCTCCACCTTCATTAACTTCCTCTTCACTACCCTTCTCATGAGTTGAGAAACAAATGAAGAGGCAAGAAAGAGATAGCAAACACTTAGATCTTCACGTTACATCCTAGATTACTTGGTTTAGCAACCCAAGTTCTCTAGTTGCTCCACTTGACATATTGTGAGGAGCTAGAGCCATGGATCATATCTCTCGGGTGGATCATCTATGACAAAGGAGGACCGGAGAGCAAGATCGATCGCGGAGAACCAAAGGAGCAAACAAAGAAGATCAAGCATGTTCAAGGTGGCCACTTGGAGCTAAAGATGAAGAAAGAAGACCGAAATACTTGGTTCGTTTGGTGAGATTTCTTCATCAAAGTAGATAGCTCTCTTTATTTAGCTAGTTAGTTTTATGGTATGATCCGGGTTAAAAGTTATTCTAGTGCCATGTTATAATCGTTGGAAAAAAATTTATTCTGTATTTGGTCACGGAAGTTGGCCGGGGCACTAGCGTAACCTTTCATGGTATCAGAGCCAGCCCATAAACCCTACTTAACCAAAACAACTCCATAACGTTGAAACCAAACTTCCAGTTTCTGTCGATTTTTTAAAGGCTTAAAAAAAAATTTTAAGCAAGTGCAAAGTGATCCTTTGACTATTAGATGAACCCTGAACAAAAACGAATCAATTCCACTAAGTTTTGGCTGGCCACAACCTTCAAAAATCCAGACTCACCGGTTTTATTGTGGTGGATTGCCTCGTGTTTTGGTCTGTGTTCTTATCTGGTGGAGTTTGGGTTTCAGGTGGTGTTAGTTTTTTGCCCAAGTTTGATTTTCTGTTGTTTTTCAGTTTGGGGAAATTTGGAGTGTTTCGAAGTCGCTATATTTTTAACAACTGTTTTATTGTTATCAGTACTTAGATTAGCATCTGTGACCGTGAATGTCATTTGATCGGTAAACCCGTCTATCTGCTATATGTCCTTTGAGACGAGTTTGCGAACAAGACATTCATGTTAACGTTCTGTTATTGTGCTGATATTGTGGTTGGATTGTCGTGGTGGATAGCCGGTGGTGCAATGATTTAGAACAGTTTGTATTCATTTTTACATTTCTTATTGCGGGGCGAGCGTCCGACATGTGGACTGCCGTCTTTGCCGGGTTGTATATTATTTTGGGGTACGACCGGATTGAGGTCGATGTCACCATTTGTACATATTATTTTCATTTTCTGTACTAGGATTACCCCGCGGTGGAGTGCACGAATAGCCGGATACTAGAAGGCAACAAGTTCTCATCTCATAGCGTTGAGACGGAGGGGGCTTCATTCTAGAGTTGGCGGGCTATTCGCCACACTCTTAGGGGTTATAGGATGACCCATGGAGGGGCGCCCAAGTTATCGGATTCCATGAAGTACTGGGTAGCCCATTCACTTTGTTGAAGGGGGTTGCCTTACTTCTGGGATTGGCGGGTAACTTGCCGCGCTCGTTGGGGTCCAGGTTTTCATTGCACAGGCCATCCACACGACCGGAAACGTCTGGTTTTATCTGCGGCTCAAATGAAACCCGGGGATCTAAGATTATCCACCATTCTGTATTGTTGGCTATGATTCTGTGATGTTGCTTATTATCATGCCTGGGACATATGTTATATATACTAGTAGATGTTGTATATATTTTGCACCCGCGCTAGTCCAGCCCCCGCTCTGTCGTTAGTTAAGTAACCCAACGGGTGATGACGGGGCCCCGTGGCGAATGCGGATGGAATATAGGTACGTCGTATTATCGTTCTTTTCTTGTGTGATAGGATTATACTGATGGGAACACATTAATTTTGAATAATGGAAGATAATAAACAAAAATGATGTTGGAACAAATTTCGAAAAACTGTAGTTATATTCTTTTGCTTTGAACAGTGGTATTCGGTCATGAATATCCATCACCTCATTCCAGGAGGCAAGAGCCGAAATCCCTTCACGGGGCAGTGACCTCTTGAGAAAAAGTCTATACTGTAGATTACTCGGTTTTTTCCAAAACAGAAGTTTTTCAAAAGGAGCAGCCTACCACTCCTTTTTTCAAAACTGCTCAGGTTCCTTCAACGATATCATGTTCATTACATTAAAGGGTTTTTCGCCAAAAATCCAGCCGTAGCCCTCTGTCATTTCCTACGAGTATTACTCAGTATTCATGGTGCATTTGCTGACCTTGTCAAGGCATAGTGAACGGTAGCTGGGTGGTGTTTGTTTGTAGCACATGATGCGATTAACTATGACAGTCACATAGACTTGTTGCCCTTGTCAAGGGCTTATGCGGGTGGGTCTCGGGTAATCAAGATAATGACAGGTTGAACTTGACTAGCAATTTATGATTTGTTGACCTTGTCAAGATCATAGGTTGTTAGGGGTAAAAATCACATCGGGAGTTTTCAAATATACAGGAAGCTTGCTAGCGTTGCATACCTTCTGGAGTGTGGTAACTAGAGTGTCTTCCTTCTAGGTTATCACGCAATGATAGTTGGATCCCAATACCACTGATAAGTAGGATTACTCCTAGGAGCTTTTTTCACTTAACAATCAATGCTGTAAAACAAGTAGGTGTCTAGAACGGTGTTAGTGGGGCAACGCCTCTAGGGAAAAGAGGTTATATAATTAAGGAACTTCGTGAAAGCGTTGGAAAACCTCCTTCGAAGTACCGACACCAGCCTGGCCGAAAGATTAAGCATGTATTGTGACGTGCGATTAATCCTAACTAATTCTCCTTTTAAAGGTTTGAAGAAGAATTCAAGGAAACAGTGGAAGCCATCCTGATTAGATAAACTAATAACCAATCTAATCTTGCAAGAGCACACGACGAGTGTTTCTTTTCTCTCTCTCCAGTTACCGACCATTTCATGCCTTAATCAAGATAATAAAATGCATCGCTTGACTGATCCGAATTCTTATTCGGGGCTGGGGAACGTCGGTTCGGCTCTAACTTATGACAACAGTCATAAGTTTGAGCAAGGGAAAGAGGATTGTTTGAATTCCTTGACGACCCCATCGAAGAAGAAACATACTATTGTGTCTTCTTTAGGTGTTCTTGTTATTGAGAACTATTTTTCGGTCAGTCCAACATCCTGGGTACTCGATACCGGATCGCGATCTCATATCTGTAATTTATTAAGGGGATTGAGAAAAAGTAGGATGGTTGGACCTGGTGATAAGTCCCTCGAAGTAGGGAATGGAGCACAGGTTGTTGCTTCTGCCGTCGGTGAATATCACCTAACATTGCCAAATGGCAATACTATGATTTTGAACAACTGCTACTATGTGCCTTCCATAGTTTGCAACATCATATCAGTTTTTTCACTTGATAAAGATGGATATAAGTTTGTTCTTGATAGAAATATCATGAACGTTTACATTAATGAGGTATTAGTTGCAGAAAGTACATTGTGTAATGGTGTCTATGTTCTTAATCAAAACACAGTTCTCAGTATACAAAACACACGCAAGAGGAAGAGTTCAGATGTGAACGAATCCTACTTGTGGCATTGTAGACTTGGTTATATCGGATAGAAAAGACCGAGTAAGTTGCATAAAGATGGACTTTTTGATACATTTGAATTTTCATCTTATGAAACTTGTCAATCTTGTCTCAAAGGAAAGATGACCAAATCACCGTTCACCGGACATGTAGAAAGAGCAGCAGAGCTCTTGGGACTCATACACAGTGATGTATGTGGTCCAATATCTATACATGTAAGGGGTGGGTTCTCGTACTTCATCACATTCACTGACGATCTCTCTAGGTTCGAACATGTGTATCTTATGAAACACAAATCTGAAGCTTTTGAGAAATTCAAAGAATTCAGAAACGAAGTAGAGAACCGGACTGGCAAAAGTATCAAGATCCTCCGATCAGATAGAGGAAGGGAGTACTTAAGGATGGAATTCCTAGAATACCTAGAAGAGAATGGAATTCTCTCTCAGCTTACTCCTCCGTATAGACCACAGCACAACGGTGTGACGGAGAGGAGGAATCGTACCCTATTAGACATGGTTCGCTCCATGATGAGTAATGCTGAGTTGCCTCTTTCATTTTGGGGACATGCGCTTCAAACAGCGGCACATCAGTTGATTCATGTTCCATCCAAGCCCATGCCTAAAACACCATTTGAGATGTGGAATGGTAAGAAACCATATCATAAAAAATTTAAGATATGGGGTTTTCCGGTTTACGTTAAAAAGAATAATCTGGACAAACTTGAGACACGGTCAGTTCTATGTAAATTTGTGGGATATCCAAAGAATGGTTATGGATATTTGTTCTACCATACTGAGGAACAGAAGATGTTTGTATCTCGCCACGCTACCTTTTTGGAAAGGGTGTTTCTTGCAAAAGAAGCTAGTGGGAGTACGGTAGGACTGGAAGAAATTTCTGAACCACAAAAATGTAACTGAAGATTTGGTGGAACCGCTAGATTTTGTGATCCCAGACGAACCTCAGCCACTCCACAGATCTGGTAGGATTTCCCATCTGACCGAGAGATACTACGGTTTTCTCATAGACGGGGATCGAGAGGATTGCATCATGGAAGAAGAAAATCCTACTAGTTTTAGGCAATCCATTATAAGTAGGGACTCTGATAAATGGCTGGATGATATGCAATCCGAAATGGATTCCATGTACACCAATAAAGTGTGGACCTTGGATATTGTTCCACCTGGGATAAAACCCGTTGGATGCAAATGGATCTACAAAATGAAATTTGGTGTAGATGGGCAGGTGGAAACCTATAAGACTAGACTCGTTGCAAAAGGTTTTCGTCAAAGACCAGGTGTGGACTATAACGAAACCTTTTCTCCAGTGGCTATTCTCAAATCCATTCGGATCCTACTTGCCATTGCAGCCTTCCATGACTATGAGATCTGGCAGATGGACGTAAAAACAGTTTTTCTAAACGGAAGTTTAGAGGAGTGTGTTTATATGGATAAGCCGGAAGGTTTCATATACAGTGGGAGCAGCGAGAAGGTGTGAAAGTTTCTTAAATCTATTTATGGATTAAAGCAGGTATCGCGGAGCTGGAACATCTGTTTTGATGAAACAGTCAAGGAATTTGACTTCATCAAGATCGAGGATGAGCCTTGTATTTATAAGAAGATTGTAGGACTAACTGTCCTGTTCGTAGTCTTGTACGTGGACTACAATCTTTTGATAGGAAATGACATTTCTATGCTACAATCGGTCAAGCTATTCTTATCACAAAGGTTCTCCATGAAGGACCTGGAAGATGCCTCGTACATTCTGGGGATTAAGATCTATAGAGATAGATCCTAGAGATTACTGGGACTTTCACAGTCCAGGTACATAGAGACCGTACTAAAGAGATTTAGTATGGAAGTTTCCAAGAGCGGTAACATACCCACATTGCACGGAATCACCCTCTCCAAGGAGATGTCCCCCAGGACTGACGAGGAGAGGATTCGCATGAGCACTATACCCTATGCTTCGGCGATAGGATCTATAATGTATGCGATGCTATGTACATGGCCAGATGGAGCTTATGCGCTAAGCATGGTGAGCCGGTATCAGTCGAACCCAGGTGATGACTACTGGACAGCAGTAAAGAACATTCTCAAATGCCTGAGAAGGACTAAGGAGATGTTCTTTGTTTATGGTAATGGAGACTAAAGGTCGAGTCCTTTACCGATTCAAGCTTCCAGAGTGACAAGGACGACAGCATGTCTGTCCCGGGTTTTGTGTTTACCCTCAACGGAGGGGCGGTCTGTTGGAAGTGTTGGATATAGTGCCCTCTAAGTCAATTATTGGATCGCAGGTACCTGATTGCAATGATTGAGGGAGGACCTATACCGATAAAAACAGTCTTACTCGAGATGATAGTATGCTATCTGGTTTGTCTTTATCATCATGATAGAGCCCATAGGATTCTTGTTTGACTACCAGCAGTATGATGGCGATCATATATGTGGGAGCTGGGGCTATAAGCACATCCTTAAAGTGTCCCTAGTCGTGGGAGTTTCGAGACTGGGCATCGATACTCCAGAGTAGACTAGTGTATACAGTCGAGACCCCGACGAGGGGCGGTGGCCGGTATCACAAGCCACTGGTGTCAGTTGGATCACCTATGATGTATACAGGTGCACATTAGGTTATGAGTACACCGGACATGACTCGCCGGGAACATGCTAGTTGGTATTATACATATCGTCAGATAGCAGTTCCCTGGTGACATGTTTACAGGTTAGTTCATCGACCTGAGGTCGTCATTTGTCTCGTGTGAGTTCCCACCGTTCTTTGATTTATACCCTACCACGGGTCAAAGGAGTCGTGCAAACAGGTATATTTTGGGTACAGTCCCGAGCCACATTGGAGGCAAGTGAGCGGATCTTCGGGGATTCGTCTCTCCCGGTATTGGGGGTGAGATCGCGCTGTGTTTAGGAGAGCCATTGCACGAAATCCCTGGCCAGGGTAATCGAGATATACTGGTAGGTATACCAGCAGAATCTCAGGGTGTTCTGGGCTGCTCTCTGACACGACTTATATCGCTGTTTGGGGTCTGACGTTTACCGTCCCCCTAGGCCGTATATGCGATTCTCATAGACGAATGTTCCGGACTGTACGGTTATTGTCACTGTCAGGCTCAGAAGGGTTTATAGATGAGTTCGCTCGTTAGCTTCCCTTCCAATCAATATATAGGCAAAACGTTACGTACAGCTTGTACCTCTAACGTGCTAAGGGTTATACCCAGTTCCAGTGTGTTGATGAGTCATTAGAGTTCCCCACCGACACTTTCCCAAGTTCGGGCGAAACGTTGTAGAGGCCATATGGGTTTATGGCAAGGTTCGGAAAATGCACGTGCGTTTTCGGACGTGTCGTTTTTCGGGCAGATAATACTGGTAGGCTTTGGTTCAAGCCGGAACCCAGTATTATACTGTGTAGATATAATATCTTTGTCTCAGTTGCATTTGTATTCGGTCGTAATACAAATGTGGGTATGTTTATACCGATACGGGGTTATCCTGAAATTAGTTTCGGGATGATTTTTGGAAGTTACCAGTTTCCAGTTTTCTATCAGCCATATTTTGACATTCGGTTAAATGCGGATTTATCTTTTCATGGGATTTGTGTGGAAACTTCTAGAAGAGGTGACTAGGATGGTGACTAGGATAGTGAGGTGGCTTTGTCTTTAATGGTTCATTAATGATGGAGGATGACTAGGTTAATTGTGATAGGTTTGCATTAATTGCTAGTTGATGATTCATTCTTTGTGATAAGTTTGATGGATATGGTCACCCTCCTCCTTGCTCCTACACTCACCCTCTTCCCCTCTTCATATAGTGGCTGGCCACTTCTTTGTGGCATGGGATTTTTGATGAATTCCTTTTTAGGCAAAAGATTATGATCGTTTGGATTCATGGATATTAGCATACTCCATTTCTCATTTCATATCGATCCAAAAGGCAACTTCTATACCCGTTCGTCCGTGACCTTGGACGTAACAAGACAAAGTGTTCTACTCATTCTCTACTTCATCTTGGTCGTCTCTTTTAGCAAACTTGATGATCGAGTTGCCTCGGTTCAGAGGCGGGATCCCGTTTAAAGATCCGTCGACGTGGTGCCACCTAGACGACGAAACCGTAGATCAAGCAAGTTCGGATCAGTTGCAACATAGCGTGGGATGATGGTTGAAGACCGAAGGACTCGGATCATTCGGTATAACAATTCTACCAACTTTACAATTTGTTAGTTTAGCTTTAATGGGCGATCCGGGATAAAGTACGCGATAGCGCCAGTCGTAAAAGTTTTGTTCCGCTTATCGGCGTCTGTTAGACGGCCGGGGCGCTGCTGCGGACTTACAGTGGTATCAGAGCCTCACCATTATGCTATACTAACTTGTGCTAACACGTTTAAAAGATCGATCGAACGGATTTCGCGAAATCATAATTTTCTGTACATGATGTTTCTGTCGATTTTTAAAATGTTCTAAAATTCATTTTGAGCATTTCAGAAAATCATGCAGGGTTTTTGAAGAATACTGGTGAAATTTGGGCACGTGATCCCACAAAACGACCGCGGATCCGCGTCCCGAGCCATGGTTTGGCCGCTGATCCGCCGCGCTTTTGTGGGAACAGTGCGCAAAATTTTTTCAGTGGGTTTCTCAAGGGAAATGGTGGTTTCTGGTAGATGTCTTTTGGGCTAAAATTTTGTTACTGTACACCAGATGTATGTGGGGCCCACTTCGGGAAATTTAGTCGATCGAAATTTTAAACTTGTCAGTTTTTCAGTACTTTCATTATATCTCCGACCGGGAATGTCATTTGATCGGTTAACCGCGTCTGATTGCTATAGTTCTTTTAGACGGGTTTGCGAACGTGACATTCGCGTTGATGTTCTGTGTTGTGCTGTAATGTTGCGGATTTGTCGTGGTGGATAGCAGGGTGCAATGATAGTGTTGTTCAAATTTATTTGTACATTTGATATTGCGGGGCGAGCGTCCAACATGTGGACTGCCGTCACTGCCTGTTGTATAATATTCTTTTGGGGCACGACCAGGTTGCGGTCGATGTACCTGTTGTACTATTTTTATTTTCTGTACTAGGTTTACCCCGCGGTGGGGTGCACGAATAGCCGGGTTCTGGACGGCAACGGGTTCGTATGTCATGGCTTTGAGAGGCAAAAGGGCCTCACTCTTGAATTGGCAGACTATTCGCCGCACTCGTAGGGGGTACAGGTTGACCCAAGGAGGGGTGCTCAATTTACCGGATTCCATAAAGTGCCGGGTATTCCATTCACTATGTTGTGGGGACTACCTCGCTTCAGGTTTTGGCGAGTAACTTGCCGCACCCGTAGGGGTCTAGGTTTTATTGCACAGGCTATCCACACGACCAGGGGAACGTCGGGTTTCAGTAGCGGCTCTGTGAAACCCGGGGATCCCAGATTATCTGTATTGTTCTGTGATGCTTATTACTTATCTGTAATGTTGCATATTATCTCGCCTGGAGCGATTACTGTATATTAGTATATATACTATTAGATGTTGTATATGTTTTACACCCGCGCTAGTCCAGTCCCTGCTCTGTCGTTAGTTAAGTAACCTAACGGGTGATGACGGGACCCAGTGACGAATGCGGATGGCATATACGTACATTTTATTTTCGTTCTTTTCTGGTGTGATTGATTGATGGGACTGCGTTGATTCTTATCAATGCAAAGATAAAACAAACCTATATTTGATGTTTATGGAACAAATTTTAAAATTATTAGAAAGACGTTACCTTTTGTTTTGCATAGCGGTATTCAGTTGGAATATCCTGTACCTCATTCCACGAGGAAAGAGCCGAGATCCCTTCACCGGGAGTGACTTCTTTAACAAAAGGTTTTCGCTACTATATATTTTGATAAAGCTATCAGGTTCCTTCAAACGAGATCAAGTTCATTACGTTAAAGGTTTTTCGCCAAAAACCAGCCGTAATCCTCCGTCGTTTCTTATGGATGGTCAGTAGTATTCAAGCTATGTTTGTTGGCCTACGTCAAGACATAGTGTTTGGTAGCTGCTGGGTATTCATTTGTTGCATAGATAGATGCATTAGTTTAAGTCAGACGTACACCTTGTTGGCCTACGTCAAGGGCATGTACGATGACTTAAGTTGTCCAGGACAACGACGGGTAGAACTTGACATGTTGCTTATGATTTGTTGGCCTACGTCAAGGTCATAAGAGCAAGGGATATAAATCACATCGGGAGTTTCAAACATACAAGGAACTTGCCAGACTTGCGCATACCTTCTGGAGTGTGATGACTTGAGTGGCTTTCATCAAGTTATCATGCGATGATAGTTGGATCCCGATTCTCACTGATGAGTTGGTTTACTCTTCGGGTGACCCCGACTAATTCTTCTTTCAGGTTTGGAGGAGAATTTGAGATAACAGTGGGAGGTTTCCTAATTAGATAAAGTGATAACCATTCTGATTTAGGCTAGAGTGCACACAGAGTGTTTTCTTTTCTCTCTCTCTTTGGCAGCAACCTTTGACCGACCCTAGACTATAACTCAGTGACCAAAGTTGACCGAACCTTCTTAAAATACTGGCTTTTGGATTGTCTATAGTTGCATAAGTCATTGCCGCTCCTTCTTTTACCCTTTGTATTTCTCAGAACATCCCGTGTTACTACGGACATCCACTTCCATTGGATAGATCCATCGTATGGTTATGTACGAACTCGGAAGGACTTCTTCGAAGATGGATCCAGGTTCAGGAGAAATAGAATTGGTTTATTCAGTTGTCTTTTATTATCGCCTTCTCTCAGGTTGCGAGGGCTCCTTGGTTTAGGAGAGTACACCTATTACGCTTATTGGATAGTCTTATTCCAAACCATAGGCAGGTGCCGAAAGGTAGGGAATGAAGAAAACCAATTAGCCTAAGCCGGGTGTGCAAAAGGTAATATGTAAAGGCAAGATAAAGGAATTAGAAAGAGGGCAAAGTAAATTGCGACTATTTATATTCACGACCAAACCACGTATTTCATCGCCACTCCTACTTCACCTTTGATTTCTCCAGAACAACCCGTATCACTACGAACATCCAATTCCATTGGATAAATCCATCGTATGGTTATATACGAACTCGAAGGATATTTTTTCGAGGATGGATTCCGGTTCAGGAGAAATAGGAATAAGGTACATTCAGTTGTCTTTTATCATCACCTTCTCTCAAGTTACGAGTACTCCTAGGATTAGGAGAGTATACCTATTATGCTTACTGGATAGTCTTCTTCCAAACCATAGGCTGGTGCCTAACGGTAGGGAAGGAAGAAAACCATTTAGCCTAATAATGGTGTACAGAAGGTAATGACTAAAGACAAATAAAGGGAATTGGAAAGATGGCAGGGAAATATACGGTTAAAGTCATGATTTGGATTATGGAAGAGGCATTACTATGAAATCCAGAATACCCCTATGAAACATATTTATGTTTTATATTCACTGTGCATTGTTAATAGAAAACTGATTTCCTGATTGGATACTTACTCCAGAGTATGTATTTACCAAGTATGATTCTCACATCTGCATGGTTTTACAGATGTTGAGTGGGAGCGAGTTATTAGGAATTAGGTGATCATCCTCGTTATATCGAAATTCGTTGTAATTGGTGATATTTGAAGAAATCGCCTGGGAACAGTTTTCAACCTACGACGTACAGGTTATGAGTTTTTCAACTCAGCGGACTTATACAGAGTATTGTATATTGTCCAGTGTCCATCAGGACAAAGGGGTTGGTCCTCATACTATATTCTGTTTATTTGTAACTTCTCTAGTTTTTAGACAAGTGTTTCGTAGAAATACAATGTCTAAGTTTTGAGAAGTTGTGGGTATAGGAATAAAGTAGAGAACCATGTATCGCAAGTATCGGGATTCTTCAAAGAAATCGAAGTTGTAGATTCTTGTGATTAGTATTCAGTTGATAGTAATGGTTTTGAGAAACTTGTTTCTCTTTCAGGTTACTCGTAATTGGATGGATTCCTAAGTTGAATAATGCTGATTAGCCTCTCTCCATTAAGTTGATATGCACTGGAGACAGCTGCATGATTAGAATATGGTTCCAAATTAAAATAAGTGCCTATGTTTCTATATTGGATATAGATTGCTTCATATCTTAACGATGTTAAGGTAAGGAGAGTTGTCCAGCTTATGCTTTAAAACAGACACTGGAAAACTCAAGGCACGTTTCTGTAATGACAGTTTGTGGGTTGACCCTAGCTTTGACGAGGGTTGATTTTCTACCATCTGCAAGATCAATAGTGATATTGTTCTTGACTCGCCACAGTTTTATTAAAATGGATTTTTTTCAGAAAACAGTAGTGGGAGCATGGTAGAACTGGAAGTGATTCCAGAACCGCAAACGATTACGGAAAGTTTAATAGGACCTATATATTCAATCAGGTTAGACATTCCAATAGCGACTCCGCAGATAAGGTGGGTAACCTCAGACACCCGAGAGGTACTCCGGTAGGCTCAAGGACGGTGACACGGAGGTTCTTGTTTACTCAGACTTTACACTACTGTTGTTCCAGACTATGAGACCCGGCAGGAGGAAATGTATAGCGTCGTTCTAAACTAGTTTTAGAAGTACACGTATATATTATTCTGCCAGAGGGTTGTTGTAGTCAGTGGGAGCAGCGGAAGCATAGTGGGCAAGTAGCTAGTGTCTATTTATAGACTTGAGCAGAAATAGCGGAGATAGATCATCAATTTTTGATATGACAGTCATGGGTTTGACTTCATCAGAATAGGGGATGGATCTGTTAAGAAGGTAGTAGGGTGTGATGTCCTGGTATTTGGATAACATACACAGAGTAGGAAGTAAAATTCTTATACTACGATCGGTTGTAATGTTGTCATCACACAGTTGTTTCTCCACAAAGGATATGGATATAATATCTGACATTCTGGTTGCAAGATCTATGATTTTAGATCTAGATTTGGGTAGTTTCCCAATGTGGGTTCTTTGACAGTATTCTAATAGTATTTTAGAATAAATGACTCCTGGCATGGTGGTGTACCTGCAGGTAATGGAGTCACCCTCTCTAAAAGTGTCTTACAGACTAAAGGGGAGAGGGATGTGCATGATTGGCAGATCACTTGCTTAGGCAATTGAGTCAATCGTGAGATGTCAAGTACCACACCAGATGTTGTTATTACACTAGATACGATAAGTTTATATTAATCCAATCCTGTAGAAACATAAGGAAGCAGTTTTAGAACATAAGTGTATGTTCTACGGATTTGATGACGGCAGCCTCCTTCAGGAGACGGTTATCATTCCAGGCTTCCAAGGTGACTTGGATGACAGAGTGATTATCAGAGTTACAGTTTTCCCTCTGACGAGGGACAGTATTATGGACAGGCGGTCCAAGAAGATACTGTGGGAGGCATAGTGCACAACACTGATTATTTTCAGTGATCGATACAGTCTAAGAAGTTAGGATTTGGAGTTCATTTATGAACTAGGTCCCATCAGATATCCAGACATATTCTAAGACAGGTATTACTCGATTCGGGAGATGGTTTTCCCCGCGAACTTGAGATTAAGAGAGACATAGAAAGAAACTTCAAGGCGGATGCACTCACTGAAGCTATTTCTCAAATACAATAGTTTTGCAAACGAGTTTTGTGAAACTGATTAGTAGAGGAGTTGGATGCTCGGTATCACACGAGCTGTGAGTACACGACATCACAATAATTAGCCTTAAGTGCATGTGGGAGATTGTTGGATATAGTGCCCTCTAAGTCAATTATTGGATCGCAGGTACCTGATTGCAATGATTGAGGGAGGACCTATACCGATAAAAACAGTCTTACTCGAGATGATAGTATGCTATCTGGTTTGTCTTTATCATCATGATAGAGCCCATAGGATTCTTGTTTGACTAAAAGCAGTATGATGGCGATCATATATGTGGGAGCTGGGGCTATAAGCACATCCTTAAAGTGTCCCTATGTAACGTTTTGAAAATCGTTTCGGTGAAATTTCGAATAAATCGGTAAAATAAGGGGGTTTTCTGTAAAAAGTCAAAATACAAATATCTTATTATAAAAATTAAATATACATATTCTAGCTATGTAATTGCTATTATTTGGTGTTTATTGAGCCGCTGGTGAAATTTCAAATTTTCTGAAAAAAATATTATTTTATTATTATTTTAAGCCGTCACTAATACATTTAATTAGGGAAAATTACAAATTGGAATGAGTTGAAACAAATTTTGTGCAACATAAAACATTAAATAAAATTTTATCATGTGGTTTTTGGAACGAAATCATTTGCCAAAACGGTTTAGAAATTATTGAAGAAAAAAGGCTTTTTTTAGCGTAAATGGAAGTTTGGGGTATTGTATTTATCATTTTTCATCACCCCACACCCGTACCCACACCCACACACCCCCATTCACTTCTCCCCTTGGCTGAATTCAGCAGCCCCCATCTTTTTCCCCACTTGAATTTCAAAGGAAAAGAAATGAAAGAAAAGAAAAGAAAATGGAGAAATGAGGTGGACCTTTGACCTTGAATTGACTTTGACTTCTCCCCCCACTTTCTCTACCTCACTCTCTCTCCTCTCCCCCTCCCATTCCAGCCGACCCCCCCCTCTCCTACTGCAGCAACAGCCCCCCCCCCCCATTTCCCTTCTCTTTTCTCTTCAAAACTTCATCAAAAATTGCCCCAAAATCCAAATCCGACTCCTACCCATTTTAGCTTAGCCCGTATAGCATGGATCTTTGTGAAAAGAGAGAATTTTGGGAGGCCATGGATGCTTGTGGATCTTCAAATGTTTTTGGGTATAATTCTAAATCATTTTTGCTTAATTTGTTACTAATTTCTTAAAGCTAATTTAATTAAGTGTTAATTTGGTTTATGTGAGTTTAATTGCATGATTAAAGATTTCAAGTAAGGGTTTGTTGTGGAAATGAGTTATGTTCGATTGTGTATGGTTTAGTAAGGTGGATTAACATATTTAGTTTTGTAGAAAACTAATCTAGTTGTTAACTACAAGTTGTTACTTGAAAAATGTCCAAATTAAGCTTTTTGTTGCAAACTAGTTTTTTTAATTTAATTCCAAATATGAGATTAAAAATATGGTTTGGGTTATTATCATATTATTAACTTTATTAAGTGTAGTTTAACACTTTAGTTCATGGAAATCCAACCAAAATTGTAGTTTGTGCATTTTTGCTATGAAATTGTTAAAAAGGGTATTTTGTAAACTAGAATATTAGGGTTTTTGGAATTTAATGAGATTAAATTCCGGAAATTGTTTCTATGACTTATTTAAGATATTTAATAAGTATATTGGCCGCTACATTCATTTAAACATCATGTTTTGTACAAAAACGGCGAATTGTGCTTGCTAGATTTTCGGAAAAATGACTTTTTAAGTGAAATTGGGATTTTTGTGAGTTTTAACCTAGTTCATATTAAAATTAGTGTTCGTGAATGTGCAAATGAGTGTGATTGGATTTTTCTCGGTGGTTTGACTTTTGTACATCGACATCGAGGGTTGGTTTGACTATTCTTGCATGCGTAGGCGATGGGTTTGGACCTATGCGTGATACGCGTGCCGATTTGATTTTCGTATGCCGTTTCTATTTCGAATTTAGTT
Organism: Agapanthus africanus; assembly: GCA_030015575.1. Taxonomy (NCBI): domain Eukaryota; kingdom Viridiplantae; phylum Streptophyta; class Magnoliopsida; order Asparagales; family Amaryllidaceae; genus Agapanthus; species Agapanthus africanus. The sequence goes on from CM057344.1 coordinate 422,056,796, forward strand.
TTAATGCGTTATGGTGCGTTATGATATGTAGGTACCCCCAGGTGGACTTCGAGATGACAAGCAAGCGCGTGGCGACATTGGCACCGGCTAGCGAGGACCAGGTAAGTAGATTTATATCTACGGGGAGATGTCGGGTGGATGGCGTATAGCACCCCCGCAGTCCGTGGTGATGTATACGGATCCGTATACACACCAACAATTTACGATATGTTGTTAGGATTTATTATTGATGATTTTAGATGGATATTGGTGTTGGATTGGTGCATGGTTACGAAACCTTAGGTAGTGGGTGCACTACACTTACACATACACACATATACATACTTGCATACATTCCTTATTTACTTGCATACATTCCTTATTTCATTTGTGCGTGTATGGGAATATATATTTATGTGTTCACATGGGTATGGGACTATGTGTTCATATACTGGATTTGAGGATAGTATTTGGAATTTGAAATGAGTCGATGAGATTGGGCTTGAGGCCAGGAGATCAGTGATGTGATTTGGTTCGTATTGAGATACGACATGATGTTTTAGCGGGTCTTCTGACGTAGTAATTCTTACACCAGCATGCATACATAGATGGCATCAATATTGTACTAGACGTAGGACATTATTCCGGATCATGATATTTGATAAAGAAGATACCAAATGAATAGTGTGATTGATGTGACTTTGACCCGTACCCAGATTTGGGGATGCCGTACGACGGATTTACGTACGAGCTATATATTGATGATTGATCCGCACTCTTGACTTGGGATGTCTGATTATAGATATGGTATCGGATATGATATTATTGAGGCGGGATCACCGACTAATATATATACAGGTATGTATATACATCGACTCAGATGTTAGGCGGTTTCCTTACATGTAGTCCAGCTGGTTAGCTTAGCCCTTTAGTTTAGTTTAGTTGTTAGATTAGATTTGATTCTTACCTATTTCAAAAATTAACGAATCGTGGGTATTTTAAAAGACAGCCCAAGGGATCCTACGGAGATTTCAGAAGACGTAACTTTTCATAAAAACACGGTAGCTCCTATTTTCAAAACCCCATGATTCGTGTTATTTCAAAAGGCACCATTTGTAGGACTTATATTAGATTAATGCAGTTTAGTTATAGTTGCGTCTAGTTTTCAGCTTCCGCTCATTATTGTGGTTCGCTTCGCATCGCATGCTTATATTATGTTTCGTACTACATTATTGATATCATGCTGTTAGGACACCAGCACCATTACCGATGATGCGTATGTACCACGTACACTTACTTGCCGGCTCACACATATCTTCATCGGTAATTGTCATGCCACGTACACTTTAGAAAAACTATTGCATTGACATAGGTTGTTAGCTAATAATTTAGACATGATATTAGTGTACTCGCCTTATATGCTAGATTAGACATTGTAGATATTACTTGTTACTTCATGCATGTTAATATTCATTGTTATGCCGCATTCATGGATTTTTATGCCGATATGCACTGTTTACATGCTATTGAGGATTGGATTTGGATTTCTATGAGATTTTCTGGTTTTGGGGGAAAACCGCAAAACTTATATAAGCTTCTTTCTCTCTTTAAAATAAAAAGTGCGGTTTTCCCATGCTGTATGAGTCGTCCACCATGAGTTTGCTGATGGATTTCGAGACCCGATTCGAGGAGGCGGATGAACCGTTTCGGGTACATGGTGGACCCGGTAAGGTACCCCGGGGCAAGAAGCGCGTGATGATGACGATGTGAGCCTGGCAGGGGAGCACTACCTACCGGTGATTTTACCCGACGCGTCGGATATCCGGAGGATACCGTCGTGGTCTTGAGATAGATGGTAGGGGCCGGTCTGGACTAACGGCGCCCTAGATATTGTGATTGAGACATTGAGATTTCGAGATATTGAGGTACAGAGACTGTGATACAGAGATATCGAGATATTGGGATTACGTTTTGTGCCGATGCTAGGCACTGTTTTATGCTGATTTCATTATGATACCTCATTTTAAAAATACAAAGGAAATCTCACTAAATTATGGAAACAGTTCTTCATTTACATGTATTCTGTTTTCATGCATTCATACCTCATTCATATGATATATTGCTACCCTTGGGCACTGACACGGGTACATGAGATTACACTCGGGTTAGATATTTACCCTAGCCTTGTTATAGGCTGCTGGTTATATATATTTGAGGATGTATATTGATCGTATGACCTAGAATTGCGTCATACATGCGATTTCTATTCGTAGATGTTTTTCTATTCACGAGTTGGCAACTCACCCCCGTTGTGCCCCTGTTTCTTGCAGCTTTTGCCGTACAGGTTTAATTACGGCTTTGCGGGCTCAGTTTCATTCGGGTGACTTGCTAGTAGGTGGGTTTTTCTTGTATCGTACCCATCATATTACCTTGTATAATATTATTCCGTTGTATCTAGTAAATTCCATCAACCAAACATGTATTTATTTTGAGATAGAGACCAGTGATGTTATTCCTTCGACTTTAGAGTCGCGCGTTATTTTTCTGCGGTTTTCTTATGGATTTGAGTTTCCTTTTGAATTTTGATCCTCGCCGTTGGCGTTGTATATTATATTGCTTGTGTGGTTGTGACCGTCGATTGACGAAGAGCTAGCTCACGCTTGGGGATGCCTTTTTATTGATTTCGTATACTATTCATGTTGTATCCCGTTTGGGAGCCAGTATTTACAAAGGAGACTCTGCCGAAATTTTTAGTAAATTTTGATGTTCTTAAAAACCGCATAATTCGGCTTATGCTATTAAAACTACTTGTTTTAAATTGGTTTTCCTTCACTATACTTCTTTTCTAGGTTTGGATTTCTGGGTTTTCGGTTTACTTAGATTACGTACGCCTCGAGACGTTTCGTAGTTTAAGTGCCGGTCATGTTCCGTACTTTCGGGACGTGAGAAAGTTGGTATCAGAGCGTTAGGTTTTAACCTTCGGAGCGTAGGATGACCCTTGGTTAATGGAATAGGTGACTAAAGTAGAGTGACGTACCGTTGGTATGTTCCGCGGCATATTTACGACACGCCACTCCACTTAAGAAGCCTTAGGATGTAAATTTCCTTGTTCAGTATTATATTCCTTCCTGATCTAGCCTCATCGTTACCAGTTTGGTTTTGCTGCCACGATTTCGGGCAGGGAGAGCTACGGCTAGAGTTGCGGTCAACAGGAGCTCGTCACAAACGAGGACTGACCAGGGCGTGATTCCGGCGACACCCAATTGTAGAGATGTGTCTTTTTACTGTGTTTCCGCGCCACGAGCGTTTGGCGGATCGCCTTTATGAGGTTACTCGGAGGTGCTGATCGACACTAGAGAATTGAGCCAATGATGGAGGCCAGCCAGATTTTGATGACCGTTGGTGTGTTGCTTACTCCTGATGATTGAGGCACGGTTCAGCATGCAGACGAGTGAGCCAGTTATTGCTGCGAACGATGAGATATCGCCCCAGGTGTTGGAGCTATTGCAGTATAAGTTATACTAAGAGATGATAGAAGGCCGCTAGTCATCGAGGATGAATGACTAGGACATGTGGATCGTTCGCCTACCCCGATGTGAGGTCATCAGATAGATTGATTCCAGCTAGAGACGACTTCACGTGGAGACGTTGGGAGTCGACAGAGACGATCGAATGTCAGAAACCTATTATTCCAAGTTTAAGGTAGTCGGAAAGACATGCAGGCAATTCTATGGTCCCTCTAGAAGAATGAAACCCTAACTCGACTTAATGACCGTATGAAAGCCTTTGAACCTTAGGGTTTGCGGCAGTTCTGCAGCGCCATTAGTGAGGCTTGGGTTTGCCCTTCTACGGCTGGACCACCGATACTGTGGTATGTACTCGATACTATTAAACTGTACCCAAGATGTTGAGCTCTTGGGGGATTATGAGGTTTTGACGAATCGATTGGATGGCTCGACTTAATTCGGATGCTAGGTGGTGAGACGCATTCTTGGGAGACTCCAGATACGAGGATAGCCGTTGGAGCTCAGTCCATGCAGCCACGACGAGACGAGTCCGAAGCAGACGACATTAGAGAAAAGTGGAGTAAGAGGTTCGTACCAGATCTAGATGAGATGACGTTCCACTCCGCCGACATCAGAGATACGATGCGCATGCCGAGGCATGGTACTTAGACTTACCTTCCAGAAGGAGTCGCGATGAGTATGCAGTCGTTCCAGAGCAAAATGCAGATATAGGAAAGGACAACGACTTCCGGACAGTTGGCAGAGACGAGGCATGGAATAGACCGTGAGTAGGATTCCTTGCAGGCCACTGATGCAATGATATTTGCACCCAGGATCAGATATGTCACGTGCATTCAGAGAGCCAGAGGCCGACGCCAGTGATATGCTTCCTTGACAGGGCCGATGAGCCGATGGATTGTGAGATTGGTAATCTACGGAGAAGACTTGGACCCAGGAGTGGTCATGTTACGCACACCAGCAGGCCAGAGTTCATGATCATCGAAGAGACGTCCCACTAGTGACCGCGACAGTTGGCCCGAGATTCTTAGAGGATGCACTTGAGCGGTACTGTTCCGCCATTATTGATTTCGATATTTTGGGTGATTTATTCGTATGATTTGATTTTGATGATTGAGGATTTACGATCTTTGCACAGTGTTGCACTTGATATCGTTTTCGTGCTTTAGTTTCACATGTTTGTGATTTTAAGGTTTTAAACAGTTGAGTTGGTTTTGTGCGTATGCATGCACACGAATTGGTTCCTGCACTCTGTATAGTTATTATATGCTTGCAGTGTGCACTGGACTTCGATTTCGATTGTGATACTCGATATTTGTTTTGTGCGCCTTGTGCACCTGATTGATTTTGCGCACGTTCGGCGCTAGATATTGGATTTCATGATTTCGTGCACGATGGATGCACCTGATTTGGATTTTCGCGCATGTTGGGCGCATGTTTTGAAGGGTGATTTTGGTGCACACCTGAGGCACTAAATTGAGAATTTTTCGTGCATGTCAGGTGCACCTGATTTTGCTGTCAGGCACACATGTTGCCTACGACAGATGTTTCGTGCACACCCGATGCACTTAGATGTTGTTTCTGTGCGCATGTATGGCACATTCATGGATTTTGATTTCCGTGCGCACCAGACGCACGTAGCATTCATGTGCATATTTTGGGATTGATTTTTTATAGAGCAGTACGTTTTTATGATATTGCTATGTGTTTTCGTACTGAGCAGGACTAGTCAGAGGACAGTACCTGAATATATTTTTGCATGCACTGATAGTTATTGAAGGGATTTCCAAAAAGCGAGCTATAGCCTCAGTATTTACCTACGTGTCCGATATGACACGAAATGTTTAAAACAAGGAGACCCTTCTAAATTGTTTCCAAAACGGTGGAACGTACATTTCAAACAAAGGTATATATGTATATAGTTATTTTCTTATGATAGACGTCCGCCACTGTGCAGTGTTATACGCGTTGCACAGCGACTTAAAGAGATTTGGCATGCATTTCCTTCAGATACTTACAGATATAGATTCGATATTTACATGTATAGTTTCGAGTTATGTCATATTGGTTTTGATTTGGATTTGGCATTGATGTCTTCTCCATGACTCCGATGATTGCGGGATGCTTGACGGAGTTTTGATTTGAGTTATATGCTCATTTTTCAAGCGCATGCGCTGCGCTACGATTTGTTTTATGTATTTACAATTTCGGAGCCCCGACGACTTGATGGGTTTTCTTAGATGTTTTAGTATTTGGGGGAGTTTGAATTTAAATTCGGGGACCGAATTTCTTTAAGGGGGGAAGATTGTAACGTTTTGAAAATCGTTTCGGTGAAATTTCGAAAAAATCGGTAAAATAAGGGGGTTTTCTGTAAAAAGTCAAAATACAAATATCTTATTATAAAAATTAAATATACATATTCTAGCTATGTAATTGCTATTATTTGGTGTTTATTGAGCCGCTGGTGAAATTTCAAATTTTCTGAAAAAAATATTATTTTATTATTATTTTAAGTCGTCACTAATACATTTAATTAGGGAAATTACAAATTGGAATGAGTTGAAACAAATTTTGTGCATCATAAAACAATAAATAAAATTTTATCATGTGGTTTTTGGAACGAAATCATTTGCCCAAATGGTTTAGAAATTATTGAAGAAAAAAGGCTTTTTTTTAGCGTAAATGGATGTTTGGGGTATTGTATTTAACATTTTTCATCACCCCACACCCGTACCCACACGCACACACCCCCATTCACTTCTCCCCTTGGCTGAATTCAGCAGCCCCCATCTTTTTCCCCACTTGAATTTCAAAGGAAAAGAAATGAAAGAAAAGAAAAGAAAATGGAGAAATGAGGTGGACCTTTGACCTTGAATTGACTTTGACTTCTCCCCCCACTTTCTCTACCTCCCTCTCGCTCCTCTCCCCCTCCCATTCCAGCCGACCCCCCCCCTCTCCTACTGCAGCAACAGCCCCCCCATTTCCCTTCTCTTTTCTCTTCAAAACTTCATCAAAAATTGCCCCAAAATCCATCAAAAAAATCCCAAAACCCAAATCCGACTCCTACCCATTTTAGCTTAGCCCGTATAGCATGGATCTTTGTGAAAAGAGAGCATTTTGGGAGGCCATGAATGCTTGTGGATCTTCAAATGTTTTTGGGTATAATTCTAAAACATTTTTGCTTAATTTGTTACTAATTTCTTAAAGCTAATTTAATTAAGTGTTAATTTGGTTTATGTGAGTTTAATTGCATGATTAAAGATTTCAAGTTAGGGTTTGTTGTGGAAATGAGTTGTGTTTGATTGTGTATGGTTTAGTGAGGTGGATTAACATATTTAGTTTTGTAGAAAACTAATCTAGTTGTTAATTACAAGTTGTTACTTGAAAAATGTCCAAATTAAGCTTTTTGTTGCAAACTAGTTTTTTTGATTTAATTCGAAATATGAGATTAAAAATATGGTTAGGGTTTTTATCATATTATTAACTTTATTAAGTGTAGTTTAACACTTTAGTTCATGGAAATCCAGCCTAAATTGTAGTTTGTGCATTTTTGCTATGAAATTGTTAAAAAGGGTATTTTGTAAACTAGAATATTAGGGTTTTTGGAATTTAATGAGATTAAATTCTGGAAATTATTTCTATGACTTATTTAAGATATTTAATAAGTATATTGGCCTCTACATTAATTTAAACATCATGTTTTGTACAAAAACGGCGAATTGTGCTTGCTAGATTTTCGGAAAAATGACTTTTTAAGTGAAATTGGGGTTTTTGTGAGTTTTAACCTAGTTCATATTAAAATTAGTGTTCGTGAATGTGCAAATGAGTGTGATTGGATTTTTCTCGGTGGTTTCACGTTTGTACATCGACATCGAGGGTTGGTTTGACTATTCTTGCATGCGTAGGCGATGGGTTTGGACCTATGCGTGATACGCGTGCCGATTTGATTTTCGTATGCCGTTTCGATTTCGAATTTAGTTTTAATGCGATATGGTGCGTTATGATATGTAGGTACCCCCATGTGGACTTCGAGACGACAAGAAAGCGCGTGGCGACATCGGCACCGGCTAGCGAGGACCAGGTGAGTAGATTTATATCTACGGGGAGAAGTCGGGTGGATGGCGTATAGCACCCCCGCAGTCCGTGGTGATGTATACGGATGCGTATACACACCAACAATTTATGATATGTTGTTAGGATTTATTATTGATGATTTTAGATGGATATTGGTGTTGGATTGGTGCATGGTTACGAAACCTTAGGTAGTGGTGCACTACACTTACACATACACACATATACATACTTGCATACATTCCTTATTTCATATGTGCGTGTATGGGAATATATATTTATGTGTTCACATGGGTATGGGACTATGTGTTCATATACTGGATTTGAGGATAGTATTTGGAATTTGAGATAAGTCGATGAGATTGGGCTTGAGGCCAGGAGATCGGTGATGTGATTTGGTTCGTATTGAGATACGACATGATGTTTTAGCGGGTCTTTTGACGTAGTGATTCTTACACCCGCATGCATACATAGATGGCATCAATATTGTACTAGACGTAGGACATTATTCCAGATCATGATATTTGATAAAGAAGATACCAAATGAATAGTGTGATTGATGTGACTTTGACCCGTACCCAGATTTGGGGATGCCGTACGACGGATTTACGTACGAGCTATATATTGATGATTGATCCGCACTCTTGACTTAGGATGTCTGATTATAGATATGGTATCGGATATGATATTATTGAGGCGGGATCACCGACTAATATATATACAGGTATGTATATACATCGACTCAGATGTTAGGCGGTTTCCTTACCTGTAGTCCAGCTGGTTAGCTTAGCCCTTTAGTTTAGTTTAGTTGTTAGATTAGATTCGATTCTTACCTATTTCAAAAACTAACGAATCGTGGGTATTTTAAAAGACAGCCCAAGGGATCCTACGGAGATTTCAAAAGACGTAACTTTTCATAAAAACACCGTAGCCCCTATTTTCAAAACCCCATGATTCGTGTTATTTCAAAAGGCACCATTTGTAGGACTTATATTAGATTAATGCAGATTAGTTATAGTTGCGTCTAGTTTTCAGCTTCCGCTCATTATTGTGGTTCGCTTCGCTTCGCATGCTTATATTATGTTTCGTACTACATTATTGATATCATGCTGTTAGGACACCAGCACCATTACCGATGATGCGTATGTACCACGTACACTTATTTGCCGGCTCACACACATCTTCATCGGTAATTGTCATGCCACGTACACTTTAGAAATACTATTGCATTGACATAGGTTGTTAGCTAATAATTTAGACATGATATTAGTGTACTCGCCTTATATGCTAGATTAGACATTGTAGATATTACTTGTTACTTCATGCATGTTAATATTAATTGTTATGCCGCATTCATGGATTTTTATGCCGATATGCACTGTTTACATGCTATTGAGGATTGGATTCGGATTTCTATGAGATTTTCTGGTTTTGGAGGAAAACCGCAAAACTTATATAAGCTTCTTTCTCTCTTTAAAATAAAAAGTGCGGTTTTCCCATGCTGTATGAGTCGTCCACCATGAGTTTGCTGATGGATTTTGCGACCCGATTCAAGGAGGCAGATGAACCGTTTCGGGTACATGGTGGACCCGGTAAGGTACCCCGGGGCAAGAAGCGCGTGATGATGACGATGTGAGCCTGGCAGGGGAGCACTACCTACCGGTGATTTTACCCGACGCGTCGGATATCCGGAGGATACCGTCGTGGTCTTGAGATGGATGGTAGGGGCCGGTCTGGACTGACGGCGCCCTAGATATTGTGATTGAGACATTGAGATTTCGAGATATTGAGGTACAGAGACTGTGATACAGAGATATCGAGATATTGGGATTACGTTTTGTGCCGATGCTAGGCACTGTTTTATGCTGATTCATTATGATACCTCATTTTAAAAATACAAAGGAAATCTCACTAAATTATGGAAACAGTTCTTCATTTACATGTATTCTGTTTTCATGCATTCATACCTTATTCATATGATATATTGCTACCCTTGGGCACTGACACGGGTACATGAGATTACACTCGGGTTAGATATTTACCCTAGCCTTGTTATAGGCTGCTGGTTATATATATTTGAGGATGTATATTGATCGTATGACCTAGAATTGCGTCATACATGCGATTTCTATTCGTAGATGTTTTTCTATTCACGAGTTGGCAACTTACCCCCGTTGTGCCCCTGTTTCTTGCAGCTTTTGCCGTACAGGTTTAATTACGGCTTTGCGGGCTCAGTTTCATTCGGGTGACTTGCTAGTAGGTGGGTTTTTCTTGTATCGTACCCATCATATTACCTTGTATAATATTATTCCGTTGTATCTAGTAAATTCCATCAACCAAACTTGTATTTATTTTGAGATAGAGACCAGTGATGTTATTCCTTCGACCTTAGAGTCGCGCGTTATTTTTCTGCGGTTTTCTTGTGGATTTGAGTTTCCTTTTGAATTTTGATCCTCGCCGTTGGCGTTGTATATTATATTGCTTGTGTGGTTGTGACCGTCGATTGACGAAGAGCTAGCTCCCGCTTGGGGATGCCTTTTTATTGATTTCGTATACTATTCATGTTGTATCCCGTTAGGGAGCCAGTATTTACAAAGGAGACTCTGCCGAAATTTTTAGTAAATTTTGATGTTCTTAAAAACCGCATAATTCGGCTTATGCTATTAAAACTACGTGTTTTAAATTGGTTTTCCTTCACTCTACTTCTTTTCTTGGTTTGGATTTCTGGGTTTTCGGTTTACTTAGATTACGTACGCCTCGAGACGTTTCGTAGTTTAAGTGCCGGTCATGTTCCGTACTTTCGGGACGTGACACCCTGGTCGTGGGAGTTTCGAGACAGGGCATCGATACTCTAGAGTAGACTAGTGTATACAGTCGAGACCCCGACGAGGGGCGGTGACCGGTCTCATAAGCCACTGGTGTCAGTTGGATCACCTATGATGTATACAGGTGCCCATTGGGTTATGAGTACACCGGACAGGACTCGCCGGGAACATGCTAGTTGGTATTATACATATCGTCAGATAGCAGTTCCCTGGTGACATGTGTACAGGTTAGCTCATCGACCTGAGGTCGTCATTTGTCTCGTGTGAGTTCCCACCGTGCTTTGATTTATACCCTACCACGGGTCAAAGGAGTCGTGCAAACAGATATATTTTGGGTACAGTCCCGAGCCACATTGGAGGCAAGTGAGCGGATCTTCGGGGATTCGTCTCTCCCGGTATTGGGGGTGAGATCGCGCTGTGTTTCGGAGAGCCATTACACGAAATACTGGCCAGGGTAATTGAGATATACTGGTAGGTATACCAGCAGAATCTCAGGGTGTTCTGGGCTGCTCTCTAACACGACTTATATCGCTGTTTGGGGTCTGATGTTTACCATCCCCCTAGGCCGTATATGCGATACTCATAGACGAATGTTCCGGACTGTACGGTTATTGTCACTGTCAGGCTCAGAAGGGTTTATAGATGAGTTCGCTCGTCAGCTTCCCTTCCAATCAATATATAGGCAAAACGTTACGTACAGCTTGTACCTCTAACGTGCTAAGGGTTATACCCAGTGCCAGTGTGTTGATGAGTCATTAGAGTTCCCCACCGAGACTTTCCCAAGTTCGGGCGAAACGTTGTAGAGGCCATATGGGTTTATGGCAAGGTTCGGAAAATGCACGTGCGTTTTCGCACGTGTCGTTTTTCGGGCAGATAATACTGGTAGGCTTTGGTTCAAGCCGGAACCCAGTATTATATTGTGTAGATATAATATCTTTGTCTCAGTTGCATTTGTATTCGGTCGTAATACAAATGCGGGTATGTTTATACCGATACGGGGTTATCCTGAAATTCGTTTCGGGATGATTTTTGGAAGTTGCCAGTTTCCAGTTTTCTATCAGCCGTATTTTGACATTCGGTTAAATGCGGATTTATCTTTTCTTGGGATTTGTGTGGAAACTTCTAGAAGAGGTGACTAGGATGGTGACTAGGATTGTGAGGTGGCTTTGTCATTAATGGTTCATTAATGATGGAGGATGACTAGGTTAATTGTGATAGGTTTGCATTAATTGCTAGTTGATGATTCATTCTTTGTGATAAGTATGATGGATATGGTCACCCTCCTCCTTGCTCCTACACTCACCCTCCTCCCCTCTTCATATAGTGGCCGGCCACTTCATTGTGGCATGGGATTTTTGATGAATTCATTTTTAGACAAAAGATTATGATAGTTTGGATTCATGGAAATTAGTATACTCCATTTCTCATTTCATATCGATCCAAAAGGCAACTTCTATAACCGTTCGTCCGTGACCTTGGACGTAACGAGACAAAGTGTTCTACTCATTCTCTACTTCATCTTGGTCGTCTCTTTTAGCAAACTTGACGATCGAGTTGCCTCGGTTCAGAGGCGGGAGCCCGTTTAAAGATCCGTCGACGTGTTGCCACCTAGACGACGAGACCGGAGATCAAGCAAGTTCGGATCAGTTGCAACATAGCGTGGTATGATGGTTGAAGACCGAAGGACTCGGATCATTCGGTATAACAATTCTACCCTCTTTACAATTTGTTAGTTTAGCTTTAATGGGCGATCCGGGATGAAGTACGCGATAGCGCCAGTCGTAAAAGTTTTGTTCCGCTTATCGGCGTCTGGTAGACGGCCGGGGCGCTGCCGCAGACTTACAGGAAGAGCTCCAAACAGGATACCGTTCCAGACTCGACGATGGAGGATGAATACATTTTTGCGAGCAATGCCGCAAAAGAGGCGGTCTGGATGATGAAGTTCATTAGTTAACTTCAGGCAGTTCCGTCCATTGTTGACCTAATACCTTTGTATTGCGATAACAATGGGGCTATAGTTTTAGCGAAGGAACCACGGTCCCATCAGAAATCCAGGCACATCTTAAGGAGGTTTCACCGGATTAGGGAGATCGTAGATCGCCCGGAGAGTGGATACAAAAGACAACACTGTTGATTCATTCACCAAGGCCCTTCCTCAAGCACTGTTCAAGAGACTTTTTGAGATGTTGGATATACGGTACACCAACAGCTGGCCCTAGAGCAGACGTTGGATACTCGGTACGCCAATATATATAGCCTTAGTGCAAGTGGGAGATTGTTGGATATGTATGCCCTAGAGGCCATTATTGTATATGTATACATATGGATGCGTGGACATATATATGTACAGGACAGTCTTGCTCGTTATGATAGTATGCTATTTGGATTGACTTTGTCTTAACATGTGTATATTTTACTTGCTATTACATATTTTTTATATATGTTGATAAAGCCCGTAGGATCATTGCTAGACTACCTGCGTTGTGATGGCGATCATACTTGTAGGAGCTGGGTAGTCGGTACGCACATACTTAAATGGTCCCTAGTCATGGGAGTATCGAGACTGGGCATCGATATTCCGGAGTAGACTAGTGTATACGTTTCTAGACCCCGATGAGGGGCGATGGTTTGGTCCCGCAACCATTGGTCTTTAGACCTAAGCTCGTATACATGTGCTCACTGGGGGTGAGTACACCGGACGGACTCACCAAGGACTTCCAGATAGTACTATACCTATCGTCAGATGGAAGTTCTCAGGTGACATAAGTACAGGGTGGTCTTTATACCTGAGATCGTCATTTGTCTCGTATAAGTTCCCACTATACTTTGATCACTACCTTACCACGGCTCTACTGAGTCGTGCAAACAGGTTTTGGTTGGGTACAGTCCCGAGCCACATGTAGGCAGTGAGCGATTGTCGGGGATTCGTCTCTCCCGATTTTGGGAGTCGATATCGCACTGTGTTTGATTGGTCAGGACCATATGACCTTGGCCAAGGCAGTTGGGATTTACTGATAGGCTGATCAGTAGTTTCCCGGATTGGTCCTGAGCCGCATCTACACGAATTACCAGGTTATCAGGGTCTGAATTTTACCACCCTCTAGACCCGGTATGCGATACAATCAAACGAAGAGACTGGACTGTACGAAGATTGTCACAGATAGGCTCATTAGGGATCTGGATGAGTTTGCTCGTCTCCCTTCCTCTTCGACAGGTACCAGGGTACCCGTTACGTACAGCTAGTGCCGCTGACGTGCTTGTGGTTAAGAATTTATCCACTAACTCAGTGCTGGCGTACTGTCAAGTCTTTACAGTCCTACACATAGGGTTTCCTTGGATCAGGCGAAATGATGTACTAGCCATATTGGATACGTGCATGGTCTGGATCGATTGATGTACTTTGTACTCAAACTTTCGATCGAACAGTTGGTAATACTAGTCAGCTCGGGTTTGAGCCGGATTATTAAATCAGGTATTGATTTAATAGTTTACATATATGCATTTCGATATGTATATTCTAGTATTACGTTCTTCGTGTTATTCTATCACTTTGGGCATTCGTTTTTTTTTCTGAATGCATGTATGTATATACAGCAGACAGTAATCCGTATTTTATTACAGATTACCTTCTAGAAGGTGGACACCTCATCATGGACTTTTCCATTTATTGATAAATAAAAATGAGGTGGAAATTAAGGAGTGGGAGGCATGGTGAGTGGCATGGCATAAATAGTTCACAAATGAATTTTTTATTCATTTGTAGTTACTATTGAACATTGGCTACACTTGTTTGTTGAATGAAATTCATACACAAAACCTATGTGTTGATTTTCTCTCACTTGCATGCTTCATTTTTTTTTAGCTCCCATTTTTCTTCATCTCCTCCCTCCTCTTGAGTTTCCTCCACCTTCATCATCTTCCTCTTCACTACCCTTCTCATGAGTTCAGAAACAAGTGAAGAGGCAAGAAAGAGATAGCAAATACTTAGATGTTCATACTACATCCTAAATTACTCGGTTTAGCAACCTAAGTTCTCTAGTTGCTCCACTTGACATATTGTGAGGCGCTAGAGCCATGGATTATATCCCTCGGGTGGATCATCTACGACAAAGGAGGACCGGAGAGCAAGATCGATCGCGGAGAACCAAAGGAGCCAACAACGAAGATCAAGCATGTTCAAGGTGGTCACTTGGAGCTAAAGATGAAGAAGGAAGACCGAAGGGCTTGGTTCGTTTGGTGAGATTTCTTCATCATAGTAGATAGCTCACTTTATTTAGCTAGTTACGATTATTGTAAGATCCGGGTTAAAAGTTATTATAGTGCCATGTTATAATCGTCAGAAAAAATTGTGTTCCACAATTGGTCATGGAAGTTGGCCGGGGCACTGGCGTAACCTTTCAAGAGGAAAAAATGGTTTTTGTTCCTCGTCATGCCAATTTCGTAGAAAATCATTTTTCTGCAAAAGAAAATAGTGGGAGCGCAATAGATCTAGAAGAAATTCCAGAACCACAAAGTATTACTAAAAGTATGATAGAACCAGAGGTTTCAAAAGATCCGGACATCCCTACGCCAGTCCGCAGGACTAGTAGGCAGTCTCATCCACCTGAGAGATACTACGGTTTTCTCTTAGACGGTGATCGAGTGGATTGCATCATTAACAAAGATGAGCCAACTTGCTTCCAGTAAGCCATTCAGAGCGGCGAATCGGTAAAATGGCTGGATGCAATATTGACCGAAATGGAGTTTATGTACACCAACAAAGTATGCACTTTGAACATTGCTTCAGAAGGGGTAAAACCCGTAGGTTGCAAATGGATCTTCAGAATGAAGATTGGTGCAGGTGGATAGGTTGAAATCTATAAAGCTAGACTTGTTGTAAAAGGTTTTCGTTAAAGACCTGGTTTGGACCATGATCAAACCTTTTCTCTAGTGTCTATGCTCAAATCCATTCAGATCCTTCTTCCCATTGCTTCCTTCCATGATTTTGAGATCCGGTAAATGGACGTAGAGACAGCTTTTCTAAATGGTAATTTGGAAGAGTGCGCCTATATGGATCAGCCAGAGGGTTTAAATAAGAGTGGGAGCAGCGGGACAATGTACAAGTTGCTTAAGTCCATTTATGGACTAAAGCAGGGATCGCGGAGTTGGAACATCTATTTTTATTGAGATAGTCAAAGAATTCGACTTTATCAAAAATCCAGATGAACCATGCATTTATAGTAAGATTGTAGCAAGAACCGTGGAATTCGTCGTTGAGTACGTGGATGTCATTCTCTTGATAGGAAATGACATTCATATGCTACAATCAGTCAAAGGATTCTTGTCATAGAGGTTCTCCATGAAAGACCTGGGTGATACCAACTACATTCTGGGGATTCAGATCTATCGTGATAGATCAAAGAGGATGGTGGGACTTTTACAGTCAAGGTACAACAACACCATACTAAAATATTTAGTATGGACAATTCTAAGCACGGTAGTCTACCGACTTGTCACGGAATCACCCTCTCCAAAGAGATATCTTCCAAGACTGATTTGGAAAGGGCTCGCATGTTGATTATACCGTACGCTTCTGCAGTAGGCTCTATAATGTATGCGATGTTATGTACCTGACTAGATGTAGCTTACACACTGAGCGTGGTAAGATGGTATCAGTCAAACCCAGGGGAAAAGCACTGGGAAGCAGAAGAACATTCTCAAGTGCCTAAGAAGGACTAAGGAGATGTTCTTGGTGTAAGGCGGAAAAGGACATCCAGATCGAGGCCTTTACTAACTCTAGCTTCCAGAGTGATAAGAATGACTCCAAGTCCATGTCAGGTTATGGCTTTACCCTCAATGCATGGGCGGTCTGTTGGAAGAGCTCCAAGCAGGACACCGTTACTGACTCGACGGTGGAAACGGAGTAGTTCGCTACATGAGACACCTTGAAAGAGGCTGTCTGGATGAGGAAGTTCTTAATTGAACTTCAGGTGGTTCCTTCAATTGTTGGTCCAATACTTTAGTATTGTGACAACATACGGCGCTAGGGATTTAGGGAAGGAACCCAGGTCCCATCAGAGATCCAGACATATCTTAAGGCGGCACCACCTGATCAAGGAGATCGTTGATCCCAGGAGATTAAGGGGAGGAGAGTAGATATGGAGAACACTACAGATCCATTCACAATGGCCATCTCTCAGACAGTGTTTAAGAAGGCTATTTGAGATCTTCGGTCTGCGATATACCAGTATCTGGCCTTAGTGCAAGTGGGAGATTGTTAGTGATATATGCCGTAGAGGCCATTATTGTATCATACTGGATTGTTTATTACTTAATGGGAGCTTGGGATATACACGGTTATAGTAACAATCTAGCTCAAAATGGTAGTTTGCTACCTGGTTTGTCTCTACCTCAATATATGCATGTGTTTTCTTAGAATATCGCTTATACATATTGGTAGAGCCCTTAGGATCTTTCCTTGATTACCAGCATTGTGATGGCAGTCACACTAGTGGGGGCTGGGTAGTCTATAAGCACATCCTATACAGATCCCCAGTCATAGGATTATCGATACGGGCCATCGATACTCCGGAGTAGACTAGTGTATATGCTTCTCATCCCAGCAGGGGAGATGGTCTGTCTCACAGCCATTAGTACGTCGTATTGGAGATAGTATGCAGGTGCTCGTTAGGTTACAAGTACACTGGACATGACTCATCGGGAACTGTTGGTTGGTATTATACCTATCGTCGGATAGCAGTTCCCAGGTGACATGAGCACATCTTAGTCCGTCGACTTGACGCTGCTACTTCACCTCGATTGTGTTCCCACTGTACTTTGATTACTACCTTACAACGGCTCAAAGGAGTCGTGCAAATAGGTAGTAGTTGGGTGCAGTCCCGAAGCACTTAGAGGAAGTGGCGGTTAGATAGGATTCGTCTCTCCCAGTATTGGGGGTTGATATCGTGCTGTGTTCGGAGAGCCATTACAAAAAGTCCTTGGCCAGGGCAAGCGAGATTTACTGGTAGGTATTCCAGTAGTTTCTCAGGGTGTTTTGGGCTACAATCCGGCATGACTTATTGTGCTATTAGGGGTCTGACGATTACCGCCCCTAGGCCTGATATACATTACTTTTAGATGAACAGACCAGACTATACAGAGATTGTCAAATTCAGGCTCTGTAGGAGTTCGGATGGGTTTTCTTCATCAGCCTTCTTATCGACATCTACCAGGGGACCATTACGTATAGCTAGTACCGCTTGTGGCCTGTGGTTAAACCCACTGCCAGCGTAGTGTCGAGTCTTTAGAGTCCCACATAGAGAGTTTCCCTGCACCGGGAAAAAGATTTAGATGCCGTATGGTTTTACGGCAGAGCTTCGATCACGTACGTGCACTTATGCGCGTATGATGTTCGGGCGGATAATACTAGTGGACTTTGGTTTAAACCGCATCCTAGTATTATATTGATTGACCAGTTTTGTCTCTTTGTATTCGTGTTTCTAGGAACACGGATGCGGGTAAGCATATATGGATGAGAGGGGCATAGAAGGAGACACCTCATTAGGGTTTTGACCATTGACTTGATTAAAACAATTGTGAGGTGGAGGAAAGTATTTGTTATATTTGTAAATGATAATTGTGGCATGGCTACTTGTTTTGACTACTTGACTTGATTTGACCATTTGACTTGGTTTGACTCTTTGACTAGATATTTCTTGTGAGATATTTTGTGGCACTAGATATTTTGGGTGAGATATTTTCTTGCCATGCTTGTAGTCAAGTCAAGGGAGACATCTCATTTTATCATTATCATTATCAAAAATCATTTATCTTTCCTCAAGCTAGCTATCTTCTTCTTCCTCACATCAAAACCTTAAAAGCACTCATGTGTTGAGAATCCAAGGGTTTCAAGGGACAAATAAATCCATCTTCATACTCTACATCACCTAGGTCATCAAGTTTAGCATGCTTGTTGCCCTAGTTACCTCGGTTTTGAGGTGGAGCTCGGACTATAGACTCTCGGGTGGATCGTCTTTGACTCGAAGAGGCCGTCGAAGAAGCTACGATCTGGATCGATCCTTGGGGCCTACAACGATATGGAAGACAGCGGAGAAGACCTGAAGGACTTGTATCATGAGGTACAAAATTCTTTCCAAGTAGTTAAACCTCATGTAGTTTGCTAGCTAGGGTTTATGGACGATCCTTGGTTCTAGTTGGTGTTGTGAAGCCCGTAAAAATAATTTTTTTCAAATTCCGCCTCCCCGCGAACACGTAGGGTGCGCGACATCGACTTACACCTTGACGAAGGTTAACAAACATAACATGAATACTAAGTGTTACCGTCTGAAATGACGGAGGGCTATGAATGGTTTTTGGCGAAAAACCTTAAACGTAACGAACTCGATATCGTTGAAGGAACTGGATAGCTTTACAAATATATAGCAGCGAAAACCTTTGCTAAAGAGGTCATTGCTGGTGAAAGGGATCTCGGCTCTTTCTTTGTAGAATGAGGTGCATGATATTCCTATCTGAATATCACGATGCAAAGCAAAACAGTAATCGACTATAATGAAGTTATTATCCTGATGCAAACATCTGCCCAAGAGGCCACTCCCGGTGAAGGGATCTCGGCTCTTGACTCATCGAATGAGGTGATGGATATTCATAACCGAATACTGCTGTGCAAAACAGAAGAAAACGTCCTTGTAATGACAGATTTTGAAAATTTGTTCCAACAACATCAAATAGGTATGTTTTCCTTGCATTGATCAGAATCAATGCAGTCCCATCAATTAATCACACCAGAGTAGAACGAAAATATGATGTACGTATATGCCATCCGCATTCGCCACTGGTCCTCGTCATCACCCGTTAGGTAATTAACTAACGACAGAGTGGGGCTGGACTAGCGTGGGTGCAAAACATATACAACATCTACTAGTATATATATAACAATAGTTCCAGACATTATATATGCAACATCACAGAATAAGCGATAAGCATCACAGAACAATACTGATAATCTGGGAGCCCCTGGTTTCCTTTGAGCCGTAAGCGAAACCCGACATTCCCCTGGTCGTGTGGATCGCCTGTGCAGTGAAAACCTAGACCCCAATGAGCGCGGCAAGTTACCCGCCAAAACCAGAAGTGAGGCAACCCCTTCATCAAAGTGAATGGGCCATCCGGCACTTCACGGAATCCAAAAACTTGAGCACCCTTCCTTGGGTCAACCTATACCCCCTACGAGTGAGGCGAATAGCCCGCTAATTCTAGAGTAAGGCCCCTTCCGTCTCAATGCCATGAGATGCGGGCCCGTTGCCCTCTAGAACTCGGCTAACCGTGCACTCCATCGCGGGATATGTATGTCGACGTTACTCACCCCACTAGTTTGCGGGGAGGCAGAACGGATAAAAAACGATTTTTACAAACAAGGTAACATCGACTTGAACAAAAGATCTTTGCTAAACCATAACTAACAAACTAGCTAGAGGTATTATCTACTCGGTAAGAAGATTATACCTAAAGTTCCAAGTCCTTCTCTTCTTTCCGCTGTCCTCCTTGTCCTTGCAAGATTCTTGGAGTGAAATGGAAAGCACTTCCTCGTCGGCTTCTTGATGTAATAGAAGATCCATCTGAGAGTTTCAACCTAGAGCTTAACCTCCAATATGAGGCAACTAGAATTCTTTGGATGCTAGACTAATTGATCTAGAGTGAGTAGAGAGTGATTTTGGTGGCTTGATCTCAATGGCCCTTGATTTTCAACTCATGAAACATTAGGTCTTGAGAAAGGAAGATGGAGAGGAGATAGCTATGAGAGAGAAATTTTACTTCAAAAATGATGAGTAAGCTCTCATATTAGGAAAAAAGAATAATAAGTTTTATTTAGATAATTGTCATGGTTGATGTTGATTTGACCATTATCATGTCTCATTTAATGCTAAGAAAAATATCTTTTGCTCAACAAAAATATCTAAGTCAACAATGGTCAAATGGTCAAACCAAATTTGCCATAACACAATTATCTCTAATAAAAATTAGTAATCAATTTCCTCCACCTCATAATGGTTTTAATCAAGTCAATGGTCAAAACCCTAATGAGGTGTCTCCTTCTCTTCCTCCGTCAACTGTATATACATACCCGCAACCGTGTTCCGAAGAACACGAATACAATGAGACTGAACCAACCCAAAATCAAATACTAGGATCTGGCTTTTAAACCAAAGCCCACTAGTATCAGCTGCCCAAACACCAAACACGCACAACTACGCGTATGTGAACGAACCCCGTCGTAAAACCATACGACCTCTACTACCTTTCGTCCAAAGGTGAACAACCCTCTGTGTGGGACTCTAAAGAGTCGACACTACGCTGGCAGTGGGTTTAACCACAGGCCGCAAATGGTACTAGCTGTACGTAACATTCCCCAGGTAGATGTCGATAAGAAGGCTGATGAGGGGACCTATCCGATCTCCTACTGAGCTTGAATATGACAATCTCCTTACAGTCCGGTCTGTTCGTCTAAGAGTGTCGCATATTGGGCCTAAGGGGCGACAAGCGTCAGACCCCTAATAGCGGTATATATCGTGTCGGAGTACAGTCCAAAACACCTTGAGAAAACACTGGAGTGCCTACCAGTAAATCTCACTTGCCGTGGCCAGGGACATTGTGTAATGGTGTTCCGAACACAGCGCGACATCAACCCCCAATACCGGGAGAGACGAATCCTATCTAACCGCCACTGCCTCTAAGTGCTTCGGGACTGAACACAACTACTACCTGTTTGCATGACTCAGCGGAGCCGTGGTAGGTTACTAATCTAAGAACAGTGCGAACACACTTGAGGCGAAGCAACAGTGTCAAGTCAACGGACTAAGCTGTACTTATGTCACCTGGGAACTGCTATCTAACAATAGGTATAGTACCAACCAGCAGTTCCCGACGAGTCCTGTATAGTGTACTCGGAACCTAACGAGCACTTGCATACTACCTCCAGTATGACATACTGATGGTTGTGGGACAGACGATCCGCCCTACTAGGATGAGAAGCGTATACACTAGTCTACTCTGGAGTATCGATGCTCTGTCTCGATAATCCTACGACTAGGGACCTGTATAAGGATGTGCTTGTAGACTACCCACCCCCACTAGTGAGACTGCCATCACAACGCTGGTAGTCAAGCAAAGATCCTAAGGGCTCTATCAATATGTAATAGTGATATGTTAAAAGAAACACATACACATATTAAGATAGATACAAACCAAGTAGCGTACTACCATATCGAGCAAGACTGTCATAAATCTGTGTATATATCCCAAGCTTCCAAAATGAAATATACAAGCTAGCACTATACAATAATGGCCTCCAGGGTATATTATACTAACAGGGTAATCCTAGTACAGAAAAGATAAATATGTACAACGGTGACATCGACCTCAACCCGGTCATGCCCCAAATAAATAATATACAAACAGGCAGTAACGGCGGTCCACATGTCGGACGCTCGCCCCGCAATATCAAATGTATAAATGAAACTAAACTGTACTAACATTGCACTCAAGCTATCCACCACGACGATTCCGCCACAACCACAGCACAACACAGAACATAAACGTGAATGTCACGTTTGCAAACCCGTCTAAAACAACTATAGCAATCAGACAAGTTGTACCATTCTAATTACATTCACGGTCGTAGATAGTAATGCATGTAATGAAAACTACGACATTAGAATTCTGCACTCAATTAGACCGTGTAAGACAATTCGGAAGTCCGAATCAAAATGAAACGCTCATGAATCATCGCGAGGAGTTAGAGCATGAAATTAACTTTGAGTTGGGGGGCATAAAGGTAGTACCCCACTCCTGTGGCCACCACGAGGTGGCCAGGGGATGAGGCAGACCCCAAACTGCCAAAGGTGGGGCAGTTTCGGGTCCCTACCGCCAAGACCACCTTGTGGTGGTCTTGGGTAGTGCGTCCAGCCATTCGGTCCCCTTCGAGGGTTCCACGGGGTGCCCATGCACCACCCCACGGGTTCTCAGTTAAAACATTAAGCCCTCGGGGTGTGCAAACATCTCAAACTTTCAGTTTTCGGAACTATTTTTGTCTGCAGTTTTTTCACGACAAAAACGGCGGATTTCTAATGTCGCAATGAGTTAACTAAGGCTAATGGTGTGGCTCTGATACTATGTTGGGTTACGCCAGAGCCCCGGCCATCAATCCATGGCCAAATGCGGAATAAAAGCATAATAAACTGGCGCTAACGGAACCCGAGTCCACGGGTCGACCCATAAGCCCTAGATAACAAAAACATGCAATGGGTTATAGTGATTATACAGAACGATCCGAGTCCTTCGGTCTTCTACCTCTATCCCAAGCTCCTCACGGCTTCCTTGATCATGTTTGATCTCCGATCTTCCCCATCGAAGACGATCCACCTAGAGAGTATGTAATGCGGGCTCCCGCTTCAAAACCGAGGCAACTCAAGTATCTAGTTTGCTAGCCCAGATAGCCATGATGAAGTAGAGAGTGTGCAGAATTACTTTGACTTAATATACCCTAGCTTTCTCAACACATGAGACAATAAGGGTGGAGGTAGAAGAAGTTGCCATGGAGTGAAGAGTGTGAGCAAGTTTTGGCAAGTGAAGAAATGGGCTTGTGTTATGAGATCTTTGTGTTGTGAGCAACTAAAGAAAAACTCACCAAGAAAAGATTTGCCTCTTCACTTCACAAATATCTCACAATACATTATGTTATCAAGCATGCCTCATGACTCATTATCATGAGTCACCAAGTGCATGCACTAAAGAATCAATGCCAAAACTTACACTCACACTTTCCACCTCAATAAACAACTAAATGTTTAATAGAAAAAGAAATGGCATTATCTAAATTAATCTTGTAATAGAATTGCAAGAATACCCCTCATCCGTATATACATACCCGCATCCGTATTCCGACTAAATATGAATACAACGAGACGAAAATAATCCAACAATATAATACTAGGATCCGGCTTAAACCAAAGTCCACTAGTATTATCCGTCCGAAGATCATCCGTGCACAAGTACACATATGTGATCGAACCTTGCCATAAAACCTTACGGCCTCTACAACATTTCGCCCGGAGCAGGGAAACCCTCGGTGTGGGACTCTAAAGACTCGTCAATACGCTGGCAGTGGGTTTTACCACAAGCACGTCAGCGACACTAGCTATACGTAACGGCTACCCAGGTATTGAGAGAAAGGGAGGCCGACGAGCAAACTCATCCTGAAACCCTACCGAGCCTGACAGTGACAATATCCATACAGTCCAGTCCGTTCGTCTATGAGTATCACATATCGAGTCTAGGGGGTGGATAAAGTCAGACCCCAAATAACGCGACATTTAGTGTCGGTATGAAACCTATCACCACCTGAGAAACTATTGGAGATAGTGCCATCAGAGTCAATTATTGGATCACAGGCACGTGATTGCAATGATTGAGGGAGGACCTATCCCGGTAGGACAGTCTTACTCAAGATGATAGTGTGCTATCTGGTTTATCTTTATCATCGTGTATTGCTTTAGGTGACCTTACGAGTCGCTATTACACGTTGATAGAGCCCCTGGGATTCTTGCTTGACTACCAGCAGTATGAGGGCGATCATATACTTGGGAGCTGGGGTCCATAAGCAAATCCCTAAAAGGTCCCTAGTCGTTGGAGTTTCGTGACAGGGCATCGATTCTCCAGAGTAGACTAGTGTATACAGTCGAGACCCCGACGAGGGGCGGTGGCCGGTCTCACAAGCCACTGGTGTCAGTTGGTTCACCAAAGATGTACACAGGTGCTCAATAAGTTATGAGTACACCGGACAGGACTCGCTGGGAACCTGCTAGTTGGGATTATACCAGACGTCAGATAGCAGTTCCCTGGTGACATGTGTACAGGTTAGTTCATCGACCTGAGATCGTCATTTGTCTCGTGTGACTTCCCACTGTACTTTGATTACTACCCTACCACGACACAAAGGAGTCGTGCAAACAGGTTTTAGTTGGGTACAGTCCCAAGGCATATGGAGGCAGTGAGCGGATCTGTAGGGGTTCGTCTCTCCCGGTATTGGGGGTGAGGTCGCGCTGTGTCTAGGAGAGCCATTACACAAAGCCCTCGGCCGGGGCAGGAGATTGACTGGTAGGTATTCCAGTAGTATCTCAGGGTGTTCTGGGCTTCACTCCGACACGACTTGTACCGCTTTTAGGGGTCTGACTTTTACCAACCCATTAGGCCAGCCATGCGATACTCATAGACGAACGGACCGGACTGTACGGATATTGTCACTGACAGTCTCAGTTGGCTGCCAGGATGAGTTCGCTCATCGACATCCCTTTTGGTCAATAGCTGGTGGCACGTCACGTATGGCTAATACCTCTGACGTGCTAGTGGTTAAATCCACAGCCAAAGTATTGACGAGTCTTTAGAGTCCACCAGACTCAGTTACTCAAGTTTCGGGCGAAACGCTGTAGAGGCCGTATGGAGATATGGCAGGGTTCGATCAGATACGTGCGGTATTGCACGGATCGTGATTGGACGGATTTTACTAGCTGGCTTTGGCTTAAGCCGGATCCTAGTATTAGACAGTGTAGATTTTGTCTCCTTGCATTTGTATTCAGTGGGAATACAAATGCGGGCATGTATATGCAGTGGCGGGGATTTTCCTGTAATTTATTACGGGATCAGTTTTTTGAAGTTGCCAGTTTGCATTCCGTTCCGGACAGTTTTCCTTTGTTCCTTCGCGGCCGGACTTTTCTGGTGGAGGGGGTTATTTGCATGTTTGCAAATAACTTATTGTGGAGGGGGTTTCTTGCATTTGTGGCTTCTATCATCATGAGATGCTTTATACATCATTTCTTTGTGATTGGAGTTGATCTTGATTTAGATTTGACCTTGTTATCATTGCCCATGGGTGTGGTCACCATTCTACTTTTCCTACACTCACCCCCCTTCTTGTTTTTGTTTTTCCTCCACCATATTTGATAGGGCCGGCCACAATTTGATGAGAGTGAGAGAGAGAGAATTTTTTTTTGGTGGTGGCACATATTTCTTCATCTCATTCTTCTTGTTTGGAAAAAATGAAAGCACCATTTTTCTTAACCTCATTCCTCCATCACCAATGGCAACATAAACGCCAATGAGACAAAGGTTCTACACTATAACCTACAGTACCCTTGGACGCGTCGGCTAGCCAACTTCGCGCTCGAGTTGCCTCGGTCCAGAGGTGGGAGCCCGTAAAAGAATCCGGCTACGTGGTGCCCTTTCCGGAGAGGAGATGAAGGTGGGAGATTCCGCGGGAGATCGAGACGACGACGAGAAGATCGGAGGACACGGATCACTCGGTATATCTCTCACCCCTTCTCTTGAAAGCTAGGATTCGGTTAATGATTACGATCCGGGTTTTATTGTCCGCGGTAGCGCCGGTTTAAAGTTAAGAAAATTTTTGATTCCGCATTTTGGCCTCGAGTAGATGGCCGGGGCGCTGCCGTGGCGCAACATGGTATCAGAGCCACGCCATTAACCTAGCCTAGCTTTCTCCAGTGTGTTTACACCTTCGATCGAACAAAATTCCAAAACCCGCGTTTTCAAATACACAGATTCTGTCGAAATTTTTTTGGCTCCAAAAATTTTTCAGGTTGTTCCAAAATACTGTGCATGGAAATATAAGCACTCTGTGAAAATTTGGTCGTGAGATCTTACCATACCACCGCGGTACCGCGGCCAAACCCATGCTTGGGCAGCGGTTCCTCCGCTCTTTTAACTGTTTTGCGTGCCAAATTTTTCCAGAGGGCTTTAGACTTGGAAATAGGGGTTTTGGGATATTATTTTTGGGCCCAAATTTTCTGTAAGTGCTACAGTAGTGCTTGGGGCCCACTTCGGTGAATTTGATCGATCGAATATTTTAAACATGCTAGTTCACAGTATTTACATTATATCTGCGACCGTGAATGTCATTCGATCGGTAAATCCAGTCTATCTGCTATAGCCCTTACATTATTTCTGCGACCGTGAATGTCATTCGATCGGTAAATCCAGTCTATCTGCTATTGCCCTTTTAGACGGATTTGCGAACGTGGCATTCACGTTGATGTTCTGTGTTGTGCTGTGATGTTGCGGATTGGTCGTGGGGGATAGCCTGGATGCAATAGTAGTACTGTTTTGTTTTATATGTACATTTGATATTGCGGGGCGAGCGTCCGACATGTGGACTGCCGTCACTGCATGTTTGTATTATTATTTTGGGGCATGACCAGGTTGCGGTCGATGTACCCGTTGTATGTATATTTTACTTTCTGTACTAGGATTGCCCCACGGAGTGGTGCATGGATAGCCGGGTTCTAGAGGGCAACGAGCCCGCATCTCATGGCATTGAGACGGAGGGGGCTTTACTATAGAATTGGCGGGCTGTTCGCCACACTCGTAGGGGGTACAGGTTGGCCCAAGGAGGGGTGCCCAAGATACCGGATTCCGTGAAGTGCTGGGTGGTCCATTCACGTTGCTGAAGGGGGCTGCCTCACTTCAGGTTTTGGTGGGTGACTTGCTACGCCCGTAGGGGTCTAGGATTTCATTGCACAGGCTATCCACACGACCAGGGGAACGTCGGGTTTCAGTAGCGGCTCTATGAAACCCGGGGATCCCAGATATCTGTATTGATCTGTGATGTTGTACATTTCTGTGATGTTGCATTTTATCACGCCTTGAGCGAAAATTATATATTATATATATACTAGTAGATGTTGTATATGTTTTGCATCCGCGCTAGTCCAGTCCCCGCTCTGTCGTTAGTTAAGTAACCTAACGGGTGATGACGGGACCCAGTGGCGAATGCGGATGGCAAATACCTACATCATTATTTTCGTTCTTTGTGGTGTGATCAATTGATGGGACTGCGTTGATTCGGATCAATGCAAGATAAACAAACCTATTCTGATGTTGTTGGAACATTTTTCAAAAAGCTGTTATTGCAAGGACGTTCACTTTTGTTTTGCATCGTGGTATTCAGTTGGAATATCCTACTCCTCAGTCGACGAGGCAAGGGCCGAGATCCCTTCATCGGGAGTGACCCCTTGGACAGAAGTTTGCGTCAGGGCAATAACTTCACTATAGCCGATTACTTTTTGCTTTGCATCGTGGTATTCAGTTGGAATATCCTGCACCTCTTTCTACGGGGAAAGTGCCGAGATCCATTCACCTGGAGTGACCACTTTAGCAAAGGGTTTTCGCCACTATATTTTTATAAAAATCTATGCAGTTCCTTCAGCGATATCAAGTTCATTACGTTAAAGGTTTTTCGCCAAAAACCAGCCGTAGCCCTCCGTCATTTCCTATGGGTATTATTTAGTATTCGTGCTGCGTTTGTTCACCAAGTCAAGACGTAGTGTTCGGTAGCTATGTGGTACTTGTTTGTTGCATAAGTGGGAATGGTTTGGACAGTCGTGCGGCCTTGTTGTCCTTGTCAAGGGCACGTACGGGTGGGTTTAATGCAATCCAGAATAATGACGGGTTGAACTTGACTGGCGGTTTATAGTTTGTTGACCTAGTCATGGTCATAAGCCGCTTGGGGTAAAAATCACATCGGGAGTTTCTAAAGAAACTGAAACTTGCCAGGCATGCGCATACCTTCTGGAGTGTGGTGACTTGAGTGGATTTCGTCAAGTTATCATGCGATGATAGTTGGATCCCGATTCCCACTGATGAGTTGGTTTACTCCTCGGGTGATCCCGACTAATTCTTCTTTTAGGTTTGGAGAAGAATTTGACGTTACAGTAGGAGGTTTCCAGATTAGATAAAGTGATAACCATTCTGATCTAGGTTAGAGTGCACGCTGAGTGTTTCTTTTCTCTCTCTCTTTGGCAGCGACCATTGACCTGACCCTAGACTATAACTCAGTGACCAAAATTAACCGAACCTTCTTATAAGACTGGCTTTTGGATTGTCAGAGTTGCTAACCTCATTGCCATTCCAACTTTTACCCTTTTCTCCAGGACACCCCGTATTACTACGAACGTCCACTTCCATTGGACAAAACCATCGTATGGTTATATACGAACTCGAAGTAATTCGAGGATGGTTTCCGGTTCTGGAGAAAACGAATAGGACCATTAAGTTGTCTTTTCATTTTACCTTCTCTCAGGTTGCGAGTACTCCTTGGTTTAGGAGTAGTACACCTGTTACGCAAATTGGATAGTCTTCTTCCAAACCATAGGCAGGTGCTGACCGGTAGGGAACGAAGAAAACCAATTAGCCTAAACGGTGTACAGAAGGTATTAAGTTAAGACAAAGAAAGGGATTAGTAAGAGGGCAAAGTAAATTGCGACTGCTATTCACGACCAAACCAAGTATTTCTTCGCCAATCCTAAATCACCTTTGTATTTCTCCAGGACACTCCGTATCAATACGAAGATCCCAAGTTTATTTGATATTCCATCGTATGGTTATATACGAACTCGAAAGGAACTTGTTCCAGTTCGGGGATGGATTCTGGTTCAGGAGAAATAGGAATAAGGTTTATTCGGTTGTCTTTTATCTTCACCTTCTCTCGCATTGCGAGTGCTCCTAGGATTAGGACAGTACACCCATTATGCTTATTGGATAGTCTTCTTCCAAACCATAGGCTGGTGCCGAACGGTAGGGAAGGAAGAAAACAAATTGGCCAAAAGTGGTGTACAGAAGGTAATGACTAAAGACATAAAAAGGGATTAGGAGAGGTGGCAAAGAATTATACTGTTACAGTTGTGAATCTGGATAATGGAAGAGGCATTACTAGGAATACCCAGATACCCCATCGAAACATTTCAATGTTTCAGTATTACTGTGTACTGTTAAAAGAAAACTGATTTCCCAATTAGACACTTGCTCCAGGGTATGTATTTACCAGGTATGATTCTCACATCTGTATGGTTTTACAGATGATAAGTTGGAGTAAGTTATTGGGAATTATGTGACCATCCTCATTATATCGGGATTCGTGGTAATTGATGATATTTGAGGAACTCACCTGGGTTGTTTGCCGGTCGGCAAATTTTTGGTTTTGAATATCCGTTGTTGTGCACCAATTTCAAATTGATATATCTGTACGTCTATTTTTATAGAGTGTGATATAAATTTTTGAAATTATGTCTATGACATTTACCTATATCAGTGGATGGTTAGGTAACGAGCATTGAACGGCGGTGTAATTCTTCTTAACCATAAGTACAGTTTTCAACCTACGACACACAGTGAATGAGTTATTAGACTAAGTGGACTTATACAGAGTATTGTGTATTGTCAAGTGTCCATTAGGACAGAGGGGTTGGTCCTCGTACTATATTCTGTTTACTTATAACTTCTCTAGTTCTTAGACAGGTGTTTCGTAGAAACACAAGGTCGATGTTTTGAGAAGTTATAGGTATAAGAGTAAAGTAGATAACCAAATGTTGTAAGTATCGGGATTCTTCAAGGTGATTGAAGATGTAGATACTTATGCATGGTATTCAGTTGATAGTAATAATTAAGAGAACTTGATTCTCTTTCAGGTTACTCATAATTGGAAGCATTCCTAAGTTGAGTAACGCTGATCGGCCTCCTTCCATTTAGTTGACATGCACCGGTGACAGCTGGAAGATTTGAATCTGGTTCAATTAAATCAGTGCCTCTGTTTCTATATTGGATATAGAACAGTTCATATCTTGACTTTATTAAGATACGGGGAGTTGTCCGGCTTATGCTTAAAACCAAACTCCGGATAACTCAAGGCACGTTTCTGTAATGGCTATTTGTGGGTTGACCCGGGCTATGACGAGGGTTGATTTTCTACCATCTGGAAGATCAATAGTAATATTGTTCTTGACTCGCCACAGTTTTAACAAAAATAGATTTTTTCAGAAAACAGTAGTGGGAGTATGGTAGAACTGGAAGTGATTCCAGAACCGCAAACGATTACTGAAAATTTTATAGGAACCTAAAGATTCAATCTGGTTTGACATTCCATTGGCCACTCCGTAGATAAAGTGGGTAACCTCAGGCACCCGAGAGGTACTTCGGTATGCTCAAGGACGGTGGCAGGGAGGTTCTTGTTTAACCAGACTTGGCAATGCTTTTGTTCCAGACGGTGAGACCCGGCAGGAGGATGAGTATAACGTCATTCTAAACCGGCTTTAGAAGTGTACGTCTATATGACTCTGCCAGAGGGTTGTCCTAGTCAGTGGGAGCAATGGAAGCACAGTGGGCAAGAGGCTTATGTCTATTTATAGACTTAAGCAGATATAGCGGAGATAGATCATCTATTTCTGATGTGACAGTCATAGGTTTGACTTCATCAGAATGGGGGATGGATCTGTTAAGAAGATAGTAGGGTGTGATGTCCTGGTAGTTAGATGACATACACAGAGTAGGAAGTGATATTCCTATACTACGATCGGTTATTCTTTGGTTGTCACACAGTGGTTTCTCCACATAGGACTTGGATATTATATCAGACATTCTGGTTACTGGATCTATGGTTTTAGATCTAGATTTGGGTGGTTTCCGAATCTGGGTACTTAGACAGCATTCTGTAAGTATTTAGAATGGACGACTCCTGGCACGGTAGTGTACCTGCAGGTGATGGAGTCACCCTCTCTAAAGGTGTCTTACAGACTAAAGGGGAGAGGGATGTGCATGATTGACAGATCACTTGCTTAGGCAATTGAGTCAATCATGAGATGTCGATTACCACACCAGATGTTGTTCTTGCAGTAGATGCAATAAGTTGATATTGATCCAATCCTGGAGAAATAGTCGGAAGCAATTTTAGAACATAAGTTGATGTTCTAGGCATTTGATAACGGCAGCCTTCTTTAGGAGACGGTTATCATTCCATGCTTCCAAGGTGACCTGGATGACAGAGTGACTGTCAGACTTATAGTTTTCCCTCTGACGAGGGGCAGTATTTTGGATAGGTGGTCCAGGCGTATACTGAGGGAGGCATGGCGCAGGATTCTGATTAAGTTCAGTTGTCGATACAGTCTAAGAAGTTTGGATTTGGAGTTCATTTATGAACTAGGTCCCATTAGACATCCAAACATATTCTAAGACAGGTATTGCTCATTTCGAGAGATGGATTTCTCCGCGAACTTGAGATATAGAGAGACATAGAAAGAAACATCACAGCGGATCCACTCACTGAGGCTATTCCTCGAACGCAATAGTTTCACAAACGAGCTTTGTGAGACTGACTAGTAGAGGAGTTGGGTGTTCGGTATCACACGGGCTGTGAGTATGCGACATCGCAATAATTTGCCTTGAGTGCAAGTGGGAGATTGTTTGAGATAGTGCCCTCAGAGTCAATTATTGGATCACAGGCACGTGATTGCAACGATTGAGGGAGGACCTATCCCGGTAGGACAGTCTTACTAAGATGGTAGTATGCTATCTGGTTTATCATTATCATCGTGTACTGCTTTAGGTGACCTTACGAGTCGCTATTACACGTTGATAGTGCCCCTAGGATTCTTGCTTGACTACCAGCAGTATGAGGGCGATCATATACGTGGGAGCTGGGGTCTATAAGCAAATCCTTAAAAGGTTCCTAGTCGTAGGAGTTTCGAGACAGGGCATCGATTCTCCAGAGTAGACTAGTGTATACAGTCGAGACCCCGACGAGGGGCGGGAGCCGGTCTCACAAGCCACTGGTGTCAGTTGGTTCACCTAAGATGTATACAGGTGCTCATTGGGTTATGAGTACACCGGATAGGACTCGCCGGGAACCTGCTAGTTGGGATTATA
Source organism: Agapanthus africanus (assembly GCA_030015575.1). Lineage (NCBI taxonomy): Eukaryota > Viridiplantae > Streptophyta > Magnoliopsida > Asparagales > Amaryllidaceae > Agapanthus > Agapanthus africanus. The sequence goes on from CM057344.1 coordinate 422,088,951, forward strand.
CCAGACGTCAGATAGCAGTTCTCTGGTGACATGTGTACAGGTTAGTTCATCGACCTGAGATCGTCATTTGTCTTGTGTGACTTCCCAGTGTACATTGATTACTACCCTACCACGGCTCAAAAGAGTCGTGCAAACAGGTTTTAGTTGGGTACAGTCCCGAGCCATATGGAGGCAGTGAACGGATCTGCAAAGGTTCGTCTCTCCCGATATTGGGGGTGAGGTCGCGCTGTGTCTAGGAGAGCCATTACACAAAGCCCTCGGCCGAGGCAGGAGATTTACTGGTAGGTATTCCAGTAGTATCTTAGGGTGTTCTGGGATTCACTCCGACACGACTTGTACCGCTTTTGGAGGTCTGACTTTTACCAACCCCCTAGGCCCGCCATGCGATACTCATAGACGAACGGACCGGACTTTACGGATATTGTCACTGACAGGCTCAGTAGGGTGTCAGGATGAGTTCGCTCATCGACGTCCCTTTTGGTCAATAGCTGGTGGCCCGTCACGTATGGCAAATACCTCTGACGTGCTAGTGGTTAAATCCACAGCCATAGTATTGACGAGTCTTTAGAGTCCACCACACTCAGTTACTCAAGTTTCGGGCGAAACGCTGTAGAGGTCGTATGGAGATATGGCAGGGTTCGATCAGATACGTGCGGTATTGCACGGATCGTGATCGGACGGATTTTACTAGCCGGCTTTGGCTTAAGCCGGATCCTAGTATTAGACAGTGTGGATTTTGTCTCCTTGCATTGGTATTCAGTAGGAATACAAATGCGGGCATGTATATGCAGTCGCGGGGTTTTTCCTGTAATTTATTACGGGATCAGTTTTTTGAAGTTGCCAGTTTACATTCCGTTCCGGCCAGTTTTCCTTTGTTCCTTCACGGCCGGACTTTTCTGCTAGAGGGGGCTATTTGCATGTTTGCAAATAACTTATTGTAGAGCGGGTTTCTTGCATTTGTGGCTTCTATCATCATGAGATGCTTTATACATCATTTCTTTGTGATTAGAGTTGATCTTGATTTAGATTTGACCTTGTTATCATTGCCCATGGGTGTGGTCACCATTCTACTTTTCCTACACTCACCTCCCTTCTTATTTTTGTTTTTCCTCCACCATATTTGATAGGGCCGGCCACAATTTGATGAGAGTGAGAGAGAGAGATCTTTTTTTTTGGTGGTGGCACATATTTCTTCATCTCATTCTTCTTGTTTGGAAAAAATGAAAGCACCATTTTTCTTAACCTCATTCCTCCATCACCAATGGCAACATAAACCCCAATGAGACAAAGGTTCTACACTACAACCTACAGTACCCTTGGACGCGTCGGCTAGCCAACTTCGCGCCCGAGTTGCCTCGGTCCAGAGGTGGGAGCCCGTAAAAGAATCCGGCTACGTGGTTCCCTTTCCGGAGAGGAGATGAAGATCGGAGATTCCACGGGAGATCGGGACGACGATGAGAAGACCGGAGGACATGGATCACTCGGTATATCTCTCACCCCTTCTCTTGATAGCTAGGATTAGGTTAACGGTTACGATCCGGGTTTTATTGTCCGCGGTAGCGCCGGTTTAAAGTTAAGAAAATTTTTCATTCCGCATTTTGGCCTCGAGTAGAAGGCCAGGGCGCTGCCGTGGCGCAACAGAAACTACCAATCCTAGATCAGTAATTCCCGACTACCTTGGCCAAGGATTTCCGGTGATGGCTATCCGTGCACACCGCGACATCAACCCTCAATACCAGGAGAGACGAATCCCCTGACGATCCGCTCACTGCCTCCATGTGGCTCGGGACTGTACCCAAATAAAACCTATTTGCATGACTCCTTTGAGCCTTGGTACGGTTGTAATCAAAGCACAGTGGGAACTCACACGAGACAAATGACGATCTCGGGTCGATAGACTAACCTGTACACATGTTACTAGGGAACTGCTATCTGATAATAGGTATAATACCAACTAGCATGTTCACGGCGAGTCCGTCCGATGTACTCATAACCCAATGAGCACCTGTATACATCTTAGGTGAACAAACTGACACCAATGGCTTATGAGACCGGCCACCGCCCCTCGTCAGGGTCTCGATCAGTATACACTAGTCTACTCTGGAGTATCGATGCCCAGCCCCGAAACCCCCATGACTAGGGACATTTAAGGATGTGCTAATAGACCACCCAGCTCCCATGTATATGATCGCCATCATATTGCTGGTAGTCAAGCAAGAATCTTATGGGCTCTATCAACATGTAATAGTGATCTGTAATGCTCTACATGATGATAAGGACAAACCAGATAGCATACTATCATCTCGAGTAAGACTGTTCTACCGGTATAGGTCCTCCCTCAATCATCATAATCACCTGCCTGCGACTATGATAATTTCCTTGAGGGCACTATAGCCAACAACCACAACCCCTGTGGTGTTAGTATTATGGACTAAACCAGAGAATAAACCCCCAAACCATGAACTTAGAAATCTCCTATATCGGATTTTCTGGGAATTATGATGATATTATAGGATCTGCTGCAACTAAGGAAACCTGAAAAATATTTAGCTAACACAGTGAGGCAAGCAAGCCACCTAGAAGCTACACCTGAGACCCGAGACCCTAATTCTAGACTTTGGCCGCAGATTTAACTAAATTGGCCGTAAATTGCGGCCTGGTTAGGGGCATTTGGGTTCATGCTTGGTTCATGGTTCAATCATCTATTAAATATACCTATCTTATATGCAGAATATTCCAATTTTACTTGAGTCAAAATATGGAATTATTTTTCAAAGTTGCTGATTTCGTTTTGCGAGTTTTGTTAACTTGGGTTTTCGTATTTGTGTTTTATCTCGGTTGATTGACGTTCGTACGTCGATGTCGAGAGTAGTTTGGTTGTTTTTGCATGCGTAGACCATAGGTTCTAACCTATGTCTGTTTCGTTTGCCGTATCAGTTTCTGTATTTGATTCGTGTATACGATACGACGTATTTGAACTGTAGGTACCTTCGCGTGGACTTCGGGATGACAAGAAAGAGCAAGGCGTCATCGACTTCGGCAAGAGATGATCGGAGGTGAGTAGATGTATATCTACGGGGGAAGTCGGATGGATGGCGTATAGCACCCCCGCAACCATAGGATAGGATAATTGTAAATTATATATATAGGTTAATGCGAGACTTGGATACCTAGCAATAGGGATTTTAGGAGACTATAGGTTAGATTAAGCATAGAAGGTTTATCCTTAGTCTATTTTCTATAGTCATGATCCGTTAGTTTTATTTTGTTGCACGTGCGCGCACAAACATTTATACGATATGCTGTATATGTATATGTGTGTGTGTGTGTGCATGCGTGCGTGTGTATGGACATGTTGATATATATATATATAGTATACATATACATGTAAGATGAGGATATGCTATGTTATATGGTTTTTAGTCGATACGATCGAGCAGGATGTCAAGAGATTTTGATATATGAATTGAGATCAGACATCGTATATGATGCTATATATTATGGATCGTTGGGCGTTATATACATAACTTGCGATAACGTGTGACTTGATGATATAATAGAATGTACGTGACCATAGATCTGTATCCTTGATTATGATATTGTACGACGAATGATACCGTTCGAACTATTTGATTTATATGATATTGACCCGTACGCTCGATTTTGAGGATGTCGTACGACGGACTATACCGTACGAGATATATACATGATGATTGATCCGCACTCTTGACTACAGGATGCCATACGATGTGTTAGTGTATATGCCCTAGAGGCCATTACTGTATCATACTAGTATGTATATTACTTGATGGAAGCTTGGGATATTCACAGTTGTATAGACAATCTTGCTCGAAATAGTAGTATGCTACTTGGTTTGTCTCTGCTTTAATGTGTACATGTGTTTCTTTATTATATCACCTATACGCATTAGTAGAGCCCTTAGGATCTTTGCTTGATTACCGGCGTTGTGATGGCGATCACACTCGTGGGGGCTGGGTAATCTACAAGCACATCCTTATACACGTCCCTAGTCGTGGGATTATCGAGACAGGGCATCGATACTCCGGAGTAGACTAGCGTATGCGCTTCTCATCCCAGCACAGGAAACGGTCTGTCCCACAGCCGTCAGTACGTCGTACTTGAGATAGTATGCGGGTGCTCGTTAGGTTACGAGTACACTGGACAGGACTCGTCGGGAACTGATGGTTGGTATTATACCTATCGTCAGTTATCAGTTCCCAGGTGACATGAGTACAGCTTAGTCCGCTGACTTGACACTGTCACTTCGCCTCGAGTGTGTTCCCACTGTTCTTTGATTACTACCCTACCACGGCTCTACTGAGTCATGCAAACAGGTAGTACTTGGATGTAGTCCCGAAGCACTTGGAGGCAGTGACGGTTAGACAGGATTCGTCTCTCCCGGTATTGGGGGTTGACACCGCGCTGTGTATAGGAGAGCCATTACACGAGTAGTCCCTGGCCAGAGCAGGCGAAATATACTGGTAGGTTTCCAGTGTTATCTCAGGGTGTTCTGGGCTTCACTCCGACACGACTTGTACCGCTATTAGGGGACTGACGTTTACCGCCCCCTAGGCCCCCCATGCGATGTATCAGACGAACAGACCGGACTGTACGGAGATTGTCACATACAGGCTCAGTAGGAGTTCGGAAGGGTTTACCTCATCGGCCTTCATATCGACATCTACCTGGGGACCGTTACGTACAGCTAGTGCCGCTTGCGGTCTGTAGTTAAACCCACTTCCAGTGTAGTGTCGAGTCTTTAGAGTCCCACACAGAGAGTTTCCCTGCACTGGGCGAAACGTGTAGAGGCCGTATGGTTTTACGGCAGGGCTGCGATCACTTACGTACACTTGTGTGCGTGTGGTATTCGGGCAGGCAATACTAGTGGGCTTTGGTTTAAGCCGGATCCTAGTATTGCACGGATGGATTTGTTTTGTCTTCTGCGCATCCGCATTCTACGGAATGTGGATGCAGGTGTGTATGCACAGTTTTCCGGAGCGATGAAGGAGGAGGTGCCTCATTAGGGTTTTTGGCAATTCGTTTGGTCGAAACCATTATGAGCCGCGAACATCATTTACTAATCCTTTTAGTGATAATTTTATGATGGCTAATTGCATTGACCATTTGACCACCATGACCTCTCTTGACTTTGTTGACCGGTTGACCGTGTTGACCATTGACCTTCAAGAGAGGTCTACACTCTTCTTCTCATTTTCTTTTTCTTTTGGATTATGATAATGGTCATTTCAATGTAGCCATCAACTTTATCTTGATAAGATTTGTAATGATGTTTTAGTGTTTTATTGCAACCATGGTTATTTTCTTTAGTTCATAATTCTTTTCACATTCTCTTTCTTGCTCTTTCTCATGAGAAGAAAAGAAATGCTCCATGGTTGCTAGCTCTTCCTTCTTCCTCCTCTTGATTCATCTTTTGATCTCATGTGTTGAGAGATAAAGATCCCAAAAAGATAAACACCTCCATCTTTCTCCTCTACACAACCTAGGGTACCAAGACTAGCAATCTTGTTACCCTAGATACCTCGGCTCGAGGTGGAGCTCGGTGTACATCTCTCGGGTGGATCGTCTTCGACTCAAGGAGGCCGCGGAGGTGACTAATGTCCGGATCAACCCTCGGAGCAAGCAAGGAGAAGAATAACAAGAAGAGAAGGAGTTCAAGTTGAGGTATAACCCCTAACCGAGTAGATAAATCTCTAGTTAGGATGCTAGTGTGTAGTTTAGCAAAGATCCGGCTTTTATGGTCCATGTTACCAAGTCTAGAAAATACTTGTTTTACCGTTTCCACAACCCTGAAAGTACCGGGAGAGGTAACATGGACCGAACAGTGGTATTAGAGCCTAACTAAACACACCCTAGCATGTTAGCAAATTATTTAGAATATCGACCGAACGAAAAAACCGCAAAACACCCCGGAAACCCTAAGTTTCTGCCGATATTTTTTCTGCTCAAAAAATAATAAATCATGTCTTAAAAATAGGCTCAGGCTTTTTATAGAACGTTGGAGAAAAACGATCCCCTAACTCGGTTAAAGCGCCGCGGAACCGCGGCATAAGCTTGCTTATGCTGCGGAACCGCGGCCGAGTTAACTCGGTAGGGGATCTGGTTTCCTGCAGTGTTCATATTTGGGTATTTTGGGATTTTTGGAATATGATTTTTCTGCTCAGATTTTCTAGAAAGCAAAATTTGTTTTTGGGGCTTAAAAATCCGTATTTTTTTTGTCGATGTTCTGTAGACTTTGGCTAATGGTTATATCTGTAATGTTATATGTGTATTGAATGTCTACTAATCGCTATATGTCGATTAGTGGGGGTTATACATATCTGTGATCTGTGTTGTTGATGGTTTGTGTATTTGAACTCGTTGGATTGTCGCGGATGATTAGCCGGGGTGGATGTGAGATGAGAGTTTCTTTTTCTTTCATTCATGTAATAAATTTGTAAATTGATGTAATATTATTTGTATGGCCGCACAACCGGGTCGGGGTTGTAGCCGTCATTGTATAATTCTTTTTACTATTTTTTGCTCCTAGGATAGACCCATGGAGGGGGTGCACAAACTACCGGCTATCTCGAAGTGCCGAGTGGCCTACTCACGGTGTTGAGGGAGGTTGCTTCGCTTCGGGTACTTCGCGGGTAGTTTGCCGCACCCGTATGGGTCTTGGGTGGGGTATTTGCTATTCATCGCGACCGTGTAATCCGTTTTTTGTTGCAGGCTCGAACGAATCGCGGGTTCCTAGTATATACAAAGTGTTCATCTGTGATCTGGATTGGCTATCATTTCTATATATCTATATATAATAACTATTTAGGCGTTGCTTATGTTTTTCAGCCGCGCTAGCCTAGCCCCCGCTCTGTCGTTAGTTAAGTAACCTAACGGGTGATGACGGGGCCCCATGGCGAATGCGAATGGCATAAGCGTACGTCATATTTTAGTTGTTTTCTGCAATGGTAGGATTTAAATGATGGGACGCATTAAAAGAACTAATGCAAGAAAATAAACCTAAAAGACGTTGTTGGAACAATTTTTTCAAAAAGCTGTTATTGCAAGGACGTTCATTTTTGTTTTGCATCGAGGTATTCAGTTAGGAATGCCCAGCACCTCAGTCGACGAGGCAAAGGCCGAGATCCCTTCATCGGGAGTGACCCCTTGGCCAAAAGTTTGCGTCAGGGTAATAACTTCACTATAGTCGATTATTCTTGCTTTGCATCGAGGTATTCAGTTTGGAATATCCTGCACCTCATTCGACGAGGAAAGAGCCGAGATCCCTTCACAGGGAGTGACCTCTTTAGCAAAAGTTTTCGCCACTATATTTTCAAAAAGATTACCAGGTTCCTTCAACGATATCAAGTTCATTACGTTAACGGGTTTATCGCCAAAAACCCAGTCGTAGCCCTCCGTCATTTCTTACAAGTAACACTTAGTATTCGTGCTGCGTTTGTTGACTCCGTCATGGCGTAGTGTACGGTAGCTGAGTGCTGCTTGTTTGTAATGGTATATGGGATTGGTTAGGACAGTCATATAACCTTGTTGACTCCGTCAAGGGTTATGTGGGTGGGTTTGATGCAATCCAGATAATGACGGGTTGAACTTGATTAGGACTCTTTGATTTGTTGACCCGTCAAGGTCACTTGGGTCCTAGGGGCAAAAACCACATCGGGAGTTTCAAAAGTACTGAAACTTGCTAGTGTTGCATACCATTTGGAGTGTGATGATTCTGGTAGGATTCCTTCAGTTTTGTCACGCGATGATATTTGGATCCCGATCCTACTATGAGTATATGCTACTCCTCGGGAGCTTTCTCGCTTAACGATCAATTCTATAAACCAAGTAGGTGTCTAGAAAGGTGTTAGCGGGGCTACGCCCACAGGGAAAAGAGGTTACTTAATTAAGGAGCTTCGCGAAAGCGTTGGAAAACCTCCCTCGAAGTACCGACACTGGCCTGGCTGAACGGTTAAGCAAGTATTGTACGGTGAGATTGATCCCGACTAATTCTTCTTTTATGGTTTGAGGAGGGATTCGAGAGACAGTGGGAGCCATCCTGTTTAGATAAATTAAAAACCAATCTAAACTTGCAAGAGCGCACCCTGAGTGTTTCTTTTCTCTCTCTCCAAGTAGTAACCATTTCACGCCCTAATCAAGATAATAAAATGTATCGCTTGACCGATCCGAATTCTTATTCAGGGCTGGGGAACGTTGGTTCGGCTCTAACTTGTGACAACAGTCATAAGTATGAGCAAGGAAAAGGGGATTGTATGGATTCCCAGGATACCCAGTTGAAGAAGAAGCATGGTTTTGCATCTACTTCAGGTGTTCTTGTAATTAAGAACTGTTTTACGGTCAGCCCTACCTCCTGGGTACTTGATACCGGATCAGGATCTCATATCTGTAATTTATTGCAGGGACTGAGAAAAAGTAGGAAAGTTGCACTGGGTGATATGTCGCTCAGAGTAGCGAACGGAGCACAAGTTAATGCGGCAGCCGTCGGTGAATATCACCTTGTATTGCCAAATGGCAAGACTATGATTTTGAACGATTGCTCCATGTACCTTCCATGGTTTGCAACATCATATCAGTTTCTTTACTCGATAAAGATGGATATAACTTTGTTGTTGATAGAAATATCACGAACAATTACCTTCATAAGGTACTGGTTGCAGAAGGTACACTGTGTAATGGTATCTACGTTCTAAATCAGAATATAGTTCTCAATGTACAAAACACACGCAAGAGGAAGAATTCAGATACGAATGAATCCTACTTGTGGCATTGTAGACTTGGTCATATCGGAGAGAAAAGACTGAGTAAGTTGCATAAAGATGGACTCTTGAATACGTTCGAGTTTTCATCCTATGAAACTTGTCATTCTTGTCTCAAAGGGAAGATGACCAAATCTCCGTTCACCGGACATGGAGAAAGAGCAACAGAGCTCTTGGGACTCATACACAGTGATGTATGTAGTCCGATGTCTATACATGCAAGGATGGGTTCTCGTACTTCATCACATTCACTGACGATCTCTCCCGGTTCGGATATGTTATTTATCTTATGAAACAAAAATCTGAATCTTTTGAGAAATTCAAGGAATTCAGAAAGGAAGTAGAGAACCAGACTGGCAAAAGTATCAAGATCCTCCGGTCTGATAGACGAGGGGAGTACTTAAGCACGGAATTCCTGGATTACTTAAAAGAGAATGGTATTCTCCCTGAGCTTACTCCTCCTTATACACCACAGCACAACGGTGTATCGGAGCGGAGGAATCGTACCCTATTGGATATGGTTCGCTCCATGATGAGTAGTGCTGAGTTGCCTCTTTCATTTTGGGGACATGCGCTTCAGACAGCGGCATACCTATTGAATTACATTCCATCCAAATCAGTGCCTGAGACTCCATATGAAATATGGAGTGGAAGAAATCCGTATCTTAAGCGATTTAAGATATGGGGTTGTCCAGCCAATGTGAAAACACAGAAACCGGACAAGCTAGAGGCACGGTCAGTTCTTTGTAAATTTGTGGGATATCCTAAAGACACACTAGGATATCTGTTCTACCACACTGAGGAACAGAAGGTGTTTGTATCTCGCCACGCTACCTTTTTAGAAAGGGAGTTTCTTGCAAAAGAAACCAGTGGGAGTTCGGTAGAACTGGAAGAAATTCAGCGACCACAAAATGTAACTGAAAATTTGGAGGAACCACTGAATTCAATAACCCCAAATGAACCTCAGCCACTCCGCATATCTGGTAGGATTTCTCATCCGCCCGGGAGATACTACGGTTTTCTCATAGACGGGGATCGAGAGGATTGCATCTTGGAAGAAGATGACCCTACCATTTCAGGCAGGCCATTTTCAGTAGGGACTCTGATAAGTGGCAAGAAGCAATGCAATCCGAAATGGAGTCCATGTACACCAATAAAGTGTGGACCATGGATATTGCTCCACCCGGGGTAAATCCCGTTGGATGCAAATGGATCTACAAAAGGAAACTTGGTGTGGATGGGCAGGTGGAGACCTATAAGGCTAGACTCATTGCAAAAGGTTTTCGTCAAAGACCTGGTTTGGACTATGACGAAACCTTTTCTCCAGTGGCTATGCTGAAATCCATTCGGATCCTACTTGCCATTGCTGCCTTCCATGACTATGAAATCTGGCAGATGGACGTTAAAACGGCTTTTTTAAATGGCTGTTTGGAAGAGTGCGTTTACATGGATCAGCCTGAAGGTTTCGTAGACAGTGGAAGCAGCGGGAAGGTGTGCAAGTTGCTTAAATCCATTTATGGATTAAAGCAGGCATCGCGGAGCTGGAACATCTGTTTTGATGAGGCAATCAAGGAATTTGATTTCATCAAGAACGAAGATGAACCCTGTGTCTATAAGAAGATTGTAGGACGAACTGTCGTATTCCTAATCTTGTACGTGGACGACATTCTTTTGATAGGAAATGACATTCCTATGCCACAATCGGTCAAGCTATTTTTGTCACAACGGTTCTCCAAGAAGGACCTGGTTGATGTCTCGTACATTCTAGGGATCAAGATCTATAGAGATAGATCCAAGAGACTACTGGGACATTCGCAGTCCAGGTACATAGAGACCGTACTAAAGAGATTTAGTATGGAGGATTCCAAGCGCGGTAACATACCGGCATTGCACGGAATTACCCTCTCCAGGAAGATGTCTCCTAAGTCTGACGAGGAGAGGGTTCGCATGAGCACTATACCCTATGCTTCGGCGGTAGGATCTATAATGTATGCGATGCTATGTACAAGACCAGATGTAGCTTACGCGCTGAGCACGGTAAGCCGGTATCAGTCAGACCCAGGTAAGGACCACTGGACAGCAGTGAAGAACATTCTCAAGTACTTGAGAAGGACTAAGGAGATGTTCCTGGTTTACGGTAATGGAGACCTTAGGGTCGAGTCCTTTACCGATTCAAGCTTCCAGAGTGACAAACATGACAGCAAGTCTGTCTTGGGTTTTGTGTTTACCCTCAACGAAGGGGTAGTATGTTGGAGGAGTTCCAAACAGGATACCGTCGCAGACTCGACGATGGAGGCTGAATACATTGCTGCAAGCGATGCCGCAAAAGAGGCGGTCTGGATGAAGAAGTTCATTAGTGAACTTCAGGTGGTTCCGTCCATTGTTGACCCAATACCTTTGTATTGCGATAACAATGGGGTATAGCTTTAGCGAAGTAACCAAGGTCCCATCAGAAATCCAGGCACATCTTAAGGCGGTATCACCTGATCAGGGAGATCATTGATCGACAGGAGATTGAGGTGCGGAGAGTGGACACAAAGGACAACACAGCGGACCCATTCACGAAGGTCTTGCCCCAGACTCAGTTCGAGCGGCTGATCGAGATGATAGGTCTTTGATATGCCAGTACATGGCCTTAGTGCAAGTGGGAGATTGTTAGTGTATATGCCCTAGAGGCCATTACTGTATCATACTAGTTTGTATGTTACTTGATGGAAGCTTGGGATATTCACAGTTGTATAGACAATCTTGCTCGAAATAGTAGTATGCTACTTGGTTTGTCTCTGCTTTAATGTGTACATGTGTTTCTTTATTATATCAACTATACGCATTAGTAGAGCCCTTAGGATCTTTGCTTGATTAGCGGCGTTTTGATGGCGATCACACTCATGGGGGCTGGGTAATCCACAAGCACATCCTTATACAAGTCCCTAGTCGTGGGATTATCGAGACAAGGCATCGATACTCCGGAGTAGACTAGCGTATGCGCTTCTCATCCCAGCACGGGAGACGGTCTGTCCTATAGCCGTCAGTACGCCGTACTTGAGATAGTATGCGGGTGCTCATTAGGTTACGAGTATATTGGAAAGAACTCGTCGGGAACTGATGGTTGGTATTATACCTATCGTCAGTTATCAGTTCCCAGGTGACATGAGTACAGCTTAGTCCGCTGACTTGGCACTGTCACTTCGCCTCGAGGGTGTTCCCACAGTTCTTTGATTACTACCCTACCACGGCTCTACTGAGTCATGCAAACAGGTAGTAGTTGGGTGCAGTCCTGAAGCACTTGGAGGCAGTGACGGTTAGACAGGATTCGTCTCTCCCGGTATTGAGGGTTGATATCGCACTGTGTCTAGGAGAGCCATTACACGAGTAGTCCCTAGCCAGGGCAAGAGAGATATACTGGTAGGTTTCCAGTGTTATCTCAGGGTGTTCTGGGCTTCACTCCGACACGACTTGTACCGCTATTAGGGGACTGACGTTTACCGCCCTCTAGGCACGCCATGCGATATATCAGACGAACAGACCGGACTCTATGAAGATTGTCACATACAGGCTCAGTAGGAGTTCGGATGGGTTTACCTCATCGGCCTTCTTATCGACATCAACCTGGGGACCGTTACGTACAGCTAGTGCCGCTTGCGGTCTGTGGTTAAACCCACTGCCAGCGTAGTGTCGAGTCTTTAGAGTCCCACACAGAGAGTTTCCCTGCACTGGGCGAAACGTGTAGAGGCCGTATGGTTTTACGGCAGGGCTGCGATCAGTTACGTACACTTGTGTGCGTGTGGTGTTCGGGCAGGCAATACTAGTGGGCTTTGGTTTAAGCCGGATCCTAGTATTGCACGGATGGATTTGTTTTGTCTTCTGCGCATCCGTATTCTATGGATTGTGGATGCAGGTGTGTATGCACAGTTTTCCGGAGCGATGAAGGAGGAGGTGCCTCAATAGGGTTTATGGCAATTTATTTGGTCGAAACCATTATGAGCCGCGGACATCATTTACTAATTCTTTTAGTGATAATTTTATGATGGCTAATTGCATTGACCATTTGACCACCATGACCTCTCTTGACTTTGTTGACCGGTTGACCGTGTTGACCATTGACCTTCAATAGAGGTCTACACTCTTCTTTTCATTTTCTTTTTCTTTTGGATTATGATAATGGTCATTTCAATGTAGCCATCAACTTTATCTTGATAAGATTTGTAATGATGTTTTAGTGTATTATTGCAACCATGGTTATTTTCTTTAGTTCATAATTCTTTTCACATTCTCTCTCTTGCTCTTTATCATGAGAAGAAAAGAAATGCTCCATGGTTGCTAGCTCCTCCTTCTTCCTCCTCTTTATTCATCTTTTGATCTCATGTGCTGAGAGATAAAGATCCCCAAAAGACAAACACCTCCATCTTTGTCTTCTACACAACCTAGGGTACCAAGACGAGCAATCTTGTTACCCTAGTTACCTCGGCTCGAGGTGGAGCTCGGTGTACATCTCTCGGGTGGATCGACTTCGACTCAAGGAGGCCGCGGAGGTGACCAAAGTCCGGATCAACCCTCGGAGCAAGCAAGGAGAAGAACAACAAGAAGAGAAGGAGTTCAAGTTGAGGTATAACCCCTAACCGAGTAGATAAATCTCTAGTTAGGATGCTAGTGTGTAGTTTAGCAAAGATCCGGCTTTTACGGTCCATGTTACCAAGTCTAGAAAATTCTTGTTTTACCGTTTCCACAACCCCGAAAGTACCGGGAGAGGTAACGTGGACCTAACACGATGGATAATACCATACGTGATACTTTTAGGCCAGATCGCCGACTACTAGATATATCGACTCGGATATGTTTTAGATTTCTTTTTACTTCGACTCGATTCTTAGTTTAGTCTTTTAGTTGCTTAGGTTGATGTTAAATTAGGCTCGAGTCATACGTTTTCCAAAACTAATGAACCGTAGGTATATTCAAAGGATAACCCGAGGGACGCTATGAATTTTCAATTGATATCTCTTTTCTCAAACACCGTAGCTCGTACTTTTCCAAAACAAAGATTCGTTCTATTTCCAATACTATAACTGTATGGCTCGTATATAGATATATATCTTCTAATGTTGCTTTACCTGTTATGTTCATTTTGTATATACATGTGTTTTCATTAGCTGTTATGCTCTCACCTGCTAGGACACATGCACCATTACCGATGATGTGTATGTAGCATGTACACTTGCTTGCCGGCTCTCACACATCATCATCGGTAATTGCCATGTCACGTACATATTAGAAACTGTTATCTTACTCGTATAACCTGGTAGCTGTTAGTTTAATTATATTATTGGTATTCTTGCTATCACATACTAATTTAGATATTGCATTTCTTATTTAGAGGCCACATTCATTTGTATACCTACATTCTGGTTATGTACTGCAGTTGGGCTCTATGCTAATATTCATTGTTCATTATTAGCTCATGTTTATGAGATTCCGATTTTCATGAGATTTCTGGATTTGGGAAACCGTATATGAATTGAAAACTTAAGATCCTTTTAAAAGAAAAATGCGGTTTTCCTTGATATGATGTGTGGCGTCCACCATGAGATTTCTCGGTTCTTGAGCATATATGATATATGACTTACCGCCATGAGGAGTGAAGAGGCACCATCTGCGGGTACATGGTGGACCCGGTGCGGTACCTCGGGGCAAGAAGGCCGTATAGAGATTGAGACATTGAGCACGGTAAGGGAACACTACCGACCGGTGATATTTGTCTCGGCAGATATCCGGAGGATACCGACCGTAGTTGTGAGATCAGATGGTATGGGGCCGATCCGGACAGACGGAGCCCGAGATATGAGTTTTTATGTGTCGCGGACAGACATGGTTTTCAGGATCTTTTTGAGTGTCGATACAGAGCACTCAGGATTTTATCATGATTTTAGTGTGTCGTTGCTGGACACACATTGGTTGATGCATTCATACATGATACACATAACATGCTATCACTTTATGACACGGACATGAGTACCCCGGTTTTATACATATGCTTATACGGTTACCCTTGTTATTTCTCGATGTCTATATATTATTATTGTACTGTATGACCTAGGACATAGTCATACATTCAATTTCTTGTCACGACCCGAAAGTACGGAACGTGACCGGCACTTAGATTACGAAGCGTCTAGAGGCGCAACGTAACCTAAGTAAGCCGAAGCCCGGAAATCTAAACCATAAAAGAAGAAGAAGAAGTAAAGGAAACATGAAGGAAACAAGTTTAAAAGTATCAGCAAATTTTCCCAAAAATTTCGGCAGAGTCTCCTCTGTAAAAACTGGCCCCAAACGGGTAGAACAAGTATAATATACATAAACAATAAAAAGCGTCCCCAAACGGGTGCTAGCTCAACGCCAACAGGCGGAAACAACCACAACAAGCACAATAATATACAACGCCAAAGGGCGAGGCTCAAAACTCAAAAGAAAACAAAACCACCAGATCAGAATAATACAAGCGCGACTCTAAGGTCAAAATAAATAACTGGTCCAATAAACTTATCAAGTAATACAAGTATGGTTGATGGAGCTTTCTAGATACAAATGAAATAATAAAAATACAACGGCGGTCCAGATACAAATGAACCAACCTACCGTGCAAATCACCCGGAAAGAAATCATGTGCCAGCAACTGCCAGGGAAACCTGTAAACCGAACCTGTAATAAAATTTGGCACAACGGGGGTGAGTTGCCAACTCGTGAGTAGAAGACATCTACGAAATGAAATCGAATGCACGACGCTATCTTAGGTCATAATAATACACTACTGTATCCCAATCATCTGGTAATAGCAGGGTAATACTACGTGTAAATGCAGATACTCCATGCTCGTGTCAGTGCCTCATACAGTACTATGTCATATGAATGGGTATGCATGCACCATGAATGTAAAGTAACAAATCCTGAAATCCAGATATATCTGTATAAGAAATCTTTAGCTGTTATCATAGTAAAATGTGTATAGGAATCTGAATTCTCAACAATGAAATCCATAGAAATCCGTGTCAAGCATCGACACAACACATGTAAATCTCAAGTCTCAATATCTCGGGCTCCGTCAGTCCGGATCGGCCCATATCATCAAATTTCACGACAACGGTCGGTATCCTCCGGATATCCGCCGCGCCAGACATCACCGGTAGGTAGCCTTACCCTGCCAAGCTCATCGTCTACAACTCGATCTTCTTGCCTCGGGGTACCATACCGGGCCCACCATGTACCCGAGACGGTTCATCCACTCCTCGAATCGGGTCTCGAAATCCAACAGAAAACATGAAATCTCATGGTGGACGACACATACATCACGAGAAAACCGCATCTTATGTTATAAAAAGAGAGGAGGAGAGAGAGAGAGATAAGTATTATATATTCTTGCGGTCTTCCCTAAAATCCAGAAATCTCATAGAAACCCAAATCTCAAAATCATGAGTAAGTATATGATAAGTGTCGGCATATGCACCATAATACTGCATGATAACATGAAAATATGAATGCATGAATGTCTAAGTGATAAATGCCATGTCTAGACTAACATCTGAGAGTAATCACGATATTATATATCGATCTAGTTGCTAGCTGATTCTATCAATAAAAGATAATATGATCTAAAGTGTACGTGACTTAGCAATTACCGATGATGATGTGTGTGAGCCGGCAAATAAGTGTGTGTGGAATATGCGCATCATCGGTAATGGTGCTGGTGTCCTGACAGGTAAGGTTTATACTGATTATAGCAACATATGTATGAACATGCAACATTATGATTACAGTGTGAAAGTAAAGACGGATGTGTGTTATCCACTCATTTGATATACAATTACCACTACCCCTATATGACTCGAACCTAACCTAGTGTCCATCTAACCCCCCTAAGGAAAACTAAACCTAAGAACTGGTCGATAAAAGTACACCTAAAGCCTGAGTCCATATCTCTAATAGTCGGCGATCCTGCCTCACTAGCGTCTCGTACAAAGTACGACTTCCTCAAATCAAGAGTGCGGATCAATCATCACATCTATGCCTCGTACGGTAAAATCCATCGTACGGCATCCCAATGTCGGGGTACGGGTCAAATATCACCTACGTGTCTCATTATTCGTATAATATGATCATCAACACATGTCATGATCGAGGTGCTATGGTGTAATCGCATACATCAATTATATAACATTGCCATCATAAATATACCTCATTAATTTATCCTCAGAAGTATCATGTCATATGTATCATATTGTGATTAAGTCATACTGATATCATATCGTCATCAAGTCACACCTATAAGATATCGACATCAGGTTACAACTATATGACGTCGTAATCAAGACATACATATATCATATCGTGATCAGTCACAGGTTACAGTTCGGGTTCTATCTTAGAGTCCCATGTACCTCAATGTCATCACCACCCATTATAATTTATGTATACATGTTCATTATCTTATTCTCTAATGGTCCGCCAACACTTTAATACAACTGTATAGCCAAGAATCACGGCATCAAGCCCAGTTATATTGTTTCATTCCCGTGTATCATATCACATCAATGTATCCCATATACGTGTTGTGTATATATATATATATACGTATACCTAGTCCTATATATATATACACATACATGTATACACCATATCGAGTTTCAGTGTGTGCGTGTGTGTGTTTCTACCTGAAACCTACGAATCTCTTCCAAGGTATTCATCCTCTGGTATGGTCTTCCTAAATCATTCTAGTCCAGCCTAGGGTCATTACTAGGGTCCTACTCATTAAGAATCTAGGGTCACATCTGGTTTCCTAATGACAATAAGTACTATTCCTATTCTACGTTGCGGAGGTGCTAAACGCCATCCACCCGACTTCCCTCCGTAGATATGCATCTACTCACCTGGTCCATGTCTGCCGAAGACGGTGCCGCCATCCTCCTCTTCAGCGCCCGCAGTCCACGTGAGGGGTACCTAAACGCAAACATATAAATGGTATCGTAAACTGAATCACATAAAAAAATCAAAACGACGCAAGGAACAAGCATAGGTTAAAACCTATGTCCCGTCCACGCAAAAGAACCAAATATCACTCGATATCGGCGTACAAACTCCGATGGATCGAGATAACATCAACAATAACTCATAGTTTTAAAACTCGTTACTTATAATATATAACATGATTAAATCCATCGAAACCCTAAAAATCGATCAAACCGTCCAATTTCGTAAAACCCGAAAATGCCAATTTACCGTTTTTCTTCAAAACATGACATTTAAATGAAACCAATGGTTATAAAACTCATTAAATAGCATAACTAGACTATACAACCCATTACTATATTTTTATTACACAATTTTGTATAAATTTGGAATTTCTAGTTTGCAACCTTATAAATTTTCAACACTTTGCAATCTAAAATTTCGTAATATCACAACCAAACATGATTTTACATGAATTCATTTACTAAACTACAATTCATGATGATTATGATATAATGAAACCATAATTTATATTTTTAATCTCATTTATTTAGGAATTTCCAAAATCTAGTTTACAAAAATAGCATTTTATTAGTATTTTCCAATTATCAAAAGAAACTAGTGATCAAACTAAGTTTTTCTTTCCATTAACATGCTAATATTCTCACTAAAACAACAATCTAATGATGGCAACCTTAATTAGAATTTTATATTACCCACAAACACATTTTATAAAAACCAAGTTAGCTAAATAGCTTAATTAAAACAATTTGAATAAACAAATTATTATACAACAACCATGCAAGATTTGTCCACTCTAAAAATGTTAAACTAGCTATTATAACCTTATTTAATTAATAAAAACCATAACTTGAATTTACAAACCCTAACTTGAATTTTAAAATTTGCAACTAGAATTAATTTAATAAATCTAATTATGCTTTTAAAAGAAACATCTAATAGAAATAAATCAAAATGGAAAGATTTATACATCCACAACCTAAAGTCCAAACATGAAAATGAGCCTCCAAAATGCATGCTTTTCCACTCCAAAATCCATTTAAAGAAGAGCAAAGAATAAAGGGTAGGAATTTATTAGGATTTTGTGCAATTTTTATTGAATTTTGGAGGATTTTTGATGAATTTTTTGTAATAAAATGAAGTGGGAAATGGGGGGGGGGCTGCCATGGGGGTGTTGGCCGGCCACAATAAGGAAGAGAGGGAGATAAAGAAAGTGGGAAGAATTGTGTAGAAGGTTCACACATATTGATATATACATATGTCTTTTCATGCTTTATTCATTTTCTTTTAATTCTTTTCCAAAATAACTCAAGAAAAATCTAGAAACAAAGATAAATTTGCAAATAAATTTTACATGATACACACTAAATTCTAATATGCCATGGTTCATTTTTTAGAAATTAAAACCATTCAAATTTGTAATTTACACTAATTTAGTGTAAAAATAAAGCTTATGTTAATATTTAAAACAATTAATTTAGGAAAAATATTTAATTAAACTAAAAATTTATAAGTGGCTAAAGAAACACCATTTACTAGTAATAACATAATTAAAATAGGTATTTTTAAATTTATAGTGAAAAATAATTACGGTTTTGTTTTACGAAAAATACATTTTACTTTACCGAAAATCCTAAAATTCAGTTAAATTTTTTTTTATTTATTTAATTATTTTTAAAATGTTACATTTCTACTCTATGCTGTCTTCTATTAACGAGTTAGCAACTCACCCCCGTTGTGCCATAGTTTTCTTGCATGTTTGACCGCACAGGTTCCGTTGCGGCATGCTAGCACACCGCTTTCTTCGGTGTGATTGCATTGTTTAGGTAGGATACATTTGAATCGTAACCACCATTGTACTTTTATTTTATTCAGTTGTATCTAGTTATAAAGCTCAATCAACCAGACTATGTATATTTAGTACACTTAGAAAACGTTGTTTTATATTCTTTCGGACTTAGAGTCATTCTCTTGTATTTATTATTGTTTCTGGTTTCTTGATGATGCCTTGGTTTCTTTTCTTTATTTCTGTATTTTGATTCTCGCCTTCCGTGTTGTATATTTATATTGCTCGTGTGGTTATTTCCTCTAATTGGTGAAGTGCTAACTCCCGCTTGAGGATGCCCATATTTATTATGCTTGTATTCGTTTTCGGGTTAAAAATTACAAAGGAGGTGCTGCCGAAAATTTTAATTGACGAACATGTTTTCAAGATAGAAATAAAATCTCGCATTTTCATATAATAGAACTTATGTGTAGCGACTTGAAAAGTCGTTTTGGTGTTTTCCTGAAATTCGGTGAAAATTCGGTATTTTTCCGAAAACCGTCTTTCTCGATATTTTGCAGTTTAGGGATAATTATATCTTAAATGGGTAGGTAATTACTTGTTTTTAGTAGCTAATGAGCTAATTATGAAATTTTGGTCATTTAAAAAATTTTCCCTATTTTTCAATTTTTTAATATTATTTTAAGCCGGTAAGAAAATACATTAAATAAGCGATAAATACAAATTTTTCCGGGCTAATTTTAATCTCTAAAATTATGATAATTATAATCTAGTGATAACATGAATTTTTAGTAATTTATTTTGATTTTTAACAAATTTTTATATGATGAAACGAATTTATTGAATTTTGGGCTAAAACTTGCAATTTTTGAGTTGTAGGGGGCCTTTTTGCATAAAATTTCTTTTGTAAAACCCCTCTCTCTTTTTCCTCAGCCCTAGGACAGCCCCACCTTGTGTGAGACCAGAAAATTCTGATCTCTTTTCTTTAGTTGCTTTCTTGAGTGATTTAAGGGGTTTTTTGGGTTTATTTTAATTAAAATGAATAAAGTAAGGTGCATTTGACTTTGTGGACTTGACCCATGACCTTCCCCACTTGCCCACACCCTCCCCCATTCCTCCTCTGGCCGAAAATCCTGCACACCCTCTTCTTCCTCTCTTTTCTTTTCATTTTCTTCAATTTCTTCAAGAAAATACATCAAAATCCATGATTTAATTCAAAAATCCAAACAAAATCCTTAAGCTATCATTATCCTTAGCCATTCTTTCTTGGATCTTGGTGTTGAGGCCATCATTTGGAGCAAAATTTTCTTGCTTGATCCATAGATCAAGAGGTATAATTTCTATCATGTTAAATTCTTTTGTTTAAGTTCTTATGTTAGATGGTTTAGTGTTAATTTAGTGTAGTTTAATCTAGTTTCTTAGGTTTTGCTTGAAAATTTTAGCTAGGGTTTTGAAGCCATAATACTTAATTAGATTGTTTTATAGTTAATCTAGTGGTTAATTAACTAATCCATATAGTTATCTTGTTGATGTAGTTTTCAATTATGCTAATTTGATTAAATTTAGAAGTGTGAAATTGCTTTTTAGGATTTTCAAGAGAGGGTTTTTGTATGGAATTGGTTTGTGAAGCTTGATTAGTGAGTGGATTAAGTTTTAGAAAGCATTATTTAATTGATTAAACCTAACTTGTTATCTAGTATTTTGCTAACCTAACCTAAGAGGTTAATTTTCTTAAGTGGGCTTTGTTGTGTTAATTTAAAGTTTCAAGTGAGGAAACTGATTGGATTTTGCTAAGTTATAAATTCAAGAATGGTTGTTTATGGAAAATAGGATTGGAATCATTGTTGTTGTGTTATAATTAGTGTTTGTAGATTGCTTGTAGTGTGGTTGGGCGATTGTGCTAGATTGTAGTCGTTTTGTCGCAAATCGGCAATTGTTGCACCGATTTTTGGAATGTGTATGCTTACTAGATTTTTATATAAATTATGTGATGGATTAATTTTGATATCTTGATGATTGTAATGGCTTGTCCTGCGACTTTTAGGATGCGTGAGTGCGGTTTTTGGGTAGTCGGGTTTTAGTTTTGCCGGGCGACCAAATCGGCGTTTTTCGGCAGTTTTTGCGATTTTCGCGTGTGTCCGCGCACTTTGTGCACGTTGTACCTAGCTAGCGAACTTTAGTAGTTTCGTTGGGGTTTTGCGTCGTTCTTGATATGTAACCTTATATTTGGTACTGATGTAAATTCCAGGTTCGGTCGCGGAAACGTCAGACGCGGCGCGAAAGGGAAAGGCGGTGATTGGACACAGCTAGCCAGGGATCCCGGTGAGTAGATTTAACATCTACGGGGGACGATCGTTTGGATGGCGCAAGTCGCCCGATAGATTTAGTAAACTGGAAAATAGTAAATTGGATAATCACTTGTGACATTAGAATAATAATACTGGCATGATAATTGCTGCAATTAGATCAATATGTTATATCCATATACGCAAACTCAATTGTAGGACACATGCACCATTACCAGGTTTTTATATGCAGCACGAGCACTATTCATGTTTACACACACACCCTGGTAATTGCCATGCTACCACACTAGATAACTTTTAAATTGAAACCTTTTACTAATTGATACTTAAACTGGTACTATTGCCTTTAATTCCTTAAAAATGAAACCGTAGTATTGCTATTCATGTGCATGAACTTCATCATATTAATTGTTCATGCTTAATACATTAATCACACATCGCAACTTGATTATTGATAGCATACACATTCATTATCATTGATATATGCACTTATGAGGATTTCTTGAGATTTTATGATATTGCTGGATTTCGGGGGAAAGCCGCAAAATTTCTAAACTTATTATATTTTTAAAATATGTAAATTGCGGTTTTCTAGTGATGTAAGTGTCGTCCACCATGAGTTTGCTGTGGATTTGGAAATCCGTGTCGAGGAGTGGAGGAACCGGCACGGGTACATGGTGGGCCCGGTAAGGTACCCCGGGGCAAGAGGAATGTGGTGATGACGTTGAGCCTGGCAGGGGACGGATTACCTACCGGTGACTTCATTGGGCACGGCGGATATCCAGAGGATACCGACCGGGGCCGCGAGAGGATGAGATATTGATATTGAGATGGGTCAGCCGGATGGCTGAGGCCAGAGACACTTTGACATGGATTTATGAGATTTGAGACAGCTTTTGGGTGTCGTTGCTGGACACCGATTTTCGTCGATTCATTGACATTATGCTGGCATTCTAAAAGAGTTTCAAAAACAAAAAGAGATAAAATATTTCCTATATATACCTATTGAGACCTCAGATATTCATGTTGCATACATATTAGCACACTGATATGATATACACACCTGCTAGTGCATCCAGTCATACCTGTATTTTAGATGCTAGGATGCTTGTGTGCATGCATACGATAGCCTTTGCAGATGTTATTTATTACTCACGAGTTGGCAACTCACCCCCGTTGTGCCACAGTCTTTTGCAGGTCCGCTCCGTCAGTTCAGTAGCGGCGGGCGCACTTGTCTTTTGCCTCTTTTGCCTGAGCTCGAGTTTTGCTCATAAGTGGGTTATGTTATTATTTTGTACCACTTGTATATTCTTTGTATCTAGTGTACTCCATCTACTGTTTCTACCAGATTATTGTATATTGACCTAGAGATGAGACAGTGAGGTTTGTGGATTTTATGCTGTATTTTGGGGTCGAACTCACTTGAGCCGACATGCTACTTTTTCATGCTTCCTTATGCTTTATTATGCTTGTTGTCATTTACATTGCGTGGGATTTGTGACCGCCTTATGGCGAAGAGCTAGCTCCCGCTTGGGGATGCCCTATTTTGTTGGATTCATGTTTATTTATGTTGTACCCATTTTGGGGGCCAATATTTACAAAGGAGACTCTGCCGAAATTTTCGGGAAAAATTGGTATTGTTTTTAAAAAAGGGGTTTTACATGACTTATTTGATAACTTGCTTTCAAATGATTGGGTTTTCTTCACTCTTTTGCTTCATTGGTTTTGTTTTCTGGGCTTTGGCTTACTTATTTTACGGACGCCTTTAGACGTTTCGTAAACTTAAGTGCCAGTCACGTTCCGTACCATGCGGGTCGTGACAAAGTTTGTATCAAAGCGATAGGTTTTACCTTTGTGAGTGTAGGATGACCCTTGGTAGATGGAGTAAGTGACTTAAGCAGGGTAACGTAGCGTGCGTATGTCCGCGGCATACTTACGATACGGTACTCCGCCTAAGTGACTTTAGGATACTTGCTTGAAAAAAAAATTCCTTCTTCAATTCAGTGTATCCTATGATCCTATTGCACTGTTCTTACTATCCGTTATCCTGTAACAGCCACTATGCCGCCGAAGGCTACGAGGGCACAGAGGGCTGCCGCCAGAGACGAGATTCGAGCTGGCTCGTCCGAGACTAGGACTGAGCAGGGTGGTATGCCTACGCCGCAGGGACAGACCGATCCACCTTCCCCAGGCCGTATGGATAGGCTTGAGACCGGTATGGAGGAGTTGCGACAGATGATGGGAGGCATGCAGGAGCTGCGTCAGATGGTAGGATCCCTAGTTGCAGCCAGTCGTACACCGAGGCCGGATGACGTACCTACTACATCACAGACGACCATGATACCTGCTCCTACTACTACCACCGTGGCCATTCCGGTTTCACTACAGGATTTCATGAGGCTGAGACCTCCAGTATTCACCGGCACCGAGACAGTGGAGGACCCACAGACGTTCCTTGACAGTTTAGCCAGGATCTGCCGTTCGCTGAGATGTTCGGATGATCGATGGGTAGAGCTTGCGAGTTTCCGACTAGAGGGTCTCGCGCAGACATGGTGGGAGTCAGTCTTGAGAGGTCGAGCTGCAGATCTACCGCCTATGACTTGGGTCGAGTTTACAGCGGTCTTTCTAGCCCGTTTCCTTCCAGAGAGCGTTCGTGACGCCAGAGCTCGTAGCTTCGAGGCCTTAGTCAAGACACCTGGGATGACGGTGTCTGAGTATGATATCCAGTTTACACAGTTATCCCGATATGCTCAGTATTTGGTGGATACCGAAGAGAAGATGGTGAAGAGGTTCGTACAGGGACTTGATGCCCAGCTATATCTTGCCATTGGTGCCCAGCACTACGACACTTATTCAGCTGCTATGGATACGGCATTGCGGATGGAGGCACGCATATCACGGACTTCGGCCGTTTCTGGGCCGAAGAGGATTCGCACCGATGTACCGTCTCAGAGACAGCGCGCCAGATTCTTTCCGAGAGATAGGCCTGGCAGAGGATTTGGGCTGGGACAGTTATATGGTTCTTATCCCCAGGGGCAGCAGCCGTCTCCAGGGTGTTTTGGGTGCGGGAGTCTGCATCATCTTGTCAGAGACTGTCCGGTGAGACGACAGGGAGCAGCGACAGTTCCGCACGTGACCCTACCACCATCACCACCCCCTCCTCAGAGAGCCCTACTTCCTACCCCAGGCGATGCTCCACGCCAGTTAGGTGCACCGAGAGGCCATGGACGCGGCGGTCCTGTTCAGAGAGGACGAGGAGGCAGAGGCCGAGGTCGAGGTCAGCCCGCTATCGATGGAGGACAGGCCCGAGTTTTTGCTTTGACACCGCAGGATGCGCAGGCATCCAATGCCGTTGTGACAGGTACCTTGCCAGTTTGTACTTTCGACGCACGGGTATTATTCGACCCAGGTTCCACACATTCGTACGTATCTACACACTTTGCACCGATGTTGGGCCGTGAGTCGTCGTCGTTAGATCGGCCGCTTGTTGTTGTTACTCCGGTAGGCGAGTCGTTTGTCGCTCGTTTTGTATTTCGTTTGTGTTCCGTTCGTATCGGGGAGAGGGATTCATCAGTTGATTTGATACTCCTCGATATGTTGGACTTTGATGTGCTTCTGGGCATGGATTGGCTAGCCACTTGTTATGCTTCGGTGGACTGCCGTGAGAAGGCAGTCAGATTTAGCTTTCCGGGAGAGCCAGTCCTTGTTATTCAGGGAGACCGCAGTGTCGCCCTTCCCAGCTTAATTTCTTCTCTTCGCGCTGGTCAGCTCTTGCGGAAGGGATGTCAGGGGTTCTTAGCGTTTGTTTGTGATACTCGAGCTGCAGAGGTTCCGTTAGACCGGGTTCCGGTAGTTTGTGAGTTCCCTGATGTTTTCCCTGATGAGCTACCTGGGCTACCGCCTGAGCGCGATGTTGAGTTCTGCATTGATTTGATTCCCGGTTCGGGGCCTATTTCTGTACCGCCTTATCGGATGGCCCCGGCAGAGCTTCGAGAGCTGAAGGATCAGTTGCAGGATTTGTTGGATAAGGGGCTTATTCGACCGAGTGTTTCTCCGTGGGGTGCTCCGGTCCTGTTTGTCAAGAAGAAGGATGGAAGTTTGCGCTTATGTATCGACTGCCGCCAGCTGAACAAAGTTACCGTTCGGAACAGATATCCGTTGCCGCGCATTGATGATTTGTTCGACCAGCTTCAGGGTGCGGGGTATTTTTCGAGGATCGACTTGCGATCAGGATACCATCAGCTGCGAGTTCGACAGGAGGATATACCGAGGACAGCTTTCCGTACACGCTATGGCCACTACGAGTTTTTGGTGATGTCGTTCGGACTCACCAACGCCCCAGCTGCATTTATGGATTTGATGAACCGTACATTCAGGCCGTATCTTGACTTGTTCATCATCGTATTTATCGCCGATATCTTGGTGTACTCCCGGAGCAGAGAGGAGCACGAGCAGCACTTGCGGATTACGTTACAGACTCTGAGGGAGCACCAGCTGTTCGCGAAGTTCTCCAAGTATGCATTCTGGCTGGACAGCGTCGGATTCTTGGGTCACGTGGTTACGAGAGACGGCATTTGTGTGGACCCGAAGAAGATTGAGGCTGTTCAGCAGTGGCCCCGATCTACATCGGTTACTGAGATCCGTAGTTTTCTAGGCTTGGCGGGCTACTACAGGCGTTTTGTTCAGGACTTCTCCCGTATAGCTGCACCGTTGACCGGTTTGACCCGGAAGGGAGTTCCTTTCGTCTGGACGGAGGAGTGCGAGCGCAGTTTTCAGCAGCTGCGGACATGTTTGACTACGGCGCCGGTATTATCTTTGCCTTCGGGATCAGGCGGATTTGTTGTCTACTGTGATGCCTCGCGAGTGGGATTAGGATGCGTATTGATGCAGCATGGCCGGGTGATCGCCTACGCTTCTCGGCAGTTGAAGAAGCATGAACAGAACTACCCCACTCATGATTTGGAGATGGCTGCAGTGGTCTTTGCACTGAAGATTTGGCGACATTACCTTTACGGCGAGTCGTGTCAGATATTCACCGATCACAAGAGCTTAAAGTACATATTTCAGCAGCGAGACCTGAACCTCAGACAGCGTCGTTGGATGGAGTTGGTGAAAGACTACGACTGCGAGATCTTATATCACCCCGGCAAGGCAAATGTGGTGGCAGATGCGTTGAGTAGGAGGCCCGGGGGTAGTCTATCCTTTTTGCGCGCAGTGCAGAGGCAGTCGTCAGCAGATTGGCAGATGTTATGCGACAGCCGAGTTGAGTTCGAGTTCACTCAGACAGGGGGACAGCTCGCGCATGTTCGTGCACGCCCACAGTTGCTTGACCGTATATATGAGGCACAGCGCAGTGACGACCGTTGCTCAGAGATCATGGCACAGATGGGACAGGGCAGATTTTCCGAGTTCGTGGTTGATGATCAGGGGATTTTACGATATGGATCTAGACTGTGCGTACCAGATGCTGATGGATTGCGGCGCGACATTCTTGAGGAGGCACACCGATCAGTGTATAGTGTCCACCCCGGTTCCACCAAGATGTACCATGATATGAGAGAGACCTACTGGTGGGACGGGATGAAAAGGGACATTGCGGAGTTCGTTTCGAGATGCCTGACTTGTCAGCAAGTCAAGGCCGAGCACCAGAGGCCCGCAGGAGAGCTACAGCCGTTACCCATTCCAGAGTGGAAATGGGAGCAGATTTCGATGGACTTCGTTGTGGGTCTACCCAGGACCAGTCGAGGGTACGACTCCATCTGGGTGATCGTGGATAGATTGACGAAAGCGGCTCACTTCCTTCCAGTGAAGACGACTTTCAGCTTCGCTCAGTATGCTCAGCTCTATATTGACGAGATCGTGCAACTACATGGCGTACCGACTTGTATCGTGTCAGATCGAGGCACTCAGTTCACCAGCCGACTTTGGCAGAGACTTCAGGAGGCTTTGGGCACTCGTTTGAGCTTCAGCACAGCGTTTCATCCGCAGACAGACGGACAGTCAGAGCGGACCATTCAGACTCTCGAGGACATGCTCAGAGCATGCGTGTTAGACTTTGGGGGTAGCTGGGACCGTCATTTACCTCTAGTGGAGTTCTCCTACAACAACAGCTTCCAGGATACTATTCAGATGGCACCTTTCGAGGCATTGTATGGGAGGAGATGCAGATCGCCCGTTTGTTGGACAGAGCTCAGTGAGAGCAGCATTTTGGGGCCGCAGCTCGTTGAGGAGATGACATCGAAGATCCAGTTGATCCGAGACCGGATGAGAGCGGCTCAGAGCAGGCAGAAATCGTATGCTGACAGGCGCCGTCGCAGATTAGAGTTCGCAGTTGGCGACCATGTTTTTCTGAGGGTCTCTCCGATGAAGGGCGTGATGCTTTTTGGGCGAAAGGGGAAGCTTAGCCCTAGATTCGTAGGTCCCTTCGAGATCCTCGAGCGTGTCGGCGCTGTTGCATATCGTTTGGCTCTTCCTCCCAGCTTTCCCGATGTTCACTCCGTCTTCCATGTTTCGATGCTCCGCAAGTACCTTCACGACCCTTCGCATGTGATTCAGCACCCGACAGTCCAGCTAGAGCGCGACCTTTCTTTTGCAGAGCAGCCGGTGGCCATCCTGGATCGGCAGGTGAAGAAGTTGAGGTCGAATATTATACCAACCGTCAAGGTCCTTTGGCGTAGCCCGAGCAGCGAGGAGGTTACCTAGGTGACCGAGGGCGAGATGAGGAAGAAGTATCCCCATCTCTTTGAAGGTACGCGTAGTTATATTTTTAAATTCGGGGACCGAATTTCTTTAAGGGGGGAAGATTGTAGCGACTTGAAAAGTCGTTTTGGTGATTTCCTGAAATTCGGTGAAAATTCGGTATTTTTCCGAAAACCGTCTTTCTCGATATTTTGCAGTTTAGGGCTAATTATACCTTAAATGGGTAGGTAATTACTTGTTTTTAGTAGCTAATGAGTTAATTATGAAATTTTGGTCATTTAAAAATTTTTCCCTATTTTTCAATTTTTTAATATTATTTTAAGCCGGTAAGAAAATACATTAAATAAGCGATAAATACAAATTTTTCCGGGCTAATTTTAATCTCTAAAATTATGATAATTATAATCTAGTGATAACATGAATTTTTAGTAATTTATTTTGATTTTTAACAAATTTTTATGTGATGAAACGAATTTATTGAATTTTGGGCTAAAACTTGCAATTTTTGAGTTGTAGGGGGCCTTTTTGCATAAAATTTCTTTTGTAAAACCCCTCTCTCTTTTTCCTCAGCCCTAGGACAGCCCCACCTTGTGTGAGACCAGAAAATTCTGATCTCTTTTCTTTAGTTGCTTTCTTGAGTGATTTAAGGGGTTTTTTGGGTTTATTTTAATTAAAATGAATAAAGTAAGGTGCATTTGACTTTGTGGACTTGACCCATGACCTTCCCCACTTGCCCACACCCTCCCCCATTCCTCCTCTGGCCGAAAATCCTGCACACCCTCTTCTTCCTCTCTTTTCTTTTCATTTTCTTCAATTTCTTCAAGAAAATACATCAAAATCCATGATTTAATTCAAAAATCCAAACAAAATCCTTAAGCTATCATTATCCTTAGCCATTCTTTCTTGGATCTTGGTGTTGAGGCCATCATTTGGAGCAAAATTTTCTTGCTTGATCCATAGATCAAGAGGTATAATTTCTATCATGTTAAATTCTTTTGTTTAAGTTCTTATGTTAGATGGTTTAGTGTTAATTTAGTGTAGTTTAATCTAGTTTCTTAGGTTTTGCTTGAAAATTTTAGCTAGGGTTTTGAAGCCATAATACTTAATTAGATTGTTTTATAGTTAATCTAGTGGTTAATTAACTAATCCATATAGTTATCTTGTTGATGTAGTTTTCAATTATGCTAATTTGATTAAATTTAGAAGTGTGAAATTGCTTTTTAGGATTTTCAAGAGATGGTTTTTGTATGGAATTGGTTTGTGAAGCTTGATTAGTGAGTGGATTAAGTTTTAGAAAGCATTATTTAATTGATTAAACCTAACTTGTTATCTAGTATTTTGCTAACCTAACCTAAGAGGTTAATTTTCTTAAGTGGGCTTTGTTGTGTTAATTTAAAGTTTCAAGTGAGGAAACTGATTGGATTTTGCTAAGTTATAAATTCAAGAATGGTTGTTTATGGAAAATAGGATTGGAATCATTGTTGTTGTGTTATAATTAGTGTTTGTAGATTGCTTGTAGTGTGGTTGGGCGATTGTGCTAGATTGTAGTCGTTTTGTCGCAAATCGGCAATTGTTGCACCGATTTTTGGAATGTGTATGCTTACTAGATTTTTATATAAATTATGTGATGGATTAATTTTGATATCTTGATGATTGTAATGGCTTGTCCTGCGACTTTTAGGATGCGTGAGTGCGGTTTTTGGGTAGTCGGGTTTTAGTTTTGCCGGGCGACCAAATCGGCGTTTTTCGGCAGTTTTTGCGATTTTCGCGTGTGTCCGCGCACTTTGTGCACGTTGTACCTAGCTAGCGAACTTTAGTAGTTTCGTTGGGGTTTTGCGTCGTTCTTGATATGTAACCTTATATTTGGTACTGATGTAAATTCCAGGTTCGATCGCGGAAACGTCAGACGCGGCGCGAAAGGGAAAGGCGGTGATTGGACACAGCTAGCCAGGGATCCCGGTGAGTAGATTTAACATCTACGGGGGACGATCGTTTGGATGGCGCAAGTCGCCCGATAGATTTAGTAAACTGGAAAATAGTAAATTGGATAATCACTTGTGACATTAGAATAATAATACTGGCATGATAATTGCTGCAATTAGATCAATATGTTATATCCATATACGCAAACTCAATTGTAGGACACATGCACCATTACCAGGTTTTTATATGCAGCACGAGCACTATTCATGTTTACACACACACCCTGGTAATTGCCATGCCACCACACTAGATAACTTTTAAATTGAAACCTTTTACTAATTGATACTTAAACTGGTACTATTGCCTTTAATTCCTTAAAAATGAAACCGTAGTATTGCTATTCATGTGCATGAACTTCATCATATTAATTGTTCATGCTTAATACATTAATCACACATCGCAACTTGATTATTAATAGCATACACATTCATTATCATTGATATATGCACTTATGAGGATTTCTTGAGATTTTATGATATTGCTGGATTTCGGGGGAAAGCCGCAAAATTTCTAAACTTATTATATTTTTAAAATATGTAAATTGCGGTTTTCTAGTGATGTAAGTGTCGTCCACCATGAGTTTGCTGTGGATTTGGAAATCCGTGTCGAGGAGTGGAGGAACCGGTACGGGTACATGGTGGGCCCGGTAAGGTACCCCGGGGCAAGAGGAATGTGGTGATGACGTTGAGCCTGGCAGGGGATGGATTACCTACCGGTGACTTCATTGGGCACGGCGGATATCCAGAGGATACCGACCGGGGCCGCGAGAGGATGAGATATTGATATTGAGATGGGTCAGCCGGATGGCTGAGGCCAGAGACACTTTGACATGGATTTATGAGATTTGAGACAGCTTTTGGGTGTCGTTGCTGGACACCGATTTTCGTCGATTCATTGACATTATGCTGGCATTCTAAAAGAGTTTCAAAAACAAAAAGAGATAAAATATTTCCTATATATACCTATTGAGACCTCAGATATTCATGTTGCATACATATTAGCACACTGATATGATATACACACCTGCTAGTGCATCCAGTCATACCTGTATTTTAGATGCTAGGATGCTTGTGTGCATGCATACGATAGCCTTTGCAGATGTTATTTATTACTCACGAGTTGGCAACTCACCCCCGTTGTGCCACAGTCTTTTGCAGGTCCGCTCCGTCAGTTCAGTAGCGGCGGGCGCACTTGTCTTTTGCCTCTTTTGCCTGAGCTCGAGTTTTGCTCATAGGTGGGTTATGTTATTATTTTGTACCACTTGTATATTCTTTGTATCTAGTGTACTCCATCTACTGTTTCTACCAGATTATTGTATATTGACCTAGAGATGAGACAGTGAGGTTTGTGGATTTTATGCTGTATTTTGGGGTCGAGCTCACTTGAGCCGACATGCTACTTTTTCATGCTTCCTTATGCTTTATTATGCTTGTTGTCATTTACATTGCGTGGGATTTGTGACCGCCTTATGGCGAAGAGCTAGCTCCCGCTTGGGGATGCCCTATTTTGTTGGATTCATGTTTATTTATGTTGTACCCATTTTGGGGGCCAGTATTTACAAAGGAGACTCTGCCGAAATTTTCGGGAAAAATTGATATTGTTTTTAAAAAAGGGGTTTTACATGACTTATTTGATAACTTGCTTTCAAATGATTGGGTTTTCTTCACTCTTTTGCTTCATTGGTTTTGTTTTCTGGGCTTTGGCTTACTTATTTTACGGACGCCTTTAGACGTTTCGTAAACTTAAGTGCCAGTCACGTTCCGTACCCTGCGGGTCGTGACATTATGTTTAAAAGAAGAACATTGATTTCTTATACCGTTATTACAGAAACTTCACCTTCAATATTTTTTCCTAAAAAGGTTTAGATTTTTGGGCTTTTTGGCTTACTTGAATTAGGTGGGATCCTATTGATTTCACATGATTCCAGTGCCAGTCACATGCCTTTTCCGAGTTGTGGCAAAGTTGGTATTAGAGCGTTATATTAGAGCGTTAGGTTTAATCTTGGTTCGAGTCTAAGTTTGACTATGCGGAGTCTAGGGCGTATATATATTTTGGAAACTAGGCTAAAGCTTACGGAACTTAGACTTGGCCGTGGGGGTATTAGACCCGAACTTTCGTCGTGTAGGTTGACCTTGGTTGATGGAGTAAGTAACTTAAGTAAAGTGACGTACCATGTGTATGTTCAACGGCATACTTACGATACGCTACTTCGCTTAAGTAGCCTTAAGATGTACATTTCTTACGCATTGTATTTCTATTCGTTCCTATGATCTATCCTCATCGATATCGAATTGTGATTTCCGTTACCGTAGTTACATGAGCAGAGAGAGCTGCGGGTAAAGCTGCGGTCAGAGCGAGCTCGTCAGGAACGAGGAAAGACCAGGATGTATTCCGGTGACACGAACGCGTTGATATATTGTTTTACTATGTTTTCTCGTAGAGGCAAATGTTCGAGATCTGCACCAGATGATCGGGCCATTGCTAGAGGCCAGCCAGATTGTGAAGACCTATTAAGGTACCGTCTACTCCAGATGATTGAGACATTGTTTGCCTTACGTACAGACGAGCCAACTAATGTTGAGTTTGACAAATATCGGCCCAGACCCTTGTAGCTAATGCTGCATGAGTTTACACACGGAGATTTGATAGAAGATCACTAGTCACCCTTGGATAAGACTAGGACCTTTTGTTCGTTTGGATGCTTCGATGCGAGGTCATCAAAATGGCTAGCTTCAGCTAGAAGGGAACCTCACACAGACATATTGTGAGTTGATTAAGAAAAGACTGGCGAAAGAGCATTACTCCGATGACTTGGACGAGTTCCCGAGGACGTGAATGGCCATATGCCTTCTGCAGGATATTAGAGATGCCAAGTTCATAGCTTCGGAAGAGACTCTGGATATGACAATAGTTAATTAGAGCACAGTCCACACAGCTACTAAGAGATGATTCCGAATTGGTCCATATTGAAGGGAAGCAGAGTAAGAAGTTCGTGCGAGATTTTAATGAGTTGA
This sequence comes from Agapanthus africanus, assembly GCA_030015575.1. NCBI lineage: Eukaryota > Viridiplantae > Streptophyta > Magnoliopsida > Asparagales > Amaryllidaceae > Agapanthus > Agapanthus africanus. Next base: position 422,122,549 of record CM057344.1, read on the forward strand.
CGTTCCACTCTGTTGATGCCAGAGACATGATACGCACGTAGAGGCATTGGACACGGGCATATTTTCAAGAGGAAAATCATGATGAGAAATACAACTGTCTCGGAACGAGAAACGGATTATGTAAAGAGTGCCAACTTCCAGGCAGTCCTGCAGAGATGTGATGGGAAGAGACCCTGACACGATATTTCGGGAGTACTTAACGATAAAGACTTGGGCCAGGACCGAGTGTTTCGCGTACACTCAGTGGGCCAAACATTGCAATCATTGACATGATACGATACGAGTGACCATGTTAATTGGTCAGGAGATTTTCAGAGAAACGCCAGAACAGGACTGTTTCCGTTATTACTCCGAATCGGGTTGTCGAGCCGAGGAGTCATGTAACTAGTAATCCATAAGGAGAAATGAGGATCTAAGAGCAGATTACGCTTGACTGTAGGCAGGAGGCAAGTAGATATTCTTGCTCTGCTACCCCTGCCAGCCTTGGATGCACCGGAACCTTTCGACATTAAAGGAGGGGCACCTCGACGGCAGTTACTTTGAATTGCGCCCTGGTGATTCAGATGTCACGTTTTCATCGTTTTGATTTTGGTATTCTGATGATTTAATTTCATGATTGATGTTTCCTGTGTTCACCACAGTTGCACTTGATTTGTATTTTCAGGTTTCAGTGGTACTGATTTTCGTTTTGTTGGTACCCATTGCACTTGATTTTGATTTCGTACATTCCGATAGATTTGATTTGATTTCGTGCATATAGCATGCGCATGATTTTGACTTACGCATTTGGTGTAGTTTACACCCACTTCATGTTAGATATGTATGCCCTGGAGGCCTGTATTGTATAGGATGCTAGGCATGTATATGTACAAAAACAGTCTTTGCTCGAAATGATAGTATGCTATCTGGTTTATCTTCATCTTAACGCGTGATGTGTTGTTTTTCATATCTTATATACATGTTGATGAAGCCCTTAGGATTATGCTTGACTACCAGGATTATGATGTAGATCACACTAGTGGGGCCTGGGCAGTCTAAAAGCATATCCTTTAATAGTTCCTAGTCGAAGGTATATCGAGACAGGGCATCGATATTACAAGAGTAGACTAGTGTGTACTTTTCATGACCCTAGGGGCAATGGTTGAACCCACAACCATTAGTGTTTGACATCAAAGATTGTACATAGGTGCTCATTGGAGAATGGGTACACCGAACAGGACTAGCCGAGAACTCCTAAATGGTATATATACCTATTGTCAGATACCAGTTCTCTGGTGACACTTGTACAGGTTAGCCTGTAGGCCCGAGATCATCATAGTGTCTTGTGTGATTCCCACTGTGCTTTGATTTCCTCCCTACTACGGCTCTGCTGAGTCGTGCAAATAGGTGGATTTTGGGTACAGTCCCGAATCACTTGGAGGAGGTGAGCGATAGGAGGCGTTTCGTCTCTCCGGTATACGGAGTTGATGTCGGGCTGTGCTTGATCGGTCATAACAGCAAATCCCTAGTCAGGGTTGTCGAGATTTACTGATAATAGTTATCAGTAGTTTCTCGAACAGTTATGTACCATAAATCAGCATGACTTATAAAGTTACCGGGGTCTGACATTTACCACCCCAAGATTTCATATGCGACGTATCAGATGAAGAGACCGGACTATACAGTAATTGTTGCTTACAGTCTCGTTAGGGTTGGGATGAGTTCGCTCATCGGCCACCTTTTCGTCAAGTACCTAGGTAGCCGTTACGCACAGTTACTGCCGCTGACGTGCTTATGGTTAAACCCACTGCCAGCGAACTGTCGAGTCATTAGAGTCCCACACAGAGGGTTCCCTGGTTCAGCAAAAAGATGTAGAGGTCGTAAGTTGTTACGGCATGGTTTCGATCATGTTCGTGTACTGGCTACAGGAATAATGATCGGAAGGATAATACTGGTAGGCTTTGGTTTAAGCCAGATACCGGTATTATATTTTTAGATTATTTGTATTCGTATTTTTTGGAATACGAATACGGGTATACTTATACGGTATACGGTGAGGGGTATTCTTGTAATTGTACAAGAGCGCCTTCTAGAATGAGACACCTCATAATAGGATTTTTATTTTGTGAAAATAAAAATATGAGGTGGAATTTGGAGAATTGTCAAAGCATGGATGAAGGAATGGCTCATTGTATTTTTTATTCGTTTGGGATTACTATTGAAGTATGGTGCATTATTTTGGAGATAAAATAATACACACTTCAATAATTTCCATGAGCCATATCTTTTTCTGTATGCTTCATTTCTCTTATTATCACATTCATCTTCTCTCTCCAAGTTATCTCCTTCTTCAACCTCTAAAGCTTTACCCTTCACATGAGTTGTGAATCAAAAGCTCAAGAAATAAAATAATCCACCAGTTCATCTCTACATCATCTAAGTAGTCATTTCTAGCACACTTGACTTCTTAGTTAACTCTTGTGAAAAGTTTGAAGCTTGTTTCAAAGCTCTCGGGTGGATCATCTACGTCATAAAGGTGACCGAAGATCGAGGTCGTTGCAACCATCCAAGGAGCCTAGGAGTCGCATCCAAACGAAGCCCCGAATGACCGATTCATTAGGTATAACCCTTTATCATAGTAGATAACAACTCTAGATAGGGTTTCTAGTTATGGTTTAGCACAAGATCTAAAGTTTAAGAGTGGGTGTTACATGCAAGAAAATTTTCGTTCGCCACTTTCGCCTCTTGACAAGTGTTGTGAGGGTGTGCAACATCCACTAATATGGTATCAAAGCCTAACTAAACCATAACTAGTTGTTTAGACGACGTTTAAAGCTTCGAATACCAAACAACTCCAAAACCGTAAACTAAAAACCCAGCTCTATGGAAAGTTTTTAAAAGTGTTTTAATTTTTTTTTAAACATCGTAGAATATTTGTTATGAGATAACTAGACAACCCTAGAAAAATGATCGCAAACCACCAAAATCTCACCGGCGAGATCATGGATTTTCCCGGCGTCGCAGGATGAACGGTGTAGTTTGGGCTTGATTTTTTTGGGTTCTCTGTACTCTGGTTTTTTGGATTTATGGTATTGTTTGATTATTTCCAGATTACATGTGATGTAACCTAAGTGTTAGGGGTAATCGGAGTGTTTCGAAATCGAATTTTTAACGTCGTTTATCTGCTTTTCAGTTTGATATGTATTTGAAACGTCCACTAATTGTTATACGACGATCAGTAGGGGTTGTACATATCTACATCATGTGATGGTATGTGTATATGAATATGTTGGATCGTCGTGGATGAATAGCCGGGGGATGTGAGAAGAGTGTTTTTCTTTTCTTTCATTCATGTAATTTGTAAAATTGATGTAATATTATTTTGCACGGCACATCCGGGTTTAGGTTGTAGCCATCAATGTATTATTTCTTTTTACTGTTTTTGCTCCTAGGATAGACCCAAGGTGGGGTGCACAAACTACGGGGTTCTCGAAGTGCCGTGTGGCCTACTCATTTTATTAAGGGAGGCAGCTTCACTTCGAGAATTTGGCAGGTAGTTTTCCGCACCCGTAGGGGTTTAGGGTAGGGTTTGGCTATTCATCACGACAGTGGAATCCATCTTTCGTTAAGAAATTGAACGAAATAAGGAATTCCTAATATATCCAATGTATGCATCTATGATCTGGAATGTTTATAAATGCGTGCGACGAATAGCTATTTATAAATGAGATATATAATAAACGTTGCATATATTTTGCATCCGCGCTAGTCCAGTCCCCAGGGCGAATGCGAATGGCATAAGCATACGTTCTATTTATTTTTGTTTCTTTTCTGTGATGTTTAGGAAATGTAAATGATGGGAAAACATTAATATGATTAATGTTAAGGAAAAGAAACCTACAGATGTTGTAGAATCAAACTTTTTAAAAGGAGCAACACTAGTTTTTGCTTTGTATAGCAACTCGAGATCCCTTCCCCGGGAGTGTCCCCTTTAGAGAAACTAGAAAATGTTACAAAGCACTCGATTTGTTTTTGTAGTTGATCGAATTTTTGCTTTGCATCGAGGTATTCCTTTATGATGATCCAGCACCTCATTCGATGAGGAAAGAGCCGAGATCCCTTCACCGGGAGTAACCACTTTAGAAAAATTAGAAATATGCTATAAAACCATTCGATTTTTAAAACTGAAGCTTAAACCACTCCTCTCACTCGATTCTATAATGATATCAAGTTCAAAACGTTAAGGTTTTCATCAAAACCATCCATTGCCCTCCGCCATTTTAGGAAGCAGAGTACTTTGTATTCGTACCACATTTGTTAACCATAGTTAAGGCGTGGTGTACGATAGCTATGTGATGTCTTCCTACAAAGTATATGATGCGATCGATTAGGACATTCGTATGACTTTGTTGACCATTAGTAAGGGTCATACGGGTGGGTCTAAATCAATCAAGAAATGGCAGGTAGAACTTGACTATTGTTTATGATTTGTTGACCATAGTTAAGGTCATAAGACACTATGGGTAAAACCCATATCGGGAATTTCAAGAGTTGAAATTTGCAATGAGATTGCATACCTTCTATTTGATAATTGGATCCCGATCCCACTGTTAGTAAAAGTTACTCCCGGGAGAGTTTTGCACGTTACAATTAGCTAATCCAGTAGGTGTCTAGAAAGATGTCAACGGGATTATGCCTCTAGAGAAACGAGGTTTACTTTAATTAGGTCCGTGTGAAAGCACGAGGAACCTCTCTCTGAATACCAACACTAGCCTGGCCGACCGGTTAGCGAACTTGTAGATTGCAATTAATCCTGGCTAATTTTCTTTTTTAAGGTTTGGAGGAAAATTTGATAAAATACGGTAGGAGACATCGATTAGATAAGATTAATAATCAATCTAATCTTGCAGGAGCAATCGCTGAGTGTCTTCTTTTCTCTCTGTTAGTTATATGTATGCCCTAGAGGCTATTAATGTACATACGATGTATATTGTAGTGGATGCTTGGACATATATAGGGAGGACTTTCTTGCTCGACATGATAGTATGCTATCTGGTTGCTCTTTATCTTAACATGTACACTTATTGTATCTCTGTTACATGTTGCTAACGACCTTATGATGAGTACTTGACTACCTTGATTATGATGCAGATCATACTAGTGGGGACAGAGTAGTCGGTAAGTACATCCTTTAAATGTTCCCAGTCATAGGTGTATCGAGACAGGGCATCGATATATCAGAGTAGACAATCGTGTAGCTTCTCAACGTATGTAGATAGGCGATGGATGATCCTATATCCATTGGTGTTTGGCATCAGAGATGGTATGCGGGTGCTCAGTGGAGACTGGGTACACTGAACGGACTCACCGAGAACTCCTAGATGGTATTATACCTATTGTCATATAGCAGTTCTCTGGTGACACTGGTACAGGTTAGTCTGTAGACCCGAGATAGTCATAGAATCATGTGTGATTCCCACTGTGCTTTGATTTCCACCTTACCACGTTCAAGAGAACGTGCAAAAAGGTGGATTTTGGGTACAATCCCGAATCACATGGAGGCAATGAGCGATAGGAAGGGTTTCGTCTCTCCCGGTATTGGGGGTTGATGTTGTGCTGTGCTCAATTCGCTATAACAAGAAGTCCCTGGCCAAGGCTACATCAGAGATATACTGGTAAGTGTTATCAGTAGTTTCTCGACCCGTTATGAGCCTCACATCGGCACGACTTATCGAGTTATAGGGGTCTGACGTTTACCACCCCTAGAAGAGATATGCGACATATCAGACGAAGAGACCGGACTGTACGGTAGTGTTACTGATTGGATTCGCAGGAGTATGAGCAGGCATGCTTGTTGATCTTTTGATCGGTCAATACCCGGGTGGCCGTTACGTTTAGCAGACCGCTTATGGCTTGTGGGTGTTTGATATGATTATCACCTACTGCCGGCGTATTGACGAGTCTTTAGAGTCCTACACAGAGGTTTCCTGGCTCAAGCGAAACGGAGTAGGAGCACATATGTGGTATGTGCGGGACCGAGATTAATACGATATGTGATACCGTATTCTATTCTCGCGATTTGTGACATCGGTCGGTTATATGTGATATAGCCGGGTTATCGGATCAAGTGTTGATTCGATAAGTTGTTACATATGATATTAGTCAGTTATATGTGATGTAGCCGGATTATTAAATCAAGAGTTGATTTGATAATCTAATGTATAATTATATATTTGATATATTAATTTACATTAACTAGCAAGTTCACTTAAGATTTCTTTTCTCATTTATTGTGCACATTGTATATATGTGAAATGTATATTTGTGTACATGTTTGTGTCATGTTTGATGATACATGCAAGAAGGGTGTATGAGACACACACATGCTTATGATAATTATTAGGGTTTTTATTTATTTTGGTAATTACAAAATGGTGGCATTTTTTCATGGCTAATAGCTTGTAGAAGCTTGTAGTGCTCATTGACCAAGTCCACTCTTTTGTTTTGCCAAAAATATTTATTAAACAAACCAATTATCCTTACCCATGCTTGCCATTATCCTTTGGATAATTGTCATGAGAGTTTTCTTCTTCTTCCTCCTCAAAGTTTCTAGCATCAATGGAGATGATGGAAAATGAGTGAGAAAATCATTTCGAAAGTGAGAAAAATTCCTACTTCATCATCCTCTACTACTTGCCATTTAGTATAAGGTGTTTGCTTCACTAATTATACAATTAGTGAAGAGGTAGCTTAGGTTAGTGTCTCCTCGACGTAGATCATCTTCGGCCTCGATGACTTCGTTGTAAGAATGTTCATTTATTCTTGGGAAGCTCTCTAGAGTCCGGAAGTTCATGATCGCAGCGAAGGGACTACTACACGGAGCTATTGAAGTGAAGGACCGGTCTACAAAGCTTCTATTCCTTGCTCACTTCTTATGCAAAGTTGTTTGTGTTAGTGTATATGCCCTAGAGGCCATTACTGTATCATACTAGTTTTATATTACTTAATGGAAGCTTGGGATATTCACCTTGTATTGACAATCTTGCTCAAAATAGTAGTATGCTACTTGGTTTGTTTCTACTTTAATGTGTACATGTGTTTATTTTAGTATATCACCTATACATATTAGTAGAGCCCTTAGTATCTTTGCTTGATTACCAGCGTTGTGATGGCAGTCACACTCGTGGGGGCTGGGTAATCCACAAGCACATCCTTATGCAGGTCCCTAGTCGTAGTGTAAGCCCGCGGGGGCGCCCCGGCCGTCGATCCGACGCCGGAAACGCGGAAAACAAAAACTTTGCGAACTTTGCAAAACGGCACCGCCGCGGACTTTTCACCCGGATCGGGCCATTAACCTAGCTAGCTAGCAAAAAGAAAAGAGTAGAGATGCTATACCAAACGATCCGTGTCCTTCGGTCTTCGTCTCCGCTCCGATCTCCCGCGGAATCTCCGTCACCTCCTCGCTCGTCGGAAAGGGCACCACGTAGCCGGAATCTTTTACGGGCTCCCGCCTCTTGACCGAGGCAACTCGGGCGCGAAGTTGGCTAGCCGACGCGTCCAAGGCTTGCTATAGAATAGTGTAGTGAGTTGTCTCTTTAGGGTTTATGGAAGTTGCCTTGATGGAGGGATTTGAGGAGGAGAATGAATGAATGAAGCTTGGGATTATTACAAAAACTCAAAGCATGAAATGAGATGAAGAATATATATCACATATATCAACCTCTCTCTCTCCCTCCTCACCAAAATGGCCGGCCCACTAAGAATAAGAATGGATTGGAGAGAGAAAAACAATATGAGAAAGAATATATCAAAAGATAATACAAACCTCACAAATCAATCCTTTTTTCACTCATCTCAAATGAAAAGCAATGGAATGGACCAAAAGGGAATCTCATGATGAAGAGGATAATCATGAAGCCACACTTATGCAAAGAAACCCCTCACAAAATGTTAATTGCAAACTTGCAATTAACACCCTCCATCACAAAGCCCGGCCGAGAAGGAATGAAAGAAAACCGGCCGGAACGGAATGCAAACTGGCAACTTCAGAAAACCGATCCCATAATAAATTACAGGAAAACCCCGCTACTGCAAATACATGCCCGCATTTGTATTCCCACTGAACACAAATGCAAAGAGACAAAACTACACTATCTAATACTAGGATCCGGCTTAAGCCAAAGCCGGGTAGTAAAATCTGTCCGATCACGATCCGTGCAATACCGCACGTATCTGATCGAACCCTGCCATATCTCCATACGGCCTCTACAGCGTTTCGCCCGAAACTTGAGTAACTGAAACTGAGTGTGGTGGACTCTAAAGACTCGTCAATACCTTGGCTGTGGATTTAACCACTAGCACGTCAGAGGTATAAGCCAATACGTGACGGGCCACCAGGTATTGACCAAATGGGACGTCGATGAGGAAGCTCACCCCGACACCCAACTGAGCCTGTCAGTGACAATATCCGTACAGTCCGGTCCGTTCGTCTATAAGTATCGCATGGCGGGCCTAGGGGGTTGGTAAAAGTCAGACCCCCAAAAGCGGTACAAGTCGTGTCGGAGCGTAGCCCAGAACGCCCTGAGATACTACTGGAATACCTACCAGTAAATCTCCTGCCTCGGCCGAGGGCTTTGCGTAATGGCTCTCCTAGACACAGCGCGACCTCACCCCCAATACCGGGAGAGACGAACCCCTGCAGATCCGCTCACTGCCTCCATGTGGCTCGGGACTGTACCCAACTAAAACCTGTTTGCACGACTCCTTTGAGCCGTGGTAGGGTAGTAATCAAAGCACAGTGGGAACTCACACGAGACAAATGACGATCTCAGGTCGATGAACTAACCTGTACACATGTCACCAGGGAACTGCTATCTGACATCTGGTATAAGACCAACTAGCAGGTTCCCGGCGAGTCCTGTCCGGTGTACTCATAACCCAATGAGCACCTGTATACATCTTAGGTGAACCAACTGACACCAGTGGCTTGTGAGACCGGCCACCGCCCCTCGTCGGGGTCTCGACTGTATACACTAGTCTACTCTGGAGAAACGATGCCCTGTCTCGAATCTCCCACGACTAGGGACCTTTTAAGGATATGCTTGTAGACCCCCAGCTCCCACTTATATGATCGCCCTCATACTGCTGGTGGTCAAGCAAGAATCCAAGGGGCTTTATCAACGTGTAATAGCGACTCGAAAGGTCACCTAAAGCAGTACACGATGATAAAGATAAACCAGATAGCATACTATCATCTCGAGTAAGACTGTCCTATCGGGATAGGTCCTCCCCTCAATCATTGCAATCACGTGCCTGTGATCCAATAATTGACTCTGAGGGCACTATCTCCAACAATCTCCCACTTGCACTCGAGGCTAATTATTGCGATGTCGCATACTCACAGCCCGTGTGATACCGAACACCCAACTCCTCTACTAGTCAGTCTCACAAAGCTCGTTTGCGAGACTATTGCGTTCGAGGAATAGCCTCAGTGAGTGGATCCGCTTTGATGTTTCTTGCTATGTCTCTCTAAATCTCAAGTTCGCGGAGAAAGCCATCTCCCGAAATGAGCAATACCTGTCTTAGAATGTCTGGATGTCTGATGGGACCCAGCTCATAAATGAACTCCAAATCCAAACTTCTTAGACTGTATCGACAACTGAACTTAATCAGTGTCCTGCGCCATGCCTTCCCTCAGTTTCCACCTGGACCACCTGTCCAAAATACTGCCCCTCGTTAGAGGGAAAACTATAACTCTGACAGCCACTCTGCCATCCAGGTCACCTTGGAAGCCTGGAATGATAACCGTCTCCTAAAGGAGGCTGCCGTTATCAATTCCTTAGAACATTAACTTATGTTCTAAAACTGCTTCCGATTGTTTCTCCAGGATTGGATCAATATCAACTTATTGCACCTACTGCAAGAACAACATCTGGTGTGGTACTTGACATCTCATGATTGACTCAATTGCCTAAGCAAGTGATCTGTCAATCATGCGTATCCCTCTCCCCTTTAGTCTGCAAGACACCTTTAGAGAGGGTGACTCCATTACCTGCCGGTACACTACCGTGCCAGGAGTCGTCTATTCTAAATACTCATAGAATGCTGTCAAAGTACCCAGATTGGGAAACCACCCAAATCTAGATCTAAAACTATAGATCTAGTAACCAGAATGTCCGATATAATATCCAAATCCTATATGGAGAAACTACTGTGTGACGACCAAAGTATAACCGATCGTAGTATAGGAATATCACTTCCTACTCTGTGTATGTCATCAAATACCAGGACATCACACCCTACTACCTTCTTAACAGATCCATCCCTTATTCTGATGAAGTCAAACCTCTGACTGTCACATCAGAAATAGATGATCTATCTCCGCTATATCTGCTCTAGTCTATAAATAGACATAAGCTTGATATCCACCAATGCTTCCGCTGCTCCCACTGACTACGACAACCCTCTGGCAGAGTCATATACACGTACGCTTCTAAAGCAAGTTTAGAACGACGCTATACTCATCCTCCCGCCGGGTCTCGCAACCTGGAACAACAGCAATGGCAAGTATGGGTAAACAAGAACCTCTCTGCCACCGTCCTTGAGCATACCGAAGTACCTCTCGGGTGCCTGAGGTTACCCACCTTCTCTGCGGAGTGGCCAATGGAATGTCAAACCAGATTGAATCTTTAGGTTCTTATGAAATCTTCAGTAATCGTTTGTGGTTCTGGAATCACTTCCAGTTCTACCATACTCCCACTACTGTTTTCTGAAAAATCCATTTTTGATAAAACTGTGGCGAGTCAAGAACAATATCACTATTGATCTTCCAGATGGTAGAAAATCAACCCTCGTCATAGCCCGGGTCAACCCACAAACAGCCACTACTGAAACGTGCCTTGAGTTGTCCAGTGTCTGGTTTTAAGCATAAGCCGGACAACTCCCCGTATCTTAACAATGTCAAGATATGAACTGTTCTATATCCAAGAACCAGAGGCACTGATTTAATTGAACCAGATTCAAATCATGCAGCTGTCTCCAGTGCATGTCAACTAAATGGAAGAGAGGCCGATCGGCGTTACTCAACTTAGGAGTACTTCCAATTATGAGTAACCTGAAAGAGAAGCTAGTTCTCTTAATCATTACTATCAACTGAATACCATTCACAAGTATCTACATCTTCGATCTCCTTGAAGAATCCCGATACTTGCAACACTTGGTTCTCTACTTTACTCTTATACCTATAACTCCTCAAAACTTAGACCCTGTGTTTCTACGAACACATGTCTAAGAACTAGAGAAGTTAAAAGTAAACAGAATATAGTACGAGGACCAACCCCTCTGTCCTAATGGACACTGGACAATATACAATACTCTGTATAAGTCCCCTGAGTCTGGTGACTCATTCACTGTGTGTCGTAGGTTGAAAACTGTACTTTTGGTTAAGAAGAACACCGTTGTTCAATGCTCCTTACCTAAACAACCACTGGTATAGGTAAATGTCATAGACATAATTTCAGAAAGGTATATCTCACTCTATAAAAATAGACGTACAGATATATCAATTTGAAATTGGTGCATAACAACGGATATTCAAAACCAAATATTTGCCGACCGGCAAACAACCCAGGTGACTTCCTCAAATATCACCGATTACAACGAATCCCGATATAATGAGGATGGTCACCTAATTCCCAATAACTTACTCCCACTCATCATCTGTAAAACCATACAGACGTGAGATTCATACCTGGTAAATACATACCCTGGAGTAAGTGTCTAATCGGGAAATCAGTTTTCTATTAATAATACACAGTGAAACTGAAACATTGAAATGTTTCGATGGGGTATCCTGGTATTCTTAGTAATGCCTCTTCCATTATCCAGATTCACAACTATAACTGTGTAATTCTTTGCCACCTCTCCAAATCCCTTTATATGTCTTTAGTCATTACCTTCTGTACACCCCTTTAGGCCAAATGGTTTTCTTCCTTTCCTACCGTTCGGCACCAGCCTATGGTTTGGAAGAAGACTATCCAAAAAGCATAATGGGTGTACTGTCCTAATCCGAGGAGCACTCGCAATGCGAGAGAAGGTGAGGATAAAAGACAACCGAATGTACTTAATTCATAGGTGATTTAGGATTGACAAAGAAGTACATGGTTTGGTCGTGAATAGCAGTCGCAATTTACTTTGCCCTCTTACTAATCCCTTGCTTTGTCTGAACTTAATACCTTCTGTACACCGTTTAGGCTAATTGGCTTTCTTCATTCCCTACCGGTCGGCACCAGCCTAAGGTTTGGAAGAGGACTGTCCAATTTGCGTAATAGGTGTACTACTCCTAAACCAAGGAGTACTCGCAACCTGAGAGAAGGTAAAAGGTAAAGACAACTGAATAGTATTATTCGTTTTCTCCAGAACCTGAAACCATCCTCGAATAAATTCCTTCGAGTTCGTATATAACCATACGATGGTTTTGTCCAATGGAAGTGGACGTTCGTAGTAATACGGGGTGTCCCGGAGAAAAGAGTAAAAGTAGGAGTGGCAAAGAGGTCTGCAACTCTGACAATCCAAAAGCCAGTGTTAAGAAGGTTCGGTCAACTTGGTCACTGAGTCATAGTCTAGGGTCGGGTCAATGGTCGCTGCCAGAGAGAGAGAGAAAAGAAACACTCAGCGTGCACTCTAACCTAGATCAGAATGGTTATCACTTTATCTAATCTGGAAACCTCCCACTGTAACGTCAAATTCTTCCCCAAACCTGAAAGAAGAATTAGCCGGGAATGCCCGAGGAGTAAACCAACTCATCAGTGGGAATCGGGATCCAACTATCATCGCATGATAACGTGACGGAATCCGCTCACGGTATCACACTCCAGAAGGTATGCGCATATCTGGCAAGTTTCAGTTCTTTTGAAACTCCCGATGTGGATTTTTGCCCCATGCTCTTATGACCTTGGCGTGAGGTCAAAATATCATAAGTCACATGTCAAGTTCTACCCGTCATTATCCTGGTTAATTTGAATCCACCCGTACATACCCTTGACGTAGGCCAAAATAGTAGTACGACTGTCCCAAACCAACGCATCTATCTATGCAACAGATAAATACCCGGCAGCTACCAATCACTATGCCTTGGCGTGAGGTCAAAATACATAGCTTGAATACTACCGAATATTTAGCTGAAATGACGGAGGGCTACGAATGGTTTCTGGCGAAAACCTTTAACGTAAAGAACTTGATATCGTTGAAGGAACGGATAGCTTTTTAGAAAATATAGTGACGAAAACCTTTACTAAAGAGGTCACTCCCGGTGAAGGGATCTCGGCTCTTTCCCCGTAGAATGAGGTGCAGGATATTCCAACTGAATATCACGATGCAAAGCAAAAGTAATCGGCTATAGTGAAGTTAATGCCCTGACGCAAACTTCTGTCCAAGGGGTCACTCCCGGTGAAGGGATCTCGGCCCTTGCCTCGTCGACTGAGGAGCAGGATATTCCAAATGAATACCACGATGCAAAACAAAAGTGAACGTCCTTGCAATAACAGCTTTTTGAAAAAAAATGTTCCAACAACATCAGAATAGGTTTGTTTAAACTTGCATTGATCCGAATCAATGCAGTCCCATCAAAGGATCACACCAAAAAGAACGAAAATATACTGATGTACGTATATGCCATCCGCATTCGCCACTGGGTCCCGTCATCACTCGTTAGGTTAGCTAACTAACGACAGAGCGGGGACAGGACTAGCGCGGATGAAAAACATATACAACATCTACTAATATATATATAATATATAGTATTTCGCTCAAGGCGTGAATAGAATGCAACAACACAGAAATGTATAGCAACACAGAACAATACAGATATCTGGAAACCCCGGGTTTCACAGAGCCGCTGCTGAAACCCGACGTTCCCCTGGTCGTGTGGATAGCCTGTGCAATAAAATCCTAGACCCCTACGGGCGCGGCAAGTCACCCGCCAAAACCTGAAGCGAGGCAGCCCCCTTCAGCTCCGTGAATGGACCACCCAGCACTCCACGGAATCCGGCAACTTGGGCACCCCTCCTGGGTCAACCTGTACCCCCTACGAGTGCGGCGAATAGCCCGCCAATCCTAGAGTGAAGCCCCCTCCGTCTCAATGCCATGAGATGCGGGCTTGTTGCCCTCTAGAACCCGGCTATCCGTGCACCCCTCCGCGGGGTAATCCTAGTACAGAAAGTAAAATATACATACACCGGGTACATCGACCGCAACCAGGCCGTGCCCCAAAAGAATAATACAAACAGGCAGTGACGGCAGTCCACATGTCGGACGCTCGCCCCGCAATAACAAATGTACATAATACAACAAAACTGTACTAGCATTGCATCCAGGCTATCCCCCACGACCGATCCGCAACATCACAGCATAAACATAGAACATCAACGTGAAAGTCACGTTCGCAAATCCGTCTAACCGGGCTATAGCAGTTAGACCGGATTTACCGATCGAGTGACATTCACGGTCGCAGAAAATAATGTAAATACTGTGAAATAATGTGTTTAAAATTTTCCGATCAATCAAACAATTAACAAGTGGGCCCCAAAGAAAACTGTAGCACTCACAGAAACAATTGGCCCAACTTTAATATTCCAAAGCCCATATTTTAAGCCCAGAAAGCCTCTGTAAAAAAATGGTGAAGTGAAGTGAATAGTGCGCGGCGGAAGGGCCGCACAAAGGGGGTTTTCGCGGCGGTTCCGCGCTCCAACTGTGGAGTCACTTCATCGAATTTTTACAGAGCTCTTAGATTTTCCAGTACATCAATATTTTACAACCTGAAAAATTTTTCGAGACCAAAATATTTCAACAGAAACTGATGTGAACAAAAAATACGGTTTTTGGAAATTTTGGTCGATCGGAAATGCAAACACATCAAACGAAGCTAGGTAAGGTTAATGGCGTGGCTCTGATACCATTGTAAGCCCGCGGGGGCGCCCCGGCCGTCGATCCGACGCCGGAAACGCGGAAAACAAAAACTTTGCGAACTTTGCAAAACGGCACCGCCGCGGACTTTTCACCCGGATCGGGCCATTAACCTAGCTAGCTAGCAAAAAGAAAAGAGTAGAGATGCTATACCAAACGATCCGTGTCCTTCGGTCTTCGTCTCCGCTCCGATCTCCCGCGGAATCTCCGTCACCTCCTCGCTCGTCGGAAAGGGCACCACGTAGCCGGAATCTTTTACGGGCTCCCGCCTCTTGACCGAGGCAACTCGGGCGCGAAGTTGGCTAGCCGACGCGTCCAAGGCTTGCTATAGAATAGTGTAGTGAGTTGTCTCTTTAGGGTTTATGGAAGTTGCCTTGATGGAGGGATTTGAGGAGGAGAATGAATGAATGAAGCTTGGGATTATTACAAAAACTCAAAGCATGAAATGAGATGAAGAATATATATCACATATATCAACCTCTCTCTCTCCCTCCTCACCAAAATGGCCGGCCCACTAAGAATAAGAATGGATTGGAGAGAGAAAAACAATATGAGAAAGAATATATCAAAAGATAATACAAACCTCACAAATCAATCCTTTTTTCACTCATCTCAAATGAAAAGCAATGGAATGGACCAAAAGGGAATCTCATGATGAAGAGGATAATCATGAAGCCACACTTATGCAAAGAAACCCCTCACAAAATGTTAATTGCAAACTTGCAATTAACACCCTCCATCACAAAGCCCGGCCGAGAAGGAATGAAAGAAAACCGGCCGGAACGGAATGCAAACTGGCAACTTCAGAAAACCGATCCCATAATAAATTACAGGAAAACCCCTCTACTGCAAATACATGCCCGCATTTGTATTCCCACTGAACACAAATGCAAAGAGACAAAACTACACTATCTAATACTAGGATCCGGCTTAAGCCAAAGCCGGGTAGTAAAATCTGTCCGATCACGATCCGTGCAATACCGCACGTATCTGATCGAACCCTGCCATATCTCCATACGGCCTCTACAGCGTTTCGCCCGAAACTTGAGTAACTGAAACTGAGTGTGGTGGACTCTAAAGACTCGTCAATACCTTGGCTGTGGATTTAACCACTAGCACGTCAGAGGTATAAGCCAATACGTGACGGGCCACCAGGTATTGACCAAATGGGACGTCGATGAGGAAGCTCACCCCGACACCCAACTGAGCCTGTCAGTGACAATATCCGTACAGTCCGGTCCGTTCGTCTATAAGTATCGCATGGCGGGCCTAGGGGGTTGGTAAAAGTCAGACCCCCAAAAGCGGTACAAGTCGTGTCGGAGCGTAGCCCAGAACGCCCTGAGATACTACTGGAATACCTACCAGTAAATCTCCTGCCTCGGCCGAGGGCTTTGCGTAATGGCTCTCCTAGACACAGCGCGACCTCACCCCCAATACCGGGAGAGACGAACCCCTGCAGATCCGCTCACTGCCTCCATGTGGCTCGGGACTGTACCCAACTAAAACCTGTTTGCACGACTCCTTTGAGCCGTGGTAGGGTAGTAATCAAAGCACAGTGGGAACTCACACGAGACAAATGACGATCTCAGGTCGATGAACTAACCTGTACACATGTCACCAGGGAACTGCTATCTGACATCTGGTATAAGACCAACTAGCAGGTTCCCGGCGAGTCCTGTCCGGTGTACTCATAACCCAATGAGCACCTGTATACATCTTAGGTGAACCAACTGACACCAGTGGCTTGTGAGACCGGCCACCGCCCCTCGTCGGGGTCTCGACTGTATACACTAGTCTACTCTGGAGAAACGATGCCCTGTCTCGAATCTCCCACGACTAGGGACCTTTTAATGATATGCTTGTAGACCCCCAGCTCCCACTTATATGATCGCCCTCATACTGCTGGTGGTCAAGCAAGAATCCAAGGGGCTTTATCAACGTGTAATAGCGACTCGAAAGGTCACCTAAAGCAGTACACGATGATAAAGATAAACCAGATAGCATACTATCATCTCGAGTAAGACTGTCCTATCGGGATAGGTCCTCCCCTCAATCATTGCAATCACGTGCCTGTGATCCAATAATTGACTCTGAGGGCACTATCTCCAACACGTAGGACTATCGAGACAGGGCATCGATACTCCGGAGTAGACTAGCGTGTGCGCTTCTCATCCCAGTATGGGAGACGGTCTGTCCCACAGCTGTCAGTACGTCGTACTTGAGATAGTATGCGGGTGCTCGTTAGGTTACGGGTACACTGGACAGGACTTGTCGGGAACTGCTGGTTCGTACTATACCTATCGTCAGTTGTCAGTTCCTAGGTGACATGAGTATAGCTTAGTCCGCTGACTTGACACTGTCACTTCGCCTCGAGTGTGTTCCCACTGTACTTATATTACTACCCTACCACGGCTCAAAGGAGTTGTGCAAACAGGTAATAGTTGGGTGCAGTCCCGAAGCACTTGGAGGCAGTGACGGTTAGACAGGATTCGTCTCTCCCGGTATTGGGGGTTGATATCGCGCTGTGTCTAGGAGAGCCATTACACAAAGTCCCTAGCCAGGGCAAGCGAGATATACTGGTAGGTTTCCAGTGTTATCTCAGGGTGTTCTGGGCTACACTCCGACACGACTTGTACCGCTATTAGGGGACTGACGTTTACCACCCCCTAGGCCCGCCATGCGATATTCTCAGACGAACAAACCAGACTGTACGCAGATTGTCACATTCAGGCTCGGTAGGAGTTCAGATGGGTTTCACCTCGTCAGTCTTCTTGTCGACATCTACCTGTGGGCCGTTACGCACAGCTAGTGCCACTTGCGGTCTATGGTTAAACCTACTGCCAGCGTTGTGTCGAGTCTTTAGAGTCCCACACAGAAAGCTATTCGCCTTTACGCAAAAGAGTAGAGCTCGCATGGTTTTGCAACAGGGTTCGGTCACATCCGTGCACTTGTACACGTTTAGTGTCCAGGCAGTTAACAATAGAGGGCTTTGGTTTAAGCCAGATCCTAGTGTACGTTTTGGGATTGGTTTTATCTCGGTTTGTATTCGTGTTCTTCGGAACACGGATGCGGGTGTGTTTGCACAGTTGACAGAGAGACAGAGGCAGAGGATTCTTATTTGGGTTGTTGACTGTTGACTTTTTGCTAAACCCTAATGAGAATAAGAAATATGATTAACAATAATATTAATTAAGTATTAATGTGACATGGATGTTGATGGTGGACTTTGTTGACATGTTGACTTAGTTGACCGGTTGACTAGGTTGGACTTGTTGACCTTCATCATTACAATGGCTATCATTTCATGGCAAAGACTTTTGCTTGCTTCTTTCTTTTTGCAAAATGAGTGCATGAAATGATATGGCCATTTTGACTTGATCCATCACATAATACTCAATTATTATTATTTGTTATGATGATTTTGGATTATGAGAACTTGGATGGCAAAAGTCTTGCTTATTCTTTCATTTCCTTTCTCTCTCAAGCTTGAGCTCTCCCTCTTCCTCTTGCTCTCTCTCTCTAGTTCATGGTTCATTTGTCTCATTTGTTGATAAGCAAGAACCATTGAGATAAAACCCAACACACTCCTCTACTCATCCTAGTTCACAAGGTTTGGCAAACCAAGTGTTCTAGTTTCTTCTAGTTTGAAGTGAAGCCAAAGGTAGAAGCTTTCAGGTGGATCCATTTTCGGCACAAAGAGACGACAAGTGGAGAACCATCCGGCCACCACAAGGAGACCAAGAGAAGGAGTTCAAGTTAAGGTATAACTCCTAACCGAGTAGGTAAAACTCTTGTTAGGATTGTTAGATAGTTGTTTAGCAAAGATCTGTATTTTGAGTCCATGTTACCACCAATAGAAAAATCGTTTTTCCTCATTTCCGCAAGCCCGTAAGTACCGGGAGAGGTAACGTGGACTTACAGTGGTATCAGAGCCTCGTTAAATACTATCTAACATGTTAGCAAAGTAACTAGAAGTTCAATCGGAGAAAAAGTCGCGAAACATGCACGAAAAATCAAGTTCTTTCCGATTCTGTTTTCTGTACAAAAAATAATTAATCTTACACTAAAAATCGGCTCAGGTTTTTTAGAACACACAGTAGAAAAATGGTCCATCGACTCGATCAAAGAGCCGCGGAACCGCGGCAGGAGCATGCTTCCGCCGTGGATCCGCGACCGAGTTGACTCGGCCGTGGGCGATTTTTCCTGCAGTTTGTTCATTGGGGTGTTTTTGGATTTTTACAATATGTTTTTTCTGCCCAGATTTTGCAGAAAGCAAAAATTTTTTTTGGGGCCTAAAAATCCGTATTTTGATCGAACTTCTAAAGACTTAATCTAACGGGTTTATATCTGTGATGTGGTATATGTATTGAACGTCTGCTAATCGCTATACGTCGATTAGTGGGGGTTATACATATCTATGATCTGTAATGTTGATGATATGTGTATATGAATTCATTGGATTGTCGCGGATGAATAGCCGGGGGGTTGTAAGATGAGAGTTTTCTTTTTTTTTCATTTCATGTAAATTTGTAATTGATGTAATATTATTTATATGGCCACACAACCGGGATGGGGTTGTAGCCGCCATTGTGTTATTTCATTTTCTGTTTTTGCTCCTAGGATAGACCCAAGGTGGGGTGCACAAACTACCGGGTATCTCGAAGTGCCGAGTGGCCTACTCACGGTGTTGAGGGAGGTTGCTTCGCTTCGGGTACTTGGCGGGTAGTTTGCCGCACCCGTAGGGGTCTAGGGTGGGGTCTTGGCTATTCATCACGACCGTGTAATCCGCCCTTCGTTACAGGCTCGTACGGATTGCGGATTCCTAGTATATCCAATGTGTTCATCTGTGATCTGGAATGGCTATCATTGCATGTGACGAATGTGTATATCTATATATGATATCTATTTAGGCTTTGCTTATGTTTTGCATCCGCGCTAGTCCAGCCCCCGCTCTGTCGTTAGTTAAGTAACCTAATGGGTAATGACGGGGCCCCATGGCGAATGCGGATGGCATAAGCGTACGTCATTTTTTCGTTGTTTTCTGCAATGGTAGGATTAAATGATGGGTCGCATTAAATTAATGCAAGAAAATAAACCAAAGTTGAGTCGTTGGAACACTTTCAAAACCACTCGGTTTCTTTTCAAAAACAACTTTTAAACGCGGAGCTTAAGCCACTCCTTTTAAAAGCTATCTCGTTCCATCGATTATATCAAGTTCACTACGTTCACGGTTTTGCCAAAACCATCAGTAGCCCTCCATCATTTCAGTTAAATATTCGGTAGTATTCAAGCTATGTATTTTGACCTCATGCCAAGGCATAGTGATTGGTAGCTGCCGGATATTTATCTGTTGCATAGATAGAATGCGTTGGTTTGAAACAGTCGTACTGCCATTTTGGCGTTCAAATTAACCTGGATAATGATGGGAAGAACTCGACATGTGACTTATGACATTTTGACTTCACGCCAAGGTCATAAGAGCATGGGGCAAAAATCCACATCGGGAGTTTCAAAAGAACTGAAACTTGCTAGCGCTGCATACCATTTGGAGTGTGATGATTCTGTTAGGATTCCTTCAGTTTTGTCACGCGATGATATTTGGATCCCGATCCTACTGTGAGTATATGCTACTCCTCGGGAAATTTATCACTTAACGATCAATGCTATAAACCAAGTAGGTGTCTAGAAAGGTGTTAGCGGGGCTACGCCCCCAGGGAAAAGAGGTTATTTAATTAAGGAACTTTACGAAAGCGTTGGAAAACCTCTCTCGAAGTACCGACACTAGCCTGGCTGAACGGTTAAGCATGTATTGTACAGTGAGATTGATCCTGACTAATTCTTCCTTTTTGGTTTCAGCAGGGATTCGAAAGATAGTAGGAGCCATCCTGTTTAGACAAATTAAAAACCACTCTAAACTTGCAAGAGCATCATGCTAAAGTGTTTCTTCTCTCTCTCCTAATTGCAGCGACCAAACATTATGACTGGACTTAAGTTACTACTAGATAAAAACATACTGATAGGGCCAAACTACAAAGATTGGCGCAGGAATGTCAAAATGGCAATCACTTATGACAAGTTGGGGTATCTCCTTACCACCAAAGCTCCCCCTGTCCCAGGTCTCAAAACCAACGTCGCGGATAGGGAAATCTGTAAGACCTGGGAAATCGATTGCGCGAAGGCCAAGTGCCTCATGCTTGCCTCTATGGACAATGAACATCAGAGGAGGCACGAGAATATGGACCTTGAATCCATATTTCTCCATACAAAAGAACTGTATGGAGAGCAATCACGTATCGCAAGATACGAAGTCTCGAAAAAGCTATTTTCAGCCAGATTGGCCGTCGGATCATCTGTAGCGGAACATGTGCTTAAGATGATTGGCTTCATTGAGGAGCTCGCGGACCTTGGGACCACGTTAGAGAACGAGCTCTATACCGACTAGATTCTCCAGTCCCTTCCTTCCACTTACGCCCAGTTTATCCTGAACTTCAACTTGCAAGAAAAAGAAGTTGAACTTTCAGAACTCCTCAACATGCTGAGGAGTGCAGAGGGCACCCTATAAAAAGGTATGGAAACATCCACTTTGTTTGTAGGAGTATCTTCCTCTTCTAGGTCCAAGGCGAAAGCCAAGGGAAAGAAGAAGAAAGCCCCCGCCAAACTAAGGGGCGGTGTTAGTAAAGTGGATACGAAGGGAAAGACAAAAGCAACAAAGGTAGCGGGAAAGCTTGTGGGAAAGGAAGAGTGCTTTTAATGTCACAAGAGTGGACACTGGAAAAAGGATTGCAGGGCTTGGAAGGCTAGAACCCAGGATCTGAAGCAAGTTGCGGCTTCAACTTCAGGTGTGTATGTTATTGAAAATTGTATATCAATAAACTCTACATCCTGAGTATTGGATACCGGATCAGGATCTCATATCTGTAATTCTTTAAAGGCACTGAGAAGGCGTAGGGTTTTGAAGGCAGGTGATATGACCCTCAGAGTTGCAAACAGAGCTGGCATGGATGCTGAGTCCATGGGGGACTATCACCTGGGGTTGTCAGATGGATATGTTTTGGTTTTGCGTAATTGCTATTTTGTACCCAATGCAACTTGTAATATCATTTCTGTATCTTTATTATCTAAAGATGGTTATGAATTTGCATTTGTAAGCAATGTTGTGAACATTCACCTTAATCAAGTTCTTATTGGGTCAGGTACATTAAGCAATGGTATATACGTATTAAACCAACCACAGATTTTCAATGTCCAGAATACACACAAAAGAAAGTCTCCGGAAACAAACCAGGCTTTCTTATGGCATTGTAGACTGGGTCACATCAATGAGAGAAGGATGACGAAGTTACAAACAGAAGGATATTTGGATCCGTTCGAATATCAATCGTATGCCACTTGTCAATCCTGTCTCAATGGAAAGATGACAATGACTCCGTTTACTGGACACGGAGTAAGAGCAAGCGAGCTCTTGGGACTCGTACACAGCGACGTATGCGGTCCAATGTCTACACATGCGCGAAACGGTTATTCTTACTTCATTACTTTTACGGATGACTTTTCAAGGTACGTATATGTCTTCTTAATGAAACATAAATCCGAAGCCTTTGGAAAATTCTAGGAATATAAGAATGAAGTAGAAAAACAAACATGCAAAAGTTTCAAGACACTGAGATCTGATCGAGGTTGTGAATACTTAAGTGCCGAGTTCCTGGATTACTTTAAAGAGAATGGAATTCTCTCTCAGCTTACTCCTCCATACACCCCGCAACATAACGGTGTATCGGAGAGACGGAAGCGGACCCTATTGGATATGGTACGTTCCATGATGAGTAACGCTGAGTTACCGCGATCATTCTGGGGATATGCACTAGAATCAGCTGCATACCTTTTGAACCGAGTTCCAACTAAGACTGTGCCTACCACACCATATGAGATATGGAGTGGGAAGAAACCCTATCTTCAATATCTGAAGATCTGGGGATGTCCGGCTTTTGTCAAAAAGCAGCATGCGGACAAACTCGAGGCACGCTCAGTACTGTGCAAGTTTGTGGGATACCCAAAGAACTCCAGGGGGTATCTCTTCTATTACGTAAAGGAACAAAAGATCATTGTTTCTCGTAATGCCCATTTTCTGGAACACCAGTTCTTAGAAAAGGAAATTAGTGGGAGCGAAATAGAACTGGAAGAAATTCCAAAACCACAGACTATTACTGAAAGCTTAGTAGAACCAGAAGGTTCGAAAGATCAGGACATTCCTGCGCCGCTCAGCAGGAGTAGTAGGCGGTCTCATCCGCCCGAGAGATACTACGGTTTTCTCATAGACGGGGATAGAGAGGATTGCATCATTGATAGTGATGAGTCGACTAGCTTCCAGCAGGCCATTCAGAGCGTTGACTCGGTAAAATGGCTGGATGCAATGCGGACCGAAATGGAGTCCATGTACACCAACAAAATATGGACGTTGGACGTTGCTCCAGATCGGGTAAAACCCGTAGTATGCAAGTGGATCTTCAAAAGGAAGATTGGTGTAGATGGACAGGTTGAGATCTATAAAGCTAGACTTGTTGCAAAGGGATTTCGTCAAAGACTTGGTTTGGACTATGACGAAACCTTTTCTACAGTGGCTATGCTGAAAGCCATTCGGATCCTTCTTGCCATTGCTGCCTTCCACGTTTATGAGATTTGGCAGATGGACGTAAAGACCGCTTTTCTTAATGGAAATTTAGAGGAGTGTGTCTATATGGACCAGCCAGAGGGTTTCATTCAGAGTGGGAGCAGCGGAAAGGTGTGTAAGTTGCTTAAGTCCATCTATGGACTAAAGCAGGCATCGGGGAGTTGGAACATCTGTTTTGATGAGACAGTCAAAGAATTTGGCTTTATCAAAAATCCAGATGAACCATGCATCTGTTAGTTATATGTATGCCCTAGAGGCCATTACTGTACATTGGATGTATATTGTAGTGGATGCTGGGTCATATATAGGTAGGACTTTCTTGCTCGACATGATAGTACGCTATCTGGTTGCTCTTTATCTTAACATGTATACTTTCTGTCTCTCTGTTACATGTTGATAAAGCCCTTAGGATATGTACTCGACTTCCAGGACTATGATGCAGATCGTACTAGTGGAGCCTGGGTAGTCCATGAGTGCATCCTTCAATGTTCCTAGTCGTGGGAATATCGAGACGGGGCATCGATATTCCAGAGTAGACTAGCGTATATCTTCTCGACCCATGCGATGGGCGATGGATGATCCCATATCCATTGGTGTTTGACATCAGAGATGGTATACGGGTGCTCAGTGGAGACTGGGTATACTGAACGGACTCGCCGAGAACTCCCAGATGGTATTATACCTCACGTCATATGGCAGTTCTCTGGTGACACTGATACAGCTTAGTCTGTTGACCCGAGATCGTCATAGAGTCTTGTGTGTCTCCTACTGTGCTTTGATTTCCACCCTACCACGGCTCTACTGAGTCGTGCAAACAGGTGGTTTTTGGGTACAGTCCCGATTCACATGGAGGCAATGAGCGATAGGAGGGGATTCGTCTCTCCCGGTATTGGGGGTTGATGTTGCGCTATGCTCGACTGGCCATAACAGGAAATCCCTGGCCAGGGTTGCACTGATATACTGGTAAGAGATATCAGTAGTTTTACGAATGTTATGGACCTTACGTCGGCATGACTTATCAAGCTACTGGGGTCTGACGTTTACCACCCCTAGGCGAGATATGCGACATATCAGACGAACAGACCGAACTGTACGGTAAGTGTTACTGGGTGGATTCACAGGAGTGTGAGCGGGCTTGCTCGTCGATCTTTTGATCGCTCAATACCCGGGTGGCCGTTACGTTTAGCAGACCGCTTGGGGCTTGTGGGTGTTTGATATGATCATCACCTGCTGCCGGCGTATTGACGAGTCTTTAGAGTCCTACACAAAGGTTTCCTGGCTCAAGCGAAACGAAATAGGAGCGCATATGAGATATGTGCGGGACCGAGAATAATGCGTGTATATGATACCGTATTCTATTCTCGCGATGAATGTATCGAATGGTTGTATGCGATATAACCTAGTTATCGAATCAAGGATTGATTCGATAAGTCGATACATTGGACACTAGTAGGTTATATGCGACACGACCGGATCATTAAATCAAGTGTTGATTTAATGATTTAATGTATAATAGTATATTTGATATATTACTTTGCATTAACTAGTATTTGTTCACTTTGGATGGATTTTCTCACTTGATGTGCACAAGTTGTATATGTGATATACTTTTGTGCACTTGATTGTATCATGTTTGATGATACATGAATGTTAGGGTGTATGTTTAGACTAAACCATGGTTATGTAATGGTTAGGGTTTTGATCTTAATTAGTTATTCTTTTTATTTATTTATTTTTTATTTTGGCAAGAAACAAAAGGGTGGCTACTTTTGTTTTTTCTTTGAAGCTTCATGAAGCTTTGAAGCATTGACCATTTTGTTTCTTAGCCTTAACCCTAACCATTCAACCTAACCCGAGTTTAGTCTCTACACCTAACCAAGGTTGGATTATGATAAGAATGAGTTGGATTTTCATTTTTGATAATAATCCTTTTTATTCTATCATATTCTTTCTTCTTCTTCTTCTTCTTCAACATGAAGAAACCTTGCCACCATCAATGGCAACTTGAGAAAATGTGTGAGAAATCAAATTCTAAAGTGAACCCACTTTCTATTTCTTCATCCTCTACCACTTGCCAAGTAGTATAGGGCGTTTTCTTCACAAGTATCATGGCTTGGTGAAGTTGGAGCTTGATCTAGTGCTGCCTCGACGTAGATCATCTTCGGCATCGAAGTCGATGACCTAGCCTGCCCATTTCTCCGATGAAGCCGATGCTAGAGTCCGGGATCCGATATGGACAGCGGAGGGACGTCATCACGGAGCCTAGGAGGTGGAGGACCGGATCTACAAAGGTTGTAGTCACTTTCCTCTTAGTTAAAGTAGTTAACTCGCTTTGCATCGTCTATACATCTAGTTAACGATCCGTATTAGGGTTTGTAGGCACATGGAAAATTTTGAATTAGCCATGTTTGATCACTTGTGAGACCTCATTAGTGTGCCTAGGAACCCTACAGTGGTATCAGAGCCTAGCTAGAGCCTTAGGCGATGTGTAGACGACGTTTGAAATCCGAATGAACATCGAAACCCTAACTCAAATTGCTCTCTGGACAATTTTCAAAAACGGGGATTTTTTAGAATTAAAAATATGCAGAAAAATCAGCAGGCGTTTTTAGGAATTACCATGAAATTCGATAGGCCAATTCTACTAAAACGCCGTGGAACCGCGGCACGAGCATGGCTCGTGCGGCGGTTCCGCGGCCATATGTTCACCTTGTGCATTACTTTTTGCACAGTAATTCCTATAATGAACTGCTGGTTTTCCTGGGAATTTTTAATTTGAACTCAAGCGTTGAGTTTTCTGGGTTGTATTGGGAGTTCGTATATTCGATCGGATTATCAAACTTTGTCTATGTGTTTTTCCGGGTAATTTTACAATATGTTAAAATGTTCGACCGGATATAATTACCCACTTTTTCCCCTGCCGGGAAATTTCCAATTGTTGGACTTTTCCGTAGTTTAATGACGTTATAAGTAGTGCAAGTAACGCGATGGTCCCTCTAGAAGACAACAAACCTTAACTCGATTATGTGACCGTCTTGAACTGGCCTTTGAACCTTAGGGTTTGGGGCAGTACGGCGTGCCACATGTGAGGCGTTGGCTTAACCCTTCTACGGCTGGACTGTTGGTACTGAGGCATGAAGTGAATGTTTTTAAAACTTATTTCATGTGTTGAGCTATTTCGGGAAAACTTGGGTGTTCGATTGTTCGATCGAAAAGTTTAACATTTTCCATTTATCCGGAATGTGATACAATAATTGGAATTCACAAATAGTTATGAGATTACTAAATGAATGTTATAAATCAAGCACTTTAGTCTCACTTGATCGGTTGCCACGGAATTTTGATGTGATCAAAAGTCCGTCGCAATCACGTAGCGTACGCGGATACTCGCCGGGTAAACTTAATAGACAGCCTCGTCCCATAACCCCGACCAAGTGACTGTAGGAGAACGCCGTCGCCGAAAGCATCCGTTCGGGTGCTCGCGGTAGCGGTGTTCCACCTTAGTGTACTTCGTCGACGGTATCGGGGGTGCGGCCGCCTACTAAAGTTTGCGACGAGCATTCGATCAAAATGTCGGGAATCTTGTTGAATTGCCCGACTTGATATTGAAAAGAGTTTTCGATAATGAGACTAAAATGCGGGGTTTATAATTGTTAGGCATGTGATGTCTAAGTATTTCATTTAATTAGGCATGCGATGTCTAAAGAGGATGCGGATTCCAACTGTTGTAGTTTTACACTTTCTTTTCTGTGACCGTAAGTGTAATATGTGATATCGTCGGTTTTGTTGCTATATGTCAACGACAATTGGGATGCGCATGTTTACTTACGTTGATGACATGTTGTGTTATGTGTTGCTGGATATGTTATATTGGATCGTCGTGTTTGAATAGCCGAGGGTTTTTATGTGAGATGAGTGTTTTTCATTTTCATTCATGTAAAAACTTGTATGTAATATTCTTTTATTGGGGCACTTCCAGGTTGCGGAAGATGTCACATTTTGTATATTATTTACTTTTCCGCATTAGGATAGACCCAAGGAGGGGAGCACAAGTAACCGGGTTCTAGGGTCCAATGGGAGACCATCTCGAAGAGTCGAGTCCGGGTCTCCTAACCCTAGAATTGGTAGGGTTGCTTGCCGCTCTCGTAGGGGTCTAAGGGTGTGGGATTGGCTATTCATCACGACCGTGGAATCCGTGTTTTATACTGGCTCGTATTAAAAATACGGACGTCCTAGTATATCCAATATTTCATATGATATTTTCTGCTGCGTTATCTGTGATGTGATCATGTGATTTGTTCAGATAGATATTATATATAGTATATATGATATATTATATAGACTTTGCTTATGTTTTACACCCGCGCTAGCCCTGCCTCGTTTTGGCGTTAGTTACCTAACCTAACGGTGCAGACAGGACATCGAGGCGAATGCGGATTGCATAAGCGTACGTTATATTTATCTGTGATATTTAGGTGGACTTAAATGATGGGATATTCATTAATGAGATTAATGAAAGAAAATAAACCTAATTGATGTTGTGGAATCGAATTTAAAAATAAAACAGGTAGCTACAGTTCTTGCTTTGCATCGCGGTGTTCATTATAGAACATCCTGCACCTTATTCGATGAGGAAAGGACCGAGATCCCTTCACCGGGAGTGACTCCTTTAGCAATAACTGGCAGATGCTACAACCCTCGGTTTGTCTTTTGATTGCTTCTATAGTTTCTGCTTTGCACAGTGATATATATGATATATCCCGCACCTCATTCGACGAGGAAAGGGCCGACGATCCCTTCACCGGGAGTGACCCCTTTAGCAAAACTAGAAAAGCCTCAAAAACATTCTATTTAAAAACCATTTGATTCCGCAACGAGATCAAGTTCAAAGCGTTAAAGGTTTTCACAAAAACCATTCGCAACCCTCCGTCATTTTAGGAAGTAGAGTACTTAGTATTCGTGCTGTGTTTGTTGACCATAGTCAAGGCACAGTGTACGGTAGCTATGTGATGTCTTCCTACACCGCATATGATGCGATTAGTTAGGACAGTCGCCTGACTTTGTTGACATTAGTTAAGGGTCATATGGGTGGGTCTAATTAATCACGAAATGACGGGTAGAACTTGACTAGTACTTATGATTTGTTGACCATAGTTAAGGTCATAAGTGCTAGGGGTAAAAATCATTATCGGGTGTTTCAAGTGTTGAAATTTGCAATGAGATTGCATACCTTCTATGTGATAGTTGGATCCCGATACCCACTGCGAGTAATTGTTACTCCTGGGAGAGTTTTGCACTTTACAATTAGCCGATCAAGTAGGTGTCTAGAAAGGTGTCAACGGGGTTACGCCTCTGGAAAAACGAGGTTTACTGTAATTAGGTCCGTGCGAAAGCACGGGGAACCTCCCTCAAAGTACCGTCACTGGCCTGGCTGAAAGATTGGCGAACTTGTAGAGTGTAATTAATCCCGGCTAATCTTCCCTTTTAAGGTTTGAAGGAAGATTTGATAAAAACAGTGAGAGCCATCCTGATTAGATAAAATATATAACCAATCTAATCTTGCAAGAGCGCACGCAGAGTGTTTTCTTCTCTCTCTCTCCAGGTAGCGACCATATCACGCCTTAATCAAGATAATAATATGGATGTATTGACCGAACCCGCTTGTTATACTGAGCTGGGGAACGTCGGTCCCCGCTCCAACTTATAATTGTTATAAGACAGAGCAGGAAATAGGGGAATACCAGGATTCCCATGCAGCCCAAACGAAGAAAGTGCATGAGATGCATCTGCTTCGGGTGTGTTCATTATACATAACTATTTCTCAGTACCCTCTGCATCCTGGGTATCTGATACCGGATCAGGATCCCAGATATGTAATATGTTACATAGGGCTACAAAAAGGTAGAAAAACTGAGAACGGGTGATAAGTTTTATGAGACAGAAAACGGGGCAAGTGTTGCAGCCAAATCTGTTGGTCACTGTCACCATGTATTACCAATACATTGATTCAGAACAAACGCTATTAGATACCGAACCTGATATACAAAATCATATCAATCTCTTTATTTATTAAAGTAATGATAAAATTTTGTACTGATGGATAATGTTTTGAACATTTCCTATGTCAAAAGTTGATCGGTTCAGGCACGTTAAGCATTGACGTTCTAAATCAAACTACAGTTTCTAGTATACAGAACACACACAAGCGGAAGAGTTCAGAAATGAACGAATCCTTCTTGAGGTATTGTAGACTAGGTCATATCAATGCGACCCGACTGGCTGAAGTTGCATTTTAGATGCTTATTTAAATCAGTTTGAATTTACATCTTGTGAAACTTGCCAGTCATGTCACAAAGATTAGATGACCATAGCCCTGTTTATTGGAAACAAAGAAAGAGTTAATGAACTCTTGGGACTGACACATGATGATGTATGTAAGGTCTCCTATCTACACATGCCAGGACTGGTTCTTTATACTTTATTACGTTCTCTGATAATCTCTCAAGATTCAGACATATGTTCCTGTTGAAACACAAGTCCGAACCTTTTGAGATATTCACAGAATATAAGCAAGAAGTAGAGAACCAATACAGGTATAAGTATTATGTCCTATGATAAGATCAGGGAGGAGAATACTTGTGCATGACATTCCTGGACTATTCTAAAGGAGAATGAGATTCTCTCTCAGTATTACTCCTCTGAATACACCACAGCACAACGGTGTATCGAGGTGGAGCAATCGCACATTATTAGATATGGTGTGCTCTATAATGAGTATTACAGAGTTACCTATTTCCTTTTAGGGGTTGTGCACTTGGGAAGCTGCATACCTATTGAATTAGATTCGAATCAAATCGGTGCCTACCACTCCATATAAGATATGGTGTGGGAAGAGCCTATCTCTTAAGTAAGTTGAGATTTAGGATTGTTTGGCCTATGTCTAAAGCAAAATCCGAACAAGATCGAGGCAAGGACAGTTCTGTAGAACTGGAAAGGTTCCAGCTGTACAAAACTGCTAATGATTTGACAGAACCAAAGGATTCAATAATCCCCGACGAACCTTAGCCTCTCCGCCGATCTGGTAGGGTTCCTCACCTGCATGAGAGATACTTCGGTTTCTCGATGACAGTGGGAGCGAGGATTACATCATGAGATGATGACCTAACTAGTTTCGAGCAGGCCATCGAGAGTAGGGACTCTGTAAGAATGGCTGGATGCTTAGCAATCTGAGATGGAATCCATGTACACCAGCAAAGTATGGACTTCGGCTGCTATATCTGAAGGGTTAAATCCCCATCAGGAGCAAGTATATCTTGAGAAGATTACTTGGTGTAGATGGAAAGGTTGAGACTTTCAAAGCTAGACTTGTTAAAGTTTTTCGTCATCGACCAAGCTTGGATAATGATGAAATCTTTTCAGGGGACTATGCTTAAGTCCATCCAGATCCTACTTGCCATTGCTACATACCATGACTACGATATCTGGTGGTTGGGAGCCATGACTACTTCTCTAAATAATGATTTAGAAGAGAACGCCTACAAGAACACAGCCAGAGGGGCTTCGTAAACAGTGGGAGCAGCGGAAACGTGTGCAAGTTGCTTTACATAATAAAGCAGGCATCGCGGAGTTGGAACGTCTGTTTTGATGTGGTAGTCAAAGTGTTTGACTTCATCATAATGGTAGATGAACCTTGTATATACAAAACGGTAGTAGAGAATAAGGTGGTTATCCTCGTATTGTACGTGGACAACATACTCTTGATAGGAAAAGAGTTTCCTATACTACGCTCGGTCAATCTCCGCTTATCACAAGGATTCTCCAATAGGATCAAAGTGATACCTCCTAAATCCTGAGTTTTCATCTATGAGATAGGTGTAATTGGATGCTAGGATTCTCACTAGATGTAGTGAGATGGTATCAATCGATCCTGGAGAGAATCACTGGAAGGGATCCAGGGTGATAAAGACGACTGAATGTCCGTCACGGGCATTGTCTCTACCCTCAGTAAAGGGATGGTATGTTGGAAGAGCTCCAAGCAAGATACCGTGACAAACTAGACGATAAAGGCTGGTAACATTGCTATTAAAGATACTACCAAAGAGGCAGTTTAGGTGTATATTGGTTCATAAGATGAACTAGGTTCCTACCATTGTATGACAATGGAAGTGTGGCTTTGGCCCAGGAACCCTGGTCCCATCAGTGACCCAGACATATTCTGAGGCAGCATCACCTGATCGTGGAGATAGATGATCTCCAGGGTGGTCAAGGTTAGGAGAGTAGACTCAGAAGACAACACGGCGGATCCGCTCACAAAGGCTTTTTCCCAGAGAGAGACTTATATGGGATGGTTGAGTATGTGATACTGCAACCACTGCTACAGATGGCCCTAGTGCAAGTGGGAGATTGTTAGTTATATGTATGCCCTAGAGGCCATTACTGTACATTGGATGTATATTATAGTGGATGCTGGGTCATATATAGGTAGGACTTTCTTGCTCGACATGATAGTACGCTATCTGGTTGCTCTTTATCTTAACATGTATACTTTCTGTCTCTCTGTTACATGTTGATAAAGCCCTTAGGATGTGTACTTGACTTCCAGGACTATGATGCAGATCGTACTAGTGGGGCCTGGGTAGTCCATGAGGACATCCTTCAATGTTCCTAGTCGTGGGAATATCGAGACGGGGCATCGATATTCCAGAATAGACTAGCGTATATCTTCTCGACCCATGCGATGGGCGATGGATGATCCCATATCCATTGGTGTTTAACATCAGAGATGGTATACGGGTGCTCAGTGGAGACTGGGTACATTGAACGGACTCGCCGAGAACTCCTAGTTGGTATTATACCTCATGTCAGATGGCAGTTCTTTGGTGACACTGGTACAGCTTAGTCTGTTGAACCGAGATCGTCATAGAGTCTTGTGTGTCTCCCACTGTGCTTTGATTTCCACCCTACCACGGCTCTACTGAGTCATGCAAACAGGTGGTTTTTGGGTACAGTCCTGATTCACATGGAGGCAATGAGCGATAGGAGGGGATTCGTCTCTCCCGGTATTGGGGGTTGATGTTGCGCTATGCTCGACTGGCCATAACAGGAAATCCCTGGCCAGGGTTGCAGTGATATACTGGTAAGAGTTATCAGTAGTTTCACGAATGTTATGGACCTTACGTCGGCATGACTTATAAAGCTACTGCGGTCTGACGTTTACCACCCCTAGGCGAGATATGCGTCATATCAGACGAACAGACCGGACTGTATGGTAAGTGTTACTGGTTGGATTCACAGGAGTGTGAGCGGGCTTGCTCGTCGATCTTCTGATCGCTCAATACCCGGGTGGCCGTTACGTTTAGCAGACCGCTTGCGGCTTGTGGGTGTTTGATATGATCATCACCTGCTGCCGGCGTATTGACGAGTCTTTAGAGTCCTACACAGAGGTTTCCTGGCTCAAGCGAAACGAAATAGGAGCGCATATGAGATATGTGTGTGACCGAGAATAAAGCGTGTATGTGATACCGTATTCTATTCTCGCGATGAATGTATCGAATGGTTGTATGCGATATAACCTAGTTATCGAATCAAGGATTGATTCAATAAGTCGATACATTGGATACTAGTAGGTTATATGCGACATGACCGGATCATTGAATCAAGTGTTGATTTAATGATTTAATGTATAATAATATATTTGATATATTACTTTGCATTAACTAGTATTTGTTCACTTTGGATGGATTTTCTCACTTGATGTACACAAGTTGTATATGTGATATACTTTTGTGCACTTGATTGTATCATGTTTGATGATACATAAATGTTAGGGTGTATGTTTAGACTAAACCATGGTTATGTAATGGTTAGGGTTTTGATCTTATTTAGTTATTCTTTTTATTTATTTATTCTTTATTTTGGCAAGAAACAAAAGGGTGGCTACTTTTGTTTTTTCTTTGAAGCTTCATGAAGCTTTGAACCGTTGACCATTTTGTTTCTTAGCCTTAACCCTAACCATTCAACCTAACCCTAGTTTAGTCTCTATACACCTAACCAAGGTTGGATTATGATAAGAATGAGTTGGATTTTCATTTTTGATAATAATCCTTTTTTATTCTATCATATTCTTTCTTCTTCTTCTTCTTCTTCAACATGAAGAAACCTTGCCACCATCAATGGAAACTTGAGAAAAAGAGTGAGAAATCCAATTCTAAAGTGAACCCACTTCCTATTTCTTCATCCTCTACCACTTGCCAAGTAGTATAGGGTGTTTTCTTCACAAGTTTCATGGCTTGGTGAAGTTGGAGCTTGATATAGTGTTGCCTCGACGTAGATCATCTTCGGCATCGAAGTCGACGACCTAGCCCGCCCATTTCTCCGATGAAGCCGATGGTAGAGTCCGGGATCCGATATGGACAGTGGAGGGACGTCATCACGAAGCCTAGGAGGTGGAGGACCGGATCTACAAAGGTTGTAGTCACTTTCCTCTTAGTTAAAGTAGTTAACTCGCTTTGCATCGTCTATACATCTAGTTAACGATCCGTATTAGCGTTTGTAGGCACATGAAATTTTTTGAATTAGCCATGTTTGATCACTTGTGAAACCTCATTAGTGTGCCTAGGAACCCTACAGCATCTATAGTAGATTTGTAGCAAGAACTTTCGTATTCCTCGTATTGTACGTGGATGACATTCTTTTGATAGGAAATGGCATTCATATGCTACAATCTGTCAAGAGATTCTTGTCACACAGGTTCTCCTTGAAAGACCTGGGTGATGCATCTTACATTCTGGGGATTCGGATCTATCGTGACAGATCCAAGAGGATATTAGGACTTTCACAGTCCAGGTACATCGACACCATACTGAAAAGATTCAGTATGGAAGATTCCAAACGCGGTAATCTACCGGCTTGTCACGGGATCACTCTCTCCAAAGAGATGTCTCCCAAGACTGATTTAGAAAGGGATCGCATGTCTATTATACCCTACGCTTCTGCGGTAGGCTCTATAATGTATGCGAAGTTGTGTACCAGATCAGATGTAGCTTATGCACTGAGTCTGGTAAGCCGGTATCAGTCAAACCCTGGGGAGAAGCACTGGATAGCGGTAAAGAACATTCTCAAGTACCTGAGAAGGACTAAGGAGATGTTCTTGGTGTATGGCGGAAAAGACCTCCAGATCGGGGACTTTGCTGACTCCAGCTTCCAAAGTGGCAAGGATGATTCCAAGTCCATTTCGGGTTATGTCTTTACCCTCAATGGAGGGGCGGTGTGTTGGAAGAGTTCCAAACAGGAAACCGTTGCTGACTCGATGATGGAAGCAGAATATATCGCTGCTGCAGATGCCGCAAAAGAAGCCGTCTGGATAAGGAAGTTCTTAACACAACTTCAGGTGGTTCCGTCCATTGTTGATCCAATAGCTCTGTATTGCGACAACAACGGGGCTATAGCTTTAGCGATGGAACCCAGGTCCCATCAGAGATCCAGACACATCTTGAGGCGGTATCACCTGATAAGGGAGATCGTGGGTCGCCAGGAGATCGAGGTTCGGAGAGTTGCTACGAATGATAACACTGCTGATCCATTCACGAAAGCCTTACCCCAGACTCAGTTCGAGCGGCTGATCGAGATGATAGGTCTTCGATACGCCAGTACATGGCCTTAGTGCAAGTAGGAGATTGTTAGTGTATATGCCCTAGAGGCCATAACTGTATCATACTTGTTTGTATATTACTTAATGGAAGCTTGGGATATTCACCTTGTATTGACAATCTTGCTCAAAATAGTAGTATGCTACTTGGTTTGTTTCTACTTTAATGTGTACATGTGTTTATTTTAGTATATCACCTATACACATTAGTGGAGCCCTTAGGATCTTTGCTTGATAACCAGCGTTGTGATGGCAGTCACACTCGTGGGGGCTGTGTAATTCACAAGCACATCCTTATGCAGGTTCCTAGTCGTAGGACTATCGAGACAGGGCATCGATACTCCGGAGTAGATGTAACGTTTTGAAAATAGTTTCGGTGAAATTTCGAAAAAATCGGTAAAATAAGGGGGTTTTCTGTAAAAAGTCAAAATACAAATATCTTATTATAAAAATTAAATATATATATTCTAGCTATGTAATTGCTATTATTTGGTGTTTTTTGAGCCGCTGGTGAAATTTCAAATTTTCTGAAAAAAAATATTATTTTATTATTATTTTAAGCCGTCACTAATACATTTAATTAGGGAAAATTATAAATTGGAATGAGTTGAAACAAATTTTGTGCATCATAAAACATTAAATAAAATTTTATCATGTGGTTTTTGGAACGAAATCATTTGCCAAAACGGTTTAGAAATTATTGAAGAAAAAAGGCTTTTTTTAGCGTAAATGGATGTTTGGGGTATTGTATTTATCATTTTTCATCACCCCACACCCGTACCCACACCCACACACCCCCATTCACTTCTACCCATGGCTGAATTCAGCAGCCACCATCTTTTTCCCCACTTGAATTTCAAAGGAAATGAAATGAAAGAAAAGAAAAGAAAATGGATAAATTAGTTAGACTTTTGACTTTGCTTTGACCATGACTTTCTCCCCCCACTTTCTCTACCTCCCTCTCTCTCCTCTCCCCTCCCATTCCAGCTGACCCCCCCTCTCCTACTGCAGTAACAGCCCCCCCCATTTCCCTTCTCTTTTCTCTTCAAAACTTCATCAAAAATTGCCCCAAAATCCATCAAAAAAATCCCAAAACCCAAATCCGACTCCTACCCATTTTAGCTTAGCCCGTATAGCATGGATCCTTGTGAAAAGAGAGAATTTTGGAGGGCCATGGATGCTTGTGGATCTTCAAATGTTTTTGGGTATAATTCTAAACTTTTTGCTTAGTTTGTTACTTAATTTCTTAAAGCTAAGTTAATTAAGTGTTAATTTGGGTTATGTGAGTTTAATTGCATGATTAAAGATTTCAAGTTAGGGTTTGTTGTGGAAATGAGTTGTGTTTGATTGTGTATGGTTTAGTGAGGTGGATTAACATATTTAGTTTTATAGAAAACTAATCTAGTTGTTAATTACAAGTTGTTACTTGAAAAATGTCCAAATTAAGCTTTTTGTTGCAAACTAGTTTTTTTGATTTAATTCGAAATATGAGATTAAAAATATGGTTAGGGTTTTTATCATATTATTAACTTTATTAAGTGTAGTTTAACACTTTAGTTCATGGAAATCCAACCTAAATTGTAGTTGTGCATTTTTGCTATGAAATTGTTAAAAAGGGTATTTTGTAAACTAGAATATTAGGGTTTTTGGAATTTAACGAGATTAAATTTCGGGAATTGTTTCTATGACTTATTTAAGATATTTAATAAGTATATTGGCCGCTACATTCATTTAAACATCATGTTTTATACAAAAACGGCGAATTGTGCTTGCTAGATTTTCGGAAAAACGACTTTTTAAGTGAAATTGGGGTTTTTGGGAATTGTAAGCTATTTTATATTATAATTAGTGCTTGTAATTGTGCAAATGAGTGTGATTGGATTTTTCTCGATGGTTTGACGTTTTTACATCGACATCGAGGGTTGGTTTGACTATTCTTGCATACGTAGGCGATAGGTTTGGACCTACGCGTGATACGCGTGCCGATTTGATTTTCGTATGCCGTTTCGATTTCGAATTTAGTTTTAATGCGATACGGTGCGTTATGATATGTAGGTACCCCATGTGGACTTCGAGACGACAAGCAAGCGCGTGGCGACGTCGGCACCGGCTAGCGAGGACCAGGTGAGTAGATTTATATCTACGGGGAGAAGTCGGGTGGATGGCGTATAGCACCCCCGTAGTCCGTAGTGATGTATACGGATGCGTATACACACCAACAATTTATGATATGTTGTTAGGATTTATTATTGATGATTTTAGATGGATATTGGTGTTGGATTGGTGCATGGTTACGAAACCTTAGGTAGTGGGTGCACTACACTTACACATACACACATATACATACTTGCATACATTCCTTATTTCATATGTGCGTGCATGGGAATATATATTTATGTGTTCACATGGGTATGGGACTATGTGTTCATATACTGGATTCGAGGATAGTATTTGGAATTTGAGATGAGTCGATGAGATTGGGCTTGAGGCCAGGAGATCGGTGACGTGATTTGGTTCGTATTGAGATACGACATGATGTTTTAGCAGGTCTTTTGACGTAGTAATTCTTACACCCGCATGCATACATAGATGGCATCAATATTGTACTAGACGTAGGACATTATTCCGGATCATGATATTTGATAAATAAGATACAAAATGAATAGTGTGATTGATGTGACTTTGACCCGTACCCAGATTTGGGGATGCCGTACGACGGATTTACGTACGAGCTATATATTGATGATTGATCCGCACTCTTGACTTGGGATGTCTGATTATAGATATGGTATCGGATATGATATTATTGAGGCGGGATCACCGACTAATATATATACAGGTATGTATATACATCGATTCAGATGTTAGGCGGTTTCCTTACCTGTAGTCCAGCTGGTTAGCTTAGCCCTTTAGTTTAGTTTAGCTGTTAGATTAGATTCGATTCTTACCTATTTGAAAAACTAACGAATCGTGGGTATTTTAAAAGACAGCCCAAGGGATCCTACGGATATTTCAAAAGACGTATCTTTTCATAAAAACACCGTAGCCCCTATTTTCAAAACCCCATGATTCATGTTGTTTCAAAAGGCACCATTTGTAGGACTTATATTAGGTTAATGCAGATTAGTTATAGTTGCGTCTAGTATTCAGCTCCCGCTCTTTATTGTGGTTCGCTTCGCATCGCATGCTTATATTATGTTTCATACTCCATTATTGATATCATGCTGTTAGGACACCAGCACCATTACCGATGATGCGTATGTACCACGTACACTTACTTGCCGGCTCACACACATCTTAATCGGTAATTGTCATGCCACGTACACTTTAGAAATACTATTGTATTGACATAGGTTGTTAGCTAATAATTTAGACATGACATTAGTGTACTCGCCTTATATGCTAGATTAGACATTGTAGATATTACTTGTTACTTCATGCATGTTAATATTCATTGTTATGCCGCATTCATGGATTTTTATGCCGATATGCACTGTTTACATGCTATTGAGGATTGGATTCGGATTTCTATGAGATTTTCTGGTTTTGGGGGAAAACCGCAAAACTTATATAA
The DNA here is from genome assembly GCA_030015575.1 of Agapanthus africanus. Taxonomy (NCBI): domain Eukaryota; kingdom Viridiplantae; phylum Streptophyta; class Magnoliopsida; order Asparagales; family Amaryllidaceae; genus Agapanthus; species Agapanthus africanus. Next base: position 422,161,378 of record CM057344.1, read on the forward strand.
GCTTCTTTCTCTCTTTAAAATAAAAAGTGCGGTTTTCCCATGATGTATGAGTCGTCCACCATGAGTTTGCTGATGGATTTCGAGACCCGATTCGAGGAGGCGGATGAACCGTTTCGGGTACATGGTGGACCCGGTAAGGTACCCCGGGGCAAGAAGCGCGTGATGATGACGATGTGAGCCTGGCAGGGGAGCACTACCTACCGGTGATTTTACCCGACGCGTCGGATATCCGGAGGATACCGTCGTGGTCTTGAGATGGATGGTAGGGGCCGGTCTGGACTGACGGCGCCCTAGATATTGTGATTGAGACATTGAGATTTCGAGATATTGAGGTACAGAGACTGTGATACAGAGATATCGAGATATTGGGATTATGTTTTGTGCCGATGCTAGGCACTGTTTTATGCTGATTTCATTTTAAAAATACAAAGGAAATCTCACTAAATTATGAAAACAGTTCTTCATTTACATGTATTCTGTTTTCATGCATTCATACCTCATTCATATGATATATTGCTACCTGAGGCACTGACACGGGCACATGAGATTACACTCGGGTTAGATATTTACCCTAGCCTTGTTATAGGCTGCATGTTATATACTTTTTTGAGGATATATTATGATCGTATGACCTAGGATTGCGTCATACATGCGATTTCTGTGCGTAGATGTTTTTCTATTCACGGGTTGGCAACTCACCCCCGTTGTGCCCCAGTTTCTTGCAGGTTTGCCGTACAGGTTTCATTACGGCTTTGCGGGCTCAGTTTCATTCGGGTGACTTGTCAGTAGGTGGGTTTTTCTTGTATCGTACCCATCCTATTACCTTGTATAATATTATTCCGTTGTATCTAGTAAATTCCATCAACCAAACATGTATTTATTTTGAGATAGAGACCAGTGATGTTATTCCTTCGACCTTAGAGTCGCGCGTTATTTTTCTGCGGTTTTCTTGTGGATTTGAGTTTCCTTTTGAATTTTGATCCTCGCCGTTGGCGTTGTATATTATATTGCTTGTGTGGTTGTGACCGTCGATTGACGAAGAGCTAGCTCCCGCTTGGGGATGCCTTTTTATTGATTTCGTATACTTTTCATGTTGTATCCCGTTTGGGAGCCAGTTTTTACAAAGGAGATTCTGCCGAAATTTTCAGTAAATTTTGATGTTCTTAAAAACCGCATAATTCGGCTTATGCTATTAAAACTACTTGTTTTAAATTGGTTTTCCTTCACTCTACTTCTTTTCTTGGTTTGGATTTCTGGGTTTTTGGTTTACTTAGATTACGTACGCCTCGAGACGTTTCGTAGTTTAAGTGCCGGTCATGTTCCGTACTTTCGGGACGTGACAAAGTTGGTATCAGAGCGTTAGGTTTTAACCTTCGGAGCGTAGGATGACCCTTGGTTGATGGAATAGGTGACTAAAGTAGAGTGACGTACCGTTGGTATGTTCCGCGGCATATTTACGACACGCCACTCCACTTATGAAGCCTTAGGATGTACATTTCCTTGTTCAGTATTATATTCCTTCCTGATCTAGCCTCATCGGTACCAGTTTGGTTTTGCTGCTACGGTTACGGGCAGGGAGAGCTACGGCTAGAGTTGCGGTCAGCACAAGCTCGTCACGAACGAGGACTGACCAGGGCGAAATTCCGGCGACACACGATTGCAGAGATGTGTCTTTTTACTTTGTTTCCGCGCTACGAGCGTTTGGCGGATCGCCTTTATGAGGTTACTCGGAGGTGCTGATCGACACTAGAGAATTGAGCTAATGATGGAGGCCAGCCAGATTTTGATGACCGTTGGTGTGTTGCTTACTCCTGATGATTGAGGCACGGTTCAGCATGCAGACGAGTGAGCCAGTTATTGCTGCGAACGACGAGATATCGCCCCAGATGTTGGAGCTATTGCAGTATAAGTTGTACTAAGAGATGATAGAAGGTCGCTAGACATCGAGGATGAATGACTAGGACATGTGGATCGTTCGCCTACCCCGATGCGAGGTCATCAGATAGATTGATTCCAGCTAAAGACGACTTCACACGGATACATTGGGAGTCGACAGAGACGATCGAATGTCAGAAACCTATTATTCCAAGTTTAAGATAGTCGGAAAGACATGCAGGCAATTCTATGGTCCCTCTAGAAGAATGAAACCCTAACTCGACTTAATGACCGTGTGAAAGCCTTTGAACCTTAGGGTTTGCGGCAGTTCTGCGGCGCCATTAGTGAGGCTTGGGTTTGCCCTTCTACGGCTGGACCACCGATGCTGTGGTATGTACTCGATACTATTAAACTGTACCCAAGATGTTGAGCTCTTGGGGGATTATGAGGTTTTGACGAATCGATTGGATGGCTCGACTTAATTCGGATGCTAGGTGGTGAGATGCATTCTTGGGAGACTCCAGATACGAGGATAGTCGTTGGAGCTCAGTCCATGCGGCCGCGACGAGACGAGTCCAAAGCAGACGACATTAGAGAAAAGTGGAGTAAGAGGTTCGTACCAGATCTAGATGAGATGACGTTCCACTCCGCCGACATCAGAGATGCGATGCGCATACCGAGGCATGGTACTTGGACTTACCTTCCAGAAGGAGTCGCGATGAGTATGCAGTCGTTCCAGAGCAAGATGCAGATATAGGAAAGGACAACGACTTCCGGATAGTTGGCAGAGACGAGGCATGGAATAGACCGTGAGCAGGATTCCTTCCAGGCCACTGATGCAATGATATTTGCACCCAGGATCAGATGTGTCACGTGCATTTAGAGAGCCAGAGGCCGACGCCAGTGATATGCTGCCTTGACAGGGCCGATGAGCCGATGGATTGTGAGATTGGTAATCCACGGAGAAGACTTGGACCCAGGAGTGGTCATGTTACGCACACCAGCAGGCCAGAGTTCATGATCATCGACGAGACGTCCCACTAGTGACCACGGCAGTTGGCCCGAGATTCTTAGAGGATGCACTTGAGCGGTACTATTCCGCCATTATTGATTTCGATGTTTTGGGTGATTTATTCGTATGATTTGATTTTGATGATTGAGGATTTACGATCTTTGCACAGTGTTGCACTTGATATCGTTTTCGTGCTTTAGTTTCACATGTTTGTGATTTTACGGTTTTAAACAGTTGAGTTGGTTTTGTGCGTATGCATGCACACGAATTGGTTCCTGCACTCTGTATAGTTATTATATGCTTGCAGTGTGCACTGGACTTCGATTTCGATTGTGATACTCGATATTTGTTTTGTGCACCTTGTGCACCTGATTGATTTTGCGCACGTTCGGTGCTTCATATTGGATTTCATGATTTCGTACACGGTGGATGCACCTGATTTGGATTTTCGCGCATGTTGGGCGCATGTTTTGAAGGGTGATTTTGGTGCACACCAGAGGCACTTAATTGAGAATTTTTCGTGCATGTCAGGTGCACCTGATTTTGCTGTCAGGCACACATGTTGCCTATGACAGATGTTTCGTGCACACCCGATGCACTTAGATGTTGTTTCTGTGCGCATGTATGGCACATTCATGGATTTTGATTTCCGTGCGCACCAGACGCACGTAGCATTCATGTGCATATTTTGGGATTGACTTCGTATAGAGCAGTACGTTTTTATGATATTGCTATGTGTTTTCATACTGAGCAGGACTAGTCAGAGGACAGTACCTGAATATATTTTTGCATGCATTGATAGTTATTGAAGGGATTTCCAAAAAGCGAGCTATAGCCTCAGTATTTACCTACGTGTCTGATATGACACGAAATGTTTAAAACAAGGAGACCCTTCTAAATTGTTTTCAAAATGGCGGAACGTACATTTCAAACAAAGGTATATATGTATATAGTTATTTTCTTATGATAGACGTCCGCCACTGTGCAGTGTTATACGCGTTGCACAGCGACTTAAAGAGATTTGGCATGCATTTCCTTCAGATACTTACAGATATAGATTCGATATTTACATGTATAGTTTTGAGTTATGTCATATTGGTTTTGATTTGGATTTGGCATTGATGTCTTCTCCATGACTCCGATGATTGCGGGATGCTTGACGGAGTTTTGATTTGAGTTATATGCTCATTTTTCAAGCGCATGCGCTGCGCTACGATTTGTTTTATGTATTTACAATTTCGGAGCCCCGACGACTTGATGGGTTTTCTTAGATGTTTTAGTATTTGGGGGAGTTTGAATTTAAATTCGGGGACCGAATTTCTTTAAGGGGGGAAGATTGTAACGTTTTGAAAATCGTTTCGGTGAAATTTCGAAAAAATCGGTAAAATAAGGGGGTTTTCTGTAAAAAGTCAAAATACAAATATCTTATTATAAAAATTAAATATACGTATTCTAGCTATGTAATTGCTATTATTTGGTGTTTATTGAGCCGCTGGTGAAATTTCAAATTTTCTGAAAAAAATATTATTTTATTATTATTTTAAGCCGTCACTAATACATTTAATTAGGGAAAATTATAAATTGGAATGAGTTGAAACAAATTTTGTGCATCATAAAACAATAAATAAAATTTTATCATGTGGTTTTTGGAACGAAATCATTTGCCAAAACGGTTTAGAAATTATTGAAGAAAAAAGGCTTTTTTTAGCGTAAATGGATGTTTGGGGTATTGTATTTATCATTTTTCATCACCCCACACCCGTACCCACACCCACACACCCCCATTCACTTCTTCCCATGGCTGAATTCAGCAGCCACCATCTTTTTCCCCACTTGAATTTCAAAGGAAATGAAATGAAAGAAAAGAAAAGAAAATGGATAAATTAGTTAGACTTTTGACTTTGCTTTGACCTTGATTTTCTCCCCCCACTTTCTCTACCTCCCTCTCTCTCCTCTCCCATCCCATTCCAGCCGACCCCCCCTCTCCTACTGCAGCAACAGCCCCCCCCCATTTCCCTTCTCTTTTCTCTTCAAAACTTCATCAAAAATTGCCCCAAAATCCATCAAAAAAATCCCGAAACCCAAATCCGACTCCTACCCATTTTAGCTTAGCCCGTATAGCATGGATCCTTGTGAAAAGAGAGCATTTTGGAGGGCCATGGATGCTTGCGGATCTTCAAATGTTTTTGGGTATAATTCTAAACTTTTTGCTTAGTTTGTTACTTAATTTCTTAAAGCTAGGTTAATTAAGTGTTAATTTGGGTTATGTGAGTTTAATTGCATGATTAAAGATTTCAAGTTAGGATTTGTTGTGGAAATGAGTTGTGTTTGATTGTGTATGGTTTAGTGAGGTGGATTAACATATTTAGTTTTGTAGAAAACTAATCTAGTTGTTAATTACAAGTTGTTACTTGAAAAATGTCCAAATTAAGCTTTTTGTTGCAAACTAGTTTTTTTGATTTAATTCGAAATTTGAGATTAAAAATATGGTTAGGGTTTTTATCATATTATTAACTTTATTAAGTGTAGTTTAACACTTTAGTTCATAGAAATCCAACCTAAATTGTAGTTGTGCATTTTTGCTATGAAATTATTAAAAAGGGTATTTTGTAAACTAGAATATTAGGGTTTTTGGAATTTAACGAGATTAAATTCCGGGAATTGTTTCTATGACTTATTTAAGATATTTAATAAGTATATTGGCCGCTACATTCATTTAAACATCATGTTTTCTACAAAAACGGCGAATTGTGCTTGCTAGATTTTCGGAAAAACGACTTTTTAAGTGAAATTGGGGTTTTTGGGAATTGTAAGCTATTTTATATTATAATTAGTGCTTGTAATTGTGCAAATGAGTGTGATTGGATTTTTCTCGATGGTTTGACGTTTTTACATCGACATCGAGGGTTGGTTTGACTATTCTTGCATACGTAGGCGATAGGTTTGGACCTACGCGTGATACGCGTGCCGATTTGATTTTCGTATGCCGTTTCGATTTCGAATTTAATTTTAATGCGATACGGTGCGTTATGATATGTAGGTACCCCATGTGTACTTCGAGACGACAAGCAAGCGCGTGGCGACGTCGGCACCGGCTAGCGAGGACCAGGTGAGTAGATTTATATCTACGGGGAGAAGTCGGGTGGATGGCGTATAGCACCCCCGCAGTCCGTAGTGATGTATACGGATGCGTATACACACCAACAATTTATGATATGTTGTAAGAATTTATTATTGATGATTTTAGATGGATATTGGTGTTGGATTGGTGCATGGTTATGAAACCTTAGGTAGTGGGTGCACTACACTTACACATACACACATATACATACTTGCATACATTCCTTATTTCATATGTGCGTGTATGGGAATATATATTTATGTGTTCACATGGGTATGGGACTATGTGTTCATATACTGGATTTGAGGATAGTATTTGGAATTTGAGATGAGTCGATGAGATTGGGCTTGAGGCCAGGAGATCGGTGACGTGATTTGGTTCGTATTGAGATACGACATGATGTTTTAGCGGGTCTTTTGACGTAGTAATTCTTACACCCGCATGCATACATAGATGGCATCAATATTGTACTAGACGTAGGACATTATTCTGGATCATGATATTTGATAAAGAAGATACCAAATGAATAGTGTGATTGATGTGACTTTGACCCGTACCTAGATTTGGGGATGCCGTACGACGGATTTACGTACGAGCTATATATTGATGATTGATCCGCACTCTTGACTTGGGATGTCTGATTATAGATATGGTATCGGATATGATATTATTGAGGCGGGATCACCGACTAATATATATACAGGTATGTATATACATCGATTCAGATGTTAGGCGGTTTCCTTACCTGTAGTCCAGCTGGTTAGCTTAGCCCTTTAGTTTAGTTTAGTTGTTAGATTAGATTCGATTCTTACCTATTTCAAAAACTAACGAATCATGGGTATTTTAAAAGACAGCCCAAGGGATCCTACGGATATTTCAAAAGACGTATCTTTTCATAAAAACACCGTAGCCCCTATTTTCAAAACCCCATGATTCATGTTGTTTCAAAAGGCACCATTTGTAGGACTTATATTAGGTTAATGCAGATTAGTTATAGTTGCGTCTAGTATTCAGCTCCCGCTCTTTATTGTGGTTCGCTTCGCATCGCATGCTTATATTATGTTTCATACTCCATTATTGATATCATGCTGTTAGGACACCAGCACCATTACCGATGATGCGTATGTACCACGTACACTTACTTGCTGGCTCACACACATCTTAATCGGTAATTGTCATGCCACGTACACTTTAGAAATACTATTGCATTGACATAGGTTGTTAGCTAATAATTTAGACATGACATTAGTGTACTCGCCTTATATGCTAGATTAGACATTGTAGATATTACTTGTTACTTCATGCATGTTAATATTCATTGTTATGCCGCATTCATGGATTTTTATGCCGATATGCACTGTTTACATGCTATTGAGGATTGGATTCGGATTTCTATGAGATTTTCTGGTTTTGGGGGAAAACCGCAAAACTTATATAAGCTTCTTTCTCTCTTTAAAATAAAAGGTGCGGTTTTCCCATGATGTATGAGTCGTCCACCATGAGTTTGCTGATGGATTTTGAGACCCGATTCGAGGAGGCGGATGAACCGTTTCGGGTACATGGTGGACCCGGTAAGGTACCCCGGGGCAAGAAGCGCGTGATGATGACGATGTGAGCCTGGCAGGGGAGCACTACCTACCGGTGATTTTACCCGACGCGTCGGATATCCGGAGGATACCGTCGTGGTCTTGAGATGGATGGTAGGGGCCGATCTGGACTGACGGCGCCCTAGATATTGTGATTGAAACATTGAGATTTCGAGATATTGAGGTACAGAGACTGTGATACAGAGATATCGAGATATTGGGATTATGTTTTGTGCCGATGCTAGGCACTGTTTTATGCTGATTTCATTATGATACCTCATTTTAAAAATACAAAGGAAATCTCACTAAATTATGAAAACAGTTCTTCATTTACATGTATTCTGTTTTCATGCATTCATACCTCATTCATATGATATATTGCTACCTGAGGCACTCACACGGGCACATGAGATTACACTCGGGTTAGATATTTACCCTAGCCTTGTTATAGGCTGCATGTTATATACTTTTTTGAGGATATATTATGATCGTATGACCTAGGATTGCGTCATACATGCGATTTCTGTGCGTAGATGTTTTTCTATTCACGGGTTGGCAACTCACCCCCGTTGTGCCCCAGTTTCTTGCAGGTTTGCCGTACAGGTTTCATTACGGCTTTGCGGGCTCAGTTTCATTCGGGTGACTTGTCAGTAGGTGGGTTTTTCTTGTATCGTACCCATCCTATTACCTTTTATAATATTATTCTGTTGTATCTAGTAAATTCCATCAACCAAACATATATTTATTTTGAGATAGAGACCAGTGATGTTATTCCTTCGACCTTAGAGTCGCGCGTTATTTTTCTGCGGTTTTCTTGTGGATTTGAGTTTCCTTTTGAATTTTGATCCTCGCCGTTGGCGTTGTATATTATATTGCTTGTGTGGTTGTGACCGTCGATTGACGAAGAGCTAGCTCCCGCTTGGGGATGCCTTTTTATTGATTTCGTATACTTTTCATGTTGTATCCCGTTTGGGAGCCAGTTTTTACAAAGGAGATTCTGCCGAAATTTTCAGTAAATTTTGATGTTCTTAAAAACCGCATAATTCGACTTATACTATTAAAACTACTTGTTTTAAATTGGTTTTCCTTCACACTACTTCTTTTCTTGGTTTGGATTTCTGGGTTTTTGGTTTACTTAGATTACGTACGCCTCGAGACGTTTCGTAGTTTAAGTGCCGGTCATGTTCCGTACTTTCGGGACGTGACAGTAGACTAGCGTGTGCGCTTCTCATCCCAATGTGGGAGACGGTCTGTCCCACAGCCGTCAGTACGTCGTACTTGAGATAGTATACGGGTGCTCGTTAGGTTACGAGTACACTGGACAGGACTCGTCGGGAACTTTTGGTTGGTACTATACCTATCGTCAGTTGTCAGTTCCCAGGTGACATGAGTACAGCTTAGTCCGCTGACTTGACACTGTCACTTCGCCTCGAGTGTGTTCCCACTGTACTTAGATTACTACCCTACCACGGCTCAAAGGAGTCGTGCAAACAGGTCGTAGTTGGGTGCAGTCCCGAAGCACTTGGAGGCAGTGACGGTTAGACAGGATTCGACTCTCCTGGTATTGGGGGTTGATATCGCGCTGTGTCTAGGAGAGCCATTACACAAAGTCCCTGGCCAGGCAAGCGAGATATACTAGTAGGTTTCCAGTGTTATCTCAGGATGTTATGGGCTACACTCCGACATGACTTGTACCGCTATTAGGGGACTGACGTTTACCGTCCCTAGGCCCGCCATGCGATATTCTCAGACGAACAGACCGAACTGTACGCAGATTGTCACAATCAGGCTCAGTAGGAGTTCAGTGGGTTTCACCTCGTCAGTCTTCTTGTCGGCATCTACCTGGGGGCCGTTACGCACAGCTAGTGCCGCTTGCGGTCTGTGGTTAAACCCCTGCCAGCATAGTGTCTAGTTTTTAGAGTCCCACACAGAAAGCTATTCGCCTTTAGGCAAAAGAGTAGAGGTCGCATGGTTTTGCGACAGGGTTCGGTCACATCCGTGCACATGTGCACGTTTAGTGTCCGGGCAGTTAACACTAGCGGGCTTTGGTTTAAGCCAGATCCTAGTGTACGTTTTGGGATTGGTTTTATCTCTGTTTGTATTCGTGTTCTTCGGAACGCAGATGCGGGTGTGTATGCACAGTACACAGAGAGACAGAGGCAGAGAATTCTCATTTTGGTTGTTGACTGTTGGCTTTTTGCTAAACCCTAATGAGAATAAGAAATATGATTAACAATAATATTAATTAGGTATTAATGTGACATGGTTGTTGATGGTTGACTTAGTTGACTTGTTGACTTAGTTGACCGGTTGACAAGGTTGGACTTGTTGACCTTCATCATTACAATGGCTATCATTTCATAGCAAAGACTTTTGCTTGCTTATTTCTTTTTGCAAAATGAGTGCATGAAATGATATGGCCATTTTGACTTGAACCATCACATAATACTCAATTACTATTATTTGTTATGATGATTTTGGATTATGAGAGCTTGGATGGCAAAAGTCTTGCTCATTCTTTCATTTCATTTCTCTCTAATGCTTGAGCTTTCCCTCTCCCTCTTGCTCTCTCTCTAGTTCATGGTTCACTTGCATCATGTTTTGAGAAGCAAGAACCATTGAGATAAAACCCAACACACTCCTCTACTTATCCTAGTTCACAATGTTTGGCAAACCAAGTGTTCTAGTTTCTTCTAGTTTGAAGTGAAGCCAAAGGTAGAAGCTTTCAGGTGGATCCATCTTCAGCACAAAGAGACGACGAGGGAGAACCATCCGGCCACCACAAGGTGACCAAGAGAAGGAGTTCAAGTTAAGGTTTAACCCCTAACCGAGTAGATAAAACTCTTGTTAGGATTGTTAGATAGTTGTTTAGCAAAGATCTGTATTTTGAGTTCATGTTACCAAAAATAGAAAAATCGTTTTTGATCATTTCCGCAAGCCCGTAAGTACCGGGAGAGGTAACGTGGACTTACAGTTTGCATTTCATTTCGTCGAATTTTCTAGTATATGATTGTAGGTTAGAGTTAGCTAGAACGGCAAATTATTGAAATTGGAATGGACGATGCCTCCCAAAACCTTGCCGCCGTGCTAGGCAACGCTGCAGTGGTATCAGAGTCATACTAGAAAATTAGATGGACTTTGTTAAGATTACGATACCGAAATACTCCGAAACTTGAAACACGAAAATGCAGTTTCTGTCGATTTTAAAAAGTCCTCTAAATTTTTTTTAAGCAACTGCAGAATGTTGTATGAGATATAACATGAACACTGTGTAAATTTCAAGAGGTTCCCTCGGATTATGGCCAAGCATATTGATGGAAAATCCGAGCAGGCCGGCCATTCTATGTTGTTTTGACTTGAAATTTGCAGGGTGTTCCAATGAGTGTGTTTTGGTGTTTCAGGTGTTGTTTGGTTTTTCTAAGTTTGCATGTGATGTCATCTTACACTATAAGCAATTCGGAATGTTTCGTATTCGTAAGTTTAACATTGTTTGGGGTATTCGTATGTTGTCTAGGCAAAGTTAAAAAGTTCGATCGAATGTCAAAAACCCTTTTTTCCAAATTTAACGTATTCGGAAATATATGCAAGTAATTCTGTGAACCCTCTAGAAGAATGAAACCCTAACTCGACATAATGATCATGGAAACGCTTTTGAACCTTAGGGTTTGCGGCAGTTCCGCGATGCCATTAATGAGGCATGGGTCTGCCCTTCTACTGCTCGTCCATATGTACTGTGGCATGTTCTTTATTGAACTGTGCTCATGTGTTGAGCTGTCGGGGAATTGTGGGACTTTGATGAATCGTTCTAAAAGTTTAACGTCGTCCGGATATCATGTGATGGGATACAATATTTGGAATCCACAAAGGTAGTTATGAGATAACTAGTTTGAATTTTATAAATCTAGCAGTTTAGTCTCAATTGATCGGTTGCCATGGAATTTTGATGTGATCAAAAGTTCGTCGCAATCACATAGCGTACGCGGATACTCGCCAGGTAACCTTATTAGATAGCCACGCTCCATAGCCCCGACCAAGTGACTGTTGGAGAACCCCGTCGCCAAAAGCATCCGTTCGGATGCTCGCGGCCACGGTGTTCCGCCTTAGTGCACTTCGTCGACGGCATCGGGGGGTACGGCCTTCTACTAAAGTTTCGGATGAGCATTCGATCAAGATGTCGGGAATCTTGTTGAATTTCCCGACATTATATTAAAAGGTGTTTTGAATATCGAGACTAAAATGCGGGGTTTATAATTGTTAGGCATGCAATGTCTAAGGAATTCATTTGGTTGGGCTTGTAATCCAAAGTATGTAATACATTGGGTTTATGATGTTTAAGGTGGTTGCGGATTCCAATTGTTGTAGTTTTCACTTTCTTTTCTGCGACCGTAAGTTTAATATGTTGTGTATTACCGGTTTCGTTGCTATACGTCAACGATAATTGGGATACGCATATTTACTTACGTTCATGACATGTAATGTTATGTGTTGCTGTGATATGTTATATTGGATCGTCGTGTTTTTAATAGCCGGGGGTTTTATCTGAGTTGAGAGTTTTTCATTTTCATTCATATAAAATTCAATGTATGTAATATTCTTTTATTGTGGCACTTCCGGGTTGAGGAAGATGTCACCGTTGATGTATATTATTTACTTTTCCTCATTAGGATAGACCCAAGGAGGGGAACACAAGTAACCGGGTTCTAGGGTCCAGTGGAAGACCACCTTGAGGAGTCCAGACCGGGTCTCCTAACTCTAGAATTGGTAGGGTTGCTTTCCACTCTTGTAGGGGTCTAAGGATGTGGGATTGGCTATTCATCACGACCGTGGAATCCGTGTTTTATACTGGCTTAATTTAAAACCCGGAAATCCTAGTATATCCAATATTTCATATGTTGTTTTGCTGCGATATTCTGTGATGTGATCACAATATATGTTAAGATAGGTACTTTATATGGTATATGTGATATATTATATAGACGTTGCTTATGTTTTACACCCGCACTAGCACTGGCCCGCTCTGCCATTAGTTACATAACCTAACGGTGCATGACGGGACATTGAGGCGAATGCGGATGGCATAAGCGTACGTTGTATTTATCTGTGATGTTTAGGTAACTTAAATGATGGGAATCCATTAATGAGATTAATGAAAGAAAATAAACCTAAAGATGTTGTGGAATCAAATTTAACAAAAAATGTAGCTCTAGTTCTTGCTTTTGTCATGACCCGAAAAGTACGGAACAAGACCGGCACTTAAATTACGAAACGTCACGAGGCGTACGTAATCTAAGTAACCCAAAACCCAGAAATCAAAACCAAGTAAAGCGGTAGAGTGAAGGAAAAACCAATTTTAATCAAGTAGTTTAGCAACATAAGCCGAAATATGCATTTTAAAATCACAAGTTTTTTTCTGAAAATTTGGGCAGAGTTTCCTTTGTAAATACTGGCCTCGAACGGGGTACAACATGATAAATATATGCATCAATGATAAAAGGCATCCCCAAGCGGGAGCTAGCTCTTCGTCAATCGACAGTCACAACCACGCAAGCAATATAATATACAACGCCGAAGGGCGAGGATCAACACAGAAAAGGAAACTCAAACAACATGAAATCCATAATAATACAACGCGGAACTCTAAGGTCGAAAGAATATACATCACTGGTCTCTAAGTCTGAATAAATATACAAGTTTGGTTAATGGAGTCACCAGATACAAATGAATAAAATAAAGGTACAATAGTGGTCACGATACAAGTGAACCCACCTACCAAAGCAATCATCCAGAAAGCAAGCAGTGTGCCAGCAAAGCCTTAATAGAACCTGTACGGCAAAACCTCCAAGAAACTGTGGTACAATGGGGGTGAGTTGCCAACTCGTGAGTAGAAAACATCACCGAACAGAAATCGTATATATGACACAATCCTAGGTCAATACGATCAAAATATAAATATCCTCAATATGATAAAGTCTGAAGCATGAAAAGGTGGCAAGGGTTAACATCTATACACAAGTGTAATCCCATGTGCTCGTGTCAATGCCTCAGGTAGCAACATATCATATGAATGATGTACGAATGCATGAAAACAGAATACATGTAAATGAAGAAATTGCTTTCATAACATAGTGAGATTTCTGCATATATAAATCAAGGTATCATCAATGAAATCAACATAAACAATGTCTAGTATGGACACAAATCGTAAATCCCAATATCTCAATATCTTAGGCTCCGGCTATCCGGACTGGCATGTATCATCAAGTTTCAATACTTCAATATCTCAAATCCAAAAATCTCAGAGTCTCAAATCTCACTATCTTGGGTTCCGTCAGTCCGGATTGGCCCCTATCATCAATCACACGACCACGAACGGTATCTTCCGGATATCCGATGTACCAGGTAAAATCACCGGTAGGCATTCTTCCCCTGCCGGGCTCATCGTCTACACTTCGATCATCTTGCCCTGGGGTACCTTACCGGGTCTACCATGTACCCGCAGATGGTTCTTCCAACTCCTTGAATCGGGTCTCGAAATCCATCTCATAATCGAGAAAACATCATGGTGGACAACTCATACATCACGAGTAAACCACACTTTTCATTTTAAAAAGAGAGAGAGAGAGAAAGAAGTTTATATATATTCTTGCGGTTCTCTCCCAAATCCAGGAATCCCATAAAAATCCAAAATCCAAGAATCGACAGTAAATAAAGAGTGAATATCGGCATAAAACTCCATAATACTGCATAACAGTCAATAATAATATGCAAGAATTTGCAAGTAATAAGTGAAATGTCTAACCTGACATATAAAGCAAGTACACTAATATCATGTCGAAACTATCAGCTAACAAGCTATGTCAATGAAATAATATTCTCTAAAGTGTACGTGACATGGAAATTACCGATGATGATGTGTGTGAGCCGGCAAGTAAGTGTATGTGGAACATACGCATCATCCGTAATGGCGCTGGTGTCCTGACAGCATGATCTCAATATTAACATATGAAAACACAATATAAGCATGCAATGCGATGCGAGCAGCAAGAATATGGGGAAGCTGAATATCATATACAATGATAACAAATCTACATATGTCTAACTATGAGTCTTACGGTTTTGCTATTTGAAATAATACGAATCGTGTTTTTAGAAAATAGGGACTACGGTGTTTTTAAGAAAATGTACGTCCTTTGAAATATCTGTAAAATCCCTTGGCCTATCTTTAAAATTACTCACGATTCGTTAGTTTTGAAATAGGTATGACTCGAATCTAATCTATCATTTACAAGTAAACTGCCGGATTAAACTAAACAGGTTGATCGAAAGGTAAGGAAACCGCCTAACATCTGAGTCGATATATATATATATATATATATATATATATATAACATTCGGTGATCCCGCCTCAAAAGTATCCCAAACGATACAATATCTATAATATGACATCCTCAAGTCAATAGTGCGGATCTATCATCAATATATAGCTCGTACGGTAAATCCGTCGTACGGTCTCCCAAATCTGAGTACAGGTCAAATGTCACATCTATCACATTATTCATATGGTATCCTCTTTATCAAATATCATGATCCGGGGTACTGATCTATGTCTAGTACAACACTGATACCACATATGTATATGCATGTGTGTGTATGAAAACACCACGTCAAAAAGACCCGCTAAAACATCATGTCGTATCTCAAATACGACCATGTCACATCACCGATCTCACGGCCTCAAGCCCAATCTCATCGACTCATCTCCAATCCCAAGTACTATCCTCATAATCCGTGTATATGTATACGTATATATATATATATACATAGTCCCATACCCATGTGTGTGTGTATATATATATACATATCCCTATATACGCATAGGTAAAAGAATGAATGTATGCAAGTGTGTGTGCGTGTGTGGGTGCAACAACTACTCTAGGGTTTCGCAAGTAACACTACTAATCCATGAACACAAAACCATATCCTGAATCTCCATGTCTTGCATAAAAGATATCATATATATATAGTATATATATGTAACACCTTAGGATGTGTTTAGTGGCAATTTATATTTAAATACTGGGTTTTTAATAAAAAGTTTACCAAATTGTGTTTCAAATATTTTTCCTAATTTAATAAATATTTTTCTAAAATTTTCCTAGGCTTGCACACACATGTGCATGTAAACTAGGGTTTTTAAAATGAGTTATTACCATGATTAGTGACCATGGTGGGTTAATCTTGAGAATTAAGTCTTATGGGTTTTTAATTGAGTTTAATTAGTTAATCAATAGTTGCTTTTATTTGAATTTTTCTTAGGGTGTTGACTTGTGAGAGGGAGAGAGAGTGCATCATGGCTTAAGCCATGCTTACAATCATGAGGAGAGAGAGAGAGAAGGGTTGACATTGGGTGATGATTTTTCCTCTCAATTGTTTTGTTTTCTTTCTCTCAACCTCACTCTCACACACACACACACACACACACTCACCTCTTCAACACATCAGCAGTAACAGCAGCAAACACAACAGCACCAGCAGCAACACAACAGCAGCAGTGAGCAGCAACAGCAACACAACTTCGACTGCAGCCCCTTCCCTTCACTTCATCTTCTTCCTCCAGCTCCCTAGGGTCGAGTGTGGGGTATATTTCCTAAACTTACTCCCTAGTTTGCGTGGTTTGAGTAGTTTTGCCTCGGTTAGTGGTTTTTAATGCGTTTTAGTGCGATATGAGGTATTTAGTGGGAACCTTGAGCTAATGTGGTGTGAATTGGTTTCAGGAGATTGTTAGAGGGTTGTTGAGACCATATTAACCTAGCTTAAACCCCAATTGCACTAAAATACCACCAGTTCCCTAATTGATGCAAATTCGTCGTATTTGTGCAAAACTGAGTTTTTTGGAAACTGCTTTAGACCCGGTGGGTTCAGAATAAATTTGAGAAGACTGCAGTATAGTAGTGAGGTGTTGATAACCCAGGTAGAACCCGACCCCCTTTCTCCATACCGTGGCCGCCAATAAATTCGATCTGGCCGCAATTTGCGGCCAGATGGGTAGGGTTTGGGTTGGGGTTTGGTCCATTGGGTGTCTGCTGCTATGTAGAGTTTTGTGGTATATATATTTTTGTAAGTTAAGTTCTGTATAAAAATCTGGGACTAAATACCTATTTCTCGTATTTTCTAAACCTTCGCGACACGCGTGATGCGTGCGTGAGTTTGGGGTTTCTGCGTATCGCGACGCGTCAGGGTAGTTTCAGGCGCGTGATCACACGTTTTAGCGTATCGCGCACACGTGCGATTGGTTTACGACACGGGTTTCTAGTTGGACTGTAATATCGCGTTTCTGTGAAATGGAGCTTATGTGTGATATATGTTATGTGATTCTAGGTTCGCAGGCCAGTGAGACGGACGCTGCGAAGAAGGGCAAGCAAGTCGTCGGCTACACTTAGCGCGAGACTTCTGTGAGTAGATTTCACATCTACGGGGATATCGCCCGCATGGCGTTATGCGTCAGGGCTGATAGGACCTTATTATTATATGTTGCATTTACTTCCTGCACTGTTATTGTATATTGCATTCCCTGCTGTATGTATGCTTAGAATTGATAGAACACCGCACTATTACTAACGGTTCATGTTGCACGAGCACTGATCTGCATGCTACACACACACCGTTAGTAATTGCCATGACACACTCACTGTAGAACTGCCATGATTATATTGCTGTAGTTCATTTCATATATGATTCGATATGACTGTCATGGAAATTGGGAGCTGCATGATATCTTTAAAAAACGGAACAAATTTTAAAAGCGTTTTTCCCTTGTACCTATATCATGGATTGATGTACGTAGCACCTCGCATTGGATTTATTTCTCGGTGTTGGATTTTCATGTGATTTCTGGTTTTGAGGACCGTGGGATTTTTAAGAAAAGATGCACTATTTGAAAACCCGGTTCCTCAAGATATAATATTTTGGTGCATCCACCACGCGTTTTTCTCGGTGCTGAGACGTGTGCTTGAAACCCGATTCGAGGAGATGGATGATCCGTTTGCGGGTTCGTGGTGGACCCGGTATGGTTCCCCGTGGCGAGAAATGTTTTTCTTGGAGTAGACGATGAGCCTGGCAGGGTGGCGAGTACCTACCGGTGATTGGTTGGACCTGGCGGTTATCCGGAGGATATCGACTAGAGTCGAGAGATGGATGCGGGATGATCCGTACTGCCGGGGGCCGAGGACCGATACCGCAGACGAGCCCGTGGGCTGATCCGGACTGACGGAGCCCGATATTTGAGGTTTTGCGTGTCGATGCTGGACACGGGTATTTTATGAGGTTTTGGGTGCCGATGTTGGGCACTCGTGATTTCTCAGAGGTTTACAGGATTTGAGGGCCGATGGGTGTGCCGGCGCCTGGGTTATTTTGGATTTGGGTGCAGTTGTGGGCACCGATTGTTTTCCACGTTGATATTCCGTGTAGATGTTGTTTATCCCATGCTCAGCATTGATTACCATATATCTCATCCTGTAGTTATTTTACCTGATAGAACATCTGCATGGTTATTGCACATACTGCTTATCACGCATTGATATCATCTGCTGGCATTGTTAGAATAGCGCAGTACGTGCATGCTCGCGATTACCTTTATATGTTATCTCTATTCATGAGTTGGCAACTCATCCCCGTTGTGCCACAGTATTTGCAGGTTGCCCTCAGCATAGTCGCGGCAGGCTGTCTTTTGCATCTTTTGGCTACAGATACCACTACAGTTGCAGTGAGAGCTGTTTTGCATTTAGGTGGGTTGTGGTATCTGATTACTTTTATTGTATCCCTTTTTGTATCTAGTACTCTCCATCTACCACTTATGTACTGGACTTAGATATTAGGTGAGGACGATGATGTATATTTTGTATTCTGGTGTCGAGCTCGTGGGAGCCGACTGTTTTATATGCAGTTATTTTCTGTGATGTTTACTTATTGCTTATTCTTCGTTACGGCGTCGTATATTACTCTTGTGATGTTGGTTTCCGCCGTTGGGCGTGATTGCTCCCGTTTGGGGATGTTTCTTTTCATTTCATTTCATTTATATCCTGTTTTGTACCCGGTCTAGGGGCTACTTTTACAAAGGAAATGCTGCCAAAATTATTTAAAGGAACTTATTGAATTATTTAAGGTTTTCTAAATGCTTCAACTAAATGTTTTCAACACTCACTATTTTTTTTAAATGGTTTTGATTTCTGGGTTCGGCTTACTTAGTCGCGTTACGCCTGTAGACGTACCGTGGTTAAGTGCCGGTCACGACTCGAAATACTTGGGTCGTGACAAAGTTGGTATCAGAGCGTAGGTTTTACCTTCGGAGTGTAGGTTGACCCTGGTATGATGGAGTAGGTAGCTGCAGCAGGGTAGCGTAGCGTGTGTATGTTCCGCGGCATGCTCAGGACACGGTTCTCCGCCTATGCGACCTTAGGACTTATTGATTTAATCCCTTCTTATATTCTTGTGATTCGATTCCTGTATTGTTATCGAATCCTAATTTCCTTTCAGCCATTATGCCGCCAAAGACTATGAGGGCGCAGAGGGCGGCCGCGAGGGCCGAGATTCGAGTTGACTCGTCCGAGACGAGGACTGATCCGGGCAGTACACTGGTTGTGCCCGAGCAGGCTGTTCCTGCCGTGACAGATCAGATCGCCACGCTAGGGGCTGGTATGCAGGAGATGCGCCAGACGGTGGGATCTAGCATGCAGGAGATGCGCCAGATGATAGGATCGCTAGTTGAGACACTTCGAGCGCAGCGACCAAAGGTAGCTCCACCCATTCCAGAGACCGCGATGGTACCTACCGCACAGCCAGTTGCCCCTGCAGCCACGGAGGTGATTACAGTATCGCTGTCAGAGTTCATGAGGCTGAAGCCTCTGGTCTTCACAGGCACCGATATAGCCGAGGACCCACAGTCTTTCATCGACAGGATGGCCCGGATATGCCGTTCCCTCAGATGCGCAGATGCGAGATGGGTTGAGTTCGCGAGTTTTCGCCTGGAAGGTCTTGCGCAGAAGTGGTGTGATTCAGTTGAGAAGGGCAGAGCAGCAGGTCTTCCTCCTATGACCTGGACGGAGTTCGTGACCATATTTCTAGCCCGTTTCCTTCCCTAGAGTGTTAGGGATGCTCGAGCACGCAGATTAAAGTCCTTGCGCCAGACGCCAGGGATGACAGTGGCAGGGTATGACGTGCTGTTTAAAGAGCTAGCAGTCTATGCCCCATATTTAGTGGCTACCGAAGAGTTGCGAGTCAGGAGATTTGTTCGAGGCTTGCTTACACCACTGTTCCTCACGATCAGCGCGCAGCACTACGAGACCTATGCAGCAGCTGTAGACGCAGCCCTAGTAGTCGAGGAGCACCTTGCTGAGACTTCGGTAGTTCCAGAGCCGAAGAGAGTTCGTTCCAGTATTTCCGCACGGAGGCAGTCATTCAGACGCCGCGACAGGTATCGTTCTGGTACGAGGAGTAGCAGAGATTCAGGACGAGGCCAGATGTTTAGTTCGTATCCCCAGGAGAGTCAGCAGTCGCCGCGGGGTTGCTTTAGGTGCGGTAGTCTACTTCACCTCGTTAGAGATTGTCCTGAGATACACCGGAGGGAGACGGCAGCACCGCATGTTACCTTACCACCTTCACTACCCCAGAGGGCGTTGCCTGTTGTACCTACAGTTGCTCCGCGCCAGACTCATACACAGAGAGGTCGT
Organism: Agapanthus africanus; assembly: GCA_030015575.1. Lineage (NCBI taxonomy): Eukaryota > Viridiplantae > Streptophyta > Magnoliopsida > Asparagales > Amaryllidaceae > Agapanthus > Agapanthus africanus. Next base: position 422,181,697 of record CM057344.1, read on the forward strand.
GGGCGTGGAGGAGTTGCTCAGAGAGGACGAGATGACCGAGGCAGAGGGCAGTCAGTTATAGGTGGTGGACAGGCACGGGTCTTTGCTTTGACGCATCAGGACGCACAGGCGTCCTATGCGGTGGTTTCAGGTATCCTTCCTGTATGTTCAGTTGATGCACACGTATTGTTCGATCCCGGATCCACGCACTCGTATGTATCCACACACTTCGTGCTGAGTTTGGGTAGAGAGTCCGGTTTGCTTGATCGGCCGCTTGTTGTGACCACTCCTGTGGGAGAGTCGTTTGTTGCTAGGCACGTGTTCCAATCCTGTACCGTCTGTATTGGCGAGGGGGAGTTTCCTATCGACTTGATCCTTCTTGAGATGTTGGACATCGACGTTCTTTTGGGCACGGATTGGTTAGCCACGTGCTATGCTTCTGTGGACTGCCGTGAGAAGAAAGTTAGATTTTGTTTTCCCGGTGAGTCGGTTTTTGTTGTTTTAGGGGACCGTGGTGCCGCCCCTCACAGTGTGATTTCTTCTTTTCGCGCTGGACAGCTTTTGAGGAAGGGATGTCAGGGATTTCTCGCCTATGTTTGCGATGCTAGTGCTACACAGGTTCCATTGGATCAGGTTCCGACTATTAGCGAGTTCCCTGATGTGTTCCCTGACGAGCTTCCTGGGCTACCTTCCGAGCGCGACATTTCTTTCTGTATTGATTTGGTTCCTGGCACGGGGCCTATTTCCATACCGCCTTATCGGATGGCCCCGGCGGAACTTCGAGAGTTGAAGGGTCAGTTGCAAGATTTGCTGGACAAGGGACTTATTCGACCCAGTGTTTCTCCTTGGGGTGCTCCAGTACTGTTCGTTAAGAAGAAGGACGGCAGTTTGCGTCTGTGTATCGACTACCGCCAGTTGAACAGGGTGACAGTGCGGAACAGGTATCCTTTGCCACGCATCGACGATTTGTTCGACCAGCTTCAGGGGGCAGGGTACTTTTCGAGGATCGATTTACGATCGGGCTATCATGAGCTGCGGGTTAGACAGGAGGACATTCCCAGGACAGCTTTCCGTACGCGCTACGGCCATTATGAGTTTTTGGTGATGTCGTTCGGACTCACCAACACGCCAGCAGCATTCATGGACTTGATGAACCTTATTTTCCGGCCATATTTGGATCTGTTCATTATAGTGTTCATTGACGATATCTTAGTGTATTCCCGGAGTAGTGAGGAGCACGAGCAGCACCTGCGGATTACACAGCAGACTTTGAGGGAGCACCAGCTTTATGCGAAATTCTCCAAGCATACTTTTTGGCTGGACAGCGTAGACTTCTTGGGGCATGTGATTTCACGAGACGGTATATGTGTAGACCTGAGGAAGATCGAGGCCGTTCAGCGTTGGCCCAGACCCACATCGGTTACGGAGATTCGCAGCTTTTTGGGGTTGGCCGGTTACTACAGGCGATTTGTGCAGGACTTCTCCAGTATTGCTACCCCTTTGACCGGGTTGACCCGGAAGGGAGTCCCTTTCGCTTGGACGGAGGAGTGCGAGCACAGTTTTCAGCAGTTGCGGACTCGGCTGACGACGGCACCGGTGTTATCATTACCTTCAGGCTCAGGCGGGTTTGTGGTCTATTGTGATGCCTCTCGTATGGGGCTAGGGTGCGTTTTGATGCCGCACGACAGGGTGATCGTGTATGCTTCGCGACAATTGAAGACATGAACAAAACTACCCCACTCACGATTTGGAGATGGCTGCGGTGGTCTTTGCACTTAAGATCTGGCGACATTACCTATACGGCGAGTCGTGCCAGATATTCACGGATCACAAGAATCTAAAATACATATTCCAGCAGCGGGACTTGAACCTTAGACAGCGCCGATGGATGGAGTTAGTGAAGGATTACGACTGCGAGATCTTGTACCACCCGGGCAAGGCAAATGTGGTGGCGAATGCTTTGAGCAGGAGGCCCGGGGGTAGTCTATCCTGTTTGAGCGCAGTACAGGGGTAGTCGTCGGCAGATTGGCAGATATTATGCGACAGCCGAGTACAGTTCGAGTTCACGCCGATTGGAGGACAGATCGCGCATGTTCGTGCACGCCCACAGTTGATCGATCATATACGTGAGGCACAGCTCAGTGATGACCGATGTTCAGAGATCATGGCACAGATTGGACAGGGCAGATTTTCCGAGTTCGTGATCGATGATCATGGGGTACTACGATTTGGAGTTAGACTGTGCGTACCAGATGCTGAGGGACTGCGACGCGAGATTCTTGAGGAGGCACATCGATCGGTGTACAGCGTCCATCCCGGTTCCACCAAGATGTATCATGATATGAGAGATGTTTATTGGTGGGACGGAATGAAGAGGGACATCGCAGATTTTGTGTCGAGATGCCTGACTTGTCAGCAAGTCAAGGCTGAGCACCAGAGGCCCGCGGGAGAGCTACAACCGTTACCCATTCCGGAGTGGAAATGGGAACAGATTTCGATGGATTTCGTTGTGGGTCTACCCAGGACTAGTCGAGGGTATGACTCCATCTGGGTGATCGTGGATCGTTTGACGAAACCGGCTCACTTCCTACCGGTAAAGACGACTTTCGGATTTACTCAGTATGCCCAGATCTACATTGACGAGATAGTACGACTGCACGGAGTCCCGACATGTATTGTGTCCGACAGAGGCACCCAGTTTACCAGTCGACTATGGCAGAGGCTTCAGGAGGCTTTGGGCACTCGCTTGAGTTTCAGCACAGCATTTCATCCGCAGACTGACGGACAGTCAGAGCGGACCATTCAGACTCTCGAGGACATGCTCAGAGCTTGTGTATTAGATTTCGGAGGTAGCTGGGATCATCATTTGCCCTTAGTAGAGTTCTTCTACAATAAGAGCTACCAGGAGACCATTCAGATGGCACCGTTTGAGGCTCTCTATGGGAGGAGATGTAGATCGTCCGCCTGTTGGATAGAGCTCAGTGAGGGCAGTATCTTAGGGCCACAGATTGTTGAGGAGACGACCGCGAAGATCCAGTTGATTCGCGATAGGATGAGAGCAGCGCAGAGTAGGCAGAGATCTTATGCGGACCGTCGGCGGCGCAGGCTTGAGTTTTCTGTTGGTGATCATGTTTTCTTGAGGGTCTCCCCTATGAAAGGTGTGATGATGTTTGGGAAGAAGGGGAAGCTCAGTCCCAAGTATGTGGGCCCCTTCGAGATCCTCGAGCGTGTTGGTGCAGTAGCATACCGATTAGCCCTTCCGCCCAGTTTTCCAGATGTTCACCCCGTATTCCACGTTTCGTTGCTCCATAGATATCTTCATGATCCTTCGCATGCGGTTCAGCACCCGACGATCCAGCTTGAGCGCGACCTTTCCTATGCAGAGCAGCCGGTGATGATCTTGGATCAACAAGTGAAGAAATTGAGATCGAAGGACATCCCATCAGTTAAGGTACTTTGGCATGGTCAGAACCGTGAGGAGGTCACTTGGGAGACCGAAAGCAAGATGATGAAGACGTACCCCCATCTTTTCAAAGGTACGTGTAGTTCGATTTTGAAATTCGGGGACGAATTTCTTTAAGGGGGAGAGATTGTAACACCTTAGGATGTGTTTAGTGGCAATTTATATTTAAATACTGGGTTTTTAATAAAAAAAGTTTACCAAATTGTGTTTCAAATATTTTTCCTAATTTAATAAATATTTTTCTAAAATTTTCCTAGGCTTGCACATACATGTGCATGTAAACTAGGGTTTTTAAAATGAGTTATTACCATGATTAGTGACCATGGTGGGTTAATCTTGAGGATTAAGTCTTATGGGTTTTTAATTGAGTTTAATTAGTTAATCAATAGTTGCTTTTATTTGAATTTTTCTTAGGGTGTTGACTTGTGAGAGGGAGAGAGAGTGCATCATGGCTTAAGCCATGCTTGCAATCATGAGGAGAGAGAGAGAGAAGGGTTGACATTGGGTGATGATTTTTCCTCTCAATTGTTTTGTTTTCTTTCTCTCAACTTCACTCTCTCTCTCTCTCACACACACACACACACTCACCTCTTCAACACATCAGCAGTAACAGCAACAAACACAACAGCAACAGCAGCAACACAAAAGCAGCAGCAGCAGCATCAGTGAGCAGCAACAGCAACACAACTTCGATTACAGCCCCTTCCTTTCACTTCATCTTCTTCCTCCAGCTCCCTAGGGTCGAGTGTGGGGTATATTTCCTAAACTTACTCCCTATTTTTCGTGGTTTGAGTAGTTTTTCTTCGGTTAGTGGTTTTTAATGCGTTTTAGTGCGATATGAGGTATTTAGTGGGAACCTTGAGCTAATGTGGTGTGAATTGGTTTCAGGAGATTGTTAGAGGGTTGTTGAGACCATATTAACCTAGCTTAAACCCAAATTGCACTAAAATACCACCAGTTCCCTAATTGATGCAAATTCGTCGTATTTGTGCAAAATTGAGTTTTCTGGAGACTGCTTTAGACCCGGTGGGTTCAGAATAAATTTGAGAAGACTGCAGTATAGTAGTGAGGTGTTGATAACCCAGGTAGAACCCGACCCCTTTCTCCGTACCGTGGCCGCCAATAAATTCGATCTGGCCGCAATTTGCGGCCAGATGTGTAGGGTTTGGGTTGGGGTTTGGTCCATTGGGTGTCTGCTGCTATGTAGAGTTTTGTGGTATATATATTTTTGTAAGTTAAGTTCTGTATAAAAATCTGGGACTAAATACCTATTTCTCGTATTTTCTAAACCTTCGCGACACGCGTGATGCGTGCGTGAGTTTGGGGTTTCTGCGTATCGCGACGCGTCATGGTAGTTTCAGGCGCGTGATCACACGTTTTAGCGTATCGCGCACACACGCGATTGGTTTACGACACGGGTTTCTAGTTGAACTGTAATATCGCGTTTCTGTGAAATGGAGCTTATGTGTGATATATGTTATGTGATTCTCGGTTCGCAGGCCAGTGAGACGGACTCTGCGAAGAAGGGCAAGCAAATCGTCGGCTACACTTAGCGCGAGACTTCTGTGAGTAGATTTCACATCTACGGGGATATCGCCCGCATGGCGTTATGCGTCAGGGCTGATAGGACCTTATTATTATATGTTGCATTTACCTCATGCACTGTTATTGTATATTGCATTCCCTGCTGTATGTTTGCTTAGAATTGATAGAACACCGCACTATTACTAACGGTTCATGTTGCACGAGCACTGATCTGCATGCTACACACACCGTTAGTAATTGCCATGACACACTCACTGTAGAACTGCCATGATTATATTGCTGTAGTTCATTTCATATATGATTCGATATGACTATCATGGAAATTGGGAGCTGCATGATATCTTTAAAAAACGGAACAAATTTTAAAAGCGGTTTTCCCTTGTACCTATATCATGGATTGATGTACGTAGCACCTCGCATTGGATTTATTTCTTGGTGTTGGATTTTCATGTGATTTCTGGTTTTGAGGACCGTGGGATTTTTAAGAAAAGATGCACTATTTGAAAACCCGGTTCCTCGTGATATGATATTTTGGTGCGTCCACCACGCGTTTTTCTCGGTGCTGAGACGTGTGCTTGAAACCCGATTCGAGGAGATGGATGATCCGTTTGCGGGTTCATGGTGGACCCGGTATGGTTCCCCGGGGCGAGAAATGTTTTTCGTGGAGTAGACGATGAGCCTGGCAGGGTGGCGAGTACCTACCGTTGATTGGTTGGACCTGGCAGTTATCCAGAGGATACCGACCAGAGTCGAGAGATGGATGCGGGATGATCCGTACTGCCGGGGGCCGAGGGCCGATATCGCAGACGAGCCCGTGGGCTGATCCGGACTGACGGAGCCCGATATTTGAGGTTTGGCGTGTCAATGCTGGACACGAGTATTTTATGAGGTTTTGGGTGCCGATGTTGGGCACTCGTGATTTCTCAGAGGTTTACAGGATTTGAGGGCCGATGGGTGTGCCGGCGCCTGGGTTATTTGGGATTTGGGTGCAGTTGTGGGCACCGATTGTTTTCCACGTTGATATTCCATGTAGATGTTGTTTATCCCATGCTCAGCATTGATTACCATATATCTCATCCTGTAGTTATTTTACCTGATAGAGCATCTGCATGGTTATTGCACATACTGCTTATCACCCATTGATATCATCTGCTGGCATTGTTAGAATAGCGCAGTACGTGCATGCTCGCGATTACCTTTATATGTTATCTCTATTCACGAGTTGGCAACTCACCCCCGTTGTGCCACAGTATTTGCAGGTTGCCCTCAGCATAATCGCGGCAGGCTGTCTTTTGCATCTTTTGGCTACAGATACCACTACAGTTGCAGTGAGAGCTGTTTTGCATTTAGGTGGGTTGTGGTATCTGATTACTTTTATTGTATCCCTTTTTGTATCTAGTACTCTCCATCTACCACTTATGTACTGGACTTAGATATTGGGTGAGGACGATGATGTATATTTTGTATTCTGGTGTCGAGCTCGTGGGAGCCGACTGTTTTATATGCAGTTATTTTCTGTGATGTTTACTTATTGCTTATTCTTCGCTACGGCGTCGTATATTACTCTTGTGATGTTGGTTTCCGCCGTTGGGCGTGATTTCTCCCGTTTAGGGATGTTTCTTTTCATTTCATTTCATTTATATCCTGTTTTGTACCCGGTCTCGGGGCTACTTTTACAAAGGAAATGCTGCCAAAATTATTTAAAGGAACTTATTGAATTATTTAAGGTTTTCTAAATGCTTCAACTAAATGTTTTCAACACTCACTAATTTTTTTAAAATGGTTTTGATTTCTGGGTTCGGCTTACTTAGTCGCGTTACGCCTGTAGACGTACCGTGGTTAAGTACCGGTCACGAGTCGAAATACTCGGGTCGTGACAATATATAGCGTGCTATACATCGAACTGCGGTGGTGCTATACGCCGTCCACCCGACTTCCCCCGTAGATTTATATATCTACTCACCTGATCTTCGTTTGCCGATACCGACGTCGCCACATGCTTGCTTGTCGTCTCAAAGTCGTCGCGAGGGTACCTACACATCATATCGTATCGTGTCGCATTAAAAACCAAATCGAAACCAGAACGACACGCAGAACTCACATCGGTCAAAACCTATGGTTTGCCCTCGCAACTTAACCAAATAACACCCGATAGAGACGTACAAACATCAAGTGATCGATGCTAAACACAAATACCAAAACATAGATACAAAAACATCTCAAAACATAAGGCAGTAACATAAAAAACATGCTCCAGATTTTTCTTAGGGTGAAAACAATGCACACAAACATTACTGGGGTTGTGTATAGGGTGTATATGACCCACTGAAGCAACCTGGACCCATTCCCTCACCCTATGGCCGGCCACACCCCCAAGAAATCCGGCCTCCTTGGTTTTGCCATGGAATTGGGGTCTCGTGTTTGTAGGGTGGTCTCGTGGTGCTCTAACTAGGTCTCTGAAGTTGTTTGCTAGTCTTAAAAATACCCCAGGTCATCCCAGATTTCCCTGCACACTCAAATACCACACAAACCGACATGAAAGATCTGTAATTCCATATTTTGGTTTACAGATTTGATTAGGTCTGGGTTTTAGACAATTAGGGGGGTTTAAGGTCACCTCAAGAGTTAAATTACACTAACACAACTCAATTTAACCCTAACCCCCTCAAGAAAACTTCAAGGTTCACTAAACCGATATAAAACACCACTAAACATATATGGGTGCTAAAGAAATCCAAATACCATACCAAGAGTGCAGAAATTACCTCATTTGAAAACTCAAGAACTTTCTTGTGTTGCCCCAAGTCTCCAAAACCTTTCCTTTCTTGGTCCAAAGTGTTTTCCATGAGCTTGTGCACACTTTTTGTGAAATGAGAGTGGGGTTTTTGAAGAGTTTTAATGGTGATGTGAGGACTTTGAGGGGGAGGAAAAGGGAAGGCAGCAGCTTTGTGGGGAAGGGAAGAAATGATGCAATGAGAACAAGAGCCATACCATGGTTGACCCCTCACATCTCTCTCTCTCTCTCTCTTGCCCATACCTCTTTAAAATAACCATTTCCGTTTTCTTTTTTTTTCTTTTCTTCTCATTAAATTCAAGGAACTATGCATGAATCATGAAGAAACGCCATGAAGAAAAATATAACAAGTGTTAAAAATGACATGTGCATGTCATATGCACAAAACACGCTTAAAGCCCGATTAGCGATTAGCAATAAAATAGTGTCAAATAAATCATAAACTTTCATAACTTGCATGAATCACATAAAGCACCCTCTTTTTAGTAATTTCAAAAAATTTCCTAAAGTATCGGTATTTAATTATACCGTCCTATTAAAATTTTCGTATTTTATTATTTAATTATAAAAAAATTCCCCAAAATAATATTTTATTTTTATGAAATGTTACAATCTTCCCCCCTTAAAGAAATTCGGTCCCCGAATTTAAATTTAAACCCCTCAATACTGAAACATTTCACTAAAAGCCTAAGTCGTCGGGGTCCCGAAATCATAAATACACCAATCACATCGTAGCGCGATGCCTGCGCATGAACAATGAGCAGATAACTCAAAAACGCAACTCCGACAAGCATCTCGCAGTCATCGGAGTCATGGCGAACACACAAATTTCAAATCCAAAACAAAACCAATATGATATACATCAAAACTATACATGGACACATCAAATCTAAACTTGTAAACATCAAATCTATACATGTAAACATCTCAAGGAAATGCATGCCAAACCGTTTTAAGTCGCTGTACGATACGCATAACACTGCACAGTAGCGGACGACTCTAGTGAGAAAATGACTCTCTCTCTCTCTCTCTCTATATATATATATATATATATATATATATATCCTTTGTTTACATGCACGTACCGCCGTTTTGAGAACAATTTAGAAGGGTTTCCTTTTTTTAAATGTTTCGTGTCATCTCAGACACGTAGGTAAATACTGAGACTATAGCTCTTTTTTTGGAAATCCCTTCGATACCTATCAATGCATGCAAAATACATCCAGGTATTGTCCTCTAACTAGTCCTGCTCAGTACGAAAATTGTTAGTGTATATGCCCTAGTGGCCATTATTGTATCATACTATTTTGTATATTACTTAATGGAAGCTTGAGATATTCACAGTTATATTAACAGTCTCGCTCAACATAGTAGTATGCGACTCGGTTTATATCTATCTTATTATGTGTATATGCTAGTATATCGCGAATACATATTGATAGAGCCCTTAGGATCTTGCTTGACTACCAGCGTTGTGATGGCAGTCACACTAGTGGGGGATGGGTAGTCCACAAGCACATCCTTTTTCAGGTCCCTAGTCGTAGGATTATCGAGACAGGGCATCGATATTTCGGAGTAGACTAGTGTGTACGCTTCTCATCCCAGTTTGGGAGATGGTCTGTCCCACAGCCATCGGTACGTTGTACTGGAGATAGTATACAGGTGCTCGTTGGGTTACGGGTACACCGGACAGGACTCGCAGGGAACTGTTGGTTCGTATTATACCCATTGTCAGTTAACAGTTCCCAGGTGATATGAGTACAACATTGTCCACAGACTTCACACTGCTGCTTTGTCTCGAGTGTGTTCCCACTCTTCTTTTATTGCTACCCTACCACGGCTCAAAGGAGTCGTGCAAACAGGTAGCAGTTGGGTGCAGTCCCGAAGCACTTGGAGGCAGTGGCGGTTAGATAGGATTTGTTTCTCCCGATATAGGAAGTTGATATCGCGCTGTGTTTGGAGAGCCATTACGCAAAATCCCTGGCCAGGGAAAACGAGATATACTGGTAGGGTTTCCAGTAGCTTCTCAAGGTGTAATGGTCTTCACTCCGACACGACTTATACCGCCTTAAGGGGACTGAAGCTTGCTGCGCCCTAGGCCCGATATGTGATAGTCTTAGACGAACAGACCGGACTATACGGAGATTGTCACATCAGGCTCAGTAAGAGTTCAGATGGGTTTCCTCATCGACCTTCTTATCGACATCTACCTGGGGACCGTTACGTAGAGCTAGTACCGCATGCGGCCTGTGGTTAAACCCACTGCCAGCGTAGTGTCGAGTCTTTAGAGTCACACACAGAGTGTTTTCCTGCTTCAGGAGAAACGATATAGAGGTCGTATGGTTTTACCACAGGGTTCGGACACATACGTGCGTTTATGCACGTACGATGTTCGGACAGATTATACTAGCGGGCTTTAGTTTAAGCCAGATTCTAGTATTAGATTATTGGATTTATACAGTCTCAGTATTTTCGTGATTTTACGGATGGGAGGGGCATTCTCGTAATTAGTCAAGAAGATTCTAGAAGAATGGTGACTCATTATGTTTTTATTCATTTATGGATTAAGCTTAATGAGGTGGAGGAGATGATGTGTAATTTGCATTAAATGATATTATGACTCATTCATTTATATTAAATGAAGCATGAAGATATTTGTGCAAGATATTTTATGTTTCATTATATACACAAATGAGATATTTTTTCATTTCATAATTACAAACACATTCTCTCTCTTCAAGCTCTCTCTTCAAAAACTTAACCCTAATCCTCTCATGTGTTGAGATCCAATGGGTTAGCAAGACTAATAGATCCTTAATCCACTTCTATATCTTCTAGGTCACTTTGATTAGCAATCCCAGCTACTTAATTACCTCAATTGAGAGGTTAAAGCTTGGAGAAGGAACTCTCGGGTGGATCTTCTATCACATCAAGGAGGCCGACGAAGAGGTGAACAAAAAGAACAAGAAGGACTAGAATCTTGAGGTATAATCATCTATCATAGTAGTTTAGCACTCCTAGATTGTTGTTAGTTAGGGTTTAGCAAAGATCCGTAAAGTTAGTCGATGTTAACTTAAACAAAATGATTGTTTTACCTATTCCGCCTCCCCGCTTCATGTGTGGTGTCTAACGTCGACTTACAGTGGTATCAGAGCCTAGCTAAAGCATAACAAACATGTTAGCAAAGTCTTTAAAAATTTGATCACAAAACGAACCCGAAAAAACGACATTTTCACATAGTTTCTGCCGATTTTTAAACGGGGTCTAAAAATTTTTCAGGGACCCTTTAAAATACACGCAGGTTTTTTTAAGAATTGTGAAGAAATTTGGGATCGTGACTCGACCATAGCACCGCGGAACAGCCGCCGATCCAAGCGATCCGCAGCGGATCTGCGGCCGAGTTGACACCGAGTCAACCTAAATTTGCTCAGTTATTCTTCTGTGCTGATGTTGTATTTTCTGGGATGATTTGTTTCTGCGCAGGTTTTATGTGCTCAGAGAATTGTTTGGAGTAGATTCATTAGTGTTGCTTGATCGAAATTCTAAGATGTTTGGCTAACTTTATTATATCTGTGTTGTGTTTAATGTGTTTGTAAACCTCCCCTAACTGCTAGTATATCGGTTAGTAGGGGGTTGCACATTTCTGTAATGGTTTTTACTGGATTGTGATTGTGAACTTGTTGGATTGTCGTGAATGGATAGCCGGGGATGTGAAACGATTGTTTCTTTCATTCAAATGTAAATTATAATTTGTTGTAATATTCTTTTGCGGGGCACATCCTGGTTGAGGTTGTAGCCACCGTTGTATTATTTCATGTACTATTTTCTGCTCCTAGGATAGACCCAAGGTGGGGTGCACAAACTACCAGGTACTTTGAAGTGCTTAGTGGCCTACTCACGTTGTTGAGGGAGACCACTTCACTTCGGGTACTTGGCGGGTAGTTTGCCATACCCGTAGGGGTCAAGTGTGGGGTTTTGGCTAATCATCACGACTATGTAATCCGTCTTTCTTTGCAGGCTCAAAAGGAATGCGGATTCCTAGAAAATCCAATATGTTCATCTATGATCTGGAATGCCTATTATTGCGTCTAGCGAATGTACAATATCTATATATGATATCTAGTAGGCGTCACTTATGTTTTGCACCCGCGCTAGCCCAGTACCCGCTCTGTCGTTAGTTAAGTAACCTAACGGATGGATGACGGGGCCCAGTGGCGAATGCGGATGGCATAAGAGGACGTTGTATTTTTTTTGTTTTCTACAATGATAGGTTAATTGATGGGATGCATTATTTTAATGCAAGGAAAATAAACCAAAGTTGAATCGTTGGAACAGTTTAAAAGAAACCACTCGGTTATTTTAAAACAGAAGATTTTTTTTAATTGCGGAGCTTAAACCACTCCTTTTAAAAAGCTATCAGGTTCCTTCGATCATATCAAGTTCACTACGTTCACGGTTTCGCCAAAACCATTCGTAGCCCTCCGTCATTTCATTTGGGTATTCAGTAGTATTCAAGCTATGTATTTTGACCAACGCCAAGGCGTAGTGTTTGGTAGCTGCTGGGTATTCATTTGTTGCATAGATAGATGAGTTAGTTTGGGACAGTCGTACTGCCATTTGGACAACGTCAAGGGTATGTACGTATGGGTTCAAATTAACAAGATAATGATGGGTTGAACTTGACATGTGAGTTATGACATTTTGACCAACGCCAAGGTCATAAGAGCATGGGGCAGAAATTGATATCGGGAATTTCTAAAGAAACTGAAATTTGCTAAGAGTTGCATACCATTTGGAGTGTGATAATTTTGGTAGGATTTCTTCAGCTTTATCACACGATGATATTTGGATCCTGATCCTACTGTGAGTATCCGCTAATCATCAGGAGATTCGTCACTTAACGATCAATGCTATAAAGCAAGTAGGTGTCGAGAAAGGTGTCAGCGGGGCTACGCCCCCAGAGAAAAGAGGTTATTTAATTAAGGAACTTCGCGAAAGCGTCGTAAAACCTCCCTCGAAGTAACGACACTAGCCTTGTTGAACTGTTAAGCAAGTATTGTATGGTGAGAATAGTCCTGACTAGTTCTTCCTTTTTGGTTTGAGGAGGGATTCGAGAAACAGTGGGAGCCATCCTCTTTAGATAAACTAAAAACCACTCTAAATTTGTAAGAGCATCATACTAAAGTGTTTCCTCTCTCTCTCCTAATTGCAGCGACCCAGAACATGACAGGCCTTAAGTTACTATTAGATAAAAAAATTTTTACAGGTCCAAACTATAAAGACTGGTTCCGGAATGTCAAGATGGCTATAACTTATGACAAGTTGGGGTATGTCCTTACTACTAAGGCACCTGCCGTCCCAGGTCCTGAATCCAGTGTAGCGGATAAGGAAATACGCAAGACCTGGGAGATAGACTGCGTGAAGGCCAAATGCATCGTGCTTGTCTCTATGAATAATGAACATCAGAAGAGGCACGAGAATATGGATCTTGAATCCATATTTCTCTACACCAAGGGACTGTATGGAGAGTAATCTCGTATAGCTAGATACGAGCCCTCGAAGAACTTGTTTCAGTCGAGGCTGGCCGTCGGATCATCTGTAGGAGAACATGTCCTTAAGATGATTGGCTATATTGAAGAGCTCGCAGACCTCGGGACAACATTAAAGAATGAGCTATATACAGACTTGGTTCTTCAATCCCTTCCTTCCACCTACACCCAATTTATCTTGAATTTCAACATTCAAGGTAAGGAAGTTGAGCTTCCAGAACTCCTTAACATGTTGAGGAGTGCAGAGGGCACCATGCAGAAAGCAAGGGAAACACTCACTATGTTTGTTCACGGTGCTTCCTCTTCCAGGTCCAAGGGAAGGGCCAAAGGAAGGAAGAAGAAGGCCGCTACCAAACCGAGAGGTGGTGTTGGTAAGGTGGAAGCTAAGGGAAAGGCAAAGGTTGCGGTGCCAGTAGTGGCAAAGGACGAGTGCTTCCACTGTCGTAGGAAAGGCCATTGGAAGAAAGATTGCAAAGCTTGGATTGCCAAGAACCAGGACCCGAGGCAAGTTATTGCTTCGGCTTCAGGTGTGTTTGTAATTGAAAATTGTTTGTCAATCAACTCTACTTCCTGGGTATTGGATACCGGATCAGGATCTTATATATGCAATTCATTGCAGGCACTGAGAAACCGTAGAATGCTGAAGGTTGATGATATGACCCTCCAGGTTGCTAACGGAGCTAGCGTGGGTGCTGTGTTCGTAGGGGATTATCACCTTGGATTGACGAGTGGAAATATTTTGGTTTTGCGCAACTGTTTTTGTGTACCCAGTTTAACGTGTAATATCATATCGGTATCGTTGTTATCAAAAGAAGGTTATGATTTCACGTTTGTAGGTGATGTTGTTAATATCCACCATAATCATGGTTTGATTGAGTCCGGTACACAAAATAACGGTATATACGTGTTAAACCAATTACCGATTTTCAATGTCCAGAACATACTAAAAATAAAGTCTACAGATATAAATCAGGCTTTCTTATTGCATTGTAGACTAGGTCACATCAATGAGACAAGGTTAACTAAGTTACATAAAGAAAGATATTTGGATCCGTTCGAATATCAATCTTATGCCACTTGTCAATCATGTATCAAAAGAAAGATGACAAAGACTCTATTGACTGGACATGGAGTAAGAGCGAGTGAGCTCTTAGGACTCATATACAGCGATGTATGTGGTCCAATGTTTACACATGCAAGAGGCGGTTTTTCATATTTCATTACTTTTATGGATGATTACTCTAGGTATGGATTCATTTTTTTGATGAAACATAAATCCGAGGCCTTTGAGAAATTCCAAGAATATAAGAATGAAGTAGAAAACCAAACCGGCAAAAGTATCAACAAACTGAGATCTGATCGAGGTGGTGAATACTTAAGTGCCGAGTTCCTGGGTTACCTAAAAGAGAAAGGAATTCTCTCTCACCTTATACCTCCATACACTCCTCAGAAAAACGGTGTATCGGAAAGACGGAACCGAACCTATTGGATACGGTACGTTCTATGATGAGTAATGCTAAGTTACCCCGATCTTTCTGGGGTTATGCGCTAGAATTAGCTGCATATTTTTTGAACAGGGTTCCTACCAAGACTGTGCTTACCACACTATATCAGATGTGAAGTGGGAAGGAACCCTATCTTCAGTATCTGAAGATATGGGGATGTCCAGCTTTTGTTAAAAAGCAGCATGCGGACAAACTCAAGGGACGATCAGTGCAGTGTAAGTTTGTGGGATAGCCAAAGAACTCCAAGGGGTATTTATACTATTACGCAAAGGAACAAAAGGTTTTTGTTTCTCGTAATGCCCATTTTCTAGAACAGCAGTTTTTAGAAAAGGAAACAAGTGGGAGAGAAATAGAACTGGAAGAAATTCCAGAACCACAAACTACTACTGAAAGTTTGGTAGAAACAGAACTTCAAGAAGAACAGGACATTCCTGCACCCCTCCACAGGAGTAGTAGGCCGTCTCATCCGCCTGAGAGATACTACGGTTTTCTCATAGACGGCGATAGAGAGGATTGCGTCATTGATAATGATGAAGCTACTAGCTTCCAGCAGCCCATCCAGAGCGGCGACTCAGTAAGATGGCTGGATGCTATGCGGACTGAGATGGAGTCCATGTACACCAACAATGTATGGACTTTGGACTTTGCTCCAGATGGGGTAAAACCCATAGGATGCAAGTGGATCTTCAAGAAAAAGATTGGGGTAGATGGACAGGTGGAAACCTATAAGGCTAGACTTGTTGCAAAGAGTTTTCGTCAAAGACCTGTTTAGGATTATGACAAAACTTTTTCTCCAGTGGCTATGGTCAAATCCATTCGGATCCTTCTTGCCATTTCCGCCTTCCATGATTATGAGATCTTGCAGATGGACGTAAAGACGGCTTTTCTAAATGGTAATTTAGAAGAGTGCGTCTATATGGATCAGCCAGAAGGTTTCAATCAGAGTGGGAGCAGTGGGAAAGGGTGCAAGTTGCTTAAGTCCATTTATGGACTAAAGCAGGCATCGCGGAGTTGGAACAACTGTTTTGATGAAACGGTCAAAGAATATGACTTTATAAAAAATCTAGATGAACCATGTATATATAGTAAAATTGTAGCACGAACTGTCGTATTCCTAGTCTTGTACGTGGATGACATTCTCTTGATAGGAAATGACATTCCTATACTACAATCTTCTAAAGGATTCTTGTCACACAGGTTCTACATGAAAGACCTGGGTGATGCCTCTTACATACTGGGGATCCAGATCTATCGTGATAGATCTAAGAGAATGTTGGGACTTTCGCAGTCCAGGTATATCAACACTATACTGAAAAGATTCAGTATGGAAAATTCTAAGCGCGGTAATTTACCGGCTTGTCACGGAATCACCCTCTCCAAAGAGTTGTCTCCCAACACTGATTTGGAAAGGGATCGCATGTCAGTTATACCCTACGCTTCTGCGGTAGGCTCTATAATGTATGCGATATTGTGCACCAGACCAGATGTAGCTTACGCACTAAGCGTGATAAGCCGGTATCAGTCAGACCCAGGAGAGAAGCATTGGATAGCAGTAAAGAACATTCTCAAGTACTTGAGAAGGACTAAGGATATGTTCTTGGTTTACGATGGAAAAGACCTCAAGATTGAGGCTTTTGCTGACTCCAGCCTCCAGAGTGACAAAGATGACTCCAAGTCCATGTCAGGTTATGTCTTTAGCATCAATGGAGGGGCGGTGTGCTGGAAGAGTTCCAAGCAGGACATCGTTGTTGACTCGATGGTGGAAGCGGAGTAGATTGCTGCTTGCGATGCCGCAAAAGAAGCAGTCTGGATGAAGAAGTTCCTCACAGAACTTCAGGTGGTCGAATCCATTGTTGATTCAATACCTCAGTATTGTGACAAGAACGGGGCTATAGCTTCAGCGAAGGAACCCAGGTCCCATCAGAAGTCCAGACACATCTTAAGGCGGTATCACCTGATCAGGGAGATCATTGATCGCCAGGAGATCGAGGTCCAGAGAGTTGCTACAAAAGAGAACAATGCAGATCCATTCACAAAGGCCTTACCTCAGATACAGTTTGAGCGGCTACTCGAGATGATAGGTATTCGATACGCCAGTACATGGGCCAAGTGCAAGTGGGAGATTGTTAGATTATATGCCCTAGGGGCCATTATTGTATCATACTAGTTTGTATATTACTTAATGGAAGCTTGGGATATTCACAGTTATATTAACAGTCTCGCTCAACATAGTAGTATACTACTTGGTTTATATCTATCTTATTATGTGTATATGTTAGCATATCGCGAATACATATTGATAGAGCCCTTAGGATCTTGACTACCAGCGTTGTGATGGCAGTCACACTAGTGGGGGCTGGGTAGTCTACAAGAACATCCTTTTTCAGGTCCCTAGTCGTAGGATTATCGAGACAGGGCATCGATACTCCGGAGTAGACTAGTGTGTACGCTTATTATCCCAGTTTGGGAGATAGACTGTCCCACAGCCATCAGTATGTTGTACTGGAGATAGTATACAGGTGCTCGTTGGGTTATGGGTATACCGGACAGGACTCGCAGGTAACTTTTGGTTGGTATTATACCCGTCGTCGGTTAACAGTTCCCAGGTGACATGAGTACAGCATAGTCCACAGACTTGACACTGCTGCTTTGTCTCAAGTGTGTTCCCACTGTTCTTAGATTGCTACCCTACCACGGCTCAAAGGAGTTATGCAAACATGTAGAAGTTGGGTGCAGTCCCGAAGCACTTGGAGGCAGTGGCGGTTAGATAGGATTCGTCTCTCCCGGTATTGGGAGTTGATATCGCGCTGTGTTTGGAGAGCCATTACGCAAAGTCCATGGCCAGGCCAAACGAGATTTACTGGTAGGATTTCCAGTAGCTTCTCAAGGTGTAATGGGCTTCAGTCCGACATGACTTATACCGCTTTTAGGTGACTGACGCTAGCCGCCCCTAGGCCCGATATGCGATAGTCTTAGACGAACAGACCGGATTGTACGGAGATTGTCACATCAGGCTCAGTTGGAGTTCGGATGGGTTTCCTCATCGGCCTTCTTATCGACATCTACCTAGGGACCGTTACGTAGAGCTAGTACCGCTTGCGGCCTGTGGTTAAACCTACTGCCAGCGTAGTGTCGAGTCTTTAGAGTCGCACACAGAATGTTTCCCTGCTTCAGGCGAAACGATATAGAGGTCGTATGGTTTTACGACAGGGTTCGGACACATACGTGCATTTATGCACGTACGATGTTCGGACAGATTATACTAGCGGGCTTTAGTTTAAGCCATATTCTAGAATTGGATTATTGGATTTATACAGTCTCAGTATTTTCGTGTTTTTACGTATGGAGGAGCATTCTCATAATTAGTCGAGAAGCTTTTAGAAGAAAGGTGACTCATTATGTTTTTATTCATTTATGGATTAAGTTTAATGAGGTGGAGGAGATGATGTGTAATTTGCATTAAATGATATTATGACTCATTCATTTTTATTAAATGAAGCATGAAGATATTTGTGCAAGATATTTTATGTTTCATTATATACACAAATGAGATATTTTTTCATTTCATAATTACAAACATATTCTCTCTCCTGAAGCTCTCTCTCTTCAAAAACCTAACCCTAAACCTCTCATGTGTTGAGATTCCAAAGGTTAGCAAGACTGATAGATCCTTATCCACTTCTATACCTTCTAGGTCACTTGGATTTGCAATCCTAGCTACTTAGTTACCTCAAGTGAGAGGTTAAATCTTGGAGAAGGAACTTTCGGGTGGATCTTCGATCACATCAAGGAGGCCGACGAGGAGGTGAACAACAAGAATAAGAAGGACTAGAATCTTGAGGTATAATCTTCTATCATAGTAGTTTAGCACTTCTAGATTGTTGTTAGTTAGGGTTTAGCAAAGATCCGTAAAGTTAGTCAATGTTAACCTAAACAAAATGATTGTTTTACTTATTCCGCCTCCCCGCTTCATGTGGGGTGTCTAACGTCGACTTACAAAAACAATAAAAAATATCATAAAAACGTACTTCTCCATAAGAAATCAATCCCAAAAGGTGCATATGAATGCTATGTGCGTCTGGTGCGCACGGAAACCATAATCCATATATGTGCCATACATGTGCACAGAAACAACATCTAAGTGCAACGGGTGTGCACGAAACACCTGTCAGAGGAAAAGTGGGTGCCTGACAGCAAAATCAGCTGCATCGGATATGCACGAAGAATCCCGATATAGTGCATCTGGTATGCACCAAAATCGCATCTCAAATCATGCGCCCAACATGCGCGAAAATCCAAATCAGGTGCATCCATCATGCACGAATAAAAATCTAAATCCTGTGCATCCAACATGCTCGAAATCACGAAATCTAATATCAAGTGTCGAACATACGCAAGATCCAAATCAAGCGCGTCAAACATGTTCAAAAATCCAATCAGGTGCACATGGTGCACAAAACAAATATCGAATATCACAATCGAAATCGACGGTATACAACACATCTCAAATCCAAATCAGGTATACCGTAGTATCAAATCTCACAACCATGTGCATCATCATGCACAAAATCTAATCAAAACACAAAAAGTGCATGAAAAGTATGCCGTAAGCATAAGTCAAATCATATGCATGCCCTAGGCATGAAGCCAAAATCAATACCTCAAATAACATCAAATCGAAGTCCTGTGCAACTGTAGTGCACAAAATACGTATCACAGCACTGCAAGCATATATGAACTATAACGAGTGCAAAAATCAAATTGGGTGTGTACCATATGCACAAAATCAACCCAACTGTATGAAATCCATGAAGTAATAAGCATGTGCAGCCAAGGCACAAAAATGATATCAAGTGCGATAACTGCACACAAATCATAAATCAACACAACGGTGTATAAAGCATATCTCAAGTGCAATAACTACACACAAAATATAAATACCCAGTAGGTGCAACCATGGTGCACGAAAACAAATATCATGAAACTCGGTCATCAAAGCTCAATCATGCGAATAGATCGCCCAAAATACCGAAATCATGTATGGCGGAATAGTCCCGTTCAAGCGCATCCTCTAAGAATCTCTGGCCAACTGTCGTGGTCACTCATGACATGCCTCGTCCACGGTGCCGAACTCTGGCCTGCTGGGTGCGCACAAAATTACAACTCCTAGGTCCAAGTCTTCTCGCATAACCTTCCAGAAAGATCCTATCATGGTCTCTCCCAAACATCATTTTTTCCGACTGTCCGGAGGTTATCGCACATTACTATATCTGTTTCTGGTCCCGGAACGGCTGCATACTCATCGCGACTCCTTCTGAAAGATATATCGATATGTAACGCCTCTACATGCGTATTACATCTCTGATGTCGGCGGAGTGGAACGTGATCTCATCAAGATCTCGTACGAACCTCTTACTCCACCTTTCTCTACTGTCGACTGCTTCGGACTCGTCTCATCGTGGCTTCGTGGACTGCACTCCAACGTCTATACTCGTATCTGGAGTCTCCCAAGCAATGCATCTCACCACATAGCATCTGAATGAAGTCGAACCATTCGATCGATTCGTCAAAACCTCATAATCCCCCCAAGAGCTCAACATCTTGGGTACGGTTAAATAGTATCGAGTACATAACACGACATCGGTGGACCAGCCGTAGAAGGGCAAACCCAAGCCTCACTAATGGCACCGCGGAACTGCCCTAAACCCTAAGGTTAAAAGGCTTTCACACGGTCATTATGTCGAGTTAGGGTTTCATTCTTCTAGAGGGTCCATAGAGTTACTTGCGTGTTTTCTTCAAACACTTTAAACTTGGAAAATGGGTTTCTGACCTTCGATCGTCTCTATCGACTCCCAACGTATCTGCGTGATGTCGTCTCTAGCTGGAATCAATTTATCTGATGACCTCGCATCAGGGTAAGTGAACGAACCATATGTCCTAGTCATTCATCCTCGGGTGACTAGCGATCTTCTATCATATCTCAAAGTACAACTCGTACTGCAATAGCTCCAACATCTGGGGCAATATCTCGTCGTTCGCAGCAACAACCGGCTCGTTCGTCTGCACGCTGAACAGTGCCTCAATCATCTTGAATAAGCGATACATCAATGGTCATCACATTCTTTTTGGCCTCTATCAGTGGCTCAATCCTCTGGTGCAAATCTGCACGTCTGAGAAATCTCATAACAGCGATCCATCAAATGCTCATGGCACGAAAACATAATAACACGGCGCATCTATGCAAATTATATGTCCCTGGAATCATGCCCTGGTCTATCCTCGTCAGTGACGAGCTCGTGCCGACCGCAACTATAGCGGTAGCTCTCTCTGCCCATAATCATGGCAGCAAAACCATAAACTGGTACTGATGAGGATAGATCATAGGAATGAATATAATACTGTGCAAAGAAATGTACATCCTAAGGTTTCTTAAGCGGAGTAGCGTATCGTAAGTATGTCGCGGAACATATGTAAAGTACGTCACTCTACTCAAGCTACCTATTCCATCAACCAAGGGTCATCCTACACTCCGAAGGTAAAACCTAACACTCTGATACCAAATTTGTTACGACCCGAAAAGTACGGAACATGACCGGCACTTAAATTACGAAACGTCTTGAGGCGTACGCAATCTAAGTAAGCCAAAATCCAGAAATCAAAACCTAGTAAAGCAGAAGAGAGAAAGAAAAACCAATTTAAATCAAGTAGTTTAGCAACATAAGCCGAAATATGCATTTTTAAAATCACACGTTTTTTTCTAAAAATTTTGCCAGTGTTTCCTTTGTAAATACTGGCCCTGAACAGGGTACAACATGATAAATATATGCATCAGTGATAAAAAGGCATCCCCAGGAGGGAGCTAGCTCTTCGTCAATCGACGGTCACAACTACGCAAGCAATATAATATACAACGCCGAATGGCGAATATCAAAACTGAAAAGAAATCACAAACAACATGAAATCCACAATAATACAACGCGCGATTCTAAGGTCGAAAGATTATACATCACTGGTCTCTAAGTCTGAATAAATATACAAGTTTGGTTGATGGAGTCGCTAGATACAACTGAATAAAATAAAAGTACACTAGTGGTCACGATACAAGTGAACCCACCTTCTAAAGCAATCACCCAGAGAGGAAGCAGTGTGCCAGAAAAGCCGTAATGGAACCTGTACGGCAAAACCTATAAGAAACTGTGGCACAACGGTGGTGAGTTGCCAAGTCGTTAGTAGAAAACATCACCGAGCAGAAATCGTATGTATGACACAATCCTAGGTCAATACGATCAAAATATAAATATCCTCAATATGATAAAGTCTGAAGCATGAAAAGGTGGCAAGGGTAAACATCTATACAAAAGTGTAATCCTATGTGCTCGTGTCAGTGCCTCAGGTAGCAACATATCATATGAATGAGGTATGAATGCATGAAAACAGAATACATGTAAATGAAGAAACTGCTTTGATAACTTAGTGAGATTTCTGTATATTTAAAACGAGGTATCATCAATGAAATCAACTTAAACAGTGTCTAGCATCGACACAAAACGTAAATCCCAATATCTTAATATCTCAGGCTCCGGCTATCCGGACAGGCCTATATCATCAAGTCTCAATACCTCAATATCTCAAATCTCAAAATCTCAGTGTCTCAAATCTCACTATCTAGGGCTCCGTCAGTCCGGATCGGCCCTTATCATCAATCACACGACCACGAATAGTATCTTCAGGATATCCGACGCGCCAGGTAAAATCACCGGTAGGCAGTCTGCCCCTGCCGGGCTCATCGTCTACACCTCGATCTTCTTACCCCGGGGTACCTTACCGGGCCCACCATGTACCCGCAGACGGTTCATCTAACTCCTCGAATCGGGTCTAAATCCATCTCATAACCGAGAAAACATCATGGTGGACGACTCATACATTACGAGAAAACTGCAATTTTCATTTTAAAAAGAGAGAGAGAGAGAGAGAGAAAGAAGTTTATATATATTCTTGCGGTTTTCTCCCAAATCCAGAATCCCTTAAAAATCCAAAATCCAAGAATCGACAGTAAATAAACAGTGAATATCGGCAAAAATCTCCATAATACTGCATAACAGTCAATAATAATATGCAAGAATTTGCAAGTAATAAGTGAAATGTCTAACCTGACATATAAAACAAGTACACTAATATCATGTCGAAACTATCAGCTAACAAGCTATGTCAATGAAATAATATTCTCTAAAGTGTACGTGACATGGAAATTACCGATGATGATGTGTGTGAGCCGGCAAGTAAGTGTATGTGGAACATACGCATCATCGGTAATGGTGCTGGTGTCGCTGGTGTCCTGACAACAAGATCTCAATATTAATATATGAAAACACAATATAAGCATGCAATGCGATGCGAGCAGCAAGAATATGCGGGAGCTGAATATCAAATACAATGATAACAAATCTACATATGTCTAAGTATGAGTCGCACAGTTTTGCAATTTGAAATAATACGAATCGTGTGTTTAGAAAATAGGGACTACGGTGTTTTTATGAAAATGTACGTCCTTTGAAATATCCATAAAATCCCTTGGCATGTCTTTAAAAATACTCACGATTTTTTAGTTTTGAAATAGGTATGACTCGAATCTAATCTATCATTTACATGTAAACTACCAGACTAAACTAAACATGTCGATCGAAAGGTAAGGAAACCGCCTAACATCTGAGTCGATACATACATACATATATATATATAAAACAGTCGGTTATCCCGCCTCAAAAGTATCCCATACGATACAATATCTATAATTTGACATCATCAAGTCAAGAGTGCAGATCAATCATCAATATATAGCTCGTACGATAAATCCGTCGTACGGTCTCCCAAATTTGGGTATGGGTCAAATGCCACATTTTTCACTTTATTCATCTGATATCCTCTTTATCAAATATCATGATCCGGGGTACTGATCTACGTCTAGTACAACACCGATACCACATATGTATATGCATGCGTGTGTATGAAAACACCACGTCAAAAGGACCCGCTAAAACATCATGTCGTATCTCAAATACGAACCATGTCACATCACCGATCTCACGGCCTTAAGCCCAATCTCATCGACTCATCTCCAATCCCAAGTACTATCCTCATAATCCGTGTATATGTATACGTATATATATACATTTTCCTATATCTAATTGTGTGTATATATATACATATCCTTATATACGCACAGATAAAAGAATGAATGTATGCAAGTGTGTGTGGGTGTGTGGGTGCAACAACTACTCTAGGGTTTCGCAAGTAACACTTCTAATCCGTGAACACATAAACATATCCTGAATATCCATGTCTCACATAAAAGATATCATATATATATTGTATATATATAGCATACTATACATCGAACTGCGGGGGTGCTATACGCCATCAACCCGACTTCCTCCGTAGATATATATCTACTCACCTGATCTTCGTTTTCCGATGCCGACGTCGCCACGCGCTTGCTTGTCATCTTGAAGTCATCGTGAGGGTACCTACACATCATATCGTATCGTATCGCATTAAAAACCAAATCGAAAGCAGAACGACACGCAGAACTCACATAGGTCAAAACCTATGGTTTGCCCTCGCAACTTAACCAAATAACACCCGATAGAGACGTACAAACGACAAGTGATCGATGCTAAACACAAATACCAAAACTTATATTCAAAAACATTGCAAAGCATAAGGCAGTAACATATAAAACATGCTCCAGATTTTGCTTAGGGTGAAAATAATGCACACAAACAATACTAGAGTGATGTATAGGGTGTATATGACCTACTAAAGCAACCTGGACCCATTCCCTCACCCCATTGCCGGCCACACCCCCAAGAAATCCGGCCTCCTCGGTTTTTCGATGGAATTGGGGTCTTGTGTTTGTAGGGTGGTCTCGTGGTGCTCTAACTAGGTCTCTGAAGTTGTTTGCTAGTCTTAAAAATACCCCAGGTCATCCCAGATTTCCCTGCACACTCAAATACCTCACAGACCGACATGAAATTTCTGTAATTCCGTATTTTGGTGTACAGTTTTGGTTAGGTCTGTGTTTCAGACAATTTGGGGGGTTTAAGGACACCTCAAGAGTTCAATTACACTAACAACTCAATTTAACCCAAACCCTCTCAAGAAAACTTCAAAGTTCACTAAACCGATATAACACACCTCTAAACTTATATGGGAGCTAAGGAAATCTAAATACCATACCAAGAGTGCAGAAATTACCTCATTTGGCAACTCAAGAACTTTCTTGAGTTGCCCCAAGTCTCCAAAACCTTTACTTTCTTGGTCCAAAGTGTTTTCCATGAGCTTGTGCACAATTTTTGTGAAATGGGAGTGGGGTTTTTGAAGAGTTTTAATGGTGTTGTGAGGACTTTGAGGAGGAGGGAGAGAGAAGGAAGCAGCTTTGAGGGGAAGGGAAGAAGAAAATGAAGAAGATGATGCAATGAGACTAAGAGCCATATCATGGTTGACCCCTCACATCTCTCTCTCTCTCTCTCTCTCTCTCTCGCCCATACCTCCTTAAAATAACCATTCCCTTTTACTTTTTCTTTTCTTTTGTTTTCTTTTCTTCTCCTTAAATTCAAACAACCATGCATGAATCATGAAGAAATGCCATGAAGAAAAATGTAAGAAGTGTTAAAAATGACATGTGCATGTCATATGCACAAAACACGCTTAAAGCCCGATTAGCGATATTTAATCGCGATTAGCACTAAAATAGTGTCAAATAAATCATAAATTGCATGAATCACATAAAGCACCGACTTTTTAGTAATTTCAAAAATTTTCCCAATTTATCGGTATTAAATTATACCGCCCTATTAAAATATTCATATTTTATTATTTAATTATAAAAATTCACATAAATAATATTTTATTTTTTTGAAATGTTACAGTTTTGCATTGAGGTATTCCTTCTAGAATATCCAGCACCTTATTCGATAAGGAAAGAGCCGATATCCCTTCACCGGGAGTGGCCTCTTTAGCAATAACTGGCAGATGCTACAACCCTCGGTTTGTGTTTTGATTGCTTCTATAGTTTTTGCTTTGCATAGTGGTATTTGTGAAATATCCTGCACCTTATTCGATAAGGAAAGAGCCGAGATCCCGTCACCAAGAGTGACCTCTTTAACAAAACTAGTAAAACCCTAAAAAACACTCCATTTTAAATCAATCGATTCTACGACGATATCAAATTCATTACGCAAAAGGTTTTCTTAAAACCTGTCGTAGCCCTCCGTCATTTCAGATAAGTACTACTTAGTATTCATGCTACGTTTGTTGACCATATTAAGGCGTAGTATGCGGTAGCTGATTAGTGCTTATCTGCATAAGTATATGATGCGATTAGATTAGGGTAGTCATGCGACTTTGTTGACCTTGTTAAGGGTCGTGTGGGTGGGTTTAATTCAATCAAGAAATGACGGGTTAAACTTGGCTAGCGCTTATGATTTGTTGACCTTGTTAAGGTCATAAGTTGCTAAGGGCAAAATATTATCGGGAATTTCAAGTGCTGAAATTTGAAATAAGATCATACCTTCTATGAGATAGTTGGATCCCGTTACCCACTGCGAGTAAGAGTTACTCCTGGGAGAGTTTTACACATTACAATCAGCCGATCAAGTAGGTGCTTAGAAAGGTGTCAACGGGGTTACTGTTGGAGATAGTGCCATCAGAGTCAATTATTGAATCACAGGCACGTGATTGCAATGATTGAGGCAGGAGCTGTCCCAGTAGGACATTCTTACTCAAGATGATAGTATGCTATCTGGTTTATCTTTATCATCGTGTACTGCTTTAGGTGACCTGACAGGTAGCTATTACACGTTGATAGAGCCCCTAGGATTCTTGCTTGACTGCCAACAGTATGAGGGCGATCATATACGTGAGAGTTGGTAGTCTATAAGCACATCCTTAAAAGGTCTCTAATCGTGGGAGTTTCGAGACAGGGCATCGATACTCCAGAGTAGACTAGTGTATACAGTCGAGACCCCGACGAGGGGCGGTGGCCAGTCTCACAAGCCATTGGTGTCAGTTCGTTCACCTAAGATGTATACAGGTGCTCATTGGGATATGAGTACACCGGACAGGACTCGCCGGGAACCTGCTAATTGGTATTATACCTGACGTCAGCTAGCAGTTCCCTGGTGACATGTGTACAGGTTAGTTTATCGACCTGAGGATCGTCATTTGTCTCGTGTGAGTTACCACTGTACTTTGATTACTACCCTATCACGCTCAAAGGAGACATGCAAACAGGTTTTAGTTGGGTACAGTCCTGAGCCACATGGAGGCAGTGAGCGGATCTTCAGAGGTACGTCTCTCCAGGTATTGGGGGTGAGGTCGCATTGTGTCTAGGAGAGCCCTTACACGAAGTCCTTGGCCAAGGCAGGAGATTTACTAGTAGGTATTTCAGTAGTATCTCAGGGTGTTCTGGGCTACACTCCGACACGACTTGTACCGCTTTTGGGGGTCTGACTTTTATTAACCTCCTAGGCCCGCCATGCGGTGCTCATAGACGAACGGACCGGACTGTACGGATATTGTCACTGACAGGCTCACTAGGGTGTCAGGATAAGTTAGCTCATCGACGTCCCATTTGGTCAGTAGCTGGTAGCCCATCACTTATGGCTAATACCTCTGACGTGCTAGTGGTTAAATCCACGGCCATAGTATTGACGAGTCTATAGAGTCCCCCACATTCAGTTGCTCAAGTTTTCGGGAGAAACGCTGTAGAGGCCTTATGGAGATATGGCAGGGTTCGATCAGATACGTGCGGTATTGCACGGATCATGATCGGACGGAAAATACTAGCGGGCTTTGGTTTAAGCCGGATCCTAGTATTGTACAGTGTAGATTTTGTCTCTTTGCATTTGTATTCGATCGGAATACAGATGCGGGTGTGTATACACAGTATCGGGGTTTTCCTGTAATTTATTACGGGTCCAGTTTTATGGAGTTGCCAGTTTGTTTTCCGTTTCGGCCATATTTCATTTGTATATTTAATTGGCCAAAAAATGGTGGAGGAGGGCTTATTTGCATTTGTGCAAATAAGCATTTGTGGAGGGTGGTCTTTGCCTATTCTTGTGTCATAATGACTTAGCCTCCATTTGACTTCTTGACTTCTTCATGATGGCTTGACCTTTTGAAGTCATCATGTTTGATGATGATGGCTGGTTATGATGGTTGAGTGTGACTTGGTTTTGTGATGATGATTCTTCATGATAACCTTCTCTCTCTCTCTCTTGCATTATGGGGGCTCATTTCTTTTTCATTCATACACACTCCTCTCATTCTCTTCTCTTGACAATGAGCTTATGGCCGGCCACATAGAGGGAGGGGCTGCCCATTTTTTTGGTGTGGGAATTTTTGCTCTTTTCATGCTACAAAAATTCCTAAGTTCATCCACAAAAGCTTACATCTCAATCCTCCACCAAAGGCAACTTCAAGTAACCCCAAATGAGACATAGAGCACAACACGTATTCTACAACAAACCTTAGGCACATCGGCTCGCCAACTTCGTGCCCGAGTTGCCTCGGTCCAGAGGTGGGGTCCCGTAAAAGAAGCCGGCGACGTGGTGCCCTTCAGGCGACGAGGTGGAGACCGGAGATTTCGCGGGGAGATTGTGACGACGACGAGAAGACCGAAGGATATGGATCGCTCGGTATATCCCTCTACCCCCTTCTCTAGTTTAGCTAGGACTAGATTAATGGCCCGATCTGGGTTTATAGTGCGCGGTGGTGCCGGTATAAAAAGTTTAAGAAAACCATCGCTTCAGCATTCCGGCGTCGGATTGACGGCCGGGGCACCGCCGTGCACTTACAGTGGTATCAGAGCCTCTCCATTAACCTAGTCTAGCTTGGTCTAATGTGTTTACGTTTCCGATCGAACAAAATTCCAAAACCGCGTTTTCGAATAGCATCAGTTTCTGTCGAAATTTTTTTAGCTCCAAAAATTTTTCAGGTTGTTGCAGAATGATGTGCAGGGAATTTTAAGAGTTCTGGGAAAATTCGGTCTCGTGAACATCTAAACCACCACGGAACCGCGGCCAAACCCATGCTTGGGTCGCGGTTCCGCCGCTATTTTCCCTGTTCATGGCCCCAAAATTTTACAGAGGCCTCCTGACTTGAAAATAGGGTTTTTGGAATATTATTTTTGGGCCCGGAAATTTTTTTAAGTGCTACAGTAATCCTTCGGGCCCACTTGGTAAAATTTGATCGATCGGATATTTTAAACACATTAGTTCACAGTATTTACATTAGATCTGCGACCGTGAATGTCACTTGATCGGTAAATCCTGTCTAACTGCTATAGCTCGGTTAGACGGATTTGCGAACGTGACATTCACGTTGATGTTCTGTGTTGTGCTGTGATGTTGCGGATCGGTCGTGGGGGATAGCCTGGTTGCAGTGGTAGTACAGTTTTGTCGTATTATGTACATTTGATATTGCGGGGCGAGCGTCCGACATGTGGACTGCCGTCACTGCCTGTTTGTATTATTATTTTGGGGCATGACCAGGTTGCGGTCGATGTACCCGTTGTATGTATGTTTTACTTTCTGTACTAGGATTACCCCTTGGAGGGGTGCACGGATAGCCGGATTCTAGAGGGTAACGGGCCCGCATCTCATGGCATTGAGACGGAGGGGGCTTCACTCTAGAATTGGCGGGCTATTCGCTGCACTCGTAAGCGGTACAGGTTGACCCAGGATGGGTGCCCAAGTTACCGGATTCCGTGAAGTGCTGGGTGGTCCATTCACGTTGCTGAAGGGGGCTGCCTCGCTTCAGGTTTTGGCGGGTAACTTGCCGCGCCCGTAGGGGTCTAGGATTTCATTGCACTGGCTATCCACACGACCAGGGGAACGTCGAGTTTCAGTAGCGGCTCTGTGAAACCTGGGGATCCCAGATATCTGTATTGTTCTGTGATGCTGTACATTTCTGTGATGTTGCATTTTATCACGCCTTGAGCGAAATATTATATATTGATATATATACTAGTAGATGTTGTATATATTTTGCATCCGCGCTAGTCCAGTCCCCGCTCTTTCGTTAGTTATCTAACCTAACGGGTAATGACGGGACCCAGTGGCGAATGCGGATGGCATATACGTACGTCATTATTTTCGTTCTTTGTGGTATGATCAATTGATGGGACTGCGTTGATTCGGATCAATGCAAGTTAAAAACAAACCTAATCTGATGTTGTTGGAACACTTTCCAAAAAGCTGTTATTGCAAGGACGTTCACTTTTGTTTTGCACCGTGGTATTCAGTTGGAATATCCTGCTCCTCAGTCGACGAGGCAAGGGCCGAGATCCCTTCACCGGGAGTGACTCCTTGGACAAAATGTATGCGTCAGGGCAATAGCTTCACTATAGCCGATTACTTTTGCTTTGCATCGTGGTATTCAGTTGGAATATCCTGCACCTCATTCTACGGGGAAAGAGCCGAGATCCCTTCACCGGGAGTGACCTCTTTAGCGAAGGTTTTCGTCACTATATTTTTAAAAGCTATCCTGTTCCTTCAACGATATCAAGTTCATTACGTCAAAGGTTTTCGCCAGAAACCATTCGTAGCCCTCCATCATTTCAGTTAAATATTCGGTAGTATTCAAGCTATGTATTTTGACCTCACGCAAAGGCATAGTGATTGGTAGCTGCCGGATATTTATCTGTTGCATAGATAGATGCGTTGGTTTGGGACAGTCGTACTACTATTTTGGCCTACGTCAAGGGTATGTACGGGTGGGTTCAAATTAACCTGGACAATGATGGGTAGAGTTTGACATGTGACTTATGATATTTTGACCTCACGCCAAGGTCATAAGAGCATTGGGCAAAAATCACATCGGGAGTTTCTAAAGAAACTGAAACTTGCCAGATATGCGCATTCCTTCTGGAGTTTGATAGCGTGAGCGGATTCCTTCACGTTATCATGCGATGATAGTTGGATCCCGATTCCCACTGATGAGTTGGTTTACTCCCCGGGTGATCCCGACTAATTCTTCTTTCGGGTTTGGAGAAGAATTTGAAGTTACAATGGGAGGTTTCCAGATTAGATAAATTGGTAACCATTCTGATGTAGGTTAGAGTGCACGCTGAGTGTTTCTTTTCTCTCTCTCTTTGGCAGCGACCTTTGACCCGACCCTAAGACTATGACTCAGAGACCAAAATTAACCGAAACTTCTCAAACACTGGCATTTGGATTGTCAGAGTTCCATACCTCATTGCCACTCCTACTTTTACCCTTTTCTCCAGGATACCCCGTATTACTACGAACGTCCACTTCCATTGGACAAAACCATCGTATGGTTATATACGAACTCGAAGGGATTTATTCGAGGATGGTTTCTGGTTCTGGAGAAAACGAATAGGACTATTCAATTGACTTTTCCTTTTACCTTCTCTCGCATTGCGAGTACTCCTTGGTTTAGGAGATAGTACACCTATTACGCAAATTGGATAGTCTTCTTCCAAACCGTAGGCAGGTGCCGACCGGTAGGGAATGAAGAAAACCAATTAGTATAACGATGGTGTACAGAAGGTATTAAGTAAAGACATATCAAGGGATTAGTAAGAGGGCAAAGTAAATTGTGACTGATATTCACGACCAAACCAGGTATTTCATTACCACTCCCACTTCACCTTTGTATTTCTCCAGGACACTCCGTATCACAACGAAGATCCACAGTTTATTGGATACTCGGTGGTATGGTTATATACGAACTCGAAAGGAACATGTTCCAGTTCGGGGATGGATTCTGGTTCAGGAGAAATAGGAATAAGCTTTATTCGGTTGTCTTTTATCTTCACCTTCTCTCGCATTGCGAGTGCTCCTGGGATTAGGACAGTACACCCATTATGCATATTGGATAGTCTTCTTCCAAACCATAGGCTGGTGCCGAACGGTAGGGAAGGAAGAAAACCATTTGGCCTAAAGGGGTGTACAGAAGGTAATGACTAAAGACATATAAAGGGATTTGGAGAGATGGCAAAGAATTATACGGTTAAACTTGTGAATCAGGATAATGGAAGAGGCATTACTAGGAATACCGGGATACCCCATCGAAACATTTCAATGTTTCAGTTTCACTGTCCACTGTTAAAGGAAAACTGATTTCCCGATTAGATACTTACTCCAGAGTATGTATTTACCAGGTATGATTCTCACATCTGTATGGTTTTACAGATGATGAGTAAGCGTAAGTTATTGGGAATTGGGTGATCATCCTCGTTATATCGGGATTCGTTGTAATCGGTGATATTTGAGGAAGTCACCTGGGTTGTTTGCCGGACGGCAAATATTTAGTTTTGAATATCCGTTGTTATGCACCAATTTCAAATTGATATATCTGTACGTCTATTTTTATAGAGTGAGATATACCTCTTTGAAATTATGTCTATGACATTACCTATATCAGTGGATGATTAGGTAAGGAGCATTAAACAGCGGTGTAATTCTTCTTAACCATAATACAGTTTTCAACCTACGACACACAGTGAATGAGTTATCAGACTAAAATGACTTATACAGAGTATTGTATGTTGTCCAGTGTCCATTAGAACAGAGGGTTTGGTCCTCATACTAGATTCTGTTTACTTGTGACTTCTCTGGTTCATAGACATGTGTTTCGTAGAAACACAAGGTCTGAGTTTTGAGAAGTTATAGGTATAAGAATAGAGTAGAGAACCAGGTGTTGCAAGTATCGGGATTCTTCAAGGTGATCGAAGATGTAGATACTTGTGTATGGTATTCAGTTGATAGTAATGACTAAGAGAACTTGCTTCTCTTCCAGGTTACTCATAATTGGAAGCATTCCTAAGTTGAGTAACGCTGATCGGCCTCTTTCCATTTTAGTTGACATGCACTGGGGACAGCTGCATGATTTGAATCTGGTTCAATTAAATCAGCGCCTCTGTTTCTGTATTAGATATTGAACAGTTCATATCTTAACGATGTTAAGGTACGGGGAGTTGTCCGGCTTTTGCTTAAAACCAGACTCTGGATAACTCAAGGCACGTTTCTGTAATGGCTATTTGTGGGTTGACCCAGGCTATGGCAAGGGTTGACTTTCTACCATCTGGAAAATCAATAATGATATTGTTCTTGACTGGCCACAGTTTTAATAAAAATGGATTTTTTCAGAAAACAGTAGTGGGAGTATGGTAGAACTGGAAGTGATTCCAGAACCGCAAACGATTACTGAAGATTTGATAAGAACCTAAAGATTCAATCTGGTTTGATATTCCATTGGCCACTCCGCAGATATGGTGGGTAACCTCAGGCACCCGAGAGGTACTTCGGTATGCTCAAGGAAGGTGGCAGGGAGGTTCTTGTTTACCCTGACTTTCCATTGCTGTTGTTCCAGACTATGAGACCCGGCAGGTGGATGAGTATAGCGTCGTTCTAAACTAGCTTTTGAAGTGTACGTCTACATGACTCTGCCAGAGGGTTATCGTAGTCAGTGGGAGCAGCGGAAGCATAGGTGGACAGATGGCTTATGTCTATTTATAGCCTAAAGCAGATATAGCGGAGATAGATCATCTATTTCTGACGTGACAGTTGAGTAGTCGAAAATATTGCATATTTTAGCCGGCAATTTCCTCACCATTTGCATTCATATAGAAGTGTTCGGTATTCATATTTCAGATATTAGAAAAACTGTCGCAAAATATCAGATTGCATGTATTAGACTCTAAAACCGACACTATAAAGGAAATTAACTGCATTTCATGGCATCGCATCAGTCCTATATTGCGCAACACTTGTTTTAAGATCTGTGCAGGAAAATCCAGAAGAAAGGCCACAATCTATACGGTACCGATCAAATATTACGCCAACTCAAGGATTTCAATTCTGGTATCAATTCAAAGAGACAAACTAAAATCAACATATCAAAGAAAGCTCCAAATATTAGCCCAAGACCACAGAAGAAGACCCAAGCGCCAAGCCCCCTACATGGCCGCGGAACCGCGGCCAGAGCCTGCTTGAGCCGCGGTTCCGCGGCCGTCTTGCTACGTCAGCCCTAAATCTTTGGTGCACAGTGCTTCACTCAGGGCCCATATTCAGCTCATATACTTCAAATTCCAGAAGACTCCAGAGACTTCTGCCAGATCAGCAAGCTTTGGGACCAACACTAAACTAGCCTTGTATTCTAGAAACTTCTCCTTAAACCCGAGCTTAAACCCTAAGCTAAAGCCTAACAAACTCCTTCTAGAAGCCTCAACAAACTTTTGGAGGGAATTGTAAATTCAAACCTAGACCTAGGGTTTGGGAAATCTATAAATAAGACCCTAGGCTCACTTGTATCATAATCTCTAATCTTGGAAAAATCCCTCCATTAGTTCATCTTTAGTCATTCACTCTCTTCATCTTCTTCCACAAGTCTAGTGAGAGGACTTGTGTGAAAGCCTAACCCTAATTCCATTCAAAAGCCAAGATCCCGAGTACCCATCAAGCAAGAAGCCTTGCAACCTTTTATGAGCCGAGCCGATCTTCAACAGAGTAAGTGGTCCGAGCCGATCCGCGACTCACGGAGCCGAGCGACGCCAATTCAACAATTTAGTTCTTCCCCATGTAGTTCTTGAGCGACTGTAATCAAATTGTTGATATAAATAAAAGGTGATATTGTTTTATCTTGTTTTCTTTAAATTCTCGCATCATGATATCTTTTCAATTCTTAAATACTTTCTGTGTGATGATGTTTGAGTAATACTCCGCTCGTCGAGGAGTCGAGACTATCAATAGAATGATGATGTAATATATCTTAAATCGATTCTTGAGTTCTACGAGTTTTGTAAACACTAGCTAGTTCAAGAATCGACGACCCAATTCGTTGCGATGCTTTCTTGATTGATATCGCTCGAGATTGGGGAGTTACGATCGTTTCTTGAACTTGTTAGAGGCTAGAATGCGAATGATATCAACGAAAGAACAAGGGTTAAACGATGAAACCCTAGTTTCATCAAGAAAGCCCTAACTCTCGTCGATCATCATCGATCAAGTATCAATCCTTCGAAGGACAAGAACACGAAATCTTGAGATTACATCACGTCTATGGATCCGATCGATTCCTACGAGCCTCATTTAGATTGTTGACATTTTGGTTGGAAATATCATTGAAACACCGATTCTTGATTTGTTTATCAGTTTCTTGATTCTTGATTAAACATCGTGACACCTGAATCAATCGATAAATTCTTGAATCATGTTTTCTTTTCTTTTCGATTAACTTTTCGATTCAAACAAATTAAATATAGAAACGAATCGCACAATCCCTATGGACGATCCGCACCCGCTTATGATCTACAATCGACACCGTAATTGATTGCGGTCAAATATAATTTTTTGATTGTGAACTTTATTCAATTTTCTAATTACCGATACAAAGAGACTCTTATCGATTTGATTTACTTACTCAGTCTCGCATTTTACGATCAATCAAATAGCGCCAAAATCGGGGACTATTTGAATCGATA
Source organism: Agapanthus africanus (assembly GCA_030015575.1). Taxonomy (NCBI): domain Eukaryota; kingdom Viridiplantae; phylum Streptophyta; class Magnoliopsida; order Asparagales; family Amaryllidaceae; genus Agapanthus; species Agapanthus africanus. The sequence goes on from CM057344.1 coordinate 422,217,041, forward strand.
CTTTTCTACATACACAACGGAAAATCATTCAATCAACAGTCATAGGTTTGACTTCATCAGAATAGGGGATGGATCTATTGAGAAGATAGTAGGGTGTGATGTCATGGTTTTTGGATGACATGCACAGAGTAGGAAGTGAGATTCCTATACTGCGATCGGTTATACTTTGGTTGTCACACAGTGGTTTCTCCACAATGGACTTGGATATAATATCAGACATTCTGGATACTAGATCTACGGTTTTAGATCTAGATTTGGGTGGTTTCCCAATTAAGGGTACTTAGACAGCATTCTAAGAGTATTTAGAATGGACGACTCCTGGCACGGTGGTGTACCTGCAGGTGATGGAGTCACCCTCTCTAAAGGTGTCTTACAGATTAAAGGGGAGAGGGATGTGCATGATTGGCTGATCACTTGCTCAGGAAATTGAGTCAATTATGAGATGTCAAGTACCACACCAGATGTTGTTCTTGCACTAAATGCAATAAGTTGACATTGATCCAATCCTGGAGAAACAGTCGGAAGCAGTTGTAGAACATAAGTGGTTGTTCTAGGGATATGATAACATCAGCCTCATTCGGGAGACAGTTATCATTCCAGGCTTCCAAGGTGACTTGGACGAAAGGGAGGTTGTCAGAGTTATAGTTTTCCTTCTGACGAGGGGCAGTATTTTGGACAGGTGGTCCAAGGAAATACTGAGAGAGGCATGGCGCAGGATACTGATTGAGTTCAGTTGACGATACAGTCTAAGAAGTTTGGATTTGGAGTTCATTTATGAGCTAGGTCCCATCAGACATCCAGACAAATTCTATGACAGGTATTGCTCATTTCGGGAGATGGCTTTCTCCGTGAACTTGAGATATAGAGAGACATAGAAAGAAACATCAGAGCGGATCAACTCACTGTGGCTATTCCTCGAACGCAATAGTTTCGCAAACAAGCTTTGTGAGACTAACAAGTAGAGGAGTTGGGTGTTCGGTATCACACGGGCTATGAGTATGCGACATCGCAATAATTAGACTTGAGTGCAAGTGGGAGATTGTTGGAGATAGTGCCCTCAGAGTCAATTATTGAATCACAAGCACGTGATTGCAATGATTGAGGGAGGACCTGTCCCAGTAGGACAGTCTTACTCAAGATGATAGTATGCTATCTGGTTTATTTTTATCATCGTGTACTGCTTTTGGTGACCTGACAGGTCGCTATTACACGTTGATAGAGCCCCTAGGATTCTTGCTTGACTGCCAACAGTATGAGGGCGATCATATACGTGAGAGTTGGTAGTCTATAAGCACATCATTAAAAGGTCCCTAGTCGTGGGAGTTTCGAGACAAGGCATCGATACTCCAGAGTAGACTAGTGTATACAGTCGAGACCCCGACGAGGGGCGGTGGCTTGTCTCATAAGCCATTGGTGTCAGTTGGTTCACCTAAGATGTATTCAGGTGCTCATTGGGTTATAAGTACACCGGACAGGACTCGCCGGGAACCTGCTAGTTGGTATTATACCTGACGTCAGATAGCAGTTCCCTGGTGACATGTGTATAGGTTAGTTCATCGACCTCAGGATCGTCATTTGTCTCGTGTGAGTTCCCACTGTACTTTGATTACCAGCCTACCACGCTCAAAGGAGACGTGCAAACAGGTTTTAGTTGGGTACAGTCCCGAGCCACATGGAGGCAGTGAGCGGATCTTCAGGGGTTCGTCTCTCCCGGTATTGGGGGTGAGGTCGCGTTGTGTCTAGGAGAGCCCTTACACGAAGTCCTTGGCCAAGGCAGGAGATTTACTGGTAGGTATTCCAGTAGTATCTCAGGGTGTTCTGGGCTACACTCCGACATGACTTATACCGCTTTTGGGGGTCTGACTTTTACCAACCCCCTAGGCCCGCCATGAGATGCTCATAGACGAACGGACCGGACTGTACGGATATTGTCACTGACAAGCTGAGTAGGGTGTCAGGATGAGTTCGCTCATCGACGTCCCTTTTGGTCAATAGCTGGTAGCCCGTCACGTATGGCTAATATCTCTGACGTGCTAGTGGTTAAATCCACAGCCATAGTATTGACGAGTCTTTAGAGTCCCCCACATTCAGTTGCTCAAGTTTTCGGGCGAAACGCTGTATAGGCCGTATGGAGATATAGCAGGGTTCGATCAGATACGTGCGGTATTGCACGGATCATGATCGGACGGAAAATACTAGCGGGATTTGGTTTAAGCCGGATCCTAGTATTGTACAGTGTAGATTTTGTCTCTTTGCATTTGTATTCGATCGGAATACAGATGCAGGTGTGTATACACAGTATCGGGGTTTTCCTGTAATTTATTACGGGACCAGTTTTATGGAGTTGCCAGTTTGTTTTCCGTTTCGGCCATATTTCATTTGTATCTTTCATTGGCCGAAAAATGGTGGAGGAGGGCTTATTTGCATTTGTGCAAATAAGCATTTGTGGAGGGTGGTCTTTGCCTATTCTTGTGTCATGATGACTTAGCCTCCATTTGACTTCTTGACTTCTTCATGATGGCTTGACCTTTTGAAGTCATCATGCTTGATGATGATGGTTGGTTATGATTGTTGAGTGTGACTTGGTTTTGTGATGATGATTCTTCATGATAACCTTCTCTCTTTCTCTCTTGCATTATGGGGGCTCATTTCTTTTTCATTCATACACACTCCTCTCATTCTCTTCTCTTGACCATGAGCTTATGGCCGGCCACATAGAGGGAGGGGCTGCCCATTTTTTTGGTGTGGGAATTTTTGCTCTTTTCATGCTACAAAAATTCCCAAGTTCATCCACAAAAGCTTACATCTCAATCCTCCACCAAAGGCAAATTCAAGTAACCCCAAATGAGACATAGAGCACTACACGTATTCTACAGCAAACCTTAGGCATGTCGGCTCGCCAAATTCGTGCCCGAGTTGCCTCGGTCTAGAGGTGGGAGCCCGTAAAAAAAGCCGGTGACGTGGTGCCCTTCCGGCGATGAGGTGGAGACCGGAGATTTCGCGGGGTGATCGGGACGACGACGAGAAGACCGAAGGACACGGATCGCTCGGTATATCTCTCTACCCCTTCTATAGTTTAGCTAGGACTAGATTAATAGCCCAATCCGGGTTTATAGTGCGCGGTGGTGCCGATATAAAAAGTTTAAGAAAACCATCGCTTCCGCATTCCGGCGTCGGATTGACGGCCGGGGCGCCGCCGTGCACTTACAGTTACGCCCCTGGGAAAACGAGGTTTATTTTAATTAGGTTCGTGCTAAAGCACAGGGAACCTCCCTCAAAGTACGGGTACTGGCCTGGCTGAATGATTGACGAACTTGTAAGGTATAATTAATCCCGGCTAGTCTTACCTTTTAGGGTTTAAAGGTAGATTTGACTAAAACAGTAGGAGCCATCCTGGTTAGATAAATAATAAATAATCTAATCTTGCAAGAGCATACGCTGAGTGTTTTCTTCTCTTTCTCTCCAGGTAGCGACCATGTCACGCCTTAATCAAGAAAATAATATGGATGTATTGACCGAACCCGCTTGTTATACAGAGCTGGGAAGCGTTGGTCCCGCTCCAACTTAAAATTGTTATAAGACCGAGCAGGAAATGGGGATTACCAAGATTCCCGTGCCGCCCAAACAAAGAATGTGCATGATGATGCATCTTCTTCGAGTGTGTTCATTACAGTGAACTGTTTCTCAGTTTACTTTACGTCATGGGTATGAGATACCGGATCAGGATCCCACATATGTAATCTGTTACATGGGCTACAGAAAAGAAGAGAACTGAGAATGAGTGATAAGTTTTAAGAGTTAGAAACGGTGCAATTGTTGCAGCCAAGCTGTTAGCAGTTATCACCCAGTATTACCAAAATACATTGATCCTGAACGAATGTTATTAGATACCGAACCCGATATACAACATCATATCAGTCACTTTATTTAGTAAAGAAGGATATAATTTTGTATTGTTGGATAATATTTTGAACATTTCCTATATCAAGAGTTGATCGGTTCAGGAATGTTATCTAAAAGCATATACGTTCTAAATCAAAGCACAGTTCTTAACGTACAAAACACACAAAAGAGGAAGAGATCAGAAATGAACGAATCCTTCTTGAGGCATTGTAGACTAGGTCATATCAATGCGACCTGACTAGCTAAGTTACATAAAGGTGCATATTTAAATCAGTTTGAATTTACATCTTGTGAAAATTGCCAGTCATGTCACAAAGATAAGATGAGCATAGCTCTGTTTAGTGGAAACGGAGAAAGAGTTACTGAACTCTTAGGATTGATACATGATGATGTATGTAGGTATCCTATCTACACATGCCAGGACCGGTTCTTTATACTTCGTTATATTCACTGATGATCTCTCAAGATTCGAACGTATGTTCCTGTTGAAATACAAGTCTAAAACTTTTGAAAAATTCAATGAATATAAGTCAGAAGTAGAGAACCAAAACGGGTATAAGTGTTAGGTCCTTTGATGTGATCAGGGAGGAGAATACTTGGGCACGGTATTTGTAACATTTCATAAAATATGAAATATTATTTTTGGAATTTAATATTAAAATAATATATTTCCCGAAAACTGCCCGATTTGCGAAATTGGGGTTTTTGAAAAAAGGTTTAAATATATACCGATAATTATGAAATAAATGGAAATTAAAATGATTTATTCATTTAACAATATATTTAAAGGATTTGGCATTTTTAAAATTTATTATATGCAGTTTCGATAAAACCCCATTAGTGCGCTGCTAATCGCGATTAGGCCAAATCCGTGTTTCTACAGTTTTCATGGCTAGTGCACCATGTCATATTACATTTGGTTACATGTTGTTGCATTTGTGTTGTTTTATGGTTATTATGTGATTTGCTTTTGAAATTTAAAAGAGAAAAGAAAAAGAAATGGCAAAAGGGTAATTTAGTGAAAAAGGGTATGATTGGAGAGAGAGTGTGTGTGAATAAGTGAGAGAGGGGGGGATGCTGCCTAATCCTTTCCCCCCATCATTTTTCTTCTGTCTCTTCATCTTCCTCAACCCCACTTTCCTCCACTTAAAGCCCTAGATCCATCTCCAAATAATCCCCAAAACCCAAAACCCCTTTCACAAAAGTTGATTCCGTCTTCACCCTCTACACATTGGACCAAGCAAAGATCGTTTTTGGTGACTTCGGTCGAGCATGGGTTTTCTTGGGTTGCCATGGGAGGTATATCTCTTTCCATGTTAGTTTAGTTTGAATTCCTAGCATTTTGGTTTAACTTAGAACTCGTTTAGTAATGGATTTGTGAACTTGGAAATTCCAAGAGAAGGAATAGGGTTCTAGTTGTGTTGTGGTGATATAGGGGCTGTTAATAAGACTTGAATGGGGTTTTTACTGGTCTAGGATAGAAAATACTGATTTGGGATTTGAGTTCATGTCGGTTTTGTAAGAAAATTGTGTGTGCAGGGAAATCTGGAGCAACCCAGGGTATTTTTGAGAGTAGCAAACAATACTAGAGACCTAGATACACCACCAGGAGACCACCATGACAAGACGAAGCCTATTGGAGCCTGGGAGCCGAGGAGGCCGGTTTTCTGGGGGAAGTTCTTGGCCACTTGGTTGGCTATGGTGTCGGGGATGGTCCAGTGGGTCATATACACTATGTACATCACTCTAGATTTGTTTGCTTAGCTTTATTTGACCTGAGTCAAATTCTGGGAGCATTTTAGTGGGATTTTAGCTATGTTTTCCGTATTTTGAAATGCTAATTCGTGATATTAGGTTTGTATTTGGTTGTTGAATGTTTGTACATTAGCGACTAGGGGTAATTTGTTGGTTTTGCATACGTGGACTGTAGGTTCTAACCTATAGGCGATCCATGTGCCGTTTTGGTTTCCGGACATGATGTTAATAGCGATTGCGATTGTTTATTATTGTAGGTACCCTCGCATGGATTCCAAGACGGCAGATCATGGCGTCATCGACTTCGGCAAGCGAAGATCAATGTGAGTAGATCTATATCTACCGGGGAAGTCGGGTGGATGGTGTATAGCACCCCCGCAAAGTTTTGATGGAAACTGATTTATAGAATATGGTTAAGGAAACCTAGATTTGGAAACTAGGGTTAGAGTTAAATGATAGTTAGTGAAACCATATTAGAAACTAAGGATAGTTTGAAATGATATAATACGGCTAATATATGATGACGGGATTTGAGGATATTGTTTGACGACATTGCCGTTTAGGATAGGACTGGATAGTGTACATAGATGTGTCATCCGAACCATACATATTTCTAAACTGAACAGTCGTATGCATCTTTTAAACTGATACCTTGATGAAAGTTACGGAATTTCAAATGATATCTTCTCCTTAAGAACACCGTAACCCTATTTTCAAAACTACGACTCGCACTTTAAAAATCTGATTGTATGGTTCGGGTGTGTATGTTAGAGTAGATACTTATACTTTTAGTAGAAATAGAATGTTTATGTAAACTCGACTTGATGTGAGATATAAATGCGATGAAAGAATATAAGACGGATATGATGATATGATGATATTTTGGTATATGGATGCGAGTCGATTGAGATGGTTGATACCTTGTCGGTCCCCTGATATGAGATCGTTATGGATGTGACCTGGGACATAGGTATGTAGTTACATTTATATATGTTGTGAAACATGTGTGATATGCCGTACGTGACGTTTGGTCCGTACCTTCTCATTGTTGTAAAGGTTGTTAGGATCCCTAATGTTTTAAATGCCGCCGTACGATGATCTTTTCCGTACGTGATGAGTTTGATTTTTTGATTGATCCATACTCTTCACTAGAGGATGCCGTACGATAGATTTTATCGTACGTGATGTTTTGTAGCTAGATGCCGATTGATAGATTCACCGACTCGGTCATATTAGATACGTGTACCTGTCAGCATTTGCATATGATTTACCTTATGTGGCATTCATGTTTTTCGCATTTCATTATTTGTACCTGTGCTAGTACAACTGCACCATTATCGTTGATGCGTATATTACACGTACACAGATTTACCGTCTCACACACTTCATCATCGATAATTCCCATGTCACTACACAGTAGGATTGCTGCATCACGATATGACTCCTTGCATGCTATATTTGCGCATATACACATTGCATACCCATATTGGCGCATATACACATTGGAACCTCTATACTTGCGCATATACATATTGTACCTACATAGATAACTGGATTATTTAGGAAATTAGGAACCACATATTATATTTTAAAAACTGGAATCATTTAAAAAGAGCGGTTTTCCCTTAATATGTTATATCACTGTCCATGTTGCATGATACACGGATATGCTCACATTTCTATTATATGTCGCATACATCATGCTCTATGATTTTACGTATTGAGATATGCTGTTTTCATGAGTGTTCTGGATTTGAGAACCGTGGACATTTTAAAAGAGATTATGTGTTGTTTTAAAAACCCGGTTTCTCTTGATATGATATTTCAGTGCGTCCACCATGTATTTTCTTGGTTCTGAGAGCGACCTGTGAAACCCGTTTCGAGGAGGCGGATGAGGCCGATTGCGGGTACATGGTGGACCCGGTATGGTACCCCGCGGCAAGAAAGGGTTGTTGTGTATACAGACGGTGAGCCTGGCAGAAGGGCTACTACCTACAAGTGATTGGTTGGACCCAGCGGATATCTGGGGGATACCGACTGGAGTCGAGAGATGATATGGCCCGATCCGGACTGACGGAGCCCGTGGGTCGATCCGGACTGACGGCGCCCGAGATATGAGGATTTACGTGTCGATGCTGGAATACAGTTTCATGATGTTTTCGGGTGTCGATGTTGGACACCCAGGTTCCATGATTTTGATGTGTCGCGAGGGACACCGTTGATTTATATCCTCATACTTTCATGCACACTCTTTATGATATTTACGTGCATACAGACATTGATTATATGGTTGGACGAGATCCACAGGCATACCTACATTGATTATATGGTCGCACGATATCTTCATGCATATAGGTATTGATTACATTGTTGGCACATATGATGACTGGTCACCCTAGATATCATAGTATTACCTTTATGATTTAGTTGACCTAGGAGTCGTTGTTTATTCGATTTCTACTTGTAGATGTTTTTCTACTTACGAGTTGGCAACTCACCCCTGTTGTGCCACAGTTCTTGCAGGTAGACCACATGGATCGGTAGCGGCTTCGCTGGCACACAGTTGCTTTCGAGTGTTTTGCATCGGTAGGTGGGACATTTGTATCGTACCCACTCTTGTATTTTATATTTCATATTGTATCTAGTCAACTCCATCAATCAAATTAGTAAATTTTATAAGTTATGAGAATTAGTGGGATTGTGGTTGCGAGACTTAGGGCGAAGGGTTTTCCGCTACTTGTTGTTTTTATGTCTTGCTTTTCTTTATCTTTTGTGGTTATCTTTGCCGTTGGACGTCATATACTTATTTATATTGTCTTTCATGTTTATGATCCGCCATTTAGCGAAGAGCTAGCTCCCGCTTGGGGATGCATTTATTATTATCTTGTATATGTGGTTTTGGATCAAAATATACAAAAGTGGTGCTGCCCAAATTTTTAAAAGACGAAACATGTTTTCAAACTAGTAAATTCCACTTGCATTTTCTTGTCCCTTTTCTATGCGTTTTAAGAAAACTTTATCTCATCATACCTTTATTTCAAAACTTCACCTCCATTATTTTCTTAAAAAGTTTTAGATTTCTGGGTTTCAGGTTATTTGAATTACGTTACGCCTTTCGATGTTCCGTTATTTAAGTGCTGGTCATGAGCTAATATTTCGGGTCGTGACAAAGTTGGTATTAGAGCGCTAGGTTTAATCTTGGTTCGAGTCTATGTTTGACTATGCGGAGTCTAGGGCGGGTATGTATTTCGGAACCTAGGCTTGACCTTACGGAACTTAGACTTGAACGGGGGGGTATTAGACCCGAACTTTCGTTCCATAGGCTGACCCTGATTGATGGAGTAGGTAGCTTAAGTAGAGTGACGTACCGTACGCATGTTCCGTGGCATATTTACGATACGATACTCCACTTAAGAAACCTTAGGATGTACACATTTTGAGATCTATGATTCTCTTCGTACCCATGATTATACATCCATTTGAGATCATTGATTCTATTCGTTTCCATGATTATACTCTCATTGATGCTGTTTCATCTTATGATCATGTATCCATTCTGGATCTGTCGTTTTCTTTCTTGCCGTTGATCTGCTCTCTTCGATACTCGATTGAGGTTCCTGTCACCTTGGATTGAGCACTGTTTGGGCTGCTGCTAGTGTTGCGGTCAGGGCGAGCTCGTCTTGTAGGGTTCCACGGCACACTAATGAGATTCCACAAGGCATCAACCATGCCAAATTCAAAAATTTCCGGTGCCGAGAAACCCTAATGCGATCGTTGACTAGAGTTTAAGGCGAAACTTGCAACTAGTTAACAACTTAACTAAGAGTGAACGGAAATACAACCTTTGTAGATCCGGTCCTCCACCTCTATAGCTCCGTGATGAAGTCCCTCCGCTGCGATCATCGGATCCCGGACTCTAGCGATGGTTTCGTCGAAGCAATGATCGGGCTAGGTCATCGACTTCGATGCCGAAGATGATCTACGTCGAGGCAACTCAAGATCAAGCTCCAACTTCACCAAGTCATGAAACTTGTGAAGAAAACACCCTATACTACATGGCAAGTGGTAGAGGATGAAGAAATAGGAAGTGGGTTCAATTTAGAATTGGATTTCTCGCTCTTTTTCTCAAGGTACCATTGATGCTAGAATGTTTTCTTCTTCTTGAAGAAGAAGAAGAAGAAGAAGAAGAAGAATATGATAAGAATCTTAGATAATAGAAAATAAAATGATTCTTATCATATTAGCAACCATGGTTAAGTGTAGAGAATGAACTAGGGTTTAGTTAAAGGGTTAGGGTTTAGGAAAGAAACAAAATGGTTTGACTTTCAAAGCTTCATGAAGCTTCAAGTGAAATCCAAATAAAGTCACCATTTTATTTCATACCTAAATGAATAAATAAATAAATGAATAAGTAAATAAAGCAAATGATGTGAAACCCTAACCATTTACTAAACATGGTTCAATTCAAACATACACCCAAGTTTGCATGTATCATCAAACATGATACAAATAAGTGCACAAAATTATATCGCATATACAATGTGCACATCAAGTGAGAAAATCCATCTTTAAGTGAACAAATACTAGTTAATGTAAAGTAATATGTCTAATATATAATTATACATTAAATCATTAAATCAACACTTGATTTAATGATCCGGTCATATCGCATAAGACCGACTAATATCCAATGTATCGTCTTATCGAATCAATACTTGATTCGATAACTAGGTTATATCGCATACAACCAATCGATACATTCATCGCGAGAATAGAATACGGTATCACATACATGCATTATTCTCGGTCCCGCACATATCTCATATGCGCTCCTATTTCGTTTTGTTTGAGCCAGGAAACCTCTGTGTAGGACTCTAAAGACTCGTCAATACGCCGGCAGCAGGTGATGATCATATCAAACAACCACAAGCCGCAAGCGGTCTGCTAAACGTAACGGCCACCCGGGTATTGAGCGATCAGAAGATCGACGAGCAAGCCCGCTCACACTCCTGTGAATCCAACCAGTAACACTTACCGTACAGTCCGGTCTCGTCGTCTGATATGTCGCATATCTTGCCTAGGGGTGGTAAACGTCAGACCCCAATAGCTCGATAAGTCTAGTCGATATGAGGTCTATAACAGTTCGAGAAACTACTGGTAACACTTACCAATAAATCTCAGCAACCCTGGCGAGGGATTTCCGGTTATAGCCAATCGAACACAGTGCAACATCAACTCCCTATACCGGGAGAGACGAATTCCCTTCTATCGCTCATTGCCTCTATGTGATTCGGGACTGTACCCAAATGCCACCGTTTTGGACGCCCTCTTGGATGTGGTAAGGTGGAAATCAAAGCACAGTTGGAATCACACAAGACTCTATGACGATCTCGGGTCTACATATAACCTGTACCAGTGTCATCAGAGAACTGCCATCTGACGTATGGTATAATACCATCTGGGAGTTCTCGGCGAGTTCGTCCAGTGTACCCAGTCGCCACTGAGCACCCGTATATCATCTCTGATGTCAAACACTAATGGATATGGGATCATCCATCACCCATATATATGGGTCGAGAAGGTATACGCTAGTCTACTCTGGTATATCGATGCCCCGTCTCGATACACCCACGACTAGGGACCTTGAAGGATGTACTTATAGACTACCATGTCCCCACTAGTATGATCTGCATCGTAGTCCAGGTAGTCAAGTACACATCCTAAGGGCTTTTCCAACATGTAACAGAGAGACAATCAGTGTACACGTTAAGATAAAGAGCAACCAGATAGCATACTATCATGTCGAGCAAGAAAGTCCTCCCTATATATGTCCCAGCATCCACTACAATATACATCCTATGTACAGTAATGGCCTCTAGGGCATACATATAACTAACAATCTCCCACTTGCACTAGGGCCATCTGTAGCAGTGGTTGCAGTATCTCATACTCAACCATCCCATAAAAGTCTCTCTCTGGGAAAAGGCCTTTGTGAGTGGATCCGCCGTGTTATCCTCTGAGTCTGCTCTCCTAACCTCGATCACCCTGGAGATCAACCATCTCCATGATCAGACGATACTGCCTTAGAATATGTCTAGATCACTGATGGGATGGACGTTCCTTGGCATAAGCCACAACTCCATTGTCACAATGGGAGAAACTGAGTTCATCTCATGAACTAATATACACCCAGACAGCCTCTTTGGTAGCATCTTAAGTAGCGATGTATCCAGCCTTAATCGTCTAGTATGCCACGGTATCTAGCTTGGAACTCTTCCAACATACCGTCCCTTTACTGAGGGTAAAGACAATGCCTGCGACTGACATTCAGTCGTCTTTATCACCCTGGAACCCTTCCAGTGATTCTGCCCAGGATCGATTGATACCATCTCACTACTACTAGTGAGAATCCTAGCATCCAATTAGATCTATCTCATAGATCCAAAACTCAGGATTAAGGAGGTATCATTTTGATCCTATATGGAGAATCTTTGTGATAAGCGGAGATTGACCGAGCGTAGCATCGGAAACTCCTTTCTTATCAAGAGTATGTCATCCATGTACTTTACGAGGATCACCACCATACTCCCTACTATCCTTTTGTTTATACAAGGTTCATCTACCATTTTGATGATGTCAAACTCTTTGACTACCACATCAAAACATACGTTCCAACTCCGCGATGCCTGCTTTACATAAAACATCTTGCCCGCGTTTCCGCTGCTCCCACTGTCTACGAGGCCCTTTGGCTGTGTACTTATAGACGCACTCTTCTAAAATATCACTTAGAAAAGCAGTCATGGCACCCAACCTCCAGATATCGTAGTCATGGTATGTAGCCGTGGCAAGTAGGATCTGGATGGACTTAAGCATAGCTACTTAGAAAAGGTTTCATCATAATCCATACCTGGTCAATGATGCGAACTTTTAACAAGTCTAGCTTTGAAAGTCTTAACTTTTCCATGTACACCAAGTAATCTTCTCAAGATATACTGGCTTATGATGGGGATTTAACCCTTCAGATATAGCAGCCAAAGTCCATACTTTGCTGATGTATAAGGATTCCATCTCAGATTGCTAAGCATCCAGCCATTCTTACAGATTCCCACTCCTGATGGCCAGCTCAAAATTAGTTGGGTCATCATCTCATGATGCAATCCTCGCTCCCACTGTCATAGAGAAACCGAAGTATCTCTCAGGTGGGTGAGGAACCCTACTAGATCGGCGGAGAGGCTGAGGTTCGTTGGAATCTACTGAATCCTTTGGTTCTGTCAAATCATCAGCTGCAGTTTGTATAGCTGGAACATTTCCAGTTCAACATAACAGACCTTGCCTCGAGCTTGTCCGGATTTTGCTTTTAGACATAGGCCGGACAACCCCAAATCTTAACCAACTTAAGATATGGGCTCTTCCCTTTCCATATCACATATGAAGCGGTAGGCAACTGATTTGATTGGAACCCTATTCAATAGGTATGCAACTTCATAAGTGCATAACTCCCAAAAGGAAATAGGAAACTCAGTAGTACTCATCATAGAGCACACCTTATCATATAGGGTGTGGTTGCTCCGCCCCGATATACCACCGTGCTATGGTGTATACGGAGGAGTAATGCTGAGAGAGAATCTCATTCTCCTTTAGAATAGTCCAGGATTTCCGTGCTCAAGTATTCTCCTCCTCGATCATATCAAAGGACATAATACTTATACCCGTATTTTGGTTCTCTACTTCTAACTTATATTCTGTGAATATCTCAAAAGGTTCGGACTTGTGTTTCAACAGGATCATATGTCTGAATCTAAAGAGATCATCAGAGAATGTAATGAAGTACAAAGAACCAGTCTTGGCATGTGTAGACAGGGGACCTACATACATCAACATGTATCATCCCAAAAGTTCACTAACTCTTTCTCTGTTTTCTATAAACAGAGCTATGGTCATCTTATCTTTGTGACATGACTGGCAAGTTTCACAAGATGTAAATTCAAACTGATTTAAATATGCATCTACAATGTAACTTAAGCTAGTCAGGTCACATTGATATGACCTAGTCTACAATACCTCAAGAAGGATTCGTTCATATCTGAACTCTTCCTCTTGTGTGTGTTCCGTATACTAAAAACTGTAGTTTGATTTAGAACATTAATGCTTTAAGATAACGTGCCTGAACCGATCAACTTTTGATATAGGAAATGTTCAAAACATTATCCATCAATACAAAATTTTATCATTTCTTTACTAATAAAGAGACTGATATGATTTTGTATACCAGGTTCGGTATCTAATAACATTTGTTCAGAATCAATGTATTGATAATACAGGGTGACAGTGACTAACAGACTTGGCTGCAACACTTGCCCCATTTTCTGTCTCATGAAACTTATCACCCGTTCTCAGTTCTCTACCTTTCTGTAGCCCATATAACGGATTACATTTGCGGGATCCTGATCCGGTATCTAATACCCAGGACGTAAAGAATACTGAGAAACAGTTCTGTATAATAAATACACCCGAAGATGATGCATCAACATGCACTCTCTTCGTTTGGGTGGCACGGGAATTCTGGTATTCCCTAATTTCCTGCTCTGTCTTATAACATTTATAAGTTGGAGCGGGACCAACGTTCCCCAGCTCAGTATAACAAGCGGGTTCGGTCAATATATCCGTTTTATTATCTTGATTAAGGCGTGATATGGTCGCTACCAGGAGAGAGATAAGAAAACACTCTGCGTGCGCTCTTGGAAGATCAAATTGGTTATTATTTTATCTAATCAGGATGGCTCCCACTGTTTTTATCAAATCTTCCTTCAAACCCTAAAAGGAAAGACTAGCCGGGATTAATTACACGCTACAAGTTCGCCAATCTTTCAGCAAGGCCGGTGTCGGTACTTTGAGGGAGGTCCCCCGTGCTTTCGCACGAACCAAATTAATGTAAACCTCGTTTTCCCAGAGGCGTAAACCCGTTGACACCTTTCTAGACACCTACTTGATCGGCTAATTGTAATGTGTAAAACATTCCCAGGAGTAACAATTACTCGAAGTGGGTATCGGGATCCAACTATCTCATAGAAGGTATGCAATCTCATTGCAAATTTCAACACTTGAAATTCCCGATAATTTTGCCCCTAACCTCCTATGACCTTGACAAAGGCCAACAAACCATAGGATGCTAGTCAAGTTCAACCCGTCATTTCCTGATTGAATTAAACCCACCCGCACGACCCTTGACAAAGGCCAACAAGGTCGCACGACTACCCTAACCCAATCTGCATCATATGCATAAGCAGATAAGCACCAGTCAACTACCACACACTACGCCTTGACAAAGGCCAACAAACCCAGCACGAATACTAACTACTACTTATCTGAAATGACGGAGGGCTACGACAGGTTTTTCTGAAAAGCTATTGCGTAATGAACTCGATATCGTTGTAGAATCAAATGGTTTTATAATGGAATGTTTTTAAGGCTTTTCTAGTTTTCCTAAAGGGGTCACTCCCGGTGAAAGGATCGTCGGCCCTTTCCTCGTTGAATGAGGTGCGGGATATATCACATATATCACTGTGCAAAGCAGAAACTATAGAAGCAATCAAAAGTCAAACCGAGTGTGTAGCATCTGCCAGTTATTGCTAAAGGGGTCACTCCCGGTGAAGGGATCGTCGACCCTTTCCTCATCGAATAAGGTGCATGATATATCATATATACCGCTGTGCAAAGCAAGAACTGTAGCTACCTGTTTTAATTTTTGAAATTCGATTCCACAACATCTTAGGTTTCTTTTCTTTCATTAATCACATTAATGAAGTCCCATCATTTAAAATACCTAAACATCACAGATAAATACAACGTACACTTATGCCATCCGCATTCGCCTCGATGTCCCCTCGTGCACCGTTAGGTTGGGTAACTAACGGCAGAGCAGGGCAGGGCTAGCGCGGGTGTAAAACATAAGTAATATCTATATAATATATCATATATACTATATACTGTATCTATCACAGAACATCATATGATCACATCACAGATATCGCAGCAGAAAAATCATATATGAAATATTGGATATACTAGGACGTCCGTGTTTTCAATACGAGCCAGTATAAAACACGGATTCCACGGTCGTGATGAATAGCCAAACCCACACCCCTAGACCCCTACGAGAGCGGCAAGCAACCCTACCAATTCAAGAGTTAGGAGACCCGGACTCGACTCCTCGAGTTGGTTTCCCACTGGACCCTAGAACCCTGTCACTTGTGCTCCCCTCCTTGGGTCTATCCTAGTGCGGAAAAGTAAATAATATACAAAACGTGACATCTTCCGCAAGATGGAAGTGCCCCAATAAAAGAATATTACATACAGGTTTTTTACATGAATGAAAATGAAAAAACACTCATCTCACATAAAAAAAACCCCGGCTATTCAAACACGACGATCCAATATAACATATCAAGCAACACATAACATCTCATGTCATCAACGTAAGTAAATATGCCCATCCCAATTGTCGTTGACATATAGCAACGAAACCGGCGATATCACATATTACACTTACGGTCGCAGAAAAGAAAGTGTAAAACTATAACAGTTGGAATCCACAACCTCCATAGACATCGCATGGCTAATCAAATGAATTCCTTAGACATCACATGCTTAACAATTATAAACCCCGCATTTTAGTCTCATTATCGAAAACACTTATCAATACCAAGTTGGGCAATTCAACAAGATTCCCGACATCCTAATCGAATGCTCGTCGCAAACTTCAGTAGACGGCCGCACCCCCAATACTGTCGACGAAGTGCACCAAGGCGGAACACCGCTGCCGCGAGCACCCGAACGGATGCTTTCGGCGACGGGGTTCTCCTACAGTCACTTGGTCGGGGCTATGGGGTGTAGCTGTCTCTTAAGTTTACCCGACGAGTATCCGCGTACGCTACGTGATTGCAACGGACTTTTGATCGCATCAAAATTCCGTGGCAACCGATCAAGTGAGACTAAACCGCTAGATTTATAACATTCATTCAGTTATCTCATAACAACTTGTGAATTCCAATTATTGTATCACATTCCAGATAAACAGAAAATGTTAAACTTTCCGATCGAACAGTCAAACACCCAAGTTTTCCCGAAACAGCTCAACACATGAAATAAGTTTAAAAACATCCAGTTCATGCCTCAGTACCAACGGTCCAGCCGTAGAAGGGTCAAGCCAATGCCTCACATGTGGCACGCCGTACTTCCCCAAACCCTAAGGTTCCAAGGGCAGTTCAAGACGGTCACATAATCGAGTTAAGGTTTGTTGTCTTCTAGAGGGACCATCGCATTACTTGCACTACTTAGAACATCATTAAACTACGGAAAAATCCAACAATTGGAAATTTCCCGGCAGGGGAAAAAGTGGGTATTCATATCCGCTCGAACTTTTTAACATATTCAAAAGTTATCCGGAAAAACACATAGACGAAGTTAAATAAACCGATCGAATTATCGAATCCCCAAAACTATCCAGAAAATTCAACTGTTTAATATCAATTAAAAATTTCCATAAAATACAGCATCTTAAGAAAGAAATTACTGTGCAAAAATAAGTGAACAATCTCACTGTTTTGCCGCGGAACCGCCGCCCAACCTAGGGTACGGCCGCGGTTCCGTGGTGGTTTAATTGAATTAGGTCCACGAATTTCATAGTAATTCCTATAAAACCCCGCTGAATTTT
Organism: Agapanthus africanus; assembly: GCA_030015575.1. NCBI lineage: Eukaryota > Viridiplantae > Streptophyta > Magnoliopsida > Asparagales > Amaryllidaceae > Agapanthus > Agapanthus africanus. The sequence goes on from CM057344.1 coordinate 422,234,412, forward strand.
TTAGCTATTTTTAATTCACAAAAAACAAAAATTCCAGAAAATTTCCAGAGAGTAGTTTGAGTTAGGGTTTCGGGGTTCGTTTGGATTTCTAACATCGTCTACGCATCGCCTAAGGCTCTAGCTAGGCTCTGATACCACGGTAGGGTTCCTAGGCACACTAATGAGGTTCCACAAGGCATCAACCATGCCAAATTCGAAAATTTCCGGTGCCGAGAAACCCTAATGCAATCGTTGACTAGAGTTTAAAGCGAAACATGCAACTAGTTAACAACTTAACTAAGAGTGAACGGAAATACAACCTTTGTAGATTCGGTCCTCCACCTCCATAGCTCCGTGATGAAGTCCCTCCACTGCGATCATCGGATCCCGGACTCTAGCGATGGTTTCGTCGAAGAAATGATCGGGCTAGGTCGTCGACTTCAATGCCGCAGATGATCTACGTCGAGGTAACTCAAGATCAAGCTCCAACTTCACCAAGTCATGAAACTTGTGAAGAAAACACCCTATACTACACGGCAAGTGGTAGAGGATAAAAAAATAGGAAGTGGGTTCACTTTAGAATTGGATTTCTCACTCTTTTTCTCAAGGTACCATTGATGCTAGAATGTTTTCTTCTTCTTGAAGAAGAAGAAGAAGAAGAAAAAGAATATGATAAGAATCTTAGATAATAGAAAATAAAATGATTCTTATCATATGAGCAACCATGGTTAAGTGTAGAGAATGAACTAGGGTTTAGTTAAAGGGTTAGGGTTTAGGAATGAAACAAAATGGTTTGACTTTCAAAGCTTCTTGAAGCTTCAAGTGAAATCCAAATAAAGTCACCATTTTATTTCATACCTAAATGAATAAATAAATTAATGAATAAGTAAATAAAGCAAATGATGTGAAACCCTAACCATTTACTAAACATGGTTCAATTCAAACATACACCCAAGTTTGCATGTATCATCAAACATGATACAAATAAGTGCACAAAACTATATCGCATATACAATGTGCACATCAAGTGAGAAAATCCATCTTTAAGTGAACAAATATTAGTTAATGTAAAATAATATATCTAATATATAATTATACATTAAATCATTAAATGAACACTTGATTTAATGATCCGGTCATATCGTATAAGACCGACTAATATCCAATGTATCGTCTTATCGAATCAATCCTTTATTCGATAACTAGGTTATATCGCATATAACCAATCGATACATTCATCGCGAGAATAGAATACAGTATCACATACATGCATTATTCTCGGTCCCGCACATATCTCATATGCGCTCCTATTTCGTTCTGCTTGAGCCAGGAAACCTCTGTGTAGGACTCTAAAGACTCGTCAAAACGCCGGCAGCAGGTGATGATCATATCAAACACCCACAAGCCGCAAGCGGTCGGCTAAACGTAACGGCCACCCGGGTATTGACCGATCAGAAGATCGACGAGCAAGCCCGCTCACACTCCTGTGAATCCAACCAGTAACACTTACCGTACAGTCCGGTCTCGTCGTCTGATATGTCGCATATCTTGCCTAGGGGTGGTAAACGTCAGACCCCAATAGCTCGATAAGTCGTGTCGATATGCGGTCTATAACAGTTCGAGAAACTACTGGTAACACTTACCAGTAAATCTCACCAACCCTGGCGAGGGATTTCCGGTTATAGCCAATCGAACACCGTGCAACATCAACTCCCTATACCGGGAGAGACGAATCCCCTCCTATCGCTCATTGCCTCCATGTGATTCGGGACTGTACCCAAAAGCCACCGTTTTGCACGTCCTCTTAGACGTGGTAAGGTGGAAATCAAAGCACAGAGGGAATCACACAAGACTCTTTGACGATCTCGGGTCTACAGACTAACCTATACCAGTGTCACCAGAAAACTACTATCTGACGTAAGGTATAATACCATCTGGGAGTTCTCGGCGAGTCCTTTCAGTGTACCCAGTCTCCACTGAGCACCCGTATATCATCTCTGATGTCAAACACCAATGGATATGTGATCATCCATCACCCATCTGTATGGGTCGAGAAGGTATATGCTAGTCTACTCTGGTATATCGATGCCCTATCTCGATACACCCACGACTAGGGACCTTGAAGGATGTACTTATGGACTACCATGTCCCTACTAGTATGATCTGCATCATAGTCCAGGTAGTCAAGTACACATTCTAAGGGCTTTACCAACATGTTATAGAGAGACAATCAGTGTACACATTAAGATAAAGAGCAACCAGATAGCATACTATCATGTCGAGCAAGAAAGTCCTCCCTATTTATGTCCCAGCATCCACTACAATATACATCCTATGTACAGTAATGGCCTCTAGGGTATACATATAACTAACACGTCTGGTATGAGGGCTGACCATTGTGTTTTCTGGTGACATGGGGACGTCTCGATGTAGTGTTGTGTTGTGACCTCCTGTTGAGGCGCGTGCTTGGTTTGCACCGGATGATCGGGCCACTGTTAGAGGCTGCCTCTTGCGAGAGGACTATTGATGCACAGCATACCTCAGAGATTATGATGCCTACCGTGCAGACAGATGACCCAGCTATTGCAAAGATTGATGGAATGTCGCTTCTAGAGCTTACAAGCTGAGATCGCCGGAGCTTCCAGGAAGAATGCGACAGATGATAGCTAGTCTATCCCGATTTGAGAGACGAAGGTGATTCGTCAGATTGATGCGCCGACGCAGGCCCAGTTGAGTTGAAGATTTCCAGAGTGGAGTGTCTTACTCTGATCTAGAACAAACCGATCCAGAGATGATCGTCGATGTATCGCCTTTCCTGGAGGATTGAAGCATTGTTTATCATGCGGACGGAGGGTATTCGCATGTCTCCTAGGCGAAGTTAAAAAGTTCGAACGAATGTCAAGAACCCATTTTTCCCAAGTTTAAGTATTCGAAAGAACATGCAGGTAATTCTTTGGACCCTCTAGAAGAATGAAACCCTAACTCAACATGATGACCATGGAACCGCTTTTGAACCTTAGGGTTTGCAGTAGTTTAGTGGTGCCATCAGTGAGGCTTGGGTTTGCCCTTCAACGGCTGGTCCAGAGGTACTGTGGTATGTACCAGATATTTTTAGACTGTGCTCAGGTGTTGATCTTTCGGGAAATTTTGGGACCTTGATGACTCGATCGAAAAGTTTAACGTCGTCCGGATATCATGTGATAAGAGACCAGTAAGCTGACAAGTTTCGGATAGAAGACCTCACCCTGATGCATTATGAGTTGATTAAGGACGGACGAGTATTGAGTATTCCTCCGATGGTTTGGACGAGTTCCCGAGTACGTGTTCGACCAGATATCTTCTACAGAGTGATGAAGATACCGAGTGCGTGACTTCGAGTCCGTGTGAAAGACTCCGGATTGACCGTGGCCGAGGAAAGTTACAGTGCGTAGATAGCACGGCGTAACGTCATAGTGGGCGATGGTACAGACGAGTGGAACCAGAGGTTCGTGCAAGATGCTGACGAGCTGTTGTTATTCCTCGTCGAGATCAAAGATCTGATGTGCATACAGAGGCGATGGGATGCGGCCAGTTCCCGAGGAAATGTTGTGGTGAGGATGCAGATGTCCAGAGAATGAGAAATGATTATGTAAGAGTACCAGCCTCCGTACAGTTCGACATAGGCGAGATCGGAACAGACCTTGAGCAGGATTCTTTCCAGGACACTGCTGCAATGAGATTTGCACCTAGGATCAGTTGTGTCGCGTGTATTCAGAGGGCCAGAGGCCGACGCCAGTGACGTGCTGCCTTACGAGTGGTCGTGATGATTGACCGAGAGATGACCAGAGAAGTGCCAAAACGGAATCGTCCCCGTTAGCACACCTGACTGGGCCGATGAGCCGATGAATTGCGAGATTGGTAAATCCATAGAGAAATGAAGACCCAGAGACAGAAGACGCCAGACCGTGAGCAGGAGGCAAGCGGATATTCTTGTTCTGTCGGTCTTTAGCGCACCGATTTATTCTTCGACATTGTAGGAGATATACCTGAATGTCCTTTGTTCCGATTTGCGTTTGTGATCTGAGTATCACGCTTATATTGCTTGGATTTGATTTTTGGTGACGAGTTTCCTGATATTGAATTGTGCATAGTTATTGCACTTGAGATATGTTTTTATACACCGTTATGTTGGTTTTTGATTTGTGCATATTTATTGGACTTGATATCGGTTTTGTGCCTTGGCTGCACATGTTTATGATTTCGTGGATTTCATACAGTTGATTCGATTTTGTGCGTATGGTACACACTCGATTCGATTCTGCACTCGGTATAGCTTATATGTGCTTGCAGTGCATTGATATGTGTTTTGTGCACACAGTGGAACATGTTAATGATTTTATACACCTTGGCACACTCGGTGTTGCTTTTTATACGCATTTGAGTTATATGATGCATTCCGTGCACTTGTTGCACCCGATTTGTATCTGTATTTTATGCACTGGATGCACTGTATTTGATATTTCGTGCACTGGATGCACCGGATTTATGTTTTGTGCCCTTGGTGCACCAAATTAGTATTTTTGTGCATTGTTGCACAAGACTTGCATTTCATGCGTTTATTGCTCCAGGTGGGTATTTCGTGAATTGGTTACGCTAGATTTATACTCAGTACCTTGGTTGCACTTGATTTATGTTTTTGAGCATTATTTTACCAGGTTTATGTTTTGTGCACATCGGAGGCACTTGAGTGAGATTCTACTCGTGCCTGTTGGATGCCCTTGATTAGATTTTATCCGTGCATATTGGATGTGATTTCATTCGTGCTGGACAGATGCACTTGATTTGTATTTTCGTGCATGTTGGGCGCATGATATGAGATGTGATTTTGTGCACACCGGATGCACTCAATTGGGATTTTCATTAGTGCATGTTAGTTGCACCGGATGCACTCTAGATGCACTTGATATTGTTGTCGTGCACACTCGTTGCATTGGACAGATGCTTTCGTGCACACCCGTTGCACCTAGTTTTGTTTTTTTGCACATTGTAACACTCGTATTTGGATTTAATTTCCATGCGCACCAGACCCACGTGATTATTGGATACGCCTTTTGAGGCTGATTTTGCTTTTGAGCACTTTGTATTCATGTTGGGCACTATATTGTGTAGTAGCCAAAACAGTACTGATCCGAGAAAAGTACCAGAGTACTTTGCATGCATTAAAAGTTTACCAAGAGGTTTTTGAAAATGAGCTATAGTCTCGCTATTTCCCATGTGTCCGTGAGCGACACGAACGTTTATAAAGGAAAACCTTTTGGGATATTTTGAAAACGACGGGACGTGTATTTAGGAGAACATATATGGACATATATTATTATTTTAAAATGAGTGTCCGTCACTTAGGCCATGAGTTACGCATCACACGGCGATTTAGAAAAGATTTTTGTATGAGTTTTATTCAGTTCTTGAAATTTTTCAAAGATGCGTACCATACACGTATTATAGTATTTGACTAGAGTATGTTGGATTCAGTAGTGGATTTCGAGATCTGTATCTCTATTGTAACTCCGAGGATATGCGTGCAAATCCGATGATTTGCGTGACGCTTGACGGATTCGATTTTGAGTTTTGTACTCGTTTTCATGTGCACTTGACGCGCTGTGTTGTTTCTGCATCTTCCGTGATTTCGGAGCCCCGTTGATTTGAGCATATTCTTGAAATGTTTTAAATTTTGGGGGTTTAAATTAAAATTCGAGGACCGAATTTCTTTAAGAGGGGAAGATTGTAACATTTCATAAAATATAAAATATTATTTTTGGGATTTATGATTAAAATAATATATTTCCCGAAAACTGCTTGATTTGCGAAATTGGGGTTTTCGAAAAAAGGTATAAATATATACCGATAATTGTGAAATAAATGGAAATTAAAATGATTTATTCATTTAATATTATATTTAAAGGATTTGGCATTTTTAAAATTTATTATATGCAGTTTTGATAAAAACCCGATTAGTGTACTACTAATCGCGATTAGGCCAAATCAGTGTTTCTACAGTTTTCATGGCTAGTGCACCATGTCATGTTACATTTGGCTACATGTTGTTGTGTTTGTGTTGTTTTATGGTTATTATGTGATTTGGTTTTGAAATTTAAAAGAGAAAAGAAAAAGAAATGGTAAAAAGGTAATTTAGTGAAAAAGGGTATGCTGGAGAGAGAGAGAGAGTGTGTGTGTGTGTGAATAACTGAGAGAGGGGGGGCTGCTGCCTAATCCTTTCCCCCCATCATTTTTCTTCTCCCTCTTCATCTTCCTCAACCCCACTTCCCTCCACTTAAAGCCCTAGATCAATCTCCAAATAATCCCCAAAACCCTAAACCCCATTCACAAAAGTTGATCCCCTCTTCACTTTCTACACATTGGACCAAGAAAAGTTCGATTTTTGTGACTTTGGTCGAGCTAGGGTTTTATTGTGTTTTCATGGGAGGTATATCTCTTTCCATGTTAGTTTAGTTTGAATTCCTAGAATTTTGGTTTAACATAGAACTCGTTTAGTGATGGATTTGTGAACTTAGAAATTCCAAGAGAAGGAATAGGGTTCGAGTTGTGTTGTGGTGATATAGGGGCTGTTAATAAGACTTGAGTAGGGTTTTTCCTGGACTAGGATAGAAAATACGGATTTGGGATTTGAGTTCATGTCGGTTTTGTATGAAAATTGGGTGTGCAGGGAAATCTTGAGCAACCCAGGGAATTTTTTAGAGCAGCAAACAATACCAGGGATCTAGATACACCACCAGGAGACCACCATGACAAGACGAAGCCCATTGGAGCCTGGGGGGCCGAGGATGCCGGTTTTCTTGGGGAAGTGCTCGGCCACTTGGTTCGCTGGGGTGTCAGGGTTGGTCCAGTGGTTCATATACACTATGTACATCACTCTAGACTTGTTTGCTTAGCTTTATTTGACCAGAGTCAAATTCTAGGAGCATTTTAGTGGGATTTTAGCTATGTTTTCCATATTTTGAAATGCTAATTCTTGATATTTGGTTGTTGATTGTTTGTACATCAGCGACTGGGGGTAATTTGTTGGTTTTGCATACGTGGGCTATAGGTTCAAACCTATAGGCGATCCGTGTGCCGTTTTGGTTTCCGGACTTGATGTTAATGGCGATTGTGATTGTTTATTATTGTAGGTACCCTTGAATGGATTTCGAGGCGATGGGTCATGGCGTCATCGACTTCGGAAAGCGAAGACCAAGGTGAGTAGATCTATATCTACCCGGGAAGTCGGGTGGATGGCGTATAGCACCCCCGCAAAGTTTTGATGGAAACTGATTTATAGAATATGGTTAAGGAAACCTAGGTTTGGAAACTAGGGTTAGAGTTAAATGATAGTTAGTGAAACCATATTAGAAACTAAGGATAGTTAGAAAAGATATAATACGGCTAATATATAATGACGGGATTTGAGGATGATATTTGACAACATTGCCGTTTAGGATACTATAGGACTAGATAGTCGACGTAGATGTGTCGTCCGAACCATACATATTTCTAAACTGATGAGTCTCATGCATCTTTTAAACAGATACCTTGAGGGAAGTGATTGATCGTATATTTCGATTGTGCTTATCAAATCAAATAGTCCCCGGTAATGGTGCCATTTGATTGTCAATCACATCTTGTTTGTGTAAATCGAATAAAGCGAATGAGTTTCAATGTGTTGGTAATATTGAATAAAATTCATAATCAAAGAATTATATTTGACCGCAATCAATTACGGGGTCGGTTGTAGATCGTAAGCGAGTGCGGATCGTCCACAGGGATTGTGCGATTCGTTTCTGTATTTAATTTGTTTGAATTGAAAAGTTAATCGAAAGGTAAAGAAAACATGATTCAAGAATTTATCGATTGATTCAGGTGTCACTAGTTTAATCAAGAATCAAGAAATGATAAACAATCAAGAATCGGGTTTCAATGATATTTCCAACCAAAATGTCAAGAATCTAAATGAGGCTCGTAGGAATCGATCGGATCTATAGACGTGATGTAATCTCAAGATTTAGTGTTCTTGTCCTTCGAAGGTTTGATACTAGATCGATGATCATCGACGAGAGTTAGGGCTTTCTTGATGAAACTAGGGTTTCATCGTTTAACCCTTGTTCTTTCGTAGATATCATTCACATTCTAGCCTCTAACAATTTCAAGAAACGATCGTAACTCCCCAATCTCGAGCGATATCAATTAAGAAAGCATCACAACAAATTGGGTCGTCGATTCTTGAACTTGCTAGGGTTTACAAAACTCGTAGGATTCAAGAATCGATTTAAGATATATTACATCATCATTCTATTGATTGTCTCGACTCCTCGACGAGCGGAGTATTACTCAAACATCATCACAAAGAAAGCATTCAAGAATTGAAAAGATATCATGATGCAAGAATTTAAAGAAAACAAGATAAAAGAATATCACCTTTTATTTATATCAACAAATTGATTACAGTCGCTCAAGAACTACAAGAGGAAGAACTAAATTGTTCAATTGGCGTCGCTCGGCTCCGTGAGTCGCGGATCGGCTTGGACCACTTGCTCTGTTGAAGATCGGCTTGGCTCATAAAAGGTTGCAAGGCTTCTTGCTTGATGGGTACTCGGGATCTTGGCTTTTGATTGGAATTAGGGTTAGGGTTTCACACAAGCCTTCTCACTAGACTTGTAGAAGAAGATGAAGAGAGTGAATGGCTAAAGATGAACTAATGGAGGGATTTTTCCAAGATTAGAGATTATCCTAAGATGGTTTACAAGTGAGACTAGGGTCTTATTTATAGATCTCCCAAACCCTAGGTCTAGATTTGAAATTACAATTCCCTCCAAAAGTTTGTTGTGGAGTTTCTAGAAAAAGTTTGTTAGGAGCTAGCTTAGATTTTAACCTAGGATTAATTAAGCTTAGAAAACCCTAGTTTGCTGATCTGGCAGAAGCCTCTGGAGTCTTCTGGAACTTGAAGTACATTTCTGAAGTGTGGGCCCTGAGTGAAACATTGTGCAGCAAAATTGGATGGGTGACGTGGCAAGGCCGCCGCGGAACCGCGGCACAAGGCGGCTTAGGCCGCGGTTCCGCGGCTAAGTAGGCTCCTTGGGGCTTCGTTCTTCTGGTGTGGTCTTGGGTTGATACTTGGGCCTTTATCTGATATGTTGATTTGTATTTGTCCCTTTCGATTGATACCAGAATTGAAATCATTGAGTTGACGTAATGTTTGATCGGTACCGTATAAATTTTTGCCTTTCTTCTGGATTTTCCTGCACAGATCTCAAAACAAGTGTTGCGCAATATAGGAATGATGCGATGCCATGAACTGCAGTCAATTTCCCTATAAATGCCGGTTTTAAGGTCTAATACATGTAATCTGATATTTTGCGACAGATTTACTAATATGTGAAATATGAATACCGTACACTTCTAAATGAATGCAATGATGAGGAAATTGCCATGTTAAAAATACAATATTTTCGACTAATCAAATTCCCCCAAACTTAATTTCGATCATCTTGAGCGAACTTTTTATTAAAAAGAGAAGGAGAAAATAAAGAAAGAGAAAAACTAACTAGCACACTTTCGTAGGCAACACGATTGCACTGAGCACGTGCAACAAGCCTTTAAACCTCTAGGTGTCCCTAGTAGGAGGAGTGTTGTCTCCTGAGGCTTTTTAGCGGATTGCACCCACAAAATCCAATAATAAATGAAAGATCATGAATATTACATTTAAAGAAAAGAATTGTAAAAGAAAAGCCTTGAAAATTAGGGTTTCCAACTAAGCTAGCTTTTCGGTTGTCATGAGCCCTATCTTAATGGTCATGAAAAGATGTCAGAAATCACGTCCTCCCTCAATAAAACATCGTCTTATTCTTCATTCCTATCTTTCTTCAAAACATCGATCATATAACCCTGCGTGTGTGTAAAGACATCCCTACACCCGGAGAATTCAATTCAAGCTATCATACTCTTGCCCGTCAGCCTCAGTACTTTTTAATTAATGAATATTTAGATGACATTGCTCACACACTTTCATGCGACCGTTCATACTTCTTGAGGTACTAACCGACCGATTACTCCTGTGCTTGCTTACTTGGTGTATTTTCCTCGTCTTGCACCACCTCAGGCATAGCAGTGACTCCCAGACCAGTTGGCCTTAGGGCACTAGGTGAAGAAGCACCCTCGCTATACATTTTTTTATTGACCTTGGTGATAACAAAACCACTGTCCATTTTTCTCACCACTTTATATATTTTTTTATTCACTTTTTTATTCTTTTTATATCCTTCATCAATCGGCTTTAAGACAAGAGCATTTCAAGGTATCCTCTACTATCCCAAGCTTCAAGACGTGTGTAAGTACGAATAGCAGAGTATTAACGTTCAAAATGTTTGGCTTCCAGAATAGAAACTAATTTTCAGACTTATTTTTATCCTCAGATTAGTGACGTCCTTCGTCTTACTAACCCTAGGGATAACGGCTCATAACTACTTATTACTAGTTCGTATAAGAAAACTTCTAATTTTCTTAGTTTTCTTAAATTTTTCTAATCTCATGGATGTAATTTTTCACTATCTAAACTTTCATTATCTTATTTATGTACAAAAAAGTGTAAATATTAAAATTATTTTTATATTTGAAAATTTTTAAATTTTTATTGGTTTTCAAAAATTTTCAATTTTTATAGATTTTTTAAAAGAAATGTTTTTGTGCTTATGCAGATGATATGCAAATGATGCAAAAATAAGCACAAACCTCCCCCAAACTTGTTTTCAACAGTGTCCTCACTGTTACCAAATGCTATACCTACAAAACTGTAAGCCTGGGGGGAATTATAAGTGGGGGCAAAATATATAAGTGAAGAACTTCCCCCAAACTTACCTTTTTCACTCACCTTCATTCAAAAGATGATGCAGTGATATACAGGATATGAAGGCGAGACAGAGGAATTTTAATCCAAATAAACTGGCTCTTGTAAGAACAAGAGCTCCTCCGTGGTGTCTGTGGAAAAATACGGCTTTAGTCTATGTCCATTCACTTTGAAAAAGGTGTCGTTTTTAACATTTTCTACTTCTACTGCCCCGTGCGGATATATAGACCGCACAACAAATGGTCCCTTCCATCGAGATCGGAGCTTACCCGCGTCAAGGTGTAATCGTGAATAAAAAAGAAGGACTTGTTGACCAGGTGAAAATGTTTTCCTCAAAATGTTTTTATCGTGAAAAACCTTAGTCGTATTCTTTGTGATTACAGCGTTATCATAAGCTTCATCGTGGAGTTCGCTTAGGTCATTTAGTTGCAGCTTCCGAAAGTTGCAAGCAAGGTTTACATCAAAATTTATTTCTTTTATAGCCCACAATGCTTTATGCTCTATCTCGACGGGTAAATGACATGCTTTCCCAAACACTATCCTATATGGAGACATTCCTAGGTCGGTTTTATATGCAGTTCGGAATGCCCAAAGAGCATCCGTCAGTTTGGTCGACCAGTCTTTTCTATTTTTAGCAACAGTTTTCTCCAGGATAAGTTTGATTTGTCTGTTTGAGATCTCAGCCTGCCAGCTTGTTTGGGGATGATAGGGTGTAGAAAGTCGGTGGTTGATTGAGTATTTTCGCATCAGAGTCTCGAAAGATCTGTTGCAGAAATGTGTCCCATTATCACTAATGATAGCGCGGGGGTGTTCAAATCGCGAAAAGATATTCTCTTTTAAGAACTTAATGACAACTTTCTTGTCATTAGTGCGACATGGAATGGCTTCTACCCACTTTGAGACATAATCAACCGCCAGCAGTATGTACAAATTCCCAAAGGAGTTGGGAAAAGGACCCATAAAATCAATGCCCCAAATATCGAATATTCCAACAACCAAGATGGGTTGCTGAGGCATTTCATTCCTCTGGGATATTCTACCCGTGTACTGACACTGTGTACAGGTTTTGCAATGCTCAAATGCGTCCTTGAATAAGGTCGGCCAATAAAATCCACATTGCAAAACCTTCTCCGCCGTCTTTTTCGGACCAAAATGACCCCCACAGGCCTGATCATGACAAAAAGAAAGAACACTCTTGAACTCTTCATTCGGGACACACCGGCGAATGATCTGATCAGGACATTATTTAAACAAATAGGGCTCGTCCCAGTAAAATTGTTTTACTTGGGATAGAAAACGGTATTTGTACTGTTTTGACCAATCGCTGGGTATCAGTCCCGTGGCAAGATAGTTCATAATATCCCGGAACCATGGTTCATTGGATATGCTCAAGAGTTGTTCGTCAGGGAACGAGTCATTAATCGGCAGGGTTACAGGGGAAGAAATGATGCGTGAAAGATAGTCGGCTGCTACGTTTTCACATCATTTGTTATCTTTGATAACAAGATCGAATTCTTGTAACAGAAGGATCCAACGTATTAGTCGACCTTTTGCATCTTTCTTCGCCAGAAGATGTTTTAAAGCGGAATGGTCAGTGTACACAACTATAGGTGAGCCAATTAAGTAAGGCCTGAATTTTTCTAATGCAAATACAACCGCTAAGAGTTCTTTTTCTGTGGTTGTATAATTGATTTGCGCATCGTTCAGGGTCTTACTTGCATAGTATATCACGTGTGGCATCTTTTCGATGTGCTGTCCTAAGACTGCACCTACTGCAAAATCAGATGCGTCACACATCAGCTCAAAGGGGTGTTAGTTATATGTATGCCCTAGAGGCCATTACTATACATAGGATGTATATTGTAGTGGATGCTGGGACATATATAGGGAGGACTTTCTTGCTCGACATGATAGTATGCTATCTGGTTGACCTTTACCTTAACGTGTACACTGATTGTCTCCCTGTTACATGTTGGTAAAGCCCTTAGGATCTGTACTTGACTACCTGGACTATGATGCGGATCATACTAGTGGGGACATGGTAGTCCATAAGTACATCCTTCAAAGTCCCTAGTCGTGGGTGTATCGAGACGGGGCATCGATATACCAGAGTAGACAAGCGTATACCTTCTCGACCCATTCAAATGGGCGATGGATGATCCCATATCCATTGGTGTTTGACATCAGAGATGATATACGGGTGCTCAGTGGAGACTGGGTACACTGGACGGACTCGCCGAGAACTCCCAGATGGTATTATTCCTTACGTCAGATGGCAGTTCTCTGGTGACACTGGTACAGAGTAATCTGTTGACCCGAGATCGTCATAGAGTCTTGTGTGGTTCACACTGTGCTTTGATTTCTATCTTACCACGTCCAAGAGGGCATGCAAAACGGTGGTTTTTGGGTACAGTCCCGAGTCACATGGAGGCAATGAGCGATAGGAGGGGATTCGTCTCTCCCGGTATAGGGGGTTGATGTTGCGCTGTGTTCGATTGGCTATAACAGGAAATCCCTGGCCAGGGTTGCTGAGATTTACTGGTAAGTGTTACCAGTAGTTTCTCGAATTGTTATAGACCTCATATCGACACGACTTATCGAGCTATTGGGGTCTGACGTTTACCACCCCTAGGCGAGATATGCGACATATCAGACGATCAGACCGGACTGTACGGAAGTGTTACTGGTTGGATTCACAGGAGTGTGAGCGGGCTTGCTCGTCGATCTTCTGATCGCTCAATACCCGGGTGGCCGTTACGTTTAGCAGACCGCTTGCGGCTTGTGGGTGCTTGATATGATCATCATCTGCTGCCGGCGTATTGACGAGTCTTTAGAGTCCTCCACAGAGGTTTCCTGGTTCAAGCGAAACGAAATAGGAGCGCATATGAGATATGTGCGGGACCGAGAATAATGCGTGTATGTGATACCGTATTCCATTCTCGCGATGAATGTATCGATTAGGTTATATGCGATATACCCTAGTTATCGAATCAAGGATTGATTCGATAAACCGATACATTGGATACTAGTCGGTTATATGTGATATGACCGGATCGTTAAATCAAGTTTTGATTTAATGATTTAATGTATAATTATATATTTGATATATTACTTTGCATTAACTAGTATCGGTTCACTTTAAATGTGTAAGTGCACGGCGGTGCCCCGGTCGTCAATCCGACGGCCAAATGCGGAAACGGTGATAAACTTTAATTTTGCGAACTTAGCAAACCGGCACCACCGCGCACTAAACCCCGGATCGGGCCATTAAACTAGATCTAGCTAACAACAAGATGGGTTAGAGATATACCGAGTGATCCGAGTCCTCCGGTCTTCTCGTCGTCGTCCCGATCTCCCGCGGAAGCTCCGGTCGTCGCCTCCTCGCCGGAAGGGCACCACATCGCCTGCATCTTTTACGGGCTCCCGCCTCTGTACCGAGGCAACTCGGGCATGAAGCTGGCAAGTCGACATGCCCAAGAAGTGCTGTAGAATGTAGTGTAAAGTATGTCTCTTTGGGGTTGGTTGCCATAGACGGAGGAATGGTCTAAAGAAAATTGGTGCTTTCAATTTTCTAGCAAATGGAATGAGATGAAGAATGCTATACACAAAAATGAATCTCTCTCATTTTTCTCATCTCCTCTCAAGAAATTGTGGCCGGCCATTCTGATTGTGAGAAGGGTGGTGAAAATGAATCAAAAGGCATGAAGAGAGGTGATGGTAGGAGAAAAGCAATGGTGACCACATCCAAGAACATAATGATCACAAAACTCACATCCAAATCAAATCCTTTCTCTTCACAATAAATGCATCATGGATGAAAGATATCATAATCAATACTTTTGCAATAAAACCCTCCACAAAGTGTTATTTGCAAACTTGGAAATAACCCCCTCCATCGGAAAAGTCCGGCCGGGAAAGAACAAAGGAAAACCGGCCGGAACGGAATGCAAACTGGCATCTCCAGAAAACTGGTCCCGTAATAAATTACAGGAAAACCCCGATACTGTGCATACACACCCGCATCTGTATTCCGACCGGATACAAATGCAATGAGATAAAATCTACACTGTACTAAACTAGGATCCGGCTTAAACCAAAGCCGGCTAGTAAAATCCGTTCGATCCTGATCCGTGCAATACCGCACGTATCTGATCGAACCGTGCCATATATCTATACGGCCTCTAGTACAAACCGTCCGATCCTGATCCGTGCAATACCGCACGTATCTGATCGGACCCTGCCATATCTCCATACGGCCTCTACAACGTTTCACCCGAACGCTGAGTAACAGAATGTGTGGTGGACTCTAAAGACTCGTCAATACTATGGCTGTGGATTTAACCACTAGCACGTCAGAGGTATAAGCCAATACGTAACGGGCCATCAGCTATTGACCAAAAGGGACGTCGATGAGCGAACTCATCCTGACACCCTACTGAGCCTGTCAGTGACAATATCCGTACAGTCCGGTCCGTTCGTCTATGAGCATCGCATGTCGGGCCTAGGTGGTGGGTAAAAGTCAGACCCCTAAAAGCGGTACAAGTCTTGTCGGAGTGTAGCCCAGAACACCCTGAGATACTACTGGAATACCTACCAGTAAATCTCCTGCCTTGGCCAAGGACTTCGTGTAATGGCTCTCCTCGACACAGCGCGACCTCACCCCCAATACCGGGAGAGACGAACCCCCGAAGATCCGCTCACTGCCTCCATGTGGCTCGGGACTGTACCCAACTAAAACCTGTTTGCACGACTCCTTTGAGCCGTGGTAGGGTAGTAATCAAAGCACAGAGGGAACTCACACGAGACAAATGACGATCCCCAGGTCGATGAACTAACCTGTACACATGTCACCTGGGAACTGCCATCTGACGTCAGGTATAAGACCAACTAGCATGTTCCCGGCGAGTCCTGTCCGGTGTACTCATAACCCAATGAGCACCTGTATACATCTTAGGTGATCCAACTGACACCAGTAGTTTGTGAGACCGGCCACCGCCCCTCGTCGGGGTCTCGACTGTATACACTAGTCTACTCTGGAGAATCGATGCCCTGTCTCGAAAATCCTACGACTAGGGACCTTTTAAGGATGTGCTTATAGACTCCAGCTCTCACTTATATGATCGCCCTCATACTGCTGGCAGTCAAGCAAGAATCCTAGGGGCTCTATCAACGTGCAATAGTGACCTGTCAGGTCACCTAAAGCAGTACACGATGACAAAGGTAAACCAGATAGCATACTATCATCTCGAGTAAGACTGTCGTACCGGGATAGGTCCTCCCTCAATCATTGCAATCACGTGCCTGTGATCCAATAATTGACTCTGAGGGCACTATCTCCAACAATCTCCCACTTGCACTCAAGGCTAATTATTGCGATGTCGCATACTCACAGCCCGTGTGATACCGAACACCCAACTCCTCTACTAGTCAGTCTCACAAAGCTCGTTTGCGAAACTATTGCGTTCGAGGAATAGCCTCAGCGAGTGGATCCGCTCTGATGTTTCTTTCTATGTCTCTCTATATCTCAAGTTCGCGGAGAAAGCCATCTCCCGAAATGAGCAATACCTGTCTTAGAATGTCTGGATGTCTGATGGGACCTAGCTCATAAATGAACTCCAAATCCAAACTTCTTAGACTGTATCGTCAACTGAACTTAATCAGTATCCTGCGCCATGCCTCCCTCAGTATTGCCTTGGATCACCTGTCCAAAATGCTGCCCCTCGTCAGAGGGAAAAACTATAACTCTGACGATCACCCTGTCGTCCATGTCACCTTGGAAGCCTGGAATGATAACTGTCTCCCTAATGAGGCTGTCGTTATCATATCCCTAGAACATCCACTTATGTTCTAAAACTGCTTCCGATTGTTTCTCCAGGATTGGATCAATGTCAACTTGTTGCATCTAGTGCAAGAACAACATCTGGTGTGGTACTTGACATCTCATGATTGACTCAATTGCCTGAGCAAGTGATCTGCCAATCATGCACATCCCTCTCTACTTTAGTCTATAAGACACCTTTAGAGAGGGTGACTCCATCACCTGCAAGTACACTACCGTGCCAGGAGTCGTCCATTCTAAATACTCTTAGAATGCTGTCAAAGTACCCTGATTGGGAAACCACCCAAATCTAGATCTAAAACCATAGATCTAGTAACCAGTATGTCTGATATAATGTCCAAGTCCCATATGGAGAAACCACTGTGTGACGACCAAAGTATAACCGATCGTAGTATAGGAATATCACTTCCTACTACCTTCTCAACAGATCCATCCCCTATTCTGATGACATCAAACCTATGACTGTCACATCAGAAACAGATGATCTAACTCCGCTATATCTGCTTTAGTCTATAAATAGACATAAGCCTGATGTCCACCAATGCTTCCGCTGCTCCCACTGACTACGACAACCCTCTGGCAGAGTCATATAGATGTGCACTTCTAAAGCTAGTTTAGAACGACGCTATACTCATCCTCCTGCCAGGTCTCGCAGCCTGGAACAACAACAATGCCAAGTGTGGGTAAACAAGAACTTCCCTGTCACCGTCCTTGAGGCTACCGGAGTACCTCTCGGGTGCCTGAAGTTACCCACCATATCTGCGGAGTGGCCAATGGAATGTCAAATCAGATTGAATCTTTAGGTTCCTTATCAAATCTTCAGTAATCGTTTGCGGTTCTGGAATCGCTTCCAGTTCTACCATACTCCCACTACTGTTTTCTGAAAAATAACCATTTCTTTTAAAATGTGGCGAGTTAAGAACAATATCACTATTGATCTTCCAGATGGTAGAAAATCAACCCTCGTCATAGCCTGCGTCAACCCACAAACAGCCATTACAGAAACGTGCCTTGAGCTGTCCAGAGTCTGGTTTTAATCATAAGCCGGACAACTCCCCGTACCTTAACAACGTTAAGATATGAACTGTTCTATATCCAATATAGAACCAGAGGTACTGATTTAATTGAACCAGATTCAAATCATGCAGCTATCTCCAGTGCATGTTAACTAAATGGAAGGAGGCCGATCAGCGTTACTCAACTTAGGAATGCTTCCAATTATGAGTAACCTGAAAGAGAAGCAATTTCTCTTTATCAATACTATCAACTGAATACCATACACAAGTATCTACATCTTCGATCACTTTGAAGAATCCCGATACTTGCTACACTTGGTTCTCTACTCTATTCAAATACCTATAACTCCTCAAAACTTAGACCCTGTGTTTCTACGAAACACATGTCTAAGAACTAGAGAAGTTAAAAGTAAACAGAATATAGTATGAGGACCAACCCCTCTGTCCTAATGGACACTGGACAACATACAATACTCTGTATAAGTCCGCTGAGTCTAATAACTCTTTCACTGTGTGTCGTAGGTTAAAAATTGTACTTATGGTTATGAAGAATTACACCGCTGTTTAATGCTCCTTACCTAACCATCCACTGATATAGGTAAATGTCATCGTCATAATATCAAAAGGTATATCTCACTCTATGAAAATAGACGTACAGATATATCAATTTGAAATTGGTGCACAACAGCGGATATTCAAAACCAAATATTTGCCGACCGGCAAACAGCCCAGGTGATATCCTCAAATATCACCGATTACAACGAATCCCGATATAATGAGGATGATCACCCAATTCCCAATAACTTACTCCTACTCATCATCTGTAAAACCATACAGATGTGAGAATCAAGCCTGGTAAATACATACCCTGGAGCAAGTGTCTAATCGGGAAATCAGTTTTCTTTTAACAGTACACAGTTGAACTGAAACATTGAAATGTTTCGATGGGGTATCCTGGTATTCCTAGTAATGCCCCTACCATTATCCAGATTCACAACTATAACCGTATAATTCTTTGCCACCTCTCCAAATCCCTTTATATGTCTTTAGTCATTACCTTCTGCACACCCCTTTAGGCCGATTGGTTTTCTTCCTTCCCTACCGTTCGGCACCAGCCTATGGTTTGGAAGAAGACTATCCAATAAGCATAATGGGTGTACTGTCCTAGTCCTAGGAGCACTCGCAATGCGAGAGAAGGTGAAGATAAAAGACAACCGAATAAACCTTATTCCTATTTCTCCTGGACCAGAATCCATCCCCGAACTGGAACAAGTTCCTTTCGAGTTCGTATATAACCATACGATGGAATATCCAAATAAATGTGGATCTTCGTAGTGATACGGAGTGTCCTGGAGAAATACAACGGTGATTTAGGATTGGCGAAGAAATACTTGGTTTGGTCGTGAATATCAGTCGCAATTTACTTTTCCCTCTTACTAATCCCTTGCTTTGTCTTAATCTTAATACCTTCTGCACACCATTTAGGCTAATTGGTTTTCTTCATTCCCTACCGGTCGGCACCAGCCTAAGGTTTGCAAGAAGACTATCCAATTTGCGCAATAGGTGTACTATCTCCTAAACCAAGGAGTACTCACAACTTGAGAGAAGGTGAAAAGGAAAAGACAACTGAATAATCCTATCCGTTTTCTCCAGAACCGGAAACCATCCTCGAATTCCTTCGAGTTCGTATCTAACCATACGATGGTTTTGTCCAATGGAAGTGGACGTTCGTAGTAATACGGGGTGTCCTAGAGAAAAGGGTAAAAGTAGGAGTGGCAATGAGGTCTGCAACTCTGACAATCCAAAAGCCAGTGTTAAGAAGGTTTGGTCAACTTGGTCTCTGAGTCGTAGTCTTAGGGTCGGGTCAATGGTCGCTGCCAAAGAGAGAGAGAAAAGAAACACTCAGCGTGCACTCTAACCAAGATCAGAACGGTTCCCAATTTATCTAATCTGGAAACCTCCCACTGTACCTCAAATTCTCCTCCAAACCTGAAAGAAGAATTAGTCGGGGTCACCCGAGGAGTAAACCAACTCATCAGTGCGAATCGGGATCCAACTATCATTGCATGATAACGTGACGGAATCCGCTCACGGTATCACACTCCAGAAGGTATGCGCATATCTGGCAAGTTTCAGTTCTTTTGAAACCCCCGATGTGATTTTTACCCCATGCTCTTATGACCTTGACTATGGCCAACAAATCATAAGTCACATGTCAAGTTTTACCCGTCATTATCCAGGTTGATTTGAACCCACCCGTACAAGCCCTTGACTAGGGCCAACAAGGCTATACGACTGTCCCAAACCAACGCATCTATCTATGCTGCATATGAATAACCAACAGCTACCAAACACTGTGCCTTGACTATGGCCAACAAACACAGCTTGAATACTATTGACTATCCATATGAAACGACGGAGGGCTACGAATGGTTTCTGGCGAAAACCTTTAACGTAATGAACTTGATATCGTTGAAGGAACGGATAGCTTTTTAGGAAATATAGTAACGAAAACCTTCGCTAAAGAGGTCACTCCCGGTGAATGGATCTCGGCTCTTTCCCCGTAGAATGGGGTGTAGGATATTCCAAATGAATACCACGATGCAAAGCAAAAGTAATCGGCTATAGTGAAGTTAATGCCCTGACGCAAACTTCTGTCCAAGGGGTCACTCCCGGTGAAGGGATCTCGGCCCTTGCCTCGTCGACTGAGGAGCAGGATATTCCAAATGAATACCACGATGCAAAACAAAAGTGAACGTCCTTGCAATAACAGCTTTTTGAAAAGTGTTCCAACAACATCATAATAGGTTTGTTTATCTTGCATTGATCCGAAGCAATGCAGTCCCATCAATTGATCACACCACAAAGAACGAAAATATACTGACGTACGTATATGCCATCCGCATTCGCCACTGGGTCCCGTCATCACCCGTTAGGTTAGCTAACTAACGGCAGAGCGGGGACTGGACTAGCGCGGATGAAAAACATATACAACATCTACTAATATATATACCAATATATAGTATTTCGCTCAAGTCGTGAATAAAATGCAACATCATCACAGAACAATACAGATATCTGGGATCTCCGGGTTTCACAGAGCCACTACTGAAACCCGACGTTCCCCTGGTCGTGTGGATAGCCTGTGCAATGAAATCCTATACCCCCTACGAGTGCGGCGAATAGCCAGCCAATCCTGGAGTGAAGCCCCCTCCGTCCCAATGCCATGAGATGCGGGCTTGTTGCCCTCTAGAACCCGGCTATCCGTGCACCCCTCCGCGGGGTAACCCTAGTACAGAAAGTAAAATATACATACACCGGGTACATCGACCGCAACCTGGTCGTGCCCCAAAAGAATAATACAAACAGGCAGTGACGGCAGTCCACATGTCGGACGCTCGCCCCGCAATATCAAATGTACATAATACAACAAAACTATACTAGCATTGCATCCAGGCTATCCCCCACGACCGATCCGCAACATCACAGCAAAAACACAGAACATCAACGTGAAAGTCACGTTCGCAAATCCGTCTAACCGGGCTATAGCAGTTAGACCGGATTTACCGATCGAGTGACATTCACGGTCGCAGATATAATGTAAATACTGTGAAATAATGTGTTTAAAATATCCGATCGATCAAAAATTAACAAGTGGGCCCCCAAGCAATACTGTAGCACTCACAGAAATTCTGGGCCCAATCTTAATATTCCAAAACCCATAAAATAAGCCCAGAAGCCCACTGGGAAAAATTGACACAGTGACGACACCAAAGTGCGGCGGAACCGCGGCCCAAGGAGGGGTTTGGCCGCGGTTCCGCTCTTCGATCGTCGACTGACTGTGTCGAATTTTCCAAGTAGTCTTATAATATCCAGTACATCAATATTTTACAAGCTGAAAAATTTTTCGAGACCAAAAAATTTCAACAGAAAACTGATGTGAACTAAATTATAGATTTTGGAATTTTGGTCGATCGGAAATGCAAAACACATCAAACGAAGCTAGACGAAGTTAATGGCGAGGCTTTGATACCACTGTAAGTGCACGGCGGCGCCCCGGTCGTCAATCCGACGGCCAAATGCGGAAACGGTGATAAACTTTAATTTTGCGAACTTAGCAAACCGGCACCACCGCGCACTAAACCCCGGATCGGGCCATTAAACTAGATCTAGCTAACAACAAGACGGGTTAGAGATATACCGAGTGATCCGAGTCCTCCGGTTTTCTCGTCGTCGTCCCGATCTCCCGCGGAAGCTCCGGTCGTCGCCTCCTCGCCGGAAGGGCACCACATCGCCTGCATCTTTTACGGGCTCCCGCCTCTGTACCGAGGCAACTCGGGCATGAAGCTGGCAAGTCGACATGCCCAAGAAGTGCTGTAGAATGTAGTGTAAAGTATGTCTCTTTGGGGTTGGTTGCCATAGACGGAGGAATGGTCTAAAGAAAATTGGTGCTTTCAATTTTCTAGCAAATGGAATGAGATGAAGAATGCTATACACAAAAATGAATCTCTCTCATTTTTCTCATCTCCTCTCAAGAAATTGTGGCCGGCCATTCTGATTGTGAGAAGGGTGGTGAAAATGAATCAAAAGGCATGAAGAGAGGTGATGGTAGGAGAAAAGCAATGGTGACCACATCCAAGAACATAATGATCACAAAACTCACATCCAAATCAAATCCTTTCTCTTCACAATAAATGCATCATGGATGAAAGATATCATAATCAATACTTTTGCAATAAAACCCTCTACAAAGTGTTATTTGCAAACTTGCAAATAACCCCCTCCATCGGAAAAGTCCGGCCGGGAAAGAACAAAGGAAAACCGGCCGGAACGGAATGCAAACTGGCAACTCCAGAAAACTGGTCCCGTAATAAATTACAGGAAAACCCCGATACTGTGCATACACACCCGCATCTGTATTCCGACCGGATACAAATGCAATGAGATAAAATCTACACTGTACTAAACTAGGATCCGGCTTAAACCAAAGCCGGCTATTAAAATCCGTTCGATCCTGATCCGTGCAATACCGCACGTATCTGATCGAACCGTGCCATATATCTATACGGCCTCTAGTACAAACCGTCCGATCCTGATCCGTGCAATACCGCACGTATCTGATCGGACCCTGCCATATCTCCATACGGCCTCTACAGCGTTTCGCCCGAAAGCTGAGTAACAGAATGTGTGGTGGACTCTAAAGACTCGTCAATACTATGGCTGTGGATTTAACCACTAGCACGTCAGAGGTATAAGCCAATACGTAATGGGCCACCAGCTATTGACCAAAAGGGACGTCGATGAGCGAACTCATCCTGACACCCTACTGAGCCTGTCAGTGACAATATCCGTACAGTCCGGTCCGTTCGTCTATGAGCATCGCATGTCGGGCCTAGGGGGTGGGTAAAAGTCAGACCCCCAAAAGCGGTACAAGTCGTGTCGGAGTGTAGCCCAGAACACCCTGAGATACTACTGGAATACCTACCAGTAAATCTCCTGCCTTGGCCAAGGACTTCATGTAATGGCTCTCCTAGACACAGCGTGACCTCACCCCCAATACCGGGAGAGACGAACCCCCGAAGATCCGCTCACTGCCTCCATGTGGCTCGGGACTGTACCCAACTAAAACCTGTTTGCACGACTCCTTTGAGCCGTGGTAGGGTAGTAATCAAAGCACAGTGGGAACTCACACGAGACAAATGACGATCCCCAGGTCGATGAACTAACCTGTACACATGTCACCTGGGAACTGCCATCCGACGTCAGGTATAAGACCAACTGGCATGTTCCCAGCGAGTCCTGTCCGGTGTACTCATAACCCAATGAGCACCTGTATACATCTTAGGTGATCCAACTGACACCAGTGGTTTGTGAGACCGGCCACCGTCCCTCGTCGGGGTCTCGACTGTATACACTAGTCTACTCTGGAGAATCGATGCCCTGTCTCGAAACTCCTACGACTAGGGACCTTTTAAGGATGTGCTTATAGACTCCAGCTCTCACTTATATGATCGCCCTCATACTGCTGGCAGTCAAGCAAGAATCCTAGGGGCTCTATCAACGTGCAATAGTGACCTGTCAGGTCACCTAAAGCAGTACACGATGACAAAGGTAAACCAGATAGCATACTATCATCTCGAGTAAGACTGTCGTACCGGGATAGGTCCTCCCTCAATCATTGCAATCACGTGCCTGTGATCCAATAATTGACTCTGAGGGCACTATCTCCAACAAAATGGATATTCTCACTCGGG
This sequence comes from Agapanthus africanus, assembly GCA_030015575.1. Classification (NCBI taxonomy): domain Eukaryota; kingdom Viridiplantae; phylum Streptophyta; class Magnoliopsida; order Asparagales; family Amaryllidaceae; genus Agapanthus; species Agapanthus africanus. The sequence goes on from CM057344.1 coordinate 422,258,373, forward strand.
TGTGCGCATTGCATATGCGATATGATTTTGTGCACATGATTGTATCATGTTTGATGATACATGCTTTTTGGTTAAGTGTAAAGTATTAAACTATGGTTAAGTGGATGATTAGGGTTTTTACTTATTCATTTATTTGTTTATTTATTCATTTTTGGCAAAAGGAAAATGGTGGCTAATTTGGATATATGTTGAAGCTTCATGAAGCTTTGACTTAGTCACCATTTTTGTCTTCATACCTAACCTAACCATTCACTTAACTTGAGTTTAGTCTCTACACTTAACCATGGTTGATTATGATAAGTATTCTTTTATTTTCTATTTTCTAAATTAACTTATCATAACAATTTCTATCTTCTTCTTCATCTTGACACATGAAGAAACCTTACTTCATCAATGGTGATTGATGAAAACAAGTGAGAAATCCAATTCTAAAGTCTACCCACTTCCTATTTCTTCATCCTCTACCTCTTGCCAAGTAGTATAGGGTGTTTCCTTCACAAGTTTTCATGGCTTGGTGAAGGTGGAGCTTGATCTAGCGATGCCTCGACGTAGATCATCTTCGGCACGTCGTCAATGACCTAGCTCGCTCTTTCTCCGATGAAGCCGACGCTAGAGCCCGGGACTTGCATTTGGACAGCGGAGAGGACTTCATCACGGAGCCGTGGAGGTGGAGGAACGGATCTACAAAGGTTGTATTTCCGTACTCTTAGTTAAGTGTACTAGTTTGCTTTTCGCCTAGACATCTAGCCAACGATCCGTATTCTAGGGTTTCTCAGCACCGTAATTTTTGAAATTGGCATGGTTGATGCCTTGTGAGACCTCTTGAGAGTGCCTAGGAACCCTACAGTGGTATCAGAGCCTAGCTAGAGCCTTAGGTGAAGTCCAGACGATGTTTGAAACCCGAACGAACCAACCCCAACTCAAAATGGCTCTCTGGACTTTTTCTGAAAACGTGGATTTTTCCAAATTAAAAATTCGTAAAAAATTCAGCAGGAAAACCTAAGAATTACGATACAAAATTTTTCCATTGAAGCTTCCAGAGCGCGGCGGAACCGCGGCATAAGCCCTGCTTATGCGGCGGTTCCGGGCCTTATTATTGTATTGTCCTATAATTTTTGTACAGCAATTCATGGTTTCGGGTGCTGGATTTTCTGGGATTTTTTAATATTTATTCAAGAGTTGAATTTTCTGGGATTGTTTTGGGGATTCGGTGTTTCGATCGGAGTATCAAATTTTGTCTGTGTGGTTTTCCGGATAAATTTCAGAATATGTTAAAATGTTCGACTGGATATAAATACCCACCTTTTCCCCTGCCGGAAAATTTCCAAGTGTTGGATTTTTCCGTAGTTTAACGACGTTCTAAGTAGTGCAAGTAACTCGATGGACCCTCTAGAAGACAACAAACCTTAACTCGATTATGTGACCGTCTTGAACTGCCCTTTGAACCTTCGGGTTTGGGGCAGTACGGCGTGCCACATGTGAGGCGTTGGCTTGACCCTTCTACGGCTGGACCGTTGGTACTGAGGCACGAACTGAATGTTGTTAGACTTGTTTCATGTATTGATCTGTATCGGGAAAACTTGGGTGTTTGACTGTTCGATCGAAAAGTTTAACATTTTCTATTTATCTGGAATGGGATACAATAATTGGAATTCACAATGAGTTATGAGATAACTGAATGAATGTTATAAACATAGCAGTTTAGTCTCACTTGATCGGTTGCCACGGAATTTTGATGTGATCAAAAGTCCGTCGCAATCACGTAGCGTACGCGGATACTCGCCGGGTAAACTTAATAGACATCCTCACTCCATAGCCCCGACCAAGTGACTGTAGGAGAACCCCGTCGCCGAAAGCATCCGTTCGGGTGCTCACGATAGCGGTGTTCCGCCTTGGTGCACTTCGTCGACGGTATCAGGGGTGCGGCCTCCTACTAAAGTTTGCGACGAGCATTCGATCAGTTTTTCGGGAATCTTGTTGAATTGCCCGACTTGATATTGAAAAGTGTTTTCGATAATGAGACTAAAATGCGGGGTTTATAATTGTTAGGCATGCGATGTCTAAGTAATTCATTTGGTCAGGCATGCGATGTCTGAGGTGGTTGCGGATTCCAACTGTTGTAGTTTTACAGTTTCTTTTCTGTGACCGTAAGTGTAATATGTGATATCGCCGGTTTCGTTGCTATATGTCAACGACAATTAGGATGCGCATATTTACTTACGTTGATGACATGTGATGTTATGTGTTGCTGGATATGTTATATTGGATCGTCGTGTTTGAATAGCCGGGGGTTTTTATGTGAGATGAGTGTTTTTCATTTTCATTCATGTAAAAACTTGTATGTAATATTCTTTTATTGGGGCGCTTCCAGGTTGCGGAAGTTGTCACCTTTTGTATATTATTTACTTTTCCGCACTAGGATAGACCCAAGGAGGAGGGCACAAGTAACCGGGTTCTGGAGTCCAGTGGGAGACCAACTCGAGGAGTCGAGTCAGGGTCTCCTAACTCTAGAATTGGTAGGGTTGCTTGCCGCTCTCGTAGGGGTCTAGGGGTGTGGGTTTGGCTATTGATCGCGACCGTGGAATCCGTGTTTTATACTGGCTCGTATTGAAAACACGGACGTCCTAGTATATACAATATTTCATATGTTTCTTCTGATGCGATATCTGTGTTGTGATCATGTGATGTTCTGTGATAGATACAGTATATAGTATATATGATATACTATATAGGCGTTACTTATGTTTTACACCCGCGCTAGCCCTGCCCCGCTCTGCCATTAGTTACCTAACCTAACGGTGCACGAAGGGACATCGAGGCGAATGCGGATGGCATAAGTGTACGTCGTATTTATCTGTGATGTTTAGGTATTTAAATGACGGGACTTCATTAATGTGATTGATGAAATAAAAGAAACCTAAAGATGTTGTAGAATCGAATTTCAAAATAAAACAGGTAACTACAGTTCTTGCTTTGCACAGAGGTATATATGATATATCCTGCACCTTATTCGATAAGGAAAGGACCGAGATCCCTTCACCGGGAGTGACTCCTTTAGCAAAAACTGGCAGATGCTACACACTCGGTTTGTCTTTTGATTGCTTTTAAGTGTTTTTGCTTTGCACAGTGATATATATGATATATCCCGCACCTCATTCGACGAGGAAAGGACCGACGATCCCTTCACCGGGAGTGACTCCTTTAGCAAAACTAGAAAAGCCTCAAAAACACTCCATTTCAAAATCATTTGATTCTACAACGATATCAAGTTCATTACGCAATGGGTTTTTCAGAAAAACCTGTCGTAGCCCTCCGTCATTTCAGATAAGTAGTAGTTAGTATTCGTGCTGCGTTTGTTGGCCTTTGTCAAGGCGCAGTGTGCGGTAGCTAACTGGTGCTTATCTGCTTATGCATATGATGCAGATTGGATTAGGGTAGTCGTGCGACCTTGTTGGCCTTTGTCAAGGGCCGTGCGGGTGGGTTTATTTCGATCAAGAAATGACGGGTTGAACTTGACTAGCATCCTATGGTTTGTTGGCCTTTGTCAAGGTCATAGGAGGTTAGGGGCAAAATTATCGGGAATTTCAAGTGTTGAAATTTGCAATGAGATTGCATACCTTCTATGAGATAGTTGGATCCCGATACCCGCTGCGAGTAAGAGTTACTCCTGGGAGAGTTTTATACATTACAATTAGCCGATCAAGTAGGTGTCTAGAAAGGTGTCAACGGGGTTATGCCTCTGGGAAAACGAGGTTTACATTAATTAGGTTCGTGCGAAAGCATGGGGGACCTCCCTCAAAGTACCGACACTGGCCTGGCTGAAAGATTGGCGAACTTGTAGTGTGTAATTAATCCCGGCTAGTCTTTCCTTTTAGGGTTTGAAGGAAGATTTGATAAAAAGCAGTGGGAGCCATCCTGATTAGATAAAATAATAACCAATCTATTCTTGCAAGAGTGCACGCTGAGTGTTTTCTTCTCTCTCTCTCCAGGTAGCGACCATATCACGCCTTAATCAAGATAATAATACGGATTATTGACCGAACCCGCTTGTTATACTGAGCTGGGGAACGTTGGTCCCGCTCCAACTTATAATTGTTATAAGACAGAGCAGGAAATTGGGGATTACCAGAATTCCCGTGCCGCCCAAACGGAGAGAGTGCATGCTGATGCATCATCTTCGGGTTTGTTCATTATACAGAACTGTTTCTCAGAATCCTTTACGTCCTGGGTATATGATACCGGATCAGGATCCCAGATATGTAATCTGTTACATAGGGCTACAGATAGGTAGAGAACTGAGAACGGGTGATAAGTTTCATGAGGCAGAAAACGGGGCAAGAGTTGCAGCCAAGTCTGTTGGTCTCTGTCACCCTGTATTACAATACATTGATTCTGAACGAATGTTATTAGATACCGAACCTGATATACAAAATCATATCTGTCTCTTTATTAGTAAAGAAACGGTAAAATTTTGTATTGTTAGATAATGTTTTGAACATTTCCTATATCAAAAGTTGATCGGTTCAGGCACGTTATCTAAAAGCGTTGATGTTCTAAATCAAACTACAGCTCTTAGTATACGGAACACACACAAGAGGAAGAGTTCAGAAATGAACGAATTCTTTTTGAGGCATTGTAGACTAGGTCAGATCAATGTGACCCGACTAGCGAGAGTTACATATAGATGCATATTTAAATCAGTTTGAATTTACATCTTGTGAAACTCGCCAGTCATGTCACAAAGATAAGATGACCATAGCTCCGTTTATTGGAAACAGAGAAAGAGTTAAGTAAACTCTTGGGATGATACATGTTGATGTATGTAAGGTCCCCTGTTTACATATGCCAGAACTGGTTCTTTGTACTTCATTACATTCTCTGATAATCTCTCAAGATTCAGACATATGTTCCTGTTGAAACATGAGTCCGAGCCTTTTGAGATATTCACAGAATATAAGCGAGAAGTAGAGAACCAAAATACGGGTATAAGTATTATGTCCTTTGATGAGATCAAGGAGAAGAATACTTGAGCACGGAATTCCAGGACTATTCTAAAGGAGAATGAGGTTCTCTCTCAGCATTACTCCTCTGTATACACCATAGCACGATGGTATATCAGGGCGGAGCAATCACACCCTATATGATAAGGTATGCTCTATGATGAGTACTACTGAGTTACCTGTTTCCTTTTGGGGGTTATGCACTTATGAAGTTGCATACCTATTGAATAGGGTTCCAATCAAATCAGTTGCCTACCACTTCATATTTGATATGATAAGGGAAGTGCCCATCTCTCAAGTTAGTTGAGATTTGGGGTTGTCCAGCCTATGTCTGAAAAGCAAATTCCGGACAAGCTCGAGGCAAGGTGTGTAATGTAGAACTGGAAAGGTTCCAGCTATACAAACTACAGCAGATGATTTGATACAACCAAAGGATTCAGTAGATTCCAACGAACCTCAGCCTCTCCGCCGATTTAGTAGGGTTTCTCACCCACCTGAGAGTTACTTCGGTTTCTCTATGACAGTGGGAGCGAGGATTGCATCATGAGATGATGACCCAACTAACTTCGAGCTGGCCATCAGGAGTAAGACTCTGTAAGAATGGCTGGATGCTTAGCGATCTGAGATGAAATCCAAGTACACCAACAAAGTATGGACTTTGGTTGCTATATCTGAAGGGTTAAATCCCGATCAGGAGCAAGTATATCTTGAGAAGATTACTTGGTGTAGTTGGAAAGGTTGAGACTTTCAAAGCTAGACTTGTTAAAGGTTTTCGTCATCAACCAGGCATGGATAATGATGAAACTTTTTCTAAGCAACTATGCTTAAGTCCATCCAGATCCTACTTGTCACGGCTACATACCATGACTACGATATCTGGTGGTTGGGTGTCATGACTGCTTTTCTAAATGATATTTTCGTAGACAGTGGGAGCAGCGGAAACGTGTGCAAGATGCTTTATAGGATAAAGCAGGCATCGCGGAGTTGGAACATCTGTTTTGATGAATTAGTCAAAGAGTTTGACATCATCAAAATGGTAGATGAACCTTGTATAAACAAAAAGGTAGTAGGGAGTATGGTGACGATCCTCGTAGAGTACGTGGATGACATACTCTTGATGGGGAAGGAGTTTCCTATTTTACGCTCGGTCAATCTCCGCTTATCACCATAATTCTCCATATAGGATCAAAGTGATACTTCCTAAATCCTGGATTTTGGATCTATGAGATAGATCTAAATGGATGTTAGGATACTCACTAGCTGTAGTGATATGGTATCAATCGACCCTGGGGAGAATCACTGGAATGGTTCAAGAGTGATAAAGACGACTGAATGTCAGTCACAGGCATTGTCTTCACCCTCAGTAAAGGGACGGTATGTTGGAAGAGTTCCAAGCTAAATACCGTGACACACTAGACGATAAAGGCTGGATACATCGCTACTCAAGATGCTACCAAAGAGGCTGTTTGGGTGTATATTGGTTCATGAGATGAACTACGTTCCTACCATTGTGAGACAATGGAGTTGTGGCTTATGCCAAGGAACGCCGGTCCCATCAGTGATCCAGACATATTCTAAGGCAGTGTCACCTGATCATGGAGATGGTTGATCTCCAAGGAGATCGAGGTTAGGAGAGTAGACTCAGAGGACAGCACAGCGGATCCACTCACAAAGGCCTGTTCCCAGAGAGAGACTATTATGGGATGGCTGAGTATGAGATACTGCAACCACTGCTATCAGATGGCCCTAGTGGAAGTGGGAGATTGTTAGTTATATGTATGCCCTAGAGGCCATTACTATACATAGGATGTATATTGTAGTGGATGCTGGGACATATATAGGGAGGACTTTCTTGCTCGACATGATAGTATGGTATCTGGTTGACCTTTACCTTAACGTGTACACTGATTGTCTCCCTGTTACATGTTGGTAAAGCCCTTAGGATCTGTACTTGACTACCTGGACTATGATGCGGATCATACTAGTGGGGACATGGTAGTCCATAAGAACATCCTTCAAAGTCCCTAGTCGTGGGTGTATCGAGACAGGGCATCGATATACCAGAGTAGACTAGCGTATACCTTCTCGACCCATTCAGATGGGCGATGGATGATCCCATATCCATTGGTGTTTGACATCAGAGATGATATACGGGTGCTCAGTAGAGACTGGGTACACTGGACGGACTCGCCGAGAACTCCCAGATGGTATTATACCTTACGTCAGATGGCAGTTCTCTGGTGACACTGGTACAGAGTAGTCTGTTGACCCGAGATCGTCATAGAGTCTTATGTGGTTCCTACTGTGCTTTGATTTCCATCTTACCACGTCCAAGAGGGCGTACAAAACGGTGGTTTTTGGGTACAGTCCCGAGTCACATGGAGGCAATGAGCGATAGGAGGGGATTCGTCTCTCCCGGTATAGGGGGTTGATGTTGCGCTGTGTTCGATTGGCTATAACAGGAAATCCCAGGCCAGGGTTGCTGAGATTTACTGGTAAGTGTTACCAGTAGTTTCTCGAATTGTTATAGACCTCATATCGACACGACTTATCGAGCTATTGGGGTCTGACGTTTACCACCCCTAGGCGAGATATGCGACATATCAGACGATCAGACCGGACTGTACGGAAGTGTTACTGGTTGGATTCACAGGAGTGTGAGCGGGCTTGCTCGTCGATCTTCTGATCGCTCAATACCCGGGTGGCCATTACGTTTAGCAGACCGCTTGCGGCTTGTGGGTGCTTGATATGATCATCATCTGCTGCCGGCGTATTGACGAGTCTTTAGAGTCCTACACAGAGGTTTCCTGGTTCAAGCGAAACGAAATAGGAGCGCATATGAGATATGTGCGGGACCGAGAATAATGCGTGTATGTGATACCGTATTCCATTCTCGCGATGAATGTATCGATTAGGTTATATGCTATATACCCTGGTTATCAAATCAAGGATTGATTCGATAAACCGATACATTGGATACTAGTCGGTTATATGTGATATGACCGGATCGTTAAATCAAGTGTTGATTTAATGATTTAATGTATAATTATATATTTGATATATTACTTTGCATTAACTAGTATCGGTTCACTTTAAATGGATATTCTCACTCGGGTGTGCGCATTGCATATGCGATATGATTTTGTGCACATGATTGTATCATGTTTGATGATACATGCTTTTTGGTTAAGTGTAAAGTATTAAACTATGGTTAAGTGGATGATTAGGGCTTTTACTTATTCATTTATTTGTTTATTTATTCATTTTTAGCAAAAGGAAAATGGTGGCTAATTTGGATATATGTTGAAGCTTCATGAAGCTTTGACTTAGTCACCATTTTTGTCTTCATACCTAACCTAACCATTCACTTAACTTGAGTTTAGTCTCTACACTTAACCATGGTTGATTATGATAAGTATTCTTTTATTTTCTATTTTGTAAATTAACTTATCATAACAATTTCTATCTTCTTCTTCATCTTGACACATGAAGAAACCTTACTTCATCAATGGTGATTGATGAAAACAAGTGAGAAATCCAATTCTAAAGTCTACCCACTTCCTATTTCTTCATCCTCTACCTCTTGCCAAGTAGTATAGGGTGTTTCCTTCACAAGTTTTCATGGCTTGGTGAAGGTGGAGCTTGATCTAGCGATGCCTCGACGTAGATCATCTTCGGCACGTCGTCAATGACCTAGCTCGCTCTTTCTCCGATGAAGCCGACGCTAGAGCCCGGGACTTGCATTTGGACAGCGGAGAGGACTTCATCACGGAGCCGTGGAGGTGGAGGAACGGATCTACAAAGGTTGTATTTCCGTACTCTTAGTTAAGTGTTAACTAGTTTGCTTTTCGCCTAGACATCTAGCCAACGATCCGTATTCTAGGGTTTCTCGACACCGTAATTTTTGAAATTGGCATGGTTGATGCCTTGTGAGACCTCTTGAGAGTGCCTAGGAACCCTACAAGGGGTAGTCCCAGTTTGGTGATGATAACACGGGGGCTGAAGTGAGTGAGTGTTTAAGTGAGTCGAAAGCTGTCTCGCAGTCCGAGTCAAAATGGAAGGTCGTATCCTTGGCCAGGAGAAGAGTTAAAGGTCTAGCAATTTTGCTAAAGTCCTTATTGAATCTCCTATAAAAGCCCGCATGGCCAAGGAAAGATCGAATATCTTTGACGCTTTTGGGATGAGGGAGGTTTTGAATGACATCTATTTTAGCTCTGTCAACCTCAATGCCTTTCTGTGAAATGACATGTCCAAGTACTATTCCTTCTTGGACCATAAAATGGCATTTTCCCCAGTTCAAAGTCAAGTTCTTCTCTTTGCAACGAGTAAGAACAGCGTCAAGATTTGCTAGGCAATCGGAAAAAGAGTCTCCAAAAATCGAGAAATCGTCCATAAAGATCTCCAGAAAATTCTCTACCATATCAGAGAATATCCCCATCATACACCGCTGAAAGGTAGCGGGAGCATTGCATAACCCAAAGGGCATGCGACTGTAAGCAAAGGTACCAAAAGAACAAGTAAAGGTGGTTTTATCTTGATCCTTTTTGGCGATGGGGACCTGATTATAGCCTGAGTATCCGTCCATAAAACAATAATACCCTCGTCCTGCTAAGCGTTCTAGCATCTGATCAATGAATGGTAGAGGAAAGTGGTCTTTCCTCGTGGCAGCATTGAGTTTTCTATAATCAATACATACACGCCACCCAGTTTGGGCGCGTGTTTGAATCAACTCATTTGCCTCATTGGTTATAACAGTGATGCCAGATTTCTTAGGGACGACATGTATAGGACTCACCCATTGGCTATCGGAGATAGGGTATATAATACCTGTAAGTCTACGGTAGCGTCCCGGCCGTCTACAGACGCCAAATGCGGAACAAAAACTTTTTAACTGGCGCTATCGTATACTTTAACCCGGATCTGCCATTATTGCTAAACTAACGAACTGTAAAGAGTGTAGAAAGGTTATACCGAACGATCTGAGTCCTTCGTTCTTTAACCATCATCCCACGCTCCGTTGCGGCTGCTCCGATCTCGTCGATCTCCGATCTTCTCGTCCAGGTGGCACCACGTCAACGATTCTTTAAACGGGCTCCCGCCTCTGACTCGAGGCAACTGGGTCGTCAAGTTTGCTAAAAGAGATGACCAAGAATGATGTAGAGAATGAGTAGAAGACTTTGTCTCGTTCCGTCCAAAGCTATGGACGAACGGTTAATGAAGTTGCCGTGGGAATCGGGTGATGGAATGAAATGAGCAATGATATTTCCATACACACCAAAATCTATCATAATCTTTTTCTAAAATGAAAACAACAAGTCAGAGAGAGAGGAGGGGGCCGGCCATATATAGGGATCGGGGGGGTGAGTGTAGGAGAGAGGAGAGTGACCACAAGAGTGTGAACACAAATAAATATCTAGTGTGAACACAAATAAATATCTAGTGTGAACACACAGTGTGAACACAAAGAAAGCAACCAATGAAACAATGACACCCCACCTCTTCTAGAACCTTCTAGAAGCTTCCACACTCATCTCAAGAAAAGATAAATCCGTCTTTAACCGAATGTTAAAAGACGGCTGATAGAAAACTGGAAACTGGCAACTTCCAAAAGTGATCCTGAAACGACTTTCAGAATAACCACGTAACTGTATAAATATACCCGCATTTGTATTACGACCGAATACAAATGCAACTGAGACAAAGATATTATATCTACTCAATATAATACTCGGATCCGGCTTAAACCAAAGCCGACCAGTATCATCTGTCCGAAAACCGACACGTGCGTAAACGCACGTGCATTTTTCGAACCCTGCCATAAAACCATACGGCCTCTACAACGTTTCGCCCGAACTTGGGAAACTGTCTGTGGGGGACTCTAATGACTCGTCCCTGGCAGTGGGTTTAACCACAAACCGTCAGCGGCACTAGCAATGCGTAACGGCTGCCCATGGACTGACCTCAAGGGAGGCCGATGAGCGAACTCATCCGGAAACCCTACTGAGCCTAACAGTGACAATGTATATACAGTCCGGTCCGTTCGTCTATGAGTATCGCATATCTGTCTAAGGGGCTAGTAACGTCAGACCCCCAATAGCAGTATAAGTCGTGTCGGAGTGCAGCCCAATAACACCCTGAGATACTACTGGAGTACCTACCAGTAAATCTCCTGCCACGGCCGTGGGCTATGTATAATGGCTCTCCTAGACACAGAACGATCTCGCCCCCAATACCGGGAGAGACGAATCCCCTGTCGATCCACTCACGTGCCTCTATATGGCTCGGGACTGTATCCAAAAACTACCTGTTTGCACGACTCCTTTGAGCCGTGGCAGGGTAGAAATCAAAGCACAGTGGGAACTCACACGAGACAAATGACGACCTCAGGTCGATGAACTAACCTGTACACATGTCACCAGGGAACTGCTATCTGACGATATGTATAATACCAACTAGCAGATTCCCGGCGAGTCCTGTCCGGTGTACTCATAACCCAATGAGCACCTGTATACATCTTAGGTGATCCAACTGACACCAGTGGCTTGTGAGACCGGCCACCGCCCCTCGTCGGGGTCTCGACTGTATACACTAGTCTACTCCGGAGTATCAATGCCCTGTCTCGAAACTCCCACGACTAGGGACCACAATTAAGGATATGCATATAAACCACCCAACTCTCACGTATATGATCGCCATCATACTGTTGGTAGTAAAGCAAGATCCTAAGGGCTCTATCAAAGTGTAACATGTAATCAGTCACCTGAACATGTACACGACTGATAATGGCAAACCAGATAGCATACTATCATCTCGAGTAAGACTGTCCTACCGGTATATGTCCTCCGCAATCATTGCAATCACGTACCTGCGATCCAATATTTGACTCTGAGGGCACTATCTCCAACAATCTCCCACTTGCACTTAAGTCTAATTATTGCGATGTCGACTACTCACAGCCCGTGTGAAACCGAACATCCAACTCCTCTACTAATCAGTTTCACAAAGCCCGTTTGTAAAACTATTGTGTTCGAGAAATAGCCTCAGTGAGTGGATCCGCCTAGAAGTTTCTTTCTATATCTCTCTTAATCTCAATTTCGCGGAGAAAGCCATCTCCCGAATTGAGTAATACCTGTCTTAGAATATGTCTGGATATCTGATGGGACCTAGTTCATAAATGAACTCCAAATCCAGACTTCTTAGACTGTATCGAAAACTGAACCTAATCAGTATCCGGCACCATGCCTCCCACAGTATCCTTTTGGACCACCTGTCCATAATACTGTCCCTCTTCGTCAGAGGGAAAACTATAACTCTGACAATCACTCTGTCATCCACGTCACCTTTGAAGCCTGGAATGATAATCGTCTCCCGAAGGAGGCTGCCGTCATCAAATCCGCAGAACATGTACTTATGTTCTAAAACTGCTTCCTTATGTCTCTCCAGGATTGGATTAATACAAACTTATCGCATCTAGTGCAAAAACAACATCTGGTGTGGCACTTGACACCTCACGATTGACACAATTGCCTAAGCAAGTGATCTGCCAATCATGCACAGCCCTTTCCGCTTTAGTCTATACGACACCTTTAGAGAGGGTGACTCCATCACCTGCAGGTACACCACCATGCTAGGAGTCAACTATTCTAAAAACCATTAGAATATCTGTCAAAGTACCCACATTGGGAAACTACCCAAATCTAGATCCAAAAACCATAGATCCAGAAACCAGAATGTCAAATATTATATCCATATCCTGTCTGGAGAAACAACTGTGTAACGACCACAGTACAACCGATCGTAGTATAGGAATTTTACTTCCTACTCTGTGTATGTCATCCAGATACCATGACATCACACCCTACTACCTTCTTAACAGATCCATCCCCTATTCTGATTGAAGTCAAACCCATAACTGTCACATCAAAATTAGATGATCTATCTCCGCTATAACTGCTCAAGTCTATAAATAGATATAAGCGTCTTGCCCACTATGCTTCCGCTGCTCCCACTGACTACGACAACCCTCCTACCGGGTCTCATAGCCTGGAACAACAGTAGTGTCAAGTCTGGGTAGATAAGAACCTCCCTGTCACCGTCCTTGAGGCTACCGAAGTACCTCTCGGGTGTCTGAGGTTACCCACCGTATCTGCGGAGTGGCTATTGGAATGTCAAACCTGATTGAATATATAGGTCCTATTAAATTTTCCGTAATCGTTCGCGGTTCTGGAATCACTTTCAGTTCTACCATACTCCCACTACTGTTTTCTGAAAAAGTCCATTTTACTAAAACTGTGGCGAGTCAAGAACAATATCACTATTGATCTTCCAAATGGTAGAATATCAACCCTCGTCATAGTCAGGGTCAACCCACAAGCAGCCATTACAGAAACGTGCCCTGAGTTATCCAGAGTCTGGTTTTAAGCATAAGCTGGACAACTCCCCGTACCTTAATATCTTATAAGGTATGATCCATTCTATATCCAATATAGAAACTTTGGCACTTAATTTAATTGGAACCAGATTCAATCATGCAGCTGTCTCCAGTGCATATCACCTTAATGGAAAGAGGCTAATCAGCATTACTCAACTTAGGAGTCCATCCAATTATGAGTAACCTGAAAGAGAAACTCGTTTCTCAAAATCATCACTATCATCTGAATACCAATCACAAGAATCTACATCTTCGATCTCTTTGAAGAATCCCGATACTTGTGATACCTGGTTCTCTACTTTATTCTTATACCCACAACTTCTCAAAACTTAGACCTTGTATTTCTACGAAACACTTGTCTAAATAGAGAAGTCATAAGTAAACAGAACATAGTACAAGGACCTACCCCTTTGTCCTGATGGACACTTGGACAACATACAATACTCTGTATAAGTCCGCTGAGTTAAACAACTCAAAACCTGTGCGTCGTAGGTTGAAAACTGTACCCTGGCGATTTCCTCAAATATCACCAATTACAACGAATTCCGATATAATGAGGATGATTACCAAATTCCCAATAACTTACTCCCTCTCATCATCTGTAAAACCATACAGATATGAGAATGAAACCTGGTAAATACATACCCTTGGAGTAAGTATTTAATCGGGAAAACAGTTTTCTTTTAACAATGCACTGAAACATGAAAATGTTTCGTAGGGGTAACCTGGTATTCATAGCAATGCCTCTTCCATAATCCAATTCATGACTATAACCGTATATTTCTTTGCCTTCTCTCCAAATCCCTTTATTTGTCTTTAGTCGTTACCTTCTGTACACCATTGTTAGGCTAAATGGTTTTCTTCCTTCCCTACCATTCGGCACCAGCCTATGGTTTGGAAGAAGACTATCCAGTAAGCATAATAGGTGTACCCTCCTAAACCAAGGAGTACTCATATCTTGAGAGAAGGTGATGATAAAAGTCAACTGAATAATACCTTATTCTTTTAAAGGTGAAATAGGAGTGGCGATGAAGTACGCGGTTTGGTCGTGAATGATAACAGTCGCAATTTACTTTGCCCTCTTTCTAATCCCTTTATTTTGTCTTTACATATTACCTTCTGCACACCCTACTTAGGCTAATTGGTTTTCTTCATTCCCTACCTTTCGGCACCTGCCTATGGTTTGGAATCAGACTATCCAATAAGCGTAATAGGTGTACTCTCCTAAACCAAGGAGCCCTCGCAACCTGAGAGAAGGTGATAATAAAAGACAACTGAATAAACCAATTCTATTTCTCCTGAACCTGGATCCATCCTCGAAGAAGTCCCTTCGAGTTCGTATATAACCATACGATGGATCTATCCAATGGAAGTGGATGTCCGTAGTAATACGGGTGTTCTGAGAAATACAAAGGGTAAAAGAAGGAGGGGCAATGACTTATGCAACTCGGACAATCCAAAAGCCAGAAATTTAAGAAGGTTCGGTCAACTTGGTCACTGAGTCATAGTCTAGGGTCGGTCAAAGGTCGCTGCCAAAGAGAGAGAGAAAAGAAACACTCTGCGTGCACTCTAACCTAGATCAGAATGGTTATCACTTTATCTAATCCGGAAACCTCCCACTGTCCTGTCAAATTCTCCTCCAAACCTGAAAGAAGAATCAATCGGGATCACCCAAAGAGTAAACCAACTCATCAGTGGGAATCGGGATCCAACTCTCATCGCATGATAACGTGATAGAATGCATCCACGTTACTCATACTCCAGAAGGTATGCGCATACTTGGCAAGTTTCAGTTTCTTTAGAAACTCCCGATATGATTTTTTCCCCATGCTCTTATAACCTTGGCGTTAGGTCAAAATGTCATAAGTCACATGCCAAGTTCTACCCGTCACTATCTTGTTAATTTGAACCCACCCGCACATGCCCTTGGCATTAGGTCAAAATGGCAGAACGGCTGTCCCAAACCAACTCATCTATCTATGCAACAATTGAATACTTAGCAGCTACCAAAACACTATGCCTTGGCGTTAGGTCAAAATACATAGCTTGAATACTACTGAATACCCAAAAGAAGTGACGGAGGGCTACGGCTGGTTTTTGGCGAAAAACCTTTAACGTAGTGAACTTGATATCGCTGAAGGAACCTGATAGCTTTTTAAAATATAGTGGCGAAAACCTTTTGCTAAAGAGGTCATTCCCGGTGAAGGGATCTCGGCTCTTTCCTCGTGGAATGAGGTGCAGGATATTCCACTGAATACCGCGATGCAAAGCAACTTGTAATCGAAGTTATTACCCTGACGCAAACTTCTGCCCAAGGGGTCAGTCCCGGTGAAGGGATATCGGCCCTTGCCCCGTTGAATGAGCTGCAGGATATTCCACTGAATACCGCTATGCATAACAAAAGGAAACGTCTTTGCAATAACACCTTTTAAATTTGTTCCAACAACTGTAAACAGGTTTGCTTTACTTTGCATTGATCAGAATCAACGCAGTCCCATCAATCAATCACACCAGAAAAGAACGAAAATAAAATGTACGTATATGCCATCCGCATTCGTCACTGAGTCCCGTCATCATCCGTTAGGTTACTTAACTAACGACAGAGCGGGGACTGGACTAGCGCGGGTGTAAAACATATACAACATCTAATAGTATATAAACCAATATACAATAATCGCTCCAGGCGTGATAATATCCAACATTATAGAAAAGTAATAAGCATCACAGAACAATACAGATAATCTGGGATCCTCGGGTTTCACAGAGCCGCTGCTTAAACCCGACGTTCCCCTGTCGTGTGGATAGCCTGTGCAATGAAACCGAGACCCCTACGGGTGCTGCAAGTTACCCGCCAAAACCTAAAGCGAGGCAGCCCCTATAGCAAAGTGAACGGACCACTCTGCACTTCACGGAATCTGGTAATCTTGGGCACCCCTCCTTGGGTCAACCTGTACCCCCTACGAGTGCGGCGAATAGTCTGCCAATTTTAGAGTGGGGCATCTCTGCCTCTCAAAGCCATGAGATGCGGACCCGTTACCCTCCAGAACCCGGCTATCCGTGCACTCCGTCGCGGGGCAAAACCTAGTACAGTAATAAAAAATAGTACAACAGGTACATCGACCGCAACCTGGTCATGCCCCAAAAGAATATTATACAACAGGCAGTGACGGCAGTCCACAAGTTGGACGCTCGTCCCGCAATATCAAATGTACAAATAAACTCAAACTGTACTACCATTGCACACTGCTATCCACCACGACAAATCCGCAACATCACAGCACAACACAGAACATCAACGCGAATGTCACGTTCGCAAACCCGTCTAAAAGAACTATAGCAATCAGACGCGGTTTACCGATCAAATGGCATTCCCGGTCGGAGATATAATGTAAGCACTGTAAACTAACTTGTTTAAATTTCGATCGACTAAATATCACGAAGTGGGCCCCACGAACAACTGGTGAACAGTAACAAAATCTGGGCCCAAAAGATATATACCAAAAACCCCAAATTCCAACAGAGAAGACACTGTGCAAATTTGGTGCACTGATTCAATAGAACGGCCGCGGATGCGCGGCCAAACCATGGGTTTGGCCGCGATTCCGCGGCAGTTTGGTGGAATCACGTGCTCAAATTTGGTCGGCGTGCTTCTAAAACCCTGCCCAACTTTCTGTGATATGTAGAATAATTTTAGGACATCATTTAAAATCGACCGAAACTGTGAAGTTGAATTTTGCAGTTTTTGATTTCCGGTTCGATCGATGTTTTAAACGCGTTAGCACAAGTTAGTAAAGCAAAATGGTGAGGCTCTGATACCACTGTAAGTCTACGGTAGCGCCCCGGCCGTCTACAGACGCCAAATGCGGAACAAAAACTTTTTAGCTGGCGCTATCGTATACTTTAACCCGGATCTGCCATTATTGCTAAACTAACAAACTGTAAAGAGTGTAGAAAGGTTATACCGAACGATCCGAGTCCTTCGTTCTTTAACCATCATCCCACGCTCCGTTGCGGCTGCTCCGATCTCGTCGATCTCCGATCTTCTCGTCCAGGTAGCACCATGTCAACGATTCTTTAAACGGGCTCCCACCTCTGACTCGAGGCAACTCGGTCGTCAAGTTTGCTAAAAGAGACGACCAAGAATGATGTAGAGAATGAGTAGAAGACTTTGTCTCGTTCCGTCCAAAGCTATGGACGAACGGTTAATGAAGTTGCCGTGGGAATCGGGTGATGGAATGAAATGAGCAATGATATTTCCATACACCCCAAAATCTATCATAATCTTTTTCTAAAATGAAAACAACAAGTCAGAGAGAGAGGAGAGGGCCGGCCATATATAGGGATGGGGGGGTGAGTGTAGGAGAGAGGAGAGTGACCACAAGAGTGTGAACACAAATAAATATCTAGTGTGAACACAAATAAATATCTAGTGTGAACACAAAGAAAGCAACCAATGAAACAATGACACCTCACCTCTTCTAGAACCTTCTAGAAGCTTCCACACTCATCTCAAGAAAAGATAAATCCATCTTTAACCGAATGTTAAAAGACGGCTGATAGAAAACTGGAAACTGGCAACTTCCAAAAGTGATCCTGAAACGACTTTCAGAATAACCCCGTAACTGTATAAATATACCCGCATTTGTATTACGACCGAATACAAATGCAACTGAGACAAAGATATTATATCTACTCAATATAATACTCGGATCCGGCTTAAACCAAAGCCGACCAGTATCATCTGTCCGAAAACCGACATGTGCGTAAACGCACGTGCATTTTTCGAACCCTGCCATAAAACCATAAGGCCTCTACAACGTTTCGCCCGAACCTGGGAAACTGTCTGTGGAGGACTCTAATGACTCGTCAGTACCCTGGCAGTGGGTTTAACCATAAACCGTCAGCGGCACTAGCAATGCGTAACGGCTGCCCATGGACTGACCTCAAGGGAGGCCGATGAGCGAACTCATCCGGAAACCCTACTGAGCCTAACAGTGACAATGTATATACAGTCCGGTCCGTTCGTCTATGAGTATCGCATATCTGTCTAAGGGGCTAGTAACGTCAGACCCCCAATAGCAGTATAAGTCGTGTCGGAGTGTAGCCCAATAACACCCTGATATACTACTGGAGTACCTACCAGTAAATCTCCTGCCACGGTCGTGGGCTATGTGTAATGGCTCTCCTAGACACTGCACGATCTCGCCCCCAATACCTGGAGAGACGAATCCCCTGCCGATCCGCTCACGTGCCTCCATATGGCTCGGGACTGTACCCAAAAACTACCTGTTTGCATGACTCCTTTGAGCCGTGGCAGGGTAGAAATCAAAGCACAGTGGGAACTCACACGAGACAAATGACGACCTCAGGTCGATGAACTAACCTGTACACATGTCACTAGGGAACTGCTATCTGACGATATGTATAATACCAACTAGCAGATTCCCGGCGAGTCCTGTCCGGTGTACTCATAACCCAATAAGCACCTGTTTACATCTTAGGTGATCCAACTGACACCAGTGGCTTGTGAGACCGGCCACCGCCCCTCGTCGGGGTCTCGACTGTACACACTAGTCTACTGCGGAGTATCAATGCCCTGTCTCAAAACTCCCATGACTAGGGACCACAATTAAGGATATGCATATAAACCACCCAACTCTCACGTATATGATCGCCATCGTACTGTTGGTAGTAAAGCAAGATCCTAAGGGCTCTATCAAAGTGTAACATGTAATCAGTCACCTGAACATGTACACGACTGATAAAAGCAAACCAGATAGCATACTATCATCTCGAGTAAGACTGTCCTACCGGTATAGGTCCTCCGCAATCATTGCAATCACGTACCTGCGATCCAATAATTGACTCTGAGGGCACTATCTCCAACAATACCATTATCTAGGCATTTGACAATCTCTTTCATAACCGCTTCCTTCATGACGGGATTTAACCGTCTCTGTGGTTCTCAGGTTGGTCTGGCATCATCCAACACATGTATATGATGTTCAACAATCAAGGGACTAATTCCTTTGATGTCCGCCATACTCCAACCAAACGCCTCTTTGTTAGATCTCAATACCGATAAAAGTGCATTCTCTTGCTCTGATGCTAGAGAAGCGGATATGATAACCGGTAAAGACTCATTCTCACCAAGATATGCATAATTAAGGTGAGAAGGTAAAATTTTGAGATCTAAAATGGGCGGAGAAATGATAGAAGGAGGGATCATTGAGTAATTTTTGGATTTACAAAGAAGCTCAGAGCCTGTGAAAAATACAGACTCGGGTGGAGAAAAGTCAGGAGTGCAGGACTCAAGTGTAGGAAAAGTGTCCTCACTAAGATCATGTGTAAGATCAAGCAGAGATGTGGTAATGTCGTCAAGATCTAGAAAGCAAAGATCCTCAGCTCCACAACTATCGGGAGCGATCTCATGGACGGAGCACACATCTAAAATATGAGCAGAGGGTTCTGATGGCTGACTTCCAACTTTGTAGATATTTAGTTCAATGGTCATATTTCCAAAAGATAAGTTCATTGAACCGTTTCTACAGTTTATAACAGCGTTGGAAGTGGCAAGGAAAGGACGACCCAGAATCACCGGAATTTGGCTCCGGGGGTTTGCTACAGGCTGTGTATCAAGTACAATGAAGTCTACAGGGAAAACAAATTCCCCGACCTTTATCAACACATCCTCTAATTCACCCCTTGGTTTGGTGATTGATCGGTCTGCCATTTGGAGAGTGCAGTGAGCAGGTTTCAGCTCTCCAATCCCTAATTGCTCATAGACAGAATAAGGGAGTAGGTTAACACTTGCGCCAAGGTCTAAAAGTGCAAGATTTATGTTTTTACCCCCAATCGAAATCGATATTGTAGGACATCCTGGGTCATTTCGTTTATTTGGTAGCTGGGGAATAAAAGCAGTGCTAATATTATTAGCCATAAAGACCTTCTTCGGCACTTGAGTCTTCCTCTTCCTAGTGCACAAGTTCTTAAGAATTTTCGCATATGCGGGGACTTGTTGAATTGCATTTAGGAGAGGGATATTGATGTTAACCTGTTTGAACATTTCTATAATTTTCTCCATATGAGGACTCGTTCTATTACCCCTTAACCGGTTCGGGTAAAGAGCTTTCGCAATAAGCACTGGGTCCATCACAGAAGAAGGAAGAGGGGGTAGACACGGTCCCAAAAGAGGTGTGGGGACCGTCTGTGGAGAACTATAAGGGTTGTACTGAGGTGTCGAGCCTAGTGGGAAATGGAGAATAGGCTCGCGAGAAAGTGGTGTGGTAGAAGAAGAAGGATCAGAAGGAGAAGTGTGTGTGTGTGGAAAGGTCTCAGCCGGGGTGTTGATATGATTTTCAGTATCATCAATACCTTTCCCGACATGATTGTTCAGCAATCATCCCGATCTCAACGTTGTGACGGAATTTACATTGTAACGCCCAGGATTCTGTAGGGGTTGAGAGGGAAGTTTCCCTTTTTCTCTCGCACTCATTTCGGCTTTAAGTCGTGCGATTTCAGCTTCCATCGTTCTGATACTCTCAGCTTGGGACGCTGGGTTATTCTTTATCTCACCGACGGAAGATCTAACCTCAGCCGAAACCTCTATGAAATTTGAAAAAAGTGATTTCATGGTTTGAGTGAATTGAGAGAACTCGTCAGAACAGGTCATAGGATTAGACTGTACAGGATTGTTGACCTGGTTTTGGAAATTTTGTGACTGATAGGGGTGCTGAGTGAGTTGAAGGGGTTGCTGTTGTGGTGGAGGAAGAGCCCTTTGAAATTGATTCGTGTTTGGAACCATGTTTTGAGATTGGTTTTGGTTCCAAGCAAAATTCGGGTGATTCCTCCAATCCTGATTGTACGTGGAAGAATATGGATCGTTTTGAGGTCTTTGAAATGCGGCATTAGTATGCTCGTGACTTTGAAACGCAGAGTTTAATGGACATTCTTCCGTTAAGTGAGACGGATAAGAACAGCACCCACAAACAGTTTTAGGGAGTGACACTGGTTTTAGGGAGGCTGCTGCAAATTTGTGTTCCATAGCGTCGAGCTTCTTTTGCATTGCTGCCATTTCAGCTCGAACACCTATGGACACATCTATTTGGTGTATGCCACCCCTATTCAATGGTTGGGTTCCACTCTCCCACTGTAGTGATTTTTCAGTGAACTCTTCTAAATACTTCCAAGCTTCCCCATCATCTTTGGTCATAAAAGTACCTTGACACATGTTTTTAAGGCTCTGTTTAGTGTTTGGATGAATGCCCTCATAAATGATTCGGCACAATTCCCATCTCGGGATGCCGTGATGAGGACACTGAACCAATAGATCCTTGAAACGTTCAAAACATTGTGAAAATGGTTCAGTAGGGAGCTGGGCAAATTGATTCCGTTCGCTACGGATTCGAGCTGTCTTTTGTATTGGGTAAAATTTCTTAAGGAATGCAGCGACGAATTCTTCCCAATTCGTGATAGAGTGTGCGGTAGTGTTATATAGCCACTTCTCGGCTATATCACACAAAGTAAATGGAAGAAGTCGTAGACGCATCGCATCCACTGAAAGTTGTGACGTACCCATCATTGCGCATACGTTTTCAAATTTGGTAATGAAAACGTAAGCGTCCTCAGTCTCGAGTCCGTGGAATTTGGGTAAAAGATTGATGTATTGGGGCTTAATCTCAAAGTTATCCCCATTGGCTGGTGGTGTGGATAGGCAGGTCGAAAGAGAACCTCGAATAGGGTAGCACCTCTCCTGGAGAGAAATACGGGGTGGATTCTGTGCACCAACGGACGGCGGCAGATTAGGGTTAAAGAAGTTCGATGGATTCGGATCCATCGGTGTGGGTGTGGTAGTGGGTAAAGAAGAAGTAAATGGAGAAATATCGACTTCGGAGTCGATAAAGGGTACGCGGACTAAACGGGCACTAGAATCCCGTGTCCAGCCTATCTTGTACTTAAAAGGGTTAGTACAAGTGGCAGCGTTGGCTTATAATTAGGGGTAAATGAATGGATGCGGTGCTTGCTTTGAAAAAGGGACGGATTTTTGAAAAAATGATGCGACACAATAAATGCAGCACACAACCCTAGAATCTAGTGGTCACCTAGGTCCGGCTCTAGACCGCTCCTAACTGCCAAAAGACAAGTCGCATGATAGAATTCTCCACTGCCGCTTGGTCCCCCTATGGCCGGATAAGTGCCAGGTAAGTGGGAAGGTACTCCACTACGTAAGTAGTGGGCCTAATTAAAAACCACTAGCCTTAGACACACTCGCCTTAGACACCATAAGAAAACGCGGATAAGCAATGAATTACCCACGGCCTTCTCTTGTCCTAATTGAGCGCGACAGTCCTTAGAGTCATCTCTAGATATTTTTTAGTTAATGTGGGTTAATGCGGATGCAAGTTTTGTGGTTTTCGGGGCCTAGGAAGGGTAATGAAATCCCCACCTAATTTGGATTTGGCCGTGCCCCTTAATATCCGTATTAGAATGCAAACAACCAAGAAACAAAATCACGCACAAATTTAATTTTGCTTTTTTCGGCGCTGCGATTATTTGCAAAGAATCCTGCATAAACTGTTAGTTGGAGCTAAAAGAGGAGAGAGGCGAAGGTAAGAAATCACCTGAGAGAAAAATTTTGCAGAGATCCCCCAGGCCTGCCGCGGTTCCGCCGCAAATGCCCTCTAATGCCGCGCTTCCGCGGTTGGATGATGTGATCACTGAACCAAAATTTCTCAGGGAGCTTCTGTAGACTCCCTCTGCTCTCTGGTATATCCCAAATATTTTCTTCAATTTCCAAACAGCTCCAGATTTCCTTGCAATGAACCACAACAAATCGTTTACGGTTTGCATGAATTTTGATCTCAAAATAACAATGGAATAAATCTTTCAATTCAAACTATGATATAAAACGAATTAGCGCGTAATCCCCGGCAACGGCGCCATTTGATTGTTAATAAATTTCCGATTGTGTGTATCAAATCAAATAGTCCCCGGCAACGGCGCCATTTGATTGATCGTAAAATTCACAGACTGTGTAAGTAAAACAACTCAAATGATCCCTGATAACGGTACCATTTGATTGTAAAGAATTTCATGCTTGTGTAAATCGAATAAAGCGAATGAAATTCAATGTGTAGGTAATATTGAATAAAATTCACAATCAAAGAATTATATTTGACCGCAATCAATTACGATGTCGGTTGTAGATCGTAAGCGAGTGCGGATCGTCCACAGGGATTGTGCGATTCGTTTCTGTATTTAATTTGTTTGAATTGAAAAGTTAATCGAAAGGAAAAGAAAACATGATTCAAGAATTTATCGATTGATTCAGGTGTCACTAGTTTAATAAAGAATCAAGAAATGATAAAAAATCAAGAATCGGGTTTCGATGATATTTCCAACCAAAATGTCAAGAATCTAAATGAGGCTCGTAGGAATCGATCGGATCTATAGACGTGATGTAATCTCAAGATTTCGTGTTCTTGTCCTTCGAAGGATTGATACTAGATCGATGATCATCGACGAGAGTTAGGGCTTTCTTGATGAAACTAGGGTTTCATCGTTTAACCCTTGTTCTTTCGTAGAAATCATTCACATTCTAGACTCTAACAATTTCAAGAAACGATCGTAACTCCCCAATCTCGAGCGATATCAATCAAGAAAGCATCACAACGAATTGGGTCATCGATTCTTGAACTTGCTAGGGTTTACAAAACTCGTAGGATTCAAGAATCGATTTAAGATATATTACATCATCATTCTATTGATCGTCTCGACTCCTCGACGAGCGGAGTATTACTCAAACATCATCACACAAAAAGCATTCAAGAATTGAAAAGATATCATGATGCAAGAATTTAAAGAAAACAAGATGAAAGAATATCACCTTTTATTTATATCAACAATTTGATTACAGTCGCTCAAGAACTATAAGAGGAAGAACTAAATTGTCGAATTGGCGTCGCTCGGCTCCGTGAGTCGCGGATCGGCTTGGACCACTTGCTCTGTTGAAGGTCGGATTGGCTCATAAAAGGTTGCAAGGCTTCTTGCTTGATGGGCACTCGGGATCTTGGCTTTTGATTGGAATTAGGGTTAGGGTTTCACACAAGCCTTCTCACTAGACTTGTGGAAGAAGATGAAGAGAGTGAATGGCTAAAGATGAACTAATGGAGGGATTTTTCCAAGATTAGAGATTATCCTAAGATGGTTTACAAGTGAGCCTAGGGTCTTATTTATAGATCTCCCAAACCCTAGGTCTAGATTTGAAATTACAATTCCCTCCAAAAGTTTGTTGAGGAGTTTCTAGAAAGAGTTTGTTAGGAGCTAGCTTAGGTTTTAAGCTAGGATTAATTAAGCTTAGAAAACCCTAGTTTGCTGATCTGGCAGAAGCCTCTGGAGTCTTCTGGAACTTGAAGTACATTTCTGAAGTGTGGGCCCTGAGTGAAACATTGTGCAGCAAAATTGGATGGGTGACGTGGCAAGGCCGCCGCGGAACCGCGGCACAAGGCGGCTTAGGCCACGGTTCCGTGGCCAAGTAGGCACCTTGGGGCTTGGTTCTTCTGGTGTGGTCTTGGGTTGATACTTGGGCCTTTATCTGATATGTTGATTTGTATTTGTCCCTTTGGATTGATACCAGAATTGAAATCATTGAGTTGACGTAATGTTTGATCGGTACCGTATAAATTTTTGCCTTTCTTCTGGATTTTCCTGCACAGATCTCAAAACAAGTGTTGCGCAATATAGGAATGATGCGATGCCATGAACTGCAGTCAATTTCCCTAGAAATGCCGGTTTTAAGGTCTAATACATGTAATCTGATATTTTGCGACAGATTTACTAATATGTGAAATATGAATACCGTACACTTCTAAATGCATGTAAATGATGAGGAAATTGCCATGTTAAAAATACAATATTTTCGACTAATCAGGAAGTTACGTAATTTCAAATGATATCTTTTGTTTAAAAACATCGCAACCCCTATTTTCAAAACTACGACTCGCTCGTTAAAAATCTGATTGTATGGTCCGGGTGTGTATGTTATAGTAGATAGTTATACTTTTAGAATAAATAGAATGTTTATGTAAACTCGACTTGATGTGAGATATAAATGCGATGAAACAATATAAGACGAATATGATGATATGATGATATTTTGGTCTACGGATGCGAGTCGATTGAGATGGTTGATACCTTGTCGGTCCCCTGATATTAGATCGTTATGGATGTGATCTGGGATATAGGTATATAGTTACATTTATATATGTTGTGAAACATGTTTGATATGCCGTACGTGACGTTAATTCCAAACCCCCTCATTGTCGTAAAGGTTGATAGGATCCCTAATGTTTTAAATGCCGCCGTACGATGATCTTTTCCGTACGTGATGAGTTTGATTTTATGATTGATCCATACTCTTGACTTGAGGATGTCGTACAATGGGTTTTACCGTACGTAATGTTGTGTGGCTAGATGCCGATTGATAGATTCACCGACTCGGTCATATTAGATACGTGTACCTGTCAGCATTTCCATATGATTTAGCTTATGCGGCATTCATATTTTTCGCATTTCATTATTTGTACCTATGCTAGTACACCTGCAACATTATCGATGATGCGTATTTTACACGTACACAGATTTTCCGGCTCACACACTTCATCATCGATAATTTCCATGTCACTACACAGAAGGATTGCTGCATCACGATATGACTCCTTGCATTCTATACTTGCGCATATACACATTGCATACCCATATTGGCGCATATACAGATTGGAACCTCTATACTTGCGCATATACATATTGTACCTACATAGATAACTGGATTATTTGGGAAATTAGGAACCGCATGTTATATTTTGAAAAGTGGAATCATTTAAAATGAGTGGTTTTCCCGTATTATGTTATATCACTGTCCATGTTGCATGATACACGGATATGCTCACATTTATATTATATGTCTCATACATCATGCTCTATGATTTTATGTATTGAGATATGCTATTTTCATGAGATTTCTGGATTTGAAAATGGTGGACATTTTAAAAGAGATTATTTGTTGTTTTAAAAACCTGTTTTCTCTTGATATGATATTTCAGTGCGTCCACCATGTGTTTTCTCGGTTCTGAGAGCGACATGTGATACCCGATTCGAGGAGGTGGATGAGGCCGATTGCGGGTACATGGTGGACCCGGTATGATACCCCGGGGCAAGAAAGGGATGTCGTGTATACAGACGGTGAGCCTGGCAGAGGGACTACTATCTACCGGTGATTGGTTGGACCTGGCGGATATCCGGAAGATACCGACCGGAGTCGAGAGATGATATGGCCCGATCCGGACTGACAGAGCCCGTGGGCCGATCCGGACTGACGGTGCCAGAGATATGAGGATTTACATGTCGATGCTGGACACGGGTTTCATGATGTTTTTGGATGTTGATGTTGGACACCCAGGTTCCATGATTTTGATGTGTCGAGAGGGACACCGTTGATTTATATCCTCATACTTCCATACACACTCTTTATGATATTTACGTGCATACAAACATTGATTATATGGTTGGACGAGATCCACAGGCATACCTACATTGATTATTTGGTCGGACGATATCCGCATGCATATAGGTATTGATTACATTGTTGACACATATGATGACCGGTCACCCTAGATATCATAGTATTACCTATATGATATAGTTGACCTAGGAGTCGTTGTTCATTCGAATTCTACTTGTAGATGTTTTTCTACTCACGAGTTGGCAACTCACCCCCGTTGTGCCACAGTTTTGCAGGTAAACCGCATGGATCGGTAGTGGCTTCGCTTGCACACAGTTGCTTTCAGGTGTTTTGCATCGGTAGGTGGGACATTTGTATCGTACCCACTCTTGTATTTTATATTTCATATTGTATCTAGTCAATTCCATCAATAAAAATTAGTAAATTGTATAAGTAATGAGACTTAGTGGGATTGTGGTTGCGAGGCTTAGGGCGAGGGGTTTTCCGTTACTTGTGGTTTTTATGTCTTTCTTTTCCTTATCTTTTGTGGTGATCTTCGCCGTTGGGCGTCGTATTCTTATTTATATTGTCTTGCGTGGTTATGATCCGCCATTTGGTGAAGAGATAGCTCCCGCTTGAGGATGCCTTTATTATTATCTTGTATATGTTGTTTTGGATCAAAATATACAAAGGAGGTGCTGCCTAAATTTTTAAAAGACGAAACATGTTTTCAAACTAGTAAATTCCACTTGCATTTTCATGTCCCTTTTCTATGCATTTTAAAAAAAGTTGATCTCATCATTCCTTCATTTCAAAACTTCACCTCCCTTATTTTCTTAAAAAGGTTTAGATTTCTGGTTTTCGGCTTACCTGAATTACGTTACGCCTTTAGACGTTGCGTGATTTAAGTGCTGGTCATGAGCTAATATTTCTGGTCGTGACAGAATTCCTGGACTATTCTAAAGGAGAATGAGATTATCTCTCAGCATTACTCCTCTGTATACACCATATAACGTTGATGTATCGGAGCAGAGCAATCACACCTTATGTGATATGTTGTGCTCTATGATGAGAACTACTGAGTTGCCTATTTCCTTTTGGGGGTTATGCACTTGAGAAGCTGCATACCTATTGAATAGGGTTTTAACCAAATCAGGTGCCTACCACTCCATATGTGATGTGGTATGGAAAGAGCCCATCTCTTAAGTAAGTTAAGATTTGGGGTTGTCCGGCCTATGTCAAAAGCAAAATCCGGACAACATCGAGGTAAGGTCAGTTCTGTTGAAGTTTGTTGGATATCACAAGCATCCGCTAGGGAATATCTTCTACCATACCGAGGAACAAAAGGTGTTTTATTTCTCGGCATGCCACCTTTTTAGAAAAAGAATTTATTTTGGAAACAAATTTGTGGTAATGAGGTAGAACTGGAAGGAGTTCCGGCTATACAAACTACAGCTGATGATTTGGTAGAGACGGAGGATTCAATAGCTCCTGATGAACCTCAGCCTCTCCGCCGATCTGGTAGGCTTCCTCACCACTTGAGTGATAATTCGGTTTTCTCTATGACAGTGGGAGCGAGGATTGCATCATGAGATGATGACCCAGCTAGTTTCAAGCAGGCCATCAGGAGTAGTGACTCTATGAGAATGGCTGGATGCTAAGAGATCTGAGATGGAATCAATGTATACTAACAAAGTATGGATTTTGGTTGCTATATCTAAAGGGTTAAATCCCCATTAGGAGCAAGTATATCTTGAGAAGATTACTTGGTGTACATGGAAAAGTTGAGACTTTCAAAGCTAAGACTTGTTCCAAAAGGTTCTCGTCATCGACCGGGTTCGGATAATGATGAAACTTTTTTCTCATGCGACTATGCTTAAGTCCATCCGGATCCTACTTGCCAATGCTACATACCATGACTACGATATCTGGCAATTGGGTGTCATGACTTCTTTTCTAAATAGTGATTTACAAGAGAGCGTCTATAAGTACACAGCCAGAGGGCTTCGTAAACAGTGGGAGAAGCGAAAACATGTGCAAGTTGCTTTATGGGTTAAAGCAGGCATCGCGGAGTTGGAACATCTGTTTTGATATGGTAGGCAAAGACTTTGACATCATCAAAATGGTAGATGAACCTTGTATATACAAAAAGATAGTAGAGAGTAAGGTGGTCTTCATTGTATTGTACATGGATGACATACTCTTGATAGGAAAAAAGTTTTCTATGCTACACTCGGTCAATCTCCTCTTATCCTAAGGATTCTCCATATAGGATCAAGGTGATACCTCCTAAATCCTGGGTTTTGGATCTATGAGATAGATCTAAGTGGATGTTAAGATTCTCACTAGGTGTAGTGAGATGGTATCAATCGATCCTGGGGAGAATCACTGGATAACTTCCAGGGTGGTAAGGACGACTGAATGTCAGTCACAGGCATTGTGTTTACCCTCAGTAGAGGGATGGTATGTTGGAAGAGTTCCAAGATAGATACCGTGGAAAAATAGATGATAAAGGCTGGATACATCGCTACAAAGGATGCTACCAAAGAGGCAATCTAGGTGTATATTAGTTCATGAGATGAACTTCGTTCCTACCATTGTGTGACAATGGTGTTGTGGCTTTGGCCTAGGAATCCCAGTCCTATCAGTGATCCAGACATATTCTTAGGCAGTATCACCTGGTCATTGAGATGGATGATCTCTAGGGAGATCGAGGTTAGGAGAGTAGACTTTGAGGTTAACACGGCGGATCCACTCACAAAGGCCTTTTCCCAGGAGAGACTTTTATAGGATGGTTGAGTATGAAATACTTCAACCACTACTGATTGTTGGGTATAGGATACTACAGCAGATGGCCCTAGTGCAAGTGGGAGATTGTTAATTATATGTATGCCCTAGAGGCCATTATTGTACATACGATGTATATTGTAGTGGATTCTTGGACATATATAGGGAGTACTTTCTTGCTCGACATGATAGTATGCTATCTGGTTGCTTTTTATCTTAACATGTACACTGATTGTCTCTAAGTTACATGTTGATAAAGCCCTTTGGATGAGTACTTGACTACCAGGATTTTGATACAGATCATACTAATGCTGACAGAGTAGTCGGTAAGTACGTCCTTCAAATGTTCCTAGTCGTAGGTGTATCGAGACAGGGTATCGATATACCAGAGTAGACTAGCGTGTAACTTCTCGACCCATGTAGATGGGCGATGGATGATCCCATATCCATTGGTGTTTGACATCAGAGATGGTATGCGGGTGCTCAGTGGAGACTGGGTATACTGAACGGACTCGCCGAGAACTCCTAGATGGTATTATACCTATCGTCAGATAGTAGTTCTCTGGTGACATTGGTACAGGTTAGTCTGTAGACCCGAGATCGTCATAGAGTCTTGTGTGATTCCTATTGTGCTTTGATTTCCACCTTACCACGTTCAAGAGAACGTGCAAAACGGTGGCTTTTGGGTACAATCCCGAATCACATGGAGGCAATGAGCGATAGGAGGGGTTTCGTCTCTCCGGTATTGGGAGTTGATGTTGCGCTGTGCTCGATTGGCTATAACAGGAAGTCCCTGGCAAGGGCTGCTTCAGAGATATACTGGTAAGTGTTATCAGTAGTTTCTCGACCCGTTATGAGCCTCACATCGGCACGACTTATCAAGTTACTGGGGTCTGACGTTTACCACCCTTAGACGAGATATGTGACATATCTGACGAAGAGACCGGACTGTACTGTAGTGTTACTGATTGGATTCGCTGGAGTATGAGCAGGTATGCTTGTTGATCTTCTGATCGCTCAATAATCGGGTGGCCGTTACGTATAGCAGATTGCTTGCGGCTTGTAGGTGTTTGATATGATCATCACCTACTGTCGGCGTATTGATGAGTCTTTAGAGTCCTACACAGAGGTTTCCTCGATCAAGCGAAACGGAGTAGGAGCACATTTGCGGTATGTTCGAGACCGAGATTAATACGATATGTGATACCGTATTCTATTCTCGCGATTTGTGACATCGGTCGGTTATACGTGATATAGCCGGGTTATCAGATCAAGTGTTGATTCGATAAGTTGTTACATATGATATTAGTCGGTTATATGTGATGTAGCCAGATTATTAAATAAAGAGTTGATTTGATAATCTAATGTATAATTATATATTTGATATATTAATTTACATTAACTAGTATTAGCTCACTTAAGATTTTTTTTCTCACTTATTGTGTACATTGTATATATGTGATATGTATATTTCTGTACATGTTTGTGTCATGTTTTATTATACATGCAAGATGGGTGTATGAGACACATACATGCTTATGATAATTATTAGGGTTTTTATTTACTTTGGTAATTACAAAATGGTGACATTTTATCATGGCCAATAGCTTGTAGAAGCTTGTAGTGCTCATTGACCAAGTCCACTCTTTTGTTTTGCCTAAGATATTTATTAACCCAACAAATTATCCTAACCACGGTTATGTCTCTTGAAGGGTTAGCATATGATGCTTAACTCACCCATGGTTGCCATTATCCTTTGGATAATTATCATGAGTGTTTTCTTCTTCTTCTTCTTCCTCAAAGCTTTGTTGCTTCAATGGAGATGATGGAAAATGAGTGAGAAAATCATTTCTAAAGTGAAAAGGATTCCTACTTCATCATCCTCTACTACTTGCCATTTTGTATAGGGTGTTTGCTTCACTAATTCCATAATTAGTGAAGATGTAGCTTGGGTTAGTGTCTTCTCAACGTAGATCATCTTCGGCCTCGAAGACTTCGATGCAAGCATGCTCATTTCTTTATGGGAGCCTCTCTATAGTCCGGGAGTTCATGATCGCAGCGAAGGGACTACTACACCGAGCTATTGAAGTGAAGGACCGGTCTACAAAGGTTGTATTCTTTGCTCACTTCTTATGCAAAGTTGTTTGCATTTCATTTCGTCGGATTTTCCAGTATACGATTCTAGGTTAGGGTTAACTAGAACGGAAATTTTTTGAAATTGGCATGGACGATGCCTCCCGAAACCTTGCTGCTGTGCTAGGCAACCCTGCACTCTCTCCTAATGGTAGATACCTATGACGGGACTTAAGCTTTTATTAGACAAAAATAAACTCACAGGACCGAATTACAAAGAATGGCTAAGGAACGTAAATATCGCGCTGACCTATGATAAGGTCGGATACGTCCTGACTACTCCATCCCCTCCTAGCCTAGGCCTTGATTCTTCAGTTGCGGATAAGGAAATCCGCAAGGCATGAGATATAGACTGCGCAACAGCCAAATGTCTCACGCTTGCTTCTATGGACAATGAACATCAGAAGCAGCATGAGAAGATGGATGTACAATCCATCATTATTCATACAAAGGAGTTGTATGGAGAGCAATCTCGTACTCTCCAATACTAGACATCCAGAAAGTTGTTTCAGATGCGGATGGCTGCTGGCACGTCTGTAGGTGACTATGTATTGAAGATGATAGGACTTATCAAAGAACAAGAGGACCTTGGATGGACGATGGAGAACGAACAGTATGTTGATATTGTTCTACAGTCTCTCCCTCTGCCTTTGCTCCATTCATAGTGATCTTCAACATGCAAAATCTGGAGAACTCACTTCCTAAACTTCTCAATATATCGAAGAGTGCATAGAGCACGCTAAAGGTAGCGAAAACTTCCGCTCTAGTTGTTGGGCCATCTTCCTCTTCCATCCCGAGAGCTAAGGCCAAGGGAAAGAAGAAAAAGAATCCCATCAAACCGTGAGGTGGAATGAAAAAGGCACCGTTGAAGGACAAGACAAGGGCTGCTCCGTGGGGAAAAAGGGAATGCTTCTACAGCCAAAATACTAGGCACTGGAAGAGAAACAGCCTTGGATACCTAGCCGGCCTTAATAAGAAGAAGCATGCTGATGCTTCCACTTTGGTGTGTTTGTAACAGAAAAATATTTTTCAATTAACTGTGCTTCCTGGGTATTAGATACCAGATCAGGATCTCATATTTGCAATTGTGTGCAGGGGCTGAGGAATAACAAAGTGTTGAAGAAAGGTGATCACACTCTCCAAGTTGGGAATGGTTCCTCTGTACATGCTGCATCAGTGGGAGAGTATCACCTTGGTTTGCCGTCGGGTTGTATATTGTTGTTGAACCCATGTTATTTTATACCTTCGTTGTTGTGTAATATTATATCTATATCGTTGTTGGACAATGAAGGATATGATTTTGTATTACAAAATAATGTTATGAACATTAACCTTAATCAATAGTTGATTGGGTCTGGTACATTAAATAACGGGATATACGTTCTGAATCAACACACAATTTTCAATATAAAACACACAAACAAAAGAAAGATTTCAGACATAAATGAAGCTTTCATTTGGTATTGTAGACTTGGTCATATTAACGAAACAAGACTAACCAAGCTACATAAAGATGGCTATTTAAACCTGTTTGAATATAAATCTTATGCGACTTGCCAGTCTTGCATCAAAGGTAAAATGACCAAAACTCTGTTTACTGGACACGGAGAAAGAGCTACTGAACTCTTAGGCCTCATACATAGTGATGTATGTGGACCAATGTCTACACATGCGAGAGGTGGTTTTTCATACTTCATAACTTTTACTGATGATTTCTCGAGATTCGGACACGTGTTCTTGTTGAATCATAAGTCCAAAGCCTTCGAAAAATTCAAGGAGTATAAATATGAAGTAGAAAAACAAACAGGCATGGGTATCAAGAAACTTCGATCGGATCGAGGAGGTGAGTATCTAAGCTCAAAGTTACTATATTTCCTAAAAGAGAATGGGATTCTCTCTCAACTCACTCCACCGTACACACCACAGGACAACGGTGTGTCAGAACGGAGAAATTGTACCCTATTAGATATGGTACGGTCAATGATGAGTGATGCTATGTTACCACTTTCATTCTGGGGGCATGCATTGGAGACTTCAATATATCTATTGAACAGGGTTCCGACTAAAACCGTGTCTACCACTCGATATGAGATATGGTATGGGAAGAGACCATCTCTTAAACGAGTTAGGATATGGGGTTGTACGGCTTATGTGAAAAAGAAAAATCCGGGCAAACTCGAGACACGGTCGGTTTAGTGTAAATTTGTGGGATATCAAAAACATTCATATGGATATCTTTTCTACCACAAGGTGGACAAAAGGGTGTTTGTTTCTCAGTATGCCACATTTTTAGAAAATGACTTTTTTACAAATGACACTGTTGGAAATGCAGTGGAACTGAAAAAAATTCCAGAACCATAAATAAATACCGATGATTTGGTTGAACCTGGGGTTTCAATAGAACCCAGCGAACCTCAACCACTTCGTAGATCTAGTAGGACTTCTCACCGACTAGTTAGATACTACGGTTTTCAAATTGATGGTGATAGAGAAGATTGCATCATAGATGATGATGATCCTACTAGTTTTCAGCAAGCTATCACGAGTAGTGACCCAGTGAAGTGGCTGGATGCCATGAGATCCGAAATGGAATCTATGCACACCAACAAAGTATGGACTTTGGAGGTTTCACCTTCTAGAGCAAGACCCATAGGGTGCAAGTGGATCTTTAAGAGAAAGATTGGTGTGGATGGACAGGTGGAGACCTATAAAACAAGGCTGGTAGAAAAAGGATTTCGTCAAAGACCAGGATTGGACTTTGATGAGACATTTTCACCAGTCCCAATGATTAAATCCATTCGGATCCTGCTTGCTATAGCTGCTCACTACGACTGTGAAATCTAGCAGATGGATGTTAAAACTGTTAGTTATATGTATGCACTAGAGGCCATTACTGTACATGTGATGTATATTGTAGTGGATGCTTGGATATATATAGGGAGGACTTTCTTGCTCGACTTGATTATGCCACCTGGTTGCTCATTATCTTAACCAGTACACTTATTGTCTCTCTATTGTTAGTTGAATGTATGCCCTAGAGGCCAGTATTGTACAGATGATGTATATTATATTGGATGCTTGGACATATATAGAGAGGACTTTCTTGCTCGATGATTGTTAGAGATTCTGCGTGTTCAAGTTTAGTTAATTACCGTAATCAAAACGGTTTCGCATGTAGCTAGCCGGTTGAGTACGGGTCGTCCGCAGGGAGATGGCAATCTTTTTCTATGTGCTTTAACGAGTTAAGTCCGAAAGTCAAGATTTGTTTGTGATTAACTAAGTGTTAAAATGATTGTAAAGAGAGCTTGTTAGGGTTAGGATTAGTTTAGTTTGAGTTATGACTCGCTCACTTCTTTTGTTGCCACTCTTAATATCGGTGTTACGGTAATCGGCAACAACGGGGATTAGCACGACTAGGAAGGAACTTGCGAGTATAAGCTAGGTTTTCCAACGCTTAAGTTCTTCCTTTTGGTGCTTGTCCGTCCGTTCTTGGCTCTTAGCCATAACCTCCGGTTAATTCAACCACAACCGGTCTCACTACGGAATCACCGCTATCATGTAGGATAGGGTGCCGTAAGGAGCGAATTGTGGTTCAATTAACGGGAGTCGATTTAAGATGTTGGGCAAGGAAAGAGTGAGAGAGATTTCCTTCTCTCAAACTTCCCTTATCCTACCCTAACAAGTATGGAAACTACTCACCCATTGTACGGAAAAGAAAATAAAGCAAAAGAGGAAGATAGAAAGAAGGAGATTAGAAGATAACAAATAGCTATTTGCGACCTCACCTCGGCAAGGATCAAGCGTAAGCGTCATGGTTGTTTAAGGATAAAGGAAAAGAGAAAAGAAAGAAACAAACAATAAATAACAACAACTAGATCAGCAAAAGAAAATTACAAGCAATTATAAAAGAACAATTACAACAAGATAAGCATGGCAAAAACAAGAACTCCTTTATTCATTCTTCACTCACAAAAGCTCAATACAATTTTTTTAATGGAGAAGAGATGAGAGGAGGAAGAAGAACAACAATTAAAACCTAAAATCTAAATACAAGATTATGCACCCATGGCTTCACAAGGTTCTAGATTATTTATAGGCTGGAAAATGAAAACCTAGGGCAACAATCAGAACTAACATGGAATGACCAATCTGCCCCCACAAACTCTTCACATGCGGCGCCTATATGGCCGCGGAACCGCGGCCTAGACCCCCTATTGGCCGAGGTTCCGCGGCCTTATAGATGAGTTGGGCCCTCCGGTTTCTCGTGCTTCCCTGGTCCTCTTTTGTCTGAACTTTGGCATATTCTGATAATCTTTTCACATCTCTTCTAGAATCCTAGTAGATCAAAAGGTGATTGGACATGGATCTTTTGTCATGATTTTCTTGAGCTCCGCGAAGATTTCTTGGTCTTTGTGTTGCCATTGTGCTTTGTGCATGAAGGTGGCAATCGATTTGTCATTTTGTATTTTAAACTGGTGTGTGGCAACACGGATAGAGAGCGGAGACCCGTGTTTTATCTGTGGTTGGCAGGAACCCGGATTTTGTCATGCTTTTCCATGAATTTGATCGTTTAGAGCCGAGAACCTGTATCCTGCAATTGACTGGCAAACACGGCTCAAGAGTACCTACCGATAAGCTGTATGATAAAAATTGGGCGGTATAAAAATGCAAAAATCTGATATGAACAAATACCCCAAACTTATCATTTGCTCGTCACGAGAAAAGCCAATTTATTCACAAAAAAATTCCTAACCTCACTTTCGCAGGAAACGCGATTGCACTGAGCAAGTGCAACAAGCCGTTGAACCTCTAGGTGTCCCTAATAGGAGAAGTGTTATCTCCTGAAGGTTTTCAGCGGATACTACCCACAAAATCCGGTCAAGCTAGCTTTGCAAAATAACTATGATTCAAACCCTAAAGTTTTGTTTCAGAAAATAATAATTCTATGATCCCAAGTCTAGACTATCAAACCCTTATTTTTCACACCTTGTTTCTTATTTAACTACAGATTTTATATGTCTTTACGTGCAGTGCAAATAGTGTCGTTAAGTTTCCAGAAGGATCGATTAAAGTCATTATGTCACACAATAAAGCCCAGATAAAAATTTTAAAAGGATCACATAAGTTTTATAAAGAGTTATGCATTTTTCAAGTCTCGTTTTCCAGTAAAGTTTCAACTTCAGAATTTCTATCTTCCTTAACAGGAAACTAGGTCTTATTTTTCACTCCACCTTTTTCTTGTTTTCATTTCATATACACCTCTGTGAACATGCAATAGTCTTTATCATAGAATAAAACCTTCATATCTCCGCTAAAATTTTTATAAAAGCCTGTCTTTTATCAAGATTATTCTCACACAAAGGACCGTTAGGAATTTTAACTCGGAGAGAACACTTGCTTGGCTTTGTTTTAATCTGGACTTTCTAGGCTTCTTAGCGAGCCTTGGGCCAATGCACCCAAACCAGTTGGCTTTAGGGCATTAGGTGTAGAAACACCCCAGCGGACTTAATTACTCAAGTTACCTAGGTCCAAAAACAAAAGACAGTTTGGTGTAAAAATCATGATGATTCAATACGAATGGAGACATAACCGGCAGTTCAATTATTTTTTTGGATAAAAGACGTGTTTAGTGGGTTCGGTGTGTAATCATTCCAATCAAGTTTCAGATGGGTTATTTTTCAGACTTAGTTCCAATTAAGGCATCAATAACAGTCCTTCATATTCACTTCACTTCATAAACTATTCTTGATATTACTTATTTCAGAACAAACCTATTTGATCCTCAGAAAATCATTTATCCATTTAAAAGTTTTTAGACATAAAAGACTTGTTATCTAATTTCCAAAACTCACGACACGTGTAATGTGATGTAAAGACGTATATCAGCGATAGCTAACTTCAAAGGAGAGTTATCTTTCAGGTTTTCAAAATCTAAAAATAAGATTTAGTTATTTTTATTTTATCAAACAAAACCGTCGAAACGTTGAATCAGAGTTTTCCCAATAGCTAACTTGACAGAAAAGTTTTTATATTTTTAGAAAATTTTCTGATTTTTATGGATTTTATGGATTTTAACATGCAGATGCAAAATATACATATGAATGCGAAGGTAAGAAATGCGTACCGAGCGTACCCCCAAACTTAAACTGGACAGTGTCCTCACTGTCATTGCATGAAGAGATCATTTGAAGGGTCAAAATTGTCGGTTAGATATACATAAAAAAAAATTGTTTTGTTTTTGTTTTTATGGAAAAGAAAAAGAAAAAGAATATCCACAAAAATGTACAAAATGGTATATACATACCCCCAAACTTATTTGGAACAGTGTCCACTTGTTCTTGGCTGGATAACCGAAGTTTGGAGGTAGGCAGAGAAAGATTATGCAGGGTAAACCGGCTCCTGTAAGAACAGGAGCTCCTCTGTTGGTTCGGCGCTAAGGTACGGTTTGAGTCGGTGTCCATTTACTTTGAAAACTGAACCGTTCTTTGGATTCTCCAAATCCATAGCGCCATGCGGATACACATTCCGCACAAAATACGGCCCTTTCCAGCGAGATCTGAGCTTTCCTGTATGGAAGTGTAGCCGGGTGTCGTAAAGCAGTACCTGCTGACCAGGTACGAAGGTTTTGCGCAAAAGGTGTTTATCGTGAAACACCTTCGTTCGGTTCTTAACGACAACCGCGTTATCGTAAGCCTCATCCCTAAGCTCGCTTAATTCGTTCAACTGCAGCTTTCGATGGCTGCCCGCATCTTCGAGAGACAGATTCAACTCCTTTATCGCCCAAAATGCGTGATGCTCTATTTCGACAGGTAGGTGGCAAGCCTTTCCGTACACAAGCCGATAAGGAGACATGCCAAGGTCGGTCTTATAAGCGGTTCGAAATGCCCAAAGGGCATCAGTGAGTTTCAGCGACCAATCCTTACGGTTCTTGGAAACCGTTTTCTCCAATATCTGCTTGATTTGCTGATTTGAAACTTCGGCCTGCCCGCAGGTTTGGGGGTGGTAGGGTGTAGAGAGCTTATGATTAATGGAATATTTCCGCATCAAGGCCTCGAAAGTCTTGTTGCAGAAATGACTTCCATTGTCGCTAATGATCGCTCGGGGGTGCCCAAACCGGGAGAAAATGTTTTCTTTAAGAAACCTAACAACAACCTTGTTGTCGTTAGTCTGGTTGGGCACAGCCTCGACCCACTTAGAGACGTAATCAACAGCGAGAAGGATGTACAAGTTCCCGAAAGAGCTGGAAAACGGCCCCTTGAAATCTATCCCCCAAACATCGAAAATCTCCACAACCAAGATTGGTTGGAGCGGCATCTCGTTCCTCCGGGATATCCGGCCCAAGTGTTGGCACCGGGAGCAAGTCTTGCAATAGTCATGAGCGTCTTTGAAGAGTTGTGGCCAGTAGAAACCACATTGCAAGATCTTCTCAGCTGTCTTTCTGGGGCTAAAATGCCCGCCACACGCTTGATCGTGGCAAAACGACAGCACACTCTTGAATTCATCGTCAGGGACACACCGACGAATAATCTGGTCGGGACAGTACTTGAACAGATAGGGTTTGTCCAAGTAAAAGTGTTTTACTTGGGATAAGAAGCGAAGTCTGTCCTGACTTGACCATTCAGTCGGTAGTAATCCTGTGGCCAAATAGTTCACAATATCTGCGAACCAGGGTTCGAAAGATACCGTCAAGAGCTGTTCATCCGGGAAAACGTCGTTGATCGGAATTGGAAGCGAAGGCGAAGAAGGAAGTCGTGAGAGATGGTCGGCAACTACGTTTTCACATCCTCGTTTGTCCTTAATGACAAGGTCAAACTCTTGAAGCAAGAGGATCTAACGTATTAGCCGAGATTTTGCATCTTTCTTCGCAAAAAGATGGCGCAGAGCATAATGGTCTGTGTAGACAATGACTGGAGAGCCGATGAGGTAGGGCCTGAACTTATCTAAAGCAAATACAACAGCCAAGAATTCCTTCTCAGTTGTTGTATTATTGAGTTGGGCGTCGTTCAGGGTTCGGCTCGCATAATAGAGTACATGCGGCATCTTGTTGATGTGTTGTCCAAGGACAGCACCAATGGCAAAGTCGGATGAATCGCACATAATCTCAAATGGGTGCGTCCAGTCAGGTGAAGAAAGAACGGGAGCAGAAGTGAGTGAGCTTTTCAATGACTCGAACGCAGTCACACTGCTCGAGTTGAAGTCGAATGGCGTGACCTTGGCCAGCAAAAGAGTCAAGGGCCTAGCAATCTTGCTAAAGTCCTTGATGAACTGTCTATAGAAATCGGCATGGCCAAGGAAGGCTCGGATGTCTCAGACGCATCTGGGAGGAGGCAGATTGGAAATGACCTCAATCTTTGCTTTGTCAACCTCTATGCCATTTTGCGAGATGATATGTCCTAAGAGAATACCTTCGCGCACTATGAAGTGGCACTTCTCCCAATTCAAAGTGAGGTTCTTGTCCTTACATCGGGTAAGGACAGCGTCAATATGCAGCAAACACTCGTTGAAGGAATCGCCGAAGATGGAGAAATCGTCCATGAAGATCTCCAGAAATTGTTCCACCATGTCTGAGAAGATTCCCATCATACACCGCTGGAAGGTAGCGGGCCCATTGCACAACCCAAAGGGCATGCGACGATATGCGAACGTG
This sequence comes from Agapanthus africanus, assembly GCA_030015575.1. Lineage (NCBI taxonomy): Eukaryota > Viridiplantae > Streptophyta > Magnoliopsida > Asparagales > Amaryllidaceae > Agapanthus > Agapanthus africanus. The sequence goes on from CM057344.1 coordinate 422,298,869, forward strand.
CCGAAAGGACAAGTGAATGTGGTCTTGTCCTGGTCTTTTTCGGCGATGGGAATTTGATTATAGCCGGAGTAGCCATCAAGAAAGCAGTAGTACTCGTGTCCGGCCAATCGTTCAAGCATTTGGTCAATGAAAGGTAGCGGAAAGTGGTCTTTCCGCGTTGCGGCGTTGAGTTTTCTGTAATCGATGCATACTCACCATGCAGTTTAGCTGCGAGTAGGGATTAACTCGTTCGCCTCGTTATACCTGATTTCTTGGGGACAACGTGAATGGGGCTAACCCACTGGCTATCAGAGATAGGGTAAATGATACCACTATCCAGACATTTTACGATCTCCTTCTTCACAGCCTCTTTCATGACTGGGTTGAGACATCTTTGTGGATCCCTGACTTGTTTGGCATCATCTATCAGATGAATGTGATGTTCAACAATCAGGGGACTAATCCTCTTGATGTCCGCTATGGACCAGCCAAAAGCTTGCCTGTTGCTGTGCAACACCGCGAGAAGGGCTTTCTCTTGCTCTGGAGCTAGAGAAGCCGAGATGATGACAAGGAGGGTCTCGTTCTCACCTAAGTAAGCGTACTTAAGGTGAGATGGGAAAGGCTTGAGTTCTAGCGTTGGAGGTGAAACGATGGAAGGCAAGATTGGTGAAGCGGTCTTGAACTCAAAAGATTCCAGCAAAGGTTCAAAACGAGTGTAAGCGACCGAGTCGGATGGTTCAGGTAACTCATCCGGAAATTCGAAGGATTCAAACTCGGGTTGCGAGCGGCTAAGATCGTTCAAGAACGTGAAACACTCGTAGTCGTTGTCGGGCGCAGAAACAACAGCAGGTTCGAGGAGAACGCACTAGTGGCGTTAAGGTTATCTTGATCGAACAGAAACTCCTCGAATTCACACTCTTCTGCGGTGATCTCCTGGATTGAGCAAACGTCTAGTATATCAGCATTAGGTTCGGAGGGCTGATTCCCCAACCTAAAAATGTTGAGTTCAATTGTCATGTTTCCAAAAGAGAGGTTCATCGAACCATTGGGACAATTGATCACAGTATTTGAGGTTGCAATGAATGGGCGACCGAGTATCACCAGAATTTGATTCCGGGGGTTACCTACAGGCTGTGTGTCTAATACAATGAAGTCAACGGGGAATATGAAGTCCCTGACTTTGATTAACACATCCTCTAGCTCACCACTAGGATGGGTGATCGATCGGTCGGCCATTTGGAGAGTACAGTGTGAGGGTTTCAGCTCTCCTACGCCTAATTGCTCGTATACTGAGTATGGAAGCAGGTTAACACTGGCACCAAGATCTAATAGTGCGCGGTTGATGTTCTTATCCCCAATGGTAATAGAAATCGTAGGACAGCTAGGGTCCTTCTGTTTTTGTGGTAAAGATTGGGTAAGAGCATCATTCACAGCACTAGCCAAGAAAACTTTCTTTGGTACCTGAGACTTCCTCTTTTTCGTGCACAAGTCCTTAAAGATTTTCGCGTAGGATGGGACTTGTTGGACGGCACCTAAAAGAAGAATGTTAATGTTAACCTGCTTAAATAACTCCAGAATCTTCTCCATTTGAGGATTTTGTTTATTAGACCTCAACCGGTTTGGAAATGGGACGTTTTTTAAATTGGTTGAGTCTAATGCTTGTGGAGGAGATTGTGGAGTTGGAACGGATCCCAGAACAGGTGTTTTCGTGGAGTGAGAAGTGGGTCCGTTCAGAGCAGAAGAAGAAGAAAAAGGAGAGGCCTTTGAAGAATGGAGAATAGGCTCAGAAGACGAAGAAGCAGGAGAAAAAGAAGAAGAAGCAGCGGCCGGGGTGTCATCGTTGATCCGTGTGCCAATGTTGTTTTGCAGCATCCTTCCCGATCTCAATGTGGTCACGGCACTCACATTATGGTTCTGTTGTTCAAGAGCAACATGTACATTATGTGGGTGACCAGGATTTGGGAGTGGCTGGGACGGGAGCATCCCCTTCTCTCGCTCGCTTAAGGCCGCATTCAGCTGTGCAATCTGGGCCTCGATGGTCTTGATGCTTTGCCTGTGAGCGGCAGTGTGTTGCACTAAGGACTGAATGGAAGGCTGGATGTTGGCTGTGGATTGTGTCGATTGTTTAACGAACGCCTCCAGACTTCGTTTGAGCGAGGAAACCTTATCGTTGTTTGACGGAACAAAGTTGTTTTGGGGAAAAGAATTATTGGGTGCAAAATTGTTCGTCTGATTTTGAAAAGGTTGGGGTTGGAAAGGCTGCTGAAACTGGTGTTGAGTTTGTTGTTGCACTTGTTGTTGCGGAGGAGGGGGCCTCTGGAAATTGTTGCCTTGGAATTGATGCTGATTCTGATTCCAGGCGAAATTGGGATGGTTCCTCCAACCGGGATTGTAAGTGGAAGAGTATGGATCATTCCTCGGTCTTTGCTGAAATGCCGCATTAACCTGATCCTGTCCTTGCGATTGTTGATTGTAAGGTCACTCTTCGGTTAAGTGAGAAGGATCGGAACAACAAGCGCAAATGGTACGAAGGGGGAGAACAGGGGTAGGAGAAGGAGAAGAAAATTTGCTCTCTATCGCTTCAAGCTTTCTCGTTATTGCAGCCATTTCAGCTTTCACTGCAATAGAGACATCAAGTTGGTGAATTCCTACCCTAGACTGACCGGTTGAAGTGGAGGTAGAAGAAGAAGAAGTCGGTCTGGTGCTCTCCCATTATAGCGTTTGCTTCGCAAGGTCGTCAAAGAATTGCCACGCTTCCTCGTCAGATTTCGATAGGAAGTGGCCCTGACAAATGGTTTCCAACAACTGCTTGGTTGCTGGGTTCAGGCCCTCGTAGAAGATTCGGCACAGTTGCCATTTCTCTATACCGTGGTGAGGATACTGAAACAAGAAGGTCTTTATACCGGTCAAAGCACTTCTAGAAGGGTTCAGAAGGAAGCTGAGAGAATTGGTTGATTTCGTTACGGATCCTTGCGGTTTTATGATTCGAATATAATTTTTTTAGAAACGTTTTAACAAACTCGTCCCAACTGGTTATGGAGTGGGAAGCGGTGCTATACAGCCATTTTTCAGCAAGGTCGCATAGAGTGAACGGAATGACCCGCAGACGTATAGCATCGTCCGACAGTTGGGTAGTTTTCATCATGGCACAAACGTTTTGAAATTTATTGATGAAGATATAGGCATCTTCAGATTCAAGCCCATGAAATCGCGGAAGCATGTTGATGAAGTGGGGCTTAATTTCAAAATTATCCCCATTGGCCGGTGGAAGAGAGAGACAGGTGGGAAGTGCAGAACGAGTGGGATAGAAACGATCCTGGAGCGCGATTCGCGGTGGCGCTACAACAGGCGGCGGTGGTGGGTTATTTGCCTCCATAGGAGGTGGAGTCAAACCTGGGGTAGTCAAAGAGATGTTCGGATTAAATCCTGATATCGCGGAAGAAGAGGTTGGTGATGGTGAAGGTGAAGATGTATGAACAGAATTCCGATCAACGTCGGAGTTGGCAGGCAAAGGTAAGGGTGAATGAGGCATGGATGGAGTTTCGACGTCTGAGTCGATCGCGTAGTCGGTAGCGACTAACATAACGCGGACTAAGCGGGCGCTAGTGTTCTGAGTCCAAGCAGACATACACTAAACGAGTTTAGTATAGTCAAAGCGGAGAAGGTGAGGGTAAGAAAACATCATTGGAGGAGTGCGATGGGTGGTGGGTGTAAAGTGGATTTTGGCGACAAAGAGCAAGTTTTTATAAAAGTTCTTGATTTTTTTTCTTTTTTTTTAGAAAGAGATTTACAGAAATATGTACAGACTTACGGCTTTAAGCAATCACAAACAAGATATGCACAATCACACCTAGATCTAGGGTCACCTAGGTCAGCTAGACAGCTCCTAACTGTTCCAAAGGGCTAGAAACAGGACCTCAAACCGCCTCTTCTCCGTCAATTGCAGCCAGGTAAGTGCCAGGTAAGTGGGAGGCTCCCTACTACGTAAGTAGTGGTCCTAATTAAGTAATCACTTGCCTTCGACACACTTACCTAGGCACCGCAAAAGTCAGATAGGATAAACGGCCGATGCCTGTAACTAGTCCTATGTCCTATTGAGCGCGAAGTCCTTAGGGCTGAGTCTAGTATTTTTTAATTAACAATGGTCAATGCATATGCTTTTTGTGATTTTTGGAGTCCTGGGAAGGGTGATGAAATCCCCACCCAATCTGAATTGGTTTCAAGCCCCTTAAGTCCGTATTAATGAATGCAAAGCGGTAACAAATCAACTGCAAACAATTTTTTTTTTTAGCGCGGCGCAAAGAAACCTGCACAAGAACAGTTTATTAGAAGGGGAAGAGAATTTGCGCAAAGAATGCTGCAGAAAACACAGTTCAGTGGAGTTCAGAGGAGTGGGGGAGAGACAAGAGACACTTACAGGAAATTTGGCACACTGACTCCACCAAGTGGCCGCGGTTCCGCGGCCTAAGCCGGCTTATGCCGTGGTTCCGCGGCAAGGTAGTGGAGTTGGGGCTCTGAAATTTCGGGGTGTGCGGCAGTGGTTGTCCTCTTCTTGTCTGAATTTGCTGAATCTTGATTTGGTCACTATATCTGCTCCAGATTTTTACAGTAGACTGTTTGCTTCGTTTTGATCCGTCGCACTGTAGCCGCGAAATATGGGTCTATCTTCCCACGTCTTTGGCACTGAACTTGAACTTCGTATATCCCACGTCTTTGGCACTGAACTCGAACTTCGTATTATCCTGCACACTTGCACAAAAACTAATCAAAAATAACAAGATGGTTTTTTTTTACAATGTATATTTTTTTGTTTTGTTTTTCGGTTAGATTTATATTCACAAGTTAACCCGAAATTACACAAAGAAATAAACTACCGTCTCCCCGGCAACGGCGCCATTTGATTGTTAGAGATTCTGCGTGTTCAAGTTTAGTTAATTACCGCAATCAAAACGGTTTCACATGTAGCTAGCTGGTTGAGTACGGGTCGTCCGCAGGGAGATGGGAATCTTTTTCTATGTGCTTTAACGAGTTAAGTCCGAAAGTCCAGATTTGTTTATGATTAACTAAGTGTTAAAATGATTGTAAAGAGAGCTTGTTAGGGTTAGGATTAGGTTAGTTTGAGTTAGGAGTCGCTCACTTCTTTCATTGCCACTCTTAATATCGGTGTTACGGTAATCGGCAACAACGGGGATTAGCACGACTAGGAAGGAACTTGCGAGTATAAGCTAGGCTTTCCAACGCTTAAGTTCTTCCTTTTGGTGCTTGTCCGTCCGTTCTTGGCTCTTAGACATAACCATCGGTTAATTCAACCACAACCGGTCTCGCTATGGAATCACCGCTATCATGTAGGATAGGGTGCCGTAAGGAGCGGATTGTGGTTCAATTAACGGGAGTCGATTTAAGATGTTGGGCAAGGAAAGAGTGAGAGAGATTTCCTTCTCTCAAACTTCCATTATCCTACCCTAACAAGTATGGAAACTACTCACCCATTATACGGAAAAGAAAATAAAGCAAAAGAGGAAGATAGAAAGAAGGAGAATAGAAGATAACAACTAGCTATTTGCGACCTCACCTCGGCAAGGATCAAGCGTAAGCGTCATGGTTGTTTAACGATAAAGGAAAAGAGAAAAGAAACAAACAAACAATAAATAACAACAACTAGATTAGCAAAAGAAAATTACAAGCAATTATAAAAGAACAATTACAACAAGATAAGCATGGCAAGAACAAGAACTCCTTTATTCATTCTTCACTCACAAAAGCTCACTACAAGTTTTTTAATGGAGAAGAGATGAGAGGAGGAAGAAGAAAAACAACTAAAACCTAAAATCTAAATACAAGATTATGCACCCTTGGCTTCACAAGTTTCTTGGCTATTTATAGGCTGGAAAATGAAAACCTAGGGCAACAATCAGAACTAACATGGAATGACCAATCTGCCCCCAAAAACTCTTCACATGCGGCGCCTATAAGGCCGCGGAACAGCGGCCTAGACCCCCTATAGGCCGCGGTTCCGCGGCCTCATAGATGAGTTGGGCCCTCCGGTTTCTCGTGCTTCCCTGGTCCCCTTTTGTCTGTACTTTGGCATATGTTTTTTCTGATAATCTTTTCACATCTCTTCCAGAATCCTAGTAGATGAAAAGGTGATTGGACATGGATCTTTTGTCATTATTTTCTTGAGCTCCGCATAGATTTCTTGGTCTTTGTGTTGCCATTGTGCTTTGTGCATGAAGGTGGCAATCGATTTGTCATTTTGTCTCTTAAACTGGCATGTGGCAACACGGATAGAGAGCGGAGACCCGTGTTTTATCTGTGGTTGGCAGGAACCCGGTTTTTGTCATGCTTTTCCATGAATTTGATCGTTTAGAGCCGAGAACCTGTATCCTGCAATTGACTGGCAAACACGGCTCAAGAGTACCTACCGATAAGCAGAATGATAAAAATTGGGCGGTATAAAATTGCAAAAATCTGATATGAACACTCGACATGATAGTATGCTATTTGGTTGCTCTTTATCTTAACATGTGTACTTGTCTCTTTATACTGTTTTATAGTTACATGTTGGTAAAGCCCTTAGGATGTGTACTTGACTACCTGGACTATGATGCGGATCATACTAGTGGGGACATGGTAGTCCATAAGTACATCCTTCAAGGTCCCTAGTCGTGGGTGTATCGAGACGGGGCATCGATATACCAGTGTAAACTAGCGTATATGCTTCTCGACCCATGAGATGGCCGATGGGTGATCCCATATCCATTGGTGTTTGACATCAGAGATAGTATACGGGTGCTCGGTGGAGACTGGGTACACTGGATGGACTCGCCGAGAACTCCCAGATGTTATTATACCTCACGTCAGATGGCAGTTCTCTGGTGACACTTGTGCAGGTTAGTCTGTAGACCCGAGATCGTCAAAGAGTCTTGTGTGATTCCCACTGTGCTTTGATTTCCACCTTGCCACGTCCATGAAGGCGTGCAAAATGGTGGTTTTTGGGTACAGTCCCGAGTCACATGGAGGCAATGAGCGATAGGAGGGGTTTCGTCTCTCCCGGTATTTGGGGTTGATGTTGCGCTGTGCTCGATTGGCCATAACAAGGAAGTCCCTGGGCAGGGCTGATTTAGAGATTTACTGGTAAGTGTTACCAGTAGTTTCTCGACCCGTTATGAGCCTCACATCGGCACGACTTATCTGTTATTTGGGTCTGACGTTTACCACCCCTAGACTTGATATGCGACATATCAGACGAGGAGACCGGACAGTACGGGAAGTGTTACCGTCAGGCTTTTACAGGAGTTGGCGTGGGCTTGCTTGCTGATCTTCTGATCGCTCAATACCCGGGTAGCCGTTACGTCCAGCTAGTACCGCTGACGGCTTGTGGATGCTTGATGTGATCATTATCTACTGCCGGCGTATAGACGAGACTTTAGAGTCCTACATAGAGGTTTTACTGGCTCAGGCAAAACGAAATAGGAGCGCATATATGATATGTGCGAGACCGAGAATAATGCGAGTATGTGATACCGTATTCTATTCTCGCGACTTTCTGTATCGGTCGGTTATATATGATATAGCCGGTTTATCGAATCAAGTGTTGATTCGATAAGTTGATACAATGGATGTTAGCCGGTTATATGAGATATGACCGGATTATTAAGTCAAGTGTTGATTTAATAATTAAGTGTAAAATTGTATATTAGATATACTAATTTACATTTACTAACACTTGTTCACTTTTGGGTTTTTCTCACATGTACACTACTTTAACATATATATGATATATGTTAAAATGTGTTATCTTTTTGTATCATGGTTGGTGATACAGCATTCATGTGTGTATGAGACATACACTATTCTATGAATTATGGTGGGTTATGATTATTTAAGATAATTAAAAAATTAGTGGAGTTTTGGAATGAGCATGAAGCTTGTAGAAGCTTACTTTGCTTTGACAAAGTCTACTAGCTTTGTTTTTACCTTAGATTCCTTTTAACACAACCATAATCAATTAGTTATGGTTATGACTCTACAAGGGTTAGTATATGATACTCACTCACCATGGTTACCCTTCTCACTTCATCATTATCCTCTTCACTTTCTTTTGTTCATCCTCTTCTTCATTGAACAAGAGAAAAAGAAAACTAGGGTTTGATACAATGTGAGAAAGATTGTGAGATACAAAAATCTAAAGAGAACCCACTTCCTATTTCTCCATCCTCTACTAGATAGTTTAGGGTGTTTAGTTCACTAATTCTCTAGTTAGTGAAGTAGGAGCTTGAGTCGGAATTCCTTCGACGTAGATCGTCTTTGGCCTCGGAGACTTCAAGCATGGTCGCATCCTTCGCATTGTGAAGCCATGCAAGAGCCCGGGAGAACCTTGATCGCAGCGTAGAGACTTCAACAAGGAGCAAATGAAGTGGAGGACCGATCTACAAAGGTTGTATTTCGTGTTCCCTTTAGAGTAAAGTTATTTACTTGCCTTTTGATTCGCCTAATCTTTAGTATAAGATCTTGCTTAGGGTTTTTAGGCACATAAATTTTTTAAACGGGCATGATCGATGCCTTGTAGAGACTTGTTAGTGTGCCTAGTAACCCTACAGTGGTATCAGAGCCTAGCTAGAGCATTAGGCGATTAGTTAACGAAGTTAAAACTCCGAACGAACCCGAACACGTCAAAATAACCCCCTCTCTGGACAATTTTTAAAATCTGGGATTTTTCCGAATTAAAAATACCTAAAAAAATCAGTAGGATTTTCTATGCATTAATTTGCAAAACGAGCACTTGAAGCATACGGACGACCGCGGTTCCGCGGCAAATCACTGCTTGTTCCGCGGAACCGCGGCTGTATTGTGACATTGGACTTTTTGGTTTGCATATTAATGTTCACTTCTGTTCCTGCATCTTTCTGGGTATTTTTAATCTGACTCAAGTGTTGAGTATTTTGGGGTTTATTTTGTAATTGTCGATTCGATCGGAGAATTTAATTTTGTTTTGTTATTTCCGGATAATTTAGAAAGTACTAAAATGTTCGAACGGATATCATTAACTCAATTTTTCCCGGCACGAAAAACATTCAAGTGTTGAAGTTTTCTCGGGTTTAAATCTTTCGGAAATACATGCATGTGACGTGATGGACCCTCTAGAAGACAACAAACCTTAACTCGATTATGTGACCGTCTTGAACTGCCCTTTGAACCTTAGGGTTTGGGGCAGTACGGCGTGCCACATGTGAGGCGTTGGATTGACCCTTCTACGGCTGGACCGTTCTACTGTGACGTATTCTGGAATTTTTGAACTCCGCTCAAGTGTTGAGCTATTATGGAAATCTTGGGTATTTGATTATTCGATTGGAAAGTTTAATACTGTCTATTTATCTGGAATGTGATACAATATGTGGAATTCATACACTTAGACATGAAATGCGAAATATGTGATATTTTGGATTTACGATGTCTAAAGAGATTGTGGATTCCAAATGTTGTAGTTTTACACTTTCTTTTCTGCGACCGTAAGTGTAATATGTGATATCGCCAGTTTCGTTGTTATATGTCAACGTCAATTGGGATGCGCATAATTACTTACGTTGATGACATGTAATGTTCTGTGTTGCTGGATATGTTATATTGGATTGTCGCTTTATGAATAGCCGGGGTTTTTTTTTTTATGTGAGATGAGAGTTTTTATTTTCATTCATGTAAAATTAAATGTATGTAATATTCTTTTATTGGGGCACTTCCGGGATGAGGTCGATGTTACCATTTATATATTATTTACTTTTCCGCACTAGGATAGACCCAAATAGGAGAGCACAAGTAACCGGGTTCTGGAGTCCAGTGGGAGACCAACTCGAGGAGTCGAGTCCGGGTTTTCTAACTCTAGAATTGGTAGTGTTGCTTGCCGCTCTCGTAGGGGTCTAGGGGTGTGGGTTTGGCTATTCATCACGACCGTGGAATCCGTGTTTTATAGAGGCTCAAAATAAAACACGTACGTCCTAGTATATCCAATGTTTCATATGTTTCTTCTGCTGCGATATCTGTGATGTGATCATTTGATGTGTTGTGATAAATACTGTATATAGTATATATGATATATTATATAGACGTTACTTATGTTTTACACCCGCGCTAGCCCTGCCCTGCTCTGCCGTTAGTTACCTAACCTAACGGTGCACGAGGGGACATCGAGGCGAATGCGGATGGCATAAGTGTACGTCGTATTTATTTGTGATGTTTAGGTGAATTAAATGATGGGACTTCATTAATGTGATTAATGAAAGAAAAGAAACCTAAAAGATGTTGTAGAATCAAATTTTCAAATAAAAAGGGTATTTACAGTTTTACTTTGCATAGCGGTATATATGATATACCCTGCACCTTATTCGATGAGGAAAGAGCCGAGATCCCCTCACCGGGAGTGACCTCTTTAGCAAAACTGGCAGATGCTATAATACTCGGTTTGACTTTTGACTGCTTTTGGAGTTTTGCTTTGCATTGCGATATATATGATATATCCTGCACCTTATTCGATGAGGAAAGTACCGAGATCCCTTCACCGGGAGTGACCTCTTTAGCAAAACTAATAAAAGCCTCAAAATTCACTCGACTTTACAACGATATCAAGTTCATTACGCAATAGGTTTTTTAGAAAAACCTATCGTAGCCCTCTGTCATTTCAGATAAGTTGTATATAGTATTCGTGCTGCATTTGTTGGCTTTCGTCAAGGTGTAGTGTGCAGTAGCTATATGCTGCTTATCAGCTGCATATGATGCGATTGGATTAGGGTAGTCGTACGGCTTTGTTGGCTTTCGTCAAGGGTCGTGCGGGTGGGTTTAATGCAATCAAGAAATGTACGGGTTGAACTTGACTGACGGGCTATGGTTTGTTGGCTTTCGTCAAGGTCATAGCACGTTAGGGGAAAAATATTATCGGGAATTTCAAGTGTAGAGATTTGCAATGAGATTACATACCTTCTATGAGATAGTTGGATCCCGATAACCACTGTGAGTAATTGTTACTCCCGGGAGAGTTTTACACAGGACAATTAGCCGATCAAGTAGTTGTCTAGAAAGGTGTCAACGGGGTTATGCCTCTGGGAAAACGAGGTTTACTTTAATTAGGTCCGTGCGAAAGCACGGAGAAGCTCCCTCAAAGTACCGACACTGGCCTGGCTGAAAGATTGGCGAAGTTGTAGGTGTAATTAATCCCAGTTAGTCTTTCCTTTTACGGTTTGAAGGAAGATTTGATAAAAAATAGTGGGAGCCATCCTGATTAGATAAAATAATAACCAATCTGATCTTGCAAGAGCATACGCTAAAGTGTTTTGTTCTCTCTCTCTCCAGGTAGCGACCATATCATGCCTTAATCAAGATAATAATATGGATGTATTGACCGAACCCGCATGTTATACTGTGCTGGGGAACGTTGGTTCAGTTCTTTCTTATAAGAGTTATAGGTCTGAACTGGATATAGGGGAATACCAGGATTCCCATGCCACCAGAATGAAGAAAGTACTTGTTGATGCATTTTCTTCGGGTGTGTTCGTTACAGAGAACTGTTTCTCCATTTGCTCTACGTCATGGATATTAGATACCGGGTCAGGATCCCATAAGATACATGGGCTTAGGAAAGGTAGAGAACTTGTAGAAGGTGATAAAGACATAAGGGTTGGAAATGGTGCAATTGTTGCAGCTAAAACCGTCAGGGAATATCACCTTGTATTGCCAACTGGTAATACATTGGTTCTGAACGAATATTATTACATGCCGAACCTGATATGCAACATTATATCGGTTTCTTTACTAAGTAAAGAGGGATATAATTTTGTATTACAGGATAATGTTATGAACATTTTCCTTAACCAAAAGTTGGTTGGATCAGGCACGTTGTGCAATGGCATTTATGTTCTAAATCAATCAACGGTTCTGAGCATAACAAACACACACAAGAGGAAAAGTTCAGAACTGAACGAATCCTTCTTGTGGCATTGTAGACTAGGTCATATAAATGCGATACGGCTAGCTAAGTTGCATAAGGATGGATACTTGAAACCATTCGAATTTTCATCTTATGACACTTGCCAGTCATGTCTTAAAGGCAAAATGACCAAAACTCCGTTTACGGGACATGGAGAAAGAGTTACCGAACTCTTGGGACTGATACATAGTGATGTATGCGGTCCCATGTATACATATGCCAGGGATGGTTCTTCGTACTTCATTACATTCACTGACGATCTCTCAAGATACGGACATGTGTTCTTGATAAGACACAAGTCTGAAGCTTTTGAGAAATTTAGAGAATAAAAACAAGAAGTCGAGAACCAAACCGGAAAAAGTATTAAAATCCTTCGATCTGATCGAGGAGGTGAATACTTGAGCAATGAATTCCTGGACTTCCTAAAAGTAAATGGGATTCTCTCTCAGCTGACTCCGCCATATACACCACAGCACAACGGTGTATCAGAACGGAGGAATCGCACCCTATTAGATATGGTGCGCTCTATGATGAGCACAGCTGAGTTACCTATTTCCTTCTGGGGGTATGCGCTAGAAACAACCATACATCTATTGAATATGGCGCCCACCAAATCTGTGCCTACCACTCCATATAAGATATGGAAAGGGAAGAGACCATGTCTTAACTATGTTAAGATATGGGGTTGTCCAGCCTATGTCAAACGACAAAATCCGGACAAACTCGAGGCACGGTCTGTTCTATGCAAGTTTGTAGGATATCCCAAGAATTCACAAGGGTATATTTTCTACCACACAGAGGAACTAAGAGTGTTAGTTGTTGGAGATGGTGCCCTCATAGTAAATTATTGGATCACAGGCACGTGCTTGCAATGATTGAGGGAGGACCTATCCCGTTAGGACAGTCTTACTCGAGATGATAGTATGCTATCTGGTTTATCTTTTTCATCGTGTACTGCTTTAGGTGACCTGACAGGTCGCTATTACACGTTGATAGAGCCCCTAGGATTCATGCTTGACTGCCAGCAGTATGAGGGCGATCATATACGTGGGAGCTGGTAGTCTATAAGCACATCCTTAAAAGGTCCCTAGTCGTAGGAGTTTCGAGACAGGGCATCGATACTCCCGAGTAGACTAGTGTATACATTCGAGACCCCAACGAGGGGCGTTGGCCGGTCTCACAAGCCACTGGTGTCAGTTGGTTCACCTAAGATGTGTACAGATGCTAAGTGGATTATGAGTACACCGGACAGGACTCGCCGGGAACATGCTAGTTGGTCTTATACCTGACGTCAGATAGCAGTTCCCTGGTGACATGTGTACAGGTTAGTTCATCGACCTGGGGATCATCATTTGTCTCGTGTGAGTTCCCACTGTACTTTGATTACTACCCTACCACGCTCAAAGGAGACGTGCAAACATGTTTTAGTTGGGTACAGTCCCGAGCCACATGGAGGCAGTGAGCGGATCTTCAGGGGTTTGTCTCTCCCGGTATTGGGGGTAAGGTCGCGCTGTGTCTAGGAGAGCGAGAACATGAAAAGTCCTTGGCCAAGGCAGGAGATTTACTGGTAGGTATTCCAGTAGTATCTCAGGGTGTTCTGGGCTGAACTCTGACACGACTTGTACCGCTTTTGGGGGTCTGTCTTTTACCAACCCCCTAGGCCCGCCGTGCGATGCTCATAGACGAACGGACCGGACTGTACGGATATTGTCACTGACAGGCTCAGTAGGGTGTCAGGATGAGTTCGCTCATCGACGTCCCTTTTGATCAATAGCTGGTGGCCCGTCACGTATGGCTAATACCTCTGACGTGCTAGTGGTTAAATCCACAGCCATAGTATTGACGAGTCTTTAGAGTCCCCCACATTCAGTTACTCAAGTTTTCGGGCGAAATGCTGTAGAGGCCATATGGAGAGATGGCAGGGTTCGATCAGACACGTGCGGTATTGCGCGGATCAGGATCGGATGGATCATACCAGCCGGCTTTGGTTTTAGCCGGATCCTGGTATAGTACAGTGTAGATTTTGTCTCATTGCATTTTTATTTCGGTCGGAATACAAATGCGGGTGTGTATACACAGTATCGGGGTTTTCCAGTAATTTATTACGGGACCAGTTTTCTGGAGTTGCCAGTTTGCTTTTCGTTTCAGCCATATTTCTTTGTATCCTTCATTAGCCGTAGATTGGTGGAGGAGGGCTTATTTGCAATTGTGAAAATAAGCAATTTGGAAGGGGGTATTTGCATATTGTTGTATCATGATGGTGCACCATCACTTGACTTTCTTTGTTCATGATGGCTTGACCTTTTGGAGTCATCATGCTTGATGATGATGGTTGATCATGTTGATGGAGTGTGGTTTTGCAAGTGATGATGATTCTTGCATGATGACCATTCCTCTCACTTGCATTATTCTTGTGGCTATATTTTTCACTCACTCTCTCTCTCATTTTCTCTCCACTCCCATATGCATGGCCGGCCACTTCATATGGTGGGCTGTCCAAAAATTTGTAGTGAGGATTTTTGCTTTCTTGATGCTAGAAAAATCCCCATGTTCCTCCACAAAAGTTCACAGTTAATTTCCTCCACCAAAGGAGACTCCATGAACTCCAAAATGAGACATGGTTCTACACTACATTCTACAGCAAATCTTGGGCACGTCGACTCGCCAGCTTCGTGCCCGAGTTGCCTCGGTATAGAGGTGGGTGCCCGTAAAAGAAGCCGGCGACGTGGTTCCATTCCGGTGAGGAGGTGGAGACCGGACATTCCGCGGGAGATCGGGACGACGGCGAGAAGACCGGAGGACACGGATCGCTCGATATATCTCTCTTCCCCATCTTGTAGTTAGCTAGGACTAGTTTAATGGCACGATCCGGGTTATAGTGCGCGGTGGTGCCAGTTTGAAAAATTAAAGTTAAGTATCGCTTCCGCACTCCGGCGTCGGATTGACGGCCGGGGCGCCGCCGTGCACTTACATTAGTTTCTCGGCATGCCACCTTTTTAGAAAAGGAATTTCTTGCAAAAGAGATTAGTGGTCATGAGGTAGAACTGGAAGAGGTTCTAGCTACAAAAGCTGCAACAGAAGATTTGGTGGAACCAGAGGATTCGGTAGTTCCCGATGAACCCAGCCACTCTGCTGATCTAGTAGGGTTCCTCACCCACCTGAGAGATACTACGGTTTTCTCATGGATGGTGGGAGCGAGGATTTCATCATGGTTGATGATGACCCAACTAGCTTCGAGCAGGCCATCACGAGTGGGGACTCAGTGAAATGGCTGGATGCAATGCGGTCCGAGATGGAATCCATGTACACCAACAAAGTATGGACTTTGGAAGATGCTCCTGAAGGGGTAAAACCCATTGGGAGCAAGTGGATCTTCAAGAAAAAACTTGGTGTAGATGGGAAAATGGATACTTTCAAAGCTAGACTTGTTGCAAAGGGTTTTCGTCAAAGACCAGGTATGGACTATGACGAAACCTTTTCTCCAGTGGCTATGCATAAATCCATCCGCATTATGCTTGCCATCGGTGCATATCATGATTATGAAATCTGGCAAATGGATGTTAAGACCGCCTTTCTAAACGGTGATTTAGAAGAGTGCGTGTACATGACTTAGCCAGAGGGCTTCGTAGATAGTGGGAGCAGCGGGAAGGTATGCAAGCTGCTTAAATCCATTTTTGGATTAAAGCAAGTATCACGGAGTTGGAACTTCTGCTTTGACGTCGTTATCAAAGAGTTTGATTTCGTCAAAAACGTAGATGAACCTTGTATCTACAAGAAGGTGGTAGAGGGTAAGGTTATCTTCCTCGTATTGTACGTGGACGACATACTTTTGATAGGAAATGACATTCCTATTCTGCAATCGGTCAAGCTCTTCTTATCACAAAGATTCTCAATGAAAGATCTTGGTGATGCCTCCTGCATATTGGGAATCAGGATCTATAGAGATAGATCTCAAAGGATATTGGGATTGTCCCAGTCCAGGTACATTGACACCATACTAAAGAGGTTTAGTATGGAAGAGTCCAAACGTGGGTTTTTATCCACGATCTCAGTGCTCACTCTCTCCAAAGAGATGTCTCCCAAGACTAATTTGGAGAGAGCTCGCATGCAAGGGATACCCTATGCTTCGGCAGTAAGCTCTATCATGTATGCGATGCTATGTACTAGACCCGATGTTGCATGCTCACTGAGTGTAGTGAGTAGGTATCAAGCTGATCCTGGAGAGAGTCACTGGACAGCTGTGAAGAGCATTCTCAAGTACTTGCGAAGGACTAAAGAGATGCTCTTGGTGTATGGTAACGGAGAACTCCAAGTGGAGTCCTTTACCGATTTGAGCTTCCATAGTGATAAGGACTACTCTAAGTCGCAGTCGGGATTTGTCTTTACCCTTTACGGAAAGGCGGTTAGCTGGAAGAGTTCCAAGCAGGAAACCGTGGCAAACTCGACGATGGAGGCTGAATACATCGCTGCCAACGATGCTGCAAAAGAGCCTGTCTTGATCAAGAAGTTCATTACTGGACTTGGAGTGGTTCCATCCATTGAGCATCCAATACCTTTGTATTGCGATAACAATGGAGCGTTGGCTTTGGGCAAGGAACCCAGGTCCCATCAGCGATCCAGGCATATTCTGAGGCGGTATCACCTGATCCGGGAGATAGTTGATCGCCGGGAGATCGAGGTCAGGAGGATTGACACGAAGAACAACACAGTGGATCCACTCAAGAAGGCCATTCCCCAGATACAGTTTGAGAGACTCTACGGGATGCTAGATATGCGATACTACAGCAGCTGGCCTTAGTGAAAGTGGGAGATTGTTAGTTGTATGTATGCCCTAGAGGCCAGTATTGTACAGATGATGTATATTATATTGGATGCTTGGACATATATAAAGAGGACTTTCTTGCTCGACATGATAGTATGCTATTTGGTTGCTCTTTATCTTAACATGTGTACTTGTCTCTTTATATTGTTTTATAGTTACATGTTGGTAAAGTCCTTAGGATGTGTACTTGACTACCTGGACTATGATGCGGATCATACTAGTGGGGACATGGTAGTCCATAAGTACATCCTTCAAGGTCCCTAGTCGTGGGTGTATCGAGACGGGGCATCGATATACCGGTGTAGACTAGCGTATACGCTTTTCGACCCTTGAGATGGGCGATGGGTGATCCCATATCCATTGGTGTTTGACATCAGAGATAGTATACGGGTGCTCAGTGGAGACTGGGTACACTGGACGGACTCGCCGAGAACTCCCAGATGGTATTATACCTCATGTCAGATGGCGGTTCTCTGGTGACACTTGTGCAGGTTAGTCTATAGACCCGAGATCGTCATAGAGTCTTGTGTGATTCCCACTGTGCTTTGATTTCCTCCTTACCACGTCCATGAGGGCGTGCAAAACGGTGGTTTTTTGGGTACAGTCTCAAGTCACATGGAGGCAATGAGCGATAGGAGGGGTTTCGTCTCTACCGGTATTAGGGGTTGATATTGCGCTGTGCTGGATTGGCCGTAACAGGGAAGTCCCTGGCTAGGGCGGATATAGAGATTAACTGGTAAGTGTTACCAGTAGTTTCTCGACCCGTTATGAGCCTCACATCGATACGACTTTTCGGTTATTGGGGTCTGACGTTTACCACCCCTAAACTTGATATGCGACATATCAGACGAGGAGACCGGACTGTACGGGAAGTGTTACCGGCAGGCTTTTTCAGGAGTTGGCGCGGGCTTGCTTGCTGATCTTCTGATCGCTCAATAACCGGGTAGCCTTTACGTCCAGCTAGTACCGCTGACGGCTTGTGGGTGCTTGATGTGATCATCACCTACCGCCGGCGTATTGACGAGTCTTTAAAGTCCTGCATAGAGGTTTTACTGGCTCAGGCAAAACGAAATAGGAGCGCATATGTAATATGTGCGAGACCGAGAATAATGCAAGTATGTGATACCGTATTCTATTCTCGCGACTTTTTATATCGGTCGGTTATATATGATATAGCCGGGTTATCGAATCAAGTGTTGATTCGATAAGTTGATACAATGGATGTTAGCCGGTTATATGAGATATGACCGGAATATTAAGTCAAGTGTTGATTTAATAATTAAGTGTATAATTGTATATTAGATATACTAATTTACATTTACTAACACTTGTTCACTTTTGGGTTTTTCTCACATGTACACTACTTTAACATATATATGATATATGTTAAATTGTGTTATCTTTTTGTATCATGGTTGATGATACAGCATTCATGTGTGTATGAGACATACACCACTCTATGAATTATGGTGGGTTATGATTATTTAAGATAATTACAAAATTATTGGAGTTTTTGAATGAGCATGAAGCTTGTAGAAGCTTACTTTGCTTTGACAAAGTCTACTAGCTTTGTCTTTACCTTAGATTCCTTTTAACCCAACCATAATCAATTAGCTATGGTTATGGCTTTACAAGGATTAGTATATGATACTCACTCACCATGGTTACCCTTCTCACTTCATCATTATCCTCTTCACTTTCTTTTGTTCATCTTCTTCTTCATTGAACAAGAGAAAAAGAAAACTAGGGTTTGATACAATGTGAGAAAGATTGTGAGAAACAAAAATCTAAAGAGAACCCACTTTCTATTTCTCCATCCTCTACTAGACTGGCACTTTAGTTTAGGATGTTTACTTCACTAATTCTCTAGTTAGTGATGTAGGAGCTTGAGTCGGAATTCCCTCGACGTAGATCATCTTCGGCCTTGGAGACTTCAAGCAAGGTCGCATCCTTCGTGTCTTAAAGCCATGCAAGAGCCCCGGAGAACCTTGATCGCAGAGAAGGGTCTTCAACAAGGAGCAAATGAAGTGGAGGACCGATCTACAAAGGTTGTATTTAGTGTTCCCTTTAGAGTAAAGTTGTTTACTTGCCTTTTGATTCGCCTAATCTTTAGTATATGATCTTGCTTAGGGTTTTTAGGCACATAAATTTTTTAAACGGGCATGGTCGATGCCTTGTAGAGCCATGTTAGTGTGCCTAGTAACCCTACATATATTACATGTTGATAAAGCCCTTAGGATGAGTACCTGACTGCCAAGATTATAATGTGGATCATACTAGTGGGGCAGAGGTAGTCGGCAAGTACATTTTTCATAAGTTCCTAGTCGTGGGAGTATCGAGACAGGGCATCGATACTCCAGAGTAGACTAGCGTATGCACTTCTTGATCTATATGATGGGCGATGGATTATCCCATATCCATTGGTGTTTGACATCAGAGAAGATATACAGGTGCTCAGTGGAGACTGGGTACACTGGACGGACTTGCTGAGAACTCCTAGATTGTATTATACCTATCGTCCGATAGGAGTTCTCTAGTGACACTGGTACAGGTTAGTCTGTCGACCCGAGATCGTGAAAGTGTCTTGTGTGATTCCCACTGTGCTTTGATTTCCACCATACCACGGTCAAGAGATCGTGCAAAAAGGTGGTTTTTGGGTACAGTCCCGAGTCATATGGAGGCAATGAGCGACAGGAGGGGATTCGTCTCTCCCGATATTGATGGTTGATGTTGCGCTATGCTCGATTGGCCATAACAGGAAATCCATGGCAAGGGTTGCTGAGATCTACTGGTAAGTGTTATTAGTAGTTTCTCGAACCGTTATGGACTTCCGCATGAGTTATCAGGCTATTGGGGTCTGACGTTATACCACCCCCCGGCCGTGATATGCGACATATCTGACGAAGAGACCAGACTGTATGGTAGTGTTACTGAATGGATTCGCAGGACTATGAGCAGGCTTGCTTGTTGATCTTCTGATCGCTCATTACCCGGGTGACCGTTACGTTTAGCAGACCGCTTGCAGCTTGTCGGTATTTGATATGATCAACACCTACTGCCGGCGTATTGACGAGTCTTTAGAGTCCTACACAGAGATTTTCTTGTTCAAGCGAAACGAATTAGGAGCATATATGTGATATGTGCAGGACTGAGATTAGTACGAGTGTGTGATACCGCATTCTATTCTTGCGATATATGATATCGGACGGTTATATGCGATATAGCCGGGTTATCGGATCAAGTGTTGATTCCATAAGTTGTTACATTTGATATTAATCGGTTGTATGTGATATAGCCGGATTATTAAATCAAGTGTTGATTAGATAATTTAATGTATAATTATATATTTGATATATTAACTTACATTCACTGATATTTGCTCACTAAACATTTATTTTTCTCACTTGTGTGCATATAGTATATATGTGATATATATTTATATACATTTTAGATGTTAGTTGTACTGTTTTCTTTTTACACAACTAATATATATGTGATATATATTAGTGTGTCAAGCTAGGTTACACATGCAATATGGATGTATGTGACTCACACCCTGCTTAGCTTAATGTGGGTTCATATTTATTATTATGTAATTCAAAATTAGTGGAAAATTGTCATGGTTGAGTTTAGTGGAAACTTGTAGAACCATTGACTAAGTCCACTCTTTTTGTTTTACTTAAGATATTTATTAACCTAACCATTAACATTAGCCATGGTTTATTCTCTACATGAGTTAGTGTATGACATAAACTCACCCATGGTTGTTTTTCTAACTTCATGAGTTTTCATTCTCATCTGCACTTCATCTTCTTCTTCCTCATGAAAAAAGCTTGCTAGCTTTTGTAATGGTGAAGAAATATTGTGAGAAAAATAAATCTAAAGTGAGCCCAATTCCTAATTCATCATCCTCTATTATATTAGCCATTTAGTTTAGGGTGTTTGCTTTACTAATCTACCATTAGTGAAGAGGTAGCATGAGCTTGAGTCTCCACGACGTAGATCATCTCCGGCCTCGAAGACTTCGAGCAAGCTTGTTCATTTCTTCATGTAAACCCTTACTAGAGTTCGGGTGTTCACTACTTGGAGTGAAGGGACTACTACACGGAGCTTTAGAAGTGAAGGACCGGTCTACAAAGGTTGTATTCCTCATTCACTTAGATGTACAGTGTTTATAATTTTAGTTCGTCTAAATCTCTAGTTAAGATTCTAGGATTAGGGTTCTTTAGTACGGAAAAAATTTGAAAACGGCATGGACGATGCCTCCCGAAACCTTGTTGCCGTGCTAGGTAACCCTGCAAAAACGACATTTCTAAATGGTGATTTAGAAGAATGTGTTTTCATGGATCAGCCAGAAGGCTTCATTGACAGTGAGAGCAGCAGAAAAGCATGCAGGTTGCTTAAATCCATCTATGGATTGCAGCAGGCAACACGGAGTAGGAACATCTGCTTTGATGATACAATCAAAGAGTTGGTTTTATAAAAAATGTAGATGAATCTTGGATTTATAAAAGGATTGTAGATTGTACTGTTATATTCCTCGTATTGTACATGGACGACATTCTCTTGATAGGAAATGATGTTCCTATGCTACAATCGGTCAAACTGTTCTTATCGCAAAGGTTCTCCATGAAGTATCTAGGTGATGCCTCGTACATTCTGGGAATTAAGATCTATAGAGATTGATCTATGAGATTGTTGGTATTGTCCTAATCGAGATACATAGACACCATACTAAAGAGGTTTAGTATGAAAGATTCCAAGCGAGGAAATTTACCCGCTTGTCACGGGATCACCCTCTCCAAAGAGATGTCTCCAAAGAATGATGAGGAGAAGGCTCGCATGAGTATTATATTCTACGCTTCGGCGGTAAGATCTATAATGTATGCGATGTTATGTACTCACCTAGATGTAGCTTATACACTGAGTGCAGTAAGAAGGTATCAATCCAATCTGGGGGAGAAACACTGGACTGCTGTGAAGAACAATCTGAAGTACTTGCGAAGGACTAAAGAAATGTTCTTGGTGTATGGTAATGAAGACCTCCAAATGGAGGCCTTTACCGATTCCAGCTTCAGGATGATAGTAAGTCCATCCCGGGGTTTGTATTTACCCTAAATGGAGGGGCGGTATGTTGGAAGAGTTCCAAGAAAGATACCGTCGCTGAATCCACGATGAAAGCTGAGTATATTGCTGCTAATGATGCCGCAAAAGAGGCAGTCTGGATGAGGAAGTTCGTTTCTGAACTTCGGGTGGTTCCATCCATTGCTAATCCAATACCTTTGTATTGCAATAACAATGGAGCCATGGCTATGGCAAAGGAACCGCGGTCCCATCTCTTGAGGCGGTATCACCTCATCAGGGAGATAGTGGATCGCCAGGACATCGAGGTACGGAGAGCAGCCACGAAAGACAACAAGGTAGATCCATTCATATAAGCCATCCCTCTCAAGTCCAGTTTGAGAGACTATTCGAGATGTTTGGCATATGGTACACCAACAACTGGTTCTAGTGTAGACAGTGGGTACTTATTGCACCAACTACTGGCCTTAGTGCAAGTGGGAGATTGTTAGATATGTATGCCCTAGAGGCCTGTATTATATAGGATGCTAGGCATGTATATGTACAGAAACAGTCTTTTCTCGAAATGATAGTAAGATATCTGGTTTATCATCATCTTAACGCGTGATGTGTTGTTTTTCATATCTTATATACATGTTGATGAAGCCTTTAGGATTATGCTTGACTACCAGGATTATGATGTAGATCATACTAGTAGGGCCTGGGCAGTCTAAAAGCATATGCTTTAATTGTTCTTATTCGAGGGTATATTGAGACAGGGCATCGATATTACCAGAGTAGACTAGTGTGTACGTTTCTTGACCCTAGATTTGATCCTAAAACCATTGGTGTTTGACATCAAACATTGTAGACCGGTGCTCATTGGAGAATGCGTACACTGAACAGGACTCGCCGAGAACTCCTAGATGGTATATATACCTATTGTCAGATAGCAGTACTCTGGTGACACTTGTACAGGTTATTCTGTAGACCCGAGATCGTCATAGTGTGTTGTGTGATTCCCACTGTGCTTTGATTTCCTCCCTACCACGACTCTACTAAGTCATGCAAATAGGTGGATTATGGGTACAGTCCCGAATCACATGGAGGCGGTAAGCGATAAGAGGGTTTTCATCTCTCCCGGTACAGGGAGTTGAAGTCGTGCTATGCTTGATCGGCCATAACAGCAAATCCCTGGCTAGGGTTGTTGCAACCATCCAAGGAGCCTAGGAATCACATCCGAACGAAGACCCGAAGGACCGATTCACTAGGTATAGCCCCCTATCATTGTAGATAACAACTATAGATAGGGTTTTTAGTTATTGTTTAGCACAAGATCTAGGGTTTAAGAGTGGGTGTTGCATGCAAGAAAATTTTCGTTTGCCACTTCCGCCTCCTCACAAGTGTTGTGAGGGTGTGCAACATCCACTGACACTTCAGTACTTGATATATATTTTTGTGCATGCAGTTGCACACGTTTACAAGTTCATATACCGCGGTATACTTGATTGGATTTGGGGTATGTCGTATACCATTGATTTTGATTTTGATACTCGATATTCGTTTTCGTGCACCCTAGTTTACTGGATTTATGTTTTAGTGCACCTGTGCACTTGATTGGGATCCTTATGCACACTTGGCGCACTCTTTGTGATTTTGTGCACACCGGATGCACTCAATCGAGGTTCTTCGTGCACATTAGATTCACCCGGTATTGTAATCCTGCACACCCGTTGCACTCGACATATGTTTTCGTGCACACCCTTTGCACTTAGATTTTGTTCCTGTGCACATTCATGGCACCTGTATTTGATTTCAATTTCCGTGCGCACCAGACGCACATGGCATTTTATGTTTGCCATTTGAGATTGATTTTCTTTTGTGCATCAGGTTTTCATGACTTATACTATACGGTGTAGTAACTGGGCAGGACTGGTCTAAGGACAGTACCTGAGTATTTTTGCATGCCTCGTTATTTACCGATGGGATTTCAAAAGGAGCTATAGTCTCAATATTTTCCTACGTATCCATGATGACACAAAAACTTTACAAAGAAACCCCTTCTTAATCATTTTCTAAAGGAAGGACGTATATGTTGAACAAAGGATATATATATATATATAGCTATTTTCTTTATAAATGAACGTCTGATACTTATGTCATGATATGCGCATCGCACAGCGATTTGAAAGGGACTTTGTATACACTTTTTACTCCGTTGTTTTGACGATTTCACAACGATGCGTACATACATATGTTGTAATTCTAATTGTATTATGCTTGACTTCAGCAATGGATTTTGAAAACTAGTATTTTCGCATTAACTCCGATGATTGCGTGACGCTTGATGGAGTTTCGATTTTGAATTTTGCACTCGTTTTTATTCGCATACGATGCGTTATGATATATCTTATGTATTCATGATTTCGGAGCCCCGTTGACTTGATTATTTTGCTGAAATGTTTTAGTATTTGGGGGATTTAAATTTAAATTCGGGGACCGAATTTATTTAAAGGGGGAAGACTGTAATATTTCAGAAAAATAAAATATTATTTTTGGAATTTAAATAAATAAAATAATGAATTTCATGAATATTATAAAGAGATAGAAATAGGTTTTAATGAAGTAGTATGGTTATATACCGATAGTTTAAAAAATATTTGGAAAATTAATATGAATTATTGTTTTTAAAAGAATTTATGTGATTTGGGCATTTTACAAATTATTATACAATTAATTGTATATAGGTTAATGTTAAACTTGATTAATATGTCGCTAATTATGCATTAATCTTGTTGATGTACATGGCATGCAATAAAACATGTTGCAAAATACTTGTTACATTTTTTTATTAACCATGACATCCTTCCTTTTTTAAAAATGATTTTGTTTTTAAAATAAAAGAAAAAGGAAATTTATCATGAGAGATATTTAGGGGGGACATATAGGTATGGGCAAGGAAGAGAGAGAGAGAGAGTGAAGGGGGTTTACACCACGGCTCATATTTCTTTTCCTCCCTCAAATCTCATCTTCATCTTCTTCATTCCTCATTCTCCCCTTCCTCCACCTCCTCTTCCACCATGCACCACCTCTAAATCCACCCTAAAATACCATACTTCCTTCATAAAAAATGAACCCAACCTCACTACAAACCCTATGAAGGAATCAAGTTGGAACTTTGAGGCACTTAGGAAACTCTAGAATTTTCTTGACTTGCCAAATAAGGTACAATCCTACACTTCTAGTTCAGTTATTAGTTTTCTTTATAACCTAATGTAATTTAGAGCTAAACTAATGTGGTTTAGTGGGCTTGAAAAATTCCAAGGTGAGGGTTAGGGGATTTTATGAGCTGTGAAGGTGTAATTAGTGACCACAACCTATGTAGTGCTAGTATTATGGACTAAACCAGAGACTAAACCCCCAAAACATGAACTTAGAAAACTCCGATATCGGATTTTATGGGAATTATGATGATATTATAGGATCTGCTACAACTAAGGTAACCTGAAAAATATTTAGCCAACATAGTGAGATAAGCAGGCCACCTAGAAGCTGCACCTGAAACCCGAGCCCCTAATTCCAGGCTTCGGCCGCAGATTTAACCAAATTGGCCGCAAATTGCGGCCTGGGTAGGGGAATTTAGGTTCATTCTTCGTTCATGGTTCAATCATCTGTTAACTAGACCTATCCTATGTGCAGAATATACTAATTTTACCTGAGGAAAAATCTGGAAGTATTTTTCAATGTTGCTGATTTCGTTTTGCGAGTTTTGTTAACTTGGGGTTTTTGTATTTGTGTTTTATCTCGGTCGATTGATGTTCGTACGTCGATGTCGAGAGTTGTTTGGTTGTTCTTGCATGAATGGACTATATGTTCTAACCTATATGTGTTTCGTGTGCCGTATCGGTTTTCGTATTTGATTCGTGTTTACGATACTACGTATTTGAACTGTAGGAACCTTCGCGGGGACTTCGGGACGACAAGCGAGAGCAAGGCATCATCGACTTCGGCAAGCGAGGATCGAAGGTGAGTAGATGTATATCTACGGGGGAAGTCGGGTGGATGGAATATAGCACCCCCCGCAACCATAGGATAGGATAATTGTATATTATATATATATAGATATAGGTTAATAAGAGACATGGATACCTTGCAATAGGGATTTTAGGAGACTATAGGTTAGATTAAGCGTACTTGTAGGAAGGTTTATCCTTAGTGTATTTTCTATAGTAGTGATCCATTAGTTTTATTTTGTTGCGCACACACACACACACTTGATATGATATGTGGTATATGTATATATGTATGTGTGTGTGTGTGTGTATGTGTATTATACATATACATGTAAGAAGAGGATATGCTATGTTATATGGTTTTGAGTCGATACAATCGAGCAGGATGTCAAGAGATTTCAATATATGAATTGAGATGAGATATCGTATATGATGCGATATATTATGGATCGTTGGGCGTTATATACATAACATGCGATAACATGTGACATGATGATATAATAGAATGTGCGTGATCGTAGATTCGTACTCTTGATTATGATAATGTACGGCGAATGATACCGTACGAACTATTTGATATATATGATATTGACCCGTAACCTCGGTTTTGAGGATGCCATACGACGGACTATACCGTACGAGATATATACATGATGATTGATTTGTACTCTTGACTCGAGAATGCCATACGATGGATATTACCGTACGTGATGCTATGAGGCTGGATCGCCGACTACTAGATATATCGAATCAGATATGTTTTAGATTTCTTATCACCTCGACTGGATTCTTAGTTTAGACTTTTAGTTGCTTTGGTAGATGTTAGATTTGGCTCGAGTCATACCTTTTCCAAAACTAACGAATCGTATGTATTTTCAAAGGATAACCCGAGGGACGCTACGGATTTTCAAATGATACCTCTTTTCTCAAACACCGTAGCTCCTACTTTTTCAAAACAACGATTCGTGCTATTTACAATACTATAACTGTATGGCTCGTATATAGATATATATCTTTTAATGTTGCTTTTCCTGTTATGTTCATTTTGTATATATATGTGTTTTCATTAGCTGTTATGATCTCGTCTGCTAGGACACATGCACCATTACCGATGATGCGTTTGTTGCACGTACACTTGCTTGTCGGCTCACACACAACATCATCGGTAATTGCCATGTCACGTACACATTAGAAACCGTTATCTTACTCGTGTAACCTTATAGCTGGTAGTTTAATTATACTGTTAGTATTCTTTCTATCACATGCTAGTTTAGATATTGCATTTCTTACTTAGAGGCCATATGCATTTGTATACCTACTTTCTGGTTATGTATTGCAGTTGGGCTCTATGCCTATATTCATTGTTCATTATTAGCTCATGATTATGAGATTCTGAATTTCATAAGATTTCTGGATTTGGGAAACCACATGTGAATTGAAAACTTATGCTCCTATTAAAAGAAAAATGTAGTTTTCCTTCATATGATGTGTGGCGTTCACCGTGTGATTTCTTGGTTCTGGACCATATATGATATATAACAACCCGCTACGAGGAGCAAGGAGACACCGTCTGCGGGTACATGGTGGACCCGGTCCGGTACTCCGGGGCAAGAAGGCCGTATAGAGATTTAGACATTGAGCCTGGCAGGGGAGCACTACCGACCGGTGATATTTGACTCGGCAGACATCCGGAGGATACCGACCACAGTCGTGAGATCAGATGATATGGGGCAGATCCAGACAGACGGAGCCCGAGATATGAGTTTTTATGTGTCGCGGACAGACATGATTTTCAGGATGTTTTCAAGTGTCGATGCTGGGCACTCAGGTATTTATCATGATTTTAGTGTGTCGTTGCTGGACACACATTGGTTGATGCATTGATACATGATACACATGGCATGCTATCACTTTATGACACGGATATGAGTACCTTGGTTTTATACTTATGCTTATACTGTTACCCTTGTTATTTCTCGTTGTCTATATGTTATTATTGTACTGTATCACCTAAGAGATAGTCATACATTCGGTTTCTACTCGGTGATGTTTTCTACTCATGAGTTGGTAACTCACCCCCGTTGTGCCACAGTTTTCTTGCTGGTTTGACCGCACAGGTTCCATTGCGGGTTGCTGGCATACCGCTTTCTTCTGGGTGATTGCATTGTTTAGGTAGGATACACTTACATCATGACCACCATAGTACTTTTATTTTATTCAGTTGTATCTAGTTAAAAAGTTCTACCAACCAGAGTATTTATATTTAGTAGACTTAGAAAACGCTGTTGTATATCCTTTCGGACTTAGAGTCACGCTCATGTATTTATTATTGTTTCTGGTTTCTTGATGATACCTTGGTTTCTTTGCTTTATTTCTGTGTTTTGATCCTTGCCTTCGGTGATGCATATTTATATTGCTTGCGTGGTTTTTTCCGCCAATTGGCGATGAGCTAGCTCCCTCTTGGGGATGCCCATATTTATTATTGCTTGTATTTGTTTTCGAGTTGAAAATTACAAAGGATGTGCTGCCGAAATTTTTAAATGACGAACATGTTTTCAAGATAATTATAAAACCTCGCATTTTAATATAATATAACTAATGTTTTAAAAGAAGAACATTGATTTCTTATACCGTTGTTTCAAAAACTTCACCTAAACTATTTTTTCCCAAAAAGGTTTAGATTTCTGAGCTTTTTGGCTTACTTGAATTAGGTGGTATCATATAGATTTCACATGATTCAAGTGCCAGTCACGTGCCTTTTCTGGGTCGTGACACGAAGTGTGCTTTCTGGTTTGATAGTGTCAATTTCTTGGGTCATGTGGTTACGAGAGATGGTATACGAGTGAACCTGAAGATGATTGAAGCCGTGCAACATTGCCCCAGACCTGTTTCAGTAACGGAGGTTCGCAGTCTCTTGGGCTTAGCCGGTTACTACCATCGTTTTGTACTGGATTTCTCTCGTATCGCCGCACCGCTTGTTGGGTTACCTTAATGCCCTAGCCATCGAACGGGGCGGTTTGCGGAACAAAACTTTCTACGAGTTTAAAAACGGCGCTATGTTAACCCAATGAAACCGGGATCTTTCCACAAACCTATCTAGCAAAACTAAATGAGATCAACTAACTACTATGAAAGAAGTCTCACAAAACGATCCAAGTCCTTTGGTCTTCTTTCCTCATCGTTAGCTCCAAGTGACCATCTTGAACAAACATGATCTTCTTTTCCTGCTCCATCGATGCTCCGGGATCGAGCTTGTTCTTCGGTCCTCCTTTGTCGTAGATGATCCACCCGAGGGATGTGATCCTTGGCTCTAGCTCCTGACTAAGTGTCAATAGGAGCAACTAGAGAACTTGGGTTGCTAATCCAAGTTGTCTAGGATGTACTGTGGAGTTCTATGTGTTCTACTATCTCTATCTTGCCTCATCACTTGTATCTCAACTCATGAGAAGGTATTGAAGAGGAAAATGATGAACGTGAAGAAAACTCAAGAGGAGGGAGGAGGGTGAAGAAAAATATGAGAGCTCAAGAATAATGAAGCATCCAAGTGAGAGAAAACTCCAACACCATGGTTTTGTGTATGAATTTCTTTCAATAAACAAATTTAGCCATGCTTCAATAGTCGCCACAAATGAATAAATAATTCATTTGTCAACTATTGAAGCCATGCCTCTCACCATGCCCCCTTCTCCTTAATTTCCACATCATTTCCATTTATCAATAAATGGAAAAGTCCATGATGAGGTGTCCACCTTCTAGAAGGTAATCTGTTATAATATACGGATTACAATCTGCTGTATATACATACCTGCATTCGGATAAGAACACGAATGCCCGAAGAGATAGTATAACACGAAGAACGTAAGACTAGAATCTACATATAAAAATACATATATGTAAATTATCAAATCAATACCCGATTTAATAATCCGGCTCAAACCCGAGCCGGCTAGTATTACCAACTTTCCGATCGAAAGTCCGGCTACAAAGTACATCAATCGATCGGAACTCTGGACGTATCCAATACGGCTACTACATCATTTCGCCTGAACCGGGGAAACCCTCTGTGTGGGACACTAAAGACTCGACAGTATGCCGGCAGTGGGTTACTGGATAAATCCATAACCATAAGCACATCAATGGCACTAGCTGTACGTAACGGCTACTAAGGTACCAGTCGAAAAGGAAGGCCGATGAGCAAACTCATACGGATCCCTACTGAGCCTATCTGTAACGATCTCCATACAGTCCGGTCTCTTCGTCTGAAAGTATCGCATACTGGGTTTAGGGGGTGGTAAACGTCAGATCCTAATAACCCGATAATTCGTGCTGATGCGGCTCAGGACCAATCCGGGAAACTACTGATCAGCCTATCAATCCCAACTTCCATGGCCAAGGTCTTATTGTCCTGGCCAATCGAACACAGTGCGATATAAACTCCCTATACCGGGAGAGACGAATCCCCGACAATCGCTCACCGCCTCTATATGGCTCAGGACTGTGCCCAACCAAAATCTGTTTGCATGATTCAGTAGAGCCACGGTAGGGTAGTGATCAAAGCACATTGGGAACTCACACGAGACAAATGCCGATCTTAAGTCTAAAACTATCCTATACTCATGTCACCAGAGAACTTCCACCTGACGATAGGTATCGTACCATATGGAAGTTCTCGGCGAGTCCGTCTGCTGTACTCATCCCTAGTGAGTACCTGTATACGATCTTAGGTGCAAAAAACCAATGGTTACAGGACCATACCATCGCCCCTCGTTGGGGTCTAGAAACATATACACTAGTCTACTCCGGAATATCGATTCCCAGTCTCGATATTCCCATGACTAGGGACCATTTAAGGATGTGCGTACCGACTACCGAGCTCCCACAAGTATGATCGCCATCATAACGCGGGCAGTCTAGCAATGATCGTACGAGATTTATCAACATGTATAAAAGATATGTAATAGCAAGTAAAACATACACATGTTAAGATAAAGACAAACCAGATAGCATATTATCATATCGAGCAAGACTGTTCTGTACATATATATGTCCAACCATCCAAATGTATACATATACAATAATGGCCTCTAGGGCATACATATCCAACAATCTCCCACTTGCACTAAGGCCATATATATCGGCGTATCGAGTACCCAACGTTTTCTCTATGGCCAGTTGTTAGCGTATCGAATACCCAACATCTCAAAAAGTCTCTCGAACTGTGCTTGAGGAAGGGCCTTGGTGAATGGTTCCGCAGTGTTGTCTTTTGTGTCCACTCTCCGTACCTCGATCTCCCGGCGATCAATGATCTCCCTGATCAGGTAGTACCGCCTCAAGATGTGCCTGGATTTCTGATGGGACCGTGGTTCCCTTGCTAAAGCCATAGCTCCATTGTTGTCGCAATACAAAGGTATTGGGTTAACAATGGATGGAACCGCCGGAAGTTCAGTAATGAACTTCTTAATCCAGACGGCTTCTTTTGCGGCATCGTTCAGCCTCCATCGCCGAGTCTGCAACGGTGTCCTGTTTGGAACTCTTCCAACATACCGCCCCTCCATTCAGGGTAAACACAAAACCGGAGACAGACATGCTGTCATCCTTGTCACTTTGGAAGCTCGAATCAGTAAAAGACTCCACCTAGAGGTCTCCATTACCGAATACCAGGAACAGTTTTTTAGTCTTTCTCAAGTACTTTAGAATGTTCTTAAAAGTTGTCCAGTGTTTCTCACCTGGGTTAGACTGATACCGGCTCACCACACTAAGCGCGTAAGCTACATCTGGTCGGGTACATATAATCGCATACATTATAGATCCTACAGCCGAAGCGTAGGATATAGTGCTCATACGAACCCTCTCCTCATCAGTCATGGGAGACATCTCTTTGCAGAGGGTGATTCCGTGCAATGCGGGTATGTTACCGCGCTTAGAATCATCCATATTAAATCTCTTTAGTACAGTCTCTATATACCTGGACTGTGAAATTCCCAGTAATCTCTTGGATATATCTCTGTATATCTTAATCCCCAAAATATACGAGGCATTACCCAGGTCCTTCATAGAGAACCTTTATGACAAGAACTTCTTGACCGATTGTAGCATAAGAATGTCGTCTCCTATCAAAAGAATGTCGTCCACGTACAAGACTAGGAACACGACAGTTCGGCCTACAATCTTCTTATATATACAAGCCTCATCCTCGTTCTTGATGAAGTCAAATCCCTTGACTGTCTCATCAAAATAGATGTTCCAGCTCCGTGATACCTGCTTTAATCCATAAATGGATTTAAGCAACATGCACACCTTTCCGCTGCTCACAGTGTCTACGAAACATTCCTGCTAATCCTTATAAAAGGACTCTTCTAAACTTCCGTTCAAAAAAGTCGTTTTTACGTCCATCTTCAAGATCTCATAGTCATGGAAGGCAGCAATGGCAAGTAGGATCCGAATAGATTTGAGCATAGCCACTGGAGAAAAGGTTTCATCATAGTCCACACCTGGTCTTTGATGAAAACCTTTTGCAACAACTCTAGCCTTATAGGTTTCCAGCTGCCCATCTACACCAAATTTATTTTTTAGATCCATTTGCATCCAAGGGTTTTACCCCCTGTAAAGCAATTTCCAAGGTTCACACTTTATTGGTGTACATGGACTCCATTTTGGATCGCATAGCAACCAGCCATTTATCAGAGTCCCTACTGATAATGGCCTGCCTGAAACTGGTAGGATCATTTTCTTCCAAAATGCAATCCTCTCGATCCCCATCTATGAGTAAACCATAGTATCTCTCGGGCAGATGAGAAATCCTACTAGTTCTGCAGAGTGGCTGAGCTTCATCTGGGATTATTGAATCTAATTGTTCTACTAAATCTTCTGTAGTTTGTCTTTCCGGAATTTCATCCAATTCTACCGTGCTCCGCTTTGTTTCTTTTTCAAGAAAGGTGGCATGTCGAGAAATAAATACCTTTTGTTCTTCAACATGGTAGAAAATATATCCATTTGAGTGCCTGGGATATCCTACAAACTTACATAAAACTGACCGTGCCTTAAGTTTGTCCAGATTTTGTTTTTTTAAATAGGCCGGACAACCCCATATCCTAACCCGTTTAAGACATGGAATTTTTACCACTCCATATTTCATATGGAGTCTTAGGGACAGATTTAGACGGAACCTGATTCAATAGATACGCTGTTGATTCAAGCGCAAGTCCCCAGAATGAAAGAGGCAATTCTGCATTACTCATCATGGAGCGAACCATATCTAATAGGGTATGATTCATCCGCTCCGATACACCGTTGTGCTGTGGTGTATACGGAGGAGTAATCTAAGAGAGAATACCATTCTTTTTTAGAAAGTCCTGGAATTCCATAATCAAGTACTCCCCTCACTGCAAGTTGAATAAGCTATGACCCTGTTTAGATCGTTCTGTAATATTCCAGTGGTTCCTCTATCAGATCGGAGAATCTTGATACTTTTGCCGATCTGGTTCTCTACTTCATTCTTGTATTCTATGAATTTATCAAAAGATTCAGATTTGTGTTTCATATGATACACATACCCGAATCTAGAGAGATCTTCAGTGAATGTGATGAAGTACGAGAACCCACTCCATGCATGTATAGACATTGGACCACATACATCACTGTGTATGAGTCCCAAGAGATCAGCTGCTCTTTCTCTGTGTCCGGTGAACAGAGATTTGGTCATTTTTCCTTGGAGACAAGACTGACAAGTTTCATAAGATGATAATCCGAACATATTCAAATATCCATCTTTATGCAACTTACTTAGTCTTTTCTCTCCTATATGACCAATTCTACAATGCCACAAGTAGGATTCGTTCTGTTCTGAACTCTTCCTCTTGCGCGTGTTTTGTACATTGAAAACCGCATTCTGATTTAAAACATAGATACTATTACACAGTGTACCTTCTGCAACTGATTGACAGCGCTTTCGCGCGTCGTATTTTAAAGTTCTAAAGTTTAACCGTAATCAGGATGGTTTCACGTATAGCTAGTCGTGATGATTACGGGTCATCCGCAGGGAGACGGAGCGTTTCACGTTCTTCTTATCACGAGTTAAAGCGCGGGTCGGAATGGTTCGATTTTAACCTATGTGTTTATATGCAAGTATAAGTTTGTTAGGAATATCTAGGTTAGTGTAATTTATGGATTTCCATACTCAATCGTTTGTGCCGAACTTGACTATTGAAGCTAGAGCAATCGGTAACAACGTGGATTAGGTTACTTAAGCACAGTATTAGTGAAATCCGGCTTATTGACCCTTGTCCGTCCGTTCATGTCGCTTGGCTTTCGCCTACGGCCAAACCTGTAACACCTTAGAATGTGATTAATGGTTATTATGCTTTAATGTGGGGTTTTTAGTAAAAAGTTTACCAAAACGGTTTTCAAATATTTTATTAAATTTAATGAATATTTTATTAGAATTTAATTAGGCTTGCACACACATGTGCATGTAAACTAGGGCTAAGTTTGGGGTTAAACCATGTTAGGTAGCCACGGTGAACTAACCCATTTTGATTAGGTTAATATGAAGTTAATTAAGTGTATTAGTTTTTTTAAAATTAAAATATAATTAGTGTTTTGGGGGTTGAATTGAGATTGAGGAGAGGGAGGGAATGATGGCATGAAGCATGCTTTGTAATGATGAGAGAGAAAGGGAAAGAGGGATTGACTCTCATCTCTCATTTCTTTTTTTTCAAACACTCATTTCCCACACTCATCACATATCTCTTTCCCTCTCATTTTCTCTTCACCACCAGCAGCAGCAACAACAGCAGCATCATCAACAGCAGCAACATCATCATCAGCAGCAGCAGCTCAGCAGCAGCAGCATCATCATCAGCAGCAGCAATAGCAGCAGCAGCAGCAAAACCCCCTTCTCTTCTTCTTCTTTTCTTCTTCTTCTTCTCTTCTTCGTCTTCTTCTCCTTGCATCCAAGATCCAACCTTCTTCAAAAGTCCATTTTTCTTCGTATATCTCTTTCAAAGCACCTCCTTGCTGGTTCTTGTGGCAAAGTCATCAAGTTTGAGCCACCACTAACCCACTTTGAGGTATAAAACTCACCCTAACCACTTCTTTACTAAACATGCAGTTATTTAGCTTAATTTAATGTTTAATGTGGTTTTTAGTGCTAGTTTTGTGGTTTAAGTGGGGATTAGGTCAAGTTTAAATTTTTATGGCTTGTTTAGCTTAAGTGTTATTAATGCTACTTAATCCTAGTAATTGCTTCAGATTACACTAAAACACCTTATTGTTTTAAAATTAGTGTAAAGTAAACATTTTAGTTAAGATTTTGGTTGGTTTTGTGATCAGCTTTTGACCTGGGTGCTTCAGGTAAAAGTTGCATTTACTGGAGCTTAATGACTGAGCTAGGCGCACACACACAGCATGAGACCCCCATTCCCATTCCTGGCCACAAATAAATGGGTTCTGGCAGCAAATTGCGGTCAAATGGTGGATCTCTGTGTCGGGGTATGGTGGGTAGGTGTCTGCTATATAATGTAGGTCTTTGGTGTATGCAACTTCTCCAAATTCAACTTGAGTCAAAATCTGGAATCAAATACCTTGTTTTCAACACTTTTGGACTTGCGCGATATGCACGTCTTGAGTTTGGGTCTGGTGGTTTCTGTGTATCGCAGCGTGTCAGGGTGGTTCCAGGCGCTGGCACACGCATTTTGGTATCACGTTTACACACGCGTTAGCTCGTGACACAAGTTTTTCGAATAATCATGATATCGTGTTTTTAGCTGGATTTTAACCTTATGTATATTGCTTTGTGTAATTCTAGGATCAATCGCGGAGACATCGGACGCGGCGCGGAAGGGAAAGCGGTGGTTGGACCTGGCTAGCACGAGATCACGGGTGAGTAGATGTACACATCTACGGGGGAAATCGTTTGGATGGCGCGAGGCGCCTGATAGTTTAAAACTTCTAGTAGTACAGGCATTTTGCATGTAGTTCCTAATTATCTATTTTGTTGCATTGCATGATCTTTTATATCCATATATGTGATAGTTCATCATATAGAACCTATTGAACCATTAAAGTGAATTATGCGACACGGGTAACATTTAACATGCTTAGTTTATTATATATATTTGTGCAAACTCATCTCATAGGACACTTGCACCATTACCATGGTTTTATACAGCACGAGCACTATTCATGCGGACACACACACCTTGGTAATTGCTATGCCACAAACACAAGATAACTTGTTTAAACCGGAATCTAGAATAATTTCACCATATAGGACCTGTAAACCTATACTAATACATTAAATTCCTCAAGATGAACATGTAGGATGGCTAGCCACATATACATACATCATCGCATTATATTTCACACAAAGTTTCTGTTCGTACCTTGCATAGTATACACTATCATATTATAGACATCCATCATTATCGATATGCTTACACATTGTGATTTCTTCTTGAGAATTTAGTATTTATGATATTTCTGGATTTTGGGGAAAACCGCAAGAATTTATAAACTTATTATCCTTTTTAAAAATATGCAAGTTGCGGTTTTCTAGTGATTTATGTGTTGTCCACCATGATTTTTCATGTTTTCTTTTGGTTTTCGAGACCCGATTCGAAGAGTGGATGGACCGTCTCAGGTATATGGTGGGCCCGGTAAGGTACCCCGGGGCAATAAGCTTGAGTTGTAGACGTTGAGCCTGGCAGGGGAAGACTGGCTACCGGTGATTGTTGGCACGGCGGATAACCGGAGGATACCGACCGTGGGCATGACATATTGAGATATTGATACTTTGAGATGGGCCAGTCCGGATTGCCGGAGCCCGAGATTTTTGAGATATTTATACTTTAGGACACTGAGATATTCATTTGAGGTGTCGTTGCTTGACACGGATTTCTGTTGATTTCATTGATATTTCCTCAGATATTTCAAAGAAGTTTTTCTAAGATGAAATTAATGACTTTGTTATATCAAACATACTCTGATCACGTGTTAAATTGCATTCATGTTGCTTACATGCTAGTACATCATGCCGTATCAGTATTGTTGAGTTGTGACACTTTTGCGTAAATGCTTGCGATAGCCTCTATAGATGTATCATATTACTCACGAGTTGGAAACCCACCCCCGTTGTGCCACAGCCTTTTTGCAAGTCCGTTCCGTGAGCACTGTAGCGGCGGACGCACTTGCTCCTCTTGCTCCTATTGCTTGGATTTGAGACCTTTGCTCGTTGGTGGGTTGTGAGATTATTTTGTTCCCACATTGTATATTTATTGTATCTAGCATACTCCATCTACTGTACGTGCAACTTGTATTTATGTACTATGACCTAGAAATGAGACAGTGAGATTTGTGGACATTTATGTTGTTTCTCTGGGTCGAGCTCACTTAAGCCGACATGATGCTTATTACTTGTGACTTTTATGCTTATTTTTGCACATTGATGATTTACATTGCGTGGGATTTTAGTCCGCTTCGGCGAAGAGCTAGCTCCCGCTTGGGGATGTCTTATTCATGTTATATGTTTATTTGTGATCTGTACCCGTTTTGGGGCCAGTTTTTACAAAGGAGACTCTGCCAAAATTTTTGGAAAATGTGATGTTGTTTTTAAAGATTTTGATGCGACTTATATGGTTTTTCCTTCACTCTATTTATTAATTGGGTTTTGATTTCTGGGTTTTGGCTTACTTAGATTACGTACGCCTCGAGACGTTTTGTAATTTAAGTGCCAGTCACGTTCTGTACCTTTTCGGGTCGTGACAAAGTTGGTATCAGAGCGATAGGTTTCACCTTTCAGAATGTAGGTTGACCTTTGGTAGATGGAGTAAGTGACTTAAGCACGGTAACGTAGCGTGTGTATGTCCGCGACATACTTGCGATACGGTACTCCGCCTAAGTGACATAGGATATACTTGCTTGAAATTCCTTCTTCGATTCCGTTTATCTTATGATTCTATTGTACCGTTCTTATTATACTATTTCCTATACCAGCTACTATGCCGCTGCAGGCTACGAGGGCCCAGTGGGGTGCCGCCAGAGACGAGATCAGGGCAGGTCCGTCCGAGACAGGGACCCACCAGGACGATACACCCATCTTCCAGGAGCAGGTTGATTCGCTTTCTACAGACCCTATCGCTAGGCTGGAGGACAGTTTACAAGACTTACACCAGATGATCAGATCCTTGATAGAGATCAATCGAGCGCAGAGATCGGATATTGCTCCTCCTACGGTAGTTTCAGGACCAAGTCGGATTCACACTGATATGTTAGCACCAAGGAGGGTTCGCAGAGGCCGTGGCGGATTCTTTAGGGCCACTTGTATCGCTTTCACCCACATGGTCAGCATCCATGGTTAGGATGTTTTCGGTATGGTAACCTGCATCATCGTGTCTGGGACTATATGGTGAGACGACATGGCGCGGCGACAGTTCCACGCGTGATTTTACCACCTTCACCACCTCCTCAGAGAGCTCTACTTCCTACCCCCGATGATTCTCCATGCCAGTCAGATGCCCCCAGAGGCCGTGGACGCGGCGGTCCTGTTTAGAGAGGACGAGGAGGCAGAGACCGAGGTGGAGGACAGCCAGTTATTGGTAGGGGACAGGCCCGAGTATTCTCTTTGACTCCGCAGGATGCGCAGGCATCCAATGCCGTTGTGATAGGTACCTTGCCGGTATGTTCTTTCGATGCACGGGTATTATTCAACCCAGGTTCCATACATTCGCATGTATCTACACACATTGCACCGATGTTGGGCCGTGAGTCATCGTCGTTAGATCAGCCGCTTGTTGTTATTACTCCGGTAGGCGAGTCGTTTGTCGCTCTTTTTATGTTCCGTTCGTATCGGGGAGAGGGACTCATCGGTTGATTTGATTCTTCTCGATATGTTGGACTTTGATGTAAAACCTTATAATGCGATTAGTGGTTAATTATGCTTTAATGTGGGGGGTTTAGTGAAAAGTTTGCCAAAACGGTTTTCAAATATTTTATCAAAATTAATGAATATTTTTTTAGAATTTAATTGGGCTTGCACACACATGTGCATGTAAACTAGGGCTAATTTTGGGGTTACACCATGTTTCGGTAGCCATGGTGGACGAACCCATTTCATTAGGTTTATGAAGTTAATTAAGGGTATTAGTTTTCATAATTAAATTAACTTTTGTTTGTTTTGGGGGTTGACTTGAGATTGAAGAGAGAAAAGGAATGATGGCATGAGGCATAGCTCCACTAACCTCACCCTCATTTCCAAACCCCCACTCTTTAACACCCTCACACTCCCACTCATTCCCTCACAGTCATTTCTTTCCACTCATAATTCTCACTCCCTCTCATTTCTTTACCCCACATCATCACCACCAGCAGCAGCAGCAGGAGCAACAGCTGCAGCAGCAACAAGCAGCAGCAACAGCAGCAAGCAACAGCAGTAGCAAGCAGCAGCAGCAGCACACACCCCACCCTTTTCTATTCTTCTTCTTCTTCTTCTTCTTCTTATTGCATCCTAGTACCAACTTGAGGTATTATGTTAAACTCAACTTCCATTTTGCTAAACTTCTATTTTATTTAGCTTAATTTAGTGTTTAATGTGGTTTTGGTGCTGGTTTTGTGATTTAAGTGGAGTTTAGGCCAAGTTAGGATTTTTATGGCTAAAGTAGCTTAACTAAGTTTTATTAAGGTCATCTAATCCATGTTTTTGCACCAGATTTCACAAAAATACCATATTGGATCATTTTAGTGTTGATTAGTGTTTTTGTTAGGATTTAGGTTCTTTTTGAGATCTGCTTTTGACCCGGGTACTTCAGGAAAAAGTTGCAGATACTGGAGCATAGTGACCAAGCTAGGGACACACACACGAAGCACGGGACCCCCTCTCCCCTATTTGGCCGCAGATTTATTCTGTCTGGCCGCAATTTGCGGCCAGAGGGTGGGTATGGGTATTGGGTCTTGGTCTGTAGGAGTCTGCTATATATCTAAGGTTTTTGGTATATACAATTTATGCTTTTTCCACTCGAGTCAAAATATGGAACCTAAAACCTCATTTTCAAACCTTTTAACTTATGCGACATGTGCGTTATGTGAGTTGGGTTGTTGTTCACTGCGCGTCATAGCGAGTCGAGGTGGTTTCAGGAGAGGTTACACACGTTTTGGCATATCGAGTGCACACGCGTTTAGCTTCCAACGCGAGTTTCTCTTTTGATCTTGATATCGCATTTTTGGCAGGATTTTAGCTTTATGTGTGTGTTTCTAGGATCGATCGCGGGGACGTCGGACGCGTCGCGGAAGGGAAAAGCTGTGGTTGGACCTGGCTAGCATGAGATCACGGGTGAGTAGATGTACACATCTACGGGGTAAATCATTTGGATGGCGCAAGACGCCCGATGGTTTTAAAAACTTCTAGTAGTACTAGCATTTATGAGTATAGTCCCTAGTTAATCATCTTGCTGCATTCACGTTCCTATATATTTACATACATGTGCGAACTCATCTTATAGGACACTTGCACCATTACCATGGTTTTATGCAGCACGAGCACTATTCATATGGACATACACCCCTTGATAATTGCTATGCCACAAACACTAGATAACTTGTATAACCCGAAATCTAGAACAATTTCCCCATATATGATGGGTAAACCTGTGCTAATACATTTAAATTCCTTATGATGAACATATAGGATTACTAGTCATATGCATGTATCTCATTGCATCATTCGTTCATGCCTAGTCTTTTATTTATACATTGCAGTTCGCCGTGTTGATACCATAGGCATTCATTATCATTGACATGTGTACTTATGATGATTTTCTTGAGGATTTCAGCACTTGAGAATTATGACATTTTGGGGAAAAGCCGCAAGGATTTAATAAACCTGATATTATTTTAAACATTGCGAGTTGCGGTTTTTCTCGTGATATGATATTGTGTCATCCACCATAGTTTTTTTGTTAGTTTTCGAGACCCTTTTCGAGGAGTTGGATGAACTGTCTCGGGTACATGGTGGGACCGATAAGGTACCCCCGGGCAAGAAGTTCGAGTTGTAGACGATGAGCCTGGCAGGGGCAGACTACCTACCGGTGATTGTTGGCGCGACGGATATCCAGAGGATACCTACCATGGTCATGAGATATTGATAATTTGAGATGGGCCAGCCGGACGGCTGGGTCGAGAAATTGTGATACCGATACTTGAGATTTTGAGATAGTCATTTAAGGTGTCGATGCTGGACACGGTTTTCTGTTGATTCCATTGATATTTCAAAAGAGTTTTTCCAAGATGAAAATAATGATTTTCTTATATAAACATATCCAGGTTTGTATTGTAAAATTTGGTTCATGTTGCATTAATACCTGCTAGTACGTCATGCCAGATTGGTATTGTAAAATTGATTTATGTTGCATACATATCTGCCAGTGTATCATGCCATATCAGTATTTTTGAGTTATGACACTTTGCGTGCATGGTTACGATAGACTTTATAGATGTTACTTATTACTCACGAGTTGGCAACTCACCCCCGTTGTGCCACGGTCTTTTTGCAGGTCCGATCCGTCAGCACTGTAGCGGTGGACGCACTTCATCCTTTTGCTCTTTTTGTTTGGATTTGAGACTTTTGCTCGTAGGTGGATTGTGATATTATTTTGTTTCCACCTTGTATATTCATTGTATATAGTGTACTCCATCTACTGTACCTGCTACTTATATTGATGTATATTGACCTAGAGATGGGACAATGAGATTTGTGGACATTTATGTTGTTTCTCTGGGTCGAGCTCACTTGAGCCGACATGATTCTTATTACTTGTGCCTTTTATGCTTACTTAGATTATGTACGCCTCGAGGCATTTCATAATTTAATTGACAGTCACGTTCCGTACCTTTTTGGGTCGTGACAAAGTTGGTATCAGAGCGATAGGTTTTACCTTTCTGAGTGCAGGATGACCTTGGTAGATGGAGTAAGTGACTTAAGCAGGGGAACGTAGCATGTGTATGTCCGCGGCATACTTGCGATACGGTACTCCGCCTAGGTGACTTTAGGATATACTTGCTTGAAATTCTTTCTTCAATTCCGTGTATCCTATGATTCTATTGCACTGTTCTTATTATGTTTCCTGTACCAGCCACTATGCCACTGAAGGCTACGAGAGCGCAGAGGGCTGCCACCAGAGATGATATCCGAGAAGGCACGCCCAAGACGAGGACCGATCAGGACGACGTACCTACCCCTCTGGGACAGACTGATCTGCCTTCCCCAGGCCGCATGGATAGGCTAGAGTCAGGCATGCAGGAGTTACGACAGATGATAGGAAGTATGCAGGAGTTACGACAGATGGTGGGATCCTTAGTCGAGGCCAGTCGTGCACCGAGATCGGAGGACGTACCTACCACATCACAGACTACGATTGAACCTGTTACCCAGACAGTTGCTCCTACTACTACCGTGGCTATTCCAGTATCACTACAGGATTTCATGAGGCTAAGACCCCCAATCTTCACCGGCACAGATGCAGCGAAGGATCCACAGACATTGCTCGATAGATTAGCTAGGATTTGCCATTCGCTCAGATATTCCGACGATAAATGGGTTGAGCTTACGAGTTTCGGTCTAGAGGGCCTGGCCCAGACGTGGTGTGAGTCGGTCGAGAGAGCTCGAGCTGCAGGTCTACCTACTATGACTTGGGACGAGTCCACAGCAGTATTTCTAGCCCGTTTGCTTCCAGAGAGCGTTCGTGATGCTCGATCTCATAGTTTTGAGGCTTTGGGCAAGACTCCAGGGATGACAGTGTCCGAGTATAATGTCCAGTTTACCCAGTTGTCCAGATATGCTCCGTACTTGGTTGATACTGAAGAGAAGAGGGCAAAGAGGTTTATGCAAGGACTCGACACACAGTTATTCCTTGCCATCGGCACCCAGCACTTCGACACTTATGCAGCTGCTATGGACATGGCCTTACGGTTGAAGGAGCGCATTTCAGGGACTTCGGTCGTCTCTGGGCCGAAGAGGATTCGTACCGATATGCCAGCTCAGAGGCATCGTGACAGATTCTTTCCGAGAGATGGTGGCTGCATAGGAGTCAGACGGGGTCAGCTATTTGGTTCTTATCTGTAGGGCCAGCCGGCGTCACAAGGATGTTTTAGGTGCGGGATTCCGTACCATCGTATCAGAGACTGAATGGTGAGATGACAGGGAGCGGCGACAGTT
Source organism: Agapanthus africanus (assembly GCA_030015575.1). Taxonomy (NCBI): domain Eukaryota; kingdom Viridiplantae; phylum Streptophyta; class Magnoliopsida; order Asparagales; family Amaryllidaceae; genus Agapanthus; species Agapanthus africanus. Next base: position 422,341,921 of record CM057344.1, read on the forward strand.
CCACACGTGAGTTTACCACCTTCACCACCTCCTCAGAGAGCTCTAGATCCTAGCCCCGGTGATACTCCACGCCAGTTAGATGCCCTCAGAGACCGTGGACGCGGCGGTCCAGTTAAAAGCGGATGAGGAGGTAGAGGCCGAGGCGGAGGGCAGCCAGCTATTGGTGGGGGATAGGCCCAAGTATTCGCTTTGACTCCGCAGGATGCACAGGCATCCAATGCCGTTGTGACACGTGTCTTGCCAGTATGTTCTTTCGACACACGGGTATTATTCGACCCAGGTTCCACACATTCGTATGTTTCTACACACTTTGCACCGATGTTGGGCCGTGAGTCATCGTCGTTAGATCAACCGCTTGTTGTTATTACTCTGGTAGGCGAGTCGTTTGTCTCACGTTTTGTGTTTCGTTTGTGTTCCGTTCGTATCGGAGAGAGGGATTCGTTGGTTGATTTGATTCTTCTCGATATGTTGGACTTTGATGTGCTTCAAGGCATGGACTGGCTAGCCACTTTTTATGCATCTGTGGACTGCCATGAGAAGGCTGTCAGATTTAGCTTTCCGGGAGAGCCAGTCCTTGTTATTCAGGGAGACCGCAACGTCGCCTTTCCCAGCTTGATTTCGTCTCTTCGCGCCGGTCAGCTCTTATGGAAGGGATGTCAAGGGTTCTTAGCATATGTGGGTGATACTAGAGCTACAGAGCTCCCGTTGGACCAGGTCTCGATTGTGTGTGAGTTTCCTGATGTCTTCCCTGACGAGCTGCCTGGGCTACCACCTGAGTGCGATGTTGAGTTCTGCATCGATTTGATCCCCGGCACAGGGCCTATTTCCATACCGCCTTATCGGATGGCCCCGGCGGAGCTTAGAGAGCTGAAGGATCAGTTGCAGGATTTATTAGATAAAGGGCTTATTCAACCGAGTGTGTCTCCTTGGGGTGCTCCTGTCCTGTTCGTCAAGAAGAAGGACGGTAGTTTGCGCTTGTGCATTGATTACCGCCAGCTGAACAGGGTTACCGTACGGAACAGATATCCCTTACCACATATCAATGATTTGTTCGACCATCTTCAGGGTGCGGGATACTTTTCGAGGACTGATTTGCAATCGGGTTACCATCAGTTGCGGGTGCAGCAGGAGGATATTCCAAGGATGGCTTTTCGCATACGTTACGGGCACTATGAGTTTTTGGTGATGTCGTTTGGACTCACCAATGCACCAGCCGACTTGATGAACCGCATTTTCAGACCATATCTTGATCAGTTCATCATCGTATTTATTGACGACATCTTAGTGTATTCCTGGAGCCGAGAGGATCACGAGCAGCACCTGCGGATCATATTGCAGACTTTGAGGGAGCACCAGCTGTTCGCGAAATTTTACAAGTGCGCGTTTTGTATTGACAGCGTTGATTTCTTAGGTCACGTGATTACGAGAGATGGCATATGTGTGGACCCGAAGAAGATTGAGGCCGTTCGGCCTTGGCCCAGACCAGCATCAGTTACAGAGATCCACAGCTTCCTAGGCCTGGCTGGCTACTATAGACGTTTTGTTCAGGACTTCTCCCGTATCGCTGCACCGTTGACCGGGTTGACCCGGAAGGGAGTTCCTTTTGATTGGACCGAGGCATGCGAGCATAGCTTCCAGCAGTTGAAGACTCGTCTGACTAATGCACCAATGTTGTAATTGCCTTCGGGATCGGGCGGATTCGTGGATTATTGCGACGCTTCTCGAGTGGGACTAGGTTGCGTGTTGGTGCAGCACGACAGGGTTATCGCGTATGCTACTCGGCAGCTGAAGACACATGAAAAGAACTATCCTATGAATGATTTAGAGATAGTTGCAATGGTATTTGCACTCAAGATCTAGAGACATTAGCTATATGGCGAGTCGTGCCAGATATTCACGGACCACAAGAGTTTAAAGTACATATTTCAACAGCGAGACCTGAATCTGATACAGCGCCGTTGGATGGAGCTAGTGAAAGACTACGATTGCGAGATTTTTTATCATCCGAGCAAGGCGAACGTTGTGGCGGATGCTTTGAGTAGGAGGCCCGGAGGTAGTCTATCTTATTTGAGCGCAGTGCAGAGGCAGTTGTTGGCAGATTGGCAGCTTTTATGCGACAGCCGAGTGCAGTTCGAGTTCACTCCGATCGGGGGACAACTTGCGCATATTCGTGCACGTCTGCGGTTTCTTGATCGTATTCGAGAGGCATAGCCTGTTGGCTATAGTGCCCTCAAGGCAATTATCATAGTCGCGGACTTGTGATTAAGATGATTGAGTGAGGACCTATACCGATAGAACAGTCTTACTTAAGATAATAGTATGCTATCTGGTTTGTCTTTATCATCATGAACATGTTGATAGAGCCTATAGGATTCTTGCTTGACTGCAAGCATTATTATGGCGATCATATATGTTGGAGCTGGGGTTTATAAGCACATCCTTAAATATCCCTAGTCGTGGGAGTATTGAGGCCGGGCATCGATACTCCAGTGTAGACTAGTGTATACTGATCGAGACCCCAACTAGGGGCGGTGGGCAGGTATCACAAGCCATTGATGTTAGTTTGTTCACCTAAGATAGTATACAGGAGCTCATTTGGTTATGAGTACACTGGACAGACTCGCCAGGAACCTGCTAGCGGGTATTATACCTATTGTAATATAGCAGTTCCCAGGTGACATGTGTACAGGTTAGTATGTCGACCTGAGATCGTCATTTGTCTCATGTGAGTTCCCACTGTGCTTTGATTACTACCCTACCACGGCTCAAAGGAGTCATGCAAACAGGTTTTAGTTGGGTACAGTCTCGAGGCACACGGTAGTAGTGATCGGATCGTCGGGGATTCGTCTCTCCCGGAATTGGGGGTTGATGTCACGTTGTGTACGGATGGCCATCACCATAAATCCGTGGCCACGGTGGACGAGAATTTTCGATCCAGGATCGATAGCTTTTCAGGTGGTGATGGGTTTCATACCGACACTAAATATCGCGTTGTTGGGGGGTCTGACTTTATCCACCCCCCTAGACTCGATATGCGATATGTAAGTCCACGTTATCTCTCCCGGTACTTACGGGCTTGCGGAAATGATGAAAAACGATTTTTTAAGAGGTGGTAACATGGACTCAAAATACGGATCTTTGTTAAACAACTATCTAACAAACCTAACAAGAGTTTTACCTACTCGGTTAGGGGGTTATACCTTTCTTGAACTCCTTCGTCTTCAACTCTTTGCGGTGTACGGATCGGCCTCACCTCGTCGTCTCCTTGCGCCGAAGATGGATCCACCTGAAAGCTTCTACCTTTGGCTTCTTCTTCGAACTTGAAGAAACTAGAACACTTGGTTTGGTAAACCTTGTGAACTAGAATGAGTAAAGAAGTGATATGGGTTTTCTTTTATCTCTAAGGCAATGTTTCTTAACTCATGAGAGGGAGTTGCCTTGAGCTAGAGAGAGAGCAAGAGGAAGAGCAAGAGGGAGAGCTCAAGCAAGAGAGAGAAAGCAAAAAAATGAGAGAATGAGCAACTCTTTTGCCATCCAAGCTCTCATAATCCAAAACCATCATAACAAAAATAGTAACCAAGTATTATGTGATGGTTCAAGTCAAAAATGGTTATATCATTTCATGCACTCATTTTGCAAAAAGAAACAAGCAAGCAAAAGTCTTTGCCATGAAATGATAGCCATTATCATGATGATGGTCAACTAGTCCAACCTAGTCAACCGGTCAACAAAGTCAACTAGTCAACAAAGTCAACCCCTCAACAACCATGTCACTATAATACTTAATTAATATTATTGTTAATCATATTTCGTATTCTCATTAGGGTTTAGCAAAAAGTCAATAGTCAACAGTCAACAGTCAACAACCCCAATTAAATCCTCTGCCTCTGTCTCTCTATCAACTGTGCATACACACCCGCATCCGCGTTCCGAGGAACACGAATACAAACAAGATAAAATCAATCCCAAAATGTACACTAGGATCTGGCTTTAACCAAAGCCCACTAGTGTTAACTGTCCGGATACCAAACGTGCACAAGTGTACAGATGTGACCGAACCCTGTCGCAAAACCATACGACCTGTCGCAAAACCATGGGACCTCTACTCTTTTGCCTAAAGGCGAATAGCTTTCTGTGTGGGACTCTAAAGACTCCACACTACGCTGGCAGTGGGTTTAACCACAGACCGCAAGCGGCACTAGCTGTGCGTAACGGTCCCCAGGTAGATGCCGACAAGAAGACGGACGAGGTGAAACCCATCTGAACTCCTACTGAGCCAGAATGTGACAATCTCCGCACAGTCCGGTCTGTTCGTCTGATACATCGCATGGCGGGCCTAGGGGGCGGTAAACGTCAGTCCCCTACTAGAGGTACAAGTCATGTCGGAGTATAGCCCAGAACATCCTGAGATAACACTGGAAACCTACCAGTATATCTCGCTTGCCCTGGCTAGAGACTACTCGTGTAATGGCTTTCCTAAACACAGCACGATGTCAAACCCCAATACCGGGAGAGACGAATCCTGTCTAACCGTCACTGCCTCCAAGTGCTTCGGGACTGCACCCAAAAACTACCTGTTTGCATGACTCCTTTGAGCCGTGGTAGGGTAGTAATCAAAGTACAGTGGGAACACACTCGGGGCGAAGTGACAGTGTCAAGTCAACGGACTAAGCTGTACTCATGTCACCTCGGAACTGATAACTGACGATAGGTATAATACCAACCAACAGTTCCCGACGAGTCCTGTCCAGTGTACTCGTAACCTAACGAGCACCCACATACTATCTCAAGTACGACGTACTGACGGCTGTAGGACAGTTCGTCTACCAAGCTGGGATAAGAAGCACATACGCTAGTCTACTCCGGTGTATCAATGCCCTGTCTCGATAGTCCTGCGACTAGGGACCTGCATAAGGATGTGCTTATAGATTACCCAGCCCCCACGAGTGTGACTGCCATCACAACGCTGGTAATGAAGCAAAGATCCTAAGGGCTCCACTAATGTGTAATGGCGATATGCTAAAAGAAACACATGCACACATTAAAGTAGAAACAAACCAAGTAGCATACTACCATTTTGAGTAAGATTGTCAATACAAGATGAATATCCCAAGCTTCCATTAAGTAATATACAAACTAGTATGATACAGTAATGGCCTCTAGGGCATATACACTAACAATCTCCCACTTGCAATAAGACCATGTACTGGCGTATCGAAGACCTATCATCTCGATCAGCCGCTCGAACTGAGTCTGGTGTAAGGCCTTCGTGAATGGATCAGCAGTGTTATCTTCTGTATTTACTCTCTTCACCTCGATCTCTTGGCGATCAACGATTTCCCTGATCAGGTGGTACCGCCTCAAAATGTGCCAGGACTTCTGATGGGACCTGGGTTCCTTCGCTAAAGCTATAGCTCCGTTGTTGTCACAATACAGCGGTATTGGATCAACACTGGTAGGAACCACCTGAAGCTCCGTGAGGATTTTCTTCATCCAGACATCTTCCTTTGCGGCATCGCAAGCAGCTATGTACTCCGCTTCCATAGTTGAGTCAGCAACGGTTTCCTGCTTGGGGCTTTTCCAGCAAACCGCCCCTCCATTGAGGGTAAAGACATAACCCGACAGGGACTTGGAGTCATCCTTGTCACTCTGGAAGCTGGAGTCAGCAAAGGCCTCGATCTGGAGGTCTTTTCCGCCATACACCAAGAACATCTCCTTAGTCCTTCTCAGGTACTTGAGAATGTTCTTTACTGCTATCCAGTGTTTCTCCCCTTGGTTCCACTGATACCGGCTTACAACGCTCAATGCGTATGCTACATCTGGTCTGGTACACAACATCGCATACATAATAGAGCCTACCGCAGATGCGTAGGGTATTGATGACATGCGAGCCCTTTCCAAATCAGTCTTGGGAGACATCTCTTTGGAGAGGGTGATTCCGTGACAAGCCGGTAGATTATCGTGCTTGGAATCTTCCATACTGAATCGTTTCAGTATGGTGTCGATGTACCTTGACTATGAAAGTCCCAACATCCTTTTAGATCTATCACGATAGATCTGGATTCCCAGAATGTAGTTGGCATCGCCCAGGTCCTTCATGGAGAACCTCTGTGGCAAGAATCCTTTGACTGACTGTAGCATAGGAATATCATTTCCTATTAGTAGAATGTCATCGACGTAAAAGTCGAGGAATACCACATTTCTCCTTACAATCTTACTGTAAATGCATGGTTCATCTGGGTTTTTGACAAAGTCGAATTCTTTGACAGTATCATCAAAGCAGATGTTCCAACTCCGCGATGCCTGCTTGAGTCCATAGATGGACTTGAGCAACTTGCACACTTTACCGCTGCTCCCACTCTGAATGAATCCCTCCGGCTGATCCATATAGACGCACTCTTCCAAATATCTATTTAGGAAAACCGTCTTTACGTCCATCTGCCAGATTTCATAATCGTGGAAGGCAGCAATGGCAAGAAGGATCCGAATGGATTTCAGCATAGCCACTGGAGAAAGGTTTCGTCATAGTCCAAACCAGGTCTTTGACGAAAACCCTTTGCAACAAGTCTAGCCTTATAGGTCTCAACCTGTCCATCTACACCAATCTTCCTTTTGAAAATCCACTTGCATCCTACGGGTTTTACCCCATCTGGAGCAATGTCCAACGTCCATACTTTGTTGGTGTACATGGACTCCATTTCGGTCCGCATTGCATCCAGCCATTTTACCGAGTCACTGCTCTGAATAGCTTGCTGGAAGCTAGTAGGCTCATCATAATCAATAGGGCAATCCTCTCTATCCCCGTCTATGAGAAAACCGTAGTATCTCTTGGGCGGATGAGACTGCCTACTACTCCTGCGGAGCGGCGCAGGAATGTCCAATTCTCCTGAAACATCTGGTTCTTCCATGCTTTCAGTAACAGCTTGTGGTTCTGGAATTTCTTCCAATTCTTTTGCGCTCCCACTTATCTGATTTTCCAAAAATTCAGTTTCCAAGAAGTGGGCATGCGGAGAAACAAAAACTTTTTGTTCCTCTGCGGAATAGAAAAGATACCCCCAGGTGTTCTTTGGGTATCCCACAAACTTACACAGTACTGAGCATGCCTCGAGCTTGTCCGCATGCTGTTTTTTTACAAAAGCTGGACATCCCCATGTCTTAAGATACTTAAGACAGGGTTTCTTCCCACTCCACATCTGATATGGGGTGGTAGGCACAGTCTTGGTTGGAGCCTTATTCAAGAGATATGCAGCTGCTTCTAGTGCATAACCCCAGAAAGATTGCGGTAATTCTGCCTTACTCATCATGGAACGAACCATATCCAATAGGGTTCGATTCCGCCTTTCAGTTACACCGTTGTGTTGTGGTGTGTATGGAGGAGTACGCTGAGAGAGAATTCCATTCTCTTTTAAGTAGTCCAGAAACTCGGCACTCAAGTATTCACCACCTCGATCAGATCTCAGTGCCTTTATACTTTTGCCTGTTTGTTTTTCAACTTCATTCTTGTATTCCCGAAATTTCCCAAAGGCCTCGGATTTGTGCTTCATTAAGAAGACATGTCCATACCTAGAGAAATCATCTGTGAAAGTAATTAAGTATGAATAACCACTTCACGCATGTGTAGACATTAGACCACACACATCACTGTGTATGAGTCCCAAGAGCTCGCTCGCTCTTACTCCGTGTCCAGTGAACGGAGTCTTTGTCATCTTTCCCATGAGACAAGATTCACAAGTGGCATAAGACTGATACTAGAACGGATTCAAGTATCCCTCTTTATGTAACTTAGTTAATCGTGTCTCATTAATGTGACCCAGTCTACAATGCCATAAGAAAGCCTGATTTGTTTCCGGAGACTTTCTTTTAAGTGTGTTCTGGACACTGAAAATCTGAGCTTGATTCAATACGTATATCCCGTTATTTAATGTACCTGACCAAATCAGAACTTGATTTAGGTGGATGTGTACTACATCGCTTACAAAAGTAAATTCATATCCTTCCTTAGAAACTAAGGATACAGATATGATATTACAAGCCGCACCTTGTACATACAAACAATTACGCAAAATCAATATCTGCCCAGTTGTCAGTCCAAGATGATATTCCCCTACGGATTCAGCATCCATGCTCATTCCGTTAGCAAACCTGAGAGTCATATCACCTTTTCTGATAACCCTACGGTTTCTCTGAGCCATTAATGAATTACAGATGTGAGATCCTGATCCGGTATCCAATACCCAGAAAGTAGGGTTGACTGACATACAGTTCTCTATTACAAACACACCCGAAGCCGAAGCCACAACATGCTTCGAATTCTGGCTACTGGCTTTGCTAGCCCTGCATTCCTTCTGCCAATGTCCATTCCCATTACAATAGGAACGTCCCTCTTTTACTACATCCAGTCCCGAAACTTTTGCCCTTCCCTTTCCTTCTTCTTCCCTGGTTTCCTTCAGGGTATAAGCAGAGGGCAGGGACTGTAGAATCAAGTCAGTACTTGACCCATTCTCCAACGTGGTCTCCAGGTCTGTGAGCTCAAAATAGCTGGTCTCTGAAAGGACGTTGCCCCCTACAGATGACCCGACAGCCAACCTCGCTTGAAGCAATTCGTTCGAGGTCTCATATCTTGCTATACGAGATTGCTCTCCATATAAATCTTTGTTATGGAGGAAGATAGAAACTGAGTCCATCTTCTCGTGCTGCCTCTGGTTTGCACCATCAACTGAGGCTAACACGAGGCACTTAGCTTTTGCACAGTCTTTTTCCGATGTCATACGGATGTCAATGTCCGTGACAGGGGAAACTGGTCCTGAGACGGCAAGGGTTTGATTAGTTAAGAGGTGTCCCAGCTTGTCATGGGTAATGGACATCTGGACAGACCTTTGCCAATCATAACAGTCAGGTTCAGTCATTTTATTATCTAGATGTAACCTATGTGCGGTCACTGGGTCGCTGCAATTAAGAGAGAGAAGAAAACACTCAGCATGATGCTCTTGCAAGTTTAGATTGGTTTTTAATTTATCTAAACAGGATGGCTCCCACTGTCTCTCGAATCCCTCCTCAACCCAAAAAGGAAGAATTAGTCAGGATCAATCTCACCGTACAATACTTGCTTAACCGTTCAGCCAGGCTAGTGTCGGTACTTCGAGGGAGGTTTTCCAACGCTATCGCAAAGTTCCTTAATTAAATAACCTCTTTTCCCTGGGGGCGTAGCCCCGCTAACACCTTTCTAGACACCTACTTGGTTTATAGTATTGATCGTTAAGTGAGAAAGTTCCCGAGGAGTAGCATATACTCACAGTAGGATCGGGATCCAAATATCATCGCGTGACAAAACTGAAGGAATCCTACCAGAACCATCACACTCCAAATGGTATGTAGCGCTAGCAAGTTTCAGTTCTTTTGAAACTCCCGATGTGGATTTTTGCCCCATGCTCTTATGACCTTGACGAAGGTCAACCAATCATAAGTCACATGTCAAGTTCTACCGGTCATTGTCCAGGTTAATTTGAACCCACCCGTATATACCCTTGACGAAGGTCAACAAGGTAATACGACTGTCCCAAACCAATGCATCTATCTATGCTACATATGAACACCCAACAGCTACCAATCACTATGCCTTAACGAAGGTCAATAAACATAGCTTGAATACTATTGAATATTCATACGAAACGACGGAGGGTTACGAATGGTTTTGGCGAAACTTTGAACGTAGGGAACTTGATATAATCGAAGGAACCTTGATAGCTTTTAAAGGGAGTGGCTTAAGCTCCGCGTTTTAAAAGTTATTTTTGAAAAGAAACCGAGTTGTTTTTGAAATTGTTCCAACGACTTTTACTTGGTTTATTTTTCTTGCATTAATTTTAATGCGTCCCATCATTTAATCCTACCATTGCAGAAAACAACCAAAATATGACGTACTCTTATACCATCCGCATTCGCCACGGGGCCCCGCCATTACCTGTTCGGTTACTTAACTAACGACAGAGCGGGAGCTGGACTAGCATGGATGCAAAACATAAGCAACGCCTAAATAATATCATATATAGATATATTGCAATGATAGCCATTTCAGATCACAGATGAACACATTGGATATACTAGGAATCCGCAATTCGTACGAGCCTGTAACGAAAAGCGGATTACACGGTCGCGATGAATAGCCAATACCCCACCCTAGACCCCTATGGGTGCGGAAAACTACCCGCCAGATATCCGAAGCGGAGCAACCTCCCTCAACGACGTGAGTAGGCCACTCAGCACTTCGAGATACCCGGTAGTTTGTGCACCCCACTATGGGTCTATCCTAGGAGCAAAAACAGTAAAACGAAATTATACAATGACGGCTACAACCCCGACCCGGTTGTGCGGCCATACAAATAATATTACATCAATTTACACATTACATGAATTGAAAGATAAAAGGAAAAAGTCTCATCTCACAACCCGCGGCTATTCATCCGCGACAATCCAATGAATTCATATACACATACCATCAACATTACAGATCACAGATATGTATAAACCCCACTAATCGACATATAGCGATTAGCGGACGTTCAATACATATAACACAGCACAGATATAACCCGTTAGCTTTAAGTCTTTACAAGTTCGATCAAAATACGGATTTTTAGACCCCAAAAACAAATTTTGCTTTCTGGAAAATCTGGGCATAAAAATCATATTGTAAAAATCCCAAAACAACCCCAGAACCACACTGCAAGGAAAATCGTCCACGGCCGAGTCAACTCGGCCGCGGATTCGCGGCGGGAGCAAACTCCCGCCGCGGTTCCGCGGCGCGTTGATCGGCTCTCTGGACCATTTACCTATAGTGTGCTATAAAAACCCTGAGTCGAATTTTAAGGCAAGATTTATTATTTTTGGAACAGAGGAGAAATTCGACAGAAAGTTGATTTTACGGGTTCGTTTCGCGACTTTTTCTCCAATCGAATTTCTAGTTACTTTACTAACATGCTAGATAGTGTTTAACTTGGCTCTGATACCACTGTAAGTTCACGTTACCACTCCCGGTACTTACGGACTTGCAGAAATGATGAAAAACGATTTTTCAAGAGGTGGTAACATGGACTCAAAATACGGATCTTTGATAAACAACTATCTAACAAACCTAACAAGAGTTTTACCAACTCGGTTAGGGTGTTATACCTTTCTTGAACTCCTTCATCTTCAACTCTTTGCGATGTACGGATCGGCCTCACCTCGTCGTCTCCTTACGCCGAAGATGGATCCACCTGAAAGCTTCTACCTTTGCCTTCTTCTTCGAACTTGAAGAAACTAGAACACTTGGTTTGCTAATCCTTGTGAACTAGGATGAGTAGAGAAGTGATATGGGTTTTCTTTTATCTCTAAGGCAATGTTTCTCAACTCATGAGAGGGAGTTGCCTTGAGCTAGAGAGAGAGCAAGAGGAAGAGCAAGAGGGGGAGCTCATGCAAGAGAGAGAAAGCAAAAAAATGAGAGAATGAGCAACTCTTTTGCCATCCAAGCTCTCATAATCCAAAACCATCATAACAAAAATAGTAATCAAGTATTATGTGATGGTTTAAGTCAAAAATTGCTATATCATTTCATGCACTCATTTTGCAAAAAGAAACAAGCAAGCAAAAGTCTTTGCCATGAAATGATAGCCATTGTCATGATGATGGTCAACTAGTCCAACCTAGTCAACCGGTCAACAAAGTCAACAAGTTAACAAAGTCAACCCCTCAACAACCATGTCACTATAATACTTAATTAATATTATTGATAATCATATTTCTTATTCTCATTAGGGTTTAGCAAAAAGTCAATAGTCAACAGTCAAACGTCAACAGTCAACAACCCCAATGAGAATCCTCTGCCTCTGTCTCCCTGTCAACTGTGCATACACACCCGCATCCGCGTTCCGAGGAACACGAATACAAACGAGATAAAATCAATCCCAAAATGTACACTAGGATCTGGCTTAAACCAAAGCCCGCTAGTGTTAACTGTCCGGATACCAAACGTGCACAAGTGCACGGATGTGACCGAACCCTGTCGCAAAACCATGCGACCTCTACTCTTTTGCCTAAAGGCGAATAGCTTTCTGTGTGGGACTCTAAAGACTCGACACTACGCTGGCAGTTGGTTTAACCACAGACCGCAAGCGGCACTAGCTGTGCGTAATGGTCCCAGGTAGATGCCGACAAGAAGACGGACGAGGTGAAACCCATCTGAACTCCTACTGAGCCTGAATGTGACAATCTCCGCACAGTCCGGTCTGTTCGTCTGATACATTGCATGGCGGGCCTAGGGGGCGGTAAACGTCAGTCCCCTATTAGCGGTACAAATCGTGTCGGAGTGTAGCCCAGAACACCCTGAGATAACACTGGAAACCTACCAGTATATCTTGGTTGCCCTGGCAAGGGACTACTCATGTAATGGCTCTCCTAGGCACAGCGCGATGTCAACCCCCAATACCGGGAGAGACGAATCCTGTCTAACCGTCACTGCCTCCAAGTGCTTCGGGACTGCACCCAAAAACTACCTGTTTGCACGACTCCTTTGAGCCGTGGTAGGGTAGTAATAATAGTACAGTGGGAACACACTCGAGGCGAAATGACAGTGTCAAGTCAACGAACTAAGCTGTACTCATATCACCTGGGAACTGATAACTGACGATAGGTATAATACCAACCAACAGTTCCCGACGAGTCCTGTCCAGTTTACTCGTAACCTAACGAGCACCCGCATACTATCTCAAGTACGACGTACTGACGGCTGTGGGACAGACCGTCTCCTAATCTGGGATATGAAGCGCATACGCTAGTCTACTCCGGAGTATCGATGCCCTGTCTCGATAGTCCTGCGACTAGGGACCTGCATAAGGATGTGCTTATAGATTACCCAGCTCCCACGAGTGTGACTGCCATCACAACGCTGGTAATCAAGCAAAGATCCTAAGGGCTCCACTAATGTGTAAAGGCGAAATGCTAAAAGAAACACATGCACACATTAAAGTAGAAACAAACCAAGTAGCATACTACCATTTTGAACAAGATTGTCAATACAAGGTGAATATCCCAAGCTTCCATTAAGTAATATACATACTAGTATGATACAGTAATGGCCTCTAGCGCATATACACTAACACGATACTATTAGACGAGCAGACCGGACTGTACGGATATTGTCAATGTCAGGCTCAGTAGGGGTTCAGGATGAGTTTGCTCATTGGCCTCCCTTTTGCTCAATACCTGGGTAGCCGTTACGTACAGCTGGTGCCACTGACGTACTTGTGGTTAAACCCACTGCCAGCGTATTGATGAGTCTTAAGAGTTCCACACAGAGGGTTTTCACGGTTCACGCGATATGGTGTACATGACGTATATTGGTACATACAGGTGTCCGATTAAATATGTGCATGCTGCTCAGACTTTAATCGGACGGTTTATAATACTAGCGGCTTAGGATTAAGCCGGATTATTAAATCGGGTTTTTGATTTAATAATTTATATATGTATTTGTATATACGTATTCTAGTATTATTGTTCACTATTCGTTTTCTCTCTTGGCTATTCGTATTTTTGTATGAATACGCGTATATGTATTTCGATACATGTACCGGGAAGTATTCCGTATTTTCTACGGAATAGCTTCTAGAAGGTGCCACCTCATTTGTATGATTTTCCATTTTGGAAAATTCATTTGACTTACAAATGAGGTGGAGGTGTGAGGTGGCATGTGCATAGTATTGAGTATGGTTTTGAGCATGGTTCAAAGTATGGTGTGAATTGTTTATTGGATAATTGGTTAGATTTTTTTAGTAGGAATGAGAGAGGGGGGCCGGCCACTTTTGTGGTGATGATTGATTTCATTTTGTGGATTATTACACTAGCTCTCTCTCACTCTCTCATTTTTTCAAACTAAAAATACTTAGCCAATTTTCTTAGCTCATGCCCTTGATCATCACCTCATTCATCTTCTATACTTGCTAAGTTGGGCAAAATATGTTGAGAGAAAATTATAGTGACACACAACTACACCTCGACTCTCCATCGCTAGCAACTATGGAGCGTCGGTTGCCTCGTTTGTTGAGGCTGGAGCTTGCACCGTTTCCCTCAGGAGGATCATCGAAGATGGTGGAAGACCGGTAACCAAACATCATCAAAGGATCACTAGGAGCTTGGAATGAAGGCCAAAGAACATGGATCAACTCGGTATAATCATTCTAACCTCTTTTATTGCTTGGTAGTTTAGGGTTTAAGGTCGATCCGGAAATAGGGTAATGGTAGCGCCAGTTTAGAAATTTTTGTTCCGCATTTTGGCCGCGTTTTGATGGCCGTGGCGCTTCCGTAATCCAACATGGTATCAGAGACACCCTTTAAACCCTTAGCTAGCTAGTTTAGACAATGTTAAAGTGTCGAAATCGAAACGAACCCGAAACAGTGCACTGCAGTTTTCACTTTCTGTTGAAATTTCAAAGTCTTCAAAAATTTTTCCAAACAAGTGCAGAAGACTACTGACCTGACCAGAAGACCATACCCTAAAAATGAGACCACCTCGCCGGAATAGGGCTGAGCACATATGAGGAAAAACCGGGGAGGCCGGCCCGAATTGGGTATTTGTAGTTGGTTTTTTTGGGTGTGGTTTGGTCTCTGGAAACTTGGTGCAGCTGTATTGTTTATTTTTCCCATTTTTGATATTTTGTCAACAGTTGTTCGGGGGCTATTCGGGGTGTTTCGGAGTCGTTGTTTTAACACTGTTTAAATGTTTATATCAGTACATGCATTATTATCTGCGACCGTGAATGTCACTTGATCAGTACAACTCATATAATTGCTATATGTCTTTTAGACGGGTTTGCGAACGTGACATTCACGTTGATGTTCTGTGTTGTGCTGTGATGTTGGTTGGATCGTCGTGGTGGATAACTATGGTGCAATGTTAGTGCAGTTTAATTTCATTTGTACATTTGATATTGCGGGGCGAGCGTCCGACATGTGGACTGCCGTCACTGCCAGTTTGTATATTATTCTTTTGGGGCACGACCGGGTTGAGGTCGATGTCACCTTTGTATATTATTTTCTTTTCTCTACTAGGATTACCCCGAGGTGGAGTGCACGAATAGCCGGGTTCTAGAGGGCAACTTGTCCGCATCACATGACGTTGAGACGGAGGGGACCTTACTCTTGAATTAGCGGGCTATTCGCCGCACTTATAGAGGGTATAGGTTGACCCCGGCGGGGTGCTCAAGTTACAGGATTCCGTGAAGTGCTGGGTGGCCGATTCACATTGTTGAAGGGGCTACCTCACTTCTGGTTTTGGCAGGTAACTTTCCGCGCTCGTAGGGGTCTAGGTTTTCATTGAACAGGCTATCCACACGACAGGGAACGTCGGGTCTCACTTGCGGCTCAAGTGAAACCCGAGGCTCCAGATTATCGACCATTCTGTGATGTTTCTGTAATGATGCTTTATATCATGCCTGAGATGATTGTTATATATATGTATATATATACTAGTAGATATTGTATATGTTTTTCACCCACGCTAGTCCAGTCCCCGCTCTTTCATTAGTTAAATAACCTAACGGGTGATGACGGAACCCAGTGGCGAATGCGGATGGCATATACGTACATTTTATTTTCGTTCTTTTCTGGTGTGATTAATTGATGGGACTGCATAGATTCTTTTCAATGCAAGGATAAAACAAACCTATATATGATGTTGTTGGAACCGAAATTTTAAAAACTGACATTACAGACGTTCTCTTTTGCTTTGCACAGTGGTATTCAGTTTGGAATATCTGCACCTCATTCGACGAGGCAAGGGCCGAGATTCTTTCATCGGGAGTGACCCCTTGAGTAAAACTTTGCGTCAACGAAATAACTTCACTATAGTCGATTACTTTTGTTTTGCATCGTGGTATTCAGTTTGGGATATCCTGCACCCTATTCGACGGGGAAAGAGCAGAGATCCCTTCACCGGGAGTGATTTCTTTAGCAAAATTTTTCGCCACTATATATTTATAAAACCACTTAGATTCCTTCAACGATATCAAGTTCATTACGTTAATGGTTTTTCTCCAAAAATTAGCCGTAGCCCTCCGTCATTTCAGATAAGTAATGCATAGTATTCGTGCGGTGTTTGTTGGCCAAAGTCAAGGCATCGTGTGCGGTAGCTATGAGTTGCTTGTCCGTTGCATGGATATGAATTGGTTTAGGACAGTCATACCACTTTGATGGCCAAAGTCAAGGGTGTGTGCGGGTGGGTCTAAATCAATCAGGACAATGACGGGTAGAACTTGACTTGTAGATTATGATTTGTTGGCCAAAGTCAAGGTCATAAAACGCTTGGGGTAAAAATCATATCGGGAGTTTCAAACATACAAGAAACTTGCCAGGCTTGCGCATACCTTCTGGAGTGTGGTAACTTGAGTAACTTCTATCAAGTTATCATATGATGATTGTTGGATCCCGATTCCCACTGATAAGTAGGATTACTCCTCGGGTGATTCTGACTAATTCTCCTTTTGGGTTTGGATGGGAATTCGAGGAAACAGTGGGAGCCATCCTGATTAGATAAAATGATTAACCATTCTGATCTAGGTTAGAGTGCATGCTGAGTGTTTCTTCTCTCTCTCACTCTGGCTGCGACTATGACCCGACCTTTGACTAAAACTCATGAAACCAAGTTGACCGAACCATCTTAAAATACTTTGGCTTTTAGAATGTCATGGTGTCGCATACATCATTGCCACTTCTATATCACCTTTGCATTTCTCCAGAACACCCCGTATCACTACGAACATCCACTTCTATTGGATAAATCCATCGTATAGTTACATACGAACTCGAAGGGACTTTTTCGAGGATGGATTCTGGTTCAGAAGAGATTGAATAGGATTATTTGGTTGTTTTTCCCTTTACCTTCTCTCAGGTTGTGAGGTCTCCTAGGATTAGGAGAGGGTACACCTATTGAGCTTATTGGATATTCTTCTTCCAAACCATATGCAGGTGCCGAACGGTAGGGAAGGAAGAAAACCAATTAAGCTTAAGTGTGGTGTATAAAAGGTAATAAGTAAAGACATATAAAGGGATTAGAATAATGGCAAAGGAAATTGCGACCACCATCATTCACGACAAAAACCGTGTATACCCCTGCCACTCCTACATCACCTTTGCTTTGCTCCAGAACACCTCATATCACTACGAACATCCACTCCCATTGGATAAATCCATCGTATAGTTACATACGAACTCGATGGAACTTTTTCGAGGATGGATTCTGGTTCTGGAGAGATTGGATAGGATTATTCAGATGTCTTTTCTCTTTACCTTCTCTCAGGTTGTGAGGGCTCCTAAGATTAGGAGAGTACACCAATTACGCTTATTGGATAGTCTTCTTCCATACCTTAGGCTGGTGCCGAAAGGTAGGGAAGGAAGAAAACCAATTAGACTAAAAGAGGTGTACATAAGGTAATAAGTAAAGAAATAATATAGGGACTGGAGTGAGGGCACGTATGTATATGGTTATTATCATGATTCAGGATAATGGAATAGGCGTTACTAGAAATACCAGTTAACCCTTTTGAAACATTTTCATATTTCAGTTTTACTGTGCGATGTTAATTGAAAACTGTTTTCCTAATAAGAATCTAACTCCAGGGTATGTATTTACCAGATCAGTTTCTCACATCTGTATGTTATTACAGATGGTGAGTGGGAGTAAGATATTGGGAATTGGGTGATTAGATCCTCTTTATTTCGGAATTCGTTGTAATTGGTGATATTTGAGGAAATCATCTGGATTTTGCCAGATGGCAAATATTTGGTTTTGAATATCCGTTGTTATGCACCAATTTCAAACTGATATATCTGTACATTTATTTTATAAAGTGACATATAAATTTTTGATATTATGTCTGTGACATTTACCAATATCAGTTGGTGTTTAGGTATGGTGCATTCAACAGCGGTGTAACTTTTCTTAACCATAGTACAGTTTTTCAACCTACGACGCACAGGGTTTGAGTTATTGAACTCAGGGGACTTATACAAAGTATTGTATGTTGTCCAGTGTCCATTAGGACAATTGGGTTGGTACTCGCACTGTATTCTGTTTACTCATAACTTCTCTGATTCTAGACATGTATTTCGTTGAAGTGCAGGGTTCAGATTTTGAGAAGTTATAGGTATAAGAATAAAATAGAGAACAATTTGTTGGAAGTATCAGGATTCTTCGAGAAAGTCGAAGATGTAGAAACTTTTGTTTTGTATTCTGTTAAGAGTAATGGTTTTGAGTACTTGTTTCTCTTTCAGGTTACTCATATATGGATGCACTCCTAGATGAGTAATGCTGATTAACCTCATTCCATGTGGTTGATATGCACTGGAGACAGCTGCATGATTTTGAATCTGATTCCAATTAAATTAGTGCTTTTGTTTCTATATTAGATTTATATAGAATCAATTTATATCTTGACGATGTTAAGGTATAGAGAGTTGTCCGGCTGATACTTATAACCATAATCCGGATAAACTTGAGGCACATTTCAGTAATGGCTATTCATGGGTTATCACGGGCTTTGATGAGGGATAATTTTCTACCATCAGGAAGATCAATATTTATATTGTTCTTGACTCGCCACAGTTTCAGTAAAATGGACTTTTTCAAAAAACACAAGTGGGAGTATGGTAGAACTGGAAGTTATTCCTGAACCATAAATTATTACTGGAAATTTAATAGAACCTAAGGATTTAATTGGATTTGATGTTCCATTAGCCACTCCACAGATTTGGTGGGTAACCTCAGGCACCCGAGAGGTACTTCGGTCTTCTCAGAGACGGTTATAGGGAGGTTCTTGTCTACCCAGACATGCCATTGCTGTTGTTCTAGACTATAAGACCCGGCAGGAGGATGAGTATAGCATCGTTGTAAACTAGTTTTGGAAGTGCACGTATATATGACTCTGCCAGAGTATTGTTGTAGTCAGTAGGAGCAGCGGAAGCATAGAGGAAAAGTTGCTTATGTCTATTTATAGACTAAAGCAGGTATAGCGGAAATAAATCATCTATTTTTGATGTGACAGTCATAGGTCTTGACCTCATCAGAATAGGAGATTGATCTGGTAAGAAGGTAGTAGGGTGTGATGTCCTGGTATTTGGAATGACATAGACTTTATAGGAAGAGATATTCCTATACTACGATTGGTTATACTGTGCTTGTCACAAAATTGTTTCTCCACATAAGATATAGATATAATATCAGGGTTTCTGGTTACTAGATCTATGGTTTCAGATCTAGATTCGGGAAGTATCCCAATTTGGGTACTTTGACATTATTCTAAAGATATTTAGAATGGTTCAATCCTGGCATGGTGGTGTACCTGCAGGCGATGGAGTCACCTTCTCTGAAGGTGTCTTACAGACTAAAGGGGAGAGGGGTCTGCATGATTAGCATATAACTTACTTAGACAATTGAGTTAATCATGAAATGTCAAGTACCACACCATATGTTATTTTTGCACTAGCTGCAATAAACATATATTAATCCAATCCTGGAGAAACAGATGGAAGCAGTTATTGAACATAAATGAATGTTCTTAGGATATGGTAATGGCAGCCTCCTTAAGGAGACGGTTATCATTTGAGGCTTCCAAGGTGACCTGGATGACAGAGTGACTGTCAGAGCTATAGTTTTTCCCTCTTCTGACGGACGGTATGTTGGACAGGTGGTCCAGGCGGATACTGAGGAAAGACATGACGTAGGATATACTGATAAAATTCAGTGGACGATACAGTCTAGGAAGTTTGTTGGAATTGGAGTCCTTTTGTGAACTGGGTCCCATCAGATATCCAAACAAATTCTAAGATAGGTATTGCTCATTTCGGGAGATAGGTTTCTCCGTGAAGTTGAGATATAGAGAGATACAGAAAGAAACATTGGAGCAGATCCACTCACTGAGGCAATTTCTCAAACGCAATCATTTTCGCAAATGGGCTTTGCGAAACTGATCGGTAAAGAAGTTGGGTGTTCGGTATTACACGGGCTGTGAGTATGCGACATCACAATAATTGGCCTTAAGTGCAAGTGGGAGATTGTTGGCTATAGTTCCCTCAAGGAAATTATCATAGTCGCGGACTTGTGATTATGATGATTGAGTGAGGACCTATACCGATAGAACAGTCTTACAACAAGCATTGCCATTTTCTTGGCTAGCTTTTTCTTGTTCTCACAACTATTCACTCATGGCTTCTTCTTCAACCTCCGCTCTATCCCTCTCATGTGTTGAGAATCCTAGAGTGTATTGAGACAAAGTAATCACATACTATCTCTACTTCACCTTGGACATGTCGGCTAGCAAACTTTATGTCTGAGTTGCTTCGGTTTGAAGCCGAAGCCCATATAAAGAATCCTCAACGTGGAACCACTTCGACGAACGAGATCGGAGAGCGATTTTGTTCAGGGGCAGCCGCATGGAGCTTGGCAAAGAGATTGAAGACCGAAGGAAACGGATCAATCGGTATAATCGCTGATCTCTCTTTTTATATTGCTATTTAACGGTTAATGGTTCGATCCGGGTGATTGGTTGTGGTAGCGCCATGTTTCAAAAGTTTTTGTTCCACATTTGGCCTCGGATTGACGGACGGGGCACTGCTGTAGCCCAACAGAACTAACTGGATAGTATAACTATCCTAGTTATAAGGCTGCGGGGGTGCTATACACCATCCACCCGACTTCCCCGTAGATATAAATCTACTCACCAACTTGTCGAACTCGTCGAAATCCACAATCGCTTTTCCTCGTCTCAACGCCTTCAACGTCTCCGCTAATACTCATTCAAATGTAAGAACACGCTCTTCAATAAAATTATCCTACTGGCAAAATGTAGCGAGAAAAATACAATGCTTTGATGCATATTGTTTGAAAATGTTAGCTCAGAAAACAGCAGTTTTTAGGCTCGCTTTGAAAAATCACAAGAAATCGTAAACACAACGTTTTGAGTGAAACTAAAATTATACAAATTTTTAAAGGAGTTAACTTTGATACCCTAAAATATATTTTACAATTTGTATGTATAAAACAATGAATAAAATGCAAAATTAAAACAAGTTTCTGGATAATCTGCAGAAACCAGAAAACAACATTCACTAAAAAATTTGATATCTCTAGATTTTGTAAATAGAAAAAGAAAAATGAATATTTTAGAGATATCTACACAAAATAATCTACAACATAAAATTTTAAGATTCTCCAAATTGTTAACAGAAAAATTAAGAAAATTTTTGCAACTTGAGTCCAAAACATCCACTAGAAATGAAATTTCGAGTTTGGAAACCCTTTCTTTAAAAATTCGTGTAAAATTTATTTTACAGTAAAACTTAACCAAAATCTTTTGGCTTAATGATATGGCAATTATTTACAACTTTTTAGTTTTAACCATTAGATAATTATCAATAGTAAGTCATCAAAAAAATTCAAAACCCTTAACATGTCACTAATATTCAGCCAGCAAGTAAAACTCACTATCACTTCAAAATTTAAAAGCAAGGTTATATTTACCTGTACGGAATGAGTGCAAATAAATTCCAACTCAAGGATTGTATGATGGAGGCTCTTTGGGGTTGTAGTGGATTCTAGATTGACGGTGTGAACAAAATTGATGAAGGGATTAAGGATTTTCTTCATTACAATTAAAGAACACTTAGAATATTTTTGTTGGAGTTGGAGAACTAGTTGTGTTCGGTTTGAGAAAGCCTAAGAAATAACTAAGTGTATGTGTTGTGTTGTGTAGAGAGAGCATGAGGTGGAGGGTTGTGAGGTGGAGATGTCATGGTGGAAGGAGGATGTGTCAAATATGATGGAGGAGGTGCAGGGATGTGAGCATGGTGAAGGTGTGTTGAGGGTGAGGTTTTAAGCTAACTAATATATACCAACCATGATTAAAAGAATGCAATAATTAAAGAAAAACTATTTTTCCCTTAATTAAACCTTTCAAGTCAAAAAAATCTAAATCTATGTTTTTAAAAGAAACAGAATACTTTTTATAACACTTAAATGAATTAAAATACTTATCATAATACTTTAAATATCATTATCTAAATGTAAAATATCATATTATATTCAAATAATTAAAATATCATTTTCATGATATCACTCACTTTTCTTTATATTTACCAAAATAATTACATTTTTACGGATATAATTCCGATACCCAATTTCATAAGCGATATCAATTTTTTTAAACTCTTTATATTCATATTTAGAAATATTTATAATTTCCAAAATGTTACAACTCCATCTACCACATGTATATTTGACTTAGAGACGAGACTGAGAGAGTTGTATTATATTTGACACTGGTGTCGTGCTCGTGTGAGCCGACTTTTATGTTATACTTTGGATATTGTTTTCTTTCTTATTTCCTTATTTCTTCGCATGTGGCGTCGTATATCTTGTTTTGTGATTGTGTTCCGCCGGATAGCATTGAGATTGCTTCCAAGTGGGGATGCTATTATATATCATACTTATGTATTGGTTTGGATCAGTTTTACAAAGGAAATGCTGCCGAAATTTTAGCAACAACTCGAGATTTAAAACGGTTTTGATATAACTCTTCTACTTCAAAAATTAACTTTTTACACAAAGATTTTACCACTCTAATTTATTTCACGGTTTAGATTCTGGGTTTCGGCTTACTTGAATTACGTTACGCCTTTAGACGTTGTGTGGTTTTAGTGCCGGTCACGTTCCACATTTGGGTCATGACAAGTGGGGTCCTATAGACGTCTTGTGATCCAAGTGCCAGTCATGTGCTATTTCCGGGTCGTGACAAACACATATCTGGAGCACCGTTTATATACATCTTCACCTCATAGTTAACCTTAGAGTCATAACTAACCTTAAACCAGACATAGAAAATGAGAATCATTTGCGGTGATCTCTAGATTAACTTTCACAAAAAAGGAAAAAAGAAGAAGAACTTTGGGAAATGATTTTTAAATCGATAATTTCTATATGGGATTAGTTTAGAGTATATTTGATAAGGAAGAAACAAACTTAAAGATAAAAAAGATTGTTTTTATAAGGTGATTATAATTGGACGGAATATTCTTTTAACCTACTATCAGTTTTAACGAACACGTCTTGATTTGAAAACCTTTTTTTTGAATTAAAATACTGAATAAAAATATTGAGCATGTAGAGATTGTCTCGCCTTACTTTCCAAAATACGGAATATGAGGGTGACTAGCACAGACATGCTCCTACGGTCAATAATCTTGTCGTGGTCACACTTCGGTTTCTAACAGTACATGGTAAGTAGTAAATAAAGCACAGGTAATGAGAATCATAATAACTAAATATATCACATCTAAATGAATCAGAGTGTAACAGATAAAAATCTATATCATCAAGGATACAACTAACAAGATAGAGTCGAAAGCAAAGATAGTGTTGATATCGCCGATCTCGATGTCCGCAATATGCTTAAAGTAGGGTAGATCCTGATTTGGGCTAAGTACACTTCTCACTCTGAGCATGCATACTCAGGTCTTCAGGGAGACACAACACACACACAGACACACACACACACAGACATATATATACATTATGTGCATTAATGATAAACATGAAGTAGGATGCATAGGGTAATAACATGAGCATGAAATAATAGGCACATGCATGAAATAATAAGCACAGGTAAGCAGTAGCATGTGTATTAGTCCAGTAATTAATGCAATGTGTATGTCACTAAACCTATCAGTTTCTATGTCTCAATGTTCATGTCACTAAACCTATCGTAAGTTCAAGCATGAGCGTCAACCACCGCAGAAGTATTCTCAGACCCCAAGGCACTAAACCTATCTTGGGGCTTGAAAACAAGGGTCTGAATCACGATCAGTAATAACCGTTCAAGCTCGGTACTACAACAACACTCGATCATGAAATATACCGATAATGGGACTCCTGAGATTCTGATGATCGAACTCATACTCAAACTATCCCAACATCCCGCGGTCTACATCAAAGTCCGACCATGAATCTAAATACTAGTCGCTCCATGACATGTCTACACGAGAATTAGAGACAGGGTCTCCATTAAGCATATCTCGACTAGTATATGAGACAAGTGGACGGTCCTCGATATCTTACATATGACACCTAATATAAGTGCTTCCATACCAGTCTCATTCCAGTTATAGTTACACTTAAAAAATTTCAACAGATATTGACAATGTAATAACTATATGGTTCCGCTGATTGTGTCCAAGTACAGGTCACTTCAACTATTCAATCATAGTTTTAGACTAACGTACTTACCACAATCCAATAACCAACACTTATCACTAAGTAATGAAAAAACAGTCACTAGGATATCAATGCAAATGATCACTAATCACTGAGGGTATTACAGTCATGAAATATGATAGAAATGCAGTAAATATACTGGAAGCTTGTATTGTATAGGATGTTAAGGATATGTATGTATAGGACAATCTTGCTCAGTTATAAGGTATACTATTTGAGTTATCATTATCTGAACATGTGTAAATGTTTTTCTTACTGCTTTGTGTTACTTATATATGTTGATAAAGACTCGTTACAGTAGTATACTATTTTGGTTTGACTTTATCTTAACATGTGCATATGTTATACTCGATATCACATATGGCGGATACATGTTGATAAAGCCCATAAGATTTTGCTTGACTACCTGTGTTATGATGGCGATTATAGTTTTGTGAGCTGGATAGTCCATAAGCACATCCTTAAAGGTCCCAAGTGGCAGGAGTATCGAGATCGGGTATCGATAGTCCAGAGTAGACTTGTGTATACGTTTCTAGACCCCGACGAGGAGCAGTGGTTGGTCCCACAGCCATTGGTGTGAACACCTAAGATTGTATACAGGTGCTCACTAGGGGTGAGCACACTGGATGGACTTGCCGAGAACCTCTAGATGCTATTATACCTATCGTCAAATAGCGGTTCTCAAGTGACATGAGTACATGTTTTTCTTTAAACCTGAGATCATTATTTGTCTCGTGTGAGTTCCCACTGTGCTTTGATTACTAACCCATCACAACTCTACTGGGTCATGCAAACAGGTTTTGGTTGGGTACAACCCCAAGCCACAAGGAGGCAGTGAGTGATTGTCAGAGATTTGATTCTCCCGGTATTGGGAGTCGATATCACACTGTGTTTGGTTGGCCAGAAGCATAAGACCTTGGCCAAGGCAGTTGAGATTTACTGATACTTAGAACAGTCGTTTCTCGGATGGTCCTGAGCCACATCGACATGATTTATTGGGTTAGTAGGGATCTCACATTTACCATCCTCTAGACTGGGTATGTGATACTCTTAAACGAAAAGACCGGACTGTACGGAGTTTGTCATGGATAGGCTCAGCAGGGGTTCGGATAAGCTTGATCATCGGCCTTCCTTTCGATAGGTAGCTGGGTAGCCGTTATTTGCCTCGAGTTTATCCGGATTCTGGTTTTAAGCATCAGTCGAACAACTCCCTATACCTTAACATCGTTAGGATATAAATTGATTCTATATATATCTAATATAGAAACAAAAACACTAATTTAATTGGAACCAGATTCAAAATCATGCAGCTGTCTCCAGTGCATATGAACCAAATGGAATGAGGCATATCAGCATTACGCATCAAGGAGTGCATCCATATATGAGTAACCTGAAAGAGAAGCAAGTTCTCAAACACCATTACTATCAACGGAATACCAAACACAAGTATCTACTTCTTCGACCACGTCAAAGAATCATGATACTTCCAATAAATGGTTCTCTACTTTATTCTTATACCTATAACTTCTCAATATCTGGACCTTGCATTTCAATGAAATACTTGTCTAGAACTGGAGAAGTCATGAGTTAACAGAATATAGTACGAGTACCAACCTTTTTGTCCTAATGGACACCGGATAACATAAAATACTTTGTATAAGTCCACAGAGTTTAATAACTCAAACCATGTGTGTCGTAGGTTGAAAACTGTATTATGGTTAAGAAGAATTACACCGCTGTTGAATGCACCTTACCTAATCACCAACTGATATAGGTAAATGTCATAGACATAATTTCAAAAAGTTATAACTCACTTTATAAAATAAATGTACAGATATATCAGTTTTAAATTGGTGCATAACAACGGATATTCAATACAAAATATTTGCCATCCGGCAAAAACCAGATGATTTTCTCAAATATCACCAATTACAACGAATTCCGATATAATGAGGATCTAATCACCCAATTCCCAATATCTTACTCCTGTTAGTTATGTATATGCCCTAGAGGCCATTGTTGTACATGTAATGTATATTATAATGGATGCTTGGATATATACAGAGAGGACTTTCTTGCTCGATATGATAGTATGCTATATGGTTTCACTTTATCTTAACGTGTTAACAAATACTGTTTTGTGATCACATTTTGATAAAGCCCTTAGGATATGTACTCTACTACTAGGACTATGATGAGATCATACTAGTGGGGCCAGGGTAGTCAACGAGTACATCCTATAACTGTTCCTAGTCGAGGGTGTATCAAGACAGGGCATCGATACTCCAGAGTAGACTAGCGTACACGCATCTTGACCCATATGATGGGTGATGGATGATCCCATATCCATTGGTGTTGGATATCAAAGTTGGTGTACGGGTGCTCAGTGGAGACTGGGTACACTGAACGGTGTCGCCGAGAACTCTTGGATGGTATTATACCTATCGTTAGATAGTAGTTCTCCGGTGACACTGGTACAGGTTAGTCTGTAGACCCGAGATCGTCAAAGAGTCTTGTGTGATTCCCACTGTGCTTTGATTTCCACCTTACCATGTAAAAGAGGGCGTGCAAAACGGTGGCTTTTAGGTACAGTCCCGAAACACATGGAGGCAATGAGCGATAGGAGGGGTTTCGTCTCTCCCAGTATAGAGAGTTGATGTTGTGTTGTTTTCGATTGGCTATAACTGGAAGTCCCTGGCCAGGGCTGTTATGGAGATTTACTGTTAAGTGTTATCAGTAATTTCTCTACCCGTTATGAGCCTTACATCGGCACGACTTATCGGTTACTGGGGTCTGACGTTTACCACCCCTAGACTAGATATGCAACATATCAGACGAAGAGACCGAACAGTACGGTATTGTTACCGATTGGATTCACAGGAGAATGTACAAGCTTGATTGTTGATCTTCTGATCGCTCAATACTTGGGTGGCTGTTACGTTTAGCTGACATCTTGCATCTTGTGGGTGTTTGATTTGATCATCGCCTACTGCCGGCGTATTGACGATTCTTTAGAGTCCTACACAGAGGTTTCCTGGCTCAGGCAAAACGGAGTAAGAGCAAATATGTGATATGTGCGGGACCGAGAATAATACGAAATGAGATACCATATTATATTCTCGCGATATGAGATATCGGCCGGTTATATATGATATAGCCGGGTCATCGGATCAAGTGTTGATTCGATGAATTGGTACATGTTATATTAGTCGGTTATATGCAATAAAGCCGGATTGTCGGATCAAGAGTTGATTCGATAATTTAATGTATAATTATATATGTGATATATTACATTACGTTAACTAATATAAGCTCGCTTTATTGATTCATTCTCTCAATGGATAATAGATTGATGTATATGCGATATATGTTAATTGTATTATTTTTCTTTTGTTACAAAATATATTGTATATGTGTTATATAATATTATAACAAGTTAGGGTTACAAATGCAACATGGTTGTTAAGTTTAAACAAAGTTAGGTTTTGGATTTGGGTTAGCTTTTTCATGAAGCTTCATGAAGCTTTCCTTTTTGTTTTCTAGCTTGATATTTTGTGTAGATATTTGTTAATCCAACCCAAACCCTTAACTCTAGTTTATTCTCTGCATGAGTTAATGCCTTCATTTATTAATTCATGATTGTCATTTGTTACCACAACAATATAATTATTATTCGTCACAAAAGCTTTCTTCTTCTTCGTCCTTGAAAAAGCTTTCTAGCTTTTTGTGTTTTGATGATTTAAAGTGAGAAATTGAAAGCAAAAGAGAGGAAAATTCCTACATCATCATTCTCATCTATTCTAGCCACTTAGATTAGGGTGTTCCCTTCACTAATACTTGATTAGAGAAGTGAGAGCTTGAGTTTGAGATTCATCAAGGTAGATCATCTTCGAAAAAGAAGACTTCTAGCATGCAAGGATCATTCGACTTGTAGAGCCTCTCTAGAGTCCGGAAGTTCATGGATCGCGGTGAAGCAACTACTACTCGGAGCTCATGAAGCGAAGGAACGGACTACAAGGGTTGTAATCCCTCTCTCTTAGATATAAAGTTGTTTACATGCATGTTAACCCTAATTCTCTAGTTAAGATCTTGGTTAGGGTTTGTTTAGCACCCCAAAAATTTTAATGTAGCACGATTGATGCTTGACAAAACCATCACAAGGTGCTATGCTAACCCAACAGTGGTATCAGAGCCAAGCTAGAGCATTAAGCGTTGTCAAGACGAAGTTAGAAGTCCGATCGAACCCCGAAACCCCGAAACGACCCCTTGTCTGGAAATTTTTTCAATAGTTGAAATTTTTCATGTTAAAAATACTCAGAAAATCATGCAGGGAATTTTATGGACCCACTTGAAGAACGAGTCCCTAACTCGCTACAGTGACCGCGTAACCGCGGCCAAAACTTGGTTTTGGCGGCAGATCCGCGGCGCTACTCTAGAGGCTTGGGACGGGCCCTTCAACGATGGTCCATAGGTGTTGGGGCATGCTACTGGGAATTTTTATTTCTGCTTAAGTGTTGAGCTCACTGGGGTATTTTGGGAATTCGTTGTATCTATCGAATTATCTAAATTCGCCTAGTTATCTGTGATATTTATGTATTGCTGTGATATGTTACATTGGATTGTTGTGTATTGAATAGCCGGGGTTTTTATGTGAGATGAAAGTTTTCTTTTTCATTCATGTAAAATTCATTTATATGTAATATTCTTTTATTGGTGCACTTCCGGGTTGAGGATGATGTCACCATTGTATATTATTTACTTTTCCGCATTAGGATAGACCCAAGACGGAGAGCACAAGTAACCGGGTTCTAGGGTCCAGTGGGTGGCCATCTCGAGGAGTCGAGACCGGGACTCCTAACCCTAGAATTGGCAGGGTTACTTGCCGCTCTCATAGTGGTCTAGGGATATGGGTTTGGATATTTATCGGGACTGTGGAATCCGTGTTTTATATAGGCTCAAAATAAAACACGGACGTCCTAGTATATCCAATATTTCATATGTTGACTTCTGCTGCAATAATCTGTGATGAGATCATCTTACTGCCTGAGACGAATGCTTATACTATATGTATCTGTTGATATATAAATATTATTGCTTTCGTTTTTTTGTGATGCTTAGGAAGCTTAAATGATAGGATTTATTAATGAGATTAATAAAAGAAAAGAAACCTAAAAGATGTTGTAGAATCAATTTTTCAAAAAGGGTAGCTACAGTTTTTGCTTTGCATAGCGGTATTCCTTGTAGAATATCCAGCACCTTATTCGATAAGGAAAGAGCCAAGATCCCTTCACCGGGAGTGACCTCTTTAGAAAAACTGGCAGATGCTACAAACTCACGGTTTAGTTTTTTATTGCTTCTATAGTTCTTGCTTTGCACAGCGGTATTTATGAAATATCTTGCACCTTATTAGATGAGGAAAGAGCCGAGATCCCTTCACCGAGAGTGACCTCTTTAGAGAAACTAGAAAAGCCTAAAAAACTCTCATTTTCAAAATCACTTGTTTCTACAGCGATATCGAGTTCATTATGCAAAAGGTTTTCTGAAAAACTTGTCGTAACCCTCCGACATTTTAGATAAATCCTACTTAGTATTCGTGCTGCGTTTGTTGACCTTGTCAAGGCACAGTGTACGGTAGCTAATTAGTGTTTATCTGCTAAAACATGAGATGTGATTGGATTAGGGTATTCGTACGGCCTTGTTGACCTTGTCAAGGGTCATGCCGGTGGGTTTAATTCAATCGGGAAATGACGGGTTGAACTTGACTTGCGATTTATGGTTTGTTGACCTTGTCAAGGTCATAGATCTCTAGGGCAGAATATTATCGGGAATTTCAAATGTTGAAATTTGCAATGAGATTGCATACCTTCTATAAGATAGAAAGATCCTGATACCCACTACGAGTAAGAGTTACTCTTGGGAGAGTTTTACACATGACAAATTAGCCGATCAAGTAGGTTTCTAGAAAGGTGTTTACGGGGTTAAGCCTCTGGGAAAATGAGGTTTATACTAATTAGGTCCATGCGAAATCACGGGGAACCTCCCTCAAAGTACCAACACTGATCTGGCTGAAAGATTGACGAAATTGTAGGGTGTAATTAATCCTGGCTAATCTTACCATTTAGGGTTTGAAGGAAGATTTGATTAAAACAGTGGGATCCAATATGATTAGATAAGATAATAACCAATCAAATCTTGCAAGAGCCCACGCTAAAGTGTTTTCTTCTCTCTCTCTCTCCAGGTAGCGACCATGTCAGGCCTTAATCAAGATAATAACATTGATGTATTGACCGAACCAGCTTGTTATATTGAGCAGGGGAACATTGGTTCCGTTCTTTCTTATAATTGTTATAAGAATGAACAGGAAATAGGGGAATACCAGAATTCACACGCCGCCCAAATGAAGAATAAACATG
Source organism: Agapanthus africanus (assembly GCA_030015575.1). NCBI lineage: Eukaryota > Viridiplantae > Streptophyta > Magnoliopsida > Asparagales > Amaryllidaceae > Agapanthus > Agapanthus africanus. The sequence continues at coordinate 422,372,626 of CM057344.1, forward strand.
TTGATGAATCTTCTTTGGATGTGTTAGTTACCGAGAACTGTTTCTCAGTTCACTCTACGTCCTGGGCATTACATACCGGATCAGGATCCCACATATGCAATATATTGCATGGGCTAAAGAAAGGTAGAGAACTGGGAATGGGTGATCATTCCGTAAGAGTACATAATGGTGCAAATGTTGCAGCCAAAGCAGTTGGCGAATATCACTTTGTATTACCAAGTGTAATACATTGATTCTAAACGAATGCTATTATATACCGAGCATGAAATGAAACATTATATCAGTTTCTTTATTAAGTAAAGAAGGATATAATTTTGTAATACAGGATAATGTTATGAACATCTTCCTAAATCAAAAGTTGATTGGATCAGGCTCGTTACATAATGGAATAAACGTTCTAAATCAAAACACAGTTCTTAATATATAGAACACACACAAGAGGAAGAGTTCAGAAATGAACGAATCCTTCTTTTGGTATTGTATTCTAGGTCATATCAATGCGACACGGCTAGCTAAGTTACATAAGGATGGATATTTGAATCCGTTCGAATTTTCATCTTATGACACTTGCCAGTCATGTCTCAAAGGCAAGATGACCAAAACTCCGTTTAGTGGACACGGAGAAAGAGTTACGGAACTCTTAGGACTGATATATAGTGATGTATTTGGTCCCATGTCTACACATGCCAAGAATGGTTTTTCCTACTTCATTACATTCACCGACGATCTCTCAAGATACGGACATGTGTTCCTGTTGAAACACAAGTCTGAAGCTTTTGAGAAATTTAGGGAATATAAACACGAAGTCGAGAACCAAACGGGTAAAAGTATTAAAATACTTCGATCTGATCGAGGAGAAGAATACTTGAGCAATGAGTTTATGGACTATTTAAAAGAGCATGGGATTCTCTCTCTGCTTACTCCTCCTTATACACCACAGCACAACGGTGTATCGGAGCGGAAGAATCGCACCCTATTAGATATGGTGAGCTCTATGATGAGCACTGCTGAGTTGCCTATTTCCTTCTGGGGTTATGTGCTTGAGCAGCATACCTATTGAATCAAGTTCCATCTAAATCTGTACCTACTACACCATATGAGATATGGAGTGGAAAGAGACCTTATCTTAAACGAGTTAAGATATGGGGTTGTCCGGCCTATGTCAAAAGGCAAAATCCGGACAAATTCGAGGCACGATCAGTTCTCTGCAAGTTTATGGGATATCCAAAGAATTCTTATGGATACTTTTTCTACCACAGTAAGGAGCAAAAGGTGTTTGTTGCTCAACATGCCACCTTTTCGGAAAAGGAATTTCTTGTAAAAGAAATTAGTGGCGAAGAGGTAGAACTGGAAGAAGTTCCAGCAGCACAAACTGCAACCGAAGATTTAACGGAACCAGAGAATTCGGTAGTTTTCGATGAACCCCCGCCTCTCCGCCGATCTAATAGGGTTCCTCATCCACCTGAGAGATACTACGGTTTTCTCGTCGATCGTGGGAGTGAGAATTGCATCATGGAAGATGATAACCCAACTAGATTCGAACAAGCCATCACGAGTGGGGACTCTGTGAAATAGCTGGATGCAATGAGATCTGAGATGGAATCCATGTACACCAACAAAGTATGGACTTTGGATGTTGCTCCTGAAGGGGTAAAACCCATTGGAAGCAAATGGATTTTTAAGAAGAAACTTGGTGTAGATGGAAAAGTTAAGACTTTCAAAGCTAGACTTTTTGCAAAGGGTTTTCGTCAACGACCAGGTGTGGATTATGACGAAACCTTTTCACCAGTGTCTATGCTTAAGTCCATCAGGATCTTACTTTCCATTGCTGCATACCATGACTATGAAATCTGGCAAATGGATGTTAATACCGCCTTTCTAAAAGGTGATTTAGAGGTGTGCATGTACATGACTCAGCCAGAGGACTTCGTAGACAGTGGGAGCAGCGGGAAGGTGTGCAAGATGCTTAAATCCATCTATGGGTTAAAGCAGGCATCGCGGAGTTGGAACATCTGTTTTGATGAGGTAGTCAAAGATTTTGACTTCATCAAAAACATAGATGAACCTTGTATATATAAGAAGGTGGCAGCGAGTAAGGTTGTCTTCCTCATATTGTACGTGGATGACATACTCTTGATAGGAAAAGATGTTCCTTTGCTGCACTCGGTCAAGCTCTTCTTATCACAAAGATTCTCAATGAAAGATCTAGGTGATGCCTCCTGCATTTTGGGAATTAAGATCTATAGAGATAGATCTAGACGGATACTGGGATTGTCCCAATCCAAGTACATTGACACCATACTAAAGAGGTTTAGTATAGAAGAATCTAAGCGTGGGAACCAACCCACGATCTCTGGACTCACTCTCTCCAAAGAGAAGTCTCCCAAGACTGATTTGGAAAGAGCTCGCATGCTAGAGATACCCTATGCTTCGGCAGTACGCTCTATCATGTACGCGATGCTATGTACCAGACCCGATGTAGCATACTCACTAAGTGTAGTGAGTAGGTATCAAGCAGATCCTAGAGAGAATCACTGGACAGCTGTGAAGAACATTCTCAATTACTTGAGAAGGACTAAAGAGATGTTCTTGGTGTATGGTAATGGTGAACTCCAGGTGGAGTCCTTTACCGATTCGAGCTTCAAGAGTGATAAGGACGACTCTAAGTCGCACTCGGTATTTGTCTTTAACCTAAATGGAATGGCAGTTTGTTGGAAGAGTTCCAAACATGAAACCGTGGCAGACTCGACGATGGAGGCTGAATACATCGCTGCCAATGATGCTGCCAAAGAGGCTGTCTGGATAAAGAAGTTCATCACTGAACTTGGTGTGGTTCCGTCCATTGAGCATCCAATACCTCTGTATTATGATAACAATGGAGCTGTGGCTTTAGCCAAGGAACCCAGGTCCCATCAGAAGTCCAGACATATTCTGAGGCGGTATCACCTGATCCAGGAGATAATTGATCGCCGCGAGATCGAAGTCGGGAGAGTTGATAAAAAGGATGACATTGCAGATCCACTCACAAAGGCCATTCCTCTTATACAATTTGAGAGACTCTTCGGGATGTTGGGTATGCGATAGTACAACAGCTGGCCTTAGTACAAGTGGGAGATTGTTAGTTATGTATATGCCCTAGAGGCCATTGTTGTACATATGATGTATATTATAATGGATGCTTGGATATATATAGAGAGGAATTTCTTGCTCGATATGATAGTATGCTATTTGGTTTCACTTTATCTTAACGTGTTAACAAATACTGTTTAGTGATCACATGTTGATAAAGCCCTTAAGATATGTAATCGACTACTAGGACTATGATGGGATCATACTAGTGGGGCCAGGATAGTCAACGAGTACATCCTATAACTATTCCTAGTCGAGGGTGTATCGAGACAGGGCATCGATACTCCAGAGTAGACTAGCGTACACACATCTTGACCCATATGATTGGCGATGGATGATCCCATATCCATTGGTGTTGGACATCAAAGATGGTGTATGGGTGCTCAGTGGAGATTGGGTACACTGAATGGACTCACCGAGAAATCCTGGATGGTATTATACATATCGTCAGATAGAAGTTCTCCGGTGATAATGGTACAGGTTAGTCTGTAGACCCGAGATCGTCATATAGTCTTGTGTGATTCCCACTGTGCTTTGATTTCCACCTTACCACGTCCAAGAGGGCGTGAAAAACGGTGGCTTTTGGGTACAGTCCCGAATCACATGGAGGCAATGAGCGATAGGAGGGGTTTCGTCTCTCCCGGTATAGGGAGTTGATGTTATGCTGTTTTCAATTGGCTATAACTGGAAGTCCCTGGCCAGGGCTGATATGGAGATTTACTGGTAAGTGTTATCAGTATTTTCTCAACCCGTTATGAGCCTTACATCGGTACGACTTATCGGTAACTGGGGTCTGACATTTACCACCCCTAGACTAGATATGCAACATATCAGACGAAGAGACCGGACTGTACGGTAGTGTTACTGATTGGATTCACAGGAGAATGTACCGGCTTTCTTGTTGATCTTCTGATCGCTCAATACCTGGGTGGCTGTTACGTTTAGCTGACCACTTGGAGCTTGTGGGTGTTTGATATGATCATCACCTACTGCCGGGGTATTGACGATTCTTTAGAGTCCGACACAGAGGTTTCCTGTCTCAGGCAAAACGGTGTAGGAGCACATATATGATATGTGTGGGACCGAGAAAAATACGATATGAGATACCGTATTATATTCTCGCGATATGAGATATCTGCCGGGTATATGTGATATAGCCGGGTCATCGGATCAAGTGTTGATTCGATGAATTGGTACTTGTTATATTAGTCGGTTATATGCAATATAGCCAGATTGTCGGATCAAGAATTGATTCGATAATTTAATGTATAATTATATGTGTGATATATTACATTACGTTAACTAATATAAGCTCGCTTTATTGATTCATTTTCTCACTGGATAATACATTGATGTATATGCGATATATGTTAATTGTATTATTTTCTTTTGTTAAAAAATATATTGTATATGTGATATATAATATTGTAACAAGTTAGGGTTACAAATGCAACATGGTTGTTAAGGTTAAACAAAGTTAGGTTTTGGATTTAGGTTAGCTTTTTCATGAAGCTTCATGAAACTTTCCTTTTTGTTTTCTAGCTTAATATTTTCTGTAGATATTTGTTAACCCAACCCAAACCCTTAACTCTAATTTATTCTCTACATGAGTCAATGCCTTCAATTATTAACTCAAGGTTGTCATTTATAACCACAACAATATAATTATTATTCATTACAAAAACTTTCTTCTTCTTCTTCGTCCTTGAAAAAGCTTTCTAGCTTTTTGTGTTGTGATGATTTAAAGTGAGAAATTGAAAACAAAAGAGAGCAAAATTCCTACTTCATCATCCTCATCTGTTCTAGCCACTTATATTAGGGTGTTCCCTTCACTAATACTTGATTAGAGAAGTGAGAGCTTGAGTTTGAGATTCTTCAAGTTAGATCATTTTCGGAAAAGATGACTTCTAGCAAGCATGGATCATTCGACTTGTGGAGCCCCTCTAGAGTCCGGAAGTTCATGGATCGCGGTGAAGGGACTACTACTCGGAGCTTATGAAGTGAAGGAACGGACTGAAAAGTTTGTAATTCCTCTCTCTTAGATGTAAAGTTGTTTACATGCATGTTAACCCTAATTCTCTAGTTAAGATTTTGGTTAGGGTTTGTTTAGCACCCCAATAATTTTAAAGTAGCATGATTGATGCTTGCCAAAACCATCACAAGGTGCAATGCTAACCCAACAACTCCCACTCACCATCTGTAACACTATACAGATGTGAGAAACTGATCTGGTAAATACATACCCTGGATTTAGATTCCAATTGGGAAAAAATTTCAGTTCACACCGCACAGTCAGACTGAAACATGAAAATGTTTCGAAGGGGCTAACCTGGTATTCCTAGTAACGTCTCTTCCACTATCCAGATTCATGAAAGTAAGCATATACTTACTTGCCCTCACTTCAATCCCTTTATTAAGTCTTTAATGATTACCTTCTGTACACCTTCTTTAGGCTAATTGGTTTTCTTCCTTCCCTACCCTTGGGCACCAGCCTAAGGTCTGGAAAAAGACTATCTAATATGCGTAATAGGTGTACACTCCTTATGCCAGGAGCCCTCGCAACCTTAGAGAAGGTAATGGGAAAAGACATCTAAATAATCTTATTCTATTTCTCCTGAACCGCAAACCATCCTCGAATCTGTAACGAATTCCTTCGAGTTCGTTTGTAACTATACAATGGCATGTCCAAGCATTATGGACGTTCGTAGTGATACGAAGTGTTCTGGAGAAATACAAAGTGGATGTGGGAGTGGCAGGGGTATACACGGTTTTGTCATGAATGATAACAGTCGCAATTTTCTTTGCCGTTATTCTAATCACTTTATATGTCTTTACTTATTATCTTCTGTACACCACCTTTAGGATAATTGGTTTTCTTCCTTCCCCGTCTTTCGGCACCTGCCTATGGTCTGGAGGAAGACTATACAGTAAGCTCAATAGGTGTACCCTTTCCTAATCTTAGGAGCCCTCACAACCTGAGAGAAGGTAAAGAGAAAAGAAAACCGAATAATCCTATTCAATCTCTCCAGAACCAGAATCCATCCTCGAATCTGGAAAAAGTTCCTTCAAGTTCGTATTTAACTACACGATGGATTTATCCAATAGAGTGGATGTTCGTAGTGATACGGGGTGTTCTGGAGAAAAGCAAAGGTGATATAGAGGTGGCAATGATATATGCGACACTGTGACATTCCAAAAATCCAAAATGTTTTAAGAAGGTTCGGTTAACTTGGTTCATGAGTTTTTGTCAAGGGTCGGGCCATGGTCGCTGCCAGAAAGAGTGAGAAAGAGAAAAGAAACACTCAGCATGCACTCTAACCTAGATCAGAATGGCTAATCACTTTATCTAATCTGGATGGCTCCCACTGTTTCCTCGAATTCTCCTGCAAACCCAAAAGAAGAATTAGTTGGGATCATCTAAAATCACCCGAGGAGTAAACCAAACTCATCAGTGGGAATCGGGATCCAACTATCATCGCATGATAACTTGATGGAAGCCATTCAAGTTACCACACTCCAGAAGGTATGCGCATGTCTGGAAAGTTTCCCGTATGTTTGAAACTCCCGATGTGATTTTTACCCCTAGGACCCAAGTGACCTTGACACAGTCAACATATCAAAGGGTCCTAGTCAAGTTTAACCCGTCATTATCTTGATTGCATTAAACCCACCCGTACGAGTCCTTGACACAGTCAACATAACTGTACGATTATCCTAACCAATCCACATATCCATGCGACAGAAAAGCATTACAGAGCTACCGCACACTACGCCTTGACACAGTCAACATACGTAGCACGAATACCAAGCAATACTAATCTGAAATGACGGAGGGCTGCGGCTGGTTTTTAGCAAAAAACCTTTAACATAATAAACTTGATATCTTTGAAGGAATCCAAGTGGTTTTGCTAATATATACTGGCACAAACTTTTCCTAAAGAGGTCACTCCCGGTGAGGGGATCTCGGCTCTTTCCTCATCGAATGAGGTGCAGGATATTCCAAACTGAATACCACGATGCAAAGCCAAAGAATCGACTATAGTAAAGTTATTATGCTGACACAAACTTTAGCCCAAGGGGTCACTCCCGATAAAGGGATCTCGGCCCTTGCCTCGTCGAATGAGGTGAGGGATATTCCCAAACGAATACTGCGATGCATAGCAAAAGAGAACGTCTGTAATGTCAGTTTTTAAAAACCTTGGTTCTAACAACATCATATATACGTTTGATTTCCTTGCATTAATCAGAATCAACACAGTCCCATCAATTAAACATATCACACCAGAAAAGAACAAAAATATGACGTACGTATATGCCATCCGCATTCGCCACTGGGCCCCAACATCACCCGTTAGGTTACTTAACTAACGACAGAGTGAGGGATGGACTAGCGCGGTTGCAAAACATATAGAACATCTACTAGTATATATATAAATATATATAACAATTGTCCCAGGCATGATATAAAGGAACATCACAGAAGAATCATAGAAAATCAGCCAAGCAACACAGAGTGGTGGATAATCCTAAAGCCTCGGTTTTCACTTGAGCCGCAAATGAGACCCAACGTTCCCTATCGTGTGGATAGCCTGTGCAATGAAAACCTAGACCCCTACGAGTGCGGCAAGTTACCCATCAATCCCAGAAGTGAGGCAACCCCAATCAACAACGTGAATGGGCCACCCAACACTTCACGGAATCCGGTAACTTGAGCACCCCTCTGTGGGTCAACATATACCCCATATGAGTGCGGCAAATAGCCTGCCAATTCTAGAGTAAGGTCCCCTCTATCTCAACGCCATGAGATGCGGATCCGTTGCCCTCTAGAACCCGGCTATTCGTGCACTCCACCGTGGGGTAATCCTAGTACAGAAAATAAAATAATATGTACAACGGTGACATCGACCTCAACCCGGTCGTGCCCCAAACAAATAATATACAAACTGGCAGTGACGGCAGTCCACTTGTCGGACGCTCGTCCTGCAGTATCAAATGTATAAATGAAACTAAACTGTACTAACATTGCACCCAAGCTATCCACCACGACGATCCAACCACAATCACAGCACAACACAGAACATCACGTGAATGTCACGTTTGCAAACCCGTCCAAAAGAACATATTGCAATTAGATGAGTTGTACCGCTCTAATGACATTCACGGTCGCAGATAGTAATGCATGTACTGTAAACATTTAAACAGTGTTAAAGTATCGACTTCGAAACACCGTGAATTTCCCCTGAACAAAAGATAACATAATATCCAAAATGGGCAAAACAAGCAATACCACTAAACCAATATTCCAAAAACTAGATTACCCTGCAAAATTCAAGTCCCAACTCCATTAAAAAACCAGCCACACCAGTATTTTTGCAATTCTCGCCAGGTCAAATTTGGCGGATGGGGCTCGTTTTTAGAGAGTGTTCTAGTTGTCTCATAAATAGCCTTCTACAATCGCTTTAAAAAAATTTTGAAGACTTTGAAAAATCGAGAGAAACTGATATATTCGTGGTATTGTTTCGGAGTTGTTTCAGTTTCGATACTTTAAAATCATCTAAACAAGCTAGCTATGGGTTTAAGGGTTGGCTCTGATACCATGTTCGGTTACGGCAGCGCCCCGGCCATCAAACCGTGGCCAAATGCGGAAAAACAATTTACAAAAACTGGCGCTACCACAACCCAATAGCCGGATCTTCCTTAAACCCTATACTAGCAAACATATAAAGAGGAGTTACATGGTTATACCGAATGAACCAAGTCCTTCGGGTATTCAACCATCATCCCAAGCTCCTAGTAGTCGCAGATCGAGTTTGGTTGCCGGTCTTCCTCCATCTACGATAATCCACCCGAGGGAAACGGCGCAAACTCCAGCCTCGCCTTGCGAGGCAACCAATGCTCCAAGGTTGCTAGCAATGGAGAGTGGAGGTATAAGATTATCCCATTATAATTTTCTCTCATCAAAAATGCTCAAAAGAGAACCATAGAAGATGAAGAAAGAGGTGAGGAAAACTAGTGGCATGAGCAACCATGGAAACAAGCTAAGTCTCTCAAGAGTGAGAATGAATAATGAACAAGTGATCAATAAATCAAGAAGCTCAAGTCAAGAATAGAAATGAATGGATGGCATGCAAAGAATGGCTACTACAATTTTCAACCATGAAAATATCTCCTCATTTTACAATAAACAAATATGTGACATGCCTCTCTAGATGCCAAGCCCATGCTCGTGCCAACTCACCCTCCACCTCATTTCTAAAATGATTTTCTAAAATGAAAATCAATTAATGAGGTGACCATCTTCTTGAAACTATTCCGTATAAATATGGAATACAACCTGGTACACGTATCGAAATACATATACGCGTATTCGTACGAAAATACGAATAGCCGAGAGAGAAAATGAATAGTGAACAATAATACTAGAATACATATATATAAATTATTAAATCAAAACCTGATTTAATAATCCGTCTTAATGCTAAGCCGCTAGTATTATCAACCGTCTGATTAAAGTCTGTGCAGCCTGTACACATATTTAATCAGACACCTATATGTACCAACATACGTCATCTACACCATATCTCCTGAACCGTGAAAACCCTCTGTATGAGGCTTTAAAGACTCGTCAATACGCTGGCAGTGGGTTTAATCACAAGCTCGTCAGCGGCACTAGCTATACGTAACGGCTACCCAGGTATTGAGCGAAAGGAAGGCCGACGAGCAAACTCATCCAAACCCCTACTGAGCCTGACAGTGACAATATACATACAGTCCATTCTATTCGTCTAAGAGTATCGCATATCGAGTCTAGGGGATGGATAAAGTCAGACCCTTACGGACGCGACAATTCGTGTCGGTATGTAACCCATGACAACATGAGAAACTATCGATCCTGGATCGGTAATTCTCGTCTACCCCAGCCGAGGATTTCTGGTGATGGCCACCCGGGCACAACGCGACATCAACCCCGAATACCGGGAGAGGCGAATCCCCGACGATCCGCTCCCTCCATGTAGCTCGGGACTGTACACAACTAAATCCTTCTGCACGACTCATTTGAGCCATAGTAGGGTAGTAATCAAAGCACAATGGGAACTCACACGAGACAAATGATGATCTCAGGTTGACAGACTAACCTGTACACATGTCACCTGGGAACTGCTAACTGACAATAGGTATAATACCAACTAGCAGGTTCCCGGCGAGTCCGTCCAGTGTACTCATAACCCAATGAGCACCTGTATACTATCTTTGGTGAACAAACTAACACCAATGGCTTATGAGACCTGGCCACTGCCCCTCGTTGGGGTCTCGATCGGTATACACTAGTCTACACTGGAGTATCGATGCCTGGTCTCAAAACTCCCACGACTAGGGACATTTAAGGATTTTCTTATAGACCCCCAGCTCCCACATATATGATCGACATCATAATGTTGGTAGTCAACCAAGAATCATATGGGCTCTATCAACATGTAATAGTGATGATAAAGAAAAACTAGATATCATGCTATCATCTTGAGTAAGACTGTTCTACCGGTATAGGTCCTCCCTCAATCATCAAAATCACCTGCTTGCGACTATGATAATTGCCTTGAGGGCACTATAGCCAACAGATGGAAAAGTTGAGACTTTCAAAGCTAGACTTGTAGTAAAAGGTTTTCATCAATAACCAGGTGTGCTTTATGTTGAAACCTTTTTCTGTAGTGGCTATGCTTAAGTCCATCAGGATTAAAGCATGCATCACGGAGTTGGAATATCTGTTTTGATATAGCAGTCAAAGAGTTTGACTTCTTCGAAAAGGTAGATGAACCTTGTATATACAAGAAGGTTGTAGAGAGTAAGGTTGTCTTCCACGTATTGTACGTAGATGACATACTCTTGATAGGAAATGGTTTCCTATGCTACACTCGGTCAAGCTCCTCTTATCACGAGGATTCTCCTTGGAAGATCTAGATGATACCTACTACATCTTATGGATTATGATCTATGGTGATAGATCTAAGTGGATGTTGGGAGTGTCCCAAATCCAGGTACATTAACACCATACTAAATGGGTTTAGTATGGAGGATTCTAATCGTGGTGGTTCGCCCACTTACTCAGGAGTCACTCTCTCCAAAAAGATGTCTTCCAAGACTGATTTGGAGAGAGCTCGCATGCAAGGCATACCCTATGCTTCGGCCGTAGGCTCTATCATGTATGCGATGTTATGTACCAGACCAGATGTAGCTAACTCACTAAGTGTAGTGATAAGGAATCAATTGGATCTTGGGAGAATCACTGGACAGATGTGAAGGACATTCATATGTACTTGAGAAACACTGAAGAAATGTTCTCGTTTTTTGGTAACGGTGAACTCCAGGGGGAGTTCTTTACCAATTCGAGCTTCCACAGTGATAAGGTCAACTGAAAGTCAGTCACAGGCTCTGTCTGTACCCTCACTGGAGAGACGGTATGTTGGAAGTGTTCCAAGCAATATACCGTGGCAATCTAGACGATAAAGGTTGAATACATCACTACCAACGATGCAACCAAAGTGGATGTCTGGATATTTTTTGTTCATGAGATGAACATGTTTCCTACCATTAAGCGTCCAATTACTGTTATTGTGACAATAATGGAGTTGTGGCTTTGGCCTAGGAACGCCGGTCCCATCAGCCATCCAGACATATTCTGAGGACAGAATGACCTGATCAGGGAATGGTTGATCTCCAAGGGATCAAGGTAAGGAGAGTTTACGCGAAGGATAACAGGGCGGATCCACTCACATAGGCCTTTCCCTAGAGAGACTTCTACCGGACGTTAAGTATGAGATACTACAACAAATGGCCTTAGTGCAAGTAGGAGTTGTTAGTTATATATATGCCCTAGAGGCCATTATTATACATGTGATGTATATTATAGTGGATGCTTGGACAAATATAGGGAGGACTTCTTGCTCAACATGATAGTATGCTATCTGATTGCTCATTATCTTAACATGTACACTTATTGTCTCTCTATTACATGTTGATAAAGGCCTTAAGATGAGTACTTGACTACCAGGATTATGATGCAGATCATACTAGTGGGGCAGAGGTAGTCAGAAAGTACATCCTTCAATTGTTCCTAGTCGTGGGAGTATCGAGACGGGGCATCGATATTCCAGAGTAGACTAGCGTATACGCTTCTCGACCCATATGATGGGCGATGGATGATCCCATATCCATTGGTGTTTGACATCAGAGATGGTACACGGGTGCTCAGTGGAGACTGGGTACACTGAACGGACACACCGAGAACTACTATATGGTATTATACCTATCGTCACATAGCAGTTCTCTGGTGACACTGGTACAGGTTAGTCTGTCGACCCGACATCATCATAGTGTCTTGTGTGATTCCCACTGTGCTTTGATTTCCACCTAACCACGTTCAAGAGATCGTGCAAAACGTTGGTTTTTGGGTACAGTCCCGAGTCACATGGAGGCAATGAGTGATGGGAGGGGATTTTATCTCTCCCGGTATTGGGGGTTGATGTTGCACTATGCTCGATCGGCCATAACAGGAAATCCCTGGCCAGGGTTGCTGAGATTTACTGGTAAGTGTTATTAGTAGTTTCTGGAACTGTTATGAGCCTCACATCGGCATAACTTATCAGGCTATTGGGGTCTGTCGTTTACCACCCCCAGGCTGTGATGTACGGCATATCTGACGAAGAGACTGGACTGTACGGTAGTGTTACTTATTGGATTCGCATGAGTATAAGCAGACTTGCTTGTTGATCTTATGATCGCTCAATACCCGGGTAGCCATTACGTCCAGCTAGTACCGCTGACGGCTTGTGGGTGACTGATATGATCATCACCTACTGCCGGTGTATTGACGAGTCTTTAGAGTCCTACACAGAGGTTTCCTGGCTCAGGCGAAACGAAGTAGGAGCACATATGTGATATGTGCAGGACCGAGATTAATATGAGTATGTGATACCGTATTCTAGTTTCGCGATATTTGATATTTGACGGTTATATATGATATAGCCAGGTTATCGGATCAAGTGTTGATTCGATAAGTTGATACATATGATATTAGTCGGTTATATGTGATATAGCGGATTATTAAATCAAGTGTTGCTTTAATAATTTGATGTAAAATTATATATGTGATATATAATTTACATTAACTAATATTTGCTCACTTAAGCATTTCTTTTTCTCACTTGTGTGTGTACACTTAATATATATGTGATACATATTATTGTGTCATCCTTGTTGCTACATGCTACATGGGTGTATAAGACTCACACCATGCTTAACATAATGAAGGGTTTTTATTATTTAAAGTGATTCAAAATTGGGTGGAAATTAGTCATGGTTGATGCTTAGTGGAAGCTTGTAGAATCATTGTCTAAGTCCACCAATTTTGTTTTACTTAAGATATTTATTAAACCAACCATTATGATTAGCCATGGTTTAGTCTCTACAAGGGTTAATATATGATATTAACTCACACATGGTTGCCATTCTATACTTGACTTTTTCCATGGTTGTTTTTCTTCATCTCCTTCCTCAAGCTCTCTAGCTTTTGGGAGGTGAAGAAAATGAGTGAGAAAAACATTTCTGAAGTGAGCAAAATTCCTACTTTATCAACCTACACTAGATTAGCCATTAAATTTAGGTTGTTTGCTTCACAATTAGTGAAGAGGTAGCTTGACTTAGTGTCTCCTCGACGTAGATCATCTTCGGCCTCGAAGACTTCAAGCAAACTTGTTCCTTTCATCTTGTGGAGCCTTTCAAGAGTCCGGGAGTTCACTACTGTCACGACCCTAAATTTGGCACGTGACGGCCCTTAAACTACGCAACGTTTACAGGCGTAACACAATTTAAGTAAGCCGAAAACCCAGCAATCTAAACCATCAAAAGTAGTAAGTGATAATAGCATTTTCAAAACTTTTGAAATCTCAAATCAAATTCTTTAAAGTCCAAGTTTACTTTCTTAAAAATTTCGGCAACACTTCCTTTGTAAAAACCAACCCCAAAATTGGGTACAACATAAATATAAGTAAAGCATCCCCAACGGGAGCAAATCCACGCCCAACGGCGGAAAACAACCTCCACAACAGATATATGATGCCGTAGCGAAGAAATAAAAGACGATATAAGTAAAACTGTATAAAAGACATCCAAGTCACAAAAATATACAATATCGTCCTCACATTAAGTCTCTAAGTCATACACCTGAAAGTGGTAGATGGAGAGTACAGGATACAATAAATATATAATGAACATGAACGGATAACCACAAAACCCACCTAAAGCAAAAGTACACACTGTGAGCCGAAACGGTATCCGCAGCCAAAGATGATAAGATAGATGAGTAGCCTGCCGCGACTGCTCTGAGAGACTACCTGCAAAACACTGTGGCACAACGGGGGTGAGTTGCCAACTCGTGAATAGTAAATAACATATGCAGGTAATCGCAAGTATCCACGTACAGCGCGAATCTAATACATGCGAGATGATAGCAATAAATGGCCATATGTATGCAGCAGTCATGAAAGGTACTCTATCAGGTATAATTAATACATGAAGCAATAAACGGCAAGATGTATATGCAATAGTTATGAAAGGTACTTTACTAGGTACTACTAATACATGAAGCAATGCATATAAAATAAATGAGGAGTATGGAATAAAACATGTCATTCTCACGGAATCCGGACCTCGTGACAGGACCGAAGTCCATCAAGACATTCTAAATCTTAAATTTTCCTCAAATCCGTCCCAAATTGGCCCTCATATCCTGTAAGTCTCATATATCCTGAATGTACAATAACAAGTAAATCTCATATATCCTAAATGTACAATATCATGTAAGTCTCATATATCCTGAATGTACAATATCAAGTACGTCTCATATATCTTGAATGTATAATATCAAGTAAGTCTCATATATCCTGAATGTACAATATTAAGTAACTCTCATATATCCAATATCCAGTATCGAGTAAGTTTCATATAAAGTGAGTGTCCAACATCGACACCCAAAAACAACATGAAACAAGTGTCTAGAATTGACACAAAAATACTCATAACCATACGTTTCTCGAATCATAAGTGCCGGGTATCGACACTCGTGATCCACGTATCGGTCTTTCTCATATTCATATGTTCCTCGAATCGTAAGTGCCCGGTATCGACACCAATGATCGACGTATCGGTTTTCTGATATTTATACGTTCCTCAAAACCCAAGTGTCTCACCTCGACACTTGTGTTCCACGTATCGGTATATAACAAATATGTGAGTGGATGCATACAAATACCAAGTAAAGAATAAGAATACTTGCATAATATCATGAAACCACCACGGTCCTCAAATCCAGAAAACATCAAGTAATGAATAAGTATAAATGCATGAATCAATAAATATATATTAGCGTCCTATTCCACTAATATATATATATAGGCATATATAACAGCGTCCCATTCTACTGTTATATATACTAAGGTGCAAAAATATCGGAGAACATCATATGAAATTTATGAATGTAATATATGCAACATGAAACAGTAATATGAGCATATAAAGGAAAAAACCGCTATTTAACTGCAACAACTTAATATATATATATATATATATATATATATATATATATATCATGCGGTTCCTAATTTCTCCAAGTCCACACAACATCTAATAAAGGTGAACATGTAGCTATAGCCAGGTATGCGTAACCATGTTGGCATAGCAAGATATGTGTATCTACCTATCTGTATCATGATGTAATACCCTCCACGTATAAGTGTAAGTATGTATGCGAGATGTACATGTAGCTATGTCTCATATGTGTATATACATATCACTGATGGGACAATACCATGTAGATATATAGGTAACTAGCATGTATGCATGTCAAGGCATATGTGTAAGCATGTAGGTATACAAGTATGCTATATGTCATATGTACAAAAGGAAATAGGGATCATGTCTCAATGTCCCTAAACAATTTAATATCACATATGTATAGGTGTTGTGCGTGTCATGGCAATTATTGACGGTGTGTGTGTAGCATACAACTGGTGCTCGTGAAACATGAACCGTCAATAATGGTGGTGTATCTCATTAATACTAAGTCCATACACAAGGAAATGAGATAAGCAACAAAGGTAAACATGCACAATCAATATCCGTATACTTCTAACTAATAGTCATGTCATTTGATCTTGCCCAGACGTATAACGCCATGCAGGCGATCCACCTGTATATGTTAAATCTACTCATCTACCATCATTGCTAAGTAAAGCCAACAACTCGCTTTCCCCTGTTCGTATCGCCCGAAGTCCCCGCCTGCGATCCTGAAAGCATATAACAATATAACAAGTATATATTAGCAATCGATCAATAATACGTACCAACTACGTTTGACCGACGCACCAACTCTAATCATACTCTCAAGTGTTCGTCAAGTGGCTAACGCGCGTAACGACACTACGAAACTAACTAAAGATAAAAAGCTACACAAAGACACCAACGACATCGACACGACCCTAACTAGGAACGCTAAGCGACACAACCATCATGCCTAGACCCTGATCGTACCGATCGTGCATTCAAAACATAATAATAAACGTGGAATCTAATATAAATAATGTCGCAACGTCAAAAGAAACCCACGCCAAAACTTACCGAAATCTAGTATGCAACATATCTCATTTTAGCTCAAAACTACATGTTTTTCACCAAACTTGAATTTACAAATATCACCAATTAGCAAGATTAAACCATTCATACCCATACTAAAATTTTAATCTCACCTAATTAGGATTTAGTAAAAATCTAGTTTGTAGTTAAGCCAATTAGCTAATTAGGAAAATATCATTTAACAAATTAGCAACTTGGTTTAGTTTTCATTTGTCTAAAATTATCAACTGACCATTTCACTAATCAAAACCCTAATTTTATTAACAAAACCCTTACTAGAAATTCTAAATATTAATTTCAAAGCTTAATTTAAACATCTAAATAAGCTAATTAAAGTATTATCACCACAAAAAGAGATTAGGGTTTGGATTTATACCTTCAAACAAACACAACTTGAAACTAGAAAATCCAAAGATTAGCCTCCAAAAATCCTCACTTGAATGAAGAATAAAACTTGTTTTGTGAAGAATAAAGAAGGGTTTGATTTATTTTTGAGTTTATATGAATTATTTAGGATTTTTCATCATTTTTTTGAAGCAAGAAGTGAAGAAATGAGATGAGAAAATAAATGGGCAGCAAGAGGAAGAGGTTTCGGCCGAGGCAAGAGAGGCTAGAGTTTTGTGGAAATTTGTAGAAAATTCTAGAAGAAATTGAAAATAATTGCATAATAAAACAAAAAAGCTTTAATCCACCTCATTCTTTCTTTTAAAAAATTCATTTTAAATCCTAAAAATCTTGATATTTTGAATTGATGGTTAAAAACATAATCTAGCGATTAACTTAGCACAAATCCACATTTGTAGTAATTAACCCAAACCAAAAAAGTAATTACCACAAATAAAGTGCACAAATAAAGCATTAAAATAATATTTAATTAGGGAAAAATTCTATGTGAACCAAAACTTTCCATTGACCCCCAAAGCCCGCGTATTAGTTTCATTCTAGCTAAACAAGGTGCCGACAAGTCTATACAGAAGTTTGATCACAATCGGGTTAAAACGGAAAATATCGACTATTTTACCCTAAAAACGGAAAATTCGCAAAACGATTTCTAAAACGTTACAATCTTACCCCCCTAAACAAATTCGACCCCCAAATTTAAAATTCTCACTAAGCGTTCCTTCAAAGAGATGAGTACAAAACTCCAAAATCTCGCTCGCAGCCTCCCAACTGATAACCTCAGTATACGGCTACGCCAAAGAAACCTTCACAGATAGCAAGACCCTTGACCGAAGTCTCTCCACCTGCGGATCCACTAAAACTATCGGCTGCTGGTGAACGAAAGATCGCGTCCAAAAGAATGGTCTGATGCTGAAACATGTGAGAAAGGTCATGAAGGTATTTGCGAAGTATCGACACAAGGAATATGGGTGAATACTCAATAATCTAGGCGAAAGTGCCATATTATAGAGAACGGAACTAACTCGCTCGAGGATCTCAAAGGACCAACAATCTGGGACTAAGCTTCCCAAACCCAACATGCCATTTCATCGGAAAAATCCGTAGGAATACATGATCTCCCACTGCGAACTCAAGTCTGCGACCACCACGGTCGGCATAAGACCTCTATCTGCACTAGGCTGCTCTCATCCAGACCAAAACCAGATCATCTCCGAAGTCTCTAGACTAGCTGGGGTCTAAAAATCTTACTCTCACAGAGTCAGAAAAACAGACTGGCGATCGACACGACCTACCAAACAAAAACCTAAAGGTTGCCCATTGGAATGTCTCCTGATAACTTCTATCGAAAGAGAATTGTAACAATTGCAAGCGACGATCCCAACTGCCGACAACAATTGGTATGCACGCTCAAGCATATCCTTCAGAGTCTGTATAGCCCGCTCTCATAAACCCTCGTCCTGCGGATGGAAAAGCGGAGCTAAAGCTCAACCAGTACCCAAGGCTTCCTGAAACTTCTGCCCAAGACGGCAAGCGAACAGGGTGCCTCCAATGGATACAACAAATGAAGGAACTCCGTGCAAACGCACAAACTTAACAAAGAACAACTGAGCAAACTGAGCATAACCGGACAACAAACACCCAAATGGAGTCACACTTTGTCTATACCGGGGTAGACACCACAACGAAATTCATGGAGATCTGCTCCCATTCCCACTCCGGAACGGTTAAAGGTTGCAACTCTCCAGCCGGTCTCAGATGCTCAACCTTAGCTCACAACAAGACAGACACCTTGAAACGAAATCCGAAACTTCACTCTTCAACCCTGCCCACTCGTAACTATCTCACAAGTCACGTCACATATTGGTGGGCTTCAATGAACACAGAAAGCTGGCTGATGTGCCTGCTCTAGGATTTCATGTCTCTACCCATCAGTAGTAGGTACACACAAACGCGTACCTAAACGTAGCATACCCTGGTCATAAATCAAGGATTCTGAATCTTTACCCAGCCGAGTATGCTCAAGAATCTCTGACGAACGAGCATCGGTGGGCTGTGCCTCACGAAAACGATTAACGAAAAGTGGACGGGCGCGGACATAAGTAAGCTGTCCCCTCAGTAGAGGCGAACTTAAGCTGTACTCAACGTTCGCACAAGAACTGTAAATCTGTAGAAGGCTGTCTCAATAATCAAAACCCACTGCAGGAAGATGTACAATAAGCTCTGGTGGTCCGTGAAAATCTGACACGACTCCCCGAACAAGTAGTGTCTCCAAATCTCCAACGCACGACCACCGCGGCCATCTCCAGATCATGAGTGTGATATCCTTCTCGTACTTCCTCCAACTGTTGGGAAGCAAAAGCAATAACTCTATAATGCCACATCAACGCAAAAATCGATCCCCACTCTCGAAACATCACAGTTAAACAACAAAGTCGCCCGAACCAGAAAGCAAATAAAGAACTGGTGCAGTTGTCAACCGAGTCTTCAACTGCCGAAAACTCCGCACACATTCCTCAGTCGAAAGAAAAAGGAACCTCCTTTCCGGTCAGCCCGGTCAACGGTGCAGCGATACACTAGCAATCCTGCACGAAACGGCGGTAAAAAGCTGCTAAGCCCAAAAAATCTGCGGACCTCCGTCCGTACACAAGTCTGGGCCAAAGCTGTATGGCCTCGATCTTCCTCGGGACCATACAAAAACCGTCTCCCGTAACTACAAGACCTAGGAGTCAACACAATCAAGCCCGAAGAAAATCTTCGAGAATTTAGCAGACAGCTGGTGCTCTCCCAGTATCTGCTAAACAAATCCTCATGTGCTTATCACGTTCCTCACGACTCTTGGAATATACCTGAATGTCATTAATTACACAACAATCAACTGGTCGAGGAACGGCCTGAAGAAATCTGGTTCATCACATCCATGAATGCTGCTAGGGCATTGGTGAGTCCAACGACACCACCAAGACTCATAAAGCCCGTAGCACGCACAAAAGCGGTCTTCGGAATTTCATAACTCGGAACCCGCAACAAATGATGACCAGTCCCAAACAAACTTAGAAAAATGTCTCACACTCTGGAGCTGATCAAGAAAGCGTCAATGCGAGGTAAAGGATACCTATCCGCACCGTAAGATTGTTCAATTGACGATCAATGAATACACAACCTCAAACTGCCGTCTTCCTCCTTGACGAACAGAATAGGAGCTCTCCAAAGCGAAACACTCAGACGCACAAGCCCCCCAACAAACAACTCTGCAGGTGATCCTTAAGCTCCCTAAGCTCTGCCTGCTCATCTGGAATAACGTCAGAAAACTCTCGCACGAAAGGGAACCCGGTCCATCAAACCCACTATGGTTCCGGTATCACGAATGAATGCCAAGAATCCTCGACATCCTCTCCTCAAAAGCCGACTAGCGAAAAAGACTGAATTCAAGCAGTGATGGGCGACGCCAATGTCCCCCTGCAAAACAAGAACTGACTCGCCTGGAAAACAAAAGCTGACTGTTTTATCGCGGCAGTCCTCAGACGCCTAGCACATAGCTAACCAGTCCGTGCCCAGGAGAACGTCAAATCAAACATCTCAAGAAGGATCAAAATGACGGAAGAATCTCTATCTCCTATCCGATTGGCACACGACTGAAATACGTATCGCGCAACAAAAGAATTGCTGATAGAAGTTAACACAACATATGGCTGATCTAGCTAACATGACTCTCCTCGTCCCAAGCCTCTTCTACTCCAGCGATGTGCACGAAACCTGTCACGGCGATTGAACCTCTATCTCTGGGCTGGTACACCTGCATGAGCCCTCCTCTGTCCTCGAACTCCCAAAGTCTCAAAAAGACGCTCCTCGTTAAATAGGGCTGCGTCCACTGGTGTTGTGTAAGTAACACAAAGCTGAGTGTTGATCGCAAGGAACAACTGGGTAACATGGGTGGCAACCTCCAGTCGCCGCGCTCTACTGGCCTCAACCAAAGACTTCATCGTCTGGCGCAAGTCCTGCATCTCTGCCTCAAGCCTAGCGATACGATCTATCGAAGGCGGATCCATCTGCTCCTCTGCAACGAGCGTGCCATCCTGGTCAGTCCTCGTCCCACACGAGTCAATTCTGACCACGACTCTCGTCGCACCACTCTGAGTCCTCATGGTCATCGGCGGCAAAGGCTATAAATGGAAATAGGATTCAATATGAATACGGAAATTGAATCAAAAGGATATGTATCATTAAGGAATGAATTTCAAGCAATTAGTACTTAAGTCACTTAAGGCGGAGTACCGTGATCGTGAGTATGCCGCGGACATACACACACTACGTTACTCTGCTTAAGCTACTTACTCTATCATACCAAGTTCATCCTACACTCCGAAAGGTAAAACATAGAGCTCTGATACCAACTTTGTCACGACCCGAAATTTGGCACGTGACGACCCTTAAACTACGCAACGTCTACAGGCGTAACGCAATTTAAGTAAGCCGAAAACCGAGCAATCTAAACCATCAAAAGTAGTAAGTGATAATAGCATTTTCAAAACTTTTGAAATCTCAAACCAAATTCTTTAAAGTCCAACTTTACTTTCTTAAAAATTTCGGCAGCACCACCTTTGTAAAAACCAAACCTAAAATTGGGTTCAACATAAATATAAGTAAAGCATCCCCAATGGGAGCAAATCGACGCCCCATAGCAGAAAACAACTACCACAACAGATATACGACGCCGTAGAGAAGAAATAAAAGACCATATAAGTAAAACTGTATAAAAGACATCCAAGTCACCAAAATATACAATATCATCCTCACATCAAGTCTGTAAGTCATACACATAAAAGTGGTAGATGGAGAGTACAGGATACAACAAATATACAATGAACATGAACGGATAACCACAAAACCCATTTAAAGAAAAACTGCACAATATGAGCCGAAACGGTATCCGCAACAAAAGATGATAAGATAGATGAATAGCCTGCTGCGACTGCCCTGAAGGACTGCCTGCAAAACGCTGTGGCACAACGGGGTGAGTTGCCAACTCATGAATAGTAAATAATATATGTAGGTAATCGCAAGTATCCACGTGCAGCGTGAATCTAATACATGCAAGCTGATAGCAATAAATGACCATATGTATGCAGCAGTCATGAAAGGTACTCTATCAGGTACAACTAATACATGAAACAATAAATGACAATATGTATATACAACAGTCAAGAAAGGTACTACTAATACATGAAGCAATGCATATAAAATAAATGAGGAGTATGGAATAAAACATGTCATTCTCACGGAATCCTGACCTCGTGACAGGACCAAAGTTCATCAAGACAATCTAAATCCTAAATTTTCCTCAAATCAGTCCCCAAATTGGCCTTCATATCCTGTAAGTCTCATATATCCTGAATGTACAATATCAAGTAAATCTCATATATCCTGAATATACAATATCAAGTAAGTCTCATATATCCTGAATGTACAATATCAAGTAAATGAGATAAGCAACAAAGGTATACATGGACAATCAATATCCGTATACTTCTAACTAATAATCATGTCATTTGATCTAGCCCAGATGCATAACGCTATGCGGGTGATCCCCCTGTAGATGTTAAATCTACTCACCAACAATCCTGGCTAAGTAAAGCCAACCACTCGCTTTCCCCTGTTCGTAGCGCCCGAAGTCCCCGCCTGCTTTCCTGAAGGCATATAATAATATAACAAATATATATTAGCAATCGATCAATAACACGTACTATCTACGTTTGACCGACGCACCAACTCCAATCATACTCTCAAGTGTTCGTCAAGTGGCTAACGCGCGTAGCGACACTACGAATCCAACTTAAGGGAAAAATCTACACAAAGACACGAACGACATCGGCACGACCCTAGCAAGGAACGCTAAGCGACACAACCATTAAGCCTAGACCCTGATCATACCGATCGCGCATTCAAAATAAAATAATAAACGTGGAATCTAATATAAATAATGTCCCAACGTCAAAAGAAAGCCACGCCAAAACTCGCCGAAATCCAGTAAGCAACATATCTCATTTTAGCTCAAAACTGCAAGTTTTTCACCAAACTAGAATTTACAAACATCACCAATTAGCAAGATTAAACCATTCATACCCTTACTAAAATTTTAATCTCACATAATTAGGATTTAGTAAAAGTCTAGTTTATAATTAAGCTAATTAGATAATTAGGAAAATATCATTTAACAAATTAGCAACTTGGTTTAGTTTTCATTTGTCTAAAATTATCAACTAACCATTTCACTAATCAAAACCCTAATTTAATTAACAAAACCCTTACTAGAAATTCTAAATATGAATTTAAAAGGTTAATTTAAATATCTAAATAAGCTAATTAAAGTATTATCACCACAAAAAGAGATTAGGGTTTTGATTTATACCTTCAAATAAACACAACTTGAAACTAGAAAATCCAAAGATTAGCCTCCAAAAATCCTCACTTGAATGAAGAACAAAGTTTGTTTTGTGAAGAAGAAAGAAGGGTTTGATTTATATTTGAGTTTGTATGAATTATTTAGGATTTGTCATCATTTTTTTGAAGCATGAAGTGAAGAAATGAGATGAGAAAATAAATGGCCAACAAGAGGAGGAGGTTTCGGCCAAGGCAAGAGAGGCTAGAGTTTTGTGGAAATTTGTAGAAAATTCTAGAAGAAATTGACAATAATTGCATAATAAAACAAAAAAGCTTTAATCCACCTCATTTTTTCTTTTAAAATATTCATTTTAAATCCTAAAAATATAGATATTTTGAATGGATGGTAAAAAACTTAATCTAGTGATTAACTTAGCACAAATCCACATTTGTAGTAATTAACCCAAGCCAAAAAAGTAATTAACACAAATAAAGTATTAAAATAATATTTAATTAGGGAAAAATTCTATGTGAACTAAAACTTCCCATTGACTCCCAAAGCCCGCGCACGAGCTTTATTCTAGCTAAACTAGGTGCCGACAAGTCTATACTGAAGTTTGATCACAATCGGGTTAAAACGGAAAACACCGACTATTTTACCCTAAAAACGGAAAATTCGCAAAACGATTTCTAAAACGTTACAACTACTTAGACCGAAGGGACTACTACATGGAACTATTGAAGTGAAGGAGCGGACTACAAAGGTTATATTTCTTCTTCACTTAGATGTAAATATGTTTACATGCTAGTTTCATCTAATTCTCTAGTTAAGATTCTAGGTTATGCTTCTTTAGAGCGCCAAATTTTTTTAAAACGGCATGGTCGATGCCTCCTGAAACCCAGTGGTGGTGCTGCGGAACCCTGCACTTCGGATCCTTGATTCTGGCTTTCCAAGCCCTGCATCCTTCTGCCAATGCTCTTTCCCATGATAATAGGAACAACCCTCCTTCCATACTGTTAGCCCCGAAACTTTTGCCCTGCCATTTCCTTTTACCATACTGACACCGCCTATCGGCTTGGTGGAGGCCTTTTTCTTTTCTTCCTTGACTTTCACCTTGGATCTAGAAGAGGAAAATTCCCCAATAAGCAGAGCGGGTGTCTCTCTGGTTTCCTTTAGGGTGTAAGTAGAAGGCAGGGACTGTAGAATTAAGTCAGCATATGACTCGTTCTCCAACGTAGTCTCCAGATCCGTGAGCTTTTCAATATAGCTAATCATTGTAAGGACGTGGTCCCCTACAGATAACCTGACAGCCAGTCTCGCTTGAAGAAATTCTTTCGAGATCCCAAATCTTGTGATACGAGATTGCTCTCCATATAAATCTTTGTTATGGAGGAAGATGGAAACTAAGTCTATCTTCTCATGTTGTCTCTGGTTTACACCATCTATTGAGCCAACACGAGACACTTGGCTTTCGCACTGCCTTTTTCCCTTGTCTTTTGATTGTAGTAGAAACGCGATACGTTTTTATGATATGCGTTGTACTCAGTTTTCTACTTACCGCAATCAAGACGGTGTCACTTTGCAGCTAGCCGATTGAGCACGGGTCGATCCATAGGGAGATGGTAGTATGTCCATTCGTGTTTTAGACGAGTCAATGAATAATGTATACGTGTATGTTCAAATCTGTCCTAAGTGTTGTATGTATATTCAAGTAAGCTTGTTAGGGTTAAGGTTGGTTAGTAGAGTTAGGATTAGCCTTGTACTTGTCTTTTGCCACTCTTAAAACGATGTTAGGATAATCGAAAGTAGCGGGGATTAGGAGGACATAGAAATGCGATTTACGAGTTTAAGCAAGCTTTCCAACGCTAAATCCATTCCTGGTGCCCTTGTCTGTCCGTTAAATGCGCTTATTTCTAACCCTAGGCCAAACACCCGCAACTTTGTATCCAATTAAGTCACCACTACTTGTCACGTTGTAGTACGCTTAATGGACTTCTCGACTTAGGTCACGGCTATATGTCACGTATATCGCGCCTAAGTGAGAGGGTTGCGTTTGTTTAGTCTAGGTTCGTTTTAAGATGTTTGGCGAAGAGAGGCACAAGGGATTTTTTTGTCCCTCATACTAACCTTCCTTAGCCCCTAACAAGTATGGAAATTATTCACACATGAAAATGAAAAGAAAACAGAGCAAGAAAGAAGCAAAGAAAGAAAGGAAAAATACGGTTTTACAAGCTAACTACTTAGGTCCTCACCTGAGCAAGGAACTCCGTCGAATATCATGGCTTGAAAATAATACGGATAAGAATGGAAGAAGAATAAAACAAGCAAAGAAATATCAACAACTGCTTAACAACACGAAAAGAAATTACACTTAGGAATTAAAATTGCAATACAAGAATTAAAAGATACAAGTTATATAAAAACCCTCATCTTCATTGATTTTCCACTCAAGAGCTCTCACTACACTTTAATGGAGAATAGATGAAGAGGAAGAAGAAGATACAAAATATTCTACATTAAAATCTAACTAAAAAGAAGCATCATTTACTTGGCACAAAACTGGGCTATTTATAGGCAGAGAGCTGAAACCCAAGGGCAAAATTCTGAGCCCAAATACAATGACCAAAATAACCCCAAAGTTTGGTAAGATGATGACACGAAACCGCGGCGGAACCGCCGCAAAAACCCATATTTGGCGGTGGTTCCGACGCGGTTTTGTGGAATTGGGGTCTCGTATTTTCTGGGATTCTTTGTGTTGCTATCTTCTGTTGTTCTACATGTCCCAAATTGCAAAATGTTTCCAAAGTTTCTTCAGATTTGCAACAGTCCAAAATGGCTTCACTTTTTAATTCATTTGACCTTTATTTCCCTCGAGCTCCGTACACCCATTGAATTTTGTACTGCCCATCTCTTCTCTGTGCTTGTCCGAGACACGAATGACCACTATTTTTCGTCTTGTCTCTTGAACTGGTAAGAGGCACTGAATGGATGCAGATGACCGGAACCTGGCTTTTATCTGTCTGTGACAGAAGTTCTGGATTTTGGCGTAACTGTGGAGATTTTGTATGATTTGCCTTATTTTGGACTGGGAACCTATAACCTGTAAATATATAGCAAACATGAATCAAAAGCACCCGCCTATAAACAAACGAGCAGAGGAATGGGCGGTATTAAATGCAATATTCTGGTATGAACAAATACACCCAAACTTAACTTTTGCTCATCCCGAGCAAAACCAATTATTCACAAAAATTCCTAACCTCACTTTCGCAGGGAACGCGATTGCACTGAGCTCTTGCAACAAGCCATTAAAGCTCTAGGTGTCCCTAGTAGGAGGAGTGTTGTCTCCTATGGGTTTTCAGCGGATACTACCCACAAAATCCCATCAAGCTAGTCTCATAAGTTAACGTTGATTCTACTCTACAGTTTAGTATCTAAGTTAGAAATTCTATCATCCAAATTTAGAAATATCCAACCCTTATTTTTCACACCTCCTATTTATTCAACCTCAGATCCTATACGTTTTGACAGTTTCGAAAGATCTCATTTTTCTCCTGAGTTTTCTTTCTAAAGAGCAGTCTCCAATCCGGAATTTTTATCAACTTTATGGAAAACATAAGTCTTATTCTCCATCCCTATCATTCCTCCAAATATCGATTCGTATACCCCTACGTGTGTGTAAAATTTCACCCCTACATTCAAGAATTCAATACAAGCCATAGTACCCTTGCCCTAATACCTAATACTACTTCTTTTCATTAATGATGGACGAATTTGCTCAGAAACCTTTCATGCGACTATTAATGCTTCCTGTGGCATTAATCATCCGATTACTGAATGTGTGAGCATTAAAGCGTAATTAGCAGTTTCCAGGTCTTGTAATTTATTCTTTTTTTCTTTTTCTTTATTTTTCTTTTTCAAGACCGGATATATTTTTCAATGATGCTCTTTTGGTGGTTAGCTTTAAATACCGTTTTTTCTTTCATACTAGGCTTTTAGGCAAAAGTATTTCTAGGTATCCTCTACTATCCCAAGTTTCAAGGTGTGTGTAAGTACGATTTGTAGAATATATACTTTCTGAATTTGGACATAAGAATAGGAACTATTTTTCAGACTTATCCTTCAATAAAACTTTCAATACTTTCCCTTCATCTCTACTTAACTCAAGAACTGAACTCAAGATTACCTTCTTCTAAAAAAACAGCAAGGACGTATAGTTTCCATGATTAAACAGAAGGAGGGTTATTTTTAGGGTTTTCAATTCCTAAGCCTAGGATTTAGTTATTTCTAACGTATCAACTAAATTTTCGGAATAATAATCTACGTTCCCCTATTAGCTAACTTGAAGACAAAGTTTTTATATTTATGTAAAAAATTTCGATTTATATGAGTTTTTAAAATAAGTATGCAAATGAAAAATATACATATAAATACGAAGGTAGAAAGCTTACCGAGCACACTCCCAAACTTAAACTTGACAATGCCCTCACTGTCAGGCTACACCAAGAGGGTCAAAATTGATGGCGCTTCACTGTTTTTTTTATACAAAACAAAAAGCAAACCAAAAATATATATACAAAAAGATCCCCCCAAACTTAAGTGAAACATTGTTGCTACTGTTTAAGAGGTGAAGTTCAGGATTAGAAGTCAGTCCATACAAGGCCTTACACATGCCAAATGTTAGCACCAGCTATTCAAAAAATTTATCACGATAAAGCCCGGGTTGGTGAAAGAATGCTGAGAGGAAAGAAATGGAGAATACATGAGACCGTATGGGGATGGAAGCGGTGTACGGTCTCGGTAGAGGAGAAGAATGACAGAAGGGAGAAAGAAATGGAATACGAACTCGGGGGTGAAAATGGCGTGAACAAATTAATACAATTTATAATGAATGATGTGTAAGAAAAGATTGTACTAATCTATCAACTCGTTGAGAAATGGGGTCAAAACTCTCAAGATTCGTAAGAAAACATGGGCCGACCGAACTTGGTGAACCAGACATAAGAAAAGAAGGTGATACGGTGCCTTGCGAAGTAGGAACAATGGTAGGGATGGAGGGAAGTGATCGAGGAATAGGATTGGTTAAACGTTCAGGAGGGTGTACACAGTCAATGAAAAGGATATGATGAATTGGAAAATCTGACTCATCTAATAAAACCGTTTCATGCTCAATACTATCCTCAAAATTTTCCTTAAAATTCAGCTAATCCATGCATTTATCCTCAAACTCCAGACGCATATAGGGTTAGGGAAAAACGGTTAATGGTTCAGGATGATGTCCATACAGAAGTGAAAGGACATGATGAATTGGTAAGAAAAACTCATCCAAAACTGCGGGTTCATCATCCAAAATATTCCCAGTGTCGATATCCTCAATCAAGTAAAAATCAAATTTATCAGACACCTCATCAACAACATGGATTTCAATCAATTTAGGTTCTATAGCGGAGGTGTAGAGATCAAAAGGATTGGGTATGGTTTCACTTAACAAGGTCCCTTCACAATTCGGTAAATCAAATACTACAAAGTCGCACAACTCATCAAACATTCTATCTTCAATTAGTGATTCATGTGGGACACTCGATCGACTTTCAAAACCGAAGTTGTGGAATTTAATTTGCAACAGGTAGGTTTGATTTGGAAGGGTGTACTACTCACTCTCACGACTCAAATTCTGAACCTGTCCTATCGCCTCATCATACATTGGAAAATGTGGAGCTAGTTGGAAACCGGCTACCGGTTCGTTAGGTTGTATGAGGGCGGCCATGGACGCATTCAAATCCATCATCTGTTGGCACGACTCCACCCGAAGTTCTTCCAACGAATGTTCAAGACTAAACATAGGTGGTGAGGGGGTTTCAGTAAAAGCTTCAAATTCGTGTGGATACATGAAACTCCCAAATGGCTATTCAGAAGCAATTTCTAGAGAAGGTGTAAAAGTTGGGTAGGAGTGATAGGAATCAAATGGTTGGATAAGATTAGGATTAACATTTTAATATGAAGGTGATTGGAAATTTTGATCAAAAGAATTGGAAGTGGTGAAAAGAGTGAAAGATCGATTATGAGATTGTTCGATTCTGTCAGCAATGGACATGGGTCTTGGAATCGGAATGTGACTCTCAAAACGGGTATCAATGTAAGAAGGTGGGGTAGGTTGAAATGTTTAATACAAAGTGGATTGCAGAGTCCAATTGTTTGCCCTAGACACGTCTATTCGATCTTTTAATGAAATTTTGGGCATGGATGGATCTTTCGAAGTTCGGCCAAAGCAAGAACTGTAAGAAGAAATGTCTGGTTGTGGGTACTAAAGTTCGGCAAGAGTTGGTCGTTTTGGAGTACCCATATTATGAAAAGTGGGGAAGGTGGAAGTGGAAAATTATTATAAATTTTGAAATTTTTTGGAATTTTTTTTATTATTATTTTAGCAGTCTTCGAAATTGATTGTTTTCAAGGAATACGGAATTATGGGACTAAACTTTACATAAGAACAATCACAATCACAATATGCACAAACAATAACCTAGAGCTATGCTCTTCAAAGTCCAACTAGACCACTCCTAGACTTCCAAGCGACAAGTTGCAGGATAACCCTCGAATCGCCTCTTCACTGCCAATTATGGCCAGGTAAGCATAAGTGAGGTAAGGAGGATTCTGCTCACGAATCACCATGAGACGGGCCTTTTAAAATTACTTCCTTACTTGTCTAGCCTAGGCACCACAAAGTCAAGTTTAGATAAACGACCGATTCCCCGCAACCTTCACTTGTCCTAATTGAGTGTGACAAGTCCTTATAGGTTTGGTCTAGATATTTTTTATTAACTCAAGGTGATGCGTATGCTTTTTGTGATTTATGGGGTCTTAGGAAGGGTGATGAATTCCCCACCCAATCATAATTGGTGTTCAAGCCCCTTAATGTCCGTATTATTATATGAAAAGCGTATAAACAAACAAAATCTAAAAGAACAGAAAAATTTATTTGGCGGCGGCGCAATCTATGCAAATAAACCTGCAGAAAATACAGTTCAATAGGGTTCACAGAGGAGATAAAAGGAAAGAGAAATGGTGGAGAAAAATTTGAGCATCAGAAGCCTCAATAGAACCGCGGAATCGCCGCGAATCCCTACTTTTGACAGTGGTTTCGCAGTCAAAATGTGGACTTGGGTCTTCAACTTTGGTCCGTGCACTCCCCTAATTCTCAACTCTAAAATAAAATGCTATGTTTTCTTATTGGATTACTGTACTTGCTCCAGATAGCCTGCACACTTGCACACAAAAAATATTAAAAATAACAAAACGGTTTTTTTATTATTATATTAATTTTATTATATATATATATACAAAAAAATATTAACCCGAATAACAAGAAAGAAATACGTTACCGTCTCCCCGGCAATGGCGCCATTTGATTGTGGTAGAAACGAGATACGTTTTTATGATATGTGTTCTACTTAGTTCTCTACTTACCGCAATCAAGACGGTGTCACTTTGCAGCTAGCAGGTTAAGCACGGGACGATCCACAGGGAGATGGTAGTATGTCCGTTCGTGTTTTAGACGAGTCAATAAAGAATGTATATGTGTATGTTCAAATCTGTCCTAAGTGTTTGTATGTATATTCAAGTAAGCTTGTTAGGGTTAAGGTTGGTTAGTAGAGTTAGGATTAGTCTTGTACTTGTCTTTTTCCATTCTGAAAACGATGTTGGGATAAACGAAAGTAGTGGGGATTAGGAAGACATAGGAATGGGATTTGCGAGTTTAAGCAAGCTTTCCAATGCTAAATCCATTCCTGGTGCCCCTTGTCCGTCCGCTAAATGCGCTTATTTCCAACCTTAGGCCAAACACCCACAACCATGTATCCAATTAAATTACCACTACATGTCACGTTGTAGTGCACTTAAACGACTTCTCGACTTAGGTCGCGGCTATATATCACGTATAGCACGCCTAAGTGAGGGGGTTGCGTTTGTTTGGTCTAGGTTCGTTTTAGGATGTTTGACAAAGAGAAGCACAGGGGAATTTTCCGTCCCTCATACTAACCTTCCTTAGCCCCTGACAAGTATGGAAATTATTCACAAATGAAAATGAAAAGATAAAAAGCAGGAAAGAAAGAAAGAAAAATACGGTTTTACAAGCTAACTACTTGGGTCCTCACCTAAGCAAGGAACTCCGTCGAGTATCATGGCTTGAAAATAATACGGATAAGAAGGGAAGGAAAATAAAACAAGCAAAGAAATATCAACAGCTACTTAACAACACAAAAAAATTACACTTAGGAATTAAAATTACAATACAAGAATTAAAAGATACAAGTTAAATAAAAATCCTCATCTTCATTGATTTTCCACTCAAGAGCTCTCACTATACTTTAATGGAGAATAGATGAAGTGGAAGAAGAAGATACAAACTAACATACACTAAAATCTAACTAAAAAGAAGCATCCTTTACTTGGCATAAAACTGGGCTATTTATAGGCAGAGAGCTGAAACCCAAGTGCTAAATTCTGAGCCCAAATATAATGACCAAAATAACCCCAAAGTTTGGTCAGATGATGACACGAAACCGCGGCGGAACCGCCGCAAAAACCGACATTTGGCGGCGGTTCCACCGCGGTTTTCTGGAATTGGCGTGTCTTATTTTCTGGGATTCCTTGTGTTGCTATCTTATGTTGTTCTACATGTCCTAAATTGCAAAATGCTTCCAAAGATACTTCAGATTTGCAACAGTCCAAAATGGCTTCACTTTTAGTTCATTGACCTTTATCTCCCTCGAGCTCCACGCACCCATTGAATCTTGTACTGCCCCTTTCGTGCTCTGTGCTTGTCCGAGACACGAATGACCATTGTTTTTCATCTTGTCTCTTGAAATGGTAACACGCATTGGACGGATGCGGATGACCGGAACCCGGCTTTTATCTGTCTGTGACAGATATTCTGGATTTTGGCGTAACTATAGAGATTTTGTATTATTTGCCTTATTTTGGACTGGAAACTTATAACTTGTAAATATGTAGCAAACACGGATCAAAAGCACCTGCCTATAAACAAACGAGCAGAAGAATTGGAGGTATTAAATGCAATATTCTGGTATGAACATCTTACGGATATCAACATCCGCGACGGTGGAAAATAGACCTGGGACGGCAGGGGCTTTAGTACTAAGGAGGTGGCCCAGCTTGTTATAGGTAATGGACATCTGGACAAACCTTTGCCTGTCAATATAGTCTTGCACAGTCAATTATTATCTAGCTGTAACCTAATCTTTGTCACCTGGTCGCTGCAATTAGGAGAGAGAGAAGAAACACTTAGCATGATACTCTAGCAAGTTTAGATTAGTTTTTAGTTTATCTAAACAGGATGGCTCCCACTGTATCTCGAATCCTTTCTCAAACCATAAAAGAAGAATTAGTCAGGATTAATCACACCCTACAACATTTGGTTATCCTTTCATCCAGGTTAGTGTCGGTACTTCGAGTGAGGTTTTAAAACGCTTTCGTGAAGTTCCTTAATTAAATAACCTCTTTTCCTGGAGGCATAGCCCCGCTAACACCGTTCTAGATACCTGCTTGGTTTATGGCATTGATTGTTTTAGTGAAAAAAATCTCTCTA
Organism: Agapanthus africanus; assembly: GCA_030015575.1. NCBI lineage: Eukaryota > Viridiplantae > Streptophyta > Magnoliopsida > Asparagales > Amaryllidaceae > Agapanthus > Agapanthus africanus. The sequence continues at coordinate 422,405,823 of CM057344.1, forward strand.
GGAGTAGCGGATACTCACAATAGGATCGGGATCCAAATATCATTGTGTGATAATCCAGAAGGAATCCTACCAAAATTATCACACTCCAAATGGTATGCAACACTAGAAAGTTTCAGTATCTTTAGATACTCCCGATGTGGATTTTTGCCCCATGCTCTTATGACCTTGACGAAGGCCAATATATAATAAGTTGCAAGTAAAGTTCTACCCGTCTTTTTCCAGGTTAATTTGAACCCACCCGTACATACCCTTGACGAAGCCCAAAATAGTAGTATGATTGTCCCAAACCAACGCATCTATCTATGCTACAGATGAATATTTAGCAGCTACCAATCACTATGTCTTGGTGAAGGTCAAAGTACATAGCTTGAATACTACTGAATACCCAACTGAAACGACGGAGGGCAACGAATGGTTTTGGAGAAACCGTGAACGTAATGAACTTGATATAATCGATGAAACCTGATATCTTTTAAAGGAGTGGTTTAGGCTCCGCATTTTATAAGTTTTCTTTTTAAAAAAATGAGTGGTCTTGAAATTGTTCCATCGATTCAGCTTTGGTTTGTTTGCTTTGCATTAATCATATAATGCAGTCCCATCATGTACACCTACCATTGCAGAAAGAAAAGAAAATACCAAGATGCTTATGCCATCCGCATTTGCCACTGGGCCGCGTCTAACACCGTTAGGTTACTTAACTAACGCTAAAGCGGAGGCTGGACTAGCGCGGGTGCAAAACATAAGCAACGTCTACTATATAGCATATATATAATATCCATTTGTCTCACTCAATAATAAGCATTCCAGATCACATATGAACATATTGGATATACTTGGAATCCCGCGTTTTGTTTAAGCCTGTAACGAAAGACGGGTTCCACGATCATAATGAATAGCCAAACCCTACCATAGACCCCTACGGGTGCGGTAAACTACCTGCCAAATTTCCGAAGTGAAGCAATCTCCCTCGGTAAAATGGGTAGGCCACTCGGCACTTCAAAGAACCCGGTAGTTTGTGCACCCCACCTTAGGGAAATCCTAGGAGCAAAAAACAGTAAATGAAATAATACAACGGCGGCTACAACCTCAACCCGGATGTGCCCTGCAAAATAATATTATATCACTTTACAATTTACATCAAATGAAAGAAAACCCTCTTCTCGCATCCCGGCTATTCATCCACGACGATCCAATAAAGTTCATATCCACAAACCAACAATACAATCACAGATATGTGCAACCCCCACTAATCTTCGTATAGCAATTAGCGGAAGTTTACGAACACATATAACAACCGAAACGTGTTAAACGACGTTAAAACTGCGACTTCGAAATACTCTGTATTGTCATAACAGAAAGATAATAGTATATGCAAACTTGGCAAAATCAAACACCACCTGAAACCCTAAATCCAAGTGTCCAGAACACAGAACAAAACTCAATGCATTTCCCCACTACAAAACCGGTGAGGCCGGTCAAAATGCCACTTTGGTCGGCCGTAATGAGGTTGAATTGCCTCATTTTTGTTCTATGTTCATCTCACAAGCAAAGGAGCACTCTTCAATTGTTCAAAACAATTTTAGAGCCTCCGGAAAAATTGACAGAAACTTAGATCTATGTTTCGATGTTTCGGAATTATTTTGGTTTCGTAGTTTTACATGTTTTCTAAACTGTTAGTTAAGGTTTAGTAGGCACTGATACCACTGTAAGTCGATGTCGCGCACCCCGTGGGTTCGTGGGGAGGTGGAATTTACAAAAAAACGATTTTATTTGCTTCGCAACACCGACTTGAACTCCAGGATCGATACTAAACCCTAACTAGCAAACTGTAAGAGGTTAACTACTCGGAAAGAATGTTATACCTCACAAAACCATGTACTTTGGGTCTTCTTGCTGTCTTCCTCCTCGTCATAGGCTCCAAGGATCGTAACGGATCGATACCTCCTTGTCGGCCTCCTCGAGTCAAAGACGATCCACCCGAGAGTCTTAGTCTATGCTCCAACCTCAAATCCGAGCTAACTAGGGCACCTAGTTCGCTAAACTAGATGTCCTAGATGATGTAGGGAGTGAAGATTGATTGGTTTGTCTCTAAATACCCTAGATTTCTCAACACATGGGGCATGAAAGGTTAGAGGAAGAAGAAGGTGACCTTGAAGAAAAGAGAGTGAATATGATCCAGTGAATGAAGATGGCTAAGAGTTGTGACTAATGAAGCATCCAATAATTCTAGCAAGAAAAAATCTCACCAAAATATCTAGCATGCTTCATGAGTCGCTTAGTGAGTCATGCCATGAAACACCAAGTTGCCATGCTCCACCTCATTTCCTCCACCTCATTTCCTCCACCTCATTTCCATTTAATCTAAATGGTTAATACAAATATGAGGTGTCTTCTTCAAGAAACAATCTTGAGTAAATTACAAGAATGCCCCTCATCCGTATATACATACCCGTATCCGTATTCCAAAAAATACGAATACAAAGAGACGAATATAATCCATCAATATAATACTAGGATCCGGCTTAAACTAAAGCCCGCTAGTATTATCCGTTCAAACAAGATACGTGCACAAGTACACGTATATGTTCGAACCCTGTCGTAAAACCATATGACCTCTACATCATTTGCCCGATGCAGGAAAACCCTCTTTGTGGGACTCTAAAGACTCAACACTATACTGGCAGTGGGTTTAACCATAAGCATGTCAGCGGTACTAGCTACACATAACAGCTACCCAGGTATCTGTCGATAAGAAGGCCGATGAGCAAGCGCATACTAACTCCTACTGAGCCTATCTATGACAATCTCCGTACAGTCTGGTCTGTTCGTCTAAGAGTATCGCATATCGTTCCTAAGGGCGGTAGCCGTCAGACCCCTAATAGCGCAATAAGTCGTGCAGGATTGTAGCCCAAAACACCCTGAGAAACAACTGGAGCATCTACCAGATAATTCCGCCTGCCTTGGCCATGGACATTGTGTAATGGCTTTCCGAACATAGCACGATATCAACCGCCAATACCAGGAGAGACGAATCCTATCTAACTGCCACTGTCTCCAAGTGCTTCGGGACTGCATCCAACCACTACCTGTTTGCACGACTCCTTTGAGCCGTGGTAGGGTAGTAATCAAAGAACGGTGGGAACACACTCGAGGCGAAGTAGCAGTGTCAAGTCGACGGACTAACTTGTACTCATTGTATGTTGATGTCGATCACCCCACGTGTTCGCAGGGAGGCAGAATTTGCAAAAAATAATTTTTACGAGCTTCGCAACACCGACTAGAACCAAGGATCGTTCATAAACCCTAGCTAGCAAACTATTTGAGGTTTAACTACTCGGATACGAAGTTCTACCTCACGATACTTGTCCTTCGGGTCTTCATCGCTGTCCTCTTCATATACGTAGGCTCCAAGGATTGATCCGGATCGTAGCTTCTTCAAAGGACTCCTCGAGTCAAAGACGATCCACCCGAGAGTCTATAGCCCGAGCTCCACCTCAAAACCGAGGTAACTAGGGCAACAAGCTTGCTAATCTTGATGTCCTAGGTGATGTAGAGTATGAAGATGGATTTATTTGCCTCTTGAAACCCTAGGATTCTAAACACAAGAGAGCTTTTAGGGTTTTTTAGTGAGGAAGAAGAAGAGAGCAAGCAAGAGAGCTCACATTAGGAAAGAGAAAGTTTTTTGATAAATGATAATGCTTCATGGAAATTGTGATGGCTAGCTTGACATGACCACAACCCTGTGATGAAAAAATATCTAAACAAAATATTTAGCTCACAAAAATATCTCACCAAAATATCTAAAGTCAAAAAGTCAATCCTTGTCAAATGGTCAACCCAAGTTAAATGGTCAATCCAAGTTAAGTGGTCAAGAACAAGTAGCCATGCCACAATTATCATTTACAAATAAAACAAATACTTTCCTCCATCTCATAATTGTTTTAATCAAGTAAATGGTCAAAACCCTAATGAGGTGTCTCCTTCTATGCTCCTCACATCCGTATATACATACACGCATTCGTGTTTCGAGAAACACGAATACAAAGAGACGAAACTGATCCATTAAATATAATACTAGGATCTGGCTTAAACCAAAGCCCACTAGTATTATCCGCCCGAACATCATACGCGCACAAGTATACGTAACTGATCGATGCCCTGCCGTAAAACCATACGGCCTCTACACCCTTTGCCCAGTGCAGGGAAACTCTCCGTGTGGGACTCTAAAGACTCGACACTACGCTGGAAGTGGGTTTAACAACAGGCCGCAAGCAGTACTAGCTGCACGTAATGGTCCCCAGGTAGATGTCGATAAGAAGGCCGATGAGGAAAACCCATCCGAACTCCTACTGAGCCTGAATGTGACAATCTCTGTACAGTCCGGTCTGTTCGTCTAAGAGTATCATATATCGGTCCTGGGGGACGGTAATCGTCAGACCCCTAATAACGTAATAAATCATGCCGGAGTGTAGCCCAAAACACCCTGAGAAACTACTGGAATACCTACCAGTAAATCTCGCTTTCCCTGGCCAAGGACATTGTGTAATGGCTCTCCGAACACAACACGATATCAACCCTCAATACTGGGAGAAAAGAATCCTATCTAACCGCCACTGCCTCCAAGTGCTTCGGGACTGCACCCAACTACTACCTGTTTGCATGTCTCCTTTGAGCCGTGGTAGGGTAGTAATCAAAGTTCAGTGGGAACACACTCGAGGCGAAGTAGCAGTGTCAAGTCGACGGACTAAGCTGTACTCATGTCCCCTGGGAACTGCAACCTGACGATAGGTATAATACTAACCAACAGTTCCCGATGAGTCATGTCCAGTGTACTCGTAACCTAACGAGCACCTGCATTCTATATCTAGTACGACGTACTAATGGCTGTGGGACAGACCATCTCCCCTGCTGGGATAAGAAGCGTATATACTAGTCTACTCTGGAGTATCGATGCCCCGTCTCGATAATCCTACGACTAGGGACCTGTATAAGGCTGTGCTTGTAGATTACCCAGCCTCCACTAGTATGACTGCCATCACAACAGTGGTAATCAAGCAAAGATCCTAAGGGCTCCACTAATATGCTAAAAGAAACACATGCACATATTGAAGTAGAAACAAACCAAATAGCATACTACTGTTTTGAGCAAGACTGTCAATACAACTGTGAATATCCTAAGCTTCCATTAAGTAATATAAAAACCAGTATGATACAACAATGGCCTCTAGGGCATATACACTAACAATCTCCCACTTGCACTAGGGCCATGTAATGGCGTATCGTAGACCTATCATCTCGATCAACCGTTCGAACTGTGTCTGAGGGATGGCTTTCGTGAGTGGATCTGCAGTGTTATTCCTCGTATCTACTCTCCTCACCTCGATCTCCCGGCGATCTACGATCTCCCTGATCAGGTGGTACCGCCTCAAAATGTGTCTGGACTTCTGATGGGACCTGGGTTCCTTGGCTAAAGCTATAGCACCGTTGTTGTCACAATACAGAGGTATTGGATCAACAATGGTCGGAACCACCTGAAGTTCTGTGAGGAACTTCTTCATCCAGACAACTTCTTTTTCGGCATCGCAAGCAGCTATGTACTCCGCTTCCATTGTCGAGTCAGCAACGGTGTCCTGCTTAGAGCTCTTCTAACAGACTACCCCTCCATTGAGAGTAAAGACATAACCCGACATGGACTTGGAGTCATCCTTGTCACTTTGGAAGCTGGAGTCAGCAAAGGCCTTGATCTGGAGGTCTTATCCGCCATACACCAAAAACATCTCCTTAGTCCTTCTCAGGTACTTGAGAATGTTCTTTACTGCTATCCAGTGCTTCTCCCCTAGGTTTGACTGATACCGGCTTACAACGCTTAATGCGTATGCTACATTTGGTCTGGTACACAACATCGTATACATTATAGAGCCTACCGCAGATGCGTAGGGTATAGTTGACATGCGAGCCCTTTCCAAATCAGTCTTTGGAGAAATCTCTTTGGAAAGGGTGATTCCGTGACAAGCCGGTAGATTACCGTGCTTTGAATCTTCCATACTGAATCTTTTCAGTATGGTGTTGATGTACCTTGATTGTGAAAGTCCAAACATCCTCTTAGATCTATTTCGATAGATCTGGATCCCCAGATTGTAGTTGGCATCACCCAGGTCTTTCATGGAGAACCTCTGTGACAAGAATCCTTTGACTGATTGTAGCATAGGAATGTCATTTCCTATCAAGAGAATGTCATTCGCGTACAAGACGAGGAATACGACATTTCCCCCTACAATCTTACTATATATGCATTGTTCATCTGGATTTTTTGATAAAGTCGAATTCTTTGACTGTATCATCAAAAAAGATGTTCCAACTCCGCAATGCCTTCTTTAGTCCATAAATCGACTTAAGCAACTTGCACACTTTTCCGCTGCTCCCACTCTGAATGAAACCCTTTGGCTGATCCATATAGACGCACTCTTCAAAATTTCCATTTAGAAAAGCTGTCTCTACGTCCATGTGCCAGATCTTATAATCGTGGAAAGCAGCAATGGCAAGAAGGATCTGAATGGATTTGAGCATAGCTACCGGAGAAAAGGTTTCATCATAGTCCAAACCAGGTCTTTGACGAAAACCCTTTACAACAAGTCTAGCCATATAGGTTTTAACCTTTCCATCTACACCAATCTTCTTTCTGCATATTCAATTGCAGCCTACGGGTTTTGCCTCTTCTGGAGCAATGTCCTAAGTCCATACTTTATTGGTGTACATAGACTCCATCTCGGTCCGCATTGCATCCATCCATTTTATCAAGTCGCCGCTCTGAATGGCTTGCTGGAAGCTAATAGGCTCATCATTGTCAATGATGCAATCCTCTCGATCCCCGTCTATGAGAAAACCGTAGTATCTCTCAGGCGGATGAGACTGCCTACTACATCTGCGGAGTGGCGCGGGGATGTCCTATTCTTCTGAAATCTCTGGTTCTACCAAGCTTTCAGTAATAGCTTGTGGTTCTGGAATTTCTTCCAGTTCTATTGCGCTCACACTTATTTGATTTTCTAAAAATTCAGTTTTTAAGAAGCAGGCATGACGAGAAACAAAGACCTTTTGCTCCTTTGCGTAATAGAAAAGATACCCCTTGGAGTTCTTTGGGTATCCCACAAACTTACACTGTACTGAGCGTGCCTCGAGCTTGTCCGCATGCTACTTTTAACAAAAGCTGGACATCCCCATGTCTTAAGGTACTTAAGATAGGGTTTCTTCCCACTCCACATCTGATATGGTGTGGTAGGCACAGTCTTGGTAGGAACCTTATTCAGAAGATATGCAGTCGATTCTAGTGCATAACCCCAGAAGGATCGCAGCAACTCAGCGTTACTCATCATGGAATGAACCATATCCAATAGGGTTCGATTCTGCCTTTCTGATACACCGTTGTGTTGTGGCGTGTATGGAGGAGTAAGCTGAGAGAGAATTCCATTCTCTTTTAAATAATCCAGGATCTCGACACTCAAGTATTCACCACCTCGATCAGATCTCAGTGTCTTGATACTTTTGCCTGTTTGTTTTTCCACTTCATTCTTGTATTCCTGGAATTTCTCAAAGGCCTCGGATTCATGCTTCATCAAGAAGACATGTCCATACCTAGAGAAATCATCCATGAAAGTAACGAAGTATGAATAACCACTTCACGCATGTGTAGACATTGGACCACATACATCACTGTGTATGAGTCCCAAGAGCTCGCTCGCTCTTACTCCGTGTCCAGTAAACAGAGTCTTTGTCATCTTTCCCATGAGACAAGATTGACAAGTTGCATATGACTGTTATTCGAACGGATCGAAATATCCCTCTCTATATAGCTTCGTCAATCGTATTTCATTGATGTGACCGAGTCTACAATGCCATAAGAGATCCTGATTTAGTTCCGGAGACATTCTTTTACGTGTGTTCTGGACACTGAATACCTGAGCTTAATTTAATACGTAAATTCCATTATCTAATGTACCTGACCTAATCAAACCTTGATTTAGATGGATGTGGACCACATTGCTTACAAATGTAAAATCATATCCTTCCTTAGAAAGTAAGGATACATATATGATGTTACAAGCTAGACTAGGTACAAACAAACAGTTACGTAGAATCAATATCTGCCCACTTTTCAATCCAATGTGATATTCCCCTACGGATTCAGCGTCCACGCTCATTCCGTTAGCAACCCTGAGAGTCATATCACCTAAGCTGATAACTTTACGGTTTCTCAAAGCCCGTAATGAATTACAGATATAAGATCCTGATCCGGTATCTAGTACCCAGGAAGTAGAGTTAATTGACATACAGTTTTTTATTACAAACACATCCGAAGTCGAAGCCACAACATGCTTCGGATCCTGGATTCTGCCTTTCAAAGCCCTGTAATCCCTCTGCCAATGCCCTTTCCCGTGACAATAGGAATATCCCTGAAACCTTTAGCCAAAAAACTTTTGCCCTTCCCTGTCCTTCTACCTTACTGACACCACATATCGGCTTTGTGGAGGTCTTCTTCTTCTCACCCTTTGCTTTCGCCTTGGATGCACAAGAGGAAGATTCCCCAATAAGCTGAGTGGGTGTCACCCTGGTTTCCTTCAGGGTGCCCTCAACTGGAAGTATAACTTTCTTCCCCTGGGCAAAATTAGATGGTAGGGACTGTAGAAACAAGTCAGCATATGACTTGTTTCCCAACGTGGTCTCCAGGTCCGTGAGCTCATCAATATAGCTAGTCATCGTAAGGACGTTTTCCCCTACAGATGACCCGACAGCCAATCTCGCTTGAAGCAATTCCTTCGAGGTCTCACATCTTGCAATACGAGATTGCTCTCCTGTCACGACCCAAAAAGGTACGGAACGTGACTGACACTTAAATTACGAAACGTCTCGAGGCGTACGTACTCTAAGTAAGCCAAAGCCAAGAAATCAAAACCCAATTAAGAAATAGAGTAAAGAAAAACCAATAAGTCGCATCAAAATCTTTATAAAAAAAACATCACATTTCTCAAAAATTTCAGCAGAGTCTCCTTTGTAAAAACTGGCCCCAAAACGGGTACAAATCACGAATAAACATATAACATGAATAAGGCATCCCCAAGCGGGTTCTAGCTCTTCGCCGAAGCGGACTCAAATCCCACGCAATGTAAATCATCAATGTGCAAAAATAAGCATAAAAGGCACAAGTAATAAGCATCATGTCGGCTCAAGTGAGCTCGACCCAGAGAAACAACATAAATGTCCTCAAATCTCACTGTCTCGTCTCTAGGTCAATATACATCAATATAAGTAGCAGGTACAGTAGATGGAGTACAGTAGATACAATGAATATACAAGGTGGAAACCAAATAATATCACAACCCACCTACGAGCAAAAGTCTCAAATCTAAGCAAATGGAGCAAAAGGATGAAGTGCGTCCGCCGCTACAGTGCTGACGGATCGGAGCTGCAAAAAGGCTGTGGCACAACGGGGGTGAGTTTCTAACTTGTAAGTAATAAGTAAGATGTATAAAGCCTATTGTAAGCATGCACGCAAAGTGTCATAACTCAACAATACTGATATGGCATGATACACTAGCAGATATGTATGCAACATAAATAAATTTTACAATACTAATCTGGCATGATGTACTAGCAGGTATTAATGCAATAGAAACCAAATTTTACAATACTAACCTGGATATGTTGATATGAGAAAATCATTATTGTCATCTTGGAAAAACTCTTTTGAAATATCAACATAATATCAATGGAATCAACAGAAAACCGTGTCCAGCATCGACACTTCAAATGATTATCCCAAAGCCTCAAAGTATCCGTATTACAGTATCTCGGACCCCAGCCGTCCGGCGGCCCATCTCAAGGTATCAATATCACAATATCTCACGACCACGGTCGTTATCCTCTGGATATCCGCCGTGCCAACAATCAGCAGTAGGTAGTCTGCCCCTGCTAGGATCGTCGTCTACACTCGAACTTCTTGCCCCGGGGTACCCTACCGGGCCCACCATGTACCCAAGACGGTTCATCCAACTCCTCGAAACGGGACTCGAAAACTAACAGAAAAACCCATGGTGGACGACACATGTATCATATCACGAGAAAAACCGCAACTCGCAATGTTTAAAATAATATCAGGTTTATTAGTTCCTTGTGGCTTTTCCCCAAAATCTCAAAAATCTCAAGTGCTGAAATCCTCAAGAAAATCATCATAAGTACACATGTCAATGATAATGAATGCCTATGGTATCAACACGTCGAACTGCAATGTATGACTAAAAGACTAGGCATGAACGAATGATGCAATGAGATACATGCATATGACTAGCAATCCTACATGTTCATCCTGAGGAATTTAAATGTATTAGCACAAGTTTACACATCATATATGGTGAAATTGTTCTAGATTTTGGGTTATACAAGTTATCTTGTGTTTGTGGCATAGCAATTACCAAGGTGTGTGTGTCCATATGAATAGTGCTCGTGCTGCATAAAACCATGGTAATAGTCCAAGTGTCCTATAAGATGAGTTCGCACATGTATTTAAATATATAGGATCGTGAATGTAGCAAGATGATTAACTAGGGACTATACTCATAAATGCTAGTACAACTAGAAGTTTTTAAACTATCTAAACCATCGGGCGTCTTGCGCCATCCAAACGATTTCCCCCCGTAGATGTGTATATCTACTCACCCGTGATCTCGTGCTAGCCAGGTCCAACCACCGCTTTTCCCTTCCACGCCGCGTCCGACGTCCCTGCGACCAATCCTAGAAACACACAAGCAACACACATAAAGCTAAAATCTTGCCAAAATGCGATATCAAGATCGAAAGAGAAACTCGCGTTGGAAGCTAAACGCGTGTGCACTCGATATGCCAAAACGTGTGTAACCTCGCCTGAAACCACTCCGACTCGCTGTGACGCGCAGTGAACAACAACCCAACTCACATAACGCACGTGTCGCACAAGTTAAAAGTATTGAAAACGAGCTTTTAGGTTCCAGATTTTGACTCGAGTGGAAAAAGCAAAAGTTGTATATACCAAAAACCTTAGATATATAACAGACTCCTACAGACCAAGACCCAACACCCACACCCACCCTCTGGCCGCAAATTGCGGCTAGACAGAATAAATCTGCGGCCAAATAGGGGAGAGGGTGTCTCGTGCTTCGTGTGTGTCCCTAACTTGGTCACTACGCTCCAGTATCTGCAACTTTTTCCTGAAGTACCCGGGTCAGAAGCAGATCTCAAAAAGAACCCAAATCTTAACTAAAACACTAATTAACAGTAAAATGAGAAAATATGGTATTTTTGTGAAATCTGGAGCAAAAACTTGGATTTGATGACCTTAATAACACTTACTTAAGTTACTTTAGCCATAAAAATCCTAACTTGGCCTAAACTCCACCTAAATCAAAAAAACTAGCACCAAAACCACATTAAACACTAAATTATGCTAAATAAACTACAAGTTTAGCAAAATGGAAGTTAAGTTTAACATTATACCTCAAGTTGGTCCTAGGATGCAAGAAAAAGAAGAAGAAGAAGAAGAGAAGGGCGTGGGGTGTGTGCTGCTGCTGCTGCTGCTGTTGGTGCTGCTTGCTGCCGCTGTTTCTTGCTGCTGTTGTTGTTGCTGCTGCTGTGGCTTGCTGCTGCTGCTGTTGCTCCTGTGCTGCTGCTGCCTTGCTGCGTTGCTGCTGGTGATGATGTGGGGAAAGGAAATGAGAGGGAGTGAGAATTATGAGTGGAAAGAAATGAGAGTGAGGGAATGAGTGGGAGCGTGAGGGTGTTAGAGAGTGAGGGTTTGGAAATGAGGGTGAGGTTAGTGGAGCCATGCCTCATGCCATCATTCCCTCTCTCTCCTCAATCTCAAGTCAACCCCCAAAACAAACAAAAGTTAATTTAATTATGAAAACTAATACCCTTAATTAACTTCATAAACCTAATGAAATGGGTTAGTCCACCATGGCTACCTAAACATGGTATAACCCCAAACTTAGCCCTAGTTTACATGCACATGTGTGTGCAAGGCCAATTAAATTCTAATAAAATATTCATTAATTTTGATAAAATATTTGAAAACCGTTTTGGTAAACTTTTCACTAAAACCCCTACATTAAAGCATAATTAACCACTAATCGCATTCTAAGGTGTCTAAGGTGTTACAATCTTCCCCCTTAAAGAAATTAATCCCCGAATTAAAAAAAAATCTAGTTATGCGTACCTTCAAAGAGATGGGGATATTTCTTCCTCATCTCGTCCTCGGTCTCCCAGGTGACCTCCTCGCTGCTCGAGCCACGCCAAAGGACCTTCACGGACGGTATAACCTTCGATCTCAATTTCTTCACCTGCCGATCCAAGATGACCACCGGCTGCTCTGCAAAAGAAAGGTCGTGCTCCAGCTGGATTGTCGGGTGTTGAATCGCATGCAAAAGGTCATGAAGATACTTGCGGAGCATCGAAATGTGGAATACGGGGTGAACGTCCGGAAAGCTGGGTGGAAGAGCCAAACGATATGCAACTGCGCCGACACGCTAGAGGATCTCGAAGGGACCCATAAATCTGGGACTAAGCTTCCCCTTCTTCCCAAATCTCATCATTCCCTTCATCGGAGAGACCCTCAGAAAAACATGATCGCCAACCGAAAACTCAAGTCTGCGCCAACGACGGTCCGCATAAGATCTTTGCCTGCTCTGGGCTGCTCTCATCCGATCTCGAATCAACGGTACTTTCTCGGTCGTCTCCGGCACGATCCGCGGTCCCAAAATACTGCTCTAGCTGAGCTCTGTCCAACAAACGGGCGATCTACATCTTCTCCCATATAGAGCCTCGAATGCTGCCATCTGAATGGTATCCTGGAAACTGTTGTTGTAGAAGAACTCCACTAAGGGTAAATGATGATCCCAGCTACCTTCGAAATCTAAAACGCACGCTCGGAGCATATCCTCGAGAGTCTGAATGCTCCGCTCTGACTGGCCGTCGGTCTGCGGATGAAATGCTGTGCTGAAACTCAAACGGCTGCCCATCGCCATCTGAAGTCTCTGCCATAGTCGGCTGGTAAACTGGGTGCCTCGGTCTGACACGATACACGTCGGGACTCCATTCAACCGTACGATCTCGTCGATATAAATCTGGGCATACTGAGAAAATCCGAAAGTGGTCTTTACTAGCAGGAAGTGAGCCGCTTTCGTCAATCGATCCACGATCACCCAAATGGAGTCGTACCCTCGACTGGTCCTGGGTACACCCACAACGAAGTCTATAGAAATCTACTCCCATTTCCACTCCGGAATGGGCAAAGGCTGCAACTCTCCCATGGGCCTCTGTTGCTCGGCCTCGACTTGCTGACAAGTAAGGCATCTCGACACGAAGTCTGACGTCCCTCTTCATTCCGTCCCACCAATAAACATCTCTCAGATCGTGGTACATCATGGTGGAACTGGGATGAACGCTGTATATCGATCTATGCGCCTCCTCAAGAATCTCACGCCACAGTCCCTCAGAATCTGGTACGCACAATCGAGTCCCAAATCGCAGTACTCCCTGATCATCGATCACGAACTCAGAATCTCTGCCCTGCCTAATCTGCTCCATGATCTCTGAAAAGACGGTCATCACTGGGCTGCGCCTCGCGAATACGGTCAAGCAACTGCGGACGTGCACGAATATGCGCAAGCTGTCCCCCGATCGGAGTGAACTCGAACTGCACTCGGCTGTCGCATTAAATCTGCCAATCTGCCGACGACTGCCTCTGCACGGTGCTCAAACAAGATAAACTACCTCCGGGCCTCCGACTCAAAGCATCTGCCACCATGTTCGCCTTGCTCGGATGGTAAAGGATTTCGCAATCATAGTCCTTCACTAGCTCCATCCAACGGCGCTGCCTCAGATTCAGGTCTCGCTGCTGAATTATGTACTTCAAGCTCTTGTGGTCCGTGAATATCTGGCATGACTCTCCGTATAGGTAATGTCTCCAGATCTTGAGTGCAAACACCACTGCAGCCATCTCTAAATCGTGCGTAGGATAGTTCTGTTCATGTGCCTTCAGCTGCCGAGAAGCATACGCGATAACCCTGTCGTGCTGCATCAACACGCAACCTAGTCCCACTCGAGAAGCGTCGCAATAAACCATGAATCCGTCCGATCCCGAAGGCAATGACAACACTGGTGCAGTAGTCAGACGAGTTTTCAACTGCTGAAAGCTATGCTCGCACGCCTCGGTCCAATCAAAAGGAACTCCTTTTGGGGTCAACCCGGTCAACGGTGCAACGATACGGGAGAAGTCCTGAACAAATCGTCGGTAGTAGCCAGCCAGGCCTAGGAAGCTGTGGATCTCTGTAACTAATGCTGCTCTAGGCCAATGCTGAACGACCTCGATCTTCTTCGGGTCCACACGTATACCATCACTCGTAACCACGTGACCCAAGAAATCAACGCTGTCTAGCCAAAATGCGCGCTTGGAGAACTTCGCGAACAGCTGGTGCTCTCTCAACGTCTGCAACGTGATCCGCAAATGTTGCTCGTGCTCCTCTCGACTTCGGGAATACACTAAGATGTCGTCAAGAAATACGATGATGAACTGATCAAGATACGACCTGAAAATGCGGTTCATCAAGTCCATAAACGCGGCTGGTGCATTAGTGAGTCCGAACGACATCACCAAAAACTCATAGTGCCCGTAACGCATGCGAAAAGTCGTCCTCGGAATATCCTCCTGCCGCACCTGCAACTGATGGTAATCCGATCGCAAGTCAATCCTCGAAAAGTATCCCGCACCCTGAAGCTGGTCGAACAAATCATCTATACGTGGTAAGGGATATCTATTCCGTATGGTAACCTTGTTCAGCTGGCGGTAATCAATGCATAAGCGTAAACTGCCATCTTTCTTTTTGACGAACAGGACAGGAGCACTCCATGGAGACACACTCGGTAGAACAAGCCCTTTATCTAACAAATCCTGCAACTGATCTTTCAGCTCTTTAAGCTCCGTTGGGGCCATCCGATAAGGCGGTATAGAAATAGGCCCTGTGTCGAGAATCAAATCGATGCAGAACTCAATATCGCGCTCAGGCGATAGCCCAGGCAGCTCGTCATGGAAGACAGCAGGAAACTCACAAACAATCGGGACCTGGTCCAAAGAAATCTCTGCAGCTCGAGTATCCCAAACATATGCTAAGAACCCCTGACATCCCTTTTGCAAAAGATGACCGGTGCGAAGAGACGAAATCAAGCTGGTAAGGACGACGTTGCGGTCTCCCTGAATAACAAGGATTGGCTCTCCCAGAAAGCTAAATCTGTGTGCCTTCTCACGGCAGTCCACAGATGCATAACAAGTGGCTAGCTAGTCCATGCCTAGAAGCACATCAAAGTTGATCATATCGAGGAGAATCAAATTAACTGACGAATCCCTCTCTCCGATACGAACGGAACACAAACGAAACATAAAACGAGTGACAAACGAGTTGCCAACCGGAGTAATAACAATAAGCGGCCGATCTAATCACGATGACTCACGGACCAACATCGGTGCAAAGTGTGTAGAAACATACGAATGTGTGGAACCTGGGTCGAATAATACCCGTGCGTCGAAAGTGTAGGGTTCCTAGGCACACTAATGAAGTCTCACAAGTGATCAAACATGGCCAATTCAAATTTTTCATGTGCCTACAAACCCTAATACAGATCGTTAACTAGATGTATAGGCGATGCAACGCGAGTTAACTACTTTAACTAAGATGAAAGTGATTACAACCTTTGTAGATCCGGTCCTCCACCTCTCTAGCTCTGCGATGACGTCCTCCGCTGTCCATATCGGATCCCGGACTCTAGCATCGGCTTCATCGGAGAAATGGGCGGGCTAGGTCGTCGACTTCGATGCCGAAGATGATCTACGTCGAGGCATCACAAGATCAAGCTCCCACTTCACCAAGTCATGAAACTTGTGAAGAAAACACCCTATACTACTTGGCAAGAGGTAGAGGATGAAGAAATAGGAAGTGGGTTCACTTTAGAATTGGATTTCTCACTCATTTTCACTAGTTGCCATTGATGGAGGCAAGCTTTCTTCATGTTTAAGAACAAGAAGAAGAAGAAAGAATATGATAGAATAAAAAGGATTATTCTCAAAAATGAAAATCCAACTCATTCTTATCATAATCCAACCTTGGTTAGGTGTAGAGACTAAACTAGGGTTAGGTTGAATGGTTAGGGTTAAGGCTAAGAAACAAAATGGTCAATGCTTCAAAGCTTCATGAAGCTTCAAAGAAAAAACAAAAGTAGCCACCCTTTTGTTTCTTGCCAAAATAAAGAATAAATAAATAAAAAGAATAACTAAATAAGATCAAAACCCTAACCATTACATAACCATGGTTTAGTCTAAACATACACCCTAACATTCATTTATCATCAAACATGATACAATCAAGTGCACAAAAGTATATCACATATACAACTTGTGTACATCAATTGAGAAAATCCATCCAAAGTGAACAAATACTAGTTAATGCAAAGTAATATATCAAGTATGTTATTATACATTAAATCATTAAATCAACACTTGATTCAATGATCCGGTCATGTCGCATATAACCTACTAGTATCCAATGTATCAACATAGCGAATCAATCCTTGATTCGATAACTAGGTTATATCGCATACAACCATTCGATACATTCATCACGAGAATAGAATACGGTATCACATACACGCATTATTCTCGGTCCCGCACATATCTCATATGCGCTCCTATTTCGTTTCGCTTGAGCCAAGAAACCTCTGTGTAGGACTCTAAAGACTCGTCAATACGCCGGCAGCAGATGATGATCATATCAAGCACCCACAAGCCGCAAGCGGTCTGCTAAACGTAACGGCCATCCGGGTATTGAGCGATTAGAAGATCGACGAGCAATCCCGCTCACACTCCTGTGAATCCAACCAGTAACACTTACCGTACAGTCCGGTCTGTTCGTCTGATATGTCGCATATCTCGCCTAGAAGTGGTAAACGTCAGACCCCAATAGCTTGATAAGTCATGCCGACGTAGGGTCCATAACATTCGTGAAACTACTGATAACTCTTACCAGTATATCACTGCAACCCTGGCCAGGGATTTCCTGTTATGGCCAGTCGTGCATAGCGCAACATCAACCCCCAATACCGGGAGAGACGAATCCCCTCCTATCGATCATTGCCTCTATGTGAATCGGGACTGTACCCAAAAACCACCTGTTTGCATGACTCAGTAGAGCCGTGGTAGGGTGGAAATCAAAGCACAGTAGGAGACACACAAGACTCTATGACGATCTCGGGTCAACAGACTAAGCTGTACCAGTGTCACCAGAGAACTGCCATCTGACGTGAGGTATAATACCATCTGGGAGTTCTCGACGAGTCCGTTCAGTGTACCCAGTCTCCACTGAGCACCCGCATACTATCTTTGATGTCAAACACCAATGGATATGGGATCATCCATCGCCCATCACATGGGTCGAGAAGATATGCGCTAGTCTACTCTGGAATATCGATGCCCCGTCTCGATATTCCCATGACTAGGAACATTGAAGGATGTACTCATTGACTACCCAGACCCCACTAGTATGATCTACATCATAGTCCTGGAAGTCGAGTACACATCCTAAGGGCTTTATCAACATGTAATCAGAGAGACAGAAAGTATACATGTTAAGATAAAGAGCAACCAGATAGCGTACTATCATGTCGAGTAAGAAAGTCCTACCTATATATGTCCCAGCATCAACTACAATATACATCCAATGCACAGTAATGGCCTCTAGGGCATACATATAACTAACAATCTCCCACTTGCACTAGGGCCATCTGTAGCAGTGGTTGCAATATCACATACTCAACCATCCCATATAAGTCTCTCTTTGGGAAAAGGCCTTTGTGAGTGGATCCGCCGTGTTGTCCTCTGAGTCTACTCTCCTAACCTCGATCACCCTGGAGATCAACTATCTCCATGATCAGGTGATGCTGCCTCAGAATATGTCTGGGTCACTGATGGGACCAGGGTTCCAGGGCCAAAGCCACACTTCTATTGTCACACAATGGTAGGAACCTAGTTCATCTTATGAACCAATATACACCGAAACTGCCTCTTTGGTAGTATCTTTAATAGCGATGTTACCAGCCTTTGTCATCTAGTTTGCCACGGTATATAGCTTGGAACTCTTCCAACATACCGTCCCTTTACCGAGGGTGAAGACAATGCCTGTGACTGACATTCAGTCGTCTTTATCACCCTGGAACCCTTCCAGTGATTCTCCCCAGGATCGATTGATACCATCTCACTACATCTAGTAAGAATTCTAGCATCCAATTACATCTATCTCATAGATGAAAACTCAGGATTTAGGAGGTATCACTTTGATCCTATTGGAGAATCCTTATGATAAGCGGAGATTGACCGAGCGTAGTATAGGAAACTCTTTTCCTATCAAGAGTATGTTCTCCACGTACAATACGAGGATAACCACCATACTCTCTACTACCGTTTTGTATATACAAGGTTCATCTACCATTTTGATGAAGTCAAACACTTTGACTACCACATCAAAACAGACGTTCCAACTCCGTGATGCCTGCTTTATTATGTAAAGCAACTTGCACACATTTCCGCTGCTCCCACTGTTTACGAAGCCCTCTGGCTGTGTTCTTATTGACGTTCTCTTCTAAATCATTATTTAGAAAAGCAGTCATGGCACCCAACCACCAGATATCGTAGTCATGGTATGTAGCAATGGCAAGTAGGTTCTGGATGGACTTAAGCATAGTCCCTGGAAAAGGTTTCATCATTATCCACGCTTGGTTGATGACGAAAGCCTTTAACAAGTCTAGCTTTGAAAGTCTCAACTTTTCCATCTACACTAAGTAATCTTCTCTAGATATACTTGCTCCTGATGGGGATTTAACCCTTCAGATATAGCAATCAAAGTCCATACTTTGTTGGTGTACATGGATTCCATCTCAGATCGCTAAGCATCCATCCATTCTTACAGAGTCCCTACTCTTGATGACCTGCTCGAATCTAGTTGGGTCATCATCTCATGATGCAATCCTCGCTCCCACTGTCATTGAGAAACCGAAGTATCTCTTAGGCAGGTAAGGAACCCTGCTGGATCGGCGGAGAGGCTTGAGGTTCGTTGTGGACTATAGAATCCTTTGGTCCAGTCAAATTAGCTGCAGTTTTGTATAGCTGGAACCTTTCCAGTTCTACAGAACTGACCTTGCCTCGATTTTGTCCGGATTTTGCTTTAGACATAAGCCGGACAACCCCAAATCTTAACTTACTTAAGAGATAGGCTCTTCCCATACCATATCTCATATGGACTGGTAGGCACTGATTTGATTCGAACCCAATTCAATAGGTATGCAACTTCATAAGTGCATAACTCCCTAAAAGGAAATAGGAAACTCAGTAGTACTTATCATAGAGCGCACCATATCGAATAGGTTGCAATTGCTCCGCCCCGATACACCGTTGTGCTGTGGTATATTCAGAGGAGTAATGCTGAGAGAGAATCTCACTCTCCTTTAGAATAGTCCAGGAATTCTATGCACAAGTATTCTCCTCCCTGATCTCATCATAGGATATAATACTTATACCCGGTTTTTGGTTCTCTACTTCTAACTTATATTCTGTGAATATCTCAAAAGCTTTGGGCCTATGTTTCAACAGGAACTTATGTCTGAATCTTGAGAGATCATCAGAGACCGTAATGAAGTACAAAGAACCGGTCCTGGCATGTGTAGATAGGAGACCTTACATACATCATCATGTATCAGTCCCAATAAACAGAGCTATGGTCATCTAAATTTTGTGGCATGACTGGCAAGTTTCACAAGATGCAAATTCAAACTGACTTAAATATGCATCTAAAATGTAACTTCAGCCAGTCGGGTCGCATTGATATGACCTAGTCTACAATGCCTCAAGAATGATTCGTTCATTTCTGAACTCTTCCTCTTGTGTGTGTTCTGTATACGAGGAACTGTAGTTTGATTTAGAACGTCAATGCTTTTAGATAACGTGCCTGAACTGATCAACTTTTGAAATAGGAAATGTTCAAAATATTATCCAACAATACAAAATTTTATCATTTCTTTACTAATAAAGAGACCGATATGATTTTGTATATCAGGTTCGGTATCTAATAGCATTTATTCAGAATCAATGTATTGGTAATACAGGGTGACAGTGACCAACAGACTTGGCTGAAACGCTTGCCCCGTTTTCTGTCTCATGAAACTTATCACCTGTTCTCAGTTTTCTACCTTTTTGTAGCCCTATGTAACAGATTACATATCTGGGATCCTGATCCGGTATCAAATACCCAGGATGCAGAGGATACTGAGAAACAGTTCTTTGTAATGAACACACCCGAAGAAGATGCATCATATGCACTTCTTTCGTTTGGGCGGCATAGGAATTTTGGTATTCCCCTATTTCCTGCTCTGTCTTATAACAATTATAAGTTGGAGCGGGACCAACGTTCCCCAGCTCAGTATAACAAGTGGGTTCGGTCAATACATCCATATTATTATCTTGATTAAGACGTGATATGGTCGCTACCTGGAGAGAGAGAGAAGAAAACACTCTGCGTGCGCTCTTGCAAGATCAGATTGGTTATATATTTTATCTAATCAGGATGGCTCCCACTGTTTTTATCAAATCTTCCTTCAAACCTTAAAAGGAAAGACTAGCCGGGATTAATTACACTCTACAAGTTCGCCAATCTTTCAGCCAGGCCAGTGTCGGTACTTTGAGAGAGGTTCCCCGTGCTTTCGCACGGACCTAATTACAGTAAACCTCATTTTCCCAGAGGCATAACCCCGTTGACACCTTTCTAGACACCTACTTGATCGGCTAATTGCAAAGTGCAAAACTCTCCCAGGAGTAACAATTACTCGTAGTGGGTATCGGGATCCAACTATCACATAGAAGGTATGCAATCTCATTGCAAATTTCAACACTTGAAACTCCCGATGAAGATTTTTAACCCTAGCACTTATGACCTTAACTATGGTCAACAAATCATAAGCACTAGTCAAGTTCTACCCGTCATTTCATGATTAATTAGACCCACCCACATGACCCTTAACTAAGGTCAACAAAGTCACGCGACTGTCCTAACCAATCACATCATATGCGGTGTAGGAATACATCACTTAGCTACCGTACACTGTGCCTTAACTAAGGTCAACAAACACAACATGAATACTAAGTACTCTACTTCCTAAAATGACGGAGGGTTGCGAATGGTTTTTATGAAAACCTTTAACGCTTTGAACTTGATCTCGTTGCGGAATCAAATGGTTTTTAAATGGAATGTTTTTGAGGCTTTTCTAGTTTTGCTAAAGGGGTCACTCCCGGTAAAGGGATCGTCGGCCCTTTTGTCACGACCCGCAGGGTACGGAACGTGACTGGCACTTAAGTTTACGAAACGTCTAAAGACGTCCGTAAAATAAGTAAGCCAAAGCCCAGAAAACAAAACCAATTAAGCAAAAGAGTGAAGAAAACCCAATCATTTGAAGCAAGTTTATCAAATAAGTCATGTAAAACCCTTTTTAAAAACAATACCAATTTTTCCCGAAAATTTCGGCAGAGTCTCCTTTGTAAATACTGGCCCCCAAAATGGGTACAACAAAATATATACATGAATCCAACAAAAAAAGGCATCCCCAAGCGGGAGCTAGCTCTTCGCCATAAGGCGGTCACAAATCCCACGCAATGTAAATGACAACAAGCATAATAATCATAAGGAAGCATGAAAAAAAGTAGCATGTCGGCTCAAGTGAGCTCGACCCCAAAATACAGCATAAAATCCACAAACCTCACAGTCTCATCTCTAGGTCAATATACAATAATCTGGTAGAAACAGTAGATGGAGTACACTAGATACAAGAATATACAAGGTGGTACAAAATAATAACATAACCTACCTATGAGCAAATCTCGAGACCAAGCAAAACAGGCAAAAGAACAAGTGCGCCCGCCGCTACTGAACTGACGGAGCGGACCTACAAAAGACTGTGGCACAACGGGGGTGAGTTGCCAACTCGTGAGTAATAAATAACATCTGCAAAGGCGATCGTATGCATGCACACAAGCATCCTAGCATCTAAAATACAGGTAAGACTGGATGCACTAGCAGGTGTGTATATCATATCAGTGTGCTAATATGTATGCAACATGAATATCTGAGGTCTCAATATGTATATATAAGAAATATTTATTCTCTTTTTGTTTTTGAAACTCTTTTAGAAAGCCAGCATAATGTCAATGAATCGACAAAAATCGGTGTCCAGCAACGACACCCAAAAGCTGTCTCAAATCTCATAAATGTATCTCTGGCCTCAGCCGTCCGGCTGACCCATCTCAAATATCAATATCTCATCATCTAGCGGCCACGGTCGGTATCCTCTGGATATCCGCCGTCCCAAACAGTCACCGGTAGGTAATCCGTCCCCTGCCAGGCTCAACGTCATCACCACATTCCTCTTGCCCCGGGGTACCTTACCGGGCCCACCATGTACCCGTGCCGGTTCCTCCACTCCTCGACACGGATTTCCAAATCCACAGCAAACTCATGGTGGACGACACTTACATCACTAGAAAACCGCAATTTACATGTTTTAAAAATATCATAAGTTTGGAAATTTTGCGGCTTTCCCCCGAAATCCAGCAATATCATAAAATCTCAAGAAATCCTCATAAGTGCATATATCAGTGATAATGAATGCATATGATATCAATAATCAAGTTGCGATGTGTGATTAATGGATTAAGCATGAACAATTAATATGATGAAGTACATGCACATGAATAGCAATTCTACGGTTTCATTTTAAGGAATTAAAGGCAATAGCACCAGTTTAAGTATCAATTAGTAAAAGGTTTAAATTTAAATGTTATCTAGTGTGGTGGCATGGCAATTACCAGGGTGTGTGTGTAAACATGAATAGTGCTCGTGCTGCATATAAAAACCTGGTAATGGTGCATGTGTCCTACAATTGAGTTTGCGTATATGGGTATAACATATTGATCTAATTGCAGCAATTATCATGCCAGTATTATTATTCTAATGTCACAAGTGGTTATCCAGTTTACTATTTTATTTTCAGTTTACTAAATCTATCGGGCGACTTGCGCCATCCAAACGATCGTCCCCCGTAGATGTTAAATCTACTCACCGGGATCCCTGGCTAGCTGTGTCCAATCACCGCCTTTCCCTTTCGCGCCGCGTCTGACGTTTCCGCGACCGAACCTGGAATTTACATCATTACCAATTATAAGGTTACATATCAAGAACGACACAAAACCCCAACGAAACTACTAAAGTTCGCTAGCTAGGTACAACGTGCACAAGGTGCGCGGACACACGCGAAAATCGCAAAAATTGCCGAAAAACGCCGATTTCGTCGCCCGGCAAAACTAAAACCCGACTACCCAAAAACCGCACTCACGCATCCTAAAAGTCGCAGGACAAGCCATTACAATCATCAAGATATCAAAATTAATCCATCACATAATTTATATAAAAATCTAGTAAGCATACACATTCCAAAAATCGGTGCAACAATTGCCGATTTGCGACAAAACGACTACAATCTAGCACAATCGCCCAACCACACTACAAGCAATCTACAAACACTAATTATAACACAACAACAATGATTCCAATCCTATTTTCCATAAACAACCATTCTTGAATTTATAACTTAGCAAAATCCAATCAGTTTCCTCACTTGAAACTTTAAATTAACACAACAAAGCCCACTTAAGAAAATTAACCTCTTAGGTTAGGTTAGCAAAATACTAGATAACAAGTTAGGTTTAATCAATGAAATAATGCTTTCTAAAACTTAATCAACTCTCTAATCATGTTTCACAAACCAATTCCATACAAAAACCCTCTCTTGAAAATCCTAAAAAAGCAATTTCACACTTCTAAATTTAATCAAATTAGCATAATTGAAAACTACATCAACAAGATAACTATATGGATTAGTTAATTAACCACTAGATTAACTATAAAACAATCTAATTAAGTATTATGGCTTCAAAACCCTAGCTAAAATTTTCAAGCAAAACCTAAGAAACTAGATTAAACTACACTAAATTAACACTAAACCATCTAACATAAGAACTTAAACAAAAGAATTTAACATGATAGAAATTATACCTCTTGATCTATGGATCAAGCAAGAAAATTTTGCTCCAAATGATGGCCTCAACACCAAGATCCAAGCAAGAATGGCTAAGGATAATGATAGCTTAAGGATTTTGTTTGGATTTTTGAATTAAATCATGGATTTTGATGTATTTTCTTGAAGAAATTGAAGAAAATGAAAAGAAAAGAGAGGAAGAAGAGGGTGTGCAGGATTTTCGGCCAGAGGAGGAATGGGGGAGGGTGTGGGGTGAGTGGGAAGGTCAAGGGTCAAGTTCCAAGGTCAATGTATCATACTTTATCCATTATAAATTAAAATAAATCCAAAAAACCCCTTAATTCAACTCAAGAAACAACTAAAGAAAAGAGATCAGAATTTTCTGGACTTGGTCATGGTTGGGCTGTCCTAGGGCTGAGGGAAATGAGAGAGGGGTTTTACAAAAGAAATTTTATGCAAAAAGGCCCCCTACAACTCAAAAATTGCAAGTTTTAGCTCAAAATTCAATAAATTCGTTTCATAACATAGAAATTTGTTAAAAATCAAAATAAATTACTAAAAATTCATGTTATCACTAGAATATAATTATCATAATTTTAGAGATTAAAATTAGCCCGGAAAAATTTGTATTTATCGCTTATTTAATGTATTTTCTTACCGGCTTAAAATAATATTAAAAAATTGAAAAATAGGGAAAATTTTTTAAATGACCAAAATTTCATAATTAACTCATTAGTTACTAAAAACAAGTAATTACCTATCCATTTAAGATATAATTAGCCCTAAACTGCAAAATAACAAGAAAGACGGTTTTCGGAAAAATACCGAATTTTCACCGAATTTCAGGAAAACACCAAAACGACTTTTCAAGACGCTACAATCTTCCCCCCTTAAAGAAATTCGGTCCCCGAATTTAAAAATATAGCTACGCGTACCTTCAAAGAGATGGGGATATTTCTTCCTCATCTCGCCCTCGGTCTCCCAGGTAACCTCCTCGCTGCTTGGGCTACGCCAAGGGACCTTGACGGTTGGTATAACCTTCGACCTCAACTTCTTCACCTGCCGATCCAGGATGGCCACCGGCTGCTCTGCAAAGGAAAGGTCACGCTCTAGCTGGACTGTCGGGTGCTGAATCGCATGCGAAGGGTCGTGAAGGTACTTGCGGAGCATCGAAACATGAAAAACGGGGTGAACATCGGGAAAGCTGGGTGGAAGAGCCAAACGATAAGCAACAGCGCCAACACGCTCGAGGATCTCGAAGGGACCTACGAATCTAGGGCTAAGCTTCCCCTTTCGCCCAAAACGCATCACGCCCTTCATCGGAGAGACTTTCAGAAAAACATGGTCGCCAACTGCGAACTCTAATCTGCGACGGCGTCTGTCTGCATAGGATTTCTTCCTGCTCTGAGCCGCTCTCATCCGGTCTCGGATCAACTGTATCTTCGATGTCGTCTCCTCAACAAGCTGCGGCCCCAAAATGCTGCTCTCGCTGAGCTCTGTCCAACAAACGGGCGATCTGCATCTCCTCCCACACAATGCCTCGAAAGGTGCCATCTGAATAGTGTCCTAGAAGCTATTGTTGTAAGAGAACTCCACTAGAGGTAAATGACGATCCCAGCTACCACCAAAGTCTAAAACGCACGCTCTGAGCATGTCCTCGAGAGTCTGAAAGGTCCGCTCTGACTGTCCGTCTGTCTGCGGATGAAACGCTGTGCTGAAGCTCAAACGAGTGCCCAAAGCCTCCTGAAGTCTCTGCCAAAGTCGGCCGGTGAACTGAGTGCCTCGATCTGACACGATACAAGTCGGTACGCCATGTAGTCGCACGATCTCGTCAATATAGAGCTGAGCATACTGAGCGAAGCTGAAAGTCGTCTTCACTGGCAGGAAGTGAGCCGCTTTCGTCAATCTATCCATGATCACCCAGATGGAGTCGTACCCTCGACTGGTCCTGGGTAGACCCACAACGAAATCCATCGAAATCTGCTCCCATTTCCGCTCTGGAATGGGTAACGGCTGTAGCTCTCCTGCGGGCCTCTGGTGCTCGGCCTTGACTTGCTGACAAGTCAGGCATCTCGAAACGAACTCCGCAATGTCCCTCTTCATCCCGTCCCACCAGTAGGTCTCTCTCATATCATGGTACATCTTGGTGGAACCGGGGTGGACACTATACACTGATCGGTGTGCCTCCTCAAGAATGTCGCTCCGCAATCCATCAGCATCTGGTACGCACAGTCTAGATCCATATCGTAAAATCCCCTGATCGTCAACCACGAACTCGGAAAATCTGCCCTGTCCCACCTATGCCATGATCTCTGAGCAACGGTCGTCACTGCGCTGTGCCTCATATATACGGTCAAGCAACTGTGGGCGTGCACGAACATGCGCGAGCTGTCCCCCTGTCTGAGTGAACTCGAACTCAACTCGGCTGTCGCATAACATCTGCCAATCTGCTGACGACTGCCTCTGCACTGCGCGCAAAAAGGATAGACTACCCCCGGGCCTCCTACTCAACGCATCTGCCACCACATTTGCCTTGCCGGGGTGATATAAGATCTCGCAGTCGTAGTCTTTCACCAACTCCATCCAACGACGCTGTCTGAGGTTCAGGTCTCGCTGCTGAAATATGTACTTTAAGCTCTTGTGATCGGTGAATATCTGACACGACTCGCCGTATAGGTAATGTCGCCAAATCTTCAGTGCAAAGACCACTGCAGCCATCTCCAAATCATGAGTGGGGTAGTTCTGTTCATGCTTCTTCAACTGCCGAGAAGCATAAGCGATCACCCGGCTATGCTGCATCAAAACGCATCCTAATCCCACTCGCGAAGCATCACAGTAGACAACAAATCCGCCTGATCCCGAAGGCAAAGATAATACCGGCGCCGTAGTCAAACGAGTCCGTAGCTGCTGAAAACTGCGCTCGCACTCCTCTGTCCAGACGAAAGGAACTCCCTTCCGGGTCAAACTGGTCAACGGTGCAGCTATACGGGAGAAGTCCTGAACAAAACGCCTGTAGTAGCCCGCCAAGCCTAGAAAACTACGGATCTCAGTAACCGATGTAGGTCGGGGCCACTGCTGAACAGCCTCAATCTTCTTCGGGTCCACACAAATGCCGTCTCTCGTAACCACGTGACCCAAGAATCCGACGCTGTCCAGCCAGAAAGCACACTTGGAGAACTTCGCGAACAGCTGGTGCTCCCTCAGAGTCTGTAACGTAATCCGCAAGTGCTGCTCGTGCTCCTCTCTGCTCCGGGAGTACACCAAGATATCGTCGATAAACACGATGATGAACAAGTCAAGATACGGCCTGAATGTACGGTTCATCAAATCCATAAATGCTGCTGGGGCGTTGGTGAGTCCGAACGACATCACCAAAAACTCGTAGTGGCCATAGCGTGTACGGAAAGCTGTCCTCGGTATATCCTCCTGTCGAACTCGCAGCTGATGGTATCCTGATCGCAAGTCGATCCTCGAAAAATACCCCGCACCCTGAAGCTGGTCGAACAAATCATCAATGCGCGGCAACGGATATCTGTTCCGAACGGTAACTTTGTTCAGCTGGCGGTAGTCGATACATAAGCGCAAACTTCCATCCTTCTTCTTGACAAACAGGACCGGAGCACCCCACGGAGAAACACTAGGTCGAATGAGCCCCTTATCCAACAAATCCTGCAACTGATCCTTCAGCTCTCGAAGCTCTGCCGGGGCCATCCGATAAGGCGGTATAGAAATAGGCCCCGAACCGGGAATCAAATCAATGCAGAACTTAACATCGCGCTCAGGCGGTAGCCCAGGTAGCTCATCAGGGAAAACATCAGGGAACTCACAAACTACCGGGACCCGGTCCAACGGAACCTCTGCAGCTCGAGTAACACAAACAAACGCTAAGAATCCCTGACATCCCTTCCGCAAGAGCTGACCAGCGCGAAGAGACGAAATTAAGCTGGGAAGGGCAACACTGCGGTCTCCCTGAATAACAAGGACTGGCTCTCCCGGAAAGCTAAATCTGACTGCCTTCTCACGGCAGTCCACCGAAGCATAACAAGTGGCTAGCCAATCCATGCCCAGAAGCACATCAAAGTCCAACATATCGAGGAGTATCAAATCAACTGATGAATCCCTCTCCCCGATACGAACGGAACACAAACGAAATACAAACCGAGCGACAAACGACTCGCCTACCGGAGTAACAACAACAAGCGGCTGATCCAACGACGACGACTCACGGCCCAACATCGGTGCAAAGTGTGTAGAGACGTACGAATGTGTGGAACCTGGGTCGAATAATACCCGTGCGTCGAAAGAACAAACTGGCAAGGTACCTGTCACAACGGCATTGGATGCCTGCGCATCCTGCGGTGTCAAAGCAAATACTCGGGCCTGTCCTCCACCGATAGCGGGCTGACCTCGACCTCGGCCTCTGCCTCCTCGTCCTCTCTGAACAGGACCGCCGCGTACACGGCCTCTCGGTGCACCTAACTGGCGTGGAGCATCGCCTAGGGTAGGAAGTAGGGCTCTCTGAGGAGGGGGTGGTGATGGTGGTAGGGTCACATGCGGAACTGTCGCTGCTCCCTGTCGTCTCACTGGACAGTCTCTGACAAGATGGTGCAGACTCCCGCACCCAAAACATCCTGGCGACGGCTGCTGCCCCTGGGGATAAGAACCATATAACTGTCCCCGCCCAAATCCTCTGCCTGGCCTATCTCTCGGAAAGAATCTGGCGCGCTGCCTCTGAGGCGGTACATCGGTGCGCATCCTCTTCGGCCCAGAAACGGCCGAAGTCCGTGATATGCGTGCCTCCATCCGCAATGCCGTATCCATAGCAGCTGAATAAGTGTCGTAGTGCTGGGCGCCAATGGCAAGATATAGCTGGGCATCAAGTCCCTGTACGAACCTCTTCACCATCTTCTCTTCGGTATCCACCAAATACTGAGCATATCGGGATAACTGTGTAAACTGGATATCATACTCAGACACCGTCATCCCAGGTGTCTTGACTAAGGCCTCGAAGCTGCGAGCTCTGGCGTCACGAACGCTCTCTGGAAGGAAACGGGCTAGAAAGACCGCTGTAAACTCGACCCAAGTCATAGGCGGTAGATCTGCAGCTCGACCTCTCAAGACTGACTCCCACCATGTCTGCGCGAGACCCTCTAGTCGGAAACTCGCAAGCTCTACCCATCGATCATCCGAACATCTCAGCGAACGGCAGATCCTGGCTAAACTGTCAAGGAACGTCTGTGGGTCCTCCGCTGCCTCGGTGCCGGTGAATACTGGAGGTCTCAGCCTCATGAAATCCTGTAGTGAAACCGGAATGGCCACGGTGGTAGTAGTAGGAGCAGGTATCATGGTCGTCTGTGATGTAGTAGGTACGTCATCCGGCCTCGGTGTACGACTGGCTGCAACTAGGGATCCTACCATCTGACGCAGCTCCTGCATGCCTCCCATCATCTGTCGCAACTCCTCCATACCGGTCTCGAGCCTATCCATACGGCCTGGGGAAGGTGGATCGGTCTGTCCCTGCGGCGTAGGCATACCACCCTGCTCAGTCCTAGTCTCGGACGAGCCAGCTCGAATCTCGTCTCTGGCGGCAGCCCTCTGTGCCCTCGTAGCCTTCGGCGGCATAGTGGCTGTTACAGGAAAACGGATACTAAGGACAGTGCAATAGGATTATAGGATACACGGAATTGAAGAAGGAAATTTCCAAGCAAGTATCCTAAAGTCACTTAGGCGGAGTACCGTATCGTAAGTATGCCGCGGACATACGCACGCTACGTTACCCTGCTTAAGTCACTTACTCCATCTACCAAGGGTCATCCTACACTCACAAAGGTAAAACCTATCGCTCTGATACCAACTTTGTCACGACCCGCAGGGTACGGAACGTGACTGGCACTTAAGTTTACGAAACGTCTAAAGACGTCCGTAAAATAAGTAAGCCAAAGCCCAGAAAACAAAACCAATTAAGCAAAAGAGTGAAGAAAACCCAATCATTTGAAGCAAGTTTATCAAATAAGTCATGTAAAACCCTTTTTAAAAACAATACCAATTTTTCCCGAAAATTTCGGCAGAGTCTCCTTTGTAAATACTGGCCCCCAAAATGGGTACAACAAAATATATACATGAATCCAACAAAAAAAGGCATCCCCAAGCGGGAGCTAGCTCTTCGCCATAAGGCGGTCACAAATCCCACGCAATGTAAATGACAACAAGCATAATAATCATAAGGAAGCATGAAAAAAAGTAG
Source organism: Agapanthus africanus (assembly GCA_030015575.1). Classification (NCBI taxonomy): domain Eukaryota; kingdom Viridiplantae; phylum Streptophyta; class Magnoliopsida; order Asparagales; family Amaryllidaceae; genus Agapanthus; species Agapanthus africanus. Next base: position 422,436,268 of record CM057344.1, read on the forward strand.
CATGTCGGCTCAAGTGAGCTCGACCCCAAAATACAGCATAAAATCCACAAACCTCACAGTCTCATCTCTAGGTCAATATACAATAATCTGGTAGAAACAGTAGATGGAGTACACTAGATACAAGAATATACAAGGTGGTACAAAATAATAACATAACCTACCTATGAGCAAATCTCGAGCCCAAGCAAAACAGGCAAAAGAACAAGTGCGCCCGCCGCTACTGAACTGACGGAGCGGACCTACAAAAGACTGTGGCACAACGGGGGTGAGTTGCCAACTCGTGAGTAATAAATAACATCTGCAAAGGCTATCGTATGCATGCACACAAGCATCCTAGCATCTAAAATACAGGTATGACTGGATGCACTAGCAGGTGTGTATATCATATCAGTGTGCTAATATGTATGCAACATGAATATCTGAGGTCTCAATATGTATATATAAGAAATATTTATTCTCTTTTTGTTTTTGAAACTCTTTTAGAAAGCCAGCATAATGTCAATGAATCGACAAAAATCGGTGTCCAGCAACGACACCCAAAAGCTGTCTCAAATCTCATAAATGTATCTCTGGCCTCAGCCGTCCGGCTGACCCATCTCAAATATCAATATCTCATCATCTAGCGGCCACGGTCGGTATCCTCTGGATATCCGCCGTCCCAAACAGTCACCGGTAGGTAATCCGTCCCCTGCCAGGCTCAACGTCATCACCACATTCCTCTTGCCCCGGGGTACCTTACCGGGCCCACCATGTACCCGTGCCGGTTCCTCCACTCCTCGACACGGATTTCCAAATCCACAGCAAACTCATGGTGGACGACACTTACATCACTAGAAAACCGCAATTTACATGTTTTAAAAATATCATAAGTTTGGAAATTTTGCGGCTTTCCCCCGAAATCCAGCAATATCATAAAATCTCAAGAAATCCTCATAAGTGCATATATCAGTGATAATGAATGCATATGATATCAATAATCAAGTTGCTATGTGTGATTAATGGATTAAGCATGAACAATTAATATGATGAAGTACATGCACATGAATAGCAATTCTACGGTTTCATTTTAAGGAATTAAAGGCAATAGCACCAGTTTAAGTATCAATTAGTAAAAGGTTTAAATTTAAATGTTATCTAGTGTGGTGGCATGGCAATTACCAGGGTGTGTGTGTAAACATGAATAGTGCTCGTGCTGCATATAAAAACCTGGTAATGGTGCATGTGTCCTACAATTGAGTTTGCGTATATGGGTATAACATATTGATCTAATTGCAGCAATTATCATGCCAGTATTATTATTCTAATGTCACAAGTGGTTATCCAGTTTACTATTTTATTTTCAGTTTACTAAATCTATCGGGCGACTTGCGCCATCCAAACGATCGTCCCCCGTAGATGTTAAATCTACTCACCGGTCCCTGGCTAGCTGTGTCCAATCACCGCCTTTTCCTTTCGCGCCGCGTCTGACGTTTCCGCGACCGAACCTGGAATTTACATCATTACCAATTATAAGGTTACATATCAAGAACGACACAAAACCCCAACGAAACTACTAAAGTTCGCTAGCTAGGTACAACGTGCACAAGGTGCGCGGACACACGCGAAAATCGCAAAAACTGCCGAAAAACGCCGATTTGGTCGCCCGGCAAAACTAAAACCCGACTACCCAAAAACCGCACTCACGCATCCTAAAAGTCGCAGGACAAGCCATTACAATCATCAAGATATCAAAATTAATCCATCACATAATTTATATAAAAATCTAGTAAGCATACACATTCCAAAAATCGGTGCAACAATTGCCGATTTGCGACAAAACGACTACAATCTAGCACAATCGCCCAACCACACTACAAGCAATCTACAAACACTAATTATAACACAACAACAATGATTCCAATCCTATTTTCCATAAACAACCATTCTTGAATTTATAACTTAGCAAAATCCAATCAGTTTCCTCACTTGAAACTTTAAATTAACACAACAAAGCCCACTTAAGAAAATTAACCTCTTAGGTTAGGTTAGCAAAATACTAGATAACAAGTTAGGTTTAATCAATGAAATAATGCTTTCTAAAACTTAATCAACTCTCTAATCATGTTTCACAAACCAATTCCATACAAAAACCCTCTCTTGAAAATCCTAAAAAAGCAATTTCACACCTCTAAATTTAATCAAATTAGCATAATTGAAAACTACATCAACAAGATAACTATATGGATTAGTTAATTAACCACTAGATTAACTATAAAACAATCTAATTAAGTATTATGGCTTCAAAACCCTAGCTAAAATTTTCAAGCAAAACCTAAGAAACTAGATTAAACTACACTAAATTAACACTAAACCATCTAACATAAGAACTTAAACAAAAGAATTTAACATGATAGAAATTATACCTCTTGATCTATGGATCAAGCAAGAAAATTTTGCTCCAAATGATGGCCTCAACACCAAGATCCAAGCAAGAATGGCTAAGGATAATGATAGCTTAAGGATTTTGTTTGGATTTTTGAATTAAATCATGGATTTTGATGTATTTTCTTGAAGAAATTGAAGAAAATGAAAAGAAAAGAGAGGAAGAAGAGGGTGTGCAGGATTTTCGGCCAGAGGAGGAATGGGGGAGGGTGTGGGGTGAGTGGGAAGGTCAAGGGTCAAGTTCCAAGGTCAATGTATCATACTTTATCCATTATAAATTAAAATAAATCCAAAAAACCCCTTAATTCAGCTCAAGAAACAACTAAAGAAAATAGATCAGAATTTTCTGGACTTGGTCATGGTTGGGCTGTCCTAGGGCTGAGGGAAATGAGAGAGGAGTTTTACAAAAGAAATTTTATGCAAAAAGACCCCTACAACTCAAAAATTGCAAGTTTTAGCTCAAAATTCAATAAATTCGTTTCATAACATAGAAATTTGTTAAAAATCAAAATAAATTACTAAAAATTCATGTTATCACTAGAATATAATTATCATAATTTTAGAGATTAAAATTAGCCCGGAAAAATTTGTATTTATCGCTTATTTAATGTATTTTCTTACCGGCTTAAAATAATATTAAAAAATTGAAAAATAGGGAAAAATTTTTAAATGACCAAAATTTCATAATTAGCTCATTAGTTACTAAAAACAAGTAATTACCTATCCATTTAAGGTATAATTAGCCCTAAACTGCAAAATAACAAGAAAGACGGTTTTCGGAAAAATACCGAATTTTCACCGAATTTCAGGAAAACACCAAAACGACTTTTCAAGACGCTACACCTTTTCTCGTAGAATGAGGTGCGGGATATATCATATATATCACTGTGCAAAGCGGAAACTATAGAAGCGATCAAAACACAAACCGAGGGTTGTAGCATCTGCCAGTTATTGCTAAAGGTGTCACTCCCGGTGAAGGGATCTCGGTCCTTTCCTCATCGAATAAGGTGCAGGATGTTCTACAAGAAACACCGCGATGCAAAGTAAGAACTGTAGCTACCTGTTTTTGTTAGTGTATATGCCCTAGAGGCCATTACTGTATCATAGTAGCTTGTATATTACTTGATGGAAGCTTGGGATATTCACAGTTGTATATACAATCTTGCTCGAAATGGTAGTATGCTACTTGGTTTGTCTCTGCTTTAATATGTGCATGTGTTTCTTTTAGCATATTGCTTATATACATATTAGTAGAGCCCTTAGGATCTTTGCTTGATTACCAGCGTTGTGATGGTGCTCACACTCGTGGGAGCTGGGTGATCTATAAGCACATCCTTATACAGGTCCCTAGTCGTTGGACTATCGAGACAGGGCATCGATACTCCGGAGTAGACTAGCGTATGCGCTTCTCATCCCAGTATGGGAGACGGTCTGTCCCACAGCCGTCAGTACATCATACTTGAGATAGTATGCGGGTGCTCGTTGGGTTACGAGTACACTGGACAGGACTCGTAGGGAACTGTTGGTTGGTATTATACCTATCGTCAGTTATCAGTTCCCAGGTGACATGAGTACAGCTTAGTCAGCTGACTTGACACTGTCACTTCTCCTCGAGTGTGTTCCCACTGCACTTTGATTACTACCCTACCACGGCTCAAAGGAGTCGGGCAAACAGGTAGTTTTTGGGTGCAGTCCCGAAGCACTTGGAGGCAGTGACGGTTAGACAGGATTCGTCTCTCCCGGTATTGGGGGTTGACATCGCGCTGTATCCAGGAGAGCCATTACACGAGTAGTCCCTCGCCAGGGCAAGCGAGATATAGTGGTAGGTTTCCAGTGTTATCTCAGGGTGTTCTGGGCTACACTCCGACACGACTTGTACCGCTATCAGGGGACTGTCGTTCACCGCCCCCTAGGCCCGCCATGTGATGTATCAGACGAACAGACCGGACTGTACAGAGACTGTCACATACAGGCTCAGTAGGAGTTCAGATGGGGTTCACCTCGTCAGTCTTCTTATCGACATCTACTTGGGGACCATTACGTACAGCTAGAGGCGCTTGCTGTCTGTGGTTAAACCCACTGCCATCGTAGTGTCGAGTCTTTAGAGTCCCACAAAGAGAGCTATTCGCCTTTAGGCAAAATGAGTAGAGGTCGCATGGTTTTGCGACAGGGTTCGTTCACACCCGCGCACTTGTGCACGTTTGTTGTCCGGACAGCTTAAACTAGCGGGCTTTGGTTTAAGCCAGATCCTAGAATATGATTTGGGATTGGTTTTTTCTTATTGTATTCGTGTTCTTCGGATCACGAATACGGGTGCATATGCACAGTTGCTTGAGAAAGAGGGAGAGGACTTTGATTAGGGTTAATGACTATTGTCATTTTCTTAACCCTAATGCTTATGTGTGAATTATGGTTAATTGATATTAGTTTAATATAATTGTGCATGGTTATGGTTGTTGACCATTTGACCTACTTGACTTGTTGACCTAGGTTGACACTTTGACCATCATCATTTCATTTGGAAGATACTCTTTGAGCCTTGCAAATTGCATTAAAAAATTAAATGATAATGGTCATGTCTTGATTAACCATGACAATTATCTAGCTAATTATCTAATTACAATAATTCACACATATATGAGAGAATGCTTCATATTTTCTCTCATTCTATTATTTACTTTCTCTCTCTTGTTCTTCCTCTCCCTCAAGCTCTCCCCTCGCATGTGTTGAGAAACACTTGAGCTTGAGAAAAACCTCTTCTTGATAATCTCTACTCTCATCTAGGGTTCTAGAATTAGCACTTCTTGCACCCTAGTTACTTCTAGCTTGGAGTTGAAGCCAAAGGTCGAGGCTTTCGGGTGGATCCTTCTTCGACGTGAGAAGACGACAAAGGTGATCTCTTTCTACTACTCCAAGGAGCAAGGAGAGAAGGACATAAAGCCCTAGGTATAACCTTTCTAACACTTAGCTAGTTTCTAGTTAGCTTTAGCTTGTTTTTGTTTAGCAAAGATCCGTCTTTGTCTAGTCCATGTTGCCTAAGTTGATAAAAATTTGATTTTTATTCCGTTTTCCGCCTCCCTGGAAGTACCGGGGTGGGCAACGTGGACTTACAGTGGTATCAGAGCCTAACTAAACATAAACTAGCTAGGTAGTGAAAGTGTATGGAAGTTTGATCGGAAAAATCGAAAAACCAAAATATCAAAACCCTAACTTTCTGTTAAATTTTTTCCTGCTCAAAATAAAATTTATCATACTCCAAAAATCGTCTCAGGGTTTTGTGAAGAAAGCCACCAAACCCGGTCCAGTGAATCGACCAAAGAGCCACGGTTCCGCGGCAATAGCAAGCTATTGCCGCGCAACCGCGGCCGAGTTGACTCGGTTCTGGGTCGAGTTTGTTGCAGTGTCTTTCTGGATTGGTTTTGGGATTTTTAAGATGGTTTATATGTGCCCAGATTTTCCAGAATAGAAATTTGTTTTTGGGGGCCTATAAATCCGTATTTTTATCGAACTTCACTACACTTTGACTATAAGGGTTATATCTGTGATGTTTATATGTATTGAACGTCGGCTAATCGCTATATGTCGATTAGTCGGGGTTATACATATCTGTGATCTGTGTTTGATGATGGTATGTGTATATGAATGTGTTGGATTGTCACGGGTGAATAGCCGGGGTGGATGTGAGATGAGTGTTTCTTTTTCTTTCATTCATTGTAATATGTAAATTGATGTAATAATATTATTTGTATGGCCGTGCAACCGGGTCGGGGTTGTAGCCGTCATTGTATAATTCTTTTGACTGTTTTTGCTCCTAGGATAGACCCATGGAGGGGGTGCACAAACTACCGGGTATCTCGAAGTGCCGAGTGGCCTACTCACGGTGGTGAGGGAGGTTTCTTCGCTTCGGGTACTTGGCGGGTAGTTTGCCGCACCCGTAGGGGTCTTGGGTGGGGTATTGGCTATTCACCGCGACCGTGTAATCCGCTTTTCGTTGCAGGCTCGAACGGATTGCGGATTCCTAGTATATCCAATGTATTCAACTGTGATCTGTAATGTCTATCATTGCTATATATTTATATATGATAACTATTTAGGCGTTGCTTATGTTTTACAGCCGCGCTAGCTCAGTCCCCGCTCTGTCGTTAGTTAAGTAACCTAACGGGTGATGACGGGGCCCCGTGGTGAATGCGAATGGCATAAGCGTACGTCATATTTTGGTTGTTTTCTGCAATGGTAGGATTAAATGATGGGACGCATTAAAAGAACTAATGCAAGAAAATAAACCAAGTAAAAGTCGATTGGAACACTTTGAAAACCACTCGGTTCTTTTCAAAACTAAACCTTTAAACGCAGAGCTTGAACCACTCCTTTTAAAATGCTATCTCGTTCCATCAATTATATCAAGTTCACTACGTTCACGGTTTCGCCAAAACCATCCGTAGCCCTCCATCATTTCAGTTAAATATTCGGTAGTATTCAAGCTATGTATTTTGACCTCACGCCAAGGCATAGTGATTGGTAGCTGCCGGATATTTATCTGTTGCATAGATAGAATGCGTTGGTTTGAGACAGTCGTACAGCCATATTAGTCTACGTCAAAGGTAGGTACGGGTGGGTTCAAATTAACCGGGATAATGATGGGAAGAACTTGACAGGTGACTTATGACATTTTGACCTCACGCCAAGGTCATAAGAGCATGGGGCAAAAATCCACATCGGGAGTTTCATAAGTACTGAAACTTGCTAGCGCTGCATACCATTTGGAGTGTGATGATTCTGGTAGGATTCCTTCGGTTTTATCACGCGATAATATTTGGATCCCGATCCTACTGTGAGTATATGCTACTCCTCGGGAAAACTCTCACTTAACGATTAATGCTATAAACCTAGTAGGTGTCTAGAAAGGTGTTAGCGGGGCTACGCCCACAGGGAAAAGAGGTTACTTAATTAAGGAACTTCGCGAAAGCGTTGGAAAACCTCCCTCGAAGTACCGACACTGGCCTGGCTGAACGGTTAAGCAAATATTGTACGGTGAGATTGATCCCGACTAATCCTTTCTTTACGGTTTGAGAAGGGATTCGAGAGACAGTGGGAGCCATCCTGTTTAGACTAACTAAAAACCACTCTAAACTTGCAAGAGCATCATGCTAAAGTGTTTCTTTTCTCTCTCCTAATTGCAGCGACATTCAACATGATCGGACATAAGTTATTACTAGATAAAAACATATTGACAGGGCCAAACTACAAAGATTGGCTCAGGAATGTCAAGATGCCAATCACTTACGACAAGTTGGGGTATGTCCTTACAACCAAAGCTCCCCCTGTCCCAGGTCCCAAAACCAGTGTCGTAGATAGGGAAATCTACAAAACCTGGGAAATAGATTGCGCGAAGGCCAGATGCCTCGTACTAGCCTCGATGGACAACGAACATCAGAGGAGGCACGAGAATATGGACCTAGAGTCCATATTTCTTCATACAAAAGAACTATATGGAGAGCAGTCTCGTATCGCAAGATATGAAGTGTCGAAGAAGTTGTTTTCGGCAAGGTTGGCCGTCGGATCATCGGTAGCGGAACACGTGCTTAAGATGATTGGCTACATAGAGGAGCTCGCGGACCTTGGGACCACGTTGGAGAATGAACTCTATACTGATTTGATTCTCCAGTCCCTTCCTTCCATTTACGCCCAGTTTATCCTTAACTTCAACATGCAAGGAAAGGAGGTTGAACTTTCCGAACTTCTGAACATGTTGAGGAGTGCTGAGGGCACCCTACAGAAGGGTAGGGAGACATCCACTTTGTTTGTAGGAGGATCTTCCTCTTCTAGGTCCAGGGCCAAAGCCAAGGGCAAGAAGAAGAAAGCCCCCGCCAAACCAAGAGGCGGTGTAGGTAAAGTGGATACGAAGGGAAAAGGAAAAGCAACAAAGATAGCGGGAAAGCTGGTGGGGAAGGAAGAATGCTTCTATTGTCACAAAAGTGGTCACTGGAAACAGGATTGCAAGGCTTGGAAGGCTAGAACACAGGATTTGAAGCGAGTTGCAGCTTCAGCTTCAGGTGTATATGTTATTAAAAACTGTCTATCAATAAACTCTACGTCCTGGGTATTGGATACCGGATCAGGATCTCATATCTGTAATTCTTTGCAGGCGTTGAGAAAGCATAGAGTTTTGAAGGCAGGTGACATGACCCTCAGAGTTGCAAACGGTGCTAGCATGGATGCTGAGGCCGTGGGGCACTATCACCTGGGATTTTCGGATGGACATTTTTTGTTTTGCGTAGTTGTTATTATGTACCAAATGCAACCTGTAATATCATTTCTGTATCTTTATTATCTAAAGAAGGTTATGAATTTGCATTTGTAAGTAATGTAGTGAACATTCACCTTAATCATGTTTTGATTGGGTCAGGTACATTGAACAACGGTATATACGTATTAAATCAACCACAGATTTTCAATGTCCAGAATACACACAAAAGAAAGTCTCCAGAAATCAATAAAACTTTCTTATGGCATTGTAGACTGGGTCACATCAATGAGAGAAGGTTGCCTAAGTTACATGCAGAAGGATATTTGGATCCGTTCGAATATCAATCGTATGCAACTTGTCAATCATGTCTCAAAGGAAAGATGACAAAGACTCTGTTCACTGGACACGGAGTAAGAGCGAGCGAGCTCTTAGGACTCGTACACAGCGACGTGTGCGGTCCAATGTCTATACATGCGTGAAGCGGTTATTCCTACTTCATTACTTTTACGGATGATCTCTCAAGGTTCGGACATGTCTTCTTGATGAAGCATATATCCGAAGCTTTTGAAAAGTTCCAGGAATATAAGAATGAAGTAGAAAAACAAACAGGCAAAAGTATCAAGACACTAAGATCTGATCGAGGTGGTGAATACTTGAGTGCCGAGTTCCTGGGTTACTTAAAAGAGAATGGAATTCTCTCTTAGCTTACTCCTCCATACACTCCGCAACATAACGGTGTATCGGAGAGACGGAACCGAACCCTATTGGATATGGTACGGTCCATGATGAGTAACGCTGAGTTGCCGCTATCGTTCTGGGGATATGCGCTAGAAACAGCTGCATACCTTTTGAACCGTGTTCCGACTAAGACTGTGCCTACCACACCATATGAGTTATGGAGTGGGAAGAAACCCTATCTTCAATATTTGAAGATTTAGGGATGTCTAGCTTATGTCAAAAAGCAGCATGCGGACAAACTCGAGGCACGCTCAGTACTGTGCAAGTTTGTGGGATACCCAAATAACTCCAGGGGGTATCTTTTCTATTACGCAGAGGAACAAAAAGTCCTTGTTTCTCGTAATGCCCATTTTCTGGAACACCAGTTCATAGAAAAGGAAATAAGTGGGAGCGCAATAGAACTGGAAGAAAATCCGGAACCACAAGCTATTACTAAAAGCTTAGTAGAACCAGAGGGTTCGAAAGATCAAGACATTCCCACGCCACTCCACAGGAGTAGTAGGCAGTCTCATCCGCCCGAGAGATACTACGGTTTTCTCATTGACGGGGATAGAGAGGATTGCATCATAGATTATGATGAGCCTACTGGCTTCCAGCAAGCCATTCAGAGCGTCGACTCGGTAAAATGGCTGGATGCAATGCGGACCGAAATGGAGTCCATGTACACCAACAAAGTATGGACGTTGGACATTGCTCCAGATGGGGTAAAACCCGTAGGATGCAAGTGGATCTTCAAAAGGAAGATTGGTGTAGATGGACAGGTTGAGACCTATAAAGCTAGACTGGTAGCAAAGGGTTTTCGTCAGCGACCTGGTTTGGACTATGACGAAACCTTTTCTCCAGTAGCTATGCTGAAATCCATTCGGATCCTTCTTGCCATTGCTGCCTTCCACGATTATGAGATTTGGCAGATGGACGTAAAGACAGCTTTTCTAAATGGACATTTAGAGGAGTGTGTCTATATGGACCAGCCAGAGGGTTTCATTCAGAGTGGGAGCAGCGGAAAGGTATGCAAGTTGCTTAAGTCCATTTATGGACTAAAGCAGGCATCGCGGAGTTGGAACATCTGTTTTGATGAGACGGTCAAGGAATTTGGCTTTATCAAAAATCCAGATGAACCATGCATCTATTGTAGATTTGTAGCGAGAACTGTAGTATTCCTCGTTTTATACGTGGATGACATTCTCTTAATAGGAAATGATATTCCTATGCTACAATCTGTCAAGGGGTTCTTGTCCCACAGGTTCTCCATGAAAGACCTGGGTGATGCCTCATACATTCTCGGTATCCGGATCTACCGTGACAGATCCAAGAGGATATTAGGACTTTCACAGTTCAGGTACATCGACACCATACTGAAGAGATTCAGTATGGAAGATTCCAAGCGCGGTAATCTACCGGCTTGTCATGGGATCACCCTCTCCAAAGAGATGTCTCCCAAGACTGATTTGGAGAGGGATCGCATGTCTATTATACCCTACGCTTCTGCGGTAGGCTCTATAATGTATGCGATGTTGTGTACCAGACCAGATGTGGCTTATGCACTGAGTGTGGTAAGCAGGTATCAGTCAAACCCCGGGGAGAAACATTGGATTGCAGTAAAGAACATTCTCAAGTACCTGAGAAGGACTAAGGAGATGTTCTTGGTGTATGGCGGAAAAGACATCCAGATTGAGGCCTTTGCTGACTCCAGCTTCCAGAGTGACAAGGATGATTCCAAGTCCATGTCGGGTTTTGTCTTCACCCTCAATGGAGGGGCGTTGTGTTGGAAGAGCTCCAAACAGGAAACCGTTGCTGACTCGACTATGGAAGCGGAATACATCGCTGCATCTGATGCCGCAAAAGAAGCTGTCTGGATGAGGAAGTTCTTGAAAGAACTTCAGGTGGTTCCGTCCATTGTTGACCCAATACCACTGTATTGCGACAACAACGGGGCTATAGCTTTAGCGAAGGAACCCAGGTCCCATCAGAAATCCAGGCACATCTTGAGGCGGTATCACCTGATCAGGGAGATCGTGGATCGCCAGGAGATCGAGGTTCGGAAGGTTGCTTTAGAAGATAACACAGTAGATCCATTCACTAAGGCCTTGCCCCAGACTCAGTTCGAGAGGCTGATCGAGATGATAGGTCTTCGATACGCCAGTACATGGCCTTAGTGAAAGTGGGAGAGTGTTAGTGTATATGCCCTAGAGGCCATTACTGTATCATACTAGCTTGTATATTACTTGATGGAAGCTTGGGATATTCACAGTTGTATATACAATCTTGCTCGAAATGGTAGTATGCTACTTGGTTTGTCTCTACTTTAATATGTGCATGTGTTTCTTTTAGCATATCGCTTATATACATATTAGTAGAGCCCTTAGGATCTTTGCTTGATTACCAGCATTGTGATGGCGCTCACACTCATGGGAGCTGGGTGATCTATAAGCACATCCTTATACAGGTCCCTAGTCGTTGGACTATCGAGACAGGGCATCGATACTCCGGAGTAGACTAGCGTATGCGCTTCTCATCCCAGTGTGGGAGACGGTCTGTCCCACAGCGGTTAGTACGTCGTACTTGAGATAGTATGCGGGTGCTCGTTAGGTTAAGAGTACACTGGACAGGACTCATCGGGAACTGTTGGTTGGTATTATACCTATCGTCAGTTATCAGTTCCCAGGTGACATGAGTACAGCTTAGTCCGCTGACTTGACACTGTCACTTCGCCTCGAGTGTGTTCCCACTGCACTTTGATTACTACCCTACCACGGCTCAAAGGAGTCGTGCAAACAGGTAGTTTTTGGGTGCAGTCCCGAAGCACTTGGAGGCAGTGACGGTTAGACAGGATTCGTCTCTCCCGGTATTGGGGGTTGACATCGCGCTGTGTCCAGGAGAGCCATTACACGAGTAGTCCCTGGCCAGGGCAAGCGAGATATACTGGTAGGTTTCCAGTGTTATCTCAGGGTGTTCTGGGCTACACTCCGACACGACTTGTACCGCTATTAGGGGACTGACATTCACCGCCCCTCTAGGCCCGCCATGCGATGTATCAGACGAACAGACCAGACTGTACGGAGACTGTCACATACAGGCTCAGTAGGAGTTCAGATGGGGTTCACCTCGTCAGTCTTCTTATCGACATCTACCTGGGGACCGTTACGTACAGCTAGTGGCGCTTGCGGTCTGTGGTTAAACCCACTGCCAGCGTAGTGTCGAGTCTTTAGAGTCCCACACAGAGAGCTATTCGCCTTTAGGCAAAATGAGTAGAGGTCGCATGGTTTTGCGACAGGGTTCGTTCACACTCGCGCACTTGTGCACGTTTGTTGTCCGGACAGCTTATACTAGCAGGCTTTGGTTTAAGGCAGATCCTAGTATATGATTTGGGATTGGTTTTTTCTCATTGTATTCATGTTCTTCGGATCACGAATACGGGTGCGTATGCACAGTTGCTTGACACAGAGGGAGAGGACTTTGATTAGGGTTAATGACTATTGTCATTTTATTAACTCTAATGCTTATGTGTGAATTATGGTTAATTGATATTAGTTTAATATAATTGTACATGGTTATGGTTGTTGACCATTTGACCTCTTTGACTTGTTGACCTAGGTTGACACTTTGACCATCATCATTTCATTTGGAAGATGCTCTTTGATCCTTGCAAATTGCATTAAAAATGAAATGATAATGGTCATGTCTTGATTAACCATGACAATTATCTAGCTAATTATCTAATTACAATAATTCACACATATATGAGAGAATGCTTCATATTTTCTCTCATTCTATTATTTACTTTCTCTCTCTTGTTCTTCCTCTCCCTCAAGCTCTCCCCTCGCATGTGTTGAGAAACACTTGAGCTTGAGAAAAACCTCTTCTTGATAATCTCTACTCTCATCTAGGGTTCTAGAATTAGCACTTCTTGCACCCTAGTTACTTCTAGCTTGGAGTTGAAGCCAAAGGTCGAGGCTTTCGGGTGGATCTTTCTTCGACGTGAGAAGACGACAAAGGTGATCCCTTTCTACTACTCCAAGGAGCAAGGAGAGAAGGACATAAAGCCCTAGGTATAACCTTTCTAACACTTAGCTAGTTTCTAGTTAGCTTTAGCTTGTTTTTGTTTAGCAAAGATCCTTCTTTGTCTAGTCCATGTTGCCTAAGTTGATAAAAATTTGATTTTTATTCCGTTTTCCGCCTCCCGGGAAGTACCGGCGTGGGCAACGTGGACTTACAGTGGTATCGGAGCCTAACTAAACATAAACTAGCTATGTAGTGAAAGTGTATGGAAGTTTGATCGGAAAAATCGAAAAACCAAAATATCAAAACCCAAACTTTCTGTTAAATTTTTTCCTGCTCAAAATAAAATTTATCATACTCCAAAAATCGTCTCAGGGTTTTTTGAAGAAAGCCACCAAACCCGGTCCAGTGAATCGACTAAAGAGTCGCGGTTCCGCGGCAATAGCAAGCTATTGCCGCGCAACCGCGGCCGAGTTGACTCGGTTCTAGGTCGAGTTTGTTGCAGTGTCTTTCTGGATTGGTTTTGGGATTTTTAAGATGGTTTATATGTGCCCAGATTTTCCAGAATAGAAATTTGTTTTTGGGGGCCTATAAATCCGTATTTTTATCGAACTTCACTACACTTTGACTATAAGGGTTATATCTGTGATGTTTATATGTATTGAACGTCGGCTAATCGCTATATGTCGATTAGTCGGGGTTATACATATCTGTGATCTGTGTTTGATGATGGTATGTGTATATGAATGTGTTGGATTGTCGCGGGTGAATAGCCGGGGTGGATGTGAGATGAGTGTTTCTTTTTCTTTCATTCATTGTAATATATAAATTGATGTAATAATATTATTTGTATGGCCGCGGAACCGGGTCGGGGTTGTAGCCGTCATTGTATAATTCTTTTTACTGTTTTTGCTCCTAGGATAGACCCATGGAGGGGGTGCACAAACTACCGGGTATCTCGAAGTGCCGAGTGGCCTACTCACGGTGGTGAGGGAGGTTGCTTCGCTTTGGGTACTTGGCGGGTAGTTTGCCGCACCCGTAGGGATCTTGGGTGGGGTATTGGCTATTCACCGCGACCGTGTAATCCGCTTTGCCGCACCCGTAGGGGTCTTAAGAGGATACGGATATAGCGATATGACGAGCTATAATACAAGGATTTATATGTATTGGAAATGATGAACTTTGTATGCCGAATAACGGCCAATTTATTCTTGAACTCATAGAGATAGATTATGTTCTGTTTTAGGATGTAATACTGGTATGAGATATACTATTTTAAAAACCACGGTTCGTTGTCTTTTAAATAAACTACCAGGATGCGTGCCAGTTTCTAAAACAAACATCTATTTTAAATCTATGGCAGCTTCCTTTTTTCAAACATAACGTTCCGATCATTTCTAAAGATAATGGTATAGCTCATAACAAATAATTACAATAAGTACGTTTAGATTACTTTACAGGTTTGCATTATATTATCTATATTATATGTTTCTGTGTTACGCACACTCTGATAGAACACTGCACAAATACCAATGAGTACTATGCTGCACAAGCACGTAAATATATGTTACACTACACCTCATTGGTATTGCCATATCACTGTAGAATCGTTCTTTTATATATGTGTTAATATATAGATTGTTACACCGTAGAACACTTGCACAAATACTAATAATTTCCATGTTGCACGAGCACAAACGCGTATGCTAGACTACACATCATTAGTAGTGCCATGACATATTAGAATTGAAATCATTATGTTATGTGATATGATTATGTAGTCTTTTCCTATTCATGTTGTAGTACTATAGATGCTGTATTTGATTTATTAGGATTTCTGAGTAATTTTACTCCTGATGATATACGTATAGCGGGGGTATGGGACACTGTTATATATATACATATATAATATATCATCAATACAACCTATGCAACTATTCTTATTCCTTACTTGATATTTTGATATGATGAGAAAAACGTCCACCATGAGTTTTGTGTTTTCTGGTTTTATTCCGGACCAAGTGGGGGAGATATACGGTCACGGATTTTTACGTTATCCAGACTGAGTGGGGGAGATATACAGTTGGATACAAGGTGGACCCGGTCGAGACCGAGGGGCAGGATAGCCGCATTGAAGCGGGGAGACTAGCGAGGATACTCGATACCGGAGATAGAATTGAGCACGACAGATATCCACGGGATACTAACCGGAGAATGAGATGAGCACGGTAGCTATCCAGGGGATACTGACCGGGGTTCAATTAGGACGACAGATATCCAGGGGATACTGATCGTAGCCAAGATATCGGGTGGCGATCATCGGTTGAGATGGTGTCGACGGTATCTGTGTTTACGTGTCGATGCTGGACACGAGAGATTTTGGATTTCGATGTCCATGCTGGGCATCTATTTGTATATTGATACGATCATTATCATGTGGTACACCGTTAGATATTTATTTATTGGATTCCACCAGGACTGATCCGGGGGACAGTACCTGTATATATTTGTACAGACAGTGATAGACAAAAAAGGGGATTCCAATACAGATCATAGATTTATGATTTTGACTCATATGACATTGAGATAGTATACTTAGGATTGCATGATAGTTAGTATTGCACTTATGTATATCATATAGTACATCAATACAGTTTATAACACTACTATTCTTATGATCTAGGAATCGTCATGTATTTCGATTTCTACCTTTAGATGTACTTTTATTCACTGAGTTGGCAACTCATCCCCGTTGTGCCACAGTTTCCTGCAGGTTTTACCGCTTGGATTATCAGCGGCTTGGGCACACATTCTTTTGAGGAGTGATGGGTAAGTGAGTTATTATTGTATCATACTCACTCTTGATTATTCATATATTCTTGTATCTAGTGGAAACTCCATCAACTTAGAAATGATATATTATAGACTTAGAAGAGAGGATTAGAGTGGTGTCTTGAGTTGTCGCACTCTTTGGAGTCGACTTCTGATTTAGTTTGTTTGGTTGCTCCATTGTTTAGACATGGAGACTAACTTCCGTTGGGATGCTATTTTATTATGTTGTACCGGGTTTTTATAAAAATGCAAAAGAGGTGATGACAAGTTTCAAAACATCATAAATGCTTTTCAACATACTTAGTTAAATTTAGAGGTTATTTTAACTTGATTTTATCGGATGATTATTTAAACCTCACCTCAAATATTTTCAAAAAGGGTTTAGATTCCGGGTTTCGGCTTACATAGATTACGTCGATGTCTTTAGATATCACGTGTTTTAAGTGCCGGTCATGTGCTATTTTTGGGTCGTGACATACAGTAGATGGAGTACACTAGATACAATGAATATACAAGGTGGAAACAAAATAATATCACAACCCACCTATGAGCAAAAGTCTCAAATCCGAGCAAAAGGAGCAAAAGGAGAAAAAGCGTCCGCCGCTACAGTGCTGACGGATCGGACCTGCAAAAAAGCTGTGGCACAACGGGGGTGAGTTTCCAACTCGTGAGTAATAAGTAACATCTATAAAGGCTATCGTAAGAAGTCACACAAAATGCCATAACTAAATAATACTTATACGGCATGATACACTAGCAGATATGTATGCAATATAAATCAATTTTACAACACTAATCTGGCATGATGTACTAGCAGGTATTAATGCAACATGAACCAAATTTTACAATACTAACCTGGATATGTTGATATGAGAAAATCATTATTTTCATCTTGGAAAAACTCTTTTGAAATATCAACATAATATCAATGGAATCAACAGAAAACCGTGTCCAGCATCGACACCTCAAAAGATTATCCCAAAGCCTCAAAGTATCTGTATCGCAGTATCTTGGGCCCAAGCCGTCCGGCTGGCCCATCTCAAGGTATCAATATCACAATATCTCACGACCACGGTCGGTATCCTATGGATATCCGCCGCGCCAACAATCACCGGTAGGTAGTCTGCCCCTACTAGGCTCATCGTCTACAACTCGAACTTCTTGCAACGGGGTACCTTAACGGGCCCGCCATGTACCTGAGACGGTTCATCCAACTCCTCGAAACGGGTCTCGAAAACTAACAGAAAAACCTATGGTGGATGTCACATGTATCATATCACGAGAAAAACCGCAACTCGCAATATTTAAAATAATATCAGGTTTATTAAATCCTTGCGGCTAATCTCATAAATCTCAAGTGCTGAAATCCTCAAGAAAATCATCATAAGTACACATGTCAATGATAACGATTGCCTATGGTATCAACACGGCGTACTGCAATGTACGACTAAAAGACTAGGTATGAACGAATTGTCAGTGATATGTATGCTGTAGAGGCCATTACTATACATACGATGTATATTGTAGTGGATGCTTGGACATATATATGGAGGACTTTCTTGCTCTACATGATAGTAAGCTATCTGGTTGCTCTTTATCTTAACATTTACTCTGATTGTCTCTATTTTACATGTTGATAAAGCGCTCAGGACGACTACTTGACTAGTAGGACTATGAATGTAGATCATACTAGTGGGGACAGTGTAGTCGCTAAGAACATCCTTCAAATGTTCCTAGTCGTAGGTGTATCGAGACAGGGCATCGATATACCAGAGTAGACTAGCGTATGCTTCTCGACCCATGTAGATAGGCGATGGATGATCCCATATCCATTGTTGTTTGACATCAGAGACAGTATACGGGTGCTCGGTAGAGACTGGGTACACTTGATGGACTCGCCTTGAACTCCCAGATGGTAGTATACCTTACGTCATATGGAAGTTCTCTGGTGACACTTATACTGGTTAGTCTGTAAACCCGAGATCGTCATAGAGCCTTGTGTGATTCCCACTGTACTTTGATTTTCACCTTACCACGTCCAAGAGGGCGTGCAAAATGGTGGCTTTTGGGTACAGTGCCGAATCACATGGAGGCAATGAGAGATAGGAGGGGTTTCGTCTCTCCCTGTATAGGGAGTTGATGTTGCACTGTGTTCGATTGGCTATTGCAGGAAATCCCTTGCCATGGTTGCTGAGATTTACTGGTAAGTGTTATCAGTAGTTTCTCGAACTGTTATGGACGTCATATCGACACGACATATCGGTTACTGGGGTCTGACGTCTACCACCCCTAGACCGGATATGCGACATATCAGACGAAGAGACCGGACTGTACGGGAGTGTTACCAATTGGATTCGCAGGAGAATGTACAGGCTTGCTTGTTGATCTTCTGATCGCTCAATACCTGGGTAGTTGTTACATTTAGCTGACCGCTTGCAGCTTGTGGGTGTTTGATATGATCATCACCTACTGCCGGCGTATTGACGATTCTTTAGAGTCCTACACAGAGGTTTCATGGCTCAGGCAAAACGGTGTAGGAGCATATATGTGATATGTGTGGGACCGAGAATAATATGTGTATATGACACTGTATTCGATTCTCGCGATATGTGATATCGGCCGGGTATATGTGATATTGCCGGGTCATCGGATCAAGTATTGATTCGATGAATTGGTACCTTTTATATTACTCGGTTATTTGTGAAATATCCGGATTATCGGATCAAGTGTTGATTCGATAATTTATTGTATATTATATATGAGATATATTACATTACATTAACTAATATAAGCTCTCTTTATTTATTCAATTTCTCACGGGATAATACATTGATGTATATGTGATATATGTTAATTGTATTATTTTCTTTTGTTATAAAATATATTATTTATGTGGTATATAATATTGTAACATGTTAGGGTTACAAATGCAATATGCTTTGTAGAGTTTAAACATGGTTACGGTTTGGATTAGGGTTAAGCTTGGATGAAGCTTCCATGAAGCTTCATAAAGCTTTGACTTTTGTCACTGGCTTTGATTTTTTGTGTAGATATTTCTTAACCCAACCCAAACCCTTTACCCTAGTTTATTCTCTACAAGGGTTAAACATTCATGCTTAATTCATGGTTGATTTGTAACCACAACATTGATTTATTATTCATCAAAAAAGGATTTGCTTCATCTTCTTCTTCTTTCTTCTTTGATGAAAACCTTTTCTAGGTTTTTGATAAGTGATGATAATGAGTGAGAATATGAAAACAAAAGAGAAAAAAATTCCTACTTCATCATCCTCATCTATTCTAGCCACTTAGATTAGGGTGTTTGCTTTGCAAATACTTAGATTATTGAAGCAAGATCTCGGGTTTGAGATTCTTCAAGGTAGATCATCTTAATAGTTGAAGATTGGAAGCAAGCTTGCATCTTTCTCTTCATGGAGCCTTTCTAGAGTCCGGGTACTTAATGATCGCAGCGAAGGGACCTCAACACGGAGCTTATGTAGCGAAGGAACGGACTACAAAGGTTGTAATCCCTAACTCTTAGATGTTAAAGTGTTAACATGCTTGTTTGGTTTGATTCTCTAGTTAAAGTTCCTAGGTTTAGGGTTATCTTCAATGGCAAAATTTTAAATTGGCATGGATGATGCCCCCCGAAACCTTGCTGCCGTTGTAGATAATCCAACAGTGGTATCAGAGCCTATCTAGAGAATTAAACGGATAAGTGTCGAATTACGAAATCAAAACAACTCCGAAACACCCGATGCAAAACCTTAGTTTCTCTCGAATTATTTCTGGTGTCCAAAAAATTTTCAAACATGTGCAGAAGACTATATGAGATATTATATGAGCATGGCCCAAACCCCACCCCCTGCTCGGATTTTGGCCGATCACTTGGCCAAAAATTCCGAGCAGGCCGGCCCCCCAGAGGGTTCTGGGCTCCAGGTTTGGGTCATGGTCAAGTATCTGGGTTTGGTATTTTTGGTGTTGTTTATTTTGGCTAAATTTGCATGAGATGTTTATTTACTCAAAAGGTAATTCGGAGTGTTTCGTATTCACAATTCTATCTTGGTTTCAGGTTTGTTTAGACTGTGATAAAAAGTTCGAACGGATATCAATAACTCACTTTTTCCCCTGCCGGAAAATTTCCAAGTGTTGGATTTTTCCGTAGTTAAAGAACATTCACAGTCGTGCAAGTAACGCGGTGGACCCTCTAGAAGAACTAAAACCTTAACTCGATTATGTGACCGTCTGAACCGCCTCTAAACCTTAGGGTTTGTGGCAGTACGGCGTTGCCACATGTGAGGCGTTGGTTTAACCCTTCTACGGCTGGACCATTGGTACTGTTGTATGTGATGGATACTTTTAAACTAATTTCAAGTGTTGAGAACTAAAGGGAAATTTTGGGTGTTTGTTGATTCGATCGGAATGTTTAACGCCGTCTAACTTTTTCTGTACTGTGATACAATATTTGGAATCCACATGTAGTTATGAGATAACTAATTTGAATGTTATAAATCTTGCAGTTTAGTCTCAGTTGATCGGTTGCCACGGGATTTTGATGCGATCAAAATTCCGTTTCAATCACGTAGCGTACGCGGATACTCGCCGTATAAACTTAATAAATAGCCACGCCCCATAGCCCCGACCAAGTGACTGTAGGAGAACCCCGTTGCCAAAAGCATCCGTTCAGGTGCACGCGGCAGCGGTGTTCCGCTTTAGTGCACTTTGTCGACGGCGTCGGGGGTGCGGCCGTCTACTAAAGTTTCCGACGAGCATTCGATCTGGATGTCAGGAATCTTATTGAATTGCCCGACTAGATATTGAAAAGTGTTTTCGATATTAAGACTAAAATGCGGGGTTTATAATTTTTAGGCATGCGATGTCTAAGGAATTCATTCGGTTAGGCATGCGATGTCTAAAGTGGTTGCGGATTCCAACTGTTGTAGTTTTACACTTTCTTTTCTGCGACCGTAAGTGTAATATTTGGTGTATCGCTGTTTTCGTTGCTATACATCAACGACAATTGGGATACGCATATTTACTTACGTTGATGACATATGATGTTATGTGTTGCTTGGATATGTTATATTGGATCGTCATGTTTTGAATAGCCGGTGATTTTATGTGACATGAGAGTTTTTATTTTTATTCATGTAAAATTCATTGTATGTAATATTCTTTTATTGGGGCACTTCCGGGTTGAGGATGATGTCACCATTGTATATTATTTACTTTTCCGCATTAGGACAGACCCAAGGCGGGGAGCACAAGTAACCGGGTTCTATGGTCGAGTGGGAGACCATCTCGAGGAGTCGAGACCGGGTGTCCTAACTCTAGAATTGGTAGGGTTGCTTGCCGCTCTCATAGGGGTCTAGGGGTGCGGGATTGAATATTCATCGCGACCGTGGAATCCGTGTTTTATACAAGCTCGTATTAAAACACGGACTTCATAGTATATCCAATATTTCATATGTTTCTTCTGCTGCGATATCTGTGATGTGATCATTTGATATGTTGTGATGAATACATGTTATAGTATATGTGATATATTATATAAACATTGCTTATGTTTTACACCCGTGCAAGCACTGCCCCGCTCAGCCGTTAGTTACCTAATCTAACGGTGCACGAAGGGACATCGAGGCGAATGCGAATGGCATAAGCGTACGTTGTATTTATCTGTGATGTTTAGGTAAATTAAATTGATGGGACTTCATTAATGAGATTAATGAAATAAAAGAAACCTAAATATGTAGTGGAATCGAATTTTCAAAAACAGGTAGCTCTAGTTCTTGCTTTGCATAGCGGTGTTCCTTGTAGAACATCCAGCACCTTATTCGATAAGGAAAGAGGCTTCACCGGGAGTGACCTCTTTAGCAATAACTGGCAGATGCTACAATCCTCGGTTTTGTCTTTTGATTGCTTTTCTAGTTCTTTCTTTGCATTGTGGTATTTGTGAAATATCCTGCGCCTTATTCGATAAAGAAAGAGCCGAGATCCCTTCACCGGGAGTGACTTCTTTAGCAAAACTAGCAAAGGCCTCAAAAACACTCCATTTAAATCAATTGTTTCTGCAACGATATCAAGTTCATTACGCTCATGGTTTTCTTAAAAACCTGCGTAACCCTCCATCATTTCAGATAAGTACTACTTAGTATTCGTTCTGCGGTAGTTTGGCCTCCGTCAAGGCGTAGTGTATGGTAGCTGATTAGTGCTTATCTGCAAGCATATGATGCGATTAGATTAGGGTATTCATACGGCATAGTTTGGCCTCCATCAAGGGTCGTGTGGGTGGGTCTAATTCAATCAGGAAATGACGGGTTGAACTTGACTAGCGGACTATGGGTAGTTTGGCCTCCGTCAAGGACATAGGACGTTAGGGGTAAAATATTATTGGGAATTTGAAGTGTTGAAATTTGCAATGAGATTGCATACCTCCTATGAGATAGTTGGATCCCGATACCCGCTGTGAGTAAGAGTTACTCCGGGGAGAGTTTTACATATTACAAATAGCCGTTCAAGTAGGTGTCTAGAAAGGTGTCAACGGGGTTACGCCTCTGGGAAAATGAGATTTATTTTAATTAGGTCCGTGCGAAAGAACGGGGAACCTCCCTCAAAGTACCGGCACTGGCCTGGCTGAAACATTGGCGAACTTGTAAGGTGTAATTAATCCCGGCTAGTCTTTCCTTTTAGGGTTTGAAGGAAGATTTGACTAAAAACAGCGGGAGCTATCCTGATTAGATATATTAATAACCAATCTAATCTTGTAAGAGCGCACGCTGAGTGTTTTCTTCTCTCTCTCTAGGTAGTGACCATGTCACGCCTTAATCAAGATAATAATACGGATGTATTAACCAAACCCGCTTGTTATACTGAGCTAAGGAACGTTGGTCCCGCTCTAATTTATAATTGTTATAAGACCGAGCAGGAAATTGGGGATTACCAGAATTCCCGTGCATCCCAAACAATGAAAGTGGATGCTGATGCATCTTCTTCAGGTGTGTTCATTACCGAGAACTGTTTCTCAGTATCATTTACGTCCTGGGTATGAGATACCGGATCAGGATCCCACAAATGTAATCTATCACATGGGCTATAAATAGGTAGAGAACTTAGAAAGGGTGATAAGTTTTAAGAATTAAAAATGGTGCAAGCGTTGCAGCCAAATCTGTTGGCGGTTATCACCCCGTATTAACAAATACATTGATTCTGAATGAATGTTATTAGATACCGAACCTGATATACAACATCATATCAGTCTCTTTATTAGTAAAGAAGGATATAATTTTGTATTGCTGGATAATGTTTTGAAAATTTCCTATATCAAGAGTTGATCGGTTCAGGCACGTTATCTAAAAGCATAGACGTTCTAAATCAAACTACAGTTCTTAATGTACAGAACACACACAAGAGGAAGAGTTCAGAAATGAACAAATCCTTCTTAAGGTATTGTAGACTAGGTCATATCAATGCGACCCGACTAGCTGAAGTTACATAAAGATGCTTATTTAAATCAGTTTAGATTTACATCTTGTGAAACTTGCCAGTCATGTCACAAAGATAAGATGACCACAGCTCCGTTTATTAGAAACAGAGAAAGAGTTAGTGAACTCTTGGGATTGATACATGATAATGTATGTAAGGTCCCCTGTCTACATATGCCAGGACCGGTTCTTTGTACTTCATTACATTCACTGATTATCTCAAGAGATTCGGACATATGTTCCTGTTGAAATACAAGTCTGAACCTTTTGAGAAATTCAAAGAATATAAGTCAGAAGTACAGAACCAAAACAGGTATAAGTATTATGTCCTTTAATGTGATCAGGGAGGAGAATACTTGAGCACGGAATTCCTGGACTATTTTAAAGGAGAATGAGATTCTCTCTCAGCATTACTCCTCTGTATACACCACAACACGTTGGTTTATCGGGGCGGAGCAATCGCACCCAATGTGATACGGTGTGCTCTATGATGAGTACCACTGAGTTGCCTATTTCCTTTTGGGGTTATGCACTTGAGAAGCCGCATACCTATTGAATAGGGTTCCAATCAAATCAGGTGCCTACCACTCCATATATGATATGGTATGGGAAGAGCCCATCTCTTAAGGAAGTTAAGATTTAGGGTTGTCCGGCCTATGTTAAAAGCAAAATCCGGACAAACTCGATGCAAGATCAGTTCTGTGGAAGTTTGTTGGATATCCCAAGCATTCGCAAGGGAATATCTTCTACCAAACCGAGGAACAAAAGGTGTTTTGTTTCTCAGCATGCCACCTTTTGGAAAGGGAATTTCTTGTGAAGAAATTAGTGATCATGAGGTAGAACTGGAAGGAGTTCCAGCTATAAAAAAAATTGCAGCTGATGATTTGGTAAACCCGTAGGATTCAATAGTAACCAACAAACCTCAGCCTCTCCGCCGATCTGGTAGGGTTCCTCATCCACCTGAGAGATACTTCAGTTTCTCTATGACAGTGGGAGCGAGGATTGCATCATGAGATGATGATCCAACTAGTTTTGAGCAGGCCATCAGGAGTGGGGACTCATTAAGAATGGCTGGATGCTAAGCGATCTGATATGGAATCTATATACACCAACAAAGTATGGACTTTGGTTGCTTTATCTGATGGGTTAAATCCCCATCAGCAGCAAGAATATCTTGAGAAGATTACTTGGTGTACATGGAAAAGTTGAGACTTTCAAAGCTACGCTTAAGTCCAGCCAGATCCTACTTGCAACTGCTACATACCATGACTACGATTTCTGGCGGTTGGGTTTCATGACTGATTTTCTAAATGTTGATTTAGAAAAGAGCGTCTGTAAGTACACAGCCAGAGGGCTTCGTAGATAGTGGGAGCAACGAGTTTGACTTCATCAAAATGGTAGATGAACCTAGTATATAAAAAATGGTAGTAGGGAGTATGGTGGTGATCCTCGTATTGTACGTAGATGACATACTCTTGATAGGGAAGGAGTTTCCTATGCTACGCTCGGTCAATCTCCTCTTATCACATGGATTCTCCATATAGGATCAAGGTGATACCTCCTAAATCCTGGGTTTTTAGATCTATGAAATAGTTCTAATTGGATGTTAGGATTCTCACTAGGTGTAGTGAGATGGTATCAATCGATCCTGAGGAGAATCACTGGATAGCTTCCAGGGTGGTAAGGTCGACTGAATGTCAGTCACAGGCATTGTCTTTACCCTTAATGGAGGGAAGGTATGTTGGAAGAGTTCCAAGTTAGATACCGTGACAAACTAGATGATTAAACTCTAGATACATCATTACCAAGGATGTTACCAAAGAGGCAGTCTGGATATATATAAGTTCATGAGATGAACTTCGTTCCTACCATTGTGTGACAATGGAGTTATGGCTTATGCCTAGGAACCCCCGTCCCATTAGATATCCAGACATATTCTTAGGCAGTATCACGTGATCATGGAGATGGATGATCTCCAGGGAGATCAAGGTCAGGAGAGTAGATACAGAGGATAACAGCACGGATCCACTCACAAAGGCCTATTTCCCAGTAGAGACTTTTATTGATGGTTGGGTATGAGATGCTTCAACCACAGCTGATTGTTAGGTATGCGATACCACAACAGATAGCCCTAGTGCAAGTGGGAGATTGTTAGTGATATGTATGCCCTAGAGGCCATTACTGTACATACGATGTATATTGTAGTGGATGCTTGGACATATATATGGAGGACTTTCTTGCTCGACATGATAGTACGCTATCTAGTTGCTCTTTATCTTAACATGTAATCTGATTGTCTCTATGTTACATGTTGATAAAGCCCTTAGGATGAGTACTTGACTACCAGGACTATGAATATAGATCATATTAATAGGGACGGTGTAGTCGCTAAGTACATCCTTCAAATGTTCCTAGTCGTAGGTGTATCGAGACAGGGCATCGATATACCAGAGTAGATTAGAGTATGCTTCTCGAGCTATGTAGATGGGCGATGGATGATCCCATATCCATTGGTGTTTGACATCAGAGACAGTATACATGTGCTCAGTGGAGACTGGGTACATTGGACGGACTCGCCGAGAACTCCCAGATAGTATTATATCTTACGTCAGATGGCGGTTCTCTGGTGACACTGTTACACGTTAGTCTGTAGACCCGAGATCGTCATTGAGTCTTGTGTGATTCCCACTGTACTTTGATTTCCACCTTACCACGTCCAAGAAGGCGTGCAGAACGGTGGCTTTTGGGTACAGTCCCGAATCACATGGAGGCAATGAGCGATAGGGGGGTTTCGTCTCTCCCAGTATAGGGAGATGATGTTGCGCTGTGTTCGATTAGCTATAACTTGAAATCCCTAGCCAGGATTGCTGAGATTTACTGGTAAGTGTTATCAGTAGTTTCTCGAACTGTTATGGACCACATATCGACAAGACTTATCGGTTACTGGGGTCTGACGTATACCACCCCTAGACTGGATATGCGACATATCAGACGAAGAGACCGGACTGCACGGGAGTGTTACCGATTGAATTCGCAGAAGAATATACAGGCTTGCTTGTTGATCTTCTGATCGCTGAATACTGGGTAGCTGTTATGTTTAGCTGACCGCTTGCAGCTTGTGGGTGTTTGATATGATCATCACCTATTGCCGGCGTATTGACGATTCTTTAGAGTCCTACACAGAGATTTCCTGGCTCAGGCAAAACGGAGTAGGAGCACATATGTGATATGTGCGGGACCGAGAATAATACGAGTATGTGATACTGTATTCGATTCTCGCGATATGTGATATCGGCCGGGTATATGTGATACGGCCGGGTCATCGGATTAAGTGTTGATTCGATGAATTGGTACCTTTTATAGCAGTCAGTTATTTGTGAAATACCCGGATTATCGGATGAAGTGTTGATTAGATAATTTAATGTATATTATATATGAGATATATTACATTACATTAACTAATATAATCTCGCTTTATTATTTCATTTTCACACGGGATAATACATTGATGAATATGTGATATATGTTAATTGTATTATTTTCTTTTATTATAAAATATATTATATATGTGATATATAATATTGTAACATGTTAGGCTTACAAATGCAACATGCTTTGTAGAGTTTAAACATGGTTAGGGTATGGATTACAGTTAAGCTTGGATGAAGCTTCCATGAAGCTTCATGAAGCTTTTTGAATTTTGTCACTTGCTTTTATTTTTTGTATAGATATTTCTTAACCCAACCCAAACCCTTTACCCTAGTTTATTCTCTACAAGGGTTAAGCCTTCATGCTTAACTCATGGTTGATTTATAACCACAACAATGATTCATTATTCATCATAAAAGGATTTTCTTCATCTTCTTCTTCTTTCTTCTTTGATGAAAACCTTCACTAGGTTTTTGATAAGTGATGATAATGAGTGAGAATATGAAAACAAAAGAGAGCAAAATTCATACTTTATCATCCTCATCTATTCTAGCCACTTAGATTAGGGTGTTTGCTGTGCTAATACTTGATTAGTGAAGGAAGAGCTTGGGTTTCAGATTCTTCAAGGAAGATCTTCTTAGGAGTTGAAGATTGGAAGCAAGCTTGCATCTTTCTCTTCATGGAGCCTCTCTAGAGTCTAGGTACTTGATGATCGCAGCGAAGGGATCTCAATACGGAGCTTATGAAGCGAAGGAACGGACTACAATGGTTGTAATCCCTAACTCTTAGATGTTAAAGTGTTAACATGCTTGTTTGGTTTGATTCTCTAGTTAAAGTTCCTAGGTATAGGGTTATCTTCAATGGCAAAAATTTTAATTGGCATGGATGATGCCTCCCGAAACCTTGCTGCCATTGTAGGTAACCCAACACGAATGATGCAATGAGATACATGAATATGACAAGCAATCCTAGATGTTCATCCTGGGGAATTTAAATGTATTAGCACAGGTTTACACATCATATATGGTGAAATTGTTCTAGATTTTGGGTTATACAAGTTATCTAGTGTTTGTGGCATAGTAATTACCAAGGTGTGTGTGTGTCCACATGAATAGTGCTCGTGCTGCATAAAACCATGGTAATGGTGCAAGTGTCCTATAAGATGAGTTCGCACATGTATGTAAATATATAGGATCGTGAATGCAGCAAGATGATTAACTAGGGACTATACTCATAAATTCTAGTACTACTATAAGTTTTAAAACAATCTAAATCATCGGGAGTCTTGCGCCATCCAAACGATTTCCCTCATAGATGTGTACATCTACTCACCCGTGATCTCGTGCTAGCCAGGTCCAACCACCGCTTTTCCCTTCCATGCCGCATCCGACGTCCCCGCAATCGATCATAGAAACACACAAGCAACACACATAAAGCTAAAATCCTGCCAAAAATGCGATATCAAGATCAAAAGAGAAACTCGCGTTGGAAGCTAAACGCGTGTGCACTCGATATGCCAAAACGTGTGTAACCTCGCCTGAAACCACCCTGACTCGCTGTGATGCGATGTGAACAACAACCCAAATCACATAACGCACGTGTCGCACAAATTAAAAGTATTGAAAACGAGGTTTTAGGTTCCAGATTTTGACTCGAGTGGAAAAAGGAAAAGTTGTATATACCAAAAACCTTAGATATATAGCAGACTGCTACAGACCAAGACCCAACATCCACACCCACCCTCTGGCCGCAAATTGCGGCCAGACAGAATAAATCTGCGGCCAAATAGGGGAGAGGGGGTCCTGTGCTTCGTGTGTGTGTCCCTAGCTTGGTCACTACGCTCAAGTATCTGCAACTTTTTCCTGAAGTACCCGGGTCAAAAGAAGATCTCAAAAAGAACCCAAATCCTAACTAAAACACTAATTAACACTAAAATGATACAATATGGTATTTTTGTGAAATCTGGTGCAAAAACTTGGATTAGATGACCTTAATAACACTTAGTTAAGCTACTTTAGCCATAAAAATCCTAACTTGGCCTAAACTCCACTTAAATCACAAAACTAGCACCAAAATCATATTAAACACTAAATTAAGCTAAATAAACTACAAGTTTAGCAAAATGGAAGTTGAGTTTAACATTATACCTCAAGTTAGTCCTAGGATGCAACAAGAAGAAGAAGAAGAAGAAGAAGAAGAAGAAGAGAAGGGGTGGGGTATGTGCTGCTGCCGCTGCTGCCTTGCTGCTGCTGCTGGTGATGATGCGGGGAAAAGAAATGAGAGGGAGTGAGAATTATGAGTGGAATGAAATGAGAGTGAGGGAATGAGTGGGAGTGTGAGGGTGTTAGAGAGTGAGGGCTTGGAAATGAGGGTGAGGTTAGTGGAGCCATGCCTCATGCCATCATTCCCTCTCTCTCCTCAATCTCAAGTCAACCTCCAAAACAAAAAAACAGTTAATTTAATTATGAAAACTAATACCCTTAATTAACTTCATAAACCTAATGAAATGGGTTAGTCCACCATCGCTACCTAAACATGGTGTAACCCCAAACTTAGCCCTAGTTTACATGCACATGTGTGTGCAAGCCCAATTAAATTCTAATAAAATATTCATTAATTTTGATAAAATATTTGAAAACCTTTTTGGTAAACTTTTCACTAAAAACCCCACATTAAAGAATAATTAACCACTAATCGCATTCTAAGGTGTTACATCTCCATATAAAACATTGTTATGGAGGAAGATGGAAACTAAGTCCATCTTCTTGTGCTGCTTCTGGTATACACCATCAACTGAGGCCGAAATGAGGCACTTGGCATTCGCACTGTCTACTTCCCTTATCTTACCGATATCCTTATCCGCGACGGTGGAAACTGGACCTGGGACGGCGGGGGCTTGAGTAGTAATGAGGTGGTCCAGCTTGTCATAGGTAATGGACATCTGGACAGGCCTTTACCAGTCATTATAGTCAGATTCAGTCATTTTATTATCTAGATATAACCTGTGTCTGGTCATGGGGTTGCTGCAATTAAGAGAGAGAGAAGAAAAAACTTAATATGATGCTCTTGCAAGTTTAGATTGGTTTTTAATTTATCTAAACACGATGGCTCCCACTGTTTCTCGAATCCTTCCTCAAACCATAAAAGAAGAATTAGTCAGGATTAATTTCACCGTACAATAATTGCTTAACCGTTCGGCCAGGCTAGTGTCGGTACATCGAGGGAGGTTTTACGACACTTTCACGAAGTTCGTTAAGTAAATAATCTCTTTTCCCTAGAGGCTAGCCCCGCTAACACTGTTCTAGACACCTACTTGGTTTATAGCATTGATCGTTAAGTGAAGAATCTCCCGAGGAGTAGCGGATACTCACTGTAACATTTCAGAAAATAGAAAATAATATTTTTGGAAATTTAATATTAAAAAAGTATTTTTCCCGAAAACTGTCGATTTGTGAAATTGGGGTTTTCGAAAAAGGGTATAAATATATACCAATAATTATGAATTAAATAGAAATTAAAATGATTTATTCATTTAAAAATATATTTAAATGATTTGGCAATTTTAAAAATTTTTTATATGCAGTTTCGATAAAAACCTGATTAGTGCACTGCTAATCGCGATTAAGCCAAATCCGCGTTTTTTACAGTTTCCATGGTTAGTGCACCATGACATGCTCATTTTGTTACATGCTTCATTTTGTTTGGGCTTTTTATTAGGGTTTATTGGTGTAGAGAAAAGAGAAATGATTAAGGGAAAATTCAAGGAGACATAATGATTAGGTTAGGTGAGCTTTGGAGAGGAAAAGAGAGTGTGAATTAGAGAGAGAGGGAAGGGGGCTGCTGCCCATTCACTGCCCCATCTTTTTTCTTCTTCTCTCCTTCATCTCCTCAACTCCACAACCCTCCACAAAAATCCCTAGATCCATCTCCAACCATGCCCCAAAACCCTACACACCTTTCACAAATATTAATCCCCTCTTCAACCTCTACACATGGGACCAAGAAAAATTCAGCTTTGATGATCTTGGGGGATTCATGGGTGCTTTATGAGGTAATCCCTTCAATAATTGGGTAGTTTTCCATTTACTTAAGTATTTATATGTGTTTAGATGTGATATTGTGGAGGTAGTGAACATTGGGAAACCCTAGTGAAGATTTGAGTGTTGGTTTGAATTGGGTGATGGATCGTAGCTGTTAACTAAACTTAGGTGCTGTTTAGTGACCTAGACCAGACCTTAGAAACCCCAAAACACAGATTTAGAAACCCGACATCGAATAAATGTGTGATCTGTGGAGTGTATTTAGAATCTGCTATCATCCCGAGACCCCAAAAATAAAATTGAGCTGACAGTGAGTCGTGTAGGCACGTAGGAAGCGACCACTAAGACCCGAGCCCCTAATTCAACTCCCAGGCCGCAGATTTAATCATTCTGGCCGCAATTTGTGGCCAGAGTAGAAGGGAATGGGTTCATTTTTGTTCCAGGGCTCATTTTGCACTTAATTAGACCCCTCCTATATGCAGTTTTGGATAATTGTCACCTGGGGAAAATCTGAGAGCATTTTGGTGTGTTATAGGCGATATTTTCCGTATTTTTAAATGCACTTTCTTAATATTTGGATTTATCTTTGGTTGTCGGGTGTTCTTACATCGACAACAGGGGTTGTTTGATTGATTTGCACGTTTAGGCCATAGGTTCTAACCTGTGAGCACACTATGCGCTGTATGGGTTTTCTGCGTCGATTTTAATACGTATTGCGATTGGTTATTATTGTAGGTACCCTCGCATGGATTTCGAGGCGAAGAAGCGTGGCGTCATCGATTTGGGCGAGCGAAGACAGGTGAGTAGATCTATATCTACCGGGAAAGTCGGATGGATGGCGTATAGCACCCCCGCAACATTTGAGGGAAAACCGATTTATAAAGTATGGTTAGGAAACCTAGATTAGGAAACTAGGGTTAGAATATAGATAGCTATGTAGTCATATTAGAAACTAGAGGATAGTTAAGTGTGATATGCTACTATTACTACCCTAGGATGACGTTTGCGATATTACCGCTTAGGGTTCTGTAGGACTAGATAGTCGATGTAGATGCGTCATCCGAACCATATTTGTTTGTAAACCAAAGAATCGTATGTATCTTTTAAATGTATATCTTGAGGGATGTTACGGATATTCAAATGATATCTTTACTTTAAAAACACCGTAGCCCCTGTTTTCAAAACTATGATTCACTTATTTAAAAATCTGATTGTATGGTTCTAGTGTCTTTGTTAGATTGGATATTTATACTTAGTAGAGATAACATGTTTATGTAATCTTGACATGATATGGGACATAAATGCGATGAAGGAATACAAGAAGAATTTGATGATATAATGAGATGATGATATGATATGATATGATGGTATACGGATGCGAGTCAATCGAAATGATTTAAACCCTGCCGGTCCCCTGATATGAGATTATTGCAGATACGACTTGGGACATAGGTATATAGGGTTATATATATATATATATATATCGAATGTTGTGAATCATGGATGATAGGCCGTCTGTGATATTAGGCCGTACCCTCATTTGTCGTATAGGATGATAGGATCCCTTTTAGTATAATGCCGCCGCACGATGATATTCCGTGCGTGATGAGTTTGACTTGATGATTGATCCTTAACCTTGACTAGAGGTTGCCGTACGATGGATTATACCGTACGTGATGTTATTGGGCTAGATGCCGACTGATAGATTCACCGACTTGGACATATGATAGTTACGTATACCTTATAGCTGTTAGCCGATGATTTACCTTGTGCTGCATTCATGATATTATTATTGCATCGCATATACCTGTGATAGTACACCTGCACCATTATCGATGATGCGTATGTTACACGTACACATATTTGCCGGCTCACACACATCATCATCGATAATTGCCATGTCACTACACAGTAGGGTTGCTGCATCTTGACATATACATATTGTACCTACATAGATAACCGGTTTTATTGTAAAATTGGGAACCGCCTGCTATACTTTAAAAACTGGAATCATTTCAAAGGAGCGGTTTTCCCCTTAATATGTCATAGCACTATTCCGTATTGCATGATACACGGATATGCTCGCATTTCTTTTTACATGTCGCATACATCATGCTCTATTAGTTTACGCATGGAAATATGCTATTTTCATGAGATTTCTGAATTTGAGAACCGTGGATATTTCAAAAAGAGATTATGTGTTGTTTTAAAAACCCGGTTTCTCTTGATATGATATTTCAGTGCGTCCACCATGTGTTTTCTCGGTGCTAGAGCGATAGATGAGAGAGGGCTGACCCGGACTGTCGGATGCCCAATATATGAGAGAGGGCTGACCCGGACTGACGGATGCCCGATATATAAGAGAGGGCTGACCCGGACTGACGGATGCCCGATATATGAGAGAGGGCTGACCCGGACTAACAGATGCCCGATATATGAGAGGGGGCTAACTCGGACTGACGGATGTCCGATAGATGAGGATTTACGTGCCGATGCTGGGCACTGTTTTCATGATGTTTTCGAGTGTCGATGCTAGGCACTCAGGTTCCATGATTTTGATGTGTCGGGAGGGACACTGTTGATATATATATCCTCATACTTTCATGCATGCCCTTTTATGACATTTACGTGCATATAGATAATGATATTATGGTTGGACGGGATCCACCGGCATGCATACATACACTGACTACATGGGTGGACGAGATCCACATGCATATAAATATTGACTACCTTGTTGGCACATATACGACCCGGTCACCCTAGATATCATAGTATTACCTTTTGATATAGTTGACCTAGGTGTCATTGTTTATTCGATTTCTACTTGTAGATATATTTCTATTCACGAGTTGGCAACTCACCCCCGTTGTGCCACAGTTCTTGCAGGTGGACCGCTTGGATCAGTAGCGGATTCGCTGGCACACAGCTTTATTTGGGTGTTTTGCATTGGTAGGTGAGACATTGTATCATACCCACTCTTGTATTATATTTCATATTGTATCTAGTTAACTCCATTTATCAATCAAAGGTTGTATTTGTATAAGTGATGAGACTTAGTGAGACTTGTAGTCGCGAGATTGAGCGATGGATTTTATTTTCCCATTGGGGTTATATCTTGCTCTTTTCTTTATCTTTTTGTGGTGAACTTCGCCATTGGGCGTCGCATACTCATTTATATTGTATTGCGTGGTTGTGATCGGCCGTTTGGCAAAGAGCTAGCTCCCGCTTGGGGATGCTATTATTCTTGCTATTTATTTGTGGTTTTGGATCAAAATATACAAAGGAGGTGCTGCCAAAATTTTTCAAAAGACGAAACATGTTTTCGAACTAGAAAATTTCATTTGCATCATCCATGTTTCTTTCTACGCATTATGAAAACTCGTTTTCATTATACCTTTATTTCAAAACCTCACCTCCTTTATTTTTCTAAAAAGGTTTAGATTTCGGGGTTTCTGCTTACTTGAATTCCGTTACGCCTTTAGACGTTGCGTGATTCCTGTGCTGGTCACGAGCTAATATTTTGGGTCGTGACAAAGTTGGTATCAAAGCGCTAAGTTTAACCTTTGTTCGAGTCTATGTTTGACTATGCGGAGTCTAGGGCGGTTATGTATTTCGGAACCTAGGCTTGACCTTACGGAACTTAGACTTGAACGGGGGGTATTGGACCCGAACTTTCGTTTCATAGGCTCACCCTGATTGATGGAGTAGGTAGCTTGAGTAGAGTGACGTACCGTACGTATGTTCCACGGCATATTTACGATACGATACTCCACTTAAGAAACCTTATGATGTACATATTTTTGAGAACAGTGGTTTTTTTCATATCCATGATTATACATCCATTTGAGATCCTCGATTCTATTAGTTCCATGATCATACTTTCCTTGATGATGTTCCTTCTTATGATCATATATCCATACTGGATCTGTTGTTTTCTTTCATGCCGTTGATCTGCTCTCTTTGATACTCGATTGAGGTTCCTGTCACCTTTGTTTGAGCACAGCTTGAGCTGCTGCTAGTGTTGCGGTCAGGGCGAGCTCGTCCGGTACGAGGGCTAACCATTGTGTTTTCCTCGTGACATGGGAACGTTTCGAGTTAGTACTGTTGTTGTGACCTCTTGTGGAGGCGAGTGCTTTGTTTTACACCGGATGATCGGGCCTTTGTTAGAGCTGCCAGTTGCGAGAAGACTGTTGATGTACAGCATACCTCAGAGATTATGGTGTCGCCTACCGTGCAGACAGATGACCCAGCTGCTGCTTAGATTGATAGGATATCGCTCCCAGAGCATACGAACTAAGACCGCCGGGGCTTCTAGGCAGAAATGCGACAGATGATAGTTAGTCTACCCCGATTTGAGAGACGAAGGTGATTCGTCCGATTTATGCGTGGGAGCAGGCCCGGTTGAGTTGAAGATTTCCAGTGTGGAGAGTCTTACTCAGATCTAAAGCAGACCGATTTAGTGATGACCGCCAATGTATGGCCTTTCCTGGAGGATGGAGGCGCTGTTCAGTGTACAGACGAATGAGCCAGTCGTTGCTGCAAATGACGAAGTATCGCCCAGATGTTGGAGCTACTGCAGCATAAGTATATACTTAGAGATATGATGGACGGTCGCTAGCCACCCAAGGGTGAAGGACTAGGACATGTGGTCCGTTCGCTTCACGATGCGAGGTCATCAGATGATTGATTCCAGCTAGAGATGACTTTACGTAGATTCGTTGAGAGTCGATAGAGACGATCGAATATCAGGAAACCATATTCTAAGTTTAAAGTATTCGGAAAGACGTGCAAGTAATTCTATGGTCCCTCTAGAAGCATGAAACCCTAACTCGACATAATGACCGTGTGAAAGCCTTTGAACCTTAGCGTTTGCGGCAGTTCCACAGCACCATTAGTGAGGCTTGGGTTTGGCCTTCTACGGCTGGATCACTGATGCTGTGGCATGTACTCGATACTATTAAACTGTACCCAAGATGTTGATCTCTTGAGGGATTATGAGGTTTTGACATATCGATCGGATGGTTCGACATACATTACTTGGGAGACTCCAGATACGAGCATAGCCATTGGAGCGCAGTCCATGCAGCCCCGAGAAGACGAGTACGAATAAGTCGACTTTGGAAACGAGTGAAGTGAAGAGTTCGCACGAGAATTCGACGAGGTGACGTTCCACTCCGCTGACATCAGAGATGCGATGCGCATGTAGAGGCGTTGGGATACGGCCAGTTTCTGAGGAAATGTGTGTGGAACACGCAGATTCCTAGAAGACGAAGAGAGATTATATAAGAATACCAGCCTCCGTGTTAGAGATAGTGCCCTCAGAGTCAATTATTGGATCACAGGCACGTGATTGCAATGATTGAGGGAGGACCTATCCCGGTACGACAGTCTTACTCGAGATGATAGTTTGCTATCTGGTTTACCTTTATCATCGTGTACTGTTTCAGGTGACCTTACAGGTCGCTATTACACATTGATAGAGCCTCTAGGATTCTTGCTTGACTACCGGCAGTATGAGGGCGATCATATAAGTGAGAGCTGGAGTCTATAAGCACATCCTTAAAAGGTCCCTAGTCGTTGGAGTTTCGAGACAGGGCATCGATTCTCCAGAGTAGACTAGTGTATACAGTCGAGACCCCGACGAGGGGCGGTGGCCGGTCTTACAAGCCACTGGTGTCAGTTGGATCACCTAATATGTATACAGGTGCTCATTGGGTTATGAGTACACCGGACAGGACTCGCCGGGAACATGCTAGTTGGTCTTATACCTGACGTCAGATAGCAGTTCCCAGGTGACGTGTACAGGTTAGTTCATCGACCTGGGGATCGTCATTTGTCTCGTGTGAGTTCCCACTGTACTTTGATTACTACCCTACCACGGCTCAAAGGAGTCGTGCAAACAGGTTTTAGTTGGGTACAGTCCCGAGCCACATGGAGGCAGTGAGCGGATCTTCAGGGGTTCGTCTCTCCCGGTATTGGGGGTGAGGTCGCGCTGTGTCTAGGAGAGCCATTACACGAAGTCCTTGGCCAAGGCAGGAGATTTTCTGGTAGGTATTCCAGTAGTATCTCAGGGTGTTCTGGGCTACACTCCGACACGACTTGTACCGCTTTTGGGAGTCTGACTTTTACCCACCCCCTAGGCCCGACATGCGATGCTCATAGACGAACGGACTGGACTGTACGGATATTGTCACTGACAGGATCAGTAGGGTGTCAGGATGAGTTCGCTCATCGACGTCCCTTTTAGTCAAAAGCTGGTGGCCCGTTACGTATTGGCTTATACCTCTGACGTGCTAGTGGTTAAATCCACAGCCATAGTATTGACGAGTCTTTAGAGTCCACCACACTTTCAGTTACTCAAGCTTTCGGGCGAAACGCTGTAGAGGCCGTATGGAGATATGGCAGGGTCCGATCAGATACGTGCGGTATTGCACGGATCAGGATCGGACGAACATTACTAGCCGGCTTTGGTTTAAGCCGGATCCTAGTTTAGTACAGTGTAGATTTTGTCTCTTTGCATTTTTATCCGGACGGAATACAGATGCGGGTGTGTATGCACAGTATCGGGGTTTTCCTGTAATTTATTACGGGACCAGTTTTCTGGAGTTGCCAGTTTTCATTCCGTTCCGGCCGGTTTTCCTTTGTTCTTTCCCGGCCGGACTTTTCCGATGGAGGGGGTTATTTGCATTTGTGCAAATAACATTTGTGGAGGGGGTTTCTTGTATATGTATTCATTATGATAGCATCATATCTTTTCCACCATCATTTTGATTCTCTTGCATTAATTGTGATTAATGAGAGGGTATGGGTTTAAAGTGAGAAGTATGGTTGATGTTTTCTTGTCTTTGGATATGGTCACCTTCTCTTTCTCCTACACTCACCTCCCTCTTGATTTTGTTTCATATCCCTCCACCATTCTCACATGGTAAAGGCCGGCCACTTCTATGGGAGGAAAAATGAGAGTGTTTCATTTGAGTGTGGCATTCATTCTTGATCTCATTTCATGCTAGAAAAATGCAAGCACCATTTTTCTTATCTTGATTCCTCCATCATCTTCAAAGGCAACATAACCCCAAAGAGACAAAGCACTACACTTTCTACAGCAAGTCTTGGGCATGTCGACTTGCCAGCTTCATCCCCGAGTTGCCTCGGTATTGAGGTGGGAGCCCGTAAAAGAAACAGGCGATGTGGTGCCATTCCGGCGAGGAGGCGACGACCGGATTTTCCGCGGGAGATCGGGACGATGACGAGAAGACCGGAGGACTCGGATCACTCGGTATATCTCTTCCCATCTTGTAGTTAGCTAGAACTAGTTTAATGGCCCGATCCGGGGTTTAGTGCGCGGTGGTGCCGGTTTGCTAAGTTCGCAAAATTAAAGTTTATCACCGTTTCCGTATTTTGCCGTCGGATTGACGACCGGGGCGCCGCCGTGCACTTACAGTGGTATCAGAGCCTCGCCATTAACTTCGTCTAGCTTCGTTTGATGTGTTTTGCATTTCCGATCGACCAAAATTCCAAAATCTACATTTTCACTCACATCAGTTTTCTGTCGAAATTTTTTGATGTCCAAAAATTTTTCAGGTTATCTCAGAATGATGTGCAGGGAGTTCTAAGACTGCTGTAAAAATTCGACGCAGTGACTCGATCACTGAAGCGCGGAACCGCGGCCAAAACCCCCCTTGGGCCGTGGTTCCGCCGCACTTTGGTGTCGTCACTGTGTCATTTTTTTCCAGTGGGCTTCTGGGCTTATTTTATGGGTTTTGGAATATTAAAATTGGGCCCAGAATTTCTGTGAGTGCTACAGTATTGCTTGGGGGCCCACTTGTTAATTTTTGATCGATCAGATATTTTAAACACATTTTTTCACAGTATTTACATTATATCTGCGACCGTGAATGTCACTCGATCGGTAAATCCGGTCTAACTGCTATAGCCCGGTTAGACGGATTTGCGAAAGTGACTTTCACGTTGATGTTCTGTGTTTTGCTGTGATGTTGCGGATCGGTCGTGGGGGATAGCCTGGATGCAATGCTAGTACAGTGTTGTTGTATTATGTACATTTGATATTGCGGGGCGAGCGTCCGACATGTGGACTGCCGTCACTGCCTGTTTGTATTATTATTTTGGGGCACGACCAGGTTGCGGTCGATGTACCTTCTGTATGTATATTTTACTTTCTGTACTAGGATTACCCCGCGGAGGGGTGCACGGATAGCCGGGTTCTAGAGGGCAACGGGCCCGCATCTCAGGGCATTGAGACGGAGGGGGCTTCAGTCTGGAATTGGCGGGCTATTCGCCGCACTCGTAGGGGGTACAGGTTGACCCAGGAGGGGTGCCCAAGTTACCGGATTCCTTGAAGTGCTGGGTGGTCCATTCACGGTGCTGAAGGGGGCTGCCTCGCTTCAGGTTTTGGCGGGTGACTTGCCGCGCACGTAGGGGTCTAGGATTTCATTGCACAGGCTATCCACACGACCAGGGGAACGTCGGGTTTCAGTAGTGGCTCTGTGAAACCCGGGGATCCCAGATATCTGTATTGTTCTGTGATGCTGTACATTTCTGTGTTGTTGCATTTTTATTCACGCCTTGAGCGAAATATAATATATTGGTATATATATTAGTAGATGTTGTATATGTTTTTCATCCGCGCTAGTCCAGTCCCCGCTCTGCCGTTAGTTAGCTAACCTAACGGGTGATGACGGGACCCAGTGGCGAATGCGGATGGCATATACGTACGTCAGTATATTTTCGTTCTTTGTGGTGTGATCAATTGATGGGGCTGTGTTGATTCGGATCAATGCAAGTTAAAACAAACCTATTCTGATGTTGTTGGAACACTTTTCAAAAAGCTGTTATTGCAAGGACGTTCACTTTTGTTTTGCATCGTGGTATTCATTTGGAATATCCTGCTCCTCAGTCAACGAGGCAAGGGCCGAGATCCCTTCACCGGGAGTGACCCCTTGGACAGAAGTTTGCGTCAGGGCATTAACTTCACTATAGCCGATTACTTTTGCTTTGCACAGTGATATTCGGTTATGAATATCCAGCACCCCATTCTACGGGGAAAGAGCCGAGATCCCTTCACCGGGAGTGACCTCCTTAGTAAAGGTTTTCGTCACTATATTTTCTAAAAAGCTATCCGTTCCTTCAACGATATCAAGTTCATTACGTTAAAGGTTTTCGCCAGAAACCATTCGTAGCCCTCCGTCGTTTCATATGGATAGTCAATAGTATTCAAGCTGTGTATGTTGGCCAAAGTCAAGGCACAGTGTTTGGTAGCTGTTGGGTATTCATATGCAGCATAGATAGATGCGTTGGTTTGGGACAGCCGTACTGCCATTTTGGCCAAAGTCAAGGGTATGTACGGGTGGACTCAAATTAACCTGGAGAATGACGGGTTGAACTTGACATGTGACTTATGATATGTTGGCCAAAGTCAAGGTCATAAGAGCATGGGGTAGAAATCACATCGGGAGTTTCAAAAGAACTGAAACTTGCCAGATATGCGCATACCTTCTGGAGTGTGATACCGTGAGCGGATTCCATCACGTTATCATGCGATGATAGTTGGATCCCGATTCCCACTGATGAGTTGGTTTACTCCTCGGGTGACCCCGACTAATTCTTCTTTCAGGTTTGGAGGAGAATTTGAGGTACAGTGGGAGGTTTCCAGATTAGATAAATTGGTAACCATTCTGATCTAGGTTAGAGTGCACGCTGAGTGTTTTCTTTTCTCTCTCTCTCTGGCAGCGACCATTGACCCGACCCTAGACTATGACTCAGTGACCAAGTTGACCGAACCTTCTTAACACTGGCTTTTGGATTGTCAGAGTTGCAGACCTCATTGCCACTCCTACTTTTACCCTTTTCTCCAGGACACCCCGTATTACTGCGAACGTCCACTTCCATTGGACAAAACCATCGTATGGTTAGATACGAACTCGAAGGAATTCGAGGATGGTTTCCGGTTCTGGAGAAAACGGATAAGGTTTATTCAGTTGTCTTTTCCTTTTTGCCTTCTCTCAAGTTACAAGTACTCCTTAGTTTAGGAGATAGTACACCTATTACGCAAATTGGATAGTCTTCTTCCAAACCTTAGGCTGCTGCCGAACAGTGGGGAATGATGAAAACCAATTAGCATAACGATGGTGTGCAGAAGGTATTAAGATTAAGACAAAGCAAGGGATTAGTAAGAGGGCAAAGTAAATTGTGACTGATATTCACGACCAAACCAAGTATTACTTCGCCAATCCTAAATCACCTTTGTATTTCTCCAGGACACTCCGTATCACTACGAAGATCCACAGTTTATTGGATACTCCATCGTATGGTTATATACGAACTCGAAAGGAACTTGTTCCAGTTCGGGGATGGATTCTGGTCCAGGAGAAATAGGAATAAGTTTTATTCGGTTGTCTTTTATCTTCACCTTCTCTCGCATTGCGAGTGCTCCTAAGACTAGAACAGTACACCCATTATGCTTATTGGATAGTCTTCTTCCAAACCATAGGCTGGTGCCGAACGGTAGGGAAGGAAGAAAACCATTTGGCCTAATGGGTGTGCAGAAGGTAATGACTAAAGACATATAAAGGGATTTGGAGAGGTGGCAAAGAATTATACGGTTATAGTTGTGAATCTGGATAATGGTAGAG
Source organism: Agapanthus africanus (assembly GCA_030015575.1). NCBI lineage: Eukaryota > Viridiplantae > Streptophyta > Magnoliopsida > Asparagales > Amaryllidaceae > Agapanthus > Agapanthus africanus. The sequence goes on from CM057344.1 coordinate 422,478,107, forward strand.
GCATTACTAGGAATACCAGGATACCCCATCGAAACATTTCAATGTTTCAGTTTCACTGTGTACTGTTAAAAGAAAACTGATTTCCCGATTAGACACTTGCTCCAGGGTATGTATTTACCAGGTTTGATTCTCACATCTGTATGGTTTTACAGATGATGAGTAGGAGTAAGTTATTGGGAATTGGGTGATCATCCTCATTATATCAGGATTCGTTGTAATCGGTGATATTTGAGGAGATCACCTGGGCTGTTTGCCGATCGGCAAATATTTGGTTTTGAATATCCGCTGTTGTGCACCAATTTCAAATTGATATATCTGTACGTCTATTTTCATAGAGTGAGATATACCTTTTGATATTATGTCGATGACATTTACCTATATCAGTGGATGGTTAGGTAAGGAGCATTAAACAGCGGTGTAATTCTTCTTAACCATAAGTACAGTTTTCAACCTACGACACACAATGAAAGAGTTGTTAGACTCAGCGGACTTATACAGAGTATTGTATGTTGTCCAGTGTCCATTAGGACAGAGGGGTTGGTCCTCATACTATATTCTGTTTACTTTTAACTTCTCTAGTTCTTAGACATGTGTTTCGTAGAAATACAGGGTCTAAGTTTTGAGGAGTTATAGGTATTTGAATAGAGTAGAGAACCAGGTGTAGGAAGTATCGGGATTCTTCAAGGTGATCGAAGATGTAGATACTTGTGTATGGTATTCAGTTGATAGTAATGATAAAGAGAAATTGCTTCTCTTTCAGGTTACTCATAATTGGAAGCATTCCTAAGTTTAGTAACGCTGATCGGCCTCTCTCCATTTAGTTGACATGCACTGGAGACAGCTGCATGATTTGAATCTGGTTCAATTAAATCAGTGCCTCTGGTTCTATATTGGATATAGTACAGTTCATATCTTAACATTGTTAAGGTACGGGGAGTTGTCCGGCTTATGATTAAAACCAGACTCTGGATAACTCAAGGCACGTTTCTGTAATGGCTGTTTGTGGGTTGACCCAGGCTATGACGAGGGTTGATTTTCTACCATAAGAAAGATCAATAGTGATATTGTTCTAGACTCGCCACAATTTTATTAAAAATGGATTTTTTCAAAAACAGAAGTGGGAGTATGGTAGAACTGGAAGTGATTCCAGAACCACAAACGATTACTGAAGATTTGATAAGGAACCTAAAGATTCAATCTGATTTGACATTCCATTGGCCACTCCGCAGATAAGGTGGGTAACTTCAGGCACCCGAGAGGTACTCCGGTAGCCTCAAGGACGGTGACAGGGAAGTTCTTGTTTACCCACACTTGCCATTGTTGTTGTTCCAGGCTCCGAGACCCGGCAGGAGGATGAATATAGCGTCATTCTAAACTAGTTTTAGAAATGCACGTCTATATGACTCTGCCAGAGGGTTGTCGTAGTCAGTGGGAGCAGCGGAAGCATTGGTGGACATCAGGCTTATGTCTATTTATAGACTAAAGCAGATGTAGCGGAGATAGATCATCTATTTCTGATGTAACAGTCATGGGTTTGACGTCATCAGAATAGGGAATGGATCTGTTGAGAAGGTAGTAGGGTGTGATATCCGGGTTTTGGATGACATACACAAAGTAGGAAGTGACATTCCTATACTACGATCGGCTATACTTTGGTCGTCACACAGGGTTTCTCCACAAAGGAAATGGATTTTGTATCAGACATACTGGTTACTAGATCTATGGTTTTAGATCTAGATTTGGGTGGTTTCCCAATCAGGGTATTTTGACAGCATTCTAAGAGTATTTAGAATGGACGACTCCTGGCACGGTAGTGTACCTGCAGGTGATGGAGTCACCCTCTCTAAAGGTGTCTTATAGACTAAAGTAGAGAGGGATGTGCATGATTGGCAGATCACTTGCTTAGTCAATTGAGTCAATCATGAGATGTCAAGTACCACACCAGATGTTGTTCTTGCACTATATGCAATAAGTTGACATTGATCCAATCCTGGAGAAACAGTCGGAAGCATTTTTAGAACATAAGTGGATGTTCTAGGGATATGATAACGACAGCCTCATTTGGGAGACAGTTATCATTCCAGGCTTCCAAGGTGACATGGACGACAAGGAGGCTGTCAGAGTTATAGTTTTCCTTCTGACGAGGGGCAGTATTTTGGACAGGTGGTCCAAGGAAATACTGAGGGTGGCATGGCGCAGGATACTGATTAAGTTCAGTTGACGATACAGTCTAAGAAGTTTGGATTTGGAGTTCATTTATGAGCTTGGTCCCATCAGACATCCAGACACTCTAAGACAGGTATTGCTCATTTCGGGAGATGGTTTTCTCCGCGAACTTGAGATATAGTGAGAGACATAGAAAGAAACTTCAAGGCGGATCCACTCACTGAGGCTATTCCTCGAACGCAATAGTCTTCCAAACAGGCTTTGTGAGACTGACTAGTAGAGGAGTTGGGTGTTCGGTATCACACGGCTGTGAGTATGCGACATCGGAATAATTAGCCTTGAGTGCAAGTGGGAGATTGTTGGAGATAGTGCCCTCAGAGTCAATTATTGGATCACAGGCACGTGATTGCAATGATTGAGGGAGGACCTATCCCGGTACGACAGTCTTACTCGAGATGATAGTTTGCTATCTGGTTTACCTTTATCATCATGGACTGTTTCAGGTGACCTTACAGGTCGCTATTAAACGTTGATAGAGCCCCTAGGATTCTTGCTTGACTGCCGGCAGTATGAGGGCGATCATTTAAGTGAGAGCTGGAGTCTATAAGCACATCCTTAAAAGGTCCCTAGTCGTTGGAGTTTCGAGACAGGGCATCGATTCTCCAGAGTAGACTAGTGTATACAGTCGAGACCCCGACGAGGGGCGGTGGTCGGTCTCACAAGCCACTGGTGTCAGTTGGATCACCTAAGATGTATACAGGTGCTCATTGGGTTATGAGTACACCGGACAGGACTCGCCGGGAACATGCTAGTTGGTCTTATACATGACGTCAGATAGCAGTTCCCAGGTGACATGTGTACAGGTTAGTTCATCGACCTGGGGATCGTCATTTGTCTCGTGTGAGTTCCCACTGTACTTTGATTACTACACTACCACGGCTCAAAGGAGTCGTGCAAACAGGTTTTAGTTGGGTACAGTCCCGAGCCACATGGAAGCAGTGAGCGGATCTTCAGGGGTTCGTCTCTCCCGGTATTGGGGGTGAGGTCGCTCTGTGTCTAGGAGAGCCATTACACGAAGTCCTTGGCCAAGGCAGGAGATTTACTGGTAGGTATTCCAGTAGTATCTCAGGGTGTTCTGGGCTACACTCCGACACGACTTGTACCGCTTTTGGGGGTCTGACTTTTACCCACCCCCTAGGCCCGACATGCGATGCTCATAGACGAACGGACCGGACTGTACGGATATTGTCACTGACAGGCTCAGTAGGGTGTCAGGATGAGTTCGCTCATCGATGTCCCTTTTAGTCAATAGCTGGTGACCCGTTACGTATTGGCTTATACCTCTGACGTGCTAGTGGTTAAATCCACAGCCATAGTATTGACGAGTCTTTAGAGTCCACCACACTTTCAGTTACTCAAGCTTTCGGGCGAAACGCTGTAGAGGCCGTATGGAGATATGGCAGGGTCCGATCAGATACGTGCGGTATTGCACGGATCAGGATCGGACGAACATTACTAGCCGGCTTTGGTTTAAGCCGGATCCTAGTTTAGTACAGTGTAGATTTTGTCTCTTTGTATTTTTATCCGGACGGAATACAGATGCGGGTGTGTATGCACAGTATCGGGGTTTTCCTGTAATTTATTACGGGACCAGTTTTCTGGAGTTACCAGTTTGCATTCCGTTCCGGCCGGTTTTCCTTTGTTCTTTCCCGGCCGGACTTTTCCGATGGAGGGGGTTATTTGCATTTGTGCAAATAACATTTGTGGAGGGGGTTTCTTGCATATGTATTCATTATGATAGCATCATATCTTTTCCACCATCATTTTGATTCTCTTGCATTAATTGTGATTAATGAGAGGGTATGGGTTTAAAGTGAGAAGTATGGTTGATGTTTTCTTGTCTTTGGATATGGTCACCTTCTCTTTCTCCTACACTCACCTCCCTCTTGATTTTGTTTCATATCCCTCCACCATTCTCACATGGTAAAGGCCGGCCACTTCTATGGGAGGAAAAATGAGAGTGTTTCATTTGAGTGTGGCATTCATTCTTGATCTCATTTCATGCTAGAAAAATGCAAGCACCATTTTTCTTATCTTGATTCCTCCATCATCTTCAAAGGCAACATAACCCCAAAGAGACAAAGCACTACACTTTCTACAGCAAGTCTTGGGCATGTCGACTTGCCAGCTTCATCCCCGAGTTGCCTCGGTATTGAGGTGGGAGCCCGTAAAAGAAACAGGCGATGTGGTGCCATTCCGGCGAGGAGGCGACGACCGGATTTTCCGCGGGAGATCGGGACGATGACGAGAAGACCGGAGGACTCGGATCACTCGGTATATCTTTTCCCATCTTGTAGTTAGCTAGAACTAGTTTAATGGCCCGATCCGGGGTTTAGTGCGCGGTGGTGCCGGTTTGCTAAGTTCGCAAAATTAAAGTTTATCACCGTTTCCGTATTTGGCCGTCGGATTGACGACCGGGGTGCCGCCGTGCACTTACACTCCGTACAATTCGGCATAGGCGAGATCGGAAGAGACCCTGAGCAGGATTCCTTCCGGGACACTGCTGCAATGAGATTTGCACCTAGGATCAGAGGTGTCACGTGTATTCAGAGAGCCGGAGGCCGGCGCCAGCAACGTGCTGCTTTACGAGTAGTCATGATGATTGACAGTGAGATGACCAGAGAAGTGCCAGAACGGAATCGTTCCCGTTTGCCCAACTGACAGGGCCGATGAGCCGATATATCGCGAGGTTGGTAATCCGAGGTGAACATGAGTACCTAGAGACAGAGGACGCCAAGCCATGAGCAGGAGAAGAGCGGATGCTCTTGTTCTGCCAGTTATTAGGCGCATCGATTTATTTCTCGACATTGTAGGAGGTGTACCTCGATGTCCTTTGTTGCGATTCGTGTTTGTGATCTGAGTATCACGCTTATATCGCTTGGATTTGAGTTTTGATGACGGGTTTCCTGATATTGATTTCATGCACCATGGCTGCACCTACTGAGTATTTACACTTTGTGCATAGTTATTGCACTTGAGATATGTTTTTATGCACCATGGTATTGGTTTTTGATTTGTGCATGTTTATAGCACTTGATGTCGATTTTGTGCCTTAGCCGCACATGTTTATGTTTTCTGGGATTTTATACGGATGATTTGATTTTATACTCGATATTGTTTTGTGCACCTTGTGCACCTGATTTGATTCTTGTGCATATCAAATGCACCCGATATTGTTGTCGTGCACATCCGTTGCACTAGACAGATGCTTTCGTGCACTCCTGTTGCACATAGATTTGCTTTGTGCTTATTGTGGTACCTGTATTTGGATTTTATTTCCATACGCACCAGACGCATGTGATTATTGGATATGCCTTTTGAGGCTGATTTTTCTTTTGAGCACTTTGTTTTTATGTTGGGCACTATATTGTGTAGTGGGCAAACAGGATTGATCTGAGGACAGTACCTAAGTACTTTGCATGCATTAAAGGATTACCAAAGGGTTTTCAAGTGGAGCTATAGTCTCGCTATTTTTTTAAGTGTCCGTGAGCGACACGAACGTTTATAAAGGAAAACCTTTTGGGATGTTTTGAAAACGACGGAACGTGTATTTAAGAAAACATATATGGACATATATCATTATTTTAAAATGAGCGTCCGTCAGTTATGCCGAGAGTTACGCATTCCCATGGCGATTTAGAAAATATTTTGCATGTGTTTTATTCAGATTTTGGAGTTTTCAAAGATGCGTACTATACACGTATTATAATATTTGACTAGCGTATATTGGATTTCGAGATCTGTTTCTCTATTGGAACTCCGAGGATATGCGTGCAGATCCAATGATTTGCGTGACGCTTGATAGAGTTTGATTTTGAGTTTTGTACTCGTTTTTATGCACACTTGACGCGCTGTGTTATTTCTGCGTCTTCCATGATTTCGGAGCCCCGTTGTTTTGAGCCGATTATTGAAATGTTTTAGATTTTGGCGGTTTAAATTTAAATTCGGGGACCGAATTTATTTAAGGGGGGAAGATTGTAACATTTCAGTAAGTATAAAATATTATTTTTGGGAATTTAATATTAAAATAATATTTTTCCCGAAAACTGCCGATTTGCGAAATTGGGGTTTTCGAAAAAGGGTATAAATATATACCAATAATTATGAAATAAATAGAAATTAAAATGATTTATTCATTAAAAAATATATTTAAAGGATATGGAAATTTTTAAAATTTATTATATGCAGTTTCGATAAAAACCCGATTAGTGCATTGCTAATCACGATTAAGCCAAATCCGCGTTTTTTTACAGTTTCCATGGTTAGTGCACCATGACATGCTCATTTTGTTACATGCTTCATTTTTTTTGGGCTTTTTATTAGGGTTTATTGGTGTAGAGAAAAGAGAAATGATTAAGGGAAAAGTCAAGGAGACATAATGATTAGGTTAGGTGAGCTTTGGAGAAGGAAAGAGAGTGTGAATTAGTGAGAGAGGGAAGGGGGCTGTTGCCCATTCATTACCCCATCTTTTTTCTTCTTCTCTCCTTCATCTCCTCAACTCCACAACCCTCCACAAAAATCCCTAGATCCATCTCCAACCATGCCCCAAAGCCCTACACACCCTTCACAAATATTAATCCCCTCTTCAACCTCTACACATGGGACCAAGAAAAATTCAGTTTTGATGATCTAGGGGGATTCATGGGTGCTTTATAAGGTAATCCCTTCACTAATTGGGTAGTTTTCCATTTACTTAAGTATTTATATGTGTTTAGATGTGATATTGTGGAGGTAGTGAACATTAGGAAACACTACTGAAGATTTGTGTGTTGGTTTGAATTGGGTGATGGATCGTAGCTGTTAACTAAACTTAGGTGCTGTTTAGTGACATAGACCAGACCTTAGAAACCCCAAAACACGGATTTAGAAACCCGATGTCGGATAAATGTGTGATCTGTGGAGTGTATTTAGGAATCTGTTATCACCCCGAGACCCCTAAAATAAAATTGAGCTGACACTGAGTCGTGCAGGAACCTAGGAAGCTACCACCAAGACCCAAACCCCTAATTCAACTCCCAGGCCGCAGATTTAACCATTCTAGCAGCAATTTGCGGCCAGAGTAGAAGGGAATGGGTTCATTTTTGTTCCAGGGCTCATTTTGCACTAAATTAGACCCCTCCTATATGCAGTTTTGGCTAATTGTCACCTGGGAAAAATCTGAGAGCATTTTGGTGTGTTTTAGGCGTTGTTTTCCATATTTTTAAATGCACTTTCTTAATATTTAGATTTATATTTGGTCGTCGGGTGTTCGTACATCGCCAACAGGTGTTGTTTGATTGATTCGCACGTTTAAGCCATAGGTTCTAACCTGTGAGCACACTGTGCGCTGTATCGGCTTTCTGCGTCAATTTTAATACGTATTGCGATTGGTTATTATTGTAGGTACTCTCGCATGGATTTGGAGGCAAAGAAGCGTGGCGCCATCGATTTGGGCGAGCGAAGACAGGTGAGTAGATCTATATCTACCGGGGAAGTGGGGTAGATGGCGTATAGCACCCCCGCAACTTTTGATGGGTAAACCGATTTATAGAGTATGGTTAGGAAACCTAGATTAGGAAACTAGGGTTAGAATATAGATAGCTATGTAGTCATATTAGAAACTAGAGGATAATTAAGTGTGATATGCTACTACTACTACCCTAGGATGACGTTAGCGATATTACCGCTTAGGGTTCTTTAGGACTAGATAGTCGATGTAGATGCGTCATCCGAACCATATTTGTTTTTAAACCAAAGAATCGTATGTATATTTTAAATGTATATCTTGAGGGATGTTACGGATATTCAAATGATATCTTTACTTTAAAAACACCGTAACCCCTGTTTTCAAAACTACGATTCACTTCTTTAAAAATCTGATTGTATGGTTCGAGTGTGTTTATTAGATTAGATATTAATACATAGTAGAGATAACATGTTTATGTAAACTTGATATGATCTGAGACATAAATGCGATGAAGGAATACAAGACGAATTTGATGGTATGATAAGATGATGATATGATATGATGGTATACGGATGCGAGTCGATCGAAATGATTTATACCCTGCCGGTCCCCTGATATGAGATTATTGCAGATGCGACCTGGGACATAGGTATATAGGGATATATATATATCGAATGTTGTGAATCATGGATGATAGGCAGTATGTGATATTAGGCTGTACCCTCATTTGTCGTATAAGATGATAGGATCCCTTTTAGTATAATGCCGCCGCATGATGATATTCCGTGCGTGATGAGTTTGACTTGATGATTGATCCTTACCCTTGGACTAGTCTATCTAGGAACCCCCTTCCCTGTGATCACATCCAAGACTAGAGGTTGCCGTACGATGGATTATACCGTACGTGATGTTGTTGGGCTAGATGTCGACTGATAGATTCACCGACTTAGACATATGATAGTTACGTATACCGTATACCTGTTAGCCGATGATTTACCTTGTGCTGCACTCATGATATTATTATTGCATCGCATATACCTGTGATAGTACACCTGCACCATTATAGATGATGCGTATGTTACACGTACACATATTTGCCGGCTCACACACTTCATCATCGATAATTGCCATGTCCCTACACAGTAGGGTTGCTGCATCTTGACATATACATATTGTACCTACATAGATATCCGGTTTTATTGTAAAATTGGGAACCGCCTGCTATACTTTAAAAACTGGAATCATTTCAAAGGAGCGGTTTTCCCCTTAATATGTCATATCACTATTCCATATTGCATGATACACGGATATGCTCGCATTTCTTTTCACATGTCGCATACATCATGCTCTATTATTTTACGCATAGAGATATGCTGTTTTCATGAGATTTCTGAATTTGAGAACCGTGGATATTTCAAAAAGAGATTATGTGTTGTTTTAAAAACCCGGTTTCTCTTGATATGATATTTCAGTGCGTCCACCATGTGTTTTCTCGGTGCCAGAGCGATATATGAGAGAGGGCTGACCCGGACTGACGGATGCCCGATATATGAGAGAGGGCTGACCCGGACTGACGGATGCCCGATATATGAGAGAGGGCTGACCCGGACTGACGGATGCCCGATAGATGAAGATTTACATGCAAATGCTGGGCACTGTTTTCATGATGTTTTTGAGTGTCGATGGTAGGCTCTCAGGTTCCATGATTTTGATGCGTCGGGAGGGACACTGTTGATATATATATCCTCATACTTTGATGCATGCCTTTTTATGACATTTACGTGCTGTAGGGTTTACCTAGCACCACATGAAGGGTTTGGAAGCATCACATGTACCAAAAATTAAAATTTTAGGGTGCTAAGTAAGCATACAAAGAATCATTCCTAAAAAAATTAGGGTTTCTAAAACAACACTTCATCACAAGTAGATTAAGATAGGGTTTTGAGAGTACAACCTTTGTAGCTCCCTACGCTAGACTCCTCGGCTACTTGGGGTTTGGAAAAAGTCCGCTTGAACTCCTCTAGGTCCACGATGATCCACTCGGAGTCCGCTTTGTCCAAGCTTGCAACTTTACTTTATCAAGAGAATGAAATGAAGCTAACACTCTAAACAAGTGGGCAGGACTTGTGTAGAATGGTGTTGTGGTGGCGTTTCTCACTTCAAAATCCTAACTTGATGAGTAATTTGCTCACTAGATAAATCTAGAGAGCAAAAGATGAAGGAGGAAGAAGATGGTGGCCTTTTAGAATAAGAGAAAAGTTAAACTCTAATGAGAAAATAGAAAATATATCTATATATATATTTTTCTTCTCTCATCTCAAACCATGGTTAAACAATAAATATATTATTGAACATGAGTTAAAACCCAAAAGGAAAGTTAATCCATGGTTAAATGGTGGGTGAGCATGGTTAGGTCAAAGAAGAGTATAGAAAGAAACCATGTATTATCCTTTCCTTTTTCTTTTTGTTTTAAATCAAATGCAATAATAATTCATATATATATAAAACCATGGTGTGAGTCTTATATTGCCACCATTTTCTTTGTATATACAACCATGAAGGATGATGTATGTATGTATGTGTGCATGCACATCCATATGTGCATGAATCAAGAAAGAATGCACGCATGCATGCATACATCCAAAAATACAAGAAAGGATTTCTAGTGAGAATCTAATGGTTAAATGATAAATCAACACTTGATTTATCAATCCGGCCATATCACATACGACCCAACCAAAAGCAAGCCGCCCGATTAATGTACGGTATCTCATACGTGCATTTTAACCGGGTCCATGCGCATATCACAAACGCGCACCACAACGTTTCGCCTGGCCTAGGTAATTCCTTTGTCGGACTCTAAGACTCGTCAATACGCCGGCAATGGGTGATGATCATATCAAGCACCCTCAATCCGCAAGCGGTCAGCTAAACGTAACGGCCACCCGGGTATTGAGCGATCTGAAGAAAACAAGCGAACCTGCTACAACTTCCGTCGAGCCAACCGGCAACACTTCCCGTGCAGTCCGGTCTCCTCGTCTGATATGTCGCATATCAAGTCTAGGGGTGGTAAACGTCAGACCCCAGTAACCGATAAGTCGTGCCGATGTGAGGCTCATAATGGGTCGAGAAACTACTGGTAACACTTACCAGTAAATCTCTAATCAGCCCTGGCCAGGGACTTCCCTGTTACGGCCAATCGAGCACAGTGCAACATCAAACCCCAATACCGGGGGAGACGAAACCCCTCCTATCGCTCATTGCCTCCATGTGACTCGGGACTGTACCCAAAAACCACCATTTTGCATGCCCTCATGGACGTAGTAAGGTGGAAATCAATGCACGGTGGGAATCACACAAGACTCTATGACGATCTCGGGTCTATAGACTAACCAGCATAAGTGTCACCTGAGAACTGCCATCTGACGTGAGGTATAATACCATCTGGGAGTTCTCGGCGAGTCCTTCCAGTGTACCCAGTCTCCACTGAGCACCCGTATACCATCTCTGATGTCAAACACCAATGGATATGGGATCATCCATCGCCCATCTCATGGGTCGAGAAGCGTATACGCTAGTCTACACTGGTATATCGATGCCCCGTCTCGATACACCCACGACTAGGGACCTTGAAGGATATACTTATGGACTACCATGTCCCCACTAGTATGATCCGCATCATAGTCCAGGTAGTCAAGTACACATCCTAAGGGCTTTACCAATATGTAACTATAAGACAATATAAAGAGACAAGTATACATGTTAAGCTAAAGAGCAACCAGATAGCATACTATCATATCGAGCAAGAAAGTCATCTCTATATATGTCCAAGCATCCAATATAATATACATCATCTGTACAATACTGGCCTCTAGGGCATACATACAACTAACAATCTCCCACTTGAACTAGGGCCAGCTGCGGTAGTATCGCATCCCGAGCATCCCGAAGAGTCTCTCAAACTGTATCTGGGGAATGGCCTTCGTGAGTAGATCCGCTATGTTATTCTTCGGGTCAACCCTCCTGACCTCGATCTCCCGGCGATCAACTATCTCCCGGATCAGGTGATACCACCTCAGAATATGCCTGGATCGCTGATGGGACCTGGGTTCCTTGGCTAAAGCCACCGCTCCATTGTTATCGCAATAAAAGGTATTGGATGCTCAATGGATGGAACCACACCAAGTTCAGTAATGAACTTCTTGATCCAGACAGCCTCTTTGGCAGCATCGTTGGCAGCAATGTATTCAGCCTCCATCGTCGAGTCTGCCACGGTTTCCTGCTTGGAACTCTTCAGCTAACCGCCCCTCCGTAAAGGGTAAAGACAAATTCCGACTGCGACTTAGAGTCGTCCTTATCACTCTGAAAGCTCGTATCGGTAAAGGACTCCACTTGGAGTTCTCCGTTACCATAAACCAAGAGCATCTCCTTAGTCCTTCGTAAGTACTTGAGAATGCTCTTCACAGCTGTCCAGTGATTCTCTCCACGATCAGCTTATACCTACTCACTACACTTAGTGAGTATGCTACATCGGGTCTGGTACATAGCGTCGCGTACATGATAGAGCCTACAGCCGAAGCATAGGGTATCCCTTGCATGCGAGCTCTCTCCAAATCAATCTTGGGAGACATCTCTTTGGAGAGAGTGACTCCAGAGATCGTGGGTAAGTTCCCACGCTTGGATTCTTCCATACTAAACCTCTTTAGTATGGTGTCAATGTACCTGGATTGGGACAATCCCAATATCCGTTTGGATCTATCTCTATAGATCCTAATTCCCAATATGCAGGAGGCATCACCAAGATCTTTCATTGAGAATCTTTGTGATAAGAAGAGCTTGACCGATTGCAGCATAGGAATGTCATTTCCTATCAAGAGTATGTCGTCCACGTACAATACGAGGAAGAAAACCTGTCACGACCCGAAAGAGCACGTGACTGGCCCTTGAATCCTATGAAGTCTATAGGACTCCATCTGATCCAAGTAAGCCAAAAGCCCAGAAATCTAAAACCATTTAAGGAGTAAATAAAGGAAAAACTAGTTTTAAGAGGTAAAGAAAACATGTTTTGGAAATCAAAGTTTTTAAATAACTAAGCCGAATATGCATTTTTAAAATGTGTAATCTTTCCTGAAAATTTCGGCAGAGTTTCCTTTGTAAAAACTGGCCCCTAACGTGGTACAACAAGAATAACATAAATATGAAATGATAAAAGGCATCCCCAAGCGGGAGCTAGCTCTTCGTCAATCGATGGTCACAACCACGCAAGCCATAAAATATACAACGCCAAAGGGCGAGGATCAAAACCCAAAAAGAAACTCAAAACAGCCAGAAAACCGTAATACTACAAGCGCGACTCTAAGGTCGAAATAATACAACACTGTTTTCTAAGTCTGAAACAGTATACAAGTTTTGGTTGATGGAATTTCTAGATACAATGAATAATACAGGAACAATGGCGGTTCTGATACAAAAGAACCCACCTATCAATGCAAGTCACCCATATGGAAGCAGTGTGCCAGAAATGCCGCTATGGAATCTGTACGGCAAAACCTGCAAGGACTGTGGCACAACGGGGGTGAGTTGCCAACTCGTGAATAGAAAAATATCTACAAGCAGAGATCGAATGTATGACCCATCCTAGGTCAATACGATCAGATATATATATAAACCTCAATATGAATAAGTCTGAAACATGCTAAACTGGCAATGTAATCTCTATACATGAGTGTAGTGCCAAGTGCTCGTGCCAGTGCCTCAGGTAATAGCATAACATAAATGTGAGATACAATCAATGAAATCAATCTGCATGTATGTGGATCCCGTCCACTCGTCACCCAATGATAATAACCATCATGCATGTAAATATCATCAGCATATGCATGGAAATATGAGGATATAAACCACTTGTGTCCCTCGCGACACGTCAAAATCAAGGAACCGGAGTGCCCAGCATCGGCACTCGAAAACATCATGAAAACTGTGCCCAGCATCGGCAAGTAAATCCTCATATATCGGGCTCCGTCAGTCCGGATCGGCCCACGGGCTCTGTCTGCGGTATCGGCCCTCGGCCCCGGCAGTACGCCCATATCCATCTATCGACTCTGGTCAGTATCCTCCGGATAACCGCAAGGTCCAACCAATCACCGGTAGGTACTCGCCGCCCTGCCAGGCTTATCGTCTACTCCACGAAAAACATTTCTTGCCCCGGGGAACCATACCGGGTCCACCATGTACCCGCAATCGGCCTCATCCGCCTCCTCGAATCGGGTTTCACATGTCGCTCTCAGCACCGAGAAAACACATGGTGGACGCACTGAAATATCATATCAAGGGTAACCGGGTTTTTAAAACAATTACATATTCTCTTTGAAACACCCACGGTTCCCAAAACCAGAAATATCATGGAAACAGCATATCTCAATGCGTATAATCAGAAAGCAGCATGTATGGGACATAAAGCAGAAAGGTAAGCATATCAATATGTCATGCAAGGGTCATATCCTGAATGCAACAGTACTACAGTGTAGTGACATGGCAATTATCGATGATGAAGTGTGTGAGCCGGCAAACAAGTGTACGTGGAACATACGCATCATCGACAATTGTACTGGTGTCCTAGCAGCATGACTGAAATATATCAACAATATAAGCGATGCAATGCAAACAGCATGAATATGCGGAATCGAATAATCACGCAACAATAAAGAACCTGCCTCAATGAATATATCATGCAGCCTGGACATTTGAAATAAGACGAATCGGGGTTTTTAATAAAATAAGGGTTACGGTGTTTTAAGAAAAGATGCTTCGTTTGAAAATACCCGTAGAATCCCTTTTTGTCTATCTTTAAAATATCCCCGATTCGTTAGTTTTGAAATATGTATGACTCGGGTCAATCTAATGTCTACTAAGTAATCTAAACAGGAGGGGTATGAAACCACCTACAACTGAGTCGACATACACATATATATACAATAGTCGGTGATCTCGCCTCAATAGTATCACGTATGATACGGTATATCATATAACATTCTCGAGTCATGAATGTGGATCTAACATCAATATAAAGCTTGTATGGTAAATCGTCGTACGACATCCTAATAGCTAGGTACGGGTCAATATCACATCCATCTCATCATGTATCAGGTATCATTACCATCATATCACATTATCTCTGGTACAAATCTAAGTCTAGTACCATCGATACCATCTATATAAATATGAATGCGGGGTAAAACACATGCCCAAAGGCCCGCTAAAACTATCATGTCGCACCTCAATTATGTACTCTGTCATATCGCCGAATCTCACGGCCTCAAATCCCGTATATGAACACATAGTCCTATACCCGTGTGTAGATATACACACCTCCAAATGCGCACAGATAGATGAAAGAATGTATGCAAGTATACGTGTACGTGTATGTGTGAGTGCAACCACTACTCTAGGGTTCGCACTATACCACATCAATACATCCTTATCATTGATAATTCCATTATTACCATCAATAATCTTAACAACACATAATAAATATATGTGTGTATACGTATTCGTATACATCACCACGGACTGCGGGGGTGCTGTACGCCATCCACCCGACTTCTCCCCGTAGATATAAATCTACTCACCTGGTCTTCGCTTGCCGAAATTGATGACGCCATGCTCCTTCGCCTCGGAATGCTTGCGAAGGTACCTAGAATAATAAACAGTCGCAATACGTATTAACATCGAGGCAGAAAACCGATACATTGCACAGTGTGATCATAGGTTGGAACTTATGGCCTAAACGTGCAAATCAATCAAACGACCCCTGTTGTCGATGTACGAACATCCGACAACCAAATACAAATCCAAATATCAAGAAAGTGCATTTTAAAATACGGAAAACATAGCCTAAAACACACCAAAATGCTTCCAGATTTTCCCCAGGTGACAATTAGCCAAAACTGCACATAGGAGGGGTCTATTTTAGTGCAAAAGGAGCCCTGGAACAAAACTGGAACAATTCTACCCTACTCTGGCCGCAAATTGCGGCCAGAATGATTAAATCTGCGGCCATAGGTTTGAATTAGGGGCTCGGGTCTTGGTGGTAGCTTCCTAGGTGCCTGCATGACTCACTGTCAGCTCAATTTTATTTTAAGGGTCTCAGGGTGATAGCAGATTCCTAAAACCTTTACAGATTTCACAATATTTCCGATATCGGTTTTCTAAATCCGTAATCCGGGTTTCAAATCTCAGGTTTGGGTCTCAATTCCATCACTAGGGTGTTTGTGCAGCCTACACTAAGCTCAATTTCACACTACAACTCACAATTTCCTTAAACCCTAACTAGGTTTCCTTTAAGTCCACAACACCACCCGATATCGATTCAATTTTAACATAGGGGTATAAGTAATGCAAAATCTAATCTGATGATCCAGAAATTACCTCATTTGGCAACTCAAGAATTTTCTTGAGTTGCTCAAAGTCCTCCAAATCCAATCTTGCTAGGTTCAAAGTGTAGCTAGTGAGGTCGGGAGCAAGTTTTGTGAAGTGGGAATGGGGTTTTGGTGAAGGAAATGAGAGGTATCTATGAAGTGAAGGGGAGGGAAATGAGAGGGAGCAGGAGCAGCAGCAGCTCTTCATGAGAGGGGAGAAAAAAGGAGAAGGAAAAATGATGGGGTATGGTTCAAAAAGGTGAAGGTTAACTTGGTCCCTTTCTCTCTCTCATCATGAAACATTTTCTTTTCTTCACTAAACTCTTCTCACTTGAATAGTAGACCCAAAAGAAAAGCCATGGTAGAAATGCACAGGCAACACAAGTTTAGAAAATGATATGTGCACATTTTTGCACAAAAAAGCTAAAAATCCGATTAGCGATTTTTACTCGCGATTAGCACTATATTAGCATATAACTAATCTTAAAAACTTTAAAATGGCATGATTCTATAAAATACCCTATTTTAGAATTTTCCAAAATTTCCCCCCATTTATTTGTATTTAATTATACCAGAATATTAAAATATTCATTAAAATAATATTAAATTATAAAAATTCCCAAAAATAATATTTTATTATTTTGAAACGTTACAATCTACCCTCCTTAAAGAAATTCGGTCCCCGAATTTAAATTTAAAACCCCCAAATACTAAAACATTTCGATACAAATTCCAAGTCGTCGGGGCTCCGAAATTAGCAATACATAAAACGTATCATAGCGCAATGCATGCACATGAGTACTGAGCAGATAACTCAAAAGAAACACTCCATCAAGCATCCCGCAATCATCGGAGTGATGGTAACGACACCAATGTCAAATCCAATACAAAACCAATATGATATAGATTAGAACTATACATGTAGACATCCAACCTATGCATATGAATAGCTGATGTAAATGCATGCCAAATCTTTTTGAGTCGCTGTGCGATGCGCGTAACACTGCACAGTGGCGGACGTTTTTCATAAGAAAATAACTATATACGTATATATATATATCCTTTGTTTAGTAGGTACGTTCCGCCGTTTTGAAAACAATTTAGAAGGGTTTCCTTGTTTTTAAAACGTTCCGTGTCATATCGGACACGTAGGTATATATATACCGAGACTATAGCTCGCTCTTTGGAAATCCCTTCGAACTATCAATGCATGCAAAATATATCCAGGTATTGTCCTCTGACTAGTCCTGCTCGGTACAAAACGAATATCAAATATCATAGAAATGTACTGCTCCAAAAGGAATAAATCCCAAAAACGCACATAACATCACCCTGTGCGTCTGGTGCGCATGGAAATCAAAATCCATATATGTGCCATACAGGTGCACAAAACAACATCTAGGTGCAACGGGTGTGTACGAAGCATCTGTCATAGGCAACGTGTGTGCCTGACAGCCAAAAACCCGGTGCATCTGACATGCACGAAGAATCTCGATTTAGTGCATCGGGTGTGCACCAAGATCGTATCTCAAAGCATGCGCCCAACATGCGCGAAAATCTAAATTGGTGCATCCATCGTGCACGAATGAAAATCTAAACCCTGCGCACTCAACATGCACGAAATCACAAAATCCAATAGCAAACGCCGAACATGCGTAAGTCCAACCAAAAGCACGGAGTGCAAGAATCAATCATCAATATCAGGGTCAAAATCGACGATATAATGCGGCTCAATCAAAATCAGGTGTACCGCGATGGAAAATCTCACAACCACGTGCATCAGCTTGCACAAATTAAATCAAAACACTAGAAGTGCATGAAAACTATGCTGGAAGCATAAATCAAATCACCGGCATATAACAGGCATGAAATCATAATCAATACCTCAAGAATAATAATTATGTGCCAGGTATAAATACCCAGTAAGTGCAACCATGGTGCACGAAAACAGAAATCATAGAACTCGGTCACCAAAACCAATCATGCAAATAGATCGCCAAAATACCGAAATCCTAAAGTTACGGATACGTGATAGTCGAATCACAAAATCACAAATCATAAATACCGTCGTCGGTATATCCTCCTTCGAAGTTGAGAAGGTGCCGGTACATCCAATTCTAGCGGCGCAAGATCTCTACTTGCCTCTTGCTGGCGGCTGGCGTCCTCTGCCTCTGGTTCCTTATCTTCCCTGTGGATTACCAATCTCGCAATCCATCGGCTCATCGGCCCGGTCAGGTGTGCTGACAGGAACGATTCCGTTCTGGCACTTTCCTGGTCATCTCTCGGTCAATCCTCACGACCGCTTGTAAAGCAGTATGTCACTGGCGTCGGCCTCCGGCTCTCTGAATGCACATCACACGTCTGATCCTGTGTGCAAACATCATTGCAGCGGTGTCCTGGAAGGAACCCTGCTCAAGGTCTCTGCCGATCTTGCCTATGCCGATCTGTACGGAGGCTGGTACTCTTGCATAGTCTTTTCTCGTTCAATGGACATCTGTGTCCTCAGCACAGCATTCCCTCGGAAATTGGTCGCATCCCAACGCCTCTGT
This sequence comes from Agapanthus africanus, assembly GCA_030015575.1. NCBI lineage: Eukaryota > Viridiplantae > Streptophyta > Magnoliopsida > Asparagales > Amaryllidaceae > Agapanthus > Agapanthus africanus. Next base: position 422,496,745 of record CM057344.1, read on the forward strand.
AAGCATATCAGGCCTCTGGTCTCGACGGGAAGTAATGACAGCTCATCAGCGTCTCGCACGAACCTCTTGTCCCGCTTGTCTGTATCATCGTCCATTTCGACGTCGCGTCTCTATCTGCGCACTGCAATGCTTTCGGCTACGGTCCATCCGAAGTCCCTCATACGGACTTGAAATCACGAACTCGGTATCTTCCTTACTCAGTAGAAGATATCTAGCCGAACACGTCCTCAGCGTGCATATCACATCTCTGATGTCAGCGGAGTGGAACGTCATCTCGTGCGAACTCTTTACTCCACCTTGCTTCAATATCGACTGATTCGGACTCATCTCATCGTGGCTACACGGACTGCGCTCCGACGGCTATGCTCGTATCTGGAGTCTCCCAAGTAGTGTCCCATCACATGATATCCGAATGATGTCGAATCGTCCGATCGGCTCGTCAGAACCTCATAATCCCCCAAGAGATCAACATCTTGAGTACAGTTTAATAGTATCGAGTACATGCCACAGCGTCGGTGGTCCAGCCGTAGAAGGGCAAACCCAAGCCTCACTAATGGCGCCGAGGAACTGCCGCAAACCCTAAGGTTCAAAGGCTTTCACACGGTCATTATGTCGAGTTAGGGTTTCATTCTTCTAGAGGGTCCATAGAATCGCTTGCATGTCTTTCCGAATACTTTAAACTTGGAAAATGGGTTCCTGACATTCGATCGTCTCAATCGACTCTCAACGAACCTGCATGAAGTCGTCTCTAGCTGGAATCAATCTACCTGATGACCTCGCATCGGGGTAAGCGAACGAACCACATGTCCTAGTCATTCATCCTCGGTGACTAGCGACTCACCTTCATATCTCTAAGTATATGCTCATGCTGCAGTAGCTCCAATCATCTGGGCGATATCTCATCATTCGCAGCAACAACTGGCTCATTCGTCGGTACGCTAAGCAGCGCCTCAACCATCATGAATAAGCGATATATCAACGGTCATCACATCCTGGCTAGCCTCTATCAGTGGCTCAATCCTCTGGTACCGACCGGTACATCCGAGAAATCTCGTAACAGCGATCTGTCAAACGCTCATAGTGCGGAAACACAAAATACGAAGCCTCCATGCAACCGTATGTCTCTGGAATCACGCCCCGGTCAGCCCTCGTCCACGATGAGCTCATGCTGACGCAACTCGAGCCGTAGCTCACTCTGCCCATGCTATCGCGACAGCAAGATCATAACCAGTATCGATGAGGATAGATCATAGGAAGGAATATAATACTGTGCAAGGAAATGTACATCCTAAGATTTCTTAAGCGGAGTGGCGTGTCGTAACTATGCCGTGGAACATACCCACGGTACGTCACTCTACTGAAGTCACATATTCCATCAACCAAGGGTCATCCTACACGACGAAAGTTCGGGTCTAATACCCCCTCGACTATGTCTAAGTTCCGTAAGGTCAAGCCTAAGTTCCATATATATAGACGCCCTAGGCACCACATAGTCAAACTTAGACTCGAACCAAGGTTAACCTAGCGCTCTGATACCAACTTTGTCATGAACCGAAAGAGCACGTGACTGGCCCTTGAATCCTATGAAGTCTATAGGACTCCATCTGATCCAAGTAAGCCAAAAGGCCAGAAATCTAAAACCATTTAAGGAGTAAATAAAGGAAAAACTAGTTTTAAGAGGTAAAGAAAACATGTTTTGGAAATCAAAGTTTTTAAATAACTAAGCCGAATATGCATTTTTAAAATGCGTAATCTTTCCTGAAAATTTCGGCAGAGTTTCCTTTGTGAAAACTGGCCCCGAACGGGGTACAACAAGAATAACATAAATATGAAATGATAAAAGGCATCCCCAAGCGGGAGCTAGCTCTTCGTCAATCGACGGTCACAACCACACAAGCCATAAAATATACAACGCCAAAGGGCAAGGATCAAAACCCAAAAAGAAACTCAAAACAGCCAGAAAACCGTAATACTACAAGCGCGACTCTAAGGTCGAAATAATACAACACTGTTTTCTAAGTCTGAAACAATATACAAGTTTTTGTTGATGGAATATCTAGATACAATGAATAATACAGGAACAATAGCGGTTCTGATACAAAAGAACCCACCTATCAACGCAAGTCACCCATATGGAAGCAGTGTGCCAGAAATGCCGCTATGGAATTTGTACGGCAAAACCTGCAAGGACTGTGGCACAACGGGGGTGAGTTGCCAACTCGTGAATAGAAAAATATCTACAAGCAGAGATCGAATGTATGACCCATCCTAGGTCAATACGATCAGATATATATATAAACCTCAATATGAATAAGTCTGAAACATGCTAAACTGGCAATGTAATCTCTATACATGAGTGTAGTACCAAGTGCTCGTGCCAGTGCCTCAGGTAATAGCATAATATAAATGTGAGGTACAATCAATTAAATCAATCTGCATGTACGTGGATCCCGTCCACTCGTCACCCAATGACAATAACCATCATGCATGTAAATATCATCAGCATATGCATGGAAATATGAGGATATAAACCACCTGTGTCCCTCGCGACACGTCAGAATCATGGAACCGGAGTGCCCAGCATCGGCACTCGAAAACATCATGAAAACTGTGCCCAGCATCGGCAAGTAAATCCTCATATATCGGGCTCCATCAGTCCGGATCGGCCCACGGGCTCTGTCTGCGGTATCGGCCCTCGGCCCCGGCAGTACGCCCATATCCATCTATCGACGCTGGTCAGTATCCTCCGGATAACCGCCAGGTCCAACCAATCACCGGTAGGTACTCGCCACCCTGCCAGGCTCATTGTCTACTCCACGAAAAAAATTTCTTGCCCCGGGGAACCATACCGGGTCCACCATGTACCCGCAATCGGCCTCATCCGCCTTCTCGAATCGGGTTTCACATGTCGCTCTCAGCACCGAGAAAACACATGGTGGACGCACTGAAATATCATATCAAGGGTAACCGGATTTTTAAAACAATTACATATTCTCTTTGAAACACCCACGGTTCCCAAAACCAGAAATATCATGGAAACAGCATATCTCAATGTGTATAATCAGAAAGCAGCATGTATGCGACATAAAGCAGAAAGGTAGGCATATCAATATGTCATGCAAGGGTCATATCCTGAATGCAACAGTACTACAGTGTAGTGACATGGCAATTATCGATGATGAAGTGTGTGAGCCGGCAAACAAGTGTACGTGGAACATACGCATCATCGATAATTGTGCTGGTGTCCTAGCAGCATGACTGAAATATATCAACAATATAAGCGATACAATGCAAACAGCATGAATATGATGAATCGAATAATCACGCAACAGTAAAGAACCTGCCTCAATAAATATATCATGCAGCCTTGACATTTGAAATAAGACGAATCGGGGTTTTTAATAAAATAAGGGTTACGGTGTTTTAAGAAAAGATACTTCGTTTGAAAATACCCATAGAATCCCTTTTTGTCTATCTTTAAAATATCCCCGATTCGTTAGTTTTGAAATAGGTATGACTCGGGTCAATCTAATGTCTACTAAGTAATCTAAACCGGAGGGGTATGAAACCACCTACATCTGAGTCGACATACACATATATATACAATAGTCGGTGATCTCGCCTCAATAGTATCACGTATGATACGGTATATCATATAACATTGTCGAGTCATGAGTGCGGATCTAACATCAATATAAAGCTCGTACGGTAAATCGTCGTACGACATCCTAATAGCTAGGTACGGGTCAATATCACATCCATCTCATCATGTATCAGGTATCATTACCATCATATCACATTATCTCTGGTACAATTCTAAGTCTAGTACCATCGATACCATCTATATAAATATGAATGCGGGGTAAAACACATGCCCAAAGGCCCGCTAAAACTATCATGTTGCACCTCAATTACGAACTCTGTCATATCGCCGAATCTCACGGCCTCAAATCCCGTATATGAACACATAGTCCCATACCCATGTGTAGATATACACACCTCCAAATGCGCACAGATAGATGAAAGAATGTATGCAAGTATACGTGTACGTGTATGTATGAGTGCAACCACTACTCTAGGGTTCGCACTATACCACACCAATACATGCTTATCATTGATAATTCCATTATTACCATCAATAATCTTAACAACACATAATAAATATATGTGTGTATACGTATTCGTATACATCACCATGGACTGCAGGGGTGCTGTACGCCATCCACCCGACTTCTCCCCGTAGATATAAATCTGCTCACCTGGTCTTCGCTTGCCGAAATTGATGACGCCATGCTCCTTCGCCTCGGAATCCTTGCGAGGGTACCTAGAATAATAAACAGTCGCAATACGTATTAACATCGAGGCAGAAAACCGATACATCGCACAGTGTGCTCATAGGTTGGAACCTATGGCCTAAACGTGCAAATCAATCAAACGACCCCTGTTGTCGATGTACGAACTTCCGTCAACCAAATACAAATACAAATATCAAGAAAGTGCATTTTAAAATACGGAAAACATAGCCTAAAACACACCAAAATGCTTCCAGATTTTCCCCAGGTGGCAATTAGCCAAAACTGCACATAGGAAGGGTCTATTTTAGTGCAAAAGGAGCCCTGGAACAAAACTGGAACAATTCTACCCTACTGTGGCCGCAAATTGCGGCCAGAATGATTAAATCTGCGGCCATGGGTTTGAATTAGGGGCTCGGGTCTTGGTGGTAGCTTCTTAGGTGCCTGCATGACTCACTGTCAGCTCAATTTTATTTTAGGGGTCTCGGGGTGATAGCAGATTCCTAAAACCTTTACAGATTTCACAATATTTCCGATATCGGTTTTCTAAATCCGTAATCCGGGTTTCAAATCTCAGGTTTGGGTCTCAATTCCATCACCAGGGTGTTTGTGCAGCCTCCACTAAGCTCAATTTCACACTACAACTCACAATTTCCTCAAACCCTAACTAGGTTTCCTTTAAGTCCACAACACCACCCGATATCGATTCAATTTTAACATAGGGGTATAAGTAATACAAAATCTAATCTAATGATCCAGAAATTATCTCATTTGGCAACTCAAGAATTTTCTTGAGTTGCTCAAAGTCCCCTAAATCCAATCTTGCTAGGTTCAAAGTGTAGCTAGTGAGGTCGGGAGCAAGTTTTGTGAAGTGGGAATGGGGTTTTGGTGAGGGAAATGAGAGGGATCTATGAAGTGAAGGGGAAGGAAATGAGAGGGAGCAGGAGCAGCAGCAGCTCTTCATGAGAGGGGAGAGAAAAGGAGAAGGAAAAATGTGGGGTATGGTTCAAAAAGGTGAAGGTTGACTTGGTCCCTTTCTCTCTCTCATCATGAAACCTTTTCTTTTCTTCACTAAACTCTTGTCACTTGAATAGTAGACCCAAAAGAAAAGCCATGGTAGAAATGCACAAGCAACACAAGTGTAGAAAATGATATGTGCATATTTTTGCACAAAAAAGCTAAAAATCCGATTAGCGATTATTAATCGCGATTAGCACTATATTAGCATATAACTAATCTTAAAAACTTTAAAATGGCATGATTCTATAAAATACCCTATTTTAGAGATTTCCAAAATTTTTCCCCATTTATTTGTATTTAATTATACCAGAATATTAAAATATTCATTAAAATAATATTAAATTATAAAAATTCCCGAAAATAATATTTTATTATTTTGAAACGTTACACAACCTTACTCTCTGCTACCTTCTTGTAGATACACGGTTCATCTACGTTTTTGACGAAATCAAACTCTTTGATAACGACGTCAAAGCAGATGTTCCAACTCCACGATACTTGCTTTAATCCATAAATGGATTTAAGCAGCTTGCACACCTTCCCGCTGCTCCCACAATCTACGAAGCCCTCTGGCTGAGTCATGTACACGCACTCTTCTAAATCACCGTTTAGAAAGGCGGTCTTAACATCCATTTGCCAGATTTCGTAATCATGATATGCAGTGATGGCAAGCATGATCCGGATGGATTTAAGCATAGCCACTGAAGAAAAGGTTTCGTCATAGTCCACACCTGGTCTTTGATGAAAACCCTTTGCAATAAGTCTAGTTTTGAAAGTCTCCACTTTCCCATCTACACCAAGTTTTTTCTTGAAGATCCACTTGCTCCCAATGGGTTTTACCCCTTCAGGAGCAACTTCCAAAGTCCATACATTGTTGGTGTACATGGATTCCATCTCGGATCGCATTGCATCCAGCCATTTCACTGAGTCCCCACTCATGATGGCCTGCTCGAAGCTAGTTGGGTCATCATCCTCCATGATGCAATCCTCGCTCCCACCATCCATGAGAAAACTGTAGTATCTCTCAGGTGGGCGAGGAACCCTACTAGATCGGGGAAGTGGCTGAGGTTCGTTGGGAGCTACTGAATCCTCTGGTTCCCCTAAATCTTCAGTCACGGTTTGCGTATCTGGAACCTCTTCCAGCTCCGCCACCTTGCCACTAATTTCTTTTACAAGAAATTCCTTTTCTAAAAAGGTGGCATGTTGAGCAACAAACACTTTTTGTTCCTCTCTGTGGTAGAAAAAAATACTCATATAAGTTCTTTGGATATCCCACAAAATTGCAAAGAACTGACCGTGCCTCGAGTTTGTCCGGATTTTGTCTTTTGACATAGGCCGGACAACCCCATATCTTAACTCGTTTAAGATATGGCCTCTTCCCACTCCATATCTCATATGGTGTGGTAGGTACAGATTTAGATGGAACTTGATTCAATAGGTATGCTGCTGTCTCCAGGGCATATCCCCAGAAGGAAATAGGTAACTCAGCTGTGCTCATCATAGAGCGCACCATATCTAATAGGGTGCGGTTCCTCCGTTCCGATACACCGTTGTGCTGTGGTGTATATGGAGGAGTCAGCTGAAAGAGAATCCCATTCTCTTTTAGGATGTCCAGGAATTCATTGCTCAAGTATTCACCTCCTCGATCAGATCATAGGATTTTAATACTTTTTCCGGTCTGGTTCTCAACTTCTTGTTTATATTCTCTAAATTTCTCAAAAGCTCCAGACTTGTGTATTATCAAGAACACATGTCTGCATCTTGAGAGATCGTCAGTGAATGTAATAAAGTACGAAGAACCATCCCTGGCATGTGAAGACATGGGACCGCATACATCACTACGTATCAGTCCCAAAAGTACAGTAACTCTATCTTCATGTCCCGTAAACGGAGTTTTGGTCAACTTGCCTTTGAGACATGACTGGCAAGTGTCATAAGATGAAAATTCAAACGGTTTCAAATATCCATCCTTATGCAACTTAGCTAGTCGTGTCGCATTGATGTGACCCAGTCTACAATGCCACAAGAAGGATTCGTTCAGTTCTGAACTCTTCCTCTTGTGTGTGTTTGTTATACTCAGAACAGTTGATTGATTTAGAACATAAATGCCATTGCACAACGTGCCTGATCCAACCAACTTTTGGTTGCGGAAAATGTTCATAACATTATCCTGTAATACAAAATTATATCCCTCTTTACTCAACAAAGAAATCAATATAATGTTGTATATCAGGTTCGGCATGTAATAGCATTCCTTCAGAATCAATGTATTACCAGTTGGTAATACAAGGTGATATTCCCCGACGGTTTTTGCTGCAACAATTGCACCATTTCCAACCCTTATGTCTTTATCACCTTCTCCAAGTTCTCTACCTTTCTTAAGCCCATGTAACTGATTACATATATGGGATCCTGACCCGGTATCTAATACCCAGGACGTAGGGCAAATAGAGAAATAGTTCTCTGTAACGAACACACCCGAAGAAAATGCATCAACATGTACTTTCTTCATTCGGGTAGCATAGGAATCCTGGTATTCCCCTATGTCCTATTCAGTCCTATAACTCTTATAAGATAGAACGGAACCAACGTTCCCCAACACAGTATAACATGCAGGTTCGGTCAATACATCCATATTATTATCTTGATTAAAGCATGACATGGTCGCTACCTGGAGAGAGAGAGAAGAAAACACTTTAGCGTATGCTCTTGCAAGATCAGATTGGTTAATATCTTATCTAATCAGGATGGCTCCAACTGTTTTTTATCAAATCTTCCTTCAAACCCTAAAAGGAAAGACTAGCCGGGATTAATTACACCCTACAACTTCACCGATCTTTCAGCAGGCCAGTGTCGGCACTTTGAGGGAGGTTCCCCGTGCTTTCGCACGGACCTAATTAAAGAAAACCTCGTTTTCCCAGAGGCGTAACCCCGTTGACATCTTTCTAGACACCTACTTGATCGGCTAATTGTCCTATGTAAAACTCTTCCGGGAGTAACAATTACTCGCAGTGGGTATCGGGATCCAACTATCTCATAGAAGGTATGCAATCTCATTGCAAATTTCAACACTTGAAATTCCTGATAATATTTTGCCCCAAACGATCTATGACCTTGACAAGGTCAACAAACCATAGACCGTAAGTCAAGTTCAACCCGTAACTTCTTGATTGAATTAAACCCACCCGTACGACCCTTGACAAGGTCAACAAGGCCGTACGACTACCCTAATCCAATCTGCATCATATGCATAAGCAGATAAATACTGGTCAGCTACCGCAGACTGCGCCTTGACAAGGTCAACAAACGCAGCACGAATACTAAGCAGGACTTATCTAAAATGACGGAGGGCTACGACAGGTTTTTCTGAAAAACCTATTGCGTAATGAACTTGATATCGTTGTAGAATCATGTGAATTTTGAAATGGAGTGATTTTGAGGCTTTCATTAGTTTTGCTAAAGAGGTCACTCCCGGTGAAGGTATCTCGGCTCTTTCCTCATCGAATAAGGTGCGGGATATATCATATATATCACTGTGCAAAGCAAAACTCCAAAAGCAATCAAAAACCAAACCGAGTTTTATAGCATCTGCCAGTTTTGCTAAAAAGGTCACTCCCGGTGAAGAGATCTCGGCTCTTTCCCTATCGAATAAGGTGCAGGGTATATCATATATACCGCTATGCAAAGCAAGACTGTAGCTACCCTTTTTGAAAAAAATTGGATTCTACAACATATTTTAGGTTTCTTTTCTTTCATTAATCAAATTAAAGAAGTCCCATCATTTAAGTCAGCTAAACATCACAGATAAATACAGCGTACACTTATGCCATCCGCATTCGCCTCGATGTCCCCTCGTGCACCGTTAGGTTAGGTAACTAACGGCAGAGCAGGGCAGGGATAGCGTGGGTGTAAAACATAAGTAACATCTATATAATATATCATATATACTATATACAGTATTTATCACAGAATATATCTAATGATCACATCACAGATATCGCAGAAGAAACCTAGATATAATGTGGGATATACTAGGACGTCCGTATTTAGTATTTAGCCAACAATAGAAAATACGGATTCCACAGTCGCGATGAATAGCCAAGCCACACCCTGGACCCCTGCGAGAGCGGCAAGCGACCCTACCAATTCTGGAGTTTAGGAGACCCGGTCTCGACTCCTCGAGATGGCTTCCCGCTGAACCCCAGAACCCGGTCACCTGTGCTCCCCTCCTTGGGTCCATCCTAATGCGGAAAAGTAAATAATATACAACACTGGTGGCATCGACCTCAACCCGGAAGTGCCCCAAATAAAAGAATATTACATTACATTTGAATTTATATGAATGAAAATATAAAACTCTCATCTGACATAAAAAACCCCCCGGCTATTCAATTGCGACAATCCTGCACATCATATCTCAGCAACACATAATATCATATATCATCAACGTAAGTAAGTATGCGTACCACAATTGTCGTTGATGTATAGCAACGAAACCGGCGATATCGACATACTACACTTACGGTCACAGAAAAGAAAGTGTAAAACTGCAATATCTAGAATCCACATTCTCTTTAGACATCGTAAATGCAAAATATCACATATTTCGTATTTCATATCTAGCTATATGACTTCCACACATTGCATCACATTCCAGATAAACAGACGGTATTAAAGTTTTCGAACGAATGATCAAATACTCAAAATTCCCTAAAGCTCAACACTTGAGCGGAGTTCGAAAAACCGGAGCGTGACACAGTAGTAGCGGTCCAGCCGTAGAAGGGTCAAGCCAACGCCTCACATGTGACACGCCGTACTGCCCCAAACTCTAAGGTTCAAAAGGCAGTTCAAGACGGTCACATAATCGAGTTAAGGTTTGTTGTCTTCTAGAGGGTCCACCACAAACAAACTTCCACGTATTTCCGAAAGATTTAAACCCCGTGAAAGAGTGAGTAAATGATACTCGTTCGAACAATTCAACACTTTCTAAATTACCCGGAAAGAAACACGAAATCAAAATTCCGATCGAATCATCGACTCCAAAACAATCTCCCGAACATACAACACTAAATTCAGATTAAAAATACCCCAAAAAATTATACAAGCAGACAAACTAATTACTGTACAAAAACGACACACAGATTCATCAGTACGGCCGCGGAACCGCGGCCCAAGCAGGCTATTGCCGCGGTTCCGCGGTGGAAAGTACTGTTCATGGGTTCACTTTTCATAGTATTGCTTATATTTTCCTGCGGAATTTTTTAAGTATTTTCAATTCTTAAAAACAACAGTTTTGAAAAAATGTCCAGAAAGTGCTAAAAATCCGTATTTTTTGGTTCGATCGGAGTTTTAACTTCGTTAAAGTGTCGCCTAATGTTCTAGGTCGGCTCTGATACCAATGTAGGGTTTACCTAGAACCTCATGAAGGGTTTGGATGTATCACATGTACCATGATTAAAATTTTAGGGTGCTAAGTAAGCATACAAAGAATCATTCCTAGAAAAATTAGGGTTTCTAAAACAACACTTCATCACAAGTAGATTAAGCTAGGGTTTTGAGAGTACAACCTTTGTAGCTCCCTACGCTAGACTCCTCGGCTACTTGGGGTTTGGAAAAAGTCCGCTTGAACTACTCTAGGTCAACGATGATCCACCCGGAGTCCGCTTTGTCCAAGCTTGCAACTTCACTTTATCAAGAGAATGAAATGAAGCTAACACTCTAAACAAGTGGGCAAGACTTGTGTAGAATGGTGTTGTGGTGGCTTTTCTCACTTCAAAATCCTAACTTGATGAGTAATTTGCTCACTAGATAAATCTAGAGAGCAAAAGATGAAGGAGGAAGAAGATAGTGGCCTTTTAGAATAAGCGAAAAGATAAACTCTTATGAGAAAATAGAAAATATATCTATAGATATATTTTTCTTCTCTCATCTCAAACCATGGTTAAACAATAAATATATTATTGAACTTGAGTTAAAACCCAAAAGGAAAGTTAATCCATGGTTAAATGATGGGTGAGCATGGTTAGGTCAAAGAAGAGTGTAGAAAGAAACCATGAATTATCCTTTCCTTTTTCTTTTTGTTTTAAATCAAATGCAAAAATAATTCATATATATATAAAACCATGGTGTGAGTCTTATATTGCCACCATTTTCTTTGTATATACAACCATGAAGGATGATGTATGTATGTATGTGTGCATGCACATCCATATGAGCATGAATCAAGAAAGAATGCACACATGCATGCATACATCCAAAAATACAAGAAAGGATTTCTAGTGAGAATCTAATGGTTAAATGATAAATCAACACTTGATTTATCAATCCGGCCATATCACAAACGACCCAACCAAAAGCAAGCCGCCCGATTAATGTACTGTATCTCATACGTGCATTTTAACCGGGTCCATGCGCATATCGTATACGCGCACCACAACGTTTCTCCTGGACTAGGTAACTCATTTGTGGGACTCTAAAACTCATCAATACGCCGACAGTGGGTGATGATCATATCAAGCACCCTCAAGCAGCAAGCGGTCAGCTAAACGTAACGGCCATCCGGGTATTGAGCGATCAGAAGAAAACAACCGAACCTGCTACAACTCCCGTCGAGCCAACCGGCAACACTTCCCTTGCAGTCCGGTCTCCTCGTCTGATATATCGCATATCAAGTCTAGGGGTGGTAAACGTCAGACCCCCAATAACCGATAAGTCATGCCGATGTGAGGCTCATAACGGGTCGAGAAACTACTGGTAACACTTACCAGTAAATCTCTAATAAGCCCTGGCTAGGGACTTCCCTGTTACGGCCAATCGAGCACAGTGCAACATCTACCCCCAATACCGGGAGAGACAAAACCCCTCCTATCGCTCATTGCCTCCATGTGACTCGGGACTGTACCCAAAAACAACCATTTTGCACGCCCTCATGGACGTGGTAAGGTGGAAATCAAAGCACTGTGGGAATCACACAAGACTCTATGACGATCTCGGGTCTACATACTAACCTGCACAAGTGTCACCTGAGAACTGCCATCTGACTTGAGGTATAATACCATCTGGGAGTTCTCGGCGAGTCCGTCCAGTGTACCCAGTCTCCACTGAGCACCCGTATACCATCCCTGTTGTCAAACACCAATGGATATGGGATCATCCATCGCCCATCTCATGGGTCGAGAAGCATATACGCTAGTCTACACTGGTATATCGATGCCCCGTCTCGATACACCCACGACTAGGGACCTTGAAGGATGTACTTATGGACCACCATGTCCCCACTAGTATGATCCGCATCATAGTCCAGGTAGTCAATTACACATCCTAAGGGCTTTACCAACATGTAACTATAAGACAGTATAAAGAGACAAGTATACATGTTAAGATAAAGAGCAACCGGATAGCATACTATCATATCGAGCAAGAAAGTTATCTCTATATATGTCCAAGCATCCAATTTAATATACATCATCTGTACAATACTGGCCTCTAGGGCATACATACAACTAACACGTGCATATAGACATTGATATTATGGTTGGACGGGATCCACCGGCATGCATACATACACTGACCACATGGGTGGACAAGATCCACACGCATATAGATATTGACTATCTTGTTGGCACATACACGACCCGGTCACCCTAGATATCATAGTATTACCTTTTGATATAGTTGACCTAGGAGTCGTTGTTTATTCGATTTCTACTTGTAGATATATTTCTATTCACGAGTTGGCAACTCACCCCCGGTGTGCCACAGTTCTTGCAGGTTGACCGCTTGGATCAGTAGCGGATTCGCTGGCACACAGCTTTATTTGGGTGTTTTCCATTGGTAGGTGAGACATTGTATCGTACCCACTCTTGTATTATATTTCATATTGTATCTAGTTAACTCCATCAATCAATCAAAAGTTGTATTTTTGTAAGTGATGAGACTTAGTGAGACTTGTAGTTGCGAGATTGAGCGATGGGTTTTATTTTCCCTTTGGGGTTATATCTTGCTCTTTTCTTTATCTTTTTGTGGTGAACTTCGCCATTGGGCGTCGCATACTCATTTATATTGTATTGCGTGGTTGTGATCCGCCGTTTAGCGAAGAGCTAGCTCCCGCTTGGGGATGCCATTATTCTTGCTATGTATTTGTGGTTTTAGATCAAAATATACAAAGGAGGTGCTGCCAAAATTTTTCAAAAGACGAAACATGTTTCCAAACTAGAAAATTTCATTTGCATCATCCATGTTTCTTTCTACGCATTAAAAAAACTTGTTTTCATTATACCTTTATTTCAAAATCTCACCCCCTTTATTTTTCTAAAAAGGTTTAGATTTCTGGGTTTCAGCTTACTTGAATTCCGTTACGCCTTTAGACGTTGCGTGATTCAAGTGCTGGTCACGAGCTAATATTTTGGGTCGTGACACTCATAGCTTTAATACTACTGACTATTCATATGAAATGATGGAGGGCTACGAATGGTTTTGGAGAAACCATGAACGTAGTGAACTTGATATAATCGAAGGAACCTGATAGCTTTTAAAGAGAGTGGTTTAAGCTCCGCATTTAAAATTCTGCTGTTTTAAAATAACCAAGTGGTTTTAAAACTTGTTCCAATGATTCAGCTTTGGTTTGTTTGCTTTGTATTAATGAAATGCAGTCCCATCAATTAACCTACCATTGCAGAAAACAACGAAAATACAACGTACGCTTATGCCATCCGCATTCGCCATGGGGCCCCGTCATCACCCGTTAGGTTACTTAACTAACGACAGAGGGGTGGCTGGACTAGCGTGGATGCAAAACATAAGTAACATCTATTATATAATACATATATAATAATATGCATTCGTCAGACGGAATGATAGGCATTCCAGATCACAGATGAACACATTGGATATACTAGGAATCATGCGTTTCGTTTGAGCCTATAATGAAATACGGATTACACAGTCATGTTGAATAGACAAACCCCACCCTAGACCCCTACGGGTGTGGCAGACTACCCACCAAATACCCGAAGTGAAGCAATCTCCCTCAACAAAGTGAGTAGGCCACTCGGCACTTCAAAGTACCCGGTAGTTTGTGCACCCCACCTTGGGTCTATCCTAGGAGAAAAAACAGTAAAAGAAATAATACAATGGTGGCTACAACCTCAACCCAGATGTGCCTCGCAAAAATAATATTACATCACTTACATCGAATGAAAGATTGAAAACCCTCATCTACGCAATCCAACAAGTTCATATATACAAACCATCACAACATCACCACAGATATGTGCTACCCCGAATAATCGATATATAGCAATTAGTCAACATTACTAAACATATATATACATCACAGAGCTTGTAAATTAACTACGACAATAGAATTCTGCACACAATTTGCAAACATAAACAATTTTCTATGTCTTGAAAATCCAGTGAGCTAATGTTTCAAAATCGATAGTTTTGAGCCAATCCGAAAGTCGAAACGAACTAGAAACCCGTCTGAATCTTCGCGGAGGCAAAGACACAAGATAAGATGTCGAATGGAGGGCCTGGGGGGTGCCTAACCCTGGGGCCACCATGAGGTGGCCCCAAAACAGAACAGACCCGAGAGCACCTGTTTCTGGTGCTCTCAGGTCAGCAGCCCTCAAGGCCACCAATTGGTGATCTTGGGGGTGTTCTCGGCCGTTGGTCCCCCTCGGGGTATCCCCGGGGTGTCCACGCTTCATATCGAGGCTTCTCAGTTCAAAGCGTGAGCCCGTGGGGTGCGCAAACAACTCAAAGAATCACTTTTGAAAACTGTTTTTGTCGACAGTTTTCCGGTGAAAAATATGGCGAAATTCTTACATCGTTACAAGCTATCTAAGGTTTATGAGAGGCTCTGATACCACTGTAAGTCGATGTCGCGCAACCCACGTGTTCGCGGGGAGGCAGAATTTGCAAAATATTATTTTTACGAGCTTTGCAACACCGACTAGAACTAAGGATCGTTCATAAACCCTAGCTAGCAAACTACTTGAGGTTCAACTACTCGGATATGAATTTATACCTCACGATACTTGTCCTTCGGGTCTTCATCGCTGTCCTCCTCGTATATGTCGGCTCCAAGGATCGACTGGATCGTAGCTTCTTCAAAGGCCTCCTCGAGTCAAAGACGATCCACCCGAGAGTCTATAGTACGAGATCCACCTGAAAACCGAGGTAACTATGGCAACAAGCTTACTAATCCTGATGTCTTAGGTGATGTAGAGTATGAAGATGGATTTATTTGTCTCTTAAAACCCTAGGATTCTCAACACATGAGTGCTTTTAAGGTTTTGTAGTGAGGAAGAAGAAGAGAGCTAGCATGACAGCTCACATTAGGAAAGAGAATTTTTTTTGATAAATGATAATGCATCATGGAAATTGTGATGGCTAGATTGACATGACCACAACCATGTGATGAAAAAAATATCTAAACAAAATATCTAGCTCACAAAAATATCTCACCAAAATATCTAAAGTCAAAAAGTCAATCCAAGTCAAATGGTCTACCCAAGTCAAATGGTCAATCCAAGTCATGTGGTCAAGAACAAGTAGCCATGCCACAATTATCATTTACAAAAATAATAAATACTTTCCTCCACCTCATAATTGTTTTAATCAAGTAAATGGTCAAAACCCTAATGAGATGTCTCCTTCTGTGCTCCTCACATCCGTATATACATACCCCTATTCGTGTTCCTAGAAACACGAATACAAACAAACGAAACTGATCCATCAATATAATACTAGGATCTGGCTTAAAACAAAGCCCACTAGTATTATCAGCCCGAACATCATACGCGCACAGGTGTACGTAACTGATCGAAGCCCTGCCGTAAAACCATACGGACTCTACAACCTTTGCCCAGTGCAGGGAAACTCTCTGTGTGGGACTCTAAAGACTCGACACTACGCTGGCAGTGGGTTTAACCATAGGTCGCAAGCGGTACTAGCTGCACGTAACGGTCCCCAGGTAGATGTCGATAAGAAGGCCGATGAGAAAAACCCATCCGAAGTCCTACTGAGCCTAAATGCGACAATCTCTCTTTAGTCCCGTCTGTTCGTCTATGAGTATCGCATATCGGGCCTAGGGGGATGCTAAACATCAGACCCACAATAGCGGTATAAGTCATGTTGGAGTGTAGCCTAAAACACCTGGAGAAACTACTGGAATACCTACCAGTAAATATCGCTTGCCCTGGCCAGGGACTTTGTGTAATGGCTCCCCGAACACAGCACGATATCAACCCCCAATACCGGGAGAGACGAATCCTATCTAACCGCCACTGCCTCCGAGTGCTTTGGGACTGCACCCAACTACTACCTGTTTGCACGACTCCTTTGTGCCGTGGTAGGGTAGTAATCAAATTATAGTGGGAACACACTCGAGGCGAAGCAGCAGTGTCAAGTCGACCGACTAAGCTGTACTCATGTCACCTGGGAACTGCTACCCGACGAAAACCCGGGCCGGGAATCAAAAGTAAGAATTAGGTGAAGTGTTTGTTCCTGAACGACGGAAGTGGAAAGACAAACAGGGAGAGGGTAAGCTATTATTAATTTTTTAATAAACAGTATGATAAAGAGAAAAGAATCTTCTGAGACAGGAGAATCTTCGCCTGCTGGCTTGACCTAACTCGCCTCTCCGTTCCGCTTCGCTGCACTCCCTATCGTTCACTTCGTTCACTTGCCTCCCCGTTCCGCTTCGCTTCACTCGTTGAACTCAATCGTTAGGTATAATACCAACCAACATTTCCCGACAAGTCCTCTCTAGTGTACTCGTAACCTAACGACCACCTGCATACTATCTCCAGTACGATGTACTAATGGCTGTGGGACAGACCATCTCCCCTGCTGGTATGAGATGTGTATACACTAGTCTACTCCGGAGTATCGATGCCTCGTCTCAATAATCCTACGACTAGGGACCTGTATAAGGATGTGCTTGTAGATTACCCAGCCCCTACTAGTATGACTGCCATCACAACGCCGGTAATCAAGCAAAGATCCTAAGGGCTCCACTAATATGTATAAGCGATATGCTAAAAGAAACACATGCACCTATTAATGTAGAAACAAACCAAGTAGCATACTACTATTTTGAGAACGACTGTCAATACAACTTTGAATATTCCAAGCTTCTATTAACTAATATGCAAACCAGTATGATACAATAATGGCCTCTAGGGCATATACACTAACACTCATGTCACTTGGGAACTGCTACCCGACGATAGGTATAATACCCACCAGCAGTCCCCTACGAGTCCTATCCAGTGTACTCATAACCCAATGAGCACCTGCATACTATCTTCAGTACGACATACTAATGGCTGTGGGACAGACCATCTCCCCTGTTGGGATGAGAAGCGTATACACTAGTCTACTCTGGAGTATTGATGCCCATCTCGATAATCCTACGACTATGGACCTGTATAAAGATGTGCTTATAGACTACCCAGCCTCCACTAGTGTGACTTCCATCACAACGCTGGTAGTCAAGCAAAGATCCTAAAGGCTCTACCAATATGTATAAGCGATATGCTAAAAATACATGCACATATTGAGGTAGAAACAAACCAGATAGCATACTACAATTCGAGTAAGAATGTTATTATCTCCGTGTATATCCCTAGATTCCATTAAGTAATATACAAACCAGTATGATACAATAATGGCCTCTAGGGCATATATCACTATCATGATCCGCATCATAGTCCTAGTAGTCAGGCCAACATCCTAAGGGCTTTATCAACATGTATATGAGAGACAGCGTAAGAATACCAGTTAAAGTGTTAAGATAAAGGCAAGCAGATAGCATACTATCATGTCGAGCAAGAAATTTCTCTATATATATGTCCAAGCATCTACTTGTAAGTCCACGTTGCCCACCCCGGGGCTTGCGAAGAGGCGGAAAACGGAATAAAAATCGGATTTTTATCGAACTAGGCAACACGGACTAAGTAAAGGAGGATCTTTGCTAAACAAAAACTAACAAAAAGCTAACTAGATTTAGCTACATGGAAGAAAGGTTATACCTTGGGCTTTATGTCCTTCTCTCCTTGCTCCTTGGAGTGGAAGAAAGAGATCACCTTGTCGCCTTCTCTAGTCGAAGAAGGATCCACCCGAGAGCCTCAACCTTTCGCTTCAACTTCAAGCTAGAAATAACTAAGGTGCTAGAAGTGCTAATCCTAGAACCTTAGATGAGAGTAGAGATTACTTTGGAGAGGTTTATCTCAAGCTTATGTGTTACTTAACACATGAGAGGGGAGAGCTTGAGAGAGAGGAAGAGGAGGAGAAAGAATCTATATGATAGAATGAGGAGAGAAAATGAACCATTCTCTCATATATGGGTGAATTAAGAAATTAGATAATTAGCTAGATAATTGTCATGGTTAATCAAGACTTGACCATTATCATTTCATATTTAATGCAAATTGCAAGGATCAAAGAGCATCTTTTATATAGAATGATGATGGTCAAAGTGTCAACCTAGGTCAACAAGTCAAGTATGGTCAAAAGGTCAACAACCTTAACCATGCACAATTATATTTAACTAATATCAATTATTCATAATACACACATAAGCATTAGGGTTAAGAAAATGACAATGGTCATTAACCCTAATCAAAGTCCTCTGCCTCTGTCTCAGTCAACTGTGCATACGTACCCGTATCCGTGATCCGAGGAACACGAATACAATGAGATAAGACCAATCCTAAATCTTATACTGGGATCCGGCTTAAACCAAAGCCCGCTAGTATAAGCTGTCCGGAAAGCAAACGTGCACAAGTACACGGATGTCAACGAACCCTGTCGCAAAACCATGCGACCTCTACTCATTTTGGCTAAAGGCGAATAACTCTCTCTGTGGGACTCTAAAGACTCGACACTATGCTGGCAGTGGGTTTAACCATAGACCGCAAGCGGCAATAGCTGTACGTAACGGTCCCCAGGGAGATGCCGATAAGAAGACTGACGAGGTGAACCCATCTGAACTCCTACTGAGCCTGAATGTGACAGTCTCCGTACAGTCTGGTCTGTTCGTCTGATACATCGCTTGGTGGGCCTAGGGGGCGGTAAATGTCAGTCCCCTAATAGCGGTACAAGTCATGTCGGAGTGTAGCCCAGAACACCCTGAGATAACACTGGAAACCTACCAGTATATCTCGCTTGCCCTGGCCAGGGACTACTTGTGTAATGGCTCCCCTGGACACAGCGCGATGTCAACCCCCAATACCGGGAGAGACGAATCCTGTCTAATCGTCACTGCCTCCAAGTGCTTCGGGACTGCACTCAAAAACTACTTGTTTGCACGACCCCTTTGAGCCGTGGTAGGGTAGTAATCAAAGTGTAGTGGGAACACACTCGAGGCGAAGTGACAGTGTCAAGTCAGCGGACTAAGCTGTACTCATGTCACCTGGGAACTGATAACTAACAATAGGTATAATACCAACCAACAGTTCCCGACGAGTCCTGTCCAGTGAACTCGTAACCTAACGAGCACCCGCATACTATCTCAAGTACGACGTACTGACGGCTGTGGGACAGACCGTCTCCCACGCTGGGATAAGAAGCGCATACGCTAGTCTACTCCGGAGTATCGATGCCCTATTTCGATAGTCCAACAACTAGGGACCTGTATAAGGATGTGCTTATGGATTACCCAGCCCCCACGAGTGTGAGCCCCATTACAACGCTGGTAATCAAGCAAAGATCCTAAGGGCTCTACTAATATGTATATAAGAGATATGCTAAAAGAAACACATGCACATATTAAAACAGAGACAAACCAAGTAGCATACTACCATTTCGAGCAAGATTGTATATACAACTGTGAATATCCCAAGCTTCCATCAAGTAATATACATACTAGTATGATACAGTAATGGCCTCTAGGGCATATACACTAACAATCTCCCACTTGCACTAAGGCCATGTACTGGCGTATCGAAGACCTATCATCTCGATCAGCCGCTCGAACTGAGTCTGGGGTAAGGCCTTTGTGAATGGATCTGCAGTGTTATCTTCTGAAGCAACCCTCCGAACCTCGATCTCCTGGCGATCCACGATCTCCCTGATCAGGTGATACCGCCTCAAGTTGTGTCTGGATTTTCTGATGGGACCTGGGTTCTTTCGCTAAAGCTATAGCCCCGTTGTTGTCGCAATACAGAGGTATTGGATCAACAATGGACGGAACCACCTGAAGTTCTTTCAAGAACTTCCTCATCCAGACGGCTTCTTTTGCGGCATCAGATGCAGCGATGTATTCCGCTTCCATAGTCGTGTCCGCAACGGTTTCCTGTTTGCAGCTCTTCCAACACGCTGCCCCTCCATTGAGGGTAAAGACAAAACCCGACATGGACATGGAATCATCTTTGTCACTCTGGAAGCTGGAGTCAGCAAAGGCCTCAATCTGGAGGTCTTTTCCGCCATACACCAAGAACATCTCCTTAGTCCTTCTCAGGTACTTGAGAATGTTCTTTACCGCTATCCATTGTTTCTCCCCAGGGTTTGACTGATACATGCTTACCATACTCAGTGCATAAGCCACATCTGGTCTGGTACACAACATCGCATATATTATAGAGCCTACCGCAGAAGCGTAGGGTATAATAGACATGCAATCCCTCTCCAAATCAGTCTTGGGAGACATCTCTTCGGAGATGGTGATCCCGTGACAAGCCGGTAGATTACCGCGCTTGGAATCTTCCATACTGAATCTTTTCAGTATGGTGTCGATGTACCTGGACCGTGAGAGTCCTAAAATCCTCTTGGATCTGTCACGGTAGATCCGGATCCCCAGAATGTATGAGGCATCACCCATGACTTTCATGGATAACCTGTGTGACAAGAACCCCTTGACAGATTATAGCATAGGAATGTCATTTCCTATTAAGAGAATGTCATCCACATATAAAACGAGGAATACTACAGTTCTCGCTACAAATCTACAATAGATGCATGGTTCATCTAGATTTTTGATAAAACCAAATTCCTTGACCGTCTCATCAAAACAGATGTTCCAACTCCGCGATGTCTGCTTTAGTCCATAAATGGACTTAAGCAACTTGCACACCTTTCCGCTGCTCCCACTCTGAATGAAACCCTTTGGCCGGTCCATAGAGACACACTCCTCTAAATTTCCATTTAGAAAACCGGTCTTTACGTCCATCTGCCAAATCTCATAATCATGGAAGGCAGCAATGGCAAGAAGGATCCGAATGGATTTCAGCATAGCTACTGGAGAAAAGATTTCGTCATAGTCCAAACCAGGTCGCTGAAGAAAACCCTTCGCAACCAGTCGAGCTTTATAGGTCTCAATCTGTCCATCTACACCAATCTTCCTTTTGAAGATCCACTTGCATCCTACGGGTTTTACCCCATCTGGAGCAATGTCCAACGTCCATACTTTGTTGGTGTACATGGACTCCATTTCGGTCGGCATTGCATCCAGCCATTTTATCGAGTCGATGCTCTGAATGGCTTGCTGGAAGCTAGTGGGCTCATCACAATCTATGATGCAATCCTCTCTATCCCCGTCTATGAGAAAACCGTAGTATCCCTCGGGCAGATGAGACTGCCTACTACTCCTGCGGAGTGGCGTGGGAATGTCCTGATCTTTCGAACCCTCTGGTTCTACTAAGCTTTCAGTAATAGCTCGTGGTTCTGGAATTTCATCCAGTTCTATTGCGCTCCCACTTATTTCTTTTTCTAAGAACTGGTGTTCTAGAAAGTGGGCATGGCGAGAAACAAAAACCTTTTGTTCCTCTTCGCAATAGAAGAAATATCCCTTGGAGTTCTTTAGATATCCCACAAACTTGCACTGTACTGAGCGTGCCTCGAGCTTGTCCGCATGCTGCTTTTTAACAAAAGTTGGACATCCCCATGTCTTAATGTGATTAAGATAGGGTCTCTTCCCACACCACTTCTGATATGGTGTAGTAGGCACAGTCTTAGTTGGAACTCGGTTCAAAAGGTATGCAGCTGATTCTAGCGCATATCCCCAGAACGATCGCGGCAACTCAGCGTTACTCATCATGGACCGTACCATATCCAATAGGGTTCGGTTCCATCTCTCCGATACACCGTTATGTTGCGGAATGTATGGAGGAGCAAGCTGAGAGAGAATTCCATTCTCTTTTAAGTAACCCAGGAACTCGGCACTCAAGTATTCACCACCTCGATCAGATCTTAGTGCCTTGATACTTTTGCCTGTTTGTTTTTCTACTTCATTCTTCTATTCCTGGAATTTTTCAAAAGCCTCGGATTTATGTTTCATTAAGAAGACATATCCGTACCTTGAAAAGTCATCCGTAAAAGTAATGAAGTAAGAATAACCGCTTCGTGCATGCGTAGACATTGGACCGCACACGTCGCTGTGTGCGAGTCCAAGAGCTCGCTCGCTCTTACTCCGTGTCCAGTGAACGGAGTCTTTGTCATCTTTCCTTTGAGACAGGATTGACAAGTTGCATATGATTGATATTCGAACGGATCCAAATATCCTTCTGTATGTAACTTAGTCAACCTTCTTTCACTGATGTGACCCAGTCTACAAAGCCATAAGAAAGTTTAATTGATTTCTGGAGACTTTCTTTTGTGTGTATTCTGGACATTGAAAATCTGTGGTTGGTTTAATACGTATATACCGTTGTTCAATGTACCTGACCCAATCAAAACTTGATTAAGGTGAATGTTCACAACATTACTTACAAATGCAACTTCATAACCATCTTTAGACAATAAAGATACAGAAATGATATTACAGGTTGCAATTGGTACAAAATAACAACTACGCAAAACCAAAAAGTGTCCATCTGACAATCCCAGGTGATAGTCCCCCACGGCCTCAGCATCCATGCTAGCTCCGTTTGCAACTCTGAGGGTCATATCACCTGCCTTCAAAACCCTACGCTTTCTTAACGCCTGAAGCTGAAGCCGCAACTCGCTTCAGATCTGGGCTCTGGCCTTCCAAGCCTTGCAATCCTGTTTCCAGTGTCCACTTTTGTGATAGTAGAAGCATTCTTCCATTCCCACCAGCTTTCCCGCTACCTTTGTTGCCTTTCCCTTTCCCTTCGTATCCACTTTACTGACACCGCCCCTTGGTTTGGCGGGGGCTTTCTTCTTCTTTCCCTTGGCTTTCGCCCTGGACCTAGAAGAGGAAGATCCTCCTACAAACAAAGTGGATGTCTCCCTATCTTTCTGTAGGGTGCCCTCAGCACTCCTCAACATGTTCAGAAGTTCGGAAAGTTCAACCTCCTTTCCTTGCATGTTTAAGTTAAGGATAAACTGGGCGTAAGTGGAAGGAAGGGACTGGAGAATCAAGTCAGTGTAGAGTTCATTCTCCAACGTGGTCCCAAGGTCCGCGAGCTCCTCTATGTAGCCAATCATCTTAAGCACGTGTTCCGCTACCGATGATCCGATGGCCAATCTTGCTGAAAATAGCTTCTTCGACACTTCGTATCTGGCAATACGATACTGCTCTCCATACAGTTCTTTTGTATGGAGAAATATGGACTATAGGTCCATATTCTCATGCCTCCTCTGATGTTCGTTGTCCATCGAGGCAGCACGAGGCATTTGGCCTTCGCGCAATCGATCTCCCATGTCTTACGGATTTCTTTATCCGCGACGCTGGAGATGGGACCTGGGACAGGGGGAGCTTTGGTGGTAAGGACATACCCCAACTTGTCGTAAGTGATTGCCATCTTGACATTCCTGAGCCAATCTTTGTAGTTTGGCCATGTCCGTATGTTTTTATCTAGTTATAACTTAAGTCCGGTCATGTTGAATGGTCGCTGCAATTAGGAGAGAGAAAAGAAACACTTTAGCATGATGCTCTTGCAAGTTTAGAGTGGTTTTTAATTTGTCTAAACAGGATGGCTCCCACTGTCTCTCGAATCCCTCCTCAAACCATAAAGGAAGAATTAGTCGGGATCAAACTCACCGTACAATACTTGCTTAACCGTTCAGCCAGGCCAGTGTCGGTACTTCGAGGGAGGTTTTCCAACGCTTTCGTGAAGTTCCTTAATTATGTAACCTCTTTTCCCTGTGGGCGTAGCCCCGCTAACACCTTTCTAGACACCTACTAGGTTTATAGCATTGATCGTTAAGTGAGAACTTTCCCGAGGAGTAGCATATACTAACAGTTGGATCGGGATCCAAATATCATCGCGTTATAAAACCGAAGGAATCCTACCAGAATCATCACACTCCAAATGGCATGCAGCGCTAGCAAGTTTCAGTACTTATGACCTTCACTTTGGCCAAAATATCATAAGTCACATGTCAAGTTCTACCCGTCATTCTCCTGCTTAATTTGGACCCACCCGTACCTACCCTTGACTTTGGCTAAAATGGCAGCACGACTGTCCCAAACAAACGCATCTACCTATGCTGCACATGAATACCCAATAGCTACCAATCACTATGCCTTGACTTTGGCCAAAATACATAGCTTGAATACTATTTGACCATTCATATGGAATGACGGAGGGCTACGAATGGTTTTGGCGAAACCGTGAACGTAGTGAACTTGATATAATCGATGGAACGAGATAGGTTTTAAAAGAAGTGGTTCAAGCTCCGCATTTAAAAGTTTAGTTTTGAAAAGAACTGAGTGGTTTTCAAAGTGTTCCAATCGACTTTTACTTGGTTTATTTTCTTGCATTAGTTCTTTTAATGCGTCCCATCATTTAATCCTACCATTGCAGAAAACAACGAAAATATGACGTACGCTTATGCCATTCGCATTCGCCACGAGGCCCCGTCATCACCCGTTAGGTTACTTAACTAACGACAGAGCGGGGGCTGGGCTAGCGCGGCTGTAAAACATAAGCAACGCCTAAATAGTTATCGTATATAGATATATACCAATGATAGACATTACAGATCACAGATGAATACATTGGATATACTAGGAATGCGCAATCCGTTCGAGCCTGCAACGAAAAGTGGATTACACGGTCGCGGGGAATAGCCAATACCCCACCCAAGACTTCTACGGGTGCGGCAAACTACCCGCCAAGTATCCGAAGCGAAGCAACGTCCCTCAACACCGTGAGTAGGCCACTCGGCATTTCGAGATACCCGGTAGTTTGTGCACCCCCTCCATGGGTCTATCCTAGGAGCAAAAACAGTAAAAAGAATTATACAATGACGGCTACAACCCCGACCCGGTTGTGCGGCCATACAAATAATATTACATCAATTTACATGTTACATGAATTGAAAGAAAAGAAAACTCTCGTCTCACAAAACCTCCGGCTATTCACCCGCGACAATCCAACGCATTCATATACACATACCATCAACAAACACAGATTACAGATATGTATAACCCCCACTAATCGACGTATAGCGATTAGCAGACGTTCAATACATATAAATATCACAGATATAACCTATTAGTCAAAGTGTAGTAAAGTTCGATCAAAAATGCGGATTTATGGCACCCCAAATACAAATTTCTTCTCTGGAAAATCTGGGCATAAAGAAACCATCTTAAAAATCCTAAAACCTCAGCAGAAGAATACTGCACCAAACTCGGTCCAGAACCGAGTCAAAACGGCCGTGGTTCCGCGGCAAAAGGCTTGTTCTTGACGCTGAACCGTGGCGCTTTGAGCGATTCACTGGATCGTTTTTGGTGTGCTTCTTTAAAATACCCTGAGCAGATTTTTGAAGTACGATTTATTATTTTTTGAGCAGAAAAAAAATCAACAGAAACATAGGGTTTTGAAATTTTGGTTTTGCGATTTTTACCGATCGAACTTCTATACACTTTACTAAGTAGCTAGTTTATGTTTTGTTAGGCTCTGATACCACTGTAAGTCCACATTGCCCACCCCGGTGCTTGCGGGGAGGCGGAAAACGGAATAAAAATCGGATTTTTCTCGAACTAGGCAACATGGACTAACTAAAGGAGGATCTTTGCTAAACAAAAACTAACTAAAAGCTAACTAGATTTAGCTACATGGAAGAAAGGTTATACCTTGGGCTTTATGTCCTTCTCTCCTTGCTCCTTGGAGTGGAAGAAAGAGATCACCTTGTCGCCTTCTCTAGTCAAAGAAAGATCCACCCGAGAGCCTCAACCTTTGGCTTCAACTTCAAGCTAGAAGTAACTAAGGTGCTAGAAGTGCTAATCCTAGAACCTTAGATGAGTGTAGTGATTACTTTGGAGAGGTTTATCTCATGCTCAAGTGTTTCTCAACACATGAGAGGGGAGGGCTAGAGAGAGAAGAAGAGGAGGAGAGAGAATCTATATGATAGAATGAGGAGAGAAAATGAACCATTCTCTCATATATGGGTGAATTATGAAATTAGATAATTAGCTAGATAATTGTCATGGTTAATCAAGACTTGACCATTATCATTTCATATTTAATGCAAATTGCAAGGATCAAAGAGCATCTTTTATATGGAATGATGATGGTCAAAGTGTCAACCTAGGTCAACAAGTCAAGTATGGTCAAAAGGTCAACAACCCTAACCATGCACAATTATATTTAACTAATATCAATTATTCATAATACACACATAAGCATTAGGGTTAAGAAAATGACAATGGTCATTAACCCTAATCAAAGTCCTCTGCCTCTGTCTCAGTCAACTGTGCATACGCACCCGTATCCGTGATCCGTGGAACACGAATACAATGAGATAAGACCAATCCCAAATCATATACTAGGATCCGGCTTAAACCAAAGCCCGCTAGTATAAGCTGTCCGGACAGCAAACGTGTACAAGTGCACGGATGTGAACGAACCCTGTCGCAAAACCATGAGACCTCTACTCATTTTGCCTAAAGGCGAATAACTCTCTGTATGGGACTCTAAAGACTCGACACTACGCTGGCAGTGGGTTTAACCACAGACCGCAATCAGCACTAGCTGTACGTAACGGTCCCCAGGTAGATGCCGATAAGAAGACTGACGAGGTGAACTCATCTGAACTCCTACTGAGCCTGAATGTGACATTCTCCGTACAGTACGGTCTGTTCGTATGACACATCGCATGGCGGGCCTAGGGGGCGGTAAACGTCAGTACCCTAATAGCGGTACAAGTCGTGTCGGTGTGTAGCCCAGAACACCCTGAGATAACACTGGAAACCTACCAGTATATCTCGCTTGCCCTGGCCAGGGACTACTTGTGTAATGGCTCTCCTGGACGCAGCGCGATGTCAACCCCCAATACCGGGAGAGACGAATCCTGTCTAACCGTCACTGCCTTCAAGTCCTTCGGGACTGCACCCAAAAACTACCTGTTTGCACGACTCCTTTGAGCCGTGGTAGGGTAGTAATCAAAGGGCAGTGGGAACACACTCGAGGCGAAGTGACAGTGTCAAGTCAGCGGACTAAGCTGTACTCATGTCACCTGGGAACTGATAACTGGCGATAGGTATAATACCAACCAACAGTTCCCGACGAGTCCTGTCTAGTGTACTCGTAACCTAACGAGCACCCGCATACTATCTCAAGTACGACGTACTGACGGCTGTGGGACAGACCGTCTTCCATGCTGGGATGAGTAGCGCATACGCTAGTCTACTCTGGAGTATCGATGCCCTGTCTCGATAGTCCAACGACTAGGGACCTGTATAAGGATGTGCTTATGGATTACCCAGCCCCCACGAGTGTGAGCGCCATCACAACGCTGGTAATCAAGCAAAGATCCTAAGGGCTCTACTAATATGTATATAAGTGATATACTAAAAGAAACACATGCACATATTAAAGCAGAGACAAACCAAGTAGCATACTACCATTTCGAGCAAGATTGTATATACAACTGTGAATATTCCAAGCTTCCATTGAGTAATATACATACTAGTATGATACAGTAATGGCCTTTAGGGCATATACACTAACATCACTATATCATACAATAATGGCCTCTAGGGCATACATATTCCTAACAACCTCCCACTTGCACTAAGGCCAGTCATTGTAGTATCTCATACCCAACATCCTAAAAAGTCTCTTGAATAGCATCTGCGGAAGAGCTTTTGCGAGTGGATCCGCTGTATTAACCTTCGAGTCAACTCTCCTGACCTTGATCTCCCGGCAATCTACTATCTCCCTTATCAGGTGATACCGCCTAAGAAAATGTCTGGATCGCTAATGGAACCGGACTTCCTTGGTCAAAGACACCGCTCCATTGTAATCACAATACAAAGATATTGGATGCTCAATGGATGGAACCAAACCAAGTTCAGCTATGAACTTGTTCATCCAGACCGCCTCTTTGGCAGCATCGTTGGTAGCGATGTATTCAGCCTCCATCGTCGAGTCTGCTGCGGTATCTTGCTTGAAAATTTTCCAACATACTGCCCCTCCATAGAGGGTAAAAATGAAAACCCGAGACCGACTAACTGTCGTCCTTATCACTCTGGAAGCTCGAATCGGTAAAGGAATTCATCTGGAGTTCACCGTTACCATACACCAAGAACATTTCTTTAGTCCTTCTCAAGTACTTAAGAATGTTTTTCACAGCTTTCCACCACTTTTCTCCAGGATCTTATTGATACCTAATCACTACACCTAGTGAGTAAGCTACATCCGGTCTGGTATATAACTGCGCATACATGATAGACCCGACTGCCGAAGCATAGGGTATCCCTTGCATGCGAGCCCTCTCCAAATCAGTCTTGGGAGACATCTTTTTGGAGAGAGTGATTCTTTAGAAAGCGGGTAAATTACCATGCTTGTAATCTTCCATACTAAACCTCTTTAGTATGGTGTCTATGTACCTAGATTGGGATAATCCCAACATCGATTTAGATTTATCTCTATAGATCTTTATCCCCAGGATGTAGGAGGCACCTAGATCTTACACGGAGAAATTGTATGATAAGAAGAGCTTGACCGAGTGTAGCATAAGAACATCGCTTTTCTATCAAGAGTATATCATCCACGTATAATACATGGAAGACAACCTTACTCTTTACAACCTTCTTGTATATACATGGTTCATCTACAATTTTGATGAAGTCAAACTCTTTGATAGCTTCATCAAAACAGATATTCCAGCTCTGCGATACTTTCTTTAATACATAGATTGATTTAAGCTGCTTGCAGACGCTTCCGCTGCTCCCACTGTCTACAAAGCCCTCTGGCTGTGTCATGTACACACTCTCTTCTAAATCACTATTTAGAAAAGCGGCCTTGACGTCCATCTGCCTAATTTCGTAGTCATGATATGCAGCAATGGAAAGTAAGATCCTGATGGACTTAAGCATAGCCATTGGAGAAAAGGTTTCATCATAGTCGACGCCTGGTCGTTGATGAAAACCTTTTTCTACAAGTCTAGCTTTGAAGGTCTCAACCTTTCCATCTACACCAATTTTCTTCTTAAAGATCCATTTGCTCCCGATGGGTTTTACCCTTTCAGGGGAAACTTCCAAAGTCTATACTTTGTTGGTATACATGGATTCCATATCAGATCGCATAGCATCCAGCCATTTCACATAGTCCCCACTTATGATAGCCTGCTCGAAACTAGTTGGGTCATCATCTTCTATGATGCAATCCTCGCTCCCACCATCTATGAAAAAACCGTAGTATCTTTCAGGTGGATGAGGAACCCTACTAGATCTGCGGAGTGGCTGAGATTCGTCGGGGACTATTGAATCCTCCAGTTCTACCAAATTGTCAGTTATAGTTTGTGTAACTGGAACTTCTTGCAGTTCTATGCCACTAATTTCTTTCACAAGAAATTCCTTCTCTGCAAAGGTGGCATATTGAGAAACAAACACCTTTTGTTCCTCAGTGTGGTAGAAGATATATCCATAAGAATCTTTTGGATATCCCACAAACTTGCACAAAACTGACATTGCCTCGAGCTTGTCCATATTTTGCTTTTTAACATAGGCCGGACAACCCCATATCTTAACTTATTTAAGAGATGGTCTCTTCCCATTCCTTATCTCATATGGAGTGGTAGGCATGAATTTGGTCGGAACCTTATTCAATAGATATGCAGCTGTCTCAAGTGCATAACCCTAAAAGGAAATAGGTAACTCGGCAATACTCATCATAGAGCGCACCATATCTAATAGGGTGCGATTCCATCGCTCCGATCCACCATTGTGCTGTGGTGTATACGGAGGAGTAAGGTGAAAGAGAATCTCATTCTCTTTTAAATAGTCTCTGAAATCCGTGCTTATGTATTCTCCTCCCTGATCAGATTGATGGATTTTAATACTTTTACCCGTCTGGTTCTCAACTTCGTATTTATATTCCTTGAATTTTTCAAAAGATTCAGATTTGTGTTTCAATAACACATATCCAAATCTTGAGAAATCATCGGTGAATGTAATAAAATACGAGGAACCATTCCTGGCATGTATAGACATAGGACTGCATACATCACTATGTATCAGTCCCAAGAGTTTAGTAGCTCTTTCTCTTTGTCCAGTAAACGGAGTCTTGGTCAACTTGGCTTTGAGACATGACTGGCAAGTTTCATAAGATGTAAATTCGAACTGATTCAAAAATACATCTTTATGCAACTTTGCTAGTCGGGTCGCATTGATATGACCTAGTCTACAATGCCACAAGAAGACTTCGTTCATTTCTGAACTGTTTCTCTTGTGTGTGTTCTGTATACTTAGAACTGTGTTGTGACTTAGAAAGTATCGTTATTCAACGTACCATACCCAATCAACACTTGATTTAGGAAAACATTCACAATAATTTTGGTACGATATAACAGTTGCTCAGAATCATTGTATTACCACTTAGTAATATAAGATGATATTCGCCAACTGCTTTGGCTGCAACAATTGCGCCATTCCCTTCTCTAAGGGATATATCACCTTTTTTCCAGTTCTCTACCTCTACTTAACCTATGTAACAAATTACATATGTGGGATCCTGATCCGGTATCTAATTCCCAGGTCGTAGAGCAAACTAAGAAACAGTTCTCAGTAACGAACATACCCAAAGAAGAAGCATCAACTTGCTCCTTCTTAGTTCGGTTGTCACGGGAATCCGGGTATTCTACTATTCCTTGCTCAGACTTATGACAGACATAAGATAGAGCGGAACCTAGCCTAGTATAATAAGTGGGTTCAGTCAATACATCTATATTATTATCTTGATTAAGGCGTGTCATTGGTCGCTACCAGGAGAGAGAGAAGGATAATCACTTTTGCGTGCGCTCTTTGCAAGATTAGATTGGTTATTATCTTATCTAATTAGGATGTCTCCCACTGTTTTTATCAAATCTTCCTTCAAATCCTAAAAGGTAAGATTAGCCGGGATTAATTACACTCTACAAGTTCGCCAATCGTTCGGCCAGGCAGTTATTGGTACTCCAAGGGAGTCTGCTCATCCTTCCGCGTTGAACTAATTAAATAACCTCGTTTCCGCAGGGGCATAACCCGTTAACACCTTTCTTAGACACCTAATGGATAAGCTAATTGTAAAGTGGAAAACTCTCCTAGGAGTAACACTTACTCACAGTGGGTATCGGGATCCAACTAACTCATAGAAGGTATGCAATCTCATTGCAAATTTCAACACTTGAAATTCCCAATGTTTGTTTTTACCCCCAAACGACCTATGACCTTGACGGAGGTCAATAAACCATAGGCCGCTAGTCAAGTTCAACCCGTTCATTTTGTGATTGAATTAACCCACTCGCACGACCCTTGACGTAGGTCAACAAGGCCGTACGACTACCCTAATCCAATTGCATAATATGCAGAAAATAAGCACTAATCAGCTTCCGTACACTACGCCTTGATGGAGGTCAACAAACGTAGAATGAATACTAAATAGAACTTATCTAAAATGACGGAGGGCTACGACTGGTTTTGACGAAAACCGTTAACGTAATGAACTTGATATCGTTGTAGAATCAATTTATTTGAAAAGGAGTGTTTTTGTAGCTTTTTCTAGTTTTGCTAAAGAGGTCACTCCCGGTGAAGGGATCTCGTCTCTTTCCACATCGAATGAGGTGCTGGATATTCATCAAGGAATACCACTATACAAAGCAAGAACTAGAGAAGCTATTAAAACAAAACCGAGTGGGTTGTAGCATTTGCTAGTTTTGCAAAAGATGTCACTCCCAGTGAAGGGATATCGGCACTTTCCTCATCGAATGAGGTGCTGGATATTCATCAAGGAATACCACCGTGCAAAGCAAAAACTAGAGCTATCTTTTTGAAAATTTTGATTCTACAACATCTTTAGGTTTCTTTTCTTTTCATTAATCTCATTAATGAAGTCCCATCATTTAATGTTTCCCTAAATATCACAGAAAATAAACGAAAATAGAATGTACACTTATGCCACCCGCATTCGCCACGGGGCCCGTCATGCACCGTTAGGTTACATAACTAACGGCAGAGCAGGAAATCGACTCGCGCGGTTGCAAAACATAAGCAAAGTTTATTATTATATATATATATATAATATATATATATATATATAGCATTCGTCTCACGCAGTTTAATGATCACATCACTGAACACAGCAGCAGAAGTCAACATATGAAATATTGGATATATTAGGATGTCTGTGTTTTAAATTCAGCCAGTAATGAAAAACACGGATTCCACGGTCATGATGAATAGCCAAACCAACATCCTTAATGTTAGTTATATGTATGCCCTAGAGGCCATTACTATACATAGGATGTATATTGTAGTGGATGCTTGGACATATATAGGGAGGACTTTCTTGCTCGACATGATAGTATGCTATCTGGTTGCCCTTTACCTTAACGTGTACACCGATTGTCTCTGTGTTACATGTTGGTGAAGCCCTTAAGATGTGTACTTGACTACCTAGACTATGATGCGGATCATACTAGTGGGGACATGGTAGTCCATAAGTACATCCTTCAAGGTCCCTAGTCGTGGGTGTATCGAGATGGGGCATCGATATACCAGGGTAGACTAGCGTATACCTTCTCGACCCATACAGATGGGCGATGGATGATCCCATATCCATTGGTGTTTGACATCAGAGATGATATATGGGTGCTCAGTGGAGGCTGGGTACACTGGACGGACTTGTCGAGAACTCCCAGATGGTATTATACCTTACGTCAGATGGCAGTTCTCTGGTGACACTGGTACAGGTTAGTCTGTAGACCCGAAATCGTCATAGAGTCTTGTATGATTCCCACTGTGCTTTGATTTCCACCTTACCACGTCCAATAGGGCATGCAAAACGGTGGTTTTTGGATACAGTCCCGAATCACATGGAGGCAATGAGCGATAGTAGGGATTCGTCTCTCCCGGTATAGGGAGTTGATGTTGCGCTGTGTTCGATTGGCTATAACCGGAAATCCCTGGCCAGGGTTGCTGAGATTTACTGGTAAGTGTTACCAGTAGTTTCTCAAATTGTTATAGACCTCGTATCGACACGACTTATCGAGCTATTGGGGTCTGACTTTTACCACCCCTAGGCGAGATATGCGACATATCAGACGACGAGACCGGACTGTACGGTAAGTGTTACTGGTTGGATTCACAGGAGTGTGAGCGGGCTTGCTCGTCGATCTTCCGATCGCTCAATACCCGGGTGTCCGTTACGTTTAGCAGACCGCTTGCGGCTTGTGGGTGTTTGATATGATCATCACCTGCTGCCGGCGTATTGACGAGTCTTTAGAGTCCTACACAGAGGTTTCCTGGCTCAAGCGAAACGAAATAGGAGAGCATATGAGATATGTGCGGGACCGAGAATAATACCAGTATGTGATACTGTATTTGATTCTCACGATTTGTAACATTGATCGGTTATATGCGATATAGCCGGGTTATCGGATCAAGTGTTGATTCGATAAGTTGTTACTATTGATATTAGTCGGTTATATGCGATATGACCGGATCGTTAAATCAATTATTGATTTAATGATTTAATGTATAATTATATATTAGATATATTAATTTACATTAACTAATATTGGTTGACTTTAAATGGATTTTATCACTTGATGTACACAAGTTGTATATGTGATATACTTTTGTGCACTTGTTTGTATCATGTTTGATGATACATACAAACTTGGGTTTGTGTAAAGAATTAAACCATGGTTATGTTAATGGTTAGGGTTTTGATTTACTTACTTATTCTTTTATTTAATTATTCATTAATTCATTTTGGGCAAAAATGAAATGGTGGCTTAGTTTGTTTTGTTGTCGAAGCTTCATGAAGCTTTGACTAAGTGACCATTTTGTCTTCATGTCCTAACCCTAACCATTCAACTAAACCCTAGTTAATTCTCTACACTAAACCATGGTTGAGATTATGATAAGTATCATTTTTGTTTTCTATTTTAAAAATAATACTCATTATATTCTTTCTTCTTCTTCTTCTTCATCAACAAGAAGAAAAACTTGCTTCCATCAATGGCAACTTGAGAAAAAGAGTGAGAAATCCAATTCTAAAGTGAACCCACTTCCTATTTCTTCATCCTCTACCACTTTCCAAGTAGTATAGGGTGTTTTCATCACAAGTTTCATGAATTGGTGAAGTTGGAGCTTGATCTTGTGTTGCCTCGACGTAGATCATCTTCGGCATCGAAGTCGACGACCTAGCCCACCCATTTCTCCGATGAAGCCGACGCTAGAGCCCGGGATCCGATGATCGTAGCGAGAGGACTTCATCACGGAGTTATTGAGGTAGAGGACCAGATCTACAAAGGTTATATTTTCCGTTTACTCATAGTTAAGTAGTTAACTAGTTATCGTTTTCGCCTAAAATCTAGTTAACGATCCGTATTAGGGTTTCTCGGCACTTGTAAAATTTGAAATTGGCATGGTTGATACCTTGTGAGACCTCATTAGTGTGCCTAGGAACCCTATAGTGGTATCAGAGCCTAGCTAGAGCCTTAGGCGATGCGTAGACGATGTTAGAAATCCGATCGAACCCGAAACCCCATTTTTTCACCCTCTCTGGACATTTTTACAAAACTGGGTTTTTTCCAGATTAAAAATTCTTTAAAAATTCAGCAGGAGATTCTAAGAATTACGGTGCGAAATTGACCAAGAGATTCGAACAAAGCGCAGCGGAACCGCGGCATTAGCATGGCTAATGCGGCGGTTCCGCAGCCTTTTAGTCTCCTCAGTCAGTTATTTTTGCACAGTAACTTCTATCTTTCATTGCTGAGTTTTCTGGGAATTTTTAATATTTACTCAAGAGTTGAGTTTTCTGGGTTGTATTGGGAGTTCGTAGATTCGATCGGATTTTCAAACTTTGTCTATGTGCTTTTCCGGGTAATTTTTGAATATGTTAAAAAGTTCGACCGGATATAAATACCCACCTTTTCCCCTGTCAGGAAATTTCCAAGTGTTGGATCTTTCCATGGTTTAATAACGTTCTAAGTAGTGCAAGTAACGCGATGGACCCTCTAGAAGATAACAAACCTTAACTCGATTATGTGACCGTCATGAACTGCCCTTAGAACCTTCGGGTTTGGGGCAGTACGATGTGCCACATGTGAGGCTTTGGTTTGACCCTTCTACGGCTGGACCGTAGGTACTGAGGCATGAACTGGATGTTTTTAAACCTATTTCATGTGTTGATTTGTTTCGGGAAAACTTGGTTGTTTGAATGTTCGATCGGAAAGTTTAACATTTTCTATTTATCTGGAATGGGATACAATAATTGGAATTCACAAGTAGTTATGAGATAACTGAATTGAATGTTATAAACATAGCAGTTTAGTCTCACTTGATTGGTTGCCACGGAATTTTGATGTGATCAAAAGTCCATCGCAATCATATAGCGTACGCGGATACTCGCCGGGTAAACTTAATAGACAGCCACACCCCAAAGCCCCGACCAAGTGACTGTAGGAGAACCCCGTTGCCGAAAGCATCCGTCAGGGTGCTCGCGGTAGCGGTGTTCCGCCTTGGTGCACTTCGTCGACGGTATCAGGGGGTGCGGCCGCCTACTAAATTTTGCGACGAGCATTCGATCAGAATGTCGGGAATCCTGTTGAATTGCCCGACTTGATATTGAAAAGAGTTTTCAATAATGAGACTAAAATGCGGGGTTTATAATTGTTAGGCATGTGACGTCTAAGGAATTCATTGGGTTAGGCATGCGATGTCTATGCAAGTTGCGGATTCCAACTGTTATAGTTTTACACTTTCTTTTCTGTGACCGTAAGTGTAATATGTGATATCGCCGGTTTCGTTGCTATATGTCAACGACAATTGGGATACGCATGTTTACATACGTTGATGACATCTGATGTTATGTGTTGCTGGATATGTTATATTGGATCGTCGTGTTTGAATAGCCGGGGTTTTTTTATTTGAGATGAGTGTTTTTCATTTTCATCCATGTAAAAACTTGTATGTAATATTCTTTTATTGGGGCACTTCCAGGTTGCGGAAGATGTCACCTTTTGTATATTATGTATTTTTCCGCACTAGGATAGACCAAAGGAGGGGAGCACATGTAACCGGGTTCTGGAGTCCAGTGGGAGACCAACTCGAGGAGTTGAGTCCGGGTCTCCTAACTCTAGAATTGGTAGGATTGCTTGCCGCTCTCGTAGGGGTCTAGGGGTGTGGGTTTGGCTATTCATCGCGACCGTGGAATCCGTGTTTTATACTGGCTCGTATTGAAAACAGGGACGTCCTAGTATATCCAATGTTTCATATGTTTCTTCTGCTGCGATATCTGTGATGTGATCATGTGATATGTTCTGTGATGGATACAGTATATAGTATATATGATATATTATATAGGCGTTACTTATGTTTTACACCCGCGCTAGCCCTGCCCCGCTCTTCCGTTAGTTACCTAACCTAACGGTGCACGAGGGGACATCGAGGCGAATGCGGATGGCATAAGTGTACGTCGTGTTTATCTGTGATGTTTAGGTACTTAAATGATGGGACATCATTAATATGATTAATGAAAGAAAAAAAAACCTAAGATGTTGTGGAATCGAATTTCAAAAATAAAACAGGTAGCTACAGTTCTTGCTTTGCACAGCGGTATATATGATATATCCTGCACCTTATTCGATGAGGAAAGGACCGAGATCCCTTCACCGGGAGTGACCCCTTTAGCAATAACTGGCAGATGCTACACACTCGGTTTGTCTTTTGATTGCTTCTATAGTTTCTTCTTTACACAGTGATATATGTGATATATCCCGCACCTCATTCGATGAGGAAAGGGCCGACGATCCCTTCACCGGGAGTGACCCCTTTAGCAAAACTAGAAAAGCCTCAAAAACACTCCATTTCAAAATCATTTGATTCTACAACAATATCAAGTTCATTACGCAATAGGTTTTCAGAAAAACCTGTCATAGCCCTCCGTCATTTCAGATAAGTACTAGTTTGTATTCGTGCTGCGGTAGTTTGGCATTCGTCAAGGCGTAGTGTATGGTAGCTAACTAGTATTTATCTGCTTATGCATATGATGCAGATTGGATTAGGGTATTCGTACGGCGTTGTTTGGCATTCGTCAAGGGTCGTGCGGGTGGGTTTAATTCAATCAAGAAATGTACCGGTTGAACTTGACTAGTGGACTGTGGGTTGTTTGGCATTCGTGAAGATCATAGAACACTAGAGGCAAAATATTATCGGAAATTTCAAGTGTTGAAATTTGCAATGAGATTGCATACCTTCTATGAGATAGTTGGATTCCGATACCCACTGCGAGTAAGAGTTACTCCTGGGAGAGTTTTTCACATTACAATGAGCCGATCAAGTAGGTGTCTAGAAAGGTGTCAACGGGGTTATGCCTCTGGGAAAACAAGGTTTACATTAATTAGGTTTGTGCGAAAGCACGGGGGACCTCCCTCAAAGTACCGAAACTGGCCTGGCTGAAAGATTGGCGAACTTGTAGCGTGTAATTAAACCCGGCTAGTCTTTCCTTTTAGGGTTTGAAGTAAGATTTGATAAAAACAGTGGGAGCCATCCTGATTAGATAAAATAATAACCAATCTATTCTTGTAAGAGCGCACGCTGAGTGTTTTCTTCTCTCTCTCTCAAGGTAGCGACCATATCACGCCTTAATCAAGATAATAATATGGAATATTGACCGAACCCGCTATTTATACTGAGCTGTGGAACGTTGGTCCCGCTCCGACTTATAATTGTTATAAGACAGAGTAGGAAATAGGGGATTGCCAGAATTCCCGTGCCGCCCAAACGAAGAGAGTGCATGCTGATGCATCATCTTCGGGTGTGTTAATTATACAGAATTGTTTCTCAGTATTCATTACGTCCTGGATATGAGATACCGAATCAGGATCCCGCATATGTAATTTGTTACGCGGGCTACAGATAGGTAAAGAACTGAGAACGGGTGATAAGTTTCATGAGACAGAAAACGGG
This sequence comes from Agapanthus africanus, assembly GCA_030015575.1. NCBI lineage: Eukaryota > Viridiplantae > Streptophyta > Magnoliopsida > Asparagales > Amaryllidaceae > Agapanthus > Agapanthus africanus. Next base: position 422,535,373 of record CM057344.1, read on the forward strand.
GCAAGTGTTGCAGCCAAGTCTGTTGGTCACTGTCACCCTGTATTATCAGTACATTGATTCTGAACAAATGCTATTAGATACCGAACCTGATATACAAAATCATATCTGTCTCTTTATTAGTAAAGAAACGATAAAATTTTGTATTGTTGGATAATATTTTGAACATTTCCTATATCAAAAGTTGATCGGTTCAGGCACGTTATCTAAAAGCATTGATGTTCTAAATCAAACTACAGTTCTTTAGTATACGGAACACACACAAGAGAAAGAGTTCAGAAATGAACGGATCCTTCTTGAGGTAGTGTAGACTAGGTTGTTAGTGTATATGCCCTAGGGGCTATTATTGTATCATACTAGATTGTATATTACTTAATGGAAGCTTAGGATATTCACAGTTATATATAAACAGTCTTGCTAAAAATGGTAGTATGCTACTTGGTTTGTGTCTACTTTAATATGTGCATATGTTTCTTGTAACGTATCACTTATACATATTAGTAGAGCCCATAGGATCTTTGCTTGATTACCAGCGTCGTGATGGCAGTCACACTAGTGGGGGCTAGGTAGTCTGTAAGCAACATCCTAGACAGGTCCCTGGTCGTTGGATTATCGAGATAGGGCATCGATATTTCGGAGTAGACTAAGTGTGTACGCTTCTCATCCCAGTTGGGGAAATGGTCTGTCCCACAGCCATTAGTACGTCGTACTGGAATAGTATGGAGGTGCCCGCTAGGTTACGGGTACATCGGACAGGATCGCCGGGGAACTGATTGGTTTGTATTATACCTAACGTCAGTTACCAGTACCCAGGTGACATGAGTACAGCATAGTCCGCAGACTTGACACTGCTACTTTGCCTCGAGTGTGTCCCACTGTTCTTAGATTGCTACCCTACCACGGCTCAAAGGAGTCGTGCAAACAGGTAGCAGTTGGGTGCAGTCCCGAGCACTTGGAGGCAGTGGCGGTTAGATAGGATTCGTCTCTCCCAGTATTGGGAGTTGATATCGCACTGTGTCAGAGAGCCATTACGCAAAGTCCCTGGACAGGGCAAGCGAGATATACTGATAGGTTCCAGTAGCTTCTCAGGGTGTAATGGGCTTCGCTCCGACACCACTTATACAGCTATTAGGGGACTGACGCTTGCCGCCCCCTAGGCTTGATATGCGATAGTCTTAGACGAACAGACCGGACTGTACGAAGATTGTCACATCAGGCTCAGTAGGAGTTCGGATGGTTTTCCTCATCGGCCTTCTTATCGACATCTACCTGGGGACCGTTACGTACAGCTAGTGCCGCTTGCGGTCTGTGGTTAAACCCACTGCCAGCGTAGTGTCGAGTCTTTAGAGTCCCACACAGAGACTTTCCCTGCTCCAGGCGAAACGATATAGAGGTCGTATGGTTTTACGACAAGGGTTCGGATGCGTACGTGTGTTTACGCACGTACGACTTTTCGGACAGTTTTTACTAGCCGGCTTTGGTTTAAGCCAGATTCTAGTATCGGGTTATTGGATTTATACAGTCTAAAGTTTTTCCGTGTTTTCACGGATAGGAAGGGCGTTCTCGTAATTGCGCGAGAAGCTTCTAGAAGATGGTGACTAAGGAGGTTTAGGTGGCATATACATTGAATGAGATTAGTGAATCATATGGATGATTCATCCATGTCATTAATGCTTCATAATTGCTTAATGACTCATGGAGATGAATCACCATAAGATATTTATCTAGCATGGTTGTAAATTATTTTCTTTTCTTTTCTTGAAAAACAATAATGCTTGATATATATTATGATAGCTCATTTTCTCATTTGATTATCATGTTCATCTTCTCTCTTCAAACCCTAATCCTCCCCTCTCATGTGTTCAGTACAAGGGTTAGCTAGACTAATACATCCATAACCTTACTCTATATCACCTAGTTAGCTTAGATTAGCGATTTGAGCAAACTAGTTGTCTCAAGTTTGAGATTAAGCTTGGCGTAGGAACTTTCGGGTGGATCGTCTTTGATTCGAGGAGGTCGTTGAGTTGCCGATATTCTAAGGAGCTGTAGCGTTTTGAAAATCGTTTCGGTGAAATTTCGAAAAATCGGTAAAATAAAGGGGTTTTCTGTAAAAAATCAAAATACAAATATCTTATTATAAAAATTAAATATACATATTCTACCTATGTAATTGCTATTATTTGGTGTTTATTGAGCCGCTGGTGAAATTTCAAATTTTCTGAAAAAAATATTATATTATTATTATTTTAAGCCGTCACTAATACATTTAATTAGGGAAAATTACAAATTGGAATGAGTTGAAACAAATTTTGTGCATCATAAAACTTTAAATAAAAATTTATCATGTGGTTTTTGGAACGAAATCATTTGCCAAAACGGTTTAGAAATTATTGAAGAAAAAAGGCTTTTTTTTAGCGTAAATGGATGTTTGGGGTATTGTATTTGTCATTTTTCATCACCCCACACCCGTGCCCACACCCACACACCCCCACTTACTTCTCCCCTTAGCTAAATTCAGCAGCCCCCATTTTTTCCCTACTTGAATTTCAAAGGAAAAGAAATGAAAGAAAAGAAAAGAAAATGGATAAATTAGTTAGACTTTTGACCTTGAATTGACTTTGACTTTCTCCCCATTTTTCTCCACCTCCCTCTCTCTCCTCCCCCACTCATTTTCTGGACAAAATCTGAACCCCAACAGCCCTTCATTCTTCATCTCCTTCTCTTTAAAAAAGTTCTTCAAAAATACTTGAAAAATCCACAAAAAATCAAGCAAAAATCCAAATCAAAATCCACCTCCTACCCATTTTCCCTTGGCTACCATAGCATGGATCTAGGGATTTAGATTTCAATTTGGGAGGCTAAGTGCGCTTGTGGGTTCTTCAAACTATTTGGGTATAAATTCTAACCTTTTTGCTTAATGTGTTGTTAATTGCTTAGGTTAACTTAATTAATTGTTTAATTAGGTTTTTAATTAGTTTTAGGTGCATGATTTAAAATTCAAGAGAGGGGTTTGATTTTAAATTGGTATTTTGTGTTGTGAGATTTAGTTTATGTGATATAATTGACATATTAATGTTATGCTAAATCCAATTTAAGTTCCAAGTTTGCATATTTGTTAATTTAAAAATGATAATTATATAATTGGTAAACTAGGTTTTTTTAAATAATTATATTCTTATGAGATAAAATTCAAATTTAGGTTTCATGTCACTATAAAGATTATATTGAGTGGTTTAATGCTTTTTGTTCATGGAAATCCAACATAAATTGTAGTTTGTGCATTTTTTTGCTTTGAAATTGTTAAAAAGGGTATTTCGTAAACTAGAATATTAGGGTTTTTGGAATTTAATGAGATTAAATTCCGGAAATTATTTCTATGACTTATTTAAGATATTTAATAAATTTATTGGCCTCTACATTCATTTAAACAACATGTTTTGTACAAAAACGGTGAATTGTGCTCGCTAGATTTTCGGAAAAATGACTTTTTGAGTGAAATTGGCGTTTTTGTGAGTTTCAACCTAGTTTATATTAAAATTAGTGTTCGTGAATGTGCAAATGAGTGTATTTGGGTTTTTCTCGATGGTTTGGCGTTTGTACGCCGACGTCGAGGGTTTTTGGGTTGATTTGTGAAAGCAACCATAGGTTTTGACCTATGTGGGATTCGTGCGTCGTTTTGATCATGAGTCGGATTTTAATGAGATATGGTGCATTATGATATGTAGGTACTCCCATGTGGACTTCGAGACGACAAGCAAGTGCGTGGCGACGTCGGCACCGGCTAGCGAGGACCAGGTGAGTAGATTTATATCTACGGGGAGAAGTCGGGTGGATGGCGTATAGCACCCCCGCAGTCCGTGGTGGTGTATACGGATGCGTATACACACCAACATTTATTATATGTTATTTAGGATTAATAACGATACTTAGGATGGATATTGGTGTGTTGGACTATTTCTAGTGTTGCGAACCCTAGGGTAGTGTTGCACTACACATACACACATACATACTTGCATACATTCCTATTGATATGTGCTCATGGGATTCTTTATAGTTATGTGTTCACATAGGTATGGGACTATGTGTTCACATACGGATTGAGGATGATACTTGGGATTGAGCTGAGTCGATGAGATTTGATTTGAGGCCGTGAGATCGGTAATATAGCAGGGTTCGTATCTTAGATATGACATGACGTTGTAGCGGGTCCTTGACGTAGTGTTTCACACATGTCCATGCACACGTAGGCGGTATCAGTATGGTACTAGACGTAGATTAGTACCCCGATCATGATATTTGATAAAGAGGATACCAGGTGAATAGTATGATGAATGTGATATTGACCCGTACCCAGATTGGGATGCCGTACGACGGATTTACGTACGAGCTATATTGATGATTGATCCGCACTCTTGACTTGGGATGCCTGATTATAGATATGGTATCGGATATGATATTATTGAGGCGGGATCACCGACTATACATATACAGGTATGTATATGTATCGACTCAGATGACAGGCGGTTTCCTTACCTGTAGTTCAGCTTGTTAGTTCAGCCGTATAGTTTAGTGTAGTTGTTAGATTAGATTAGACTTCTTACCTATTTCAAAAACTAACGAATCGTGGGCATTTTTAAAGACAGCTCAAGGGAATCTACGGATATTTCAAAAACGATGTATCTTTTCATAAAAACACCGTAGCCCCTATTTTCAAAACCCCATGATTCGTGTTATTTCAAAAGGCACCATTTGTAGGACTTATATTAGATTATTGCAGATTAGTTATCGTTGTGTCTAGTATTCAGCTCCCGCACATTATTGCTGTTCGCTCTGCCTCGCATACTTATTGTGCTGCATATTCCATTATTGATATCATGCTGTTAGGACACCAGCACCATTACCGATGATGCGTATGTACCACGTACACCTACTTGCCGGCTCACACACATCTTCATCGGTAATTGCCATGTCACGTACACTTTAGAGAATATATTTGCTTGACTTAGCTTGTTAGCTAGTAGTTTTGACATGATATTAGTGCACTTTCCTTATATGCCATATTAGATATTTCAGTTATTACTTGCTACTTCATGCATATTGTTATTCATTGTTATACCGCACGCATGGATTCTCATGCCTTTATTCACTAGTTTATGTGCTATTGAGGTTTTGGACTCGGATTTCCTTGATATTTCTGGATTTGGGAACCGTGGAGATTTCAAAAGAGAATATATAATTGTTTTAAAAACCCGGTTACCCTGGATATGATATTTCAGTGCGTCCACCATGTGTTTTCTCGGTGCTGAGAGCGACATGTGAGACCCGAGTTCGAGGAGTGGAGGACCGTTTCGGGTACATGGTGGACCCGGTAAGGTACCCCGGGGCAAGAAGCTCGTGGTGATGACGATGAGCCTGGCAGGGGGAGACTACCTACCGGTGATATTACCCGACGCGTCGGATATCCGGAGGATACCGTCGTGGTCTTGAGATGGATGGTAGGGGCCGGTCTGGACTGGCGGCGCCCTAGATATTGTGATTTAGATATTGAGATTTTGAGACTTTGAGATTTATATTTTGTGTCGATGCTAGACACCGTTGGTGCTGATTTCAGTTATGATACCTCATTTGAAAAAAATACAAAGGAAATCTCACTAATTTATGAAAACAGTTTCTTCATTTACATGTATGCTGTTTTCATGCATTCATACCTCACTCCTATGATATATTGCTACCTGAGGCACTGACACGGGCACATGTGATTACACTCGGGTTAGATATTACCCTAGACATTGTCATAGGCTGCCTGTTATACATATATTTGAGGATATATTATGAACATTGACCTAGGATTGTGTTATTTATGCGATTTCTGTGCGTAGATGTTCTTCTATTCACGAGTTGGCAACTCACCCCTGTTGTGCCCCAGTTTCTTGCAAGTTTTGCCGTACAGGTTTCATTACGGCTTTGCGGGCTCAGTTTCATTCGGGTGACTTGCTAGTAGGTGGGTTTTTCTTGTATCGTACCCATCATATTACCTTGTATAATATTATTCAGTTGTATCTAGTAAATTCCATCAACCAAACATGTATTTATTGAGATAGAGACCAGTATTGTTTATTCTTTCGACCTTAGAGTCGCTCGTTACATTTCTGGTGGTTTTGAGTTTCCTTTTGGGTTTTGATCCTCGCCGTTGGCGTTGTATATTATATTGCTTGTGTGGTTGTGACCGTCGATTGACGAAGAGCTAGCTCCCGCTTGGGGATGCCTTTTCCTTGATTTCGTATACTATTCATGTTGTATCCCGTTTGGGGGCCAGTATTTACAAAGGAGACTCTGCCGAAATTTTCAGTAAATTTTTGATGTTTTTAAAAACCGCATAATTCGACTTATGCTATTGAAACTACTTGCTTTAAGTTGGTTTTTCCTGCACTCTACTACTTTTCATGGTTTGGATTTCTGGGTTTTCGGTTTACTTAGATTACGTACGCCTCGAGACGTTCGTAGTTTAAGTGCCGGTCATGTTCCATACTTTCGGATCATGACAAAGTTGGTATCAGAGCGTTAGGTTTTACCTTCGGAGCGTAGGATGACCCTTGGTTGATGGAATAGGTGACTAAAGTAGAGTGACGTACCGTTGGTATGTTCCGCGGCATATTTACGATACGCTACTCCACTTATGAAGCCTTAGGATGTACATTTCCTTGTTCAGTATTATATTCCTTCCTGATCTAGCCTCATCGGTACCAGTTTGGTTTTGCTGCTACGGTTACGGGCAGGGAGAGCTACGGCTAGAGTTGCGGTCAGCACAAGCTCGTCACGAACGAGGACTGACCAGGGCGAAATTCCGGCGACACACGATTGCAGAGATGTGTCTTTTTACTGTGTTTCCGCGCCACGAGCGATTGGCGGATCGCCTTTATGAGGTTACTCGGAGGTGCTGATCGACACTAGAGGATTGAGCCAATGATAGAGGCCAGCCAGATTTTGATGACCGTTGGTGTGTTGCTTACTCCTGATGATTGAGGCACCGTTCAGCATGCAGACGAGTGAGCCAGTTGTTGCTGCGAGCGACGAGATATCGCCCCATATATTGGAGCTATTGCAGTACAGATTGTATTAAGAGATGATAGAAGGTCGCTAGTCACCCGAGGATGAATGACTAGGACATGTGGTTCGTTCGCCTACCCGATGAGAGGTCATCAGATAGATTGATTCCAGCTAGAAACGACTTCACTCAGAGACGTGAGGGTCGACAGAGACGATCGAATGTCGGAAACCTATTATTCTAAGTTTAAAGTAGTCGGAAAGACATGCAGGCAATTCTATGGTCCCTCTAAAAGAATGAAACCCTAACTCGACTTAATGACCGTGTGAAAGCCTTTGAACCTTCGGGTTTGCGGCAGTTCTACGGCGCCATTAGTGAGGCTTGGGTTTGCCCTTCTACGGCTGGACCACCGATGCTGTGGTATGTATTCAATACTATTAAACTGTACCAAGATGTTGAGCTCTTGGGGGATTATGAGGTTTTGACGAATCGATCGAATGGTTCGACTTAATTCGGATGCTAGGTGGTGAGATGCATTCTTGGGAGACTCCAGATACGAGGATAGCCGTTGGAGCTCAGTCCATGCAGCCACGACGAGACGAGTCCGAAGCGGTCGACATTAGAGAAAAGTGGAGTAAAAGGTTCGCACCAGATCTAGATGAGATGACGTTCCACTCTGCCGACATCAGAGATGCGATGCGCATGCCGAGGCATGGTACTTGGACTTACCTTCCAGAAGGAGTCGCGATGGGTATGCAGCCGTTCCAGAGCAAGATGCAGATATAGGAAAGGACGATGACTTCCGGACAGTTGGCAGAGACGAGGCATAGAGTAGACCGTGAGCAGGATTCCTTCCAGGACACTGCTGCAATGATACTTGCACCCAGGATCATATGTGTCATGTACATTCAGAGAGCCAGAGGCCGACGCCAGTGATATGCTGTCTTACGAGTGGTCGTGATGATTGACCGGGAGATGACAAGAGATGTGCAAGAACTGGATCATCCCCGTTAGCACACCTGACAGGGCCGATGAGCCGATGGACCGAGAGATTGGTAATTCACAGTGAAGACCTTGACCCAGGAGTGGTCATGGTTACGCACACCAGCAGGACAGAGTTCATGATCATCGACGAGACGTCCCACTAGTGACCGTAACAGTTGGCCGAGATTCTTAGAGGATGCGCTTGAGCGGTACTATTCCGCCATTATTGATTACGATGTTTTGGGTGATTTATTCGTATGATTTGATTTTGATGATCGAGGATTTACGATCTTTGCACAGTGTTGCACTTGATATCGTTTTCGTGCTTTAGTTTCACATGTTTGTGATTTTACGGTTTTAAACAGTTGAGTTGGTTTTGTGCGTATGCATGCACACGATTTCGTTCCTACACTCGGTATAGTTTATATATGCTTGCAGTGCAGTGATACGCCTTTTGTGTACTTAGATGCACTGGACTTCGATTTCGATTGTGATACTCGATATTTGTTTTGTGCACCTTGTGCACCTGATTGATTTTGCGCACGTTCGGCGCTTGATATTGGATTTCATGATTTCATGCACGATGGATGCACCTGATTTGGATTTTCGCGCATGTTGGGCGCATGTTTTGAAGGATGATTTTGGTGCACACCCGAGGCACTAAATCGAGATTTTTTTTCGTGCATGTCAGATGCACTTGATTTTGCTGTCAGGCACACATGTTGCCTACGACAGATGTTTCGTGCACACCCGATGCACTTAGATATTGTTTCTGTGCGCATGTATGGCACATTCATGGATTTTGATTTCCGTACGCACCAGACGCACGTAGTATTCATGTGCATATTTTGGGATTGATTTCTTATAGAGCAGTACGATTTTATGATATTGCTATATGTTTTCGTACTGAGCAGGACTAGTCAGAGGACAGTACCTGAATATATTTTGCATGCATTGATAGTTATTGAAGGGATTTCCAAAAAGCGAGCTATAGCCTCAGTATTTACCTACGTGTCTGATATGACACGAAATGTTTAAAACAAGGAGACCCTTCTAAATTGTTTCCAAAACAGCGGAACGTACATTTCAAACAAAGGTATATATGTATATAGCTATTTTCTTATGATAGACGTCCGCCACTGTGCAGTGTTATACGCGTTGCACAGCGACTTAAGAGATTTGGCATGTATTTCCTTCAGATACTTACAGATATAGATTCGATGTTTACATGTATAGTTTCGAGTTATATCATATTGGTTTGATTTGGATTTGGCATTGATGTCTTCTCCATGACTCCGATGATTGCGGGATGCTTGACGGAGTATTGATTTGAGTTATATACTCTTTTTTTTTCAAGCGCATGCACTGCGCTACGATTTGTTTTATGTATTTACAGTTTCGGAGCCCCGACGACTTGATGGTTTTTCTTAGATGTTTTAGTATTTGGGGAAGTTTGAATTTAAATTCGAGGACCGAATTTCTTTAAGGGGGGAAGATTGTAGCGTTTTGAAAATCGTTTCGGTGAAATTTCGAAAAATCGGTAAAATAAAGGGGTTTTCTGTAAAAAGTCAAAATACAAATATCTTATTATAAAAATTAAATATACATATTCTACCTATGTAATTGCTATTATTTGGTGTTTATTGAGCCGCTGGTGAAATTTCAAATTTTCTGAAAAAAATATTATTTTATTATTATTTTAAGCCGTCACTAATACATTTAATTAGGGAAAATTACAAATTGGAATGAGTTGAAACAAATTTTGTGCATCATAAAACTTTAAATAAAAATTTATCATGTGGTTTTTGGAACGAAATCATTTGCCAAAACGGTTTAGAAATTATTGAAGAAAAAAGGCTTTTTTTAGCGTAAATGGATGTTTGGGGTATTGTATTTATCATTTTTCATCACCCCACACCCGTGCCCACACCCACACACCCCCACTTACTTCTCCCCTTAGCTAAATTCAGCAGCCCCCATTTTTTCCCCACTTGAATTTCAAAGGAAAAGAAATGAAAGAAAAGAAAAGAAAATGGATAAATTAGTTAGACTTTTGACTTTGAATTGACTTTGACTTTCTCCCCATTTTTCTCCACCTCCCTCTCTCTCCTCCCCCACTCATTTTCTGGACAAAATCTGAACCCCAACAGCCCTTCATTCTTCATCTCCTTCTCTTTAAAAAAGTTCTTCAAAAATACTTGAAAAATCCACAAAAAATCAAGCAAAAATCCAAATCAAAATCCACCTCCTACCCATTTTCCCTTGGCTACCATAGCATGGATCTAGGGATTTAGATTTCAATTTGGGAGGCTAAGTGCGCTTAATGTGTTGTTAATTGCTTAGGTTAGCTTAATTAATTGTTTAATTAGGTTTTTAATTAGTTTTAGGTGCATGATTTAAAATTCAAGAGAGGGGTTTGATTTTAAATTGGTATTTTGTGTTGTGAGATTTAGTTTATATGATATAATTGACATATTAATGTTATGCTAAATCCAATTTAAGTTGCTAGTTTGCATATTTGTTAATTTAAAAGTGATAATTATATAATTGGTAAACTAGGTTTTTTTAAATAATTATATTCTTATGAGATAAAATTCAAATTTAGGTTTCATGTCACTATAAAGATTATATTGAGTGGTTTAATGCTTTTTGTTCATGGAAATCCAACATAAATTGTAGTTTGTGCATTTTTTTGCTTTGAAATTGTTAAAAAGGGTATTTTGTAAACTAGAATATTAGGGTTTTTGGAATTTAATGAGATTAAATTCCGGAAATTGTTTCTATGACTTATATAAGATATTTAATAAATTTATTGGCCTCTACATTCATTTAAACAACATGTTTTGTACAAAAACGGTGAATTGTGCTCGCTAGATTTTCGGAAAAATGACTTTTTGAGTGAAATTGGCGTTTTTGTGAGTTTCAACCTAGTTTATATTAAAATTAGTGTTCGTGAATGTGCAAATGAGTGTATTTGGGTTTTTCTCGATGGTTTGGCGTTTGTACGCCGACGTCGAGGGTTTTTGGGTTGATTTGTGAAAGCAACCATAGGTTTTGACCTATGTGGGATTCGTGCGTCGTTTTGATCATGAGTCGGATTTTAATGAGATATGGTGCATTATGATATGTAGGTACCCCCATGTGGACTTCGAGACGACAAGCAAGCGCGTGGCGACGTCGGCACCGGCTAGCGAGGACCAGGTGAGTAGATTTATATCTACGGGGAGAAGTCGGGTGGATGGCGTATAGCACCCCCGCAGTCCGTGGTGGTGTATACGGATGCGTATACACACCAACATTTATTATATGTTATTTAGGATTAATAACGATGCTTAGGATGGATATTGGTGTGTTGGACTATTTCTAGTGTTGCGAACCCTAGGGTAGTGTTGCACTACACATACACACATACATACTTGCATACATTCCTATTGATATGTGCTCATGGGATTCTTTATAGTTATGTGTTCACATGGGTATGGGACTATGTGTTCACATACAGATTGAGGATGATACTTGGGATTGAGCTGAGTCGATGAGATTTGATTTGAGGCCGTGAGATCGATAATATAGCAGGGTTCGTATCTTAGATACGACATGACGTTGTAGCGGGTCCTTGACGTAGTGTTTCACACATGTCCATGCACACGTAGGCGGTATCAGTATGGTACTAGACGTAGATTAGTACCCCGATCATGATATTTGATAAAGAGGATACCAGGTGAATAGTATGATGAATGTGATATTGACCCGTACCCAGATTGGGATGCCGTACGACGGATTTACGTACGAGCTATATTGATGATTGATCCGCACTCTTGACTTGGGATTCCTGATTATAGATATGGTATCGGATATGATATTATTGAGGCGGGATCACCGACTATACATATACAGGTATGTATATGTATCGACTCAGATGATAGGCGGTTTCCTTACCTGAAGTTCAGCTTGTTAGTTCAGCCGTATAGTTTAGTGTAGTTGTTAGATTAGATTAGACTTCTTACCTATTTCAAAAACTAACGAATCGTGGGCATTTTTAAAGACAGCTCAAGGGAATCTACGGATATTTCAAAAACGACGTATCTTTTCATAAAAACACCGTAGCCCCTATTTTCAAAACCCCATGATTCGTGTTATTTCAAAAGGCACCATTTGTAGGACTTATAATAGATTATTGCAGATTAGTTATCGTTGTAGTATTCAGCTCCCGCACATTATTGCTGTTCGCTCTGCCTCGCATACTTATTGTGCTGCATATTCCATTATTGATATCATGCTGTTAGGACACCAGCACCATTACCGATGATGCGTATGTACCACGTACACCTACTTGCCGGCTCACACATATCTTCATCGGTAATTGCCATGTCACGTACACTTTAGAGATTATATTTGCTTGACTTAGCTTGTTAGCTAGTAGTTTTGACATGATATTAGTGTACTTTCCTTATATGCCATATTCGACATTTCGGTTATTACTTGCTACTTCATGCATATTGTTATTCATTGTTATACCGCACGCATGGATTCTCATGCCTTTATTCACTAGTTTATGTGCTATTGAGGTTTTGGACTCGGATTCCTTGATATTTCTGGATTTGGGAACCGTGGAGATTTCAAAAGAGAATATGTAATTGTTTTAAAAACCCAGTTACCCTGGATATGATATTTCAGTGGGTCCACCATGTGTTTTCTCGGTGCTGAGAGCGACATGTGAGACCCGAGTTCGAGGAGTAGAGGAACCGTTTCGGGTACATGGTGGACCCGGTAAGGTACCCCGGGGCAAGAAGCTCGTGGTGATGGCGATGAGCCTGGCAGGGGGAGACTACCTACCGGTGATATTACCCGACGCGTCGGTTATCCGGAGGATACCGTCGTGGTCTTGAGATGGATGGTAGGGGCCGGTCTGGACTGGCGGCGCCCTAGATATTGTGATTTAGATATTGAGATTTTGAGACTTTGAGATTTATGTTTTGTGTCGATGCTAGACACCGTTGGTGCTGATTTCAGTTATGATACCTCATTTGAAAAAAATACAAAGGAAATCTCACTAATTTATGAAAACAGTTTCTTCATTTACATGTATGCTGTTTTCATGCATTCATACCTCACTCCTATGATATATTGCTACCTAAGGCACTGACACGGGCACATGTGATTACACTCGGGTTAGATATTACCCTAGACATTGACATATGCTGCCTGTTATATATATATTTGAGGATATATTATGATCATTGACCTAGGATTGCGTTATTTATGCGATTTCTGTGCGTAGATGTTCTTCTATTCACGAGTTGGCAACTCACCCCCGTTGTGCCGCAGTTTCTTGCAGGTTTTGCCGTACAGGTTTCATTACGGCTTTGCGGGCTCAGTTTTATTCGGGTGACTTGCTAGTAGGTGGGTTTTTCTTGTATCGTACCCATCATATTACCTTGTATAATATTATTCAGTTGTATCTAGTAAATTCCATCAACCAAACATGTATTTATTGAGATAGAGACCAGTATTGTTTATTCTTTCGACCTTAGAGTCGCTCGTTACATTTCTGGTGGTTTTGAGTTTCCTTTTGGGTTTTGATCCTCGCCGTTGGCGTTGTATATTATATTGCTTGTGTGGTTGTGACCGTCGATTGACGAAGAGCTAGCTCCCGCTTGGGGATGCCTTTTTCTTGATTTCGTATACTATTCATGTTGTATCCCGTTTGGGGGCCAGTATTTACAAAGGAGACTCTGCCGAAATTTTCAGTAAATTTTTGATGTTTTTAAAAACTGCATAATTCGGCTTATGCTATTGAAACTACTTGCTTTAAGTTGGTTTTTCCTGCACTCTACTACTTTTCTTGGTTTGGATTTCTGGGTTTTCGGTTTACTTAGATTACGTACGCCTCGAGACGTTCGTAGTTTAAGTGCCGGTCATGTTCCATACTTTCGGATCGTGACAGGAGCCTACGAGGAGTGGAGGACAGCGATGAAGACCCGAAGGACACGGTTCTTGAGGTATAATAACTTCACATACTAGTTTAGAACTTCTATGTTTGATGTTAGTTATCGTTTAGCTTCGATTCATGCGGTTAGTCGATGTTTAAGCAAAGAACAAGATCGTTTTTCATATTTCCGCCTCCCTGCAAGTCGTGGGGTGTTGCACATCGACTTACAGTGGTATCAGAGCCTCGCTAAACAATAAATAACTCACTTGCAAAGTTGTATGAATTTCGAACGAAAAAAAATAAAACCGGAAAACCCCGATATCATGAGTTTCTGTCGATTTTTAAATGAAGTCCAAAATTTTTTCAGGGAGGTTCAGAAAGCCCTAAATGATAGTATTAGAACACCCAAGAAAACTGGGCTCATGAATCGGCTAAAGCGCCGCGGAACCGCGGCGGATCCCACAGATCCGCCGCGATTCCGCCGCCGAGTTGCCGATTCATCAGCCCAATTTTCCTGTGTGGGTTCTCTGTGATATTTGGTACTTTCTGGAATATTTTAATTTTTGCTCAGAGTTCAGATTTACAGAGAAGTATTTGAGCAAAATTAAATGTGTTTAATAGATCGAAATTATACGGTATTTGCTTGTTGGATTATATCTGTGTTTGTATAATGTGTTCGTAAACCTCCCCTAACTGCTAGTATGTCGGTTGGCAGGGGGTTGCACATTTCTGTAATGGATTTTATCTGTTTGTGTATATGAACTGTGTTGGACTGTTGTGATGTATAGCCGGGATTATGTGATGGGTTATTATTTAATTCATTTGTTGTAAATGTAATAAGTTGTAATATTATTTTGCGGGGCACATCCAGGTTGCGGTTGTAGCCACCGTTGTATTATTTCATTTTACTGTTTTTGCTCCTAGGATAGACCCAAGGTGGGGTGCACAAACTACCGGATATTTTGAAGTGTTGAGGCAGACCGCTTCACTTTTGGTACTTGGCGGGTAGTTTGCCGTACCCGTAGGGGTCTTGGGTGGGGTAATGGCTATTCATCACAACTGTGTAATCCGTCTTTTATTGCTGGCTCAAAGCAAATGCGGATTGCTAATAAATCCAATACTGTTCATCTGTGATCTGGAATGCTTATTATTGCGTCTGACGAATGTACAATATCTATATATGATAGCTATTTAGACGTCACTTATGTTTTACACCCGCGCTAGCCCAGCCCCCGCTCTGTCGTTAGTTAAGTAACCTAACGGGTGATGACGGGACCCCGTGGAAAATGCGGATGGCATAAGAGGACGTTGTATTTTCGTTGTTTTCTGCAATGATAGGTTAATGATGGGACGCATTATTATAATGCAAAGAAAATAAACCAAAGTTTAATCGTTGGAACAAATTTAAAAGAAACCACTCGGTTATTTTAAAAGGATCAGATTTTTAATTGCGGAGCGTTAACCACTCCTTTTAAAAAGTATCAGGTTCCTTCGATTATATCAAGTTCACTATGTTCACGGTTTTGCCAAAACCATTCGTAGCCCTCCGTCATTTCTTATGGATGGTCAGAAGTATTCAAGCTATGTTTGTTGGCCTTTAGTCAAGGTATAGTGTTTGGTAGCTGCTGGGGTATTCATTTAGTGCATAGATAGATGCGTTGGTTTGGGACAGTCGTATTACTTTGTTGGCCCTTAGTCAAGAGTATGTACGGGTGGGTTCAAATTAACCTGGACAATGACGGGCAGAACTTGACATGTGACTTATGATTTGTTGGCCCTTAGTTAAGGTCATAAGAGCATGGGGCAAAAATCCCCATCGGGAATTTCTAAAGAAACTGAAATTTGCAGAGAGATGCATACCATTTTGGAGTTTGATGAATGTTGGTAGGATTCCTTCAAAATTATCATACGATGATATTTTGGATCCCGATCCTACTGTGAGTACATGCTACTTATCAGAAGATTCGTCACTTAACGATCAATGCTATAAACCAAGTAGGTGCCAAGAAAGGTGTCAGCGGGGTTACGCCCCCAGAGAAAAGTGGTTATTTAATTAAGGAACTTCGCGAAAGCGTTGGAAAACCTCCCTCGAAGTATCGACACTAGCCTGGCTGAACGGTTAAGCAAGTATTGTACGGTGAGAATTGTCCTGGCTAATTCTTCTTTTATGGTTTGAGGAAGGATTCGAGAAACAGTGGGAGCCATCCTGTTTAGATAAACTTAAAACCAATCTAAACTTGCAACAGCATCATGCTAAAATGTTTTCTTCTCTCTCTTAATTGCAGCGACCTTGTGACCACACATAGGTTACATCTAGATAACAAATTGACTGAATCTGACTTATATGATTGGCAAAGGTCTGTCCAGATGTCCATCGGCTATGACAAGCTGGACCACATTATTACTACTTCAGATCCCCCAGTCTCAGGTCCAGTTTCCACTGTCACGGATATGGATATCCGTCAGACAAGGGAAAAAGATAAAGCGAAAGCTAAGTGCTTCGTGTTAGCTTCAGTTGATGGTGTATACCAAAAGCAGCACGAGAAGATGGACTTAGTTTCCATCTTTCTCCATAATAATAAAGATTTATATGGAGAGCAATCTCATATCACTAGATATGAAACCTCGAACGAATTAATTCAAGCGAGGTTAGCTGACGGGTCATCTGTAAGGGACGTCCTTACAATAACTAGCTGTATTCATGAGCTCCAGGACCTGGAGACCGCGTTGGGAAATGAGTCAAACACTGACTTGATTCTACAGTCTCTGCCTTCTACCCTGAAGGAAACTAGGGAAGGAGAAGGAAAGAGAAAGGCAAAAGTTTCGGGACTGGATATAGTAAAGGTGGGACGTTCCTATTATTGTGGAACTGGGCATTGGCAGAATGATTGCAGGGCTTTAGAAGCCAGTAGCCAGGATACGAAGCATGTTATGGCTTCGACTTCGGGTGTGTTTATGATAGAGAACTGTATGTCAGTTAACCCTACTTCCTGGGTATTGGATACCGGATGAGGAACTCACATCTGTAATTCATTACAGGCTCTGAGAAATCGTAGGGTTATGGGGATAGGTGATATGACCCTCACAGTTGCTAACGGAATGAGCATGGACGCTGAATCCATAGGGGAATATCATCTTGGACTGACAACTGGGCAGATATTGATTCTGCGTAACTGTTTTTATGTACCAGGTACGACTTGTAATATCATATCTGTACCCTTACTTTCTAAGGAAGGATATGATTTTGCTTTTACAAGAGATGTGGTTCACATCCACCTAAATCAAGATTTGATTGGGTCAGGTACATTAGAAAACGGAATATACGTATTAAATCAAGCTCAGATTTTCAGTGTCCAGAACACACTTAAAAGAAAGTCTCCGGAATTAAATCAGGCTTTCTTATGGCATTGTAGACTAGGTCACATCATTGAGAGGAGGTTGACTAAGTTACATAGAGAAGGATATTTGAATCTGTTCGAATATCAATCTTATGCTACTTATGAATCTTGTCTCATGGGAAAGATGACAAAGACTCCGTTTACTGGACACGGAGTAAGAGCGAGCGAGCTCTTAGGACTCGTACAGAGTGACGTGTGCGGTCCAATGTCTACACATGCGCGAGGTGGTTATTCCTACTTCATTACTTTTACGGATGATTTCTCGGGGTATGGATATGTCTTCTTAATGAAGCATAAATCCGAGGCTTTTGAGAAATTCCAAGAATACAAGAATGAAGTGGAAAAACAAACAGGCAAGAGTATAAAGACACTGAGATCTGATCGAGGTGGTGAATACTTAAGTGCCGAGTTCCTGGGTTACTTAAAAGAGAATGGAATTCTCTCTCAGCTTACTCCTCCATACACACCACAACATAACGGTGTATCGGAAAGGAGGAATCGAACCCTATTGGATATGGTTCGTTCCATGATGAGTAAGGCTGAGTTAC
Organism: Agapanthus africanus; assembly: GCA_030015575.1. Taxonomy (NCBI): domain Eukaryota; kingdom Viridiplantae; phylum Streptophyta; class Magnoliopsida; order Asparagales; family Amaryllidaceae; genus Agapanthus; species Agapanthus africanus. The sequence continues at coordinate 422,553,277 of CM057344.1, forward strand.
CACGATCATTCTGGGGATATGCACTAGAATCAGCTGCAAATCTTTTGAACCAGGTTCCTGCCAAAACTGTGCCTACCACACCATATCAGATGTGGAGTGGGAAGAAACCCTGTCTAAAACATTTTAAGACATGGGGATGTCCAGCTTTTGTAAAAAAGCAGCATGCGGACAAGCTCGAGGCACGCTCAGTAAAGTGTAAGTTTGTAGGATATCCAAAGAACTCAAAGGGATATTATTTCTATTATGCAGAGGAACAAAAGGTTTTTGTTTCTCGTCATGCCTGCTTCTCAGAAACTGAATTTTTAGAATATCAGAAGAGTGGGAGCGCAATAGAACTGGAAGAAATTTCAGATCCACAAGCTATTACTGAAACCTTGGTAGAACAAGAAGGTTCAGGTGAACAGGACATCCCGACGCCACTCCGCAGGAGCAGTAGGCAATCTCATCCGCCCGAGAGATACTACGGTTTTCTCATAGACGGGGATAGAGAGGATTGCACTATTGATTATGATGAGCCTACTAGCTTCCAGCAAGCCATTCAGAGCGGTGACTCGGTTAAATGGCTAGATGCAATGCGGACCGAAATAGAGTCCATGTACACCAACAAAGTATGGACTTTGGACATTGCTCCAGATGGGGTAAAACCCGTAGGATGCAAATGGATCTTCAAAAAGAAGATTGGTGTAGATAGACAGGTTGAAACCTATAAGGCTAGACTTGTTGCATAGGGTTTCCGTCAAAGACCTGGTTTGGACTATGACGAAACCTTTTCTCCAGTGGCTATGCTTAAATCTATTCGGGTCCTTCTTGCTATTGCTGCCTTCCACGATTATGAAATCTGGCAGATGGACGTAAAGACGGCCTTTCTAAATGGAAATTTGGAAGAAAGCGTCTATATGGATCAGCCAGAAGGATTCATTCAGAGTGGGAGCAGCGGTAAAGTTTGCAAGTTGCTTAAGTCCATTTATAGACTAAAGCAGGCATCACGGAGTTGGAACATCTGTTTTGATGATGCTGTCAAAGAATTTGACTTTATCAAAAATCCAGATGAACCATGCATATACAGTAAGATTGTAGGGAGAGCTGTAGTATTCCTCGTCTTGTACGTGGATGACATTCTCCTGATAGGAAATGATATTCCTATGTTACAGTCAGTCAAAAGATTCTTGTCACATAAATTCTCCATGAAAGACTTGGGTGATGCCACCTACATTCTGGGAATCCGGATCTATCGTGATAGATCAAAGAGGATATTAGGACTTTCGCAGTCTAGGTACATAGACACCATAGTGAAGAGATTCAGTATGGATGATTCTAAGCGCGGTAACCTACCAGCTTGTCACGGAATCACCCTCTCCAAAGAGATGTCTCCCAAGACTGATTTGGAAAGGGATCGCATGTCGATTATACCCTACGCTTCTGCGGTAGGCTCTATAATGTATGCGATGTTATGTACCAGACCAGATGTAGCATACACATTGAGCGTTGTAAGCCGGTATCAGGCAAACCCAGGGGAGAAGCACTGGATAGCAGTAAAAAACAATCTCAAGTACCTGAGAAGGACTAAGGAGATGTTCTTGGTGTATGGCGGAAAAGACCTTCAGATGGAGGCCTTTGCCGACTCCGGCATCCAGAGTGACAAAGATGACTCCAAGTCCATGTCGGGTTATGTCTTTACCCTCAATGGAGGGGCGGTATGTTCGAAGAGTTCCAAACAGGAGACCGTTGCCGACTCAACGATGGAAGCAGAGTACATAGCTGCTTGCGATGCCGCAAAAGAAGCAGTCTGGATGAAGAAGTTCCTCACAGAACTTCAGGTGGTTCCTACCAGTGTTGGTCCAATACCTCTGTATTGTGACAACAACGGCGCTATAGCTTTAGCGAAGGAACCCAGGTCCCATCAGAAGTCCAGACACATCTTAAGGCGGTATCACCTGATCAGGGAGATCATAGATCGCCGGGAGATCGAGGTGAAGAGAGTAGAGACAGAGAATAACATTGCTGATCCATTCACAAAGGCCCTTCCTCAGACGCAGTTCGAGAGGCTATTCGAGATGATAGGTCTACGATATGCCAGCTCATGGCCCTAGTGCAAGTGGGAGATTGTTAGTGTATATGCCCTAGGGGCCATTATTGTATCATACTAGATTGTATATTACTTAATGGAAGCTTGGGATATTCACAGTTATATATATACAGTCTTGCTAAAAATGGTAGTATGCTACTTGGTTTGTGTCTACTTTAATATGTGCATATGTTTCTTGTAACGTATCACTTATACATATTAGTAGAGCCCATAGGATCTTTGCTTGATTACCAGCGTCGTGATAGCAGTCACACTAGTGGGGGCTGGGTAGTCTGTAAGCAACATCCTATACAGGTCCCTGGTCGTTGGATTATCGAGATAGGGCATCGATATTCCGGAGTAGACTAAGTGTGTACGCTTCTCATCCCAGTTGGGGAAATGGTCTGTCCCACAGCCATTAGTACGTCGTACTAGAATAGTATGCAGGTGCCCGTTAGGTTACGGGTACACCGGACAGGACTCGCCGGGGAACTGATTGGTTGGTATTATACCCATCGTCAGTTACCAATTCCCAGGTGACATGAGTACAGCATAGTCCGCAGACTTGACACTGCTACTTCGCCTCGAGTGTGTCCCACTGTTCTTAGATTGCTACCCTACCACGGCTCAAAGGAGTCGTGCAAACAGGTAGCAGTTGGGTGCAGTCCCGAGCACTTGGAGGCAGTGGCGGTTAGATAGGATTCGTCTCTCCCGGTATTGGGAGTTGATATCGCACTGTGTCAGAGAGCCATTACGCAAAGTCCCTGGCCAGGGCAAGCAAGATATACTGATAGGTTCCAGTAGCTTCTCAGGGTGTAATAGGCTTCGCTCCGACACGACTTATACAGCTATTAGGGGACTGACGCTTGCCGCCCCCTAGGCTTGATATGCGATAGTCTTAGATGAACAGACCGGACTGTACGAAGATTGTCACATCAGGCTCAGTAGGAGTTCGGATGGTTTTCCTCATCGTCCTTCTTATCGAAATCTACCTAGGGACCGTTACGTACAGCTAGTGCCGCTTGCGGTCTGTGGTTAAACCCACTGCCAGTGTAGTGTCGAGTCTTTAGAGTCCCACACAGAGAGTTTCCCTGCTCCAGGCTAAAATATATAGAGGTCGTATGGTTTTATAACAAGGGTTCGGATGCGTACGTGTGTTTACGCACGTACGACTTTTCGGACAGTTTTTACTAGCCGGCTTTAGTTTAAGTCAGATTCTAGTATCGGGTTATTGGATTTATACAGTCTAAAGTTTTTCCGTGTTTTCACGGATAGGAGGGGCGTTCTCGTAATTGCGCGAGAAGCTTCTAGAAGATGGTGACTAAGGAGGTTTAGGTGGCATATACATTGAATGAGATTAGTGAGTTATATGGATGATTCATCCATGTCATTATTGCTTCATAATTGCTTAAAGACTCATGGAGATGAATTAGCATAAGATATTTATCAAGCATGGTTGTAAATTATTTTCTTTTCTTTTCTTCAAAAACAATAATGCTTGATATATATTATGATAGCTCATTTTCTCATTTGATTATCATGTTCATCTTCTCTCTCCTCAAGCTCTCTCTCTTCAAACCCTAATCCTCCCCTCTCATGTGTTGAGTACAAGGGTTAGCTAGACTAATACATCCATAACCTTACTCTATATCACCTAGTTAGCTTAGATTAGCGATTTGAGCAAACTAGTTATCTCAAGTTTGAGATTAAGCTTGGCGTAGGAACTTTCGGGTGGATCGTCTTTGATTCGAGGAGGCCATTGAGTTGCGATGTTCCAAGGAGCCTACGAGGAGTGGATGACAGCGATGAAGACCCGAAGGACACGGTTCTTGAGGTATAATCACTTCACATAGTAGTTTAGAACTTCTATGTTTGATGTTAGTTATCGTTTAGCTTCGATTCATGCGATTAGTCGATGTTTAAGCAAAGAACAAGATCGTTTTTCATATTTCCGCCTCCCCGCAAGTCGTGGGGTGTTGCACATCGACTTACAGAGGTCATATCAATGTGACCCGACTAGCTAAGTTGCATAAAGATGCATATTTAAATCTGTTTGAATTTACATCTTGTGAAAACTTGCCGGTTATGTCACAAAGATAAGATGACCACAGCTCTGTTTATTATAAACAGAGAAAGAGTTAGTAAACTCTTGGGATTGATACTTGTTGATGTATGAAGGTCCCCTGTCTACACATGCCAAGACCGGTTCTTTGTACTTCATTACATTCTCTGATAATCTCTCGAGATTCAGACCTATGTTCCTGTTGAAACACAAGTCCGAACCTTTTGAGATATTCACAGAATATAAGTTAGAACTAGAGAACCAAAATACGGATAAATGTATTATGTCCTTTGATGTGATCAAGGAGGAGAATACTTGAGCAAGGAATTCCTTGATTATTCTAAAGCAGAATGAGATTCTCTCTCAGCATTACTCCTCCGTATACACCATAGCACGATGGTATATCGGGGCGGAGCAATAACACCCTATGTGATATGGTGTGCTCTATGATGAGTACTACTGAGTTTCCTATTTTCTTTTAGAGAGTTATGCACTTATGAAGCTGCATACTTATTGAAATTAGGTTCGAATCAGATCACAGCCTACTACTCCATATGAGATATGGTATGGGAAGAGCCCATGACTTAAGCTAGTTAAGATTTGGGGTTGACCGGCCTATGTCTAAAAGCAAAATCCGGACAAGCTCGAGGCAAGATCTGTTATGTAGAACTGGAAATGTTCCAGCTATACAAACTGCAGCTGATGATTTGATAGAACCAAAGGATTCAGTAGATTCCAACGAACCTCAGCCTCTCCGCCGAACTAGTAGGGTTCCTCACCCACATGAGAGTTACTTCGGATTCTCTATGACAATGGGAGCGAGGATTGCATCATGAGATGATGACCCAACTAGTTTCGAGCTGGCCATCAGGAGTGAGACTCTGTAAGAATGGCTGGATGCTTAGTGATCTGAGATGGAATCCATGTACACCAACAAAGTGTTTGACATCATCAAAATGGTAGATGAACCTTGTATAAACAAAAGGGTAGTAGGGAGTATGGTGAAGATCCTCGTAGAGTACGTGGATGACATACTCTTGATAAGAAAGGAGTTTCCTATGCTACGCTCGGTTAATCTCCACTTATCACAATGATTCTCCATATAGGATCAAATTGATACCTCCTAAATCCTATGTTTTGGATCTATGAGATAGATCTAATTGGATGTTAGGATACTCACTAGATGTAGTGAGATGGTATCAATCGATCCTGGGGGCAATCACTGGAAGGGTTCCACCATGATAAGGACGACTGAAAGTCAGTCACAGGCATTGTCTTTACCCTCAGTAAAGGGATGGTATGTTGGAAGAGTTCCAAGCTAGATACCGTGGCATACTAGACGATAAAGGCTGGATACATCGCTATTTAAGATGCTACCAAAGAGGCAGTCTAGGTGTATATTGGTTCATGAGATGAACTTAGTTCCTCCCATTGTGTGACAATGGAGTTGTGGCTTATGCCTAGGAACGTCCGTCCCATCAGTGATCCAGACATATTCTAAGGCAGTATCACCTGATCATGGAGATGGTTGATCTCCAGGGGATCGAGTTTAGGAGAGTAGACTCAGAGGACAACACGACGGATCCACTCACGAAGGCCTTTTCCCAGAGAGAGACTTTTCTGGGATGGTTGAGTATGAGATACTGCAACCACTGCTATCAGATGGCCCTAGTGCAAGTGGGAGATTGTTAGTTATATGTATGCCCTAGAGGCCATTGCTATACATAGGATGTATATTGTAGTGGATACTTGGATATATATAGGGAGGACTTTCTTGCTCGACATGATAGTATGCTATCTGGTTGCTCTTTACCTTAACGTGTACACTGATTGTCTCTCTGTTACATGATGGTAAAGCCCTTAGGATGTGTACTTGACTACCTGGACTATGATGCGGATCATACTAGTGGGGACATGGTAGTCCATAAGTACATCCTTCAAGGTCCCTAGTCGTGGGTGTATCGAGACGGGGCATCGATATACCAGAGTAGACTAGCGTATACCTTCTCGACCCATACAGATGGGCGATGGATGATCCCATATCCATTGGTGTTTGACATCAGAGATGATATACGGGTGCTCAGTGGAGACTGGGTACACTGGACGGACTCGCCGAGAACTCCCAGATGGTATTATACCTTACGTCAGATGGCAGTTCTCTGGTGACACTGGTACAGGTTAGTCTGTAGACCCGAGATCGTCATTGAGTCTTGTATGATTCCCACTGTGCTTTGATTTCCACCTTACCATGTCCAAGAGGGCGTGCAAAACGGTGGTTTTTGGGTACAGTCCCGAATCACATGGAGGCAATGAGCGATAGGAGGGGATTCGTCTCTCCCGGTATAGGGAGTTGATGTTGCGCTGTGTTCGATTGGCTATAACCGGAAATCCCTGGCCAGGGTTGCTGAGATTTACTAGTAAGTGTTACCAGTAGTTTCTCGATTTGTTATAGACCTCATATCGACACGACTTATCGAGCTATTGGGGTCTGACGTTTACCACCCCTAGGCGAGATATGCGACATATCAGACGACGAGACCGGACTGTACGGTAAGTGTTACTGGTTGGATTCACAGGAGTGTGAGCGGACTTGCTCGTCGATCTTCTGATCGCTCAATACCCGGGTGGCCGTTATGTTTAGCAGACCGCTTGCGGCTTGTGGGTGTTTGATATGATCATCACCTGCTGCCGGCGTATTGAAGTGTCTTTAGAGTCCTACACAGAGTTTTCCTGGCTCAAGCGAAACGAAATAGGAGCGCATATGAGATATGTGCGAGACCGAGAATAATACCAGAATGTGATACTGTATTTGATTCTCGCGATTTGTAACATTGATCGGTTATATGCGATATAGCCGGGTTATCGGATCAAGTGTTGATTCGATAAGTTGTTATTATTGATATTAGTCGGTTATATGCGATAGGACCGGATCGTTAAATCAAGTATTGATTTAATGATTTAATGTATAATTATATATTAGATATATTACTTTACATTAACTAATATTGGTTCACTTTAAATGGATTTTCTCACTTGATGTACACAAGTTGTATATGTGATATACTTTTGTGCACTTGTTTGTATCATGTTTGATGATACATGCAAACTTGGGTTTGTGTAAAGAATTAAACCATGGTTATGGTAATGGTTAGGGTTTTGATTTACTTACTTATTCTTTTATTTAATTATTCATTAAGTCATTTTGGGCAAAAATGAAATGGTGGCTTAGTTTGTTTTGTTGTTGAAGCTTCATGAAGCTTTGACTAAGTGACCATTTTGTCTTCATGTCCTAACACTAACCATTCACCTAAACCCTAGTTAATTCTCTAGACTAAACCATGGTTGAGATTATGATAAGTATTATTTTTGTTTTCTATTTTAAAAATAATACTCATCATATTCTTCTTCTTCTTCTTCTTCATCAACAAGAAGAAAAACTTGCCTCCATCAATGGCAACTTGAGAAAAAGAGTGAGAAATCCAATTCTAAAGTGAACCCACTTCCTATTTCGTCATCCTCTACCACTTGGCAAGTAGTATAGGGTGTTTTCTTCACAAGTTTGATGACTTGGTGAAGTTGGAGCTTGATCTTGTGTTGCCTCGACGTAGATCATCTTCGGCATCGAAGTCGACGACCTAGACCGCCCATTTCTCCGATGAAGCCGACGCTAGAGCCCGGGATCTGATGATCGTAGCGAGGGGACTTCATCACGGAACTATGGAGGTGGAGGACCGGATCTACAAAGGTTGTATTTTCCGTTTACTCAAAGTTAAGTTGTTAACTAGTTATCGTTTTCGCCTAAAATGTAGTTAACGATCCGTATTAGGGTTTCTCGGCACTTGTAAAATTTGAAATTGGCATGGTTGATGTCTTGTGAGATCTCATTAGTGTGCCTAGGAACCCTACATGATTCCCACTGTGCTTTGCTTTCCACCTTACCACGTCCAAGAGGGCGTGCAAAACGGTGGTTTTTGGGTACAATCCCGAATCACATGGAGGCAATGAGCGATAGGAGGGGATTCGTCTCTCCCAGTATAGGGAGTTGATGTTGCACTGTGTTCGATTGGCTATAACAGGAAATCCCTGGCCAGGGTTACTGAGATTTACTGGTAAGTGTTACCAGTAGTTTCTCGAACTATTATAGATCTCATATCGATACCACTTATCGAGCTATTGGGGTCTGACGTTTACCACCCCTAGGTAAGATATGCGACATATCAGACGATCAGACCGGACTGTACGGTAAGTGTTACTGGTTGGATTCACAGGAGTGTGAGTGGGCTTGCTCGTCGATCTTCTGATCGCTCAATACCCGGATGGCCGTTACGTTTAGCAGACCGCTTGCGGCTTGTGGGTGTTTGATATGATCATCACCTGCTGCCGGCGTATTGACGAGTCTTTAGAGTCCTACACAGAGGTTTCCTGGCTCAAGCGAAACGAAATAGGAGCGCATATGAGGTATGTGCGGGACCGAGAATAACGCTTGTATGTGATACTGTATTCTATTCTCGCGATTTGTATCATCGGCAGGTTATATGTGATATAGCCGAGTTACCGAATCAAGTGTTGATTCGATACATTGATACACTTGATACTAGTCGGTTATATGCGATATGACCGGATCATTAAATCAAGTGTTGATTAAATGATTTAATGTTTAATTATATATATTTGATATATTACTTAGCATTAACTGTTGGAGATAGTGCCCTCAGAGTCAATTATTGGATCACAGGCACGTGATTGCAATGATTGATGGAGGACCTATCCCGGTAGGACAGTCTTACTCGAGATGATAGTATGCTATCTGGTTTACCTTTATCATTGTGTACTGCTTTAGGTGACCTGACAAGTCGCTATTACACGTTGATAGAGCCCCTAGGATTCTTGCTTGACCACCAGCAGTATGAGGGCGATCATATAAGTGGGAGCTGGGGGTCTATAAGCATATCCTTAAATGGTCCCTAGTCGTGAGAGTTTCGAGACAGGGCATCGATACTCCAGAGTAGACTAGTGTATACAGTCGAGACCCCGACGAGGGGCGGTGGCCGGTCTCACAAGCCATTGGTGTCAGTTGGATCACCTAAGATGTATACAGGTGCTCATTGGGTTATGAGTACACTGGACAGGACTCGCCGGGAACAAGCTAGTTGGTCATATACCAGACGTCAGATGGCAGTTCCCTGGTGACATGTGTACAGGTTAGTTCATCGACCTGGGGATCGTCATTTGTCTCGTGTGAGTTCCCACTGTACTTTGATTACTACCCTACCACGGCTCAAAGGAGTCGTGCAAACAGGTTTTAGTTGGGTACAGTCCCGAGCCACATGGAGGCAGTGAGCGTATCTTCAGGGGTTCGTCTCTCCCGGTATTAGGGGTGAGGTCGCGCTGTGTTTAGGAGAGCCATTACTCGAAGCCCTCGGCCGAGGCAAGGAGATTTACTGGTAGGTATTCCAGTAGTATCTCAAGGTGTTCTGGGCTACACTCCGACACGACATGTACCGCTTTTGGGGGTCTGACTTTTACCAACCCCCTAGGCCCGCCATGCGATGCTCATAGACGAACGGACCGGACTGTACGGATATTGTCACTGACAGGCTCAGTAGGGTTGTCAGGCTGAGTTCGCTCACAGACGTCCCTTTTTAGTCGATACCTGGTAGCCCGTTACGTATTGGCTTATACCTCTGACGTGCTAGTGGTTAAATCCACAACCAAGGTGTTGATGAGTCTTTAGAGTCCCCCACATTCAGTTACTCAAGCTTTCGGGCGAAAAGTTGTAGAGGCCGTATGGAGATATGGCAAGGTCCGATCAGATACGTGCGGTATTGCACGGATCAGGATCGGACAGTTTGTACTATAGGCCGTATGGATATATGGCAGGGTTCGATCAGATACGTGCGGTATTGCACGGATCAGGATCGAACGGATATTACTAGCCGGCTTTGGTTTAAGCCGGATCCTAGTATAGTACAGTGTAGATTTTGTCTCATTGCATTTGTATTTCGGTCGGAATACAAATGCGGGTGTGTATGCACAGTATCGGGGTTTTCCTGTAATTTATTACGGGACCAGTTTTCTGGAGTTGCCAGTTTGCTTTCCGTTTCGGCCAATTTCCTTTGTATCGTTCATTGGCCGAAGTTTGGTGGAGGAGGGCTTATTTGCATTGTTGCAAATAGGCATTTGTGGAGGGGGTCTTTGCATTTTGTTGTATCATGATAGCTTTTCCTTGACCTTGACTTCTAGCTTTATCATGATGGCTTGACTTTGTAAGCATCATGGTTGTTGATGATTAGTTGGTAGTGTATTGGTTTTGGGAGTGATCATTGCCTCTCATCATCACTTGCTTTTTCCATGACACTCCACCTTGCATTATTGATTTGATTCAACCCTCTTGAGTTTGGCTCTCCCTCTCATTCTCATATGGTTTTGGCTGGCCATGTAGTGGGCTGCCCAATTTGTGTAGGTGGGATTTTGGTTCATTTTCATGTTGGCAAAATTCCCACAAGTTTCATCTCCAAACTCTATGTATCATCCCTCCACCACAAAGGCATCTCCAATACCCCAAATGAGACATAAATCTCTACACTACTTCATTCTACAGCAAACCTTGGGCACGTCGAGTAGCCAGTTTCGTGCCCGAGTTGCCTCGGCATTGCGGTGGGAGCCCGTAAAACATGGAGACGATGTGGTGCCCTTCCGGCAAGGTGGCGACGACCGGAGATTCCGCAGGAGATCGGGACGATGATGAGAAGACCGGAGGACTTGGTTCGTCGGTATATCTCTATTCCCCTTCTTGTAGTTGCTAGATCTAGTTTAATGGCCCGATCCGGGGTTTAGTGCGCGGTGGTGCCGGTTTGCTAAGTTCGCAAAATTTAAAGTTTATCACCGCTTCCGCATTTGGCCGTCGGATTGACGGCCGGGGCGCCGCCGTGCACTTACAGTGGTATCAGAGCCAGGTTATTAACTTAGTCTAGCTTGGTTTAATGTGTTTTGCATTTCCGATCGACCAAAATTCCAAAATCTACATTTTTCAAAGCGACAGTTTTCTGTTGAAATTTTTTGGTCTCCAAAAATTTTTCAGGTTGTATAAAATTGGAGTACTGGGGACCACTAGGCTACTGTAGAAATTCGACAGGGTGAATCGACAGTGGAGGCGCGGAACCGCGGCCAAAACCCCCTTTGGGCCGCGTTTCCGCCGCGCACTGTGGAGATCCCTGCACCAAATTTCTACAGTGTCTTTGTGGGCTTAAAATATGGGTTTTGGAATATTAATATTGGGCCCAGAATTTCCTGATCTACTACAGTAATGCTTGGGGGCCCACTTGTTAAAATTTAATTGATCGGATATTTTAAACACATTATTTCACAGTATTTACATTATATCTGTGACCGTGAATGTCACTCGATCGGTAAATCCGGTCTAACTGCTATAGCCCGGTTAGACGGATTTGCGAACGTGACTTTCACGTTGATGTTCTGTTTTTGCTGTGATGTTGCGGATCGGTCATGGGGGATAGCCTGGATGCAATGCTAGTACAGTTGTGTTTATATTATTATTTTGGGACACGGCCAGGTTGCGGTCGTTGTACCCGTTGTATGTATATTTTACTTTCTGTACTAGGATTGCCCCGCGGAGGGGTGCACGGATAGCCGGATTCTAGAGGGCAACAAGCCCGCATCTCATGGCATTGAGACGGAGGGGACTTCACTCTAAGATTGGCGGGATATTCGCCGCACTCGTAGGGGGTACAGGTTGACCCAGGAGGGGTGCCCAAGTTACCGGATTCCGTGAAGTGCTGGGTGGTCCATTCACGTTGCTGCCTTGCTTCAGGTTTTGGCGGGTGACTTGCCGCGCCCGTAGGGGTCTAGGATTTCATTGCACAGGCTATCCACACGACCAAGGGAACGTCGGGTTTCAGTAGTGGCTCTGTGAAACCCGGGGATCCCAGATATCTGTATTGTTTCTGTGATGCTGTACATTTTCTGTGATGTTGTATATGTTTTGCATCCGCGCTAGTCCAGTCCCCGCTCTGTCGTTAGTTAGCTAACCAAACGGGTAATGACGGGACCCAGTGGCGAATGCGGATGGCATATACGTACATCAGTATATTTTCGTTCTTTGTGGTGTGATCAATTGATGGGACTGCGTTGATTCGGATCAATGCAAGTTAAAAACAAACCTAATCTGATGTTGTTGGAACACTTTTCAAAAAGCTGTTATTGCAAGGACGTTCACTTTTGTTTTGCATCGTGATATTCAGTTGGAATATCCTGCTTCTCAGTCAACGAGGCAAGGGCCGAGATCCCTTCACCGGGAGTGACCCCTTGGACAAAAAGTTTGCGTCAGGGCAATAACTTCACTATAGCCGATTACTTTTGCTTTGCACTGTGGTATTCAGTTGGAATATCCTGCACCCCATTCTACGGGGAAAGAGCCGAGATCCCTTCACCGGGAGTGACCTCTTTAGCAACGGTTTTCGTCACTATATTTTCAAAAAGCTATCCGTTCCTTCGACGATATCAAGTTCTTTACGTTAAAGGTTTTCGCCAGAAACCATTCGTAGCCCTCCGTCGTTTCATAAGGGTGGTCAATAGTATTCAAGCTGTGTATGTTGGCCAAAGTCAAGGCACAGTGATTGGTAGCTATTGGGTATTCATATGCAGCATAGATAGATGCGTTGGTTTAGGACAGTCGTACTGCCATTTTGGCCAAAGTCAAGGGTAGGTACGGGTGGATTCAAATTAACCTGGAGAATGACGGGTAGAACTTGACATGTGACTTATGATATGTTGGCCAAAGTCAAGGTCATAAGAGCATGGGGCAGGAATCACATCGGGAGTTTCAAAAGAACTGAAACTTGCCAGATATGCGCATACCTTCTGGAGTGTGATACCGTGAGCGGATTCCGTCACGTTGTCATGCGATGATAGTTGGATCCCGATTCCCACTGATGAGTTAGTTTACTCCTCGGGTGACCCCGACTAATTCTTCTTTCAGGTTTGGAGGAGAATTTGAGGTACAGTGGGAGGTTTCCAGATTAGATAAATTGGTAACCATTCTGATCTAGGTTAGAGTGCAAGCTGAGTGTTTCTTTTCTCTCTCTCTTTGGCAGCGACCATTGACCCGACCCTAAGACTATGACTCAGTGACCAAATTAACCGAACCTTCTTGACACCGGCTTTTGGATTGTCAGAGTTGCAGACCTCATTGCCACTCCTACTTTTACCCTTTTTCTCCAGGACACCCCGTATTACTACGAACGTCCACTTCCATTGGACAAAACCATCGTATGGTTAGATACGAACTCGAAAAGTTTTATTCGAGGATGGTTTCAGTTTCTGGAGAAAACGGATAGGACTATTCAGTTGTCTTTTCATTTTACCTTCTCTCAGGTTGCGAGTACTCCTTGGTTTAGGAGATAGTACACCTATTACGCAAATTGGATAGTCTTCTTCCAAACCTTAGGCTGGTGCCGACCGGTAGGGAATGAAGAAAACCAATTAGCATAACGATGGTGTGCAGAAGGTATTAAGTTAAGACAAATCAAGGGATTAGTAAGAGGGCAAAGTAAATTACGACTGATATTCACGACCAGACCAAGTATTTCTTCGTCAATCCTAAATCACCTTTGTATTTCTCCAGGACACTCCGTATCACTACGAAGATCCCAAGTTTATTGGATAATCCATCGTATGGTTATATACGAACTCGAAAGGAACTTGTTCCAGTTTGGGGATGGATCCTGGTTCAGGAGAAATAGGAATAAGGTTTATTCGGTTGTCTTTTATCTTCACCTTCTCTCACATTGCGAGTGTTCCTAGGATTAGGACAGTACACCCATTATGCTTATTGGATAGTCTTCTTCCAAACCATAGGCTGGTGCCGAACGGTAGGGAAGGAAGAAAACCATTTGGCCTAAAGGAGTGTGCAGAAGGTAAAGACTAAAGACACATGAAGGGATTTGGAGAGGTGGCAAAGAATTACACGGTTACAGTTGTGAATCTGGATAATGGAAGAGGCATTACTAGGAATACCAGGATACCCCATCGAAACATTTCAATGTTTCAGTGTCACTGTGTACTGTTAAAGGAAAACTGATTTCCCGATTAGATACTTACTCCAGGGTATGTATTTACCAGGTATGATTCTCACATCTGTATGGTTTTACAGATGATGAGTGGGAATAGGTTATTGGGAATTGGGTGATCATCCTTATTATATCGGGATTCGTTGTAATCAGTGATATTTGAGGAAGTCACCTGGGTTGGTTGCCGGACGGCAAATATTTGGTTTTGAATATCCGCTGTTATGCACCAATTTCAAATTGATGTATCTGTACGTCTATTTTCATAGAGTGAGATATACCTTTTGAAATTATGTCTACAACATTTACCTATATCAGTGGATGGTTAGGTAAGGAGCATTAAACAGCGGTGTAATTCTTCTTAACCATAAGTACAGTTTTCAACCTACGACACATAGTGAATGAGTTATCAGACTCAAGGGACTTATACAGAGTATTGTATGTTGTCCAGGGTCCATCAGGACAGAGGGGTTGGTCCTCGCACTATATTCGGTTTACTTATGACTTCTCTAATTTTTAGACAGGTGTTTCGCGGAAACACAGGGTCTGAATGTTGAGAAGTTATAGGTATTTGAATAGAGTAGAGAACCAGGTGTAGCAAGTATCGGGATTCTTCAAAGTGATCGAAGATGTAGATACTTGTATATGGTATCCAGTTGATAGTAGTGATTAAGGGAAATTGCTTCTTTTTCAGGTTACTCATAATTAGAAGCATTCCTAAGTTGAGTAACGCTGATCGGCCTCCTTCCATTTAGTTGACATGCACTGGAGACAGCTGCATGATTTGAATCTGGTTCAATTAAATCAGTGCCTCTGGTCCTATATTGGATATAGAACAGTTCGTATCTTAACGATGTTAAGGTACGGGGAGTTTTCCGGCTTATGATTAAAACCAGACACTGGACAACTCAAGGCACGTTTCTGTAATGGCTATTTGTGGGTTGACCCAGGCTATGACGAGGGTTGACTTTCTACCATCTGGATGAACAATAGCGATATTGTTCTAGACTCGCCACAGTTTTATTAAAAATGGATTTTTTCAGAAAACAGTAGTGGGAGTATGGTAGAACTGGAAGTGATTCCAGAACCACAAACGATTACTGAAGATTTGACAAGGAACCTAAAGATTCAATCTGGATTGACATTCCATTGGCCACTCCGCAGATATGGTGGGTAACCTCAGGCACCCGAGAGATACTACGGTAGCCTCAAGGACGGTGGCAGGGAGGTTCTTGTTTACCCAGACTTACCATTGCTGTTGTTCCAGACTGTGAGACCCGGCAGGAGGATGAGTATAGCGTCGTTCTAAACTTGCTTCAGAAGTGTACGTCTATATGACTCTGCCAGAGGGTTGTCGTAGTCAGTGGGAGCAGCGGAAGCATTGGTGGACAGGTAGCTTATGTCTATTTATAGACTAAAGCAGATGTAGCGGAGATAGATCATCTATTTCTGACGTGACAGTCATGAGTTTGACTTCATCAGAATAGGGGATGGATCTGTTGAGAAGGTAGTAGGGTGTGATATCCTGGTATTTGGATGACATACACAGAGTAGGAAAGGAAACTCCTATACTACAATCGGTTATACTTTGGTCGTCACACAGTGGTCTCTCCACAAAGGAAATGGATTTTATATCAGACATACTGGTTAGTAGATCTATGGTTTTAGATCTAGATTTGGGTAGTCTCCCAATCTGGGTACTTAGACAGCATTCTAAGGGTATTTAGAATGGACGACTCCTGGCACGGTAGTGTACCTGCAGGTAATGGAGTCACCCTCTCTAAAGGTGTCTTATAGACTAAAGTAGAGAGGGATGTGCATGATTGGCAGATCACTTGCTCAGGCAATTGAGTTAATCATGAGATGTCAAGTACCACACCAGACATTGTTCTTGCACTAGATGCAATAAGCTGACTTTAATCCAATCCTGGAGAAACGGTCGGAAGCAGTTTTAGAACATAAGTGGATGTTCTAGGGATATGATAACGACAGCCTCATTCGGGAAACAGTTATCATTCCAGGCTTCCAAGGTGACATGGACGACAAGGAGGTTGTCAGAGCTATAGTTTTCCTTCTGATAAGGGGCAGTATTTTGGACAGGTGGTCCAAGGCAATACTGAGGCTGGCATGGCGCAGGATACTGATTAAGTTCAGTTGACGATACAGTCTAAGAAGTTTGGATTTGGAGTTCATTTATGAGCTATGTCCCATCAGACATCCAGACACATTCTAAGACAGGTATTGCTCATTTCGGGAGATGGGTTTTCTCCGCGAACTTGAGATATAGAGAGACATGGAAAGAGACAACAAAGCGGATCCACTCACTGAGGATATTCCTCGAACACAATAGTTTCGCAAACGAGATTTGTGAGACTGACTGGTAGAGGAGTTGGGTGTTCGGTATCACACGGGCTGTGAGTATGCGACATCGCAATAATTAGCCTTGAGTGCAAGTGGGAGATTGTTGGAGATAGTGCCCTCAGAGTCAATTATTGGATCACAGGCACGTGATTGCAATGATTGATGGAGGACCTATCCCGGTAGGACAGTCTTACTCGAGATGATAGTATGCTATCTGGTTTACCTTTATCATTGTGTACAGCTTTAGGTGACCTGACAAGTCGCTATTACACGTTGATAGAGCCCCTAGGATTCTTGCTTGACCACCAGCAGTATGAGGGCGATCATATAAGTGGGAGCTGGGGGTCTATAAGCATATCCTTAAATGGTCCCTAGTCGTGAGAGTTTCGAGACAGGGCATCGATACTCCAGAGTAGACTAGTGTATACAGTCGAGACCCCGACGAGGGGCGGTGGCCGGTCTCACAAGCCATTGGTGTCAGTTGGATCACCTAAGATGTATACAGGTGCTCATTGGGTTATGAGTACACCGGACAGGACTCGCCGGGAACATGCTAGTTGGTCATATACCAGACGTCAGATGGCAGTTCCCTGGTGACATGTGTACAGGTTAGTTCATCGACCTGGGGATCGTCATTTGTCTCGTGTGAGTTTCCACTGTACTTTGATTACTATCCTACCACGGCTCAAAGGAGTCGTGCAAACAGGTTTTAGTTGGGTACAGTCCCGAGCCACATGGAGGCAGTGAGCGTATCTTCAGGGGTTCGTCTCTCTCGGTATTGGGGGTGAGGTCGCGCTGTGTCTAGGAGAGCCATTACACGAAGCCCTCGGCCGAGGCAAGGAGATTTACTGGTAGGTATTCCAGTAGTATCTCAGGGTGTTCTGGGCTACACTCCGACACGACTTGTACCGCTTTTGGGGGTCTGACTTTTACCAACCTCCTAGGCCCGCCATGCGATGCTCATAGACGAACGGACCGGACTGTACGGATATTGTCACTGACAGGCTCAGTAGGGTTGTCAGGCTGAGTTCGCTCACAGACGTCCCTTTTTAGTCGATACCTGGTAGCCCGTTATGTATTGGCTTATTCCTCTGACGTGCTAGTGGTTAAATCCACAACCAAGGTGTTGATGAGTCTTTAGAGTCCCCCACATTCAGTTACTCAAGCTTTCGGGCGAAAAGTTGTAGAGGCCGTATGGAGATATGGCAAGGTCCGATCAGATACGTGCGGTATTGCACGGATCAGGATCGGACAGTTTGTACTATAGGCCGTATGGATATATGGCAGGGTTCGATCAGATACGTGCGGTATTGCACGGATCAGGATCGAACGGATATTACTAGCCGGCTTTGGTTTAAGCCGGATCCTAGTATAGTACAGTGTAGATTTTGTCTCATTGCATTTGTATTTCGGTCGGAATACAAATGCGGGTGTGTATGCACAGTATCGGGGTTTTCCTGTAATTTATTACGGGACCAGTTTTCTGGAGTTGCCAGTTTGCTTTCCGTTTCGGCCAATTTCCTTTGTATCGTTCATTGGCCGAAGTTGGGTGGAGGAGGGCTTATTTGCATTGTTGCAAATAGGCATTTGTGAAGGGGGTCTTTGCATTTTGTTGTATCATGATAGCTTTTCCTTGACCTTGACTTCTAGCTTTATCATGATGGCTTGACTTTGTAAGCATCATGGTTGTTGATGATTAGTTGGTAGTGTATTGGTTTTGGGAGTGATCATTGCCTCTCATCATCACTTGCTTTTTCCATGACACTACACCTTGCATTATTGATTTGATTCAACCCTCTTGAGTTTGGCTCTCCCTCTCATTCTCATATGGTTTTGGCCGGCCATGTAGTGGGCTGCCCAATTTGTGTAGGTGGGATTTTGGTTCATTTTCATGTTGGCAAAATTCCCACAAGTTTCATCTCCAAACTCTATGTATCATCCCTCCACCACAAAGGCATCTCCAATACCCCAAATGAGACATAAATCTCTACACTACTTCATTCTACAGCAAACCTTGGGCACGTCGAGTAGCCAGCTTCGTGCCCGAGTTGCCTCGGCATTGAGGTGGGAGCCCGTAAAACATGGAGACGATGTGGTGCCCTTCCGGCAAGGTGGCGACGACCGGAGATTCCGCAGGAGATCGGGACGATGATGAGAAGACCGGAGGACTTGGATCGTCGGTATATCTCTATTCCCCTTCTTGTAGTTGCTAGATCTAGTTTAATGGCCCGATCCGGGGTTTAGTGCGCGGTGGTGCCGGTTTGCTAAGTTCGTAAAATTTAAAGTTTATCACCGCTTCCGCATTTGGCCGTCGGATTGACGGCCGGGGCGCCGCCGTGCACTTACATTAACTAGTATTGGTTCACATTAAACGGATTTTCTCACTCGAATGTGCACATTGTATATATGATATAGTTTTGTGCACTTGTTTGTATCATGTTTGATGATACACGCAAACTTGGATTTGTGTAAAGACTTAAACCATGTTTAGTGAATGGTTAGGGTTTCATTTCACTTATTTATTTATCTATTCTTTTTTGAGAAAAAGAGAAAAGAAAACAAAATGGTTGCTTTCTTACATGAAGCTTCTTGATGCTTCATGTAACTTTGACTAAGTGACCATTCTTGTCTTCTTCTCCTAACCCTAACCATTCATCTAACCTTAGTTAATTCTCTACACCTAACCATGGTTGATATTATGATAAGTATCATTTTTTTTCTATTTTAAATGAGCTTATCATATTCTTTTTCTTCTTCTTCTTCTTCATCAACAAGAAGAAAACCTTGCCTCCATTAATGGCAACTTGAGAAAAAGAGTGAGAAATCCAATTCTAAAGTGAACCCACTTCCTATTTCTTCATCCTCTACCACTTGCCAAGTAGTATAGGGTGTTTTCTTCACAAGTTTCTGTTAGTGTATATGCCCTAGAGGCCATTACTGTATCATACTAGTTTGTATATTACTTGATGGAAGCTTGGGATATTCACAGTTGTATATACAATCTTGCTCGAAATGGTAGTATGCTACTGGTTTGTCTCTTCTTTAATATGTGCATGTGTTTCTTTTAGCATATCGCTGATATACATATTGGTAGAGCCCTTAGGATCTTTGCTTGATTACCAGCGTTGTGATGGTGCTCACACTCGTGGGAGCTGGGTAATCCATAAGGACATCCTTATACAGGTCCCTGGTCGTTCGACTATCGAGACAGGGCATCGATACTCCGGAATAGACCAGCGTATGCGCTTCTCATCCCAGTGTGGGAGACGGTCTGTCCCACAGCCGTCAGTACATCGTACTTGAGATAGTATGCGGGTGCTCGTTAGGTTACGAGTACACTGGACAGGACTCGTTGGGGACTGTTGGTTGGTATTATACCTATCGTCGGTTATCAGTTCCCAGGTGACATGAGCACAGCTTAGTCCGCTGACTTGACACTGTCACTTCGCCTCGAGTGTGTTCCCACTGCAATTTGATTACTACCCTACCACGGCTCAAAGGAGTCGTGCAAACAGGTAGTTTTTGGGTGCAGTCGCGAAGCACTTGGAGGCAGTGACGGTTAGACAGGATTCGACTCTCCCGGTATTGGGGGTTGACATCGCGCTGTGTTTAGGAGAGCCATTACACGAGTAGTCCCTAGCCTGGGCAAGCGAGATATACTGGTAGGTTTCCAGTATTATCTCAGGGTGTTCTGGGCTACACTCCGACACAACTTGTACCGCTATTAGGGGACTGACGTTCACCGCCCCCCTAGGCCTGCCATGCGATGTATCAGACGAACAGACCGGACTGTACGGAGACTGTCACATACAGGCTCAGTAGGAGTTCAGATGGGGTTCACCTCGTCAGTCTTCTTATCGACATCTACCTGGGGACCGTTATGTACAGCTAGTGCCGCTTGCGGTCTGTGGGTAAACCCACTGCCAGCGTAGTGTCGAGTCTTTAGAGTCCCATACAGAGAGCTATTCGCCTTTAGGAAAAATGAGTAGAGGTCGCATGGTTTTGCGACAGGGTTCGTTCACATCCGCGCACTTGTGCACGTACGCTGCCCGGACAACTTATACTAGCGGGATTTGGTTTAAGCCGGATCCTAGTATATGATTTGGGATTGGTTTTATCTCTTTGTATTCGTGTTCCTCGGATCACGAATACGGGTGCGTATGCACAGTTGCTTGAGACAGAGGGAGAGGACTTTGATTAGGGTTAATGACTGTTGTCATTTTATTAACCCTAATGCTTATGTGTGTATTATGGTTAATTAATATTGGTTTAATAATTGTGCATGGTTATGGTTGTTGACCATTTGACCTTCTTGACTTGTTGACCTAGGTTGACACTTTGACCATCATCATTTCATTTGGAAGATGCTCTTTGATCCTTGCAATTTGCATTAAAAATGAAATGATAATGGTCATGTCTTGATTAACCATGACAATTATCTAGCTAATTATCAATTTATAATAATTCACACATATATGTGAGAATGGTTTATTTTTCTCTCATTCTATCATTTGCTTTCTCTCTCTTGTTCTTCCTCTCCCTCAAGCTCTCCCCTCTCATGTGTTGAGAAACACTTGAGCTTGAGAAAAACCTCTTCTTGATAATCTCTACTCTCATCTAGGGTTCTAGTATTAGCACTTCTTGCACCCTAGTTACTTCTAGCTTGGAGTTGAAGCCAAAGGTTGAGGCTTTCGGGTGGATCTTTCTTCGACGTGAGAAGACGACAAAGGTGACCTCTTTCTACTACTCCAAAGAGCAAGGAGAGAAGGACATAAAGCCCTAGGTATAACCATTCTATTCTTAACTAGTTTCTAGTTAGCTTTAGCTTGTTTTTGTTTAGCAAAGATACTTCTTTGTCTAGTCCATGTTGCCTAAAGTGATAAAAATTTGTTTTCTATTCCGTTTTCTGCCTCTCTGCAAGCACCGGTGTGGGCAACGTGGACTTACAGTGGTATCAGAGCCTAACTAAACATAAACTAGCTAGGTAGTGAAAGTGTATAGAAGTTTGATCTGAAAAATCAAAAAACCGAGTTTTCAAAAATCCAACTTTCTGTTAAATTTTTTCCTTCTCAAAATAAAATTTATCATACTCCAAGCATCGTCTCAGGGTTTTGTGAAGAAATCCACCAAACCCGGTCCAGTGAATCGACCAAAGCGCCGCGGTTCCGCGGCAATAGCAAGCTATTGCCGCGCAACCGCGGCCGAGTTGACTCGGTTCAGGGTCGAGTTTGGTGCAGTGTTCTTCTGGCTTGGTTTTGGGATTTTTAAGATCGTTTATATGTGCCCAGGTTTTCCAGAAAAGAAATTTGTTTTTGGGGGCCTATAAATCCGTATTTTTGATCGAACTTCAATACACTTTGACTAAAGGGTTATATCTGTGATGTTTTATGTATTCAACGTCGGCTAATCGCTATATGTCGATTAGTGGGGGTTATACATATCTGTGATCTGTGTTTGATGATGGTATGTGTATATGAATGCGTTGGATTGTCGCGGGTGAATAGACGGGGTGGATGTGAGATGAGTGTTTCTTTTTCTTTCATTCATTGTAACATGTAAATTGATGTAATATTATTTGTATGGCCGCGCAACCGGGGCGGGGTTGTAGCCGTCATTGTATAATTCTTTTTACTGTTTTTGCTCCTAGGATAGACCCATGGAGGGGGTGCACAAACTACCGGGTATCTCGAAGTGCCGAGTGGCCTACTCACGGTGGTGAGGGAGGTTGCTTCGCTTCGGGTACTTGGCGGGTAGTTTGCCGCACCCGTAGGGGTCTTGGGTGGGGTATTGGCTATTCACCGCGACCGTGTAATCCGCTTTTCGTTGCAGGCTCGAACGGATTGCGGATTCCTAGTATATCCAATGTATTCATCTGTGATCTGTAATGTCTATGTTGCTATATATTTATATATTATAAATATTTAGGCGTTGCTTATGTTTTACAGCCGCGCTAGCCCAGCCCCCGCTCTGTCGTTAGTTAAGTAACCTAACGGGTAATGACGGGGCCCCATGGCGAATGCGAATGGCATAAGCGTACGTCATATTTTGGTTGTTTTCTGCAATGGTAGGATTAAATGATGGGACGCATTAAAAGAACTAATGCAAGAAAATAAACCAAGTAAAAGTCGATTGGAACACTTTGAAAACCACTCGGTTCTTTTCAAAACTAAACTTTTAAACGCGGAGCTTGAACCACTCCTTTTAAAAGCTATCTCGTTCCATCTATTATATCAAGTTCACTACGTTCACGGTTTCGCCAAAACCATTCGTAGCCCTCCATCATTTCAGTTAAATATTCGGTAGTATTCAAGCTATGTATTTTGACCTCACGCCAAGGCATAGTGATTGGTAGCTGCCGGATATTTATCTTTTGCATAGATAGAATGCGTTGGTTTGAGACAGTCGTACTGCCATTTTGGCCTACGTCAAGGGTAGGTACGGGTGGGTTCAAATTAACCGGGATAATGATGGGAAGAATTCGACATGTGGCTTACGAAATTTTGACCTCACGCCAAGGTCATAAGAGCATGGGGCAAAAATCCACATCGGGAGTTTCATAAGTACTGAAACTTTCTAGCGCTGCATACCATTTGGAGTGTGATGATTCTGGTAGGATTCCTTCGGTTTTATCACGCGATGATATTTGGATCCCGATCCTACTGTGAGTATATGCTACTCCTCGGGAAAACTCTCACTTAACGATCAAAGCTATAAACCTAGTAGGTGTCTAGAAAGGTGTTAGCGGGGCTATGCCCACAGGGAAAAGAGTTTACTTAATTAAGGAACTTCGCGAAAGCGTTGGAAAACCTCCCTCGAAGTACCGACACTGGCCTGGCTGAACGGTTAAGCAAGTATTGTACGGTGAGATTGATCCTGACTAATCCTTTCTTTACGGTTTGAGAAGGGATTCGAGAGACAGTGGGAGCCATCCTGTTTAGACAAACAAAAAACCACTCTAAACTTCCAAGAGCATCATGCTAAAGTGTTTCTTTTCTCTCTCCTAATTGCAGCGACCATTCAACATGACCGGACTTAAGTTATTACTAGATAAAAACATATTGACAGGGCCAAATTACAAAGATTGGCTCAGGAATGTCAAGATGGCAATCACTTACGACAAGCTGGGGTATCTCCTTACCACCAAAGCTCCCCCTGTCCCAGGTCCCAAAACTAGTGTCGTAGATAGGGAAATCTATAAGACCTGGGAAATAGATTGCGCGAAGGCCAAATGCCTCGTACTTGCCTCGATGGACAACGAACATCAGAGGAGGCACGAGAATATGGACCTAGAGTCCATATTTCTTCATACAAAAGAACTGTATGGAGAGCAGTCTCGTATCGCCAGATAAGAAGTGTCGAAAAAGTTGTTTTCGGCAAGGTTGGCCGTCGGATCATCGGTAGCGGAACACGTGCTTAAGATGATTGGCTACATAGAGGAGCTCCCAGAACTTGGGACCACGTTGGAGAATGAGCTCTATACGGACTTGATTCTCCAGTCCCTTCCTTCCACTTACGCCCAGTTCATCCTGAACTTCAACTTACAGGAAAAAGAAGTTGAACTTTCAGAGCTCCTCAACATGCTGAGGAGTGCAGAGGGCACCCTACAGAAAGGTAGGGAGACATCCACTTTGTTTGTAGGAGTATCTTCCTCTTCTAGATCCAGGGAGAAAGCCAAGGATAAGAAGAAGAAAGCCCCCGCCAAACCAAGAGGCGGTGTCAGTAAAGTGGATACGAAGGGAAAAGGAAAAGCAACAAAGGTAGCGGGAAAGCTGGTGGGGAAGGAAGAATGCTTCTATTGTCACAAAAGTGGTCACTGGAAACAGGATTGCAAGGCTTGGAAGGCCAGAACACAGGATTTGAAGCGAGTTGCGGCTTCAGCTTCAGGTGTGTATGTTATTGAAAACTGTCTATCAATAAACTCTACATCCTGGGTATTGGATACCGGATCAGGATCTCATATCTGTAATTCTTTGCAGGCGTTGAGAAAGCGTAGAGTTTTGAAGGCAGGTGATATGACCCTCAGAGTTGCAAACGGTGCTAGCATGGATGCTGAGGCCGTGGGGGACTATCACCTGGGATTGTCGGATGGACACTTTTTGGTTTCGCGTAGTTGTTATTATGTACCAAATGCAACCTGTAATATCATTTCTGTATCTTTATTATCTAAAGAAGGTTATGAATTTGTATTTGTAAGTAATGTAGTGAACAATCACCTTAATCAAGTTTTGATTGGGTCAGGTACATTGAACAACGGTATATACGTTTTAAACCAACCACAGATCTTCAATGTCCAAAATACACACAAAAGAAAATCTCCAGAAATCAATAAAACTTTCTTATGGCATTGTAGACTGGGTCACATCAATGAGAGAAGGTTGACTAAGATACATGCAGAAGGATATTTGGATCCGTTTGAATATCAATCGTATGCAACTTGTCAATCCTGTCTCAAAGGAAAGATGACAAAGACTCCGTTCACTGGACACGGAGTAAGAGAGAGCGAGCTCTTGGGACTCGTACACAGCGACGTGTGCGGTCCAATGTCTACACATGCACGAAGCGGTTATTCTTACTTCATTACTTTTACGGATGATTTTTCAAGGTTCGGACATGTCTTCTTAATGAAGCATAAATCCGAAGCTTTTGAGAAATTCCAGGAATACAAGAATGAAGTAGAAAAACAAACAGGCAAAAGTATCAAGGCACTGAGATCTGATCGAGGTGGTGAATACTTGAGTGCCGAGTTCCTGGGTTACTTAAAAGAGAATGGAATTCTCTCTCAGCTTACTCCTCCATACACTCCGCAACACAACGGTGTATCGGAGAGACGGAACCGAACCCTATTGGATATGGTACGGTCCATGATGAGTAACGCTGAGTTGCCGCGATCAGTCTGGGGATATGCGCTAGAATCAGCAGCATACCTTTTGAACCGAGTTCCCACTAAGACTGTGCCTACCACACCATATGAGTTATAGAGTGGGAAGAAACCCTATCTTCAATACTTGAAGATTTGGGAATGTCCAGCTTATGTCAAAAAGCAGCATGCGGACAAACTAGAGGCACGCTCAGTACTGTGCAAGTTTGTTGGATACCCAAAGAATTCCAGGAGGTATCTTTTCTATTACGCAGAGGAACAAAGAGTCCTTGTTTCTCGTAATGCCCATTTTCTGGAACATCAGTTCTTCGAAAAAGAAATAAGTGGGAGCGCAATAGAACTGGAAGAAATTCCAGAACTACAAGCTATTACTGAAAGCTTAGTAGAACCATAGGGTTCGAAAGATTAGGACATTCCCATGCCACTCCGCAGGAGTAGTAGGCAGTCTCATCCGCCCGAGAGGTACTACGGTTTTCTCATTGACGGGGATAGAGAGGATTGCATCATAGATTGTGATGAGCCTACTAGCTTCCAGCAAGCCATTCAGAGCGTCGACTCGGTAAAATGGCTGGATGCAATGCGGACCGAAATGGAGTCCATGTACACCAACAAAGTATGGATGTTGGACATTGCTCCAGATGGGGTAAAACCCGTAGGATGCAAGTGGATCTTCAAAAGGAAGATTGGTGCAGATGGACAGGTTGAGACCTGTAAAGCTAGAATTGTAGCAAAGGGTTTTCGTCAGCGACCTGGTTTGGACTATGACGAAACCTTTTCTCCAATAGCTATGCTGAAATCCATTCGGATCCTTCTTGCCATTGCGGCCTTCCACGATTATGAGATTTGGCAGATGGACGTAAAGACAGCTTTTCTAAATGGACATTTAGAGGAGTGTGTCTATATGGAACAGCCAGAGGGTTTCATTCAGAGTGGGAGCAGCGGAAAGGTGTGCAAGCTGCTTAAGTCCATTTATGGACTAAAGCAGGCATCGCGGAGTTAGAACATCTGTTTTGATGAGACGGTCAAGGAATTTAGCTTTATCAAAAATCCAGATGAACCATGCATCTATTGTAGATTTGTAGCAAGAACTGTAGTATTCCTCGTTTTATACGTGGATGACATTCTCTTAATAGGAAATGACATTCCTATGCTACAATCTGTCAAGGGGTTCTTGTCACACAAGTTCTCCATGAAAGACCTGGGTGATGCCTCATACATTCTGGGTATCCGGATCTACCGTGACAGATCCAAGAGGATATTAGGACTTTCACAGTCCAGGTACATCGACACCATACTGAAGAGATTCAGTATGGAAGATTCCAAGCGCGGTAATCTACCGGCTTGTCACGGGATCGCCCTCTCCAAAGAGATGTCTCCCAAGACAGATTTGGAGAGGGATCGCATGTCTGTTATACCCTACGCTTCTGCGGTAGGCTCTATAATGTATGCGATGTTGTGTACCAGACCGGATGTGGCTTATGCACTGAGTGTGGTAAGCAGGTATCAGTCAAACCCTGGGGAGAAACATTGGATAGCAGTAAAGAACATTCTCAAGTACCTGAGAAAGACTAAGGAGATGTTCTTGGTGTATGGCGGAAAAGACCTCCAGATTGAGGCCTTTGCTGACTCCAGCTTCCAGAGTGACAAGGATGATTCCAAGTCCATGTCGGGTTTTGTCTTCACCCTCAATGGAGGGGCGGTGTGTCGGAAGAGCTCCAAACAGGAAACCGTTGCTGACTCGACTATGGAAGCGAAATACATCGCTGCATCTGATGCCGCAAAAGAAGCTGTCTGGATGAGGAAGTTCTTGAAAGAACTTCAGGTGGTTCCGTCCATTGTTGACCCAATACCTCTGTATTGCGACAACAACGGGGCTATAGCTTTAGCGAAGGAACCCAGGTCCCATCAAAAATCCAGACACATCTTGAGGCGGTATCACCTGATCAGGGAGATCATGGATCGCCAGGAGATCGAGGTTCGGAGGGTTGCATCAGAAGATAACACAGCAGATCCATTCACCAAGGCCTTGCCCCAGACTCAGTTCGAGTGGCTGATCGAGATGATAGGTCTTCGATACGCCAGTACATGGCCTTAGTGCAAGTGGGAGATTGTTAGTGTATATGCCCTAGAGGCCATTACTGTATCATACTAGTTTGTATATTACTTGATGGAAGCTTGGGATATTCACAGTTGTATATACAATCTTGCTCGAAATGGTAGTATGCTACTTGGTTTGTCTCTGCATTAATATGTGCATGTGTTTATTTTAGCATATCGCTGATATAAATATTGGTAGAGACCTTAGGATCTTTGCTTGATTACCAGCGTTATGATGGCGCTCACACTCGTGGGAGCTGGGTAATCCATAAACACATCCTTATATAGGTCCCTGGTCGTTGGACTATCGAGACAGGGCATCGATACTCCGGAGTAGACTAGCGTATGCGCTTCTCATCCCAGCGTGGGAGACGGTCTGTCCCACAGCCGTCAGTACGTCGTACTTGAGATAGTATGCGGGTGCTCGTTAGGTTACGAGTACACCGGACAGGACTCGTCGGGGACTGTTGGTTGGTATTATACCTATCGTCAGTTATCAGTTCCCAGGTGACATGAGTACAGCTTAGTCCGCTGACTTGACACTGTCACTTCGCCTCGAGTGTGTTCCCACAGCACTTTGATTACTACCCTACCACGGCTCGAAGGAGTCGTGCAAACAGGTAGTTTTTGGGTGCAGTCCCGAAGCACTTGGAGGCAGTAACGGTTAGACAGGATTCGACTCTCCCGGTATTGGGGGTTGACATCGCGCTGTGTCTAGGAGAGCCATTACACGAGTAGTCCCTGGCCAGGGCAAGCGAGATATACTGGTAGGTTTCCTGTATTATCTCAGGGTGTTCTGGGCTACTCTCCGACACGACATGTACCGCTATTAGGGGACTGACGTTCACCGCCCCCCTAGGCCTGCCATGCGATGTATCAGACGAACAGACCGGACTGTACGGAGACTGTCACATACAGGCTCAGTAGGAGTTCAGATGGGGTTCACCTCGTCAGTCTTCTTATCGACATCTACCTAGGGACCGTTACGTACAGCTAGTGCCGCTTGCGGTCTGTGGTTAAACCCACTGCCAGCGTAGTGTCGAGTCTTTAGGGTCCCACACAGAGAGCTATTCGCCTTTAGGCAAAATGAGTAGAGGTCGCGTGGTTTTGCGACAGGGTTCGTTCACATCCGCGCACTTGTGCACGTTTGCTGTCCGGACAGCTTATACTAGCAGGCTTTGGTTTAAGCCGGATCCTAGTATATGATTTAGGATTGGTTTTATCTCTTTGTATTTGTGTTCCTCGGATCACGAATACGGGTGCGTATGCACAGTTGCTTGAGACAGAGGGAGAGGACTTTGATTAGGGTTAATGACTGTTGTCATTTTATTAACCCTAATGCTTATGTGTGTATTATGGTTAATTGATATTGGTTTAATAATTGTGCATGGTTATGGTTGTTGACCATTTGACCTTCTTGACTTGTTGACCTAGGTTGACACTTTGACCATCATCATTTAATTTGGAAGATGCTCTTTGATCCTTGCAATTTGCATTAAAAATGAAATGATAATGGTCATGTCTTGATTAACCATAACAATTATCTAGCTAATTATCAATTTATAATAATTCACACATATATATGAGAATGGTTTATTTTTCTCTCATTCTATCATTTGCTTTCTCTCTCTTGTTCTTCCTCTCCCTCAAGCTCTCCCCTCTCATGTGTTGAGAAACACTTGAGCTTGAGAAAAACCTCTTCTTGATAATCTCTACTCTCATCTAGGGTTCTAGGATTAGCACTTCTTGCACCCTAGTTACTTCTAGCTTGGAGTTGAAGCCAAAGGTTGAGGCTTTCGGGTGGATCTTTCTTCGACGTGAGAAGACGATAAAGGTGACCTCTTTCTACTACTCCAAGGAGCAAGGAGAGAAGGACATAAAGCCCTAGGTATAACCATTCTATCCTTAGCTAGTTTCTAGTTAGCTTTAGCTTGTTTTTGTTTAGCAAAGATCCTTCTTTGTCTAGTCCATGTTGCCTAAAGTGATAAAAATTTGTTTTTTATTCCGTTTTCCGCCTCCCCGCAAGCACCGGGGTAGGCAACGTGGACTTACAGTGGTATCAGAGCCTGACTAAACATAAACTAGCTAGGTAGTGAAAGTGTATGGATGTTTGATCGGAAAAATCGAAAAACCGAGTTTTCAAAAACCCAACTTTCTCTTAAATTTTTTCCTGCTCAAAATAAACTTTAACATGTGGGATATGCCAACGACAATTGGGATGCGCATGTTTACTTATGTTGATGACATGTGATGTTATGTGTTGCTCGATATGTTATATTGGATCGTCGTGTTTGAATAGCCGGGAGGTTTTTATGTGAGATAAGTGTTTTTCATTTTCATTCATGTAAAAACTTGTATGTAATATTCTTGTATTGGGGCACTTCCAGGTTGCGGAAGATGTAACCCTTTTTATATTATTTACTTTTCCGCACTAGGATAGACCCAAGGAGGAGGGCACAAGTAACCGGGTTCTAGGGTCCAGTGGGAGACCAACTCGAGAAGTCGAGTCCGGGTCTCCTAACCCTAGAATTGGTAGGGTTGCTTGCCGCTCTCGTAGGGGTCTAGGGGTGTGGGATTGGCTATTCATCACGACCGTGGAATCCGTGTTTTATACTGGCTCGTATTGAAAACACGGACGTCCTAGTATATCCAATATTTCATATGTTTCTTCTGCTGCGATATCTGTGATGTGATCATGTGATGTTCTGTGATAAATACAGTATATAGTATATATGATATATTATATAGACGTTACTTATGTTTTACACCCGCGCTAGCCCTGCCCCGCTCTGCCGTTAGTTACCTAACCTAACGGTGCACGAGGGGACATCGAGGCGAATGCGGATGGCATAAGTGTACGTCGTATTTATCTGTGATGTTTAGGTATTTAAATGATGGGACCTCATTAATGAGATTAATGAAATAAAAGAAACCTAAAGATGTTGTGGAATCGAATTTCAAAATAAAACAGGTAGCTACATTTCTTGCTTTGCACAGTGGTATATATGATATATCCTGCACCTTATTCGATAAGGAAAGGACCGAGATCCCTTCACCGGGAGTGACTCCTTTAGCAACAATTGGCAGATGCTACACACTCGGTTTGTCTTTTGATTGCTTTTAAGAGTTTTTGCTTTGCACAGTGATATATATGATATATCTGGCACCTCATTCGACGAGGAAAGGACCGACGATCCCTTCACCGGGTGTGACTCCTTTAGCAAAACTAGAAAAGCCTCAAAAGCACTCCATTTTAAAATCATTTGATTCTACAACGATATCAAGTTCATTACGCAATAGGTTTTCAGAAAAACCTGTCGTAGCCCTCCGTCATTTCAGATAAGTAGTAGTTAGTATTCGTGCTGCATTTGTTGGCCTTTGTCAAGGCGTAGTGTGCGGTAGCTAACTGGTGCTTATCTGCTTATGCATATGATGCAGATTGGGTTAGGGTAGTCGTGCGACCGTGTTGGCCTTTGTCAAGGGTCGTGCGGGTGGGTTTACTTCAATCAGGAAATGACGGGTTGAACTTGACTGGCATCCTATAGTTTGTTGGCCTTTGTCAAGGTCATAGGAGGTTAGGGGCAAAATTATCGGGAATTTCAAGTGTTGAGATTTGCAATGAGATTGCAGACCTTTTATGAGATAGTTTGATCCTGATACCCACTGCGAGTAAGAGTTACTCCTTGGAGAGTTTTATACATTACAATTAGCCGATCAAGTAGGTGTCTAAAAAGGTGTTAACGAGGTTACGCCTCTGGGAAAACGAGATTTACATTAATTAGGTTCGTGCGAAAGCACGGGGGACCTCCCTCAAAGTACCGAAACTGGCCTGGCTGAAAGATTGGCGAACTTGTAGCGTGTAATTAATCCAGGCTAGTCTTTCTTTTTAGGGTTTAAAAGAAGATTTGATAAAAACAGTGGGAGCCATCCTGATTAGATAAAATAATAACCAATCTATTCTTGCAAGAGCGTACGCTGAGTGTTTTCTTCTCTCTCTCTCCAGGTAGCGACCATATCACGCCTTAATCAAGATAATAATACGGATATTGACCGAACCCGCTTGTTATACAGAGCTGGGGAACGTTGGTCCCGCTCCAACTTATAATTGTTATAAGACAGAGCAGGAAATTGGGGAATACCAGATTTCCCATGCCGCCCAAACGAGGAAAGTGCATAAGATGCATCATCTTCGGGTGCGTTCATTACAGAGAATTGTTTCTCAGTATCCTCTACGTCCTGGGTATTTGATACAGGATCAGGATCCCAGATATGTAATCTGTTACATAGGGCTACAGATAGGTAGAGAACTGAGAACGGGTGATAAGTTTCATGAGGCAGAAATCGGGGCAAGTGTTGCAGCCAGGTCTGTTGGTCAATGTCACCCTGTATTACCTGAGTACATTGATTCTGAACAAATGCTATTAGATACCGAACCTGATATACAAAATCATATCTGTCTCTTTATTAGTAAAGAAACGATAAAATTTTGTATTGTTGGATAATGTTTTGAACATTTCCTATATCAAAAGTTGATCGGTTCAGGCACGTTATCTAAAAGCATTGATGTTCTAAATCAAACTACAATTCTTAGTATACAGAACACACACAAGTGGAAGAGTTCAGAACTGAACGAATCCTTCTTGAGGTATTGTAGACAAGGTCATATCAATGCGACCCGACTGTCCGAAGTTACATTTAGATGCATATTTAAATCTGTTTGAATTTACATCTTGTGAAACTTGCCAATCATGTCACAGAGATAAGATGACCATAGCTCTGTTTACTGGAAACAGAGAAAGAGTTAGCGAACTCTTGGGATGATACATGTTGATGTATAAAGGTCGCCTGTCTACACATGCCAAGACCGGTTCTTTGTAGTTCATTAAATTCTCTGATGATCTTTCGAGATTCAGACCTATGTTCCTGTTGAAACACAAGTCCGAACCTTTTGAGATATTCACAGAATATAAGTTAGAAGTAGAGAACCAAAATACGGGTATAAGTATTATGTCCTTTGATGTGATCAGGGAGGAGAATACTTAAGCACGGAAATCCTGGACTATTCAAAAGGAGTATGAGATTCTCTCTCAGCATTACTCCTCCGTATACACCATAGCACGATGGTATATCGGGGTGGAGCAATCACACCCTATATGATAAGGTGTGCTCTATGATGAGTACTACTGAGTTACCTATTTGCTTTTGGGAGTTATGCACTTGAGAAGCTGCATACCTATTGATAAGGGTTCAAATCAAATCAGTTGCCTACCACTTCATATGTGATATGGAAAGGGAAGAGCCCATATCTTAAGTTAGTTAAGATTTGGGGTTGTCCGGCCTATGTCTAAAAGCAAAATCCGAACAAGCTCGAGGAAAGATCTATTATGTAGAACTGGAAAGGTTCTAGCTATACAAACTACAGCAGATGATTTGGTGGAACCAAAGAATTCAGTAAATACCAACGAACCTCAGCCTCTCCGCCGATCTAGTAGGGTTTCTCACCCATCTGAGAGATACTTCAGTTTCTCTATGACAGTAGGAGCGAGTATTGCATCATGAGATGATAACCCAACTAGTTTCGAGCTGGCCATCAGGAGTGAGACTCTGTAAGAATGGTTGGATGCTTAGCGATCTGAGATGGAATCCATGTACACCAACAAAGTATGGACTTTGGTTGCTATATATGAAGGGTTAAATCCCCATCAGGAGCAAGTATATCTTGAGAAGATTACTTGGTGTAGATGGAAAAATTGAGACTTTCAAAGCTAGACTTGTTAAAGGTTTTCGTCATCGACCAGGCATGGATAATGATGAAAACTTTTCCAGTGGCTATGCTTAAGTCCATCTGGATCCTACTTGCCACAGTTACATACCATGACTACGATATCTGGCGGTTGGGTGTCATGACTGCTTTTCTAAAATGATGTTTTAGAAGAGAGCATCTGTATGTACACAGCCAGAGGGCTTCGTAGAAAGTGGGAGTAGCGGAAACGTGTACAAGATGCTTTATGTAATAAAGCAGGCATCGCGGAGTTGGAACATCTATTTTGATGTGGTAGTCAAATAGTTTTACTTCAACAAAAAGGTAGATGAACCTTATATATACAAAAGGGTAGTAGGGAGTATGGTGGTGATCCTCGTAGAGTATGTGGATGACATAATCTTGATAGGGAAGGAGTTTCCTATGCGACGCTCGATCAATCTCCGCTTATCACAATGATTCTCTATATAGGATTAAAGTGATACCTCCTAAATCCTGGATTTTGGATCCATGAGATAGATCTAATTGGATGTTAGCAGACTCACTAGTTGTAGTGAGATGGTATCAATTGATCCTGGGGAGAATCACTGGAAAGGTTCCAGGGTGATAAGGACGACTGAATGTCAGTCACAGGCATTGTCTTTACCCTCAGTGGAGGGACGGTATGTTGGAAAAGTTCCAAGCTATATACCGTGGCATACTAGACAATAAAGGCTGAATACATCGCTGCTTAAGATGCTACCAAAGAGGCTGTCTAGGTGTATATTTGTTCATGAGATGAACTTAGTTCCTCCCATTGTGTGACAATGGAGTTGCGGCTTATGCCAAGGAACGTCTGTCCCATCAGTGATCCAGACATATTCTGAGGCAGCATCACCTGATCATGGAGATAGTTGATCTCCAGGGTGATCGAAGTTAGGAGAGCAGACTCAGAGGACAACACGGCGAATCCACTCACAAAGGCCTTTTCCCAGAGAGAGACTTTTATGGGATGGTTGAGTATGAGATACTACAACCACTGCTACAGATGGCCCTAGTGCAAGTGGGAGATTGTTAGTTATATGTATGCCTTCGAGGCCATTACTATACATAGGATGTATATTGTAGTGGATGCTTGGATATATATAGGGAGGAATTTCTTGCTCGACATGATAGTATGCTATCTGGTTGCCCTTTACCTTAACGTGTACACCGATTGTCACTCTGTTACATGTTGGTAAAGCCCTTAGGATGTGTACTTGACTACCTGGACAATGATGCGGATCATACTAGTGGGGACATGGTAGTCCATAAGTACATCCTTCAAGGTCCCTAGTCGTGGGTGTATCGAGATGGGGCATCGATATACCATAGTAGACTAGCGTATACCTTCTCGACCCATACAGATGGGAGATGGATGATCCCATATCCATTGGTGTTTGACATCAGGGATGATATACGGGTGCTCAGTGGAGACTGGTTACACTGGACGGACTCGCCGAGAATTCCCAGATGGTATTATACCTTACGTCAGATGCCAGTTCTCTGGTGACACTGGTACAGGTTAGTCTGTGGACCCGAGATCGTCATAGAGTCTTGTGTGATTCCCACTGTGCTTTGATTTCCATCTTACCACGTCCAAGAGGGCGTGCAAAATGGTGGTTTTTGGGTACAGTCCCGAATCACATGGTGGCAATGAGCGATAGGAGGGGATTCGTCTCTCCCGGTATAGGGAGTTGATGTTGCACTGTGTTCGATTGGCTATAACCGGAAATCCCTGTCCAGGGTTGCTGAGATTTACTGGTAAGTGTTACCAGTAGTTTCTCGAACTGTTATAGACCTCATATCGACACCACTTATCGAGCTATTGTGGTCTGACGTTTACCACCCCTAGGCAAGATATGCGACATATCAAACGATCAGACCGGACTATATGGTAAGTGTTACTGGTTAGATTCACAGGAGTGTGAGCGGGCTTGCTCGTCGATCTTCTGATCGCTCAATACCCGGGTGGCCATTACATTTAGCAGACCGCTTGCGGCTTGTGGGTGTTTGCTATGATCATCACCTGCTGCCGGCGTATTGACGAGTCTTTAGAGTCCTACACAGAGGTTTCCTGGCTCAAGCGAAACGAAATAGTAATGCATATGAGATATGTGCGGGACTGAGAATAATGCGTGTATGTGATACTGTATTCTATTCTCACGATTTGTATCATCGGCAGGTTATATGTGATATAGCCGAGTTACCGAATCAAGTGTTGATTCGATACATTGATACATTTGATACTGGTCGGTTATATGCGATATGACCGGATCATTAAATCAAGTGTTGATTTAATGATTTAATGTTTAATTATATATATTTGATATATTACTTAGCATTAACTAGTATTGGTTCACATTAAATGGATTTTCTCACTCGAATGTGCACATTGTATATATGATATAGTTTTGTGCACTTGTTTGTATCATGTTTGATGATACATGCAAACTTGGATTTGTGTAAAGACTTAAACCATGTTTAGTGAATGGTTAGGGTTTCATTTCACTTATTTATTTATCTATTATTTTTTGAGAAAAAGAGAAAAGAAAACAAAATGGTTGCTTTCTTACATGAAGCTTCTTGATGCTTCATGTAACTTTGACTAAGTGACCATTCTTGTCTTCTTCTCCTAACCCTAACCATTCATCTAACCTTAGTTAATTCTCTACACCTAACCATGGTTGATATTATGATAAGTATCATTTTGTTTTCTATTTTAAATGAGCTTATCATATTCTTTTTCTTCTTCTTCTTCTTCATCAACAAGAAGAAAACCTTGCCTCCATTAATGGCAACTTGAGAAAAAGAGTGAGAAATTCAATTCTAAAGTGAACTCACTTCCTATTTCTTCATCCTTTACCACTTGCCAAGTAGTATAGGGTGTTTTCTTCACAAGCTTCATGGCTTGGTGAAGTTGGAGCTTGATCTTGTGTTGCCTCGACGTAGATCATGTTCGGCATCGAAGTCGATGACCTAGCCCGATCATTTCTTCGATGAAACCACCGCGAGAGTCCGGGATCCGATGGGTATAGCGGAGGGACTTCATCATGAAGCTATGGAGGTGGAGGACCGGATCTACAAAGGTTGTATTTTCCGTCTACTCATAGTTAAGATGTTAACTAGTTATAGTTTTCGCCTAAATTCTAGTTAACGATCCGTATTAGGGTTTCTCGGCACTTGTAAATTTTGAAATTGGCATGGTTGATGCCTTGTGAGACCTCATTAGCATGCCTAGGAACCCTACACTTAGACCCCTACGAGAGCGGTAAGCAACCCTGCCAATTCTAGAGTTAGGAGACCCAGTCTCGACTCCTCGAGATGGTCTCCCACTAAACTCTAGAACCCGGTTACTTATGCTCCTCACCTTGGGTCTATCCTGTAGGGTTACTAGGCACTTTCACAAGGGTCTACTAGGTATCAACCATGCCGAATTTAAAAATTTCAAGTGCCGAACAACCTAAAGCGAGGATCTTTGCTAGATTATTAAGGTAAACAAAACATGTAAACAACTTTATATCTAAAAGAGAGGGATTACAACCTTTGTAGTCCGCTCCTTCGCTTCATAAGCTCTGAGTAGTAGTCTCTTTGCCGCGATCCATGATCTCCCAGACTCAAGAGAAGCTCCACAAGCCGAACGATCCATGCTTGCTTGAGATCTTCCTTTTCGAAGATAATCTACCTTGAAGAATCTTTAACTCAAGCTCTAACTTCTCTAATCAAGTATTAATGAAGTGAACACCCTAATCTAAGTGGCTAGAATAGATGAAATTGATGAAGTAGGAATTTAGCACTCTTTTATTTTCTATTTCTCACCATTTTTCATCACAAACCTAAAAGCTAGAAGATTTTCAAGAGGAAGAAGAAGAAGAGTATTTGTGATGAATAATAAAAATATTATCATGGTTACAAATGCAACCTTGGGTCAAGTAAGAAGGCCTAACCCATGTAGAGACTTAACTAGGATAAAGGGTTTTGGGTTGGGTTATAAAATATCTATCCAAAATATCTTAACAAAATATCTAAGCTTAAAACAAAATAAAAGCTTCTAGAAGCTCGATGAAAAAGCTAATCCAAATAAAACCCTATGTAACACCTCAGGATGTGTTTAGTGGCTAATTATATTTAAATAAAGGGTTTTTAATAAAAAGTTTACCAAATTGAGTTTCAAATATTTTTCCAAATTTAATAAATATTTTTCTAGAATTTTCCTAGGCTTGTACACACTTGTGCATGTAAAC
The DNA here is from genome assembly GCA_030015575.1 of Agapanthus africanus. Lineage (NCBI taxonomy): Eukaryota > Viridiplantae > Streptophyta > Magnoliopsida > Asparagales > Amaryllidaceae > Agapanthus > Agapanthus africanus. Next base: position 422,590,848 of record CM057344.1, read on the forward strand.
TAGGGTTTAAAATGAGGTTATACCATAATTAGCAACCATGGTGAGTTTAATAATGGGGATTAAGTCTTTTGGGTTTTAATTAAGTTTATTTAGTTAATTGATGGTTGTTTTAATTTGAATTTTCTTTTGGAGTGTTGAATTGGTGAGAATGAGAGAGAGAGAATGCATCATGGCAAAGCCCATGCTTGCATTTAATGATGAGAGAGAAAGGAGGGGTTGACATTGGGAGTTATCATTTTCTCTCATTCTTGTGCTCATTTCTCTCAACCTCACTCTCACACTCACACCCCTACCATCACAGCAGCAGCAGAAGCAAGCACAGCAACAGCAGAAGCAAGCACAGCAGCAGCAACAGTGAGCAGCAACAGTGAGCAGCAACAACAGCAGTAAGCAGCAGCAACAACACAACTTCAACAGCAGCTCCATACCTCTACTTCTTCTTCTTCCTCCAGCTCCCTAGGGTCGAGTGTGGGGTATACTTCTTGAACTTACCCCCTAGTTTTCTTAATTAGTGTAGCTTAGCTTCGATTAGTGAGTAATGGTGCGTTTTAGTGCGATATATGGTAATTAGGGGGAACTTTGATCAAGTGATGTGTGAATTTGTTTTAGTAAGTTGATGGAGTGTTGTTAGGGCCATGTTAACCTAGCTTAGCCCCCAATTGCACTAAAATACCACCAGATTCCTATTTGAGGCAAATTCACAGTTTTTGAGCAAAAACTAGCTTTCTGCAAACTGCTATCGACCCAGTGAGTTCAGATTAAAATTAAGAAGACTGCAGTATAGTTGTGAGGTGCTGATCCCATGTGTCGAAGACGACCCCCAAATTCCGTACTATGGCCGCCGAAATATTAGTTCTGGCCATAATTTGCGGCTAGATGGGGAGGGAATGGGGTTGGGTTTGGATCTAAAGGTGTCTGCTGCTACCCTTAGACTCATGTCATGTATAATTTTATTTAATTGTTGCTGTAGAAAAATCTGGAGCTAAATACCTGTTTCTCGTATTTTTAAACCTTCGCGACACGCGTGATACGTTTGTGGGTTTGGGGTTTCTGCGTATCGCGATGCGTCGGGGTAGTTTCAGGCGTAATCACGCGTTTTAGCGTATCGCGAACATGCACGCTTGGTTTGCGACGCGGGTTTCTAGTTTGACCTTAATATCACGTTTTTGTGGATTTGAGCTTATATGTGATATATTGTGTGATTCTAGGTTCGCAGGCGAGTGAGATGAACGCTGCGAAGAAGAGGAAGCAAGTCGTCGGCTACACTTAGCGCGAGACTTCGGTGAGTAGATTTTACATCTACGGGGATATGGCCCGCATGGCGTTATGCGTCAGGGCTGATAGGACCTTATAGCTATATGTTGCATTTACCCCATTGACTGTCATGGATACTATTGTTGCATACTGCATTCCCTGCTATATGTATGTAAACTTAGAATTGATAGAACACCACACTATTACTAACGGTTCTTGTTGCTCGAGCACTAATCTGTATGTTACACACACCGTTAGTAATTGCCATGATACACTCACTGTAGAATTACCATGATTATATTGCTATAGTTCATTTCACATATGATTCGATATGATTTTCATAGAAATTGGGAGCCGCATGATGTCTTTAAAAACTGGAACTATTTTAAAAAGCAGTTTCCCCTTGTACCTATATTATGGCTTGATGTACATAGCACATTGCATTTGATTTACTTATTGGTGTTGGATTTTCATGTGATTTCTGGTTTTGAGGACCGTGGGATTATTTAAGAAAAGATGCACTATTTGAAAAACCCGGTTCCTCATGATATGATATTTTGGTGCGTCTACAACGCGTTTTCTCGGTGCTGAGACGCGTGCTTGAAACCCGATTCGAGGTGTTGGTTGATCCGTTTGCGGGTTCGTGGTGGACCCGGTATGGTTCCCCTCGGCAAGATGATCGATGGACATTGCCGATTGAGCCTGGAAGCGGGCGAGTACCTACCAGTGATTGGTTGGACCTTGCGGTTATACAGAGGGTACCGACCAGAGTCGAGAGATGGATCCTGGATGATCCGTACTGCCGGGGCCGAGGGCCGATACCGCAGACAGAGCCCATGGGCTGACCCGAACTTACGGAGCCCGATATATGAGGATTTGCGTGTCGATGCTGGACACGAGTATTTTATGATATTTTAGTGCCGATGTTGGGCACTCATGATTCTCAGAGATTTACAGGATTTGAGGGCCGAGGAGAGTGCCGGCGCCTGAGTTTATTTGGGATTTGGGCTGCAGTTTTAGGCACCGATTACCTTTCCACTTTGATATTCTGTGTAGATGTTATTTATCCGATGCTCAGCATTGATTATCATGTATCTCATCCTGTACTTATTTTACCTGACAGAGCATTTGCATGATTGTTGCACCTACTGCTTGTCGCATATAGATCTTACTTGCTAGCATATGATAGAGTAGCCCAGTACGTGCATGCTCGCGATTACCTTTAGATATTATCTATATTCACGAGTTGGCAACTCACTCCCGTTGTGCCACAGTATTTGCAGGTTGCCCTTCAGAGTAGTCGCGGCAGGCTGCCTTTTGCATCTTTTGGCTACAGATACCACTACAGTTGGTGCGAGAGTTGTTTTGCTTTTAGGTGGGTTGTGGTATCTGCTTACTTTTATTATACCCCTTTTGTATCAAGTATTCTCCATCTACCATTTATGTACTGGACTTAGATACAGTGTGAGGACGATGATGTATATTTTGTATTCTGGTGTCGAGCTCGTGGGAGCCGACTGTTTTTATATACAGTTTATTATTCTGTGATGTTTACTTATTTCTCATTCCTCGCTACGGCGTCGTATATTACTCTTGTGATGATGGTTTCCGCCGTTGGGCGTGATTTCTCCTGTTTGGGAATGTTTTGTTTCATTATATCTCATTTTCACTCATATCCTGTTTTATACCCGATTTCGGGGTTACTTTTACAAAGGAAATGCTGCCAAAATTATTTAAATGATGACGTAACTTTAAAAGAACTTATTGAACTATTTAAGATTTTCTAAATGTTTTAACTAAATGTTTTCAACACATCCTACTTTTATATGGTTTTGATTTCTGGGTTCGGCATACTTAGTCTCGTTACGCCTGTAGTCGTAGCGTGCTTAAGTGCCGGTCACGAGTCGAAATATTCGGGTCGTGACAAAGTTGGTATCAGAGCGTAGGTTTTACCTTTCGGAGTGTAGGATGAGCTTAGTATGATGGAGTAGGTAGCTGAAGCAGAGTGGCGTAGCGTGTGTATGTTCCGCTGCATACTCACGATACGGTACTCCTCCAAGGAGACCTTAGGACTTATTGATTTAAATTCCTTCTTGAGTATATATATTCTTGTGATTCGATTTCCGTATTCTTATCGAATCCTAATTTTCTTTCAGCCATTATGCCGCCAAAGACTACGAGGGCGCAGAGAGCGGCCGCGAGGGCCGAGATTCGAGTTGACTCGTCTGAGACGAGGACTGATCCGGGCAGTACACCGGTTGTACCCGAGCAGGTTGTTCCTCCCGTGACAGATCAGCTCGCCATGCTAGGGGCTGGTATGCAGGAGATGCGCCAGACGGTGGGATCCAGCATGCAGGAGATGCGCCAGATGATAGGATCGCTAGTTGAGACGCTTCGAGCGCAGCGACCAGAGGTAACTCCACCCATTACAGAGACCGCGATGGTACCTACCGCACAGCCAGTTGCCCCTGCAGCCACGGAGGTGATTACAGTATCGCTATCAGAGTTTATAAGTCTGAAGCCTCCGGTCTTCACTGGCACTGATACAGCCGAGGACCCACAGTCCTTCATTGATAGGATGGCTCGGATATGTCGTTCCCTCAGATACGCAGATGCGAGATGGGTTGAGTTTACGAGCTTTCGCCTGGAAGGTCTTGCGTAGAAGTGGTGTGAATCCGTTGAGAAGGGTAGAGCAGCAGGTCTTCCTCCTATTACCTGAACAGAGTTTGTGGAACTTTTCCTTGCCCGCTTTCTCCCACTGAGTGTCAGAGATGCTAGAGCACGCAGGTTCGAGTCCTTAAGCCAGACTCCGGAGATGTCAGTGGCAGAGTATGACGTGCTGTTTACAGAGCTAGCAGTTTATGCCCCGTATTTAGAGGTTACCGAGGAGTTGCGAGTCAAGAGATTTGTTCGAGGCTTGCTTACACCATTGTTCCTTGCAATCAGCGCGCAGCATTACCATACATATGCAGCAGCGGTAGACGCAGCCCTATTAGTCGAGGAGCGCCTTGCTGAGACTTCGGTAGTTCCAGAGCCGAAGAGAGTTCGTACTGGTATATCAGCACGGAGACTGACATTTAGACGCCGTGGAAGGTATCGTTCAGGTACGAGGAGTGGCAGAGATTCGGGACGAGGCCAGATGTTTAGTTCGTATCCACAGGAGAGTCAACAGTCGTCGCGGGGTTGCTATAGATGCAGCAGTCTACTTCACCTCGTCAGAGATTGTCCTGAGATACACTGGAGGGAGACAGCAGCATCGTATGTTACCTTACCACCTTCACCACCCTAGAGGGCGTTGCCGGTTGTACCTATTGTCGCTCCGCGTCAGACTCATACACAGAGAGGTCGTGAGCGTGGAGGAGTTGCTCAGAGAGGACGGGATGACCGAGGCAGAGGGCAGTCAGTCACCGGTGGAGGACAGGCGCGGGTTTTTGCTTTGACGCATCGAGACGCGCAGGCGTCCAATGCGGTGGTCTCAGGTATCCTTCCAGTATGTTCTGTTGATGCACACGTGTTGTTCGATCCCGGATCCACGCACTCGTACGTATCCACACACTTTGTGCCGAGTTTGGGTAGAGAGTCCGGTTTCCTTGATCAGCCGCTTGTTGTGACCACTCCTATGGGAGAGTCGTTTGTTGCTAGGCACGTATTCCGATCCTGTACCGTCTGTATTGGCGAGTGAGAGTTGCCTGTCGACTTGATCCTTCTTGAGATATTGGACTTCGACGTTCTTTTGGACATGGATTGGTTAGCCACGTGCTATGCTTCTGTGGACTGCCATGAGAAGACAGTTAGATTCTGTTTTCCCGGCGAGTCGGTTTTTGTTGTGTTGGGGGACCGTGGTGCCTCCCCTCACAGTGTGATTTCTTCTTTTCACGCTGGACAGCTTTTGAGGAAGGGATGTCAGGGATTTCTCACCTATGTTTTCGATGCTAGCGCTTCAGAGGTTCCATTGGATCAGGTTCCGGTTGTTAGCGAGTTTCCTGATGTGTTCCCTGACGAGCTTCCGGGGATACCGCCCGAGCGCGACATTTCTTTCTGTATTGATTTGGTTCCTGGCACGGGGCCTATTTCCATACCGCCTTATCGGATGGCCCCGGCGGAACTTCGAGAATTGAAGGGTCAGTTGCAAGATTAGCTGGATAAGGGACTTATTATACCTAGTGTTTCTCCTTGGGGTGCTCCAGTCCTGTTCGTCAAGAAGAAGGACGGAAGTTTGCGTCTGTGTATCGACTACCGCCAGCTGAACAGGGTGATAGTGCGGAACAGATATCCCTTGCCACGTATCGACGATTTGTTCGACCAGCTTCAGGGGGCAGGATACTTTTCGAGGATCGATTTACGATCGGGCTATCATCAGCTGCGGGCTCGACAGGAGGACATTCCTATGACAGCTTTCCGTACGCGTTATGGCCATTATGAGTTTCTGGTGATGTCGTTCGGACTCACCAATGCGCCAGCAGCATTCATGGATTTTATGAACCGTATTTTCCGGCCATATCTGGATCTGTTCATCATAGTATTCATTGACGATATCTTGGTGTATTCCCGGAATAGTGAGGAGCATGAGCAGCACCGGCGGATTACACTGCAGACTTTGAGGGAGCACCAGCTTTACGCGAAATTCTCGAAGTGTGCTTTCTGGCTGGACAGCGTAGACGTCTTGGGGCAGTGATTTCACGAGACGGTATATGTGTAGACCCGAAGAAGATCGAGGCCGTTCAGCGTTGGCCCAGACCCACATTAGTTATGCAGATTCGTAGCTTTTTGGGATTGGCCGGTTACTATAGGCGATTTGTGCAGGACTTCTCCAGTATTGCTACACCTTTGACCGGGTTGACCCGGAAGGGAGTTCCTTTCGATTGAACGGAGGAGTGCGAGCACAGTTTTCAGCAGCTACGGACTCGGCTGACTACGGCACCGGTGTTATCATTGCCTTCAGGATCAGGCGGATTTGTGGTCTATTCTGATGCTTCTCGAGTGGGGATAGGGTGCGTATTGATGCAGCATGACAGGGTGATCGCGTATGCTTCGCGACAATGGAAGAAACATGAACAAAACTACCCCACTCACGATTTGGAGATGGCTGCAGTGGTCTTTGCACTTAAGATCTGGCGACATTACCTATACGGCGATGTAAGTCCACGTTGCCCACCCCGGTGCTTGCAGGGAGGCGGAAAACGGAATAAAAATCGGATTTTTATCGAACTAGGCAACATGGACTAACTAAAGGAGGACCTTTGCTAAACAAAAACTAACTAAAAGATAACTAGATTTAGCTACATGGAAGAAAGGTTATACCTTGGGCTTTATATCCTTCTCTCCTTGCTCCTTGGAGTGGAAGAAAGAGATCACCTTGTCACCTTCTCTAGTTGAAGAAGGATCCACCCGAGAGCCTCAACCTTTGGCTTCAACTTCAAACTAGAAGTAACTAAGGTGCTAGAAGTGCTAATCCTAGAACCATAAATGAGAGTAGAGATTACTTTGGAGAGGTTTATCTCAAGCTCAAGTATTTCTCAACACATGAGAGGGGAGAGCTTGAGAGAGAGAGGAAGAGGAGGAGAGAGAATCTATATGATAGAATGAGGAGAGAAAATGAACCATTCTCTCATATATGGGTGAATTATGAAATTAGATAATTAGCTAGATAATTGTCATGGTTAATCAAGACTTGACCATTATCATTTCATATTTAATGCAAATTGCAAGGATCAAAGAGCATCTTTTATATGGAATGATGATGGTCAAAGTGTCAACCTAGGTCAACAAGTCAAGTATGGTCAAAAGGTCAACAGCCTTAACCATGCACAATTATATTTAACTAATATCAATTATTCATAATACATACATAAGCATTAGGGTTAAGAAAATGACAATGGTCATTAACCCTAATCAAAGTCCTCTGCCTCTGTCTCAGTCAACTGTGCATACGCACCCGTATCCGTGATCCGAGGAACACGAATACAATGAGATAAGACCAATCCCAAATCATATACAAGGATCCGGCTTAAACCAAGGCCCGCTAGTATAAGCTGTCCGGACTACAAAAGTGCACAAGTGCACGGATGTGAACGAACCCTGTCGCAAAACCATGCGACCTCTACTCATTTTGCCTAAAGGCGAATAACTCTCTGTGTGGGACTCTAAAGACTCTACACTACGATGGCAGTGGGTTTAACTACAGACCGCAAGCGGCACTAGCTGTACGTAACAGTCCCCAGGTAGATGCCAATAAGAAGACTAACGAGGTGAACCCATCTGAACTCCTACAGAGCCTGAATATGACAGTCTCCGTACAGTCCGGTCTGTTCGTCTGATACATCGCATGGCGGGCCTAGGAGGGCAGTAAACGTCAGTCCCCTAATAGCGGTACAAGTCGTGTCGGAGTGTAGCCCTGAACAACCTGAGATAACACTGGAAACCTACCAGTATATCTCGCTTGCCCTGGCCAGGGACTACTTGTGTAATGGCTCTCCTAGACACAGCGCGATGTCAACCCCCAATACCGGGAGAGACGAATCCTGTCTAACCGTCACTGCCTCCAAGTGCTTCGGGACTGCACCCAAAAACTACCTGTCTGCACGACTCCTTTGAGCCGTGGTAGGGTAGTAACCAAAGTGCAGTGGGAACACACTCGAGGCGAAGTGACAGTGTCAAGTCAGCGGACTAAGCTGTACTAATGTCACCTTGGAACTGATAACTGACGATAGGTATAATACCAACCAACAGTTCCCGACGAGTCCTGTCCAGTGTACTCGTAACCTAACGAGCACCCGCATACTATCTCAAATACGACGTACTGACGGCTGTGGGACAGACCGTCTCACACGCTGGGATAAGAAGCGCATACGCTAGTCTACTCCGGAGTATCGATGCCCTGTCTCGATAGTCCTACGACTAGGGACCTGTATAAGGATGTGCTTATGGATTAGCCAGCCCCCACGAGTGTGAGCGCCATCATAACGCTGGTAATCAAACAAAGATCCTAAGGGCTCTACTAATATGTATATAAGCGATATGCTAAAAGAAACGCATGCACATATTAAAGCAGAGACAAACCAAGTAGCATACAACCATTTCGAGCAAGATTGTATATACAACTGTAAATATCCCAAGCTTCCATCAAGTAATATACATACTAGTATTATACAGTAATGGCCTCTAGGGCATATACACTAACAATCTCCCACTTGCACTAAGGCCATGTACTGGCGTATCGAAGACCTATCATCTCGATCAGCCGCTCGTACTGAGTCTGGGGTAAGGCATTCGTGAATGGATCTGCAGTGTTATCTTCTGAAGCAACCCTATGAACCTCGATCTCCTGGCGATCCATGATCTCCCTGATCAGGTGATACCGCCTCAAGATGTGTCTGGATTTCTGATGGGTCCTGGGTTCCTTCGCTAAAGCTATAGCCCCGTTGTTGTCGCAATACAGAGGTATTGGATCAACAATGGACGGAACCACTGAAGTTCTTTCATGAACTTCCTCATCCAGACAACTTCTTTTGCGGCATCAGATGCAGCGATGTATTCCGTTTCCATAGTCGATTCAGCAACGGTTTCCTGTTTGGAGCTCTTCCAACACCCTGCCCCTCCATTGAGGGTGAAGACAAAACCCGACATGGACTTGGAATCATCCTTGTCACTGTGGAAGATGGAGTCAGCAAAGGCCTCAATCTGGAGGTCTTTTCCGCCATACACCAAGAACATCTCTTTAGTCCTTCTCAGGTACTTGAGAATGTTCTTTACCGCTATCCAGTGTTTCTCCCCAGGGTTTTACTGATACCTGCTTACCACACTCAGTGCATAAGCCACATCTGGTCTGGTACACAACATCGCATACATTATAGAGCCTACCGCAGAAGCGTAAGGTATAATAGACATGCGATCCCTCTCCAAATCAGTCTTGGGAGATATCTCTTTGGAGAGGGTGATCCCGTGACAAGCCGGTAGATTACAGTGCTTGGAATCTTCCATACTGAATCTTTTTAGTATGGTGTCGATGTACCTGGACTGTGAGAGTCCTAAAATCCTCTTGGATCTGTCACGGTAGATCCGGATCCCCAGAATGTATGAGGCATCACCCAGGTCTTTCATGGAGAACCTGTGTGACAAGAACCCCTTGATAGATTGTAGCATAGGAATGTCATTTCCTATTAAGAGAATGTCATCCACGTATAAAACGAGGAATACTACAGTTCTCGCTACAAATCTACAATAGATGCATGGTTCATCTGGATTTTTGATAAAGTCAAACTCCTTGACCGTCTCATCAAAACAGATGTTCCAAGTCCGCGATGCCTGCTTTAGTCCATAAATGGACTTAAGCAACTTGCACACCTTTCCGCTGCTCCCACTCTGAATGAAACCCTCTGGCTGGTCCATATAGACACACTCCTCTAAATATCCATTTAGAAAAGCGGTCTTTACGTCCATCTGCCAAATCTCATAATCGTGGAAGGCAGCAATGGCAAGAAGGATCCGAATGGATTTCAGCATAGCTACTGGAGAAAAGGTTTCGTCATAGTCCAAACCAAGTCTCTGACGAAAACCCTTTGCAACCAGTGTAGCTTTATAGGTCTCAACCTGTCCATCTACACCAATCTTCCTTTTGAAGATCCACTTGCATCCTACGGGTTTTACCCCATCTGGAGCAATGTCCAACGTCCATACTTTGTTGGTGTACAAGGACTCCATTTCGGTCCGCATTGCATCCAGCCATTTTACCGAGTCAACGCTCGGAATGGCTTGCTGGAAGCTAGTAGGCTCATCACAATCTATGATGCAGTCCTCTCTATCCCCATCTATGAGAAAACCGTAGTATCTCTCGGGCGGATGAGACTGCCTACTACTCCTGCGGAGTGGCGTAGGAATGTCCTGATCTTTCGAACCCTCTGGTTCTACTAAGCTTTCAGTAATAGCTCGTGGTTCTGGAATTTTTTCCAGTTCTATTGTGCTCCCACTTATTTCTTTTTCTATGAACTGGTGTTCTAGAAAGTGGGCATGGCGAGAAACAAAAACATTTTGTTCCTTTTCGCAATAGAAGAAATATCCCTTGGAATTCTTTGGATATCCCATAAACTTGCACTGTACTGAGCGTGCCTCGAGCTTGTCCGCATGCTGCTTTTTAACAAAAGCTGGACATCCCCATGTCTTAATGTGAATAAGATAGGGTCTCTTCCCACACCACATCTGCTATGGTGTAGTAGGCACAGTCTTAGTTGGAACTCAGTTCAAAAGGTATGCAGCTGATTCTAGCGCATATCCCCAGAACGATCGCGGCAACTCAGCGTTACTCATCATGGACCGTACCATATCCAATAGGGTTCGGTTCCGTCTCTCCGATACACCGTTATGTTGCGGAGTGTATGGAGGAGTAAGCTGAGAGAGAATTCCATTCTCTTTTAAGCAACCCAGGAACTCGGCACTCAAGTATTCACCACCTTGATCAGATCTCAGTGCCTTGATACTTTTGCCCGTTTGTTTTTCTACTTCATTCTTGTATTCCTGGAATTTTTCAAAAGCCTCGGATTTATGTTTCATTAAGAAGACATATCCGTACCTTAAAAAGTCATCCGTAAAAATAATGAAGTAAGAATAACCGCTTCGTGCATGCGTAGAGATTGGACCGCACACGTCGCTGTGTACGAGTCCCAAGAGCTCACTCGCTCTTACTCCGTGTCCAGTGAACGGAGTCTTTGTCATCTTTCCTTTGAGACAGAATTGACAAGTTGCATATGATTGATATTCGAACGGATCCAAATATCCTTCTGTATGTAACTTAGTCAACCTTCTCTCATTGATGTGACCCAGTCTACAATGCCATAAGAAAGTTTTATTGATTTCTGGAGACTTTCTTTTGTGTGTATTCTGGACATTGAAAATCTGTGGTTGGTTTAATACGTATATACCGTTGTTCAATGTACCTGACCCAATAAAAACTTGATTAAGGTGAATTTTCACAACATTACTTACAAATGCAAATTCATAACCTTTTTTAGACAATAAAGATACAGAAATGATATTACAGGTTGCATTTGGTACAAAATAACAACTACGCAAAACCAAAAAGTGTCCATCTGACAATCCCAGGTGATAGTCCCCCACGGCATCAACATCCATGCTAGCTCCGTCTGCAACTCTGAGGGTCATATCACCTGCCTTCAAAACCCTACGCTTTCTCAACGCCTGCAAAGAATTACAGATAAGAGATCCTGATCCGGTATCCAATACCCAGGAAGTAGAGTTTATTGTTAGACAGTTTTCAATAACATACACACCTGAAGCTGAAGCCGCAACTCGCTTCAGATCCTGGGTTCTGGCCTTCCAAGCCTTGCAATCCTGTTTCCAGAGTCCACTTTTGTGACAGTAGAAGCATTCTTCCTTTCCCACCAGCTTTCCCGCTACCTTTGTTGCCTTTCCTTTTCCCTTCGTATCCACTTTACTGACACCGCCCCTTGGTTTGGCGGGGGCTTTCTTCTTCTTTCCCTTGGCTTTTGCCCTGGACGTAGAAGAGGAAGATCCTCCTACAAACAAAGTGGATGTCTCCCTACCTTTTTGTAGGGTGCCCTCAGCACTCTTCAACATGTTCAGAAGTTCGGAAAGTTCAACCGCCTTTCCTTGCATGTTGAAGTTAAGGATAAACTGGGCGTAAGTGGAAGGAAGGGACTGGTGAATCAAATCAGTGTAGAGTTCATTCTCCAACGTGGTCCCAAGGTCCGCGAGCTCCTCTATGTAGCCAATCATCTTAAGCACGTGTTCCGCTACCGATGATCCGATGGCCAATCTTGCCGAAAATAGTTTCTTCGACACTTCGTATCTGGCGATACGAGACTGCTCTCCATACAGTTCTTTTGTATGGAGAAATATGGACTCTAGATCCATATTCTCATGCCTTCCTCAGATGTTCGTTGTCCATCGAGGCAAGCACGAGGCATTTGGCCTTCGCGCAATCGATCTCCCATGTCTTACGGATTTCTTTATCCCCGACGCTGGAGGTGGGACCTTGGACAGGGGGAGCTTTGGTGGTAAGGACATACCCCAACTTGTCGTAAGTGATTGCCATCTTGACATTCCTGAGCCAATCTTTGTAGTTTGGCCCTGTCCGTATGTATTTATCTAGTAATAACTTAAGTCCGGTCATGTTGAATGGTCGCTGCAATTAGGAGAGAGAAAAGAAACACTTTAGCTTGATGCTCTTGCAAGTTTAGAGTGGTTATTAATTTGTCTAAACAGGATGGCTCCCACTGTCTCTCGAATCCCTCTTCAAACCATAAAGGAAGAATTAGTCGGGATCAAACTCACCGTACAATACTTGCTTAACCGTTCAGCCAGGCCAGTGTCGGTACTTCGAGGGAGGTTTTCCAACGCTTTCGCGAAGTTCCTTAATTAAGTAACCACTTTTCCTTATGGGCGTATCCCCGCCAACACCTTTCTAGACACCTACTAGGTTTATAGCATTGATCGTTAAGTGAGAGATTTCCCGAGGAGTAGCATATACTCACAGTAGGATCGGGATCCAAATATCATCGCATGATAAAACTGAAGGAATCCTACCAGAATCATCACACTCCAAATGGTATGCAGCGCTAGCTAGTTTCAGTACTTATGAAACTCCCGATGTGGATTTTTGCCCCATGCTCTTATGACCTTGACTTTGGCCAAAATATCATAAGTCACATGTCAAGTTCTACCCGTCATTCTCCTGGTTAATTTGGACCCATCCGTACCTACCCTTGACTTTGGCCAAAATGGCTGCACGACTGCCCAAACCAACGCATCTACCTATGCTGCACATGAATACCCAATAGCTACCAATCACTATACCTTGACTTTGGCCAAAATACATAGCTTGAATACTATTTGACCATTCATGTGGAATGACGGAGGGCTACGAATGGTTTTGGCGAAACCGTGATCGTAGTGAACTTGATATAATCGATGGAACGAGATAGCTTTTAAAAGGAGTGGTTCAAGCTCCACATTTAAAAGTTTAGTTTTGAAAAGAACCGAGTTGTTTTCAAAGTGTTCCAATCGACTTTTACTTGGTTTATTTACTTTCATTAGTTCTTTCAATGCGTCCCATCATTTAATCCTACCATTTCAGAAAACAAACAAAATATGACGTACGCTTATGCCATTCGCATTCGCTACGAGGCCCCGTCATCACCCGTTAGGTTACTTAACTAACGACAGAGAGGGGGCTGGGCTAGCGCGGCTGTAAAACATAACCAACGGCTAAATAGTTATCGTTTATAGATATATAGCAATGATAGACATTACAGATCACAGATGAATACATTGGATATACTAGGAATCCGCAATCCGTTCGAGCCTGCAACGAAAAGCGGATTACACGGTCGCGGTGAATAGCCAATACCCCACCCAAGACCCCTACGGGTGCGGCAAACTACCCGCCAAGTATCCGAAGCGAAGCAACCTCCCTCAACACCGTGAGTAGGCCACTCGGCACTTCCAGATGCCCGGTAGTTTGTGCACCCCCTCCATGGGTCCATCCTAGGAGCAAAAACAGTAAAAAGAATTCTACAATGACGGCTACAACCCCGACCCGGTTGTGCGGCCATACAAATAATATTACATCAATTTACATGTTACATGAATTGAAAGAAAAGAAAACTCTCGTCTCACAAAACCCCTGGCTATTCACCCGCGATAATCCAACGTATTCATATACACATACCAGCAACAAACACAGATCATAGATATGTATAACCCCCACTAATCGACGTATAGCAATTAGCGGACGTTCAATACATATAAACATCACAGATATAACCCATTAGTCAAAGTGTAGTGAAGTTCGATAAAAAATACGGATTTATAGGCACCGCAAATACAAATTTCTTTTCTGGAAAATCTGGGCAGAAAGAAACCATCTTAAAAATCCCAAAACCTCAGCAGAAGAATACTGCACCAAACTCGGTCCAGAATCGAGTCAAAACGGCCGCGGTTCCGCGGCAAAAGGCATGTTCTTGCCGCTGAACCGCGGCGCTTTGAGCGATTCACTGGATCGTTTTTGGTGTGCTTCTTTAAAAAACCCTCAGCCGATTTTTGAAGTATGATTTATTATTTTTTGAGCAGAAAAAAAATCAACAGAAACTTAGGATTTTGAAATTTTGGTTTTGCGATTTTTAACGATCGAACTTCTATACAATTTACTAACTACCTAGTTTATGTTTACTTAGGCTCTGATACCACTGTAAGTCCACGTTACCCATCCCGGTGCTTGCGAAGAGGCGGAAAACGGAATAAAAATCAGATTTTTATCGAACTAGGCAACATGGACTAACTAAAGGAGGAACTTTGCTTAACAAAAACTAACTAGAAGCTAACTAGATTTAGCTACATGGAAGAAAGGTTATACCTTGGGCATTATGTCCTTCTCTCCTTGCTCCTTGGAGTGGAAGAAAGAGATCACCTTGTCGCCTTCTCTAGTCGAAGAAGGATCCACCCGAGAGCCTCAACCTTTGGCTTCAACTTCAAGCTAGAAGTAACTAAGGTGCTAGAAGTGCTAATCCTAGAACCTTAGATGAGAGTAGAGATTACTTTGGAGAGATTTATCTCAAGCTCAAGTGTTTCTCAACACATGAGAGGGGAGAGCTTGAGAGAGAGGAAGAGGAGGAGAGAGAATTTATATGATAGAATGAGGAGAGAAAATGAACCATTCTCTCATATATGGGTGAATTATGAAATTAGATAATTAGCTAGATAATTGTCATGGTTAATCAAGACTTGACCATTCTCATTTCATATTTAATGCAAATTGCAAGGATCAAAGAGCATCTTTTATATAGAATGATGATGGTCAAAGTGTCAACCTAGGTCAACAAGTCAAGTATGGTCAAAAGGTCAACAGCCTTGACCATGCACAATTATATTTAACTAATATCAATTATTCATAATACACACATAATCATTAGGGTTAAGAAAATGACAATGGTCATTAACCCTAATCAAAGTCCTCTGCCTCTGTCTCAGTCAACTGTGCATACGCACCCGTATCCGTGATCCGAGGAACACGAATACAATGAGATAAGACCAATCCCAAATCATATACTAGGATCCGGCTTAAACCAAAGCCCGCTAGTATAAGCTGTCCGGACAGCAAACATGCACAAGTGCACGGATGTGAACGAACCCTGTCGCAAAACCATGCGACCTCTACTCATTTTGCCTAAAGGCGAATAACTCTCTGTGTGGGACTCTAAAGACTCGACACTACGCTGGCAGTGGGTTTAACCACAGACCGCAAGCGGCACTAGCTGTACGTAACGGTCCCCAGGTAGATGCCGATAAGAAGACTGACGAGGTGATCCCATCTGAACTCCTACTGAGTCTGAATGTGACAGTCTCCGTACAGTCCGGTCTGTTCATCTGATACATCGCATGGCGGGCCTAGGGGGCGGTAAACGTCAGTCCCCTAATAGCGGTACAAGTCGTGTCGGAGTGTAGCCCAGAACACCCTGAGATAACACTGGAAACCTACCAGTATATCTCGCTTGCCCTGGCCAGGGACTACTTGTGTAATGGCTCTCCTGGACACAGCGCGATGTCAACCCCCAATACCGGGAGAGACGAATCCTGTCTAACCGTCACTGCCTCCAAGTGCTTCGGGACTGCACCCAAAAACTACCTGTTTGCACGACTCCTTTGAGCCGTGGTAGGGTAGTAATCAAAGTGCTGTGGGAACACACTCGAGGCGAAGTGACAGTGTCAAGTCAGCGGACTAAGCTGTACTCATGTCACCTGGGAACCGATAACTGGCGATAGGTATAATACCAACCAACAGTTCCCGACGAGTCCTGTCCAGTGTACTCGTAACCTAACGAGCACCGGCATACTATCTCAAGTTCGTCGTACTGACGGCTGTGGGACAGACCGTCTCCCACGCTGGGATGAGAAGCGCATACGCTAGTCTACTCCGAAGTATCGATGCCCTGTCTCGATAGTCCTACGACTAGGGACCTGTATAAGGATGTGCTTATTGATTACCCAGCCCCCACGAGTGTGAGCGCCATCACAATGCTGGTAATCAAGCAAAGATCCTGAGGGCTCTACTAATATGTATAAAAGCGATATGTTAAAAGAAACACATGCACATATTAAAGCAGAGACAAACCAAGTAGCATACTACCATTTCGAGCAAGATTGTATATACAACTGTGAATATCCCAAGATTCCATCAAGTAATATACATACTAGTATGATACAGTAATGGCCTCTAGGGCATATACACTAACAGGCGAGTCATGCCAGATATTCACTGATCATAAGTGTTTAAAGTATATATTTCAGCAGCGAGACCTGAACCTTAGACAGCGCCGATGGATGGTGTTAATGAAGGATTACGACTGCGAGATCTTGTATCAACCGGGCAAGGCGAATGTAGTGGCGGATGCTTTGAGCAGAAGGCCCGGGGGTAGTCTATCTTGTTTGAGCGCAGTACAGGGGCAGTCGTCGACAGATTGGCAGATATTATGCGACAGCCGAGTGCAGTTCAAGTTCACGCCGATCGGAGGACAGATTGCGTATGTTCGTGCACGCCCACAGTTGCTTGACCGTATACATGAGGCACAGCACAGTGATGACCGATGTTCAGTGATCTGGACACAGATTGGACAAGGCATATTTTCCGAGTTCGTGATCGATGATCAGGGGATGCTGAGATTTCGGACTAGACTGTGCATACCAGATGCTGAGGGGTTGTTCAGACTATAATATTGCATTTATCATTCCCCTATTCTTATCCTTTTTATAAATAAACATGTACTCTTGACGCACGTTTGTTGCATATTACAGGATACAGGTTTCTGGAGCAAATACAGTGAAAAAGACACAAAACAACAGAAAAAGGGATTTTTGACCAACTATTAGACGGATCCTAGTCAAGCCTAGTCGAAGAACAGTGCAAGGTCCAAAAAGTCAAGTGAACGGTTAAAAGATCGCTACAAATGTTCACTGAAAGATCTGGAAAAGACCTCGAAGCCCAACAGAGAAAATACACATAGAAACAGAAAGCCAAGAAGCCCAGAAGAAAGTCCACAAAAGCTCAGATCCCAACTCCTCAGTTTGGCCGCGGAACCGCGGCCAAACCCATGCTGGCGCCGCGGTTCCGCGGCCATTAAGAGCGCTTGTCGGTGGAAAATTGGCGTATCGGTGCGACGGTTCTGGTGTTGGGATTCTCAGGGGTCAAATCTGTAATTGCGCAAGTGCGAGAGTCTGTAACCCTAGGTTTCCTATTTGCCTATAAATTGTAATCTTAGATCTAAAAATTGTATGCCTCTTTTCAATAAATAAAATTCAGAAATTCTGGACGTGACATTCAGATCTGTTCTTTATCGCTTGGAGGGAGCCATCACCATTAGTAAGTATTTTATTCTTTAATTATAATGTCTTTTCATCCCCTAATGAGCGAGTAGTCTCCTCGCTTGTTAGGGTTAGCCTTAGGGAAAGGGTTGAGAGATGAGATCTCTCACCCCTTTCAATGCCTAACCCATTAAGAACTCCATGCATGCGCGCATAACCGCTCCCTGCGGCACCCTACCCTTCGAGGTAACGGTGAACCGCAGTATAAAGGGCCGGTTGCGCGCGTTTTCCATGGGGGTTAGGGTAATTAACGATAAAGGAAGGATACGAATCTAGAGGAAGAAAACATCTTCCCAAAAGAGTCGTATCCACTTTATCGATAATTACTATAACACCTAATGGATCTAGAATACGGCATTGAAAGCGGTGAGGAAACATCAATCTCCAAAACTTCCTCTAAGCCTAACCCTAGCAAGAATTTAAATTAGATTAATTAAGTTTTAGATCTAGATTTTTATAAAACCAAAACGACAAATAGAATCAACTCGTTAAAACACACTAAAGGAATTTACCCGTCTCTGTGGATCGACCCGCACTCACCGGCTAGCTGCGAAGCGACGCCGTCCTGATTGCGGTAAATACAGTTTTTGATAACAATCAAATGGCGCCGTTGCCGGGGACGGCGTAATTTTTCTTTTTGTGAATTTTCGGGTTGATATAAATTTTAAAAATTATAAAAATCTGAAGAAAAAAAAAATACAAAAAAAAAAATTATCAAATTTGATCTGTTTGAAGGGTATATTTTTGAATCTTGCAGGAACAACAACGAATTGAGGATCTGGAAATTTACCGAGGGCAAAATAAAAATTGGTACATAAGAACAGAGAGTTATTGAAAGTACAGATCCACAGAATTTTTCCCAGAGCCTGATCTTAACACTTGGCCGCGCTTCAGCCGCATTAGTAGGCAACTTGCCGCGGATCCGCGCCTTCATTGACACGTCAGCACTTGGAATTTTGTGGGTTTGTTCACTTTTCTTCCCCTCTGCAACCTCCATATCTCCACTGTAAAAAAATTTCTGCAGGGTTCTTTGCGCTAAAAAATCTTTCTCCCCCTTCTAAATAACAGATTTCTGCAGGTTTCTTTGTGCCGCGCTAAAAATTGAAATTGCAAGTGAAATTTTATTTGTTTTGCATAATTTAACCGGACTCTAAGGGGCTAGTTGACCAAACTCAGATTGGGTGGGGATTTCATCACCCTTCCCAGGACCCCAGAAAACACCTAAGTATTTTGCATCAACCACCTTTAATTAAAAAAAGATTAGACTCAGACCTAAGGACAGCGAGCTCAATAGGAAAAGGACTAGGGTAGGCATCTGCCGTTTATCCTAACCGACATTGCGGTGTCTAGGCTAGTGGTTTTTAATTAGGCCCACTATAGTGGTGGTTCCTTCCCACTTACCTGGTCGTATTTGTCCGTGAAGTGGCGGTTTGAGGTCTATTTCTAGCCCTAGTTAGGAGCTGTCTAGTAGACCTAGGCAACCCTAGATCTAGGTCTGATGGTGCATGTGTGGTTGACACATTGGTGTCAAGAGTCCCATTTTCTAAAACCTTATTGCAAAACTCTCCAATAAAAAAAAAATTTAACGAAAAAATCTTTTTAAAACTTGCAAAAATTTTGTCGCTAAGAATTCCTTGCCTTCTTCTATCATGGGTACCCCACATCATAAATCTCTTGCCGAATCTTGGTATCCCGAACCTAACTTTGCGTCGTTCGTCAATTGTTTCGGTCAATTTAAAAACGATCCCTCCTTGCCAAAGATTTCGTTGAAAGATCAAATAGAGGCGTCTAGGAGAAATAGTTTGACTTTTCAACCCACTTTGTGTCAACCGAGTCAACCTTTACAACCTACATATGTTGACACCACTTCTTCAAGTCCTTCTGTCACTCCTAGGCCGATGTCCATTGCTGAGCATATTGCTCAATCTCGCAGTCGATCTTTCACCCCTCTCCACTCATCTAGTTTTAGGGATCCACACGATTATTCACCTTCTTATCCATATGTTGACCCTACTCCTGTCTTACCACCCACTTCCTACCAGTCATACCCGACTTTCCCACCTTCACTAGACACTGTTTCGACACAGCCATTAGGGAGTTTCATATATCCAACCAATTTTGAATCTTTTACTGAAACCCCCTCACCACCTAAGTCTAGTTTGGAAGAGTCGTTGGAAGCATATATTCCTGCAACAAATAAAATGATGAGGACAGTGGAAGCATCCATGGCCGCCCTTACGCAACCTAGTGAACCGGTAGCTAGTGTCCCGCTAGCTCCGAATTTTTCAATGTATAAGGCGGCAGTTGGACAGAGTGAGAATGAGAGAGGATTTTCAAATCAAACCTACCCTTACCCAATTGAAACCCACAACTCCGGTTTTCCATCGATTGTTCCAAATGATTCACCAGTTGAAAATAAAAATGAGTTGTGCGATTTTGTAGTGTTTGATTTGCCAAATTGTGAGGAACCCCTTTCAAGTGAAACCGCACCTAATCCTTTCGATCTTTACACCTCCACTCTAGAACCTACATTGATAAATATCCATGCTATGGATGAAGTGTCTAAAGAAATTGATTTTCACTTGATTGAGGATATAGACGCCGGGAATATTTCGGATGATGAACCTGTCGATTTAATAGAAATGTTATGTTCAAATCATCATCCTGAGTTATTAAATGTTTCTCCCGAATCTCATATGCGTCTAGATTTTGATGATAATGGCATGGATGAATTAAATATTGAGGATAGTACTGAGGAGAGTCTTGAGGATAATATCGAGGTTGAACCATTTTTATTTGATGTGTCGGATTTTCCAATTCAGCCTCCTGAACTTTTGACTGTTATATCACCATCCCTCCCTCCTACAGTTCCGACCAAACAAATGACCGTTACGCTTTCATCTCCTATACCAAGTTCGGCGTACCCATGTTTTCTTGCGAATCTTGAGGGATTTGACCCTATTGCACGACGAGTTCATAGGTTAGCGCAATCGCTTTTAACACATCGGTCATCACAAATTGCGCTAATTTATTCACTCAATTTACACCCTCAAGATCGCACTCCACTTCTTTCTTCTTTCCATCTTTCTTCTCCCCCACCGAGACCATATTCTACCATTCTTCTTTCCACACGGTCTCGCGTGCTTTTCATCTCTTTTCTTTCCATCCCATTTTTGCACCAACTCTACCATTACCATGATAAGATTTTTGAATGGTTGGTGCTAACATTTGGCCTGTGTAAGGCCAAGCTTAAGTTTGGGGGGAACCTTTGTATATATGTATATATCCTTTTGTTTTCTTTTTCTATAAAAAAATAAAAAAAAATTCAAAACATTAAAAAAAAATTATAAATAAATAAACAGGGAAGTGCCGGTATTTTGACCCTCTTGGTTTAGCATGACATTGAGGACACTGTCAAATTCAAGTTTGGGGGTATGCTCGGTACGTCTTCTTCCTTCGCATTCATTTTTCGCATTCATTTGTATATATTTTTGCATTTGCATATTTATTTGAAAACCCATAAAAATTTGAAAAATTTCAAAAATTATAAAAATAAATGTATTCAATTTTGGCTAATTGACTTGAGTTTGACAAATAGGTCAACTAGCTAGGAACAACTAGATCTTAGACTTAGTAAGTTAAAAACCCTGAAAATAACATTCCTTAAAGTTTAACGGTAGAAAGTATATGCCTTGTAGTTTATTTAGAAATAGGCAAATTTTGGGTTCACTTCTTGGGCTAAGTCGAAACAAGGGAAGAGTATTGATGTTCTAATTAAAGTATAAGTTTGAAAGATAGTTCCTAGCTTAAATCTAAATTCTGAAAATGTATACCCTACAATTTGCACATTCACGCACCTTGAAACTTGGAATAGTAGAAGAGACCATGAAATGCTCTTGTCTAAAGTCCTTAGTGCAATGAAAATGAAAAAAATATATAAGTGTGAATAAAGAATAAAAAAATGGACACTGGTTTTTGTGATTACTTAAGGCTGTAAAAATAGAAAAATATTTAGCGAGGGTGCTTCATCACCTAGTGCCTTAGACCAACTGGTTTGGGAGTCACTGCTAAAGCCTTGGGTGTTGCAAAGACTAGGAAGTACGCTTTAAAGTGCAAGCGCATTTTGTAATCGGTCGTTGGTACCTCAAGAAGTATTAACGGTCGCATGAAGGATGTGTAAGCAAATTTCATTTAAATTCACCAACTAATTAGTACTTTGGACAATGGACAAGGGCATGATTGCTTGAATTGAATTTCCGAGTGTAGGGGTGATCTATACACACACGTAGGGATATGTGATTGGAATTTAGATAAGAGAGAGGAATGAAGAATAGAACTTGTATCTTTAGTAGAGTTGATAGAAATTCCTAAGTGGAGATAAAACCCTAGAAGGAAAACTTAGGAAATGCCGAAAGCTAAGTAAGTCTACATAACATATATAATCTTAAGTTAAATAATGAGGAAGTGTGAAGAATATGGGTGGATAATTTACAAGTAGAAGATAATAGAATTCCTTATTAGAAAACCTAATTGGAGAACAAAAGTCAATGGGCCAAGTTGATAGGATTTTGTGGGTGTAATCCGCTGAAAACCCTCAGGAGACAACACTCCTCCTACTAGGGACACCTAGAGGTTTAACGGCTTGTTGCACGTGCTCAGTGCAATCGCGTTTCCCTGCGAAAGTGCAGTTAGGATTTTAGTGAATAAATAATAAGTTTGCTCGAGGACGAGCAAAAGGTAAGTTTGGGGGTATTTGTTCAGACTATAATATTGCATTTATCATTCCCCTATTCTTATCCTTTTTATAAATAAACATGTACTCTTGACGCACGTTTGTTGCATATTACAGGATACAGGTTTCTGGAGCAAATACAGTGAAAAAGACACAAAACAACAGAAAAAGGGATTTTTGACCAACTATTAGACGGATCCTAGTCAAGCCTAGTCGAAGAACAGTGCAAGGTCCAAAAAGTCAAGTGAACGGTTAAAAGATCGCTACAAATGTTCACTGAAAGATCTGGAAAAGACCTCGAAGCCCAACAGAGAAAATACACATAGAAACAGAAAGCCAAGAAGCCCAGAAGAAAGTCCACAAAAGCTCAGATCCCAACTCCTCAGTTTGGCCGCGGAACCGCGGCCAAACCCATGCTGGCGCCGCGGTTCCGCGGCCATTAAGAGCGCGTGTCGGTGGAAAATTGGCGTATCGGTGCGACGGTTCTGGTGTTGGGATTCTCAGGGGTCAAATCTGTAATTGCGCAAGTGCGAGAGTCTGTAACCCTAGGTTTCCTATTTGCCTATAAATTGTAATCTTAGATCTAAAAATTGTATGCCTCTTTTCAATAAATAAAATTCAGAAATTCTGGACGTGACATTCAGATCTGTTCTTTATCGCTTGGAGGGAGCCATCACCATTAGTAAGTATTTTATTCTTTAATTATAATGTCTTTTCATCCCCTAATGAGCGAGTAGTCTCCTCGCTTGTTAGGGTTAGCCTTAGGGAAAGGGTTGAGAGATGAGATCTCTCACCCCTTTCAATGCCTAACCCATTAAGAACTCCATGCATGCGCGCACAACCGCTCCCTGCGGCACCCTACCCTTCGAGGTAACGGTGAACCGCAGTATAAAGGGCCGGTTGCGCGCGTTTTCCATGGGGGTTAGGGTAATTAACGATAAAGGAAGGATACGAATCTAGAGGAAGAAAACATCTTCCCAAAAGAGTCGTATCCACTTTATCGATAATTACTATAACACCTAATGGATCTAGAATACGGCATTGAAAGCGGTAAGGAAACATCAATCTCCAAAACTTCCTCTAAGCCTAACCCTAGCAAGAATTTAAATTAGATTAATTAAGTTTTAGATCTAGATTTTTATAAAACCAAAACGACAAATAGAATCAACTCGTTAAAACACACTAAAGGAATTTACCCGTCTCTATGGATCGACCCGCACTCACCGGCTAGCTGCGAAGCGACGCCGTCCTGATTGCGGTAAATACAGTTTTTGATAACAATCAGGGGTTGCGGCGTGAGATTCTTGAGGAGGCACATCGATCAGTGTACAGCGTCCATCCCGGTTCCACCAAGATGTATCATGATATGAGAGATGTTTACTAGTAGGACGGAATGAAGAGGGACATCTCAGATTTCGTGTCGAGATGCCTGACTTGTCAGCAATTCAAGGCCGAGCACCAGAGGCCCGCGGGAGAGCTACAGCCGTTACCCATTCCGAAGTGGAAATGGGAGCAAATTTCGATGGATTTCGTTGTGCGTATACCCAGGACTAGGCGAGGGTATGACTCCATTTGGGAGATCGTAGATCGTTTGAT
Organism: Agapanthus africanus; assembly: GCA_030015575.1. NCBI lineage: Eukaryota > Viridiplantae > Streptophyta > Magnoliopsida > Asparagales > Amaryllidaceae > Agapanthus > Agapanthus africanus. The sequence goes on from CM057344.1 coordinate 422,614,819, forward strand.
GAAAGCGGCTCTCTTCCTGCCAGTGAAGACGACTTTCGGATTTGCTCAGTATGCCCAGATTTACATCGACAAGATTGTACGACTGCATGGAGTCCCGACTTGTATCGTGTCCGACAGAGGCACCCAGTTTACCAGCCGACTATGGCAGAGACTTCAGGAGTCTTTAGGCACACGCTTGAGTTTCAGCACAGCATTTCATCCGCAGACCGACGGCCAGTCAGAGCGGACGATTCAGACTCACGAGGATATGCTCCGAGCGTGCGTTTTAGACTTTGGTGGTAGCTGGGATCATCATTTACCCTTGGTGGAGTTCTCCTACAACAATAGTTTCCAGGATACTATTCAGATGGCACCTTTCGAGGCTTTGTATGGGAGGAGATGTAGATCGCCCGTCTGCTGGACAGAGCTCAGTGAGAGCAGTATTTTGGGGCCCCAGATCGTACAGGAGACGACCGAGAAAATACAGCTAATTCGAGACAGGATGAGGACAGCTCAGAGCAGGCAGAGATCGTATGAAGATAGGCGCCGCCGCAGATTAGAGTTCGCAGTTGGAGATCACGTTTTTCTAAGGGTCTCTCCGATGAAGGGTGTGATGAGGTTTGGACGGAAGGGGAAGCTTAGCCCCAGATTCATAGGTCCCTTCGAGATCCTCGAGCGTGTGGGCGCAGTGGCTTATTGTTTGGCTCTTCCACCCGACTTCCCAGATGTTCACCCCGTGTTCCATATGTCGATGCTTCGCAGATACCTACATGACCCTTCGCACATGATTTAGCATCAGACCGTTCAGCTCGAGCGCGACCTTTCGTTCACCGAGCAGCAAGTCGTGATATTGGACCGGCAGGTGAAGAAACTTAGATCGAGGGTCTTGCCATCAGTGAAGGTGCATTGGCACGGCCCGAGTGGCGAAGAGATCACATGGGAAGCCGAGGGCGTGATGCGGAACAAGTTCCCTCATCTCTTTGAAGCTATGCGTAGCTTTATATTTCCAAATTCGGGGACGAATTTCTTTTAAGGGGGGAGATTGTAACACCTCAGGATGTATTTAGTGGCTAATTATATTTAAATAAATGGTTTTTAATAAAAAGTTTACCAAATTGAGTTTCAAATAGTTTTCCAAATTTAATAAATATTTTTCTAGAATTTTCCTAGGCTTGCACACACTTGTGCATGTAAACTAGGGTTTAAAATGAGGTTATACAATGATTAGCAACCATGGTGGGTTTAATAATGGGGATTAAGTCTTTTGGGTTTTAATTAAGTTTATTTAGTTAATTTATGGTTGTTTTAATTTGAATTTTCTTTTGGAGTGTTGACTTGGTGAGAATGAGAGAGAGATAATGCATCATGGCAAAGCCCATGCTTGCATTTAATGATGAGAGAGAAAGGAGGGGTTGACATTGAGAGTTATCATTTCCTCTCATTCTTGTGCTCATTTCTCTCAACCTCACTCTCACACTCATACCCCCACCATCACAGCAGCAGCAGAAGCAAGCACAGCAGCAGCAGCCAGCAAGCACAGCAGCAGCAACAGTGAGCAGCAATAACAGCAGTGAGCAGCAGCAACAGCACAACTTCAACTGCAGCTCCTTCCCTCTACTTCTTCTTCTTCCTCCAGCTCCCTACGGTCGAGTGTGGGGTATACTTCTTGAACTTACCCGCTAGTTTGCTTAATTAGTGTAGCTTAGCTTCGATTAGTGAGTAATGGTGCGTTTCAGTGCGATATGTGGTAATTAGGGGGAATTTTGATCAAGTGATGTGTGAATCGGTTTTAGTAAGTTGATGGAGTGTTGTTAGGGCCATGTTAACCTAGCTTAGCCCCCAATTGCACTAAAATACCACCAGATTCCTATTTGATGCAAATTCACCGTTTTTGAGCAAAAACTAGCTTTCTGCAAACTACTATCGACCCAGTGAGTTCAGATTAAAATTAAGAAGACTGTAGTATAGTTGTGAGGTGTTGATCCCATGTGTAGAAGACGGCCCCCAAATTCCGTACTATGGCCGCCGAAATATTAGTTATGGCCGCAATTTGCGGCCAGATGGGGAGGGAATGGGGTTGGGTTTGGCTCTATAGGTGTCTGCTGCTACCCTTAGACTCATGACATGTATAATTTTATTTAATTGTTGCTGTAGAAAAATATGGAGCTAAATACCTGTTTCTCGTATTTTTAAACCTTCGCGACACGCGTGATACGTGTGTGGGTTTGGGGTTTCCGCGTATCGTGATGCGTCGGGTAGTTTCAGACGCATAATCACATGTTTTAGCGTATCGCGCACACGCGCGCTTGGTTTGCGACGCGGGTTTCTAGTTTGACCTTAATATCACGTTTTTGTGGATTTGAGCTTATATGTGATATATTGTGTGATCCTAGGTTCGCAGGCGAGTGAGATAGACGCTGCGAAGAAGGGGAAGCAAGTCGTCGGCTACACTTAGCGCGAGACTTCGGTGAGTAGATTTAACATCTACGGGGATATCGCCCGCATGGCGTTATGCGTCAGGGCTGATAGGACCTTATAGCTATATGTTGCATTTACCCCATTGACTGTCATGGATACTATTGTTGCATACCGCATTCCTAGCAATATGTATGTAAACTTAGAATTGATAGAACGCCGCACTATTAATAAGGGTTCATGTTGCACGAGCACTAATCTGCATGTTACACACACACCGTTAGTAATTGCCATGACACACTCACTGTAGAATTGCCATGATTATATTGCTGTAGTTCATTTCACATATGATTCGATATGATTTTCATAGAAATTGGGAGCCGCATGATGTCTTTAAAAACTGGAACTATTTTAAAAAGTGGTTTCCCCTTGTACCTATATTATGGCTTGATGTGCAAAGCACATCCCATTTGATTTACTTATTGGTGTTGGATTTTCATGTGATTTCTGGTTTTGAGGACCGTGGGATTATTTAAGAAAAGATGCACTATTTGAAAAACCCTGTACCTCATGATATGATATTTTTGTGCGTCCACCACGCGTTTTCTCGGTGCTGAGACGTGTGCTTGAAACCCGATTCGAGGTGTTGGATGATCTGTTTTCGGGTTCGTGGTGGACCCCGTATGGTTCCCCACGGCATGATGATCAATGGACTTTGCAGATTGAGTCTGGAGGCGGGCGAGTACCTACCGGTGATTGGTTGGACCTGGCGGTTATCCGGAGGATACCGACCAGAGTCGAGAGATAGATGCCGGATGATCCGTACTGCCGGGGCCAAAGGCCGATACCGCAGACGGAGCCTGTGGGCTGACCCTGACTTACGCAGCCCGATATATGAGGATTTACGTGTCGATGCTGGACACGAGTATTTTATGATATTTTGAGTGCCGATGTTGGGCACTCGTGATTCACAGAGATTTACAGGATTTGAGGGCCGAGGAGAGTGCCGGCGCCTGAGTTTATTTGGGATTTGGGGTGCAGTTTTGGGCACCGATTACCTTTCCACGTTGATATTCCGTGTAGATTTTATTTATCCTATGCTCAGCATTGATTATCATGTATCTCATCCTGTAGTTATTTTACCCGACAGAGCATTTGCACGATTATTGCACCTACTGCTTGTCGTATATAGATCTTACTTGCTGGCATATGATAGAGTAGCGCAGTACGTGCATGCTCGCGATTACCTTTATATGTTATTTCTATTCACGAGTTGGCAACTCACCCCGTTGTGCCACAGTATTTGCAGGTTGCCCCTCAGAGTAGTCGCGGCAGGCTGCCTTTTGCATGTTTTGGCTACAGATACCACTACAGTTGGTGCGAGAGCTATTTTGCTTTCAGGTGGGTTGTGGTATCTGCTTACTTTTATTGTACCCCTTTTGTATCTCGTATTCTCCATCTACCATTTATGTACTGGACTTAGATACAGTGTCAGGACGATGATGTATATTTTGTATTCTGGTGTCTAGCTCGTGGGAGCCGACTATTTTTATATGCAGTTTATTATTCTGTGATGTTTATTTATTGCTCATTCTTCGCTACGGCGTTGTATATTACTCTTGTGATGATGGTTTCCGCCGTTGGGCGTGATTGCTCCCGTGTGGGAATGTTTTGTTTCATTATATCTCATTTTCACTCATATCCTGTTTTATACCCGATTTCGGGGTTACTTTTACAAAGGAAATGCTGCCAAATTTATTTAAATGATGACGTAACTTTAAAAGAACTTATTGAACTATTTAAGGTTTTCTAAATGATTTAACTAAATGTTTTCAACACTCGCTACTTTTATATGGTTTTGATTTCTGGGTTCGGCTTACTTAGTCGCGTTACGCCTGTAGACGTAGCGTGGTTAAGTGCCGGTCACGAGTCGAAATATTCGGGTCGTGACACCCTAACTATGTTTAATCTCCACAAATCATGTTGCATTTGTAATCATAACTTGTTACAATATTAAATATCACATATATAATATATTTTTGTAACAAAAGAAAATAATACAATTAACATATATCGCATATATATCAATGTATTAACCGGTGAGAAAATGAATCAATAAAGCGAGATAATATTAGTTAATGTAATGTAATATATCACATATATAATTATACATTAAATTATCGAATCAACACTTGATCCAACAATCCGGCTATATCGCATATAACTGACTAATATATTATGTACCGATCGAATCAACACTTGATCCGATGACCCGGCTATATCACATATACCCGATCGATATCATATATCGCGTGAATATAATACGGTATCTCATATCGTATTATTCTTCGTTTCGCACATATCTCATATGTGCTCCTACTCCGTTTTGCCTGAGTCAGGAAACCTCTGTGTAGGACTCTAAAGAATCGTCAATACGCCGGCAGTAGGTGATGATCATATCAAACACCTACAAGCTGCAAGTGGTCAGCTAAACGTAACAGTAACCCAGGTATTGAGCGATCAGAAGATCAACAAGCAAGCCTATACATTCTCCTGTGAATCCAATCAGTAACTCTACCGTACAATCCGGTCTCTTTGTCTGATATGTCGCATATCTAGTCTAGGGGTTGTAAACGTCATACCCCAGTAACCGATAAGTCCTGTCGATGTGAGGCTCATAACAGGTCGAGAAATTACTGATAACACTTACCAGTAGCACTCTATATCAGCCCTGGCCAGGGACTTCCAGCTATAGCCAATCGAACACATCACAACATCAACTCCCTATACCGAGAGAGACGAATCCCCTCCTATCGCTCATTGCCTCTATGTGATTCGGGACTGTACCCAAAAGCCACCATTTTGCACGCCCTCTTGGACGTGGTAAGGTGGAAATCAAAGCACAGTGGGAATCACACAAGACTCTATGAGGATCTCAGGTCTACAGACTAACATGTACCAGTGTCACCGGAGAACTGCCATCTGACGTGAGGTATAATACCATCAGGAAGTTCTCGGCGAGTCCGTTCAGTGTACCCAGTCTCCGCTGAGCACCCGTACACCATCCTTGATGTCAAACACCGATGGATATGGGATCATCCATCGCCTATCATATGAGTCAAGATGCGTATACGCTAGTCTACTCTGGTGTATCGATGCTCTGTCTCGATACACCCTCGGCTAGGAACAGTTATAGGATGTACTCGTTGACTACCCTGGCCCCACTAGTATGATCTCATCATAGTCCCAGTAGTCGAGTACATATCCAAAGGTCTTTATCAACATGTGAGAGCAAGACAGTAAACTAATACAAGTCAACATGTTAAGACAAAGTGAAACCAAATAGAATACTATTATGTCGAGCAAGAAAGTCCTCTCTATATATATCCAAGCATCCATTATAATATACATCATATGTACAACAATGGCCTCTAAGGCATATATATAACTAACAGTCTCCTACTTGCACTAAGGCCAGCTGTTGTAGTATCTCATACCAAACACCCCGAAGAGTCTCTCAAACTGTATCTTGGGAATGGCCTTCGTGAGTGGATCCGCAGTGTTGTCCTTCATATCAACTCTCCTGACTTCGATCTCCCGGCGACCAACTATCTCTCGGATCAGGTGGTACCACCTCAGAATATGTCTGGACTTCTGATGGGACCTGGGTTCCTTGGACAAAGCCATAGCTCCATTGTTATCATAATACAAAGGTATTGGATGCTTAATGGACGGAACCACACTAAGTTCAGTGATGAACTTCTTCATCCAAACAGCCTCTTTGGCAGCATCGTTGGCAGTGATGTATTCATTCTCCATCCTTGAGTCTTCAACTGTTTCCTGTTTGGAACTCTTCCAACACACCGCCCCTCCATTGAGGGTAAAGACAAATCCCGAGTGCGACTTAGAGTCGTCCTTATCAATTTGGAAGCTTGAATTCGTAAAGGACTCCACCTAGAGTTCTCCGTTACCATACACCAAGAACATCTCTTTAGTTCTTCTCAAGTACTTGAGAATGTTCATCACGGTTATCCAGTGACTCTCTCTAGGATCTGCTTGATACCGACTCACTACACTTAGTGAGTATGCTACATCGGGTCTGGAACATAGCATCGCATACATGATAGAGCCTACTGCCGAAGCATAGGGTATCCCTTGCATGCGAGCTCTTTCCAAATCAGTCTTGGGAGACATCTCTTTGGAAAGAGTGAGTCCAGAGATCGTGGGTTGGTTCCCACGCTTGGATTCTTCCAAACTAAACCTCTTTAGTATGGTTTCAATGTATCTGGATTGGGACAATCCTTGTATCCATTTAGATCTCTCTCTATAGATCTTAATTCCCAGTATGCAGGAGGCATCACCTAGATCTTTCATTGAGAATCTTTGTGATAAGAAGAGCTTGACCGAGTGCAGCATAGGAACATCATTTCTTATCAAGAGTATGTCATCCACGTACAATACGAGGAAGACAACCTTACTCTCTGCAACCTTTTTATAGATACAAGGTTCATCTACGTTTTTGATGAAGTCAAACTCTTTGACTACAACATCAAAGCAGATGTTCCAACTCCGCGATGCTTGCTTTAACCTATAAATGGATTTAAGCAGCTTGCACACCTTTCCGCTGCTCCCACTATCTACGAAGCCCTCAGGGTGAGTCATGTACACGCACACTTCTGAATCACCATTTAGAAAGACAGTCTTAACATCCATCTACCAGATTTCGTAGTCATGATATGCAGCAATGGCAAGTAAGATCCGGATGGACTTCAGCATAGCCACTGGAGAAAAGGTTTCGTAATAATCCACACCTGGTCGTTGACGAAAACCCTTTGCAACAAGTCTAGCTTTGAAAGTCTCAACTTTTCCATCTACACAAAGTTTCTTCTTAAAAATCCATTTGCTCCCAATGAGTTTTACCCCTTCAGGAGCAACTTCTAAAGTCCATACTTTGTTGGTGTACATGGATTCCATCTCAGATCGCATTGCATCCAGCCATTTCACAGAGTCACCACTCATGATGGCTTGCTCGAAACTAGTCGGGTCATCATCTTCCATGATGCAATCCTCGCTCCCACCATCAACGAGAAAACCGTAGTATCTCTCAGGTGGATGAGAAACCCTACTAGATCGGCGGAGAGGCTGGGGTTCGTTAGGAACTACTGAATCATCTGGTTCCACTAAATCTTCAGTTATAGTTTTTCGTTGGAACTTCTTCCAGTTCTACCTCATTGCCACTATCTTGTTTTATAAGAAAACCCTTTTCTAAGAAGGTGGCATGTCGTGAAACAAATACTTTTTGTTCCTCGGGGCGGTAGAAGATGTACCCTTGCGAATGCTTGGGATATCCAATAAACTTGCACAGAACTGACCTTGCCCCAAGCTTGTCCGGATTTTCTGTTTCCACATATGCCGGACAACCCCATATCTTAATATAATTAAGATGTGGTCTCTTTCCTTTCCATATCTAATATGGAGTGGTTGGCACATATTTGGTGGGAACCCTATTCAATAGGTCTATGGCTGTCTCAAGCGCATATCCCCAGAAGGAAACAGGCAACTCAGCATTGCTCATCATAGAGCGCACCATATCTAATAGGGTGCGATTCCTCCGCTCCGATACACCGTTGTGTTGTGGTGTATAAAGAGGAGCAAGCTGAGAGAGAATCACATTCTCTTTTAGATAGTCCAGAAACTCATTGCTTAAGTATTCTCCTCCTCGATCAGATCGTAGGATCTTAATACTTTTGCCCGTTTGGTTCTCTACTTCGTGCTTATATTCCCTGAATTTCTCAAAAGCTTCAGACTTGTGTTTCATCAGGAACACATGTCCGTATCTGAAGAGATCGTCAGTGAATGTAATGAAGTAGAAAGAACCGTTCCTGGCATGTATAGACATAGGACCACATACATCTCTATGTATCAGCCCTAAGAATTCTGTAACTCTTTCTCCGTGTCCACTAAACGGAGTTTTGGTCATTTTGCATTTGAGACATGACTGGCAAGTTTCATAAGATGATAATTCGAACGTATTCAGATATCCATCCTTATGTAACTTAGCTAGTCGTGTAGCATTGATATGACTAAATCTATAATGCCACAAGAAAGATTCGTTCATTTCTGAACTTTTCCTCTTGTGTGTGTTTTGTATATTAAGTACTGTAGTTTGGTCTAGAACGTATATGCCTTTATTTAACGATCCTGATCCGATCAACTTTTGATTCAGGAATATGTTCATAACATTATCCTATACTACAAAATTTTATCCTTCTTTGCTCAATAAAGAAACTGATATAAGATTGCATATCAGGGTCGGAATGTAATAGCATTCGTTCAGAACCAATGTATTACCATTTGGTAACACAAGGTGATATTCGCCAACAGCCTTGGCTGCAACATCTGCACCATTCTCTACTCTTACGGAATGATCACCCATTCCCAGTTCTTTACCTTTACGTAGCCCACATAACAAATTACATATGTGGGATCCCGATCTGGTATCTAATATCCAGGACGTAGAGTGAACTGAGAAACAGTTCTCGATAACTAACACACCCGAAGAAGATACATCATCATGCTTGTTTTTCATTTGGGCGGCTTGAGAATCCAGATATTTTTCTATTTCCTGCTCAGTCTTATAACACTTATAAGAAAGAACGGGACCAACGTTCCTCTGCTCAGTATAATAAGCGGGTTCAGTCAATACATCCATATTATTATCTTGATTAAGGCCTGACATGGTCGCTACCTGGAGAGAGAGAGAAGAAAACAATTTAGCGTATGCTCTTGCAAGATTAGATTGGTTATTATCTTATCTAATCAGGATGTCTCCTACTGTTTTTATCAAATCATTCTTCAAACCCTAAAAGGTTAGATTAGCCGGGATTAATTACACACTACAATTTCGTCAATCTTTCAGCCCGATCAGTGTTGGTACTTTGAGGGAGGTTTCCCGTGCTTTTGCACGGACCTAATTAAAATAAACCTCGTTTTCCCAGAGGCATAACCCCTTTAACACCTTTCTAGACAACTACTTGATCGATTAATTGTCCTGTGTAAAATTCTCCCAAGAAGTAACTCTTACTCGCAGTGGGTATCAGGATCCATCTATCTCATAGAAGGTATGCAATCTCATTGCAAATTTCAACACTTGAAATTCCTGATAATTCTTTTACCCCTAGCGTGCTATGACCTTGACGCATGCCAAACAACCCATAGTCCGCTAGTCAAGTTCAACCCGTACATTTCGTGATTGAATTAAACCCACTCGTACGCCCCACGACGCATGCCAAACAATGCCGTACGAATACCCTAATCCAATCGCATCTCATGCTACAGATAAGTAGTAATCAGCTACCGTACACTACGCCTTGACGCATGCTAAACTACCGCAGCACGAATACTAAATATTACTTATCTGAAATGACGAAGGGCTAGGCTGGATTTTCAGAAAGCCATGAGCATAATGAACTTGATATCGTTGTAGAAACATGTGATTTTGAAAAGAAGTGTTTTTTAGGCTTTTCTAATTTCGCTAAAGAGGTCACTCCCGGTGAAGGGATATCGGCTCTTTCCTTATCGAATAAGGTGCAGGGTATATCATATATACCGCTGTGCAAAGCAAGAACTATATAGAAGCAATCGAAAACTAAACCGCAAGTTTGTAGCATCTGCCAGTTTTGCTAAAGAGGCCACTCCCGGAGAAGGGATCTCGGCTCTTTCCTCATGGAATAAGGTGCAGGGTATATCATATATACCGCTATGAAAAGCAAAACTGAAGCTACCCTTTTTTATAAAGTTTTGATTCTACAACGTCTTTTAGGTCTCTTTTCTTTTATTAATCTCATTAATAAATCCCATCAGTTATGCTTCCTAAGCATCACAGAAGAAACGAAAGCAGTAATATTTATATATCATCTTATATATATAGTATAAGCATTCGTCTCAGACAGTAATATGATCTCATCACAGAACATTGCAGCAGAAGATAACATATGAAATATTGGATATACTAGGATGTCCTTGTGTTATATCGAGCCTGTATAAAATACGGATTCCACGGTCGCGATGAATAGCAAAACCCACATCCTTAGACCCATACGAGAGCGGCAAGCAACACTGCCAATTCAAGGGTTAGGAGATCCAGTCTCGACTCCTCGAGATGGCCTCCCACTGTACCGTAGAACCCGGTTACTTGTGCTCCCCTCCTCGAGTCTACCTAATGCGGAAAAGTAAATAATATACAATGGTAACATTATCCTCAACCTGGAAGTGCCCCAATAAAATAATATTACATACAATGAATTTTACATGAATGAAAATAAAAACCTCATCTCAGATAAAAACCCCCGGCTATTCAGAACACGACGATCCAATATAACATATCACAGCAACACATAATATCTCATATCATCAACGTAAGCAAGTATGCGTATCCCGATTGTCGTTGATGTATAGCAACAAAGCCGGCGATACACCACATACTACGCTTACGGTCACAGAAAAGAATGTGTAAAACTACAACATTTGGAATCCACAATCACTTTAGACATCTTAAATCCGAAATATCACATACTTCGCATTTCTTGCCTAACTATATGAATTCCACATATTGCATCACATTCCAGATAAATAGACAATGTTAAACATTCCAATCGAATAAACAAAAACCCCAGATTTCCCAAATAGCTCAACACTTGAGCGGAGTTCAAAAAACCCAGAACATGACACAGCCCCAATGAACCAGCCGTAGAAGGGCAAACCGACGCCACACATCTGGCAACGCTAAACTACCACAAACCCTAGGGTTCAGTGGCAGTTTTGACGGTCACTTAATTGAGTTAAGGTTGCGTTCTTCTAGAGGGTCCACAGATACGCTTGCATGATTTTTCGAAAGTTTTAAACTCGTGAAAAAATCCAACACTTGAAAGTTATCCGTGTCGGGAAAAAGTGAGTTATTGATATCCGTTCGAACATTTTAAAACGTTCTAAATTATCCGGAAAACTAAACGAAGTTAAACTTTCTGATCGAATCAACGAATACAAATGATCTCCAGAAAACTCAACACTTGAGTATGATTAAAAATTCCAAGAAGTATGTAGTAATACCTACGGATATTACATACAAATACGTGTCCCTAATACCCAAGTACGGCCGCGGGACCGCCGCGCAAAGCTTGTTAATGCCGCGGTTCCGCGGTGACTTGAGGGTATTAGGGGTTCGTATTTCACAGTAATCCTTAGAATTCCATACTTAATTTTCTGAGTATTTTTAATACGGAAAAAACAAAATTTTTAAAAAATTTCCAGAGAGGGGGTCAAAAATGACGTTTCGGCGTTCGATAGGACTTTAAACTTCGTCTGCACGTCGCCTAATACTCTAGCTTGGCTCTGATACCACTGTAGGGTTACTAGGACCTTTCACAAGGATCTACAAGGCATCAACCATGCCGAATTTAAAAATTTCAAGTGTCGAACAACCTAAAGCGAGGATCTTTGCTAGATTATTAGGGTAAACAAAACTTGTAAACAACTTTACATCTAAGAGATAGGGATTACAACCTTTGTAGTCCGCTCCTTCACTTCATATGCTCCGAGTAGTAGTCCTTTCGCCGCAATCCATGATCTCCCGGACTCAGGAGAGGCTCCACAAGCCGAACGATCCATACTTGCTTGAAATCTTCCTTTTCGAAGATGATCTACCTTGAAAAATCTTTAACTCAAGCTCTCACTTCTCTAATCAAGTATTAATGAAGTGAACACCCTAATCTAAGTGGCTAGAATAGATGAGGATGATGAAGTAGGAATTTTTCTGTCTTTTATTTTCTATTTCTCACCATTTTTCATCACAAACCTAAAAGCTAGAAGCTTTTCAAGAGGAAGAAAAAGAAGAGTATTTGTGATGAATAATAAAAATGTTATCATGGTTATAAATGCAACCTTTGGTCAAGTAAGAAGCCTTAACCCATGTAGAGACATAACTAGGGTAAAGGGTTTTGGCTTGGGTTATAAAATATCTATCCAAAATAACAGAACAAAATATCTAAGCTTAAAACAAAATAAAAGCTTCTAGAAGCTTGATGAAAAAGCTAACCCAAATCAAACCCTAACTATGTTTAATCTCCACAAATCATGTTGCATTTGTAATCATAACTTGTTACAATATTATATATCACATATATAATATATTTTTGTAACAAAAGAAAATAATACAATTAACATATATCGCATATATATCAATGTATTAACCGGTGAGAAAATGAATCAATAAAGCGAGCTAATATTAGTTAATGTAATATAATATATCACATATATAATTATATATTAAATTATCGAATCAACACTTGATCCAACATTCCGGCTATATCGCATATAATCGACTAATATATCACGTACCGATCGAATCAACACTTGATCCGATGACCCGGCTATATCACATATACCCGGCCGATATCATATATCGCGAGAATATAATACGGTATCTCATATCGTATTATTCTCGGTTTCACACATATCTTATATGTGCTCCTACTCCGTTTTGCCTTAGTCAGGAAACCTCTGTGTAGGACTCTACAGAATCTTCAATACGCCGGCAGTAGTTGATGATCATATCAAACACCCACAAGCTGCAAGCGGTAACCTAAACGTAACAGCCACCCAGGTATTGAGCGATCAGAAGATCAACAAGCAAGCTTGTACATTCACCTGTGAATCCAATCAGTAATACTACCGTACAGTCTGGTCACTTAGTCTAATATGTCGCATATCTTGTATAGGGGTGGTAAATGTCAAACCCCAGTAATCGATAAGTCGTGTCGATGTGAGGCTCATAACAGGTCGAGAATCTACTGATAACACTTACCAGAAGCACTTTATATCAGCCCTGGCCAGGGACTTCCAGTTATAGCCAATCGAACACAACACAACATCAACTCCCTATACCGGGAGAGACGAATCCCCTCCTATCGCTCATTACCTCCATGTGATTCGGGACTGTACCCAAAAGCCACTATTTTGCACGCCCTCTTGGACGTGGTAAGGTAGAAATCCAAGCACAGTGGGAATCACACAAGACTCTATGACGATCTCGGGTCTACAGACTAACCTGTACCAGTGTCACTGGAGAACTGCCATATGACGTGAGGTATAATACCATCTGGGAGTTATCGGCGAGTCCGTTCAGTGTACCCAGTCTCCACTGAGCACCCGTACACCATCCTTGATGTCAAACACCGATGGATATGGGATCATCCATCGCCCATCATATGGGTCAAGATGCTTATACGCTAGTCTACTCTGGTGTATCGATGCCTTGTCTCCATACACCCTCGACTAGGAACAGTTATAGGATGTACTCGTTGACTACCCTGGCCCCACTAGTATGATCTCATCATAGTCTCAGTAGTCGAGTACATATCCTAAGGGCTTTATCAACATGTGAGAGCAAGACAGTAAATTAATACAAGTCAACATGTTAAAACAAAGTGAAACCAAATAGCATACTATCATGTCGAGCAAGAAAGTCCTCTCTCTATATATACAAGCATCCTTTATAATATACATCATATGTACAACAGTGGCCTCTAGGGCATATATATAACTAACATATCCTAATGCGGAAAAATAAATAATATACATCAATGGTGACATCATCCTCAACCCAGAAGTGTCCCAATAAAAGAATATTACATATATTTTTACATGAATGAAAATGAAAAACTTTCATCTCACGCAAAAACCCCCAGCTATTCAATCACGACAATTCAATATAACATATCAGCAACACATAACATCACATGTCATCAACGTAAGTGAATATGCATATCCCAAATTCCATTGACATAAACCAACGAGATCGGGGATACATCACTTATTACACTTGCGGTCGCAGAAAAAAATGAAAACTACAATATTGAGAATCCACAAATACCATAGACATTATAAACCCGGAATATCTCATATTCTGAATTTCATGCCTAACTTATAAACCTTGCATTTTAGTCTCAATTTGAAAACTCTTTTCAATAAGCTGTTGGATAATTCAACAAGATTCCGAACTAAGTGATCGCGTACTATACGCGATTGCGGTGGAGTTTAGATCCGAATCAAAACTCCGTGGCAATTGATCAAACGAGACTAAACGGCTAGATTTACAATATACTAACTAGTTTTTACAAAACTAATTATTATGGATTCCAAATATTGTATTGCATATCATCATAATCTATACGATGCTAAACACTTCGATCGATTTACCAAACACCCATAATTCCAGAGACCTCAACAACATGAATCTCATTAAAAACATCCAGAAAGTGCCAAATATTACACTGGAGAGGCACAAGAAAAACAATTCCATCATGCCACAAAAGTGCAGCGGAACTACGGCCAAACATTGGTTTAGCCGAGGTTCCGCAGCGCTTTTGTGGAATTGGCGCGTCGAATTTCTTGAGGTTCCATATAATTCCTTGCACGAATTTCCGCATATTTTTAATCACGAAAAATTCAACTTTTGAAAATCGACAGAAACTTGAAAAAATCGGGTTTTTTGAAAACCGATCGAATACTTTAACGTTGTAAAGACCTACCCAAATGTTCTAACCTCGCTCTGATACCATAAAAGTGTTTACTAGCACCACGATAGGGTTAAAACGGGCATCAAGCATGCTATTTTCAAAAATTCATGGTGCTAATTAACACTAACCTAGATCAAACTAGAAGATTAGGGTTTCTATGATGATATCAAAAGATTTACACTAAGAGATTAAGGCTACAACCTTTTTAGACCGTGTCTTTCTCTTCAAAAGCTCCGTATAGGAGTCCACGCAACTCCACTAGGCTCCACTTGAAGTTGGATCGAGCATACTTTGCGATCTTCATGCCGAAGATGATCCACCGAAGCTCCGTTAATCAATGCTACCTCTTCGCTAAACTCTTTAGCGAAGTAAACACACTACACTTAATTGGTAATCTGGTGTAGGATGGTGAAGTAGGGGTTTTGTTTTCTCACTAGGATTCTCACAAGCTCAAGGTTTCACAACTCATGTGAGGGTTTGAGCTCGGAGGAGGTGAGGAGGAAAATGAAGAGAGCTAGAGAGCAAGAGCTTTTCAAATGAGCTCAAGTCTACCAAAATGAACAAGTGTAGAATGCAAGTAAAGAATGGCTTCTTAAGCTCCTCACTTATTGAAGCATACAATATCCATCAATATACCATCAATATAGAATTGTAACCATACTTCAATAGTGGGTCAAGAGTAATAAACAATAATAAAAAGCAATGCCACACCCCATTCCTCAAACCCAAAATATCTCCTTATTTTCCACCTCTTTCTAGTTTCATAAAATAGAAAATCCATGCCATGCTTCTTAAATAATATATATATATATATATATATATATATTAGGATAAGAAAATAATTAGTGAGCTTAATATTAGTTAATATATAATTATATCAAATATAAATATATATCATATTATTAAATCAACACTTGATTCAATAATCCAGCTATATCACATATAACCGACTAATATCATTTATCTGTATATCACATTATCAAATCAACACTTGATTCGATAATCCGATTATATCATATATAACCTGACCGATAACAAATAACCGCCAGATTAGAATACGATATCTCATACTCGTATTTAATCAGGCCCTCGCACATATCAGCACATAAGACCTACTTCGTTTCCCATGAACCAGGAAACTTCTTTGTGGGACTCTAAAGACTCGTCAATACGGTAGCAGTAGGTAATGATCACATCAGTTATCCACAAGCCGTCAGCGATACTAGCTGGACGTAACGACTACCCAGGTATTGAGCGAATAGAAAATTAACAAGCAAGCTTGTCCAAACTCCCATGAAGCCTATAAGTAATACTTACCGTACAGTCCGGTCTCTTTGTCTGATATGTCGCATATCGAGTCTAAGGGTAGAATCGCCATACCCCAGTAACTTGATAAGTCATGCCGATGTATGGCTCATAACGGTTAGAGAAACTACTGATAACACATACTAGTAAATCTCATCAGCAGCCCTGGCCAAGAACTTCCTGTTATATCTAATCGAGCATAGCGCAACATCAACTCCCAATACCAAGAGAGACGAAACCTTTCATATCGCTCACTGCATCCATGTGACTCGGGACTGTACCCAAAATTCACCTATTTGCATGACTCCTTTAATCCGTAGTAGGGATGAAATCAAGGCACAGTGGGAGCCACACAATACACTATGACGATCTCGGGTCTACAGACTAACCTGTACCAGTGTTACCAGAGAACTGCTATCTAACGATAGGTATATTACCATCTAGGAGTTCTCGGAGAGTCCTGTTCGGTGTATCCATTCTCTAATGAGCACCTGTGTACAATCTTTGATTTCAAACGTCAATGGCTATGGGATCAACTATCGCCCCCATATAGGGTCAAGAAACGTACACACTAGTCTACTCTAGAATATTGATGCCCTGTCTCGATATTCCCTTGACTAGGAACAATTGAAGGATGTGCTTGTGGACTACCCAGGTCCCAGTAGTATGATCCGCATCATAGTCCTGGTAGTCAAGACAACATCCTAAGGGCTTTGTCAACATGTATATGAGAGACAATATAATAATACCAGTGAACATGTTAAAGATAAAGGCAACCAGATAGTATACAATCATGTCGAGCAAGAAGGTCCTATATATATATGTCCAAGCATCCATTATATCATATAATAATGGCTTTTAAGGCATAGAAGAATCTGTTGGATATAGTGCCCTCAAAGTCAATTATTGGATCGCAGGCACGTGATTGCAATGATTGAGGAGGACCTATACCGGTACGACAATCTTACTCGAGATGATAGTATGGTATCTGGTTTGTCTTTGTCATCGTGATCAGCTTTAGGTGACATTACAGATCATTATTACACGTTGATAGAGCCCTTTGAATTCTTGCTTGACTACCAGCAGTTTTATGGTGATCATATACGTGAGAGTTGGGTAGTCTATAAGCACATCCTTAAATGTGGCCCTAGTCGTGGGAGTTTCGAGACTGGGCATCAATACTCCAATAGTAGACTATTGTATACAGTTCGAGACCCCGATGAGGGGCGGTGGCGGTCTCACAAGCCATTGGTGCAGTTGGTTGACCTAAGATGTATACAGGTGCTCATTGGGTTATGAGTACACCAGACAGGACTCGCGGGGAACCTGCTAGTTGGTTTTAAACCTAGCGTCAGATAGCAGTTCCCTGGTGACATGTGTACAGGTTAGTTCATCGACCTGAGATCGTCATTTGTCTCGTGTGAGTTCCCACTGTGCTTTGATTATTACCCTACCACGGCTTAAAAGAGTCGTGCAAACAGGTTTTATTTGGGTACAGTACCGAGCCACATGGAGGCAGTAAGCGGATCGGCAGGGGTTTCGTCTCTCGTGGTATTGGGGGTGAGATCGCGCTGTGTCTAGGAGAGCCATTACACAAAGTCCTTGGCCAAGGCAGGAGATTTACTGGTAGGTATTCCAGTAGTATCTCAGGGTGTTCTGGGCTACACTCCGACATGACTTAGACCTCTTTTGGGGGTCTGACGTTACTAGCCCCCTAGGCCCGATATGCGATACTCATAGACGAATAGACCGGACTGTACGGATATTGTCACTGATAGGCTTAGTAGGGTTCCAGGATAAGTTCGCTCATCGGCTTCCCTTTTGCTAAATACATGGGCAGCCGTTACATACAGCTAGTACCACTGACGTGCTTGTGGTTAAACCAACTGCCAGAGTATTGACGAGTCTTTAGAGTCCCCCACAGACAGTTTCCCAAGTTCGGGCGAAACGTTGTAGAGGCCGTATGGTATTATGGCAGGGTTCGATCATATACGTGCAGTCGTGCACGGATCATGATCGGACGGATCATACTAGTGGGTTTTGGTTTAAGCCAGATCCTAGTATTAGATTTGTTGGATTACTTTAGTCTCACTGCATTCGCATTCAGTTGGAATGCGGATGCAGGTATGTATATACAGGTGAGGGGTATCCTTGTGATCCATCACGAGTTTACTTTAGTTGATGCCATATTCTTTTGTTGGATTAAACATTTTGTTTTAAATGTTTAATTAAGTGGAAATTGACCTTAAGTCATCATGAAGAGCAATTAATGTGGCATGTGCAATTTGGTGACTCATGGTCTTGTTTTTGGTGCTATGTCATTTTAATTTATTGATTATTGGGTGAGATGGTGATGGGAGGAAAGAGAGGGCGGCCACATATTTGCGGGGTGAGCTCTTGTAAATTCTAGCGCTCTCTCATTATCATCTCTCGCAATAACAATAATCCTCTTCTTCATCTTCTTCTCTAGCTCACAACTTCCTCCATCAATGGCTTTTCCTTCAACCTCTACTCATCCCATCTCATGTGTTGAGATTCATTGAGTGTATTGAGACAAAGTTATCACACACATTCTCTACTTCACCTTGGACATGTAGGCTAGCAAACTTCATGTCCGAGTTGGCTCGGTAAAGAGACGGGAGCCCGTATAAAGATTCGTTGACGTGGTGCAAAGTCGACGAGAAGACCGGAGATCGAGCGAGATCGGAGATGCCGCGAGGAGCATGGGATGATGGCTAAAGACCGAAGGACAGGGATCGATCGGTATAGCCATTCTATAATTTTGTAGTTTGCTAGTTTAGTGTTAATGGCACGATCCGGGTGAAAGTCTATGTTAGCGCCGGTTTTATAAAAAGTTTTTGTTTCCACGTTTGGCCTCGGATTGACAGCCGGGGCGCTACCGTAGACTTACATGGTATCATAGCCACGTCATTAACCCTTTACTAGCTTGTTCTAACATGTTTAAAAGATTGATCGACGGAATTTTCAAAAACCACATTTCCATTCTTCAAGTTTCTGCCGAATTTTAAAAGTGGTCGAAAAATTATTTTCACTGTGTCAGAAAATCGTGCAGGCTTTTCTAAGACTGCAGAAGAAATTTGGTCGATTGAACCCAAAAGATTGTCGCGGAACCGCCGCACAACCCATGTGTTGGCCGCGGTTCCGCTGCCGTTTTGGGGAAACAGTGCACCATTTTTCTTCTGGGTCTCTTTCATGTGGAATTTTGGTTTTTGGAATATTTATTTTTTGCCCAGATTATTTTCAGTGCTGGATTTATACTTGGGGCCCGCTTCGTGAAATTTTTTCGATCGAAATTTTAAATAAGTTAGTTCACAATACTTACATTACTATCTGCGATGGTGAATGTCACTCGAGTAGTAAATCTTGTCTAATTGCTATAGCTCTTTTTGACGGGTTTGCGAACGTGACATCCACGTTGATGTTCTGTGTTGAGCTGTGAGGTTGCAAATTTGTCTTGGTGGATAGCTTGGGTGCAATGTTAGTACAGTTTAGTTTTATTTGTACATTTGATATCGCTGGGCGAGTGTCCAACATGTGGACTGCCATCACTGCCTGTTTGTATATTATTCTTTTGTGGCACGACCGGGTTGAGGTCGATGTACCCGTTGTACATATTTTTCTTTTCTGTACCAAGATTACCCAACAGTGGAGTGCACGGATAGCCGGGTTCTAGAGGGCATCGGGCCCACACCTCATGGCTTTGAGACGGAGGGGGCTTCATTTAGAATTGGAGGGCTATTCGCCGCACTCGTAGGGGGTACAGGTTGACCCAAGGAGGGGTGCTCAAGTTACCGGATTCCGTGAAGTGCTGGGTGGTTCATTCACTTTGCTGAAGGAGGCTGCCTCACTTCTGGTTTTGATGGGTAACTTGCCGCGCCCGTAGGGGTCTAGGTTTTCGTTGCACAAGCTATCCACATGATAGGAGAACGTCGGGTTTCGGTTGCGGCTCAAAGGAATCCCGAGGATCCCAGATTATCTGTATTTTTCTGTGATGCTTATTACATTTCGGTTATGTTGCATTTATCATGCCTGGAGCGATTATTATATATTGCTATATATATACTAGTAGATGTGTATATGTTTTACACCCACGCTAGTCCAGTCCCCGCTCTGACATTATTTAAGTAACCTAACGGGTGATGACGGGACCTAGAGGCGAATGCGGATGGCATATACATACATCATGTTTTCATTCTTTTGTGATGTGATTAATTGATGGGAATACATTGATTCTGATCAATGCAAGGAAAAAAAACCTATTCGATGTTGTTGAAACAATTTTCAAAAAGCTATTATTACAAGGACGTTTTCTTTTGTTTTGCACAGTGGTATTCCGTTATCAATATCCAGCATCTCATTCGACGAGGCAAGGGCTGAGATCCCTTCACCCAGAGTGACCCCTTGAGCAGAGGTTTGCGTTAGGGTAATAACTTCACTTTAGTCGATTACTTTTTACTTTGCATCGTGGTATTCAGTTGGAATATCCTGCACCTCATTCCACGAAGAAAGAGCCGAGATCCCTTCACCGGGAGTGACCTCTTTAGCAAAGGTTTTCGCTACTATATTTTTGTAAAAAGCTATCCTGTTCCTTCAATGATATCAAGTTCATTACTTTAAAGGTTTTTCGCCAAAAACCATTCGTAGCCCTCCGTCATTTCAGACAGGTAGCACTTAGTATTCATGCTATGTATGTTGGCCTTCGTCAAGGCATAGTGTATGGTGGCTATTTGTTACTTTTCTGTTGCATAAATAGATGTGTTGGTTTGGGACAGTCGTACTACCATTTTGTCCTTCGTCAAGGGTATGTACGGGTGGGTTCAAATTAATCTGGACAATGATGGGTAGAACTTGACATGTGACTTATGATATGTTGGCTTTCATTAAGGTCATAAGAGCATGGGATAAAAAACACATCGGGAGTTTAAAATATACAGGAAACTTTCCAGGCATGCACATACCTTCTGGAGTGTGATAACGTGAGTAGATTACATCACGTTATCATGCGATGATAGTTGGATCCCGATTCCCACTAATGAGTTGGTTTACTCCTCGAGTGATCCCGACTAATTCTTCTTTCAGGTTTGGAGGAGAATTTGAGGATACAGTGGGAGGTTTCCTGATTAGATAAAGTGATAACCATTCTGATCTAGGTTAGAGTGCACGCAGAGTGTTTCTTTTCTCTCTCTCTTTGGAAGCAACCATGGCCCGACCCTAGACTATGACTCAGTGACCAAGTTAACCGAACTTTCTTAAAACACTGGCTTTTGGATTGTCTGAGTTGCATACATCATTACCACTCCTTCTTTTACCCTTTGTATTTCTCCATAACACCCCGTATTACTACGAAAATCGACTTCCATTGGATAAATACATCGTATGGTTATATACGAACTCGAAGGAACTTCTTCGAGGATGGATTCTGGTACTTGAGATATTGAATAGGATTATTCAGTTGTCTTTATCCTTTTACCTTCTCTCAGGTTGTGTGTACTCCTAGGATTAGGAGAGTACGCCTGTTATGCTAATTGGATAGTCTTCTTCCAAACCAAAGGTAGGTGCTGAAAGGTAGGGAAGGAAGAAAACAAATTAGCCTAAGTGTGGTGTACAGAAGGTATTAAGTAAAGACAAATAAAGGGATTAGAAAGGGGGCAAGGTAAATTGCGACTGCTATCATTCACAACCAAACCACGTATTTCATCGCTACTCCTACTTCACCTTTGTATTTCTGCAAGACATCCCATATCACTACGAACATCCAATTCCATTGGATAAATCCATCGTATGGTTATATACAAACTCGAAGGAACTTTTTTGAGGTTGGATTCTAGTTCAGGAGAAATAGGAATAAGATTTATTAAGTTGTCTTTCATCATCACTTTCTCTCTGGTTGCGAATATTCCTAGGATTAGGAGTGTACACCTATTACGCTTATTGGATAGTCTTCTTCCAAACCATAGGCTCGTGCCGAATGGTAGGGAAGGAAGAAAACCTTTAAGCCTAACAATGGTGTACAGAAGGTAACGACTAAAGACAAATAAATGGATTTGGAGAGATGACAAAGAAATATACGGTTACAGTTATGAATCTGGCTAATGGAAGAGGCATTACTAGGAAACCTGGATACCCCTTCGAAACATATTCATATTTCAGTTTCACTGTGCATTATTAATTGAAAACTGATTTCCCAATTAGACCCTTGCTCCAGGATATGTATTTACAAGTTATGATTCTCACATCTGTATGGTTTAACAAATGATGAGTGGGAGTAAGTTATTGGGAATTAGGTGATCATCTTCATTATATCGGAATTCGTTGTAATTGGTGATATTTGAGGAAATCGCCTGGGTACAGTTTTCAACCTACGACGCATAGGGTTTGAGTTATTCAACTCAGGGGACTTATATACAAGGTATTATATGTTGTCTAGTGTCCATTAGGACAAAGTGGTCGGTCCTCGTACTGTATTCTGTTTACTTGTGACTTCTCAAGTTTTAGACAAGTGTTTTATAGAAATACATGGTCCAAGTTTGAGAAGTTATAGGTACATGAATAAAGTAGAGAACCACGTGTCGCAAGTATCGGGATTCTTCAAGGTAATCGAAGATGTAGACACTTATGTTTGGTATTCAGTTGATAGTAATGGTTTTGAGAAACTTGTTTCTCTTTCAGGTTACTCATAATTGGATGAACTCCTAAGTTGAGTAATGCTGATAAGCCTCTCCCCATTTAGTTGACATGCACTGGAGACAACTGCATGATTTGAATCTGGTTCCAATTAAATCAGTGTCTCTGTTTCTATATGGGATATAGAACAGTTCATATCTTAACGATGTTAAGGTACGAGGAGTTGTACGGCTTATACTTAAAACCAGACTCTGGATAACTCAAGGCACGTTTCTGTAATGGCAGTTTGTGGGCTAACCCGGACTATGACGAGGGTTGACATTCTACCATCTGGAAGATCAATAGTGATATTGTTCATGACTCACCACAGTCTTAGTAAAATGGATTTTTTCAGAAAACAATAGTGGGAGTATGGTAGAACTGGAAGTGCTTCCAAAACCACAGACGATTACTGAAAGTTTAATAAGAACCTAAAGATTCAATCAGGTTTGACATTCCATTAGCCACTCCGCAGATATGGTGGGTAACCTCAGGCACCCCAGAGGTATTCCGGTATCCTCAAGGACGGTGACAGGGAGGTTCTTGTTTACCCAGACTTGACACTACTTTGTTCTAGGCTATGAGACCCGGCAGGAGGATGAGTATAGCGTCGTTCTAAACTAGCTTTAGAAGTGCACGTATATATTATTCTGCCAGAGGGTTGTTATGGTCAGTTGGAGCAGCGGAAGCATAGTGTACAAGTACCTTATACCTATTTATAGACTAGAGCAGATATAGCAGAGATAGATCATCTATTTTTGATGTAATTGTCATGGACTTTGACTTTATCAGAATAGGGGATGGATCTGTTAAGAAAGTAGTAGGGTGTGACGTCCTGGTATTTGGATGACATACACATAGTAGGAAGTGAAATTCCTATACTATGATCGGTTATACTGTGGTTGTCATACAGTAGTTTCTCCGCACAGTATATGGATATAATATCAGACATTCTGGTTACTAGATATATGGTTTTAGATCTAGATTTGGGTAGTTTCCCAATCTGGGTACTTAGAAAGTATTCTAAAGATACTTAGAATGGACAACTCCTGGCATGGTGGTGTACCTGCAGGTGATGGAGTCACCCTCTACAAAGATTTCTTACAGACTAAAGGGCAGAGGATGTGTATAATTGACATATCACTTGCTTAGGCAATTGAGTCAATCATGAGATGTCAAGTACCACACCAGAAGTTGTTTTTGCACTAGATGCAATCAGTTGAGGTATTAATCCAATCCTGGAGAAACGTTCAGAAGCAGTTTAAGAACATTAGTAAATGTTTTAAGGATTGGATAACAGCAGCCTCCTTTGGGAGTCGGTTATCATTCCATGCTTCCAAGGTGACCTGGATGACAGAGTGACTGTCAGAGTTATAGTTTTCCCTCTAACGAGGGGCAGTATTTTGGACAGGTGGTCTAATAGGATACTGTGGGAGGCATGGCGCAGGATACTGATTAAGTTCAGTTGACGATACAGTCTAAGAAGTTTGGATTTGGAGTTCATTTATGAACTAGGTCCCATCAGATATCCAGATATATTCTAAGACAGGTATTTCTCAATTCGGGAGATGGCTTTCTCCATGAACTTGAGATTAAGAGAGACATAGAGAAAAACAACATGGCGGATCAACTCACTGAGGCTATTTCTCGAACACAATAGTTTTACAAACGAGCTTTGTGAAACTGATTAGTAAAGGAGTTGGATGTTCGGTATCACACGGGCTGTGAGTATGCGACATCGCAATAATTAGCCTTAAGTGCAAGTACGAGATTGTTGGATATAGTGCCATCAAAGTCAATTATTGGATCACAGGCACGTGATTGCAATGATTGAAGAGGACCTATACCGTTACGACAATCTTACTCGAGATGATAGTATGCTATCTGGTTTGTCTTTATCATCGTGTACAGCTTTAGGTGACATTACAGATCACTGTGACACGTTGATAGAGAGCTTATGTTTCTTGCTTGACTACCAGAAGCATGATGGTGATCATATACTTGAGAGTTGGGTAGTCTATAAGCACATACTTAAATATGGTCCCTAGTCAAGGGAGTTTCGAGACTGGGCATCAATACTCCATTAGTAGACTAGTATATATAGTTCGAGACCCTGACGAGGGGCGGGGGCCGGTCTCACAATCCATTGGTGTCAGTTGGTTCACCTAAGATGTATACAGGTGCTCATTGGGTTATGAGTACACTAGACAGGACTCGCCGGGAATATGCTAGTTGGTATTATACCTGACGTCAGATAGCAGTTCCCTGCTGACATGTGTACAGGTTAGTTCATCGACCAGAGATCGTCAATTGTCTCGTGTGAGTTCCCACTGTGCTTTGATTACTACCCTGCCACGGCTCAAAGGAGGCGTGCAAACAGGTTTTAGTTGGGTACAGACCCGAGCCACATAGAGGCAGTGAGCGGATCTGCAGGGGTTTCGTCTCTCCCGGTATTGGGGGTGAGGTCGCGTTGTGTCTAGGAGAGCCATTACACGAAGTCCTTGGCCAAGGCAGGAGATTTACTGGTAGGTATTCCAATAGTATCTCAGGGTGTTTTGGGCTACATTCCGACACGACTTGCACCGCTTTTGGGGGTCTGACTTTTACCAACCCCCTAGGCCCACCATGTGATGCTCATAGACGAACGGACCGGACTGTGCGGATATTGTCACTGACTGGCTCAGTAGGGTGTCAGGATGAGTACGCTCATCGACCTCCCTTTTGGTCAATACCTGGTAGTCCATTACGTACAGCTAGTACTTCTGACGTGCAAGTGGTCAAATCCCCAGCCGATATATTGACGAGTCTTTAGAGTCCCCCACAGACTGTTTCTCAAGTTTCGGGCGAAACGTTGTAGAGGCCGTATGATATATGGCAGGGTTCGATCATATACGTGCGGTATTGCACGTATCATGATCGGGCGGATCATACTGGTGGGCTTTGGTTTAAGCCAGGTCCTAGTATTAGATTTGTTGGATTACTTTAGTCTCATCGCGTTCGCATTCAGTCGGAATGCGGATGCAGTTATGTATATACAGGTGAGAGGTATCCTTGTGATCCGTCACGAGTTTACTTTAGATGTTGCCGTATCTTTTTATTGTTGCAAACATTTGGATTAATGTTTATAAATGGAAATCGTGAGCTAGAAATCATCATGGAAGGCATTAAACGTGACATAGACATGGGTAGTGACTCATGGTATTTTTATTTGTGCAAAATGTCACATTTATGTTTATTTATGGAGTTGAAATGATGAGAGGAGAGAGGGAGGCAACCAAGGTAGTGGTGGAGCTCTTGTATTTCTTTTTCTTGCACTCTCTCATCTCATTATTCCAACACAACAAAAGAAAAGAAAAAGAAAAAGCCTTCTCTTCTTCTTCTTCCTCTAGCTCATAGCCTCCATCAATGGCAACATCTTCAACCTCCATCCAAACTCATGGATGCAAGAGGCAAAGTGATCACAAACATTCTCTACAACATCTTGGACACGTCGGCTAGCACACTTCATGCCCGAGTTGTTTCGGATGAAGCGGGAGCCCGTAAAAAGAATAGATGATGTGGTGCCCTTTCCGACAAGGAGATCGAGACCGGAGATGCCGCGAGGAGCTTGGGATGGTGGCCAAAGACCGAAGGACACTGATCGATCGGTATAGCCTTCTACCCTTTCTCCAATTAGCTAGTATTAGGTTAATGGTCCGATCCGGGTTTTAAGCCCGCGGTAGCGCCGGGTTTCTAGTTAAAGAAAAGTTTTTGTTTCCGCATTTTGGCCTCGGACAGATGGCCGGGCGCTACCGTAGACTTACATGGTATTAGAGCCACGCTATTAACCTTTACTAGCTTGCTCTAACGTGTTTAGAACTCGATCGAATGAAATTTCCAAAAACCACAGTTTCAAATATACACTTTCTGTCGAATTTTATTTGCGCTCGAAAAATTATTTGGTATATTGCAGAAATATGTGCAGGCTTTTTCAAGAGAACTGAAGAAATTTGGTCGGCTGATTTCACTGTAGCGCGGCGGATCCGCGGCCGTAACCACTTTTACGCCGCGGAACCGCCGCCGTACTGTAGCCACAGTGCACCAAATTTCTTCAGTAGGTCTCTGTCTTGGAATTGGAGTTTTTGGTATATTCTGTTTGGGCCCAGATTTATTTTGTGTACTGAGTATTGTACTTGGGGCCCACTTCGGGAATTTTTGTCAATCAAAAATTTTAAACATGTTAGTTCACAGTATTTACATTATATCTGCGATCGTGAATGTCATTTGATCGGTAAATCCTGTCTAACTGCGATAGCCCTTTTAAACGGATTTGTGAACGTGACATTCACGTTGATGTTCTGTGTTGTGCTGTGATGTTGCGGATTTGTCGTGGTGGATAGCCTGGATGCAATGGTAGTACAGTTTGGTATTATTTGTACATTTGATATTGCGGGGCGAGCGTCCGACATGTGGACTGCCGTCACTGCCTGTTTGTATATTTTTTTTGGGGCACGACCGGGCTGAGGTCGATGTACCCGTTGTATATTTTACTTTCTGTACTAGGATTACCCCGCGGTGGGGTGCACGGATAGCCAGGTTCTAGAAAGCAACGAGCCCGCATCTCATGGCTTTGAGACGGAGGGGGCTTCACTCTAGAATTGGCGGGCTATTCGCCGCACTCGTAGGGGGTACAGGTTGACCCAAGGAGGGGTGCTCAAGTTACCGGATTCCGTGAAGTGCTAGGTGGTCCATTCACGTTGTTGAAGGGGGCTGCCTCACTTCAGGTTTTAGCGGGTAACTTGCCGCACCCGTAGGGGTCTAGGATTTCATTGCATAGGCTATCCACACGACAGGGGGAACGTCGGGTTTCAGTAGCGGCTCTATGAAACCCGGGGATCCCAGATTATCTGTATTGTTCTTTGATGCTGATTACTTTCTGTGATGTTGCATTTTATCACGCCTTGAGAGAATATTATATATTGATATATATAGTAGTAGATGTTGTATATGTTTTACACCCGCACTAGTCCAGTCCCCGCTCTGTCGTTAGTTAAGTAACCTAACGGGTGATGACGGGACCCAATGGTGAATGCGGATGGCATATATGTACATCATATTTTCGTTCTTTTGTGGTGTGATCAATTGATGGGACTGCGTTGATTCGGATCAATGCAAGCTAAACAAACCTACTCTGATGTTGTTGGAACATTTTTCAAAAAGCTGTTATTGCAAGGACGTTCTCTTTTGTTTTGCACAGTGGTATTCAGTTGGAATATCCTGCACCTCAGTCGAGAGGCAAGGGACGAGATCCCTTCACCGGGAGTGACCCCTTGGACAGAAGTTTGCGTCAGGGTAATAACTTCACTATAGCCGATTGCCTTTTGCTTTGCATCGCGGTATTCATTTGGAATATCCTGCACCCCAGGGAAAGTGCCGAGATCCCTTCACCGGGAGTGACCTCTTTAGCAAAGGTTTTCGCCACTATATATTTATAAAAAGCTATCTGGTTCCTTCAACGATATCAAGTTCATTACGTTAATGGTTTTTCGCCAAAAACTATTCGTAGCCCTCCGTCATTTCAGACGGATAGCACTTAGTATTCATGCTATGTTTGTTGACCTTCGTCAAGGCATAGTGAATGGTAGCTGCTTGTTTCCTTTCTGCTGCATAGATAGATGCGTTGGTTTGGGAGAATCGTATAACCTTGTTGACCTTCGTCAAGGGCTTCTACGGGTGGGTTCAAATTAACCTGGACAATGACGGGTAGAACTTGACATGTGACTTATGATTTGTTGACCTTCGTCAAGGTCATAAGAGCATGGGGCAAAAATCAAATCGGGAGTTTCTAAAGAAACTGAAACTTGCCAGATATGTGCATACCTTCTGGAGTATGATAACGTGAGTGGATTCCATCACGTTATCATGCGATGATAGTTGGATCCCGATTCCCACTGATGAGTTGGTTTACTCCTCGGGTGATCCCGACTAATTCTTCTTTCAGGTTTGGAGGAGAATTTGAGGTTACAGTGGGAAGTTTCCTGATTAGATAAAGTGATAACCATTCTGATCTATGTTAGAGTGCACGCTGAGTGTTTCTTTTCTCTCTCTCTTTGGCAGCGACCATGGCCCAACCCTAGACTATGACACAGTGACCAAGTTAACCGAACCTTCTTAAAACACTGGTTTTTGGATTGTCAGAGTTGCATACCTCATTGCCACTCCTACTTTTACCCTTTTCACCAGGATACCCCGTATTACTACGAATGTCCACTTCCATTGGATAAAACCATCATATGGTTTTATACGAACTCGAAGGAACATATTCGAGGATGGTTTCCGGTTCTGGAGAAAACGAATAGGACTATTCAGTTGCCTTTTTTCCTTTTACCTTCTCTCAGGTTGCGAGTGCTCCTTGGATTAGGATAGTACACCTATTACGCTTATTGGATAGTCTTCTTCCAAACCATAGGCAGGAGCCGGACGGTAGGGAATGAAGAAAACCATTTAGCCTAACGAAGGTTTACAGAAGGTATTATGTAAAGACAAAGAAAGGGATTAGTAAGAGGGCAAAGTAAACTGCGACTGCTATTCACAACCAAACCAAGTATTTCTTCGCCAATCCTACATCACCTTTGTATTTCTCCAGAACACTCTGTATCACTACGATGATCCACAGTTTATTTGGATACTCCATCGTATGGTTATATACGAACTCGTAGGAACTTTTTCCAATTCGGGGATGGATTCTGGTTCAGGAGAAATTTGAATAAGGTTTATTCAGTTGTCTTTTATCTTCACCTTCTCTCATGTTACGAGTACTCCTAGGATTAGGAGAGTACACCCATTACGCTTATTGGATAGTCTTCTTCCAAACCATAGGCTGGTGCCGAACGGTAGGGAAGGAAGAAAACCATTTAGCTTATGGAGATGTACAAAAGGTAATGACTAAAGACATATAAAGGGATTTGGAGAGATGGAAAAGAAATATACGGTTACAGTTGTGAATCTGATAATGGAAGAGGCATTACTAAGAATACCTGGATACTCCTTCGAAACATTCACATGTTTCAGTTTCACTGTGCATTGTTAATAGAAAACTGATTTCCCAATTAGACACTTGCTCCAGGGTATGTATTTATCAGGTATGATTCTCACATCTGTATGGTTTTACAGATGATGAGTGGGAGTAAGTTATTGGGAATTAGGTGATTGTCCTCATTATATCGGGATTCGTTGTAATTGGTGATATTTGAGGAAATCACCAGGGTTGTTTGCCGGACGGCAAATATTTGGTTTTGAATATCCGTTGTTATGCACCAATTTCAAATTGATATATCTGTACGTCTATTTTTCTAGAGTGAGATATAACTTTTTGAAATTATGTCTATGACATTTACCTATATCAGTGGATGGTTAGGTAAGGAGCATTAAAAAGCGATGTAATTCTTCTCAACCATAAGTACAGTTTTCAACCTACGACACACAGGGAATGAGTTATTAGACTCATGGTACTTATACAGAGTATTGTATGTTGTCCAGTGTCTATTAGGACAGAGGGGTTGGTCCTCATACTGTATTCTGTTTACGTGTGACTTCTCTAGTTCTTAGACATGTGTTTCGTAGAAATACAAGGTCCAAGTTTTGAGAAGTTATAGGTATATGAATAAAATAGAGAACCAGGTATTGCAAGTATCAGGATTCTTCAAGGTGATCAAAGATGTGGATACTTGTGTATGGTATTCAATTGATAGTAATGTTTTGAGAAACTTGTTTCTCTTTCAGGTTACTCATAATTGGAAGCACTCCTAGGTTGAGTAATGCTGAATGGGCTCTTTCCATTTAGTTGACATGCACTGGAGACAGCTGCATGATTTGAATCTGGTTCCAATTAAATCAGTGCCTCTGATTCTATATTGGATATAGAATAGTTCATATCTTAACAGTGTTAAGGTACGGGGAGTTGTCCGGCTTATGCGTAAAACCAGAATCTGGATAACTCAAGGCACGTTTCTGTAATGGCTTTGGGTTGACCCAGGCTATGACGAGGGTTGATTTTCTACCATCTTGAAGATCAATAGTGATATTGTTCTTGACTCGCCACAGTTTTAGTAAAATGGATTTTTTCAGAAAACAGTAGTGGGAGTATCGTAGAACTGGAAGTGATTCCAGAACCGCAAACGATTACTGAAAATTTGATAAGAACCTGAAGATTCAATCTGGCTTGACATTCCATTGGCCACTCCGCAGATATGGTGGGTAACCTCAGGCACTCGAGAGGTACTTCGGTATGCTCAAAGACAGTGACAGGAAGGTTCTTGTTTACCCATACTTGCCATTGCTGTTGTTCCAGACTGTGAGACCAGGCAGGAGGATGAGTATAGTGTCGTTCTAAACCAGCTTTAGAAGTGTACGTGTATATGACTCTGCTAGAGGGTTGTCGTAGTCAGTGGGAGCAGCGGAAGCATAGTGGACAGGTAGCTTATGTCTATTTATGGACTAAAGCAGATATAGCGGAGATAGATCATCTATTTCTGATGTTACAGTCATAGGTTTGACTTCATCAGAATAGGGGATGGATCTGTTAAGAAAGTAGTAGGGTGTGATGTCCTGGTATTTAGATGACATACACAGAGTGGGAAGTGAAATTCCTATACTACAATCGGTTATATTTTGGTTGTCACACAGTGGTTTCTCCACATAGGATATGGATAATATATCAGATATTCTGGTAACTAGATCTATGGTTTTAGATCTAGATTTGGGTAGTTTCCCAATCAGGGTACTTAGACAGCATTCTAAAGGTGTTTTAGAATGGACGACTCCTGGCACGGTAGTGTACCTGCAGGTCATGGAGTCACCCTCTCTAAAGGTGTCTTACAGACTAAAGGGGAGAGGGATTTGCATTATTGGCAGATCACTTGCTTACGCAATTGAGTCAATCATGAGATGACAAGTACCACACCAGATGTTGTTTTTGCAATAGATGCAATAAGTTCAGATATTAATCCAATCCTGGAGAAACGAATGGAAGCAGTTTTAGAACATAAGTAGATGTTCTAGGGATTTGATAATGGCAGCCTCTTTTAGGAGACAGTTATCATTCCAGGCTTCCATGGTGACCTGGATGACAGAGTGACTGTCAGAGTTATAATTTTCCCTCTGAAGAGGGGCAGTATTTTGGACAGGTGGTCCAAGCGGATACTGAGGGAGGTGTAGCGCAGGATACTGATTAAATTCAGTTGACGATACAGTCTAAGAAGTTTGGATTTGGAGTTCATTCATGAACTAGGTCCCATCAGATATCCAGACATATTTTAAGACAGGTATTGCTCATTTCGGGAGATGGCTTTCTCCGCGAACTTGAGAGAAAGAGAGACATAGAAAGAAATATCAGGGCGGATCCACTCACTGAGGCTATTCTTCGAACACAATAGTTTTGCAAACAGGCTTTGTGAGACTGATTAATAGAGGAGTTGGGTGTTCGGTATCACATGGGCTGTGAGTATGCTACATCGCAAAAATTAGCCTTGAGTGCAAGTGGGAGATTGTTGGATATAGTGCTCTCAGAGTTAATTATTGGATCACAGGCACGTGATTGCAATGATTGAGGGATGACCTAAACCGGTAGGACCGTCTTACTCAAGATGATATTATGCTATTTGGTTTATCTTTATCAACGTATACTGCTTTAGGTGACTTTACAGATCACTATTGCACATTGGTAGAGCCCATATGATTCTTGCTTGACGGCTAGCAGTATGATGGCGATCATATGCGTGGGAGCTGGGGTCTATAAGCATATCCTTAAAGTGGTCCCTAGTCGTGGGAGTTTCGAGATTGGGCATCGATACTCCGGAGTAGACTAGTGTATACAGTTGAGACCCCGACGAGGGGCGTGTTGGGTTCCTAGGCACACTAATGAGGTCTCACAAGGCATCAAACATGGATAATTCAAATTTTACAAGTGCCGAGAAACCCTAATACGGATCGTTAACTAGATGTGTAGGCTATGCGATGCAAGTTAACGACTTTAACTTAAAAGATAAGGGGCTACAACCTTTGTAGATCCGGTCCACCACTTCCTAAGCTCCGCGATGATGTCCCTCCGCTTTCCAAATCGGATTCCAGACTCTAGCATCGGCTTCATCGAAGAAATGGGCGGGCTTGGTCGTCGGCTTCGATGCCGAAGATGATCTACGTCGAGGCATCACTAGATCAAGCTCCCACTTCACCTAGTCATGAAACTTGTGAAGAAAACACCCTATACTACTTGGCAAGAGATAGAGGATGAAGAAATAGGAAGTGGGTTCACTTTAGAATTGGATTTCTCACTCATTTTCACTAGTTGCCATTGATGGTAGCTAGGTTTTCTTCATGTTGAAGATGAAGAAGGAGAGGAAAAGATATGATAAGTGTTATCTTAAAAATAGAAAATAAAATCAACACTTATCATTTTCTAACCTTGGTTAGGTGTAGAGAATGTACTAAGGTTAAGTGGAATGGTTAGGGTTAAGTATGAGACAAAATGGTCACTTTAGTCAAAGCTTCAAGAAGGTTCAAAGAAAAAACAAAACTAGCAACCATTTCATTTCTTATCTTTTCCAAAATAAATAAATAAATAAGTAAGAAAAAGAAAACCCTAATCATTAACTTAACCATGGTTTAATTCTTTACACTTAACCAAGTAAACATGTATCATCAAACATGATACAATCAAGTGCACAAAAGTATATCACATATACAACTTGTGATATTCAAGTGAGAAAATCAATTTAAAGTGAAACAATAATAGTTAATGCAAAGTAATATATCAAATATATAATTATACATTAAATCATTAAATCAACACTTGATTTAACGATCCGGTCATATCGCATATAACCGACTAGTATCCTATGTATCGGCTTATCGAATCAATCATTGATTCGACAACTAGGTTATATCGCATATAACCAATCGATACATTCATCGCGAGAATGGAATACGGTATCACATACACGAATTATTCTCGGTCCCGCACATATCTCATGTGCGCTCCTATTTCGTTTCGCTTGAGCCAGGAAACCTCTATGTAGGACTCTAAAGACTCGTCAATACGCCGGCAGCAGGTGATGATCATATCAAACACCCACAAGCCGCAAACGGTCTGCTAAACGTAACGGCCACCCGGGTATTGAGCGATCAGAAGATCGACGAGCAAGCCCGCTCACACTCCTGTGAATCCAACCAGTAACACTTACCGTACAGTCCGGTCTGATCGTCTGATATGTCGCATATCTCGCCTAGGGGTGGTAAACGTCAGGCCCCAGTAGCTCGATAAGTCATGCCGACGTGAGGTCCATAACATGTGTGAAACTACTGATAACACTTACCAGTAGATCACTGCAACCCTGGTCAGGGATTTCCTGTTATGGCCAGTCGAGCATAGCGCAACATCAACCCCCAATACCGGGAGAGACGAATCCCCTCCTATCGCTCATTGCCTCCATGTGAATAGGGACTGTACCCAAAAACTACCTGTTTGCACGACTCAGTAGAGCCGTGGTAGGGTGGAAATCAAAGCACAGTGGGAGACACACAAGACTCTATGACGATCTCGGGTCAACAGACTAAGCTGTACCAGTGTCACCAGAGAACTGCCATCTAACGTGAGGTATAATACCATCTGGGAGTTCTCGGCGAGTCTGTTCAGTGTACCCAGTCTCAACTGAGCACCCGCATACCATCTCTGATGTCAAACACCAATGGATATGGGATCATCCATCGCCCATCACATGGGTCGAGAAGATATACGCTAGTCTACTCTGGAATATCGATGCCCCGTCTCGATATTCCCACGACAAGGAACATTGAAGGATGTACCCATAGACTACCCAGGCCCTACTAGTATGATCTGCATCATAGTCTTGGAAGTCGAGTACACATCCTAAGGGCTTTATCAACATGTAACATAGAGACAGAAAGTATACATGTTAAGATAAAGAGCAACCAGATAGCGTACGATCATGTCGAGCAAGAAAGTCCTACCTATATATGTCCCAGCATCCACTACAATATACATCCAATGTACAGTAATGGCCTCTAGGGCATACATATAACTAACAATCTCCCACTTGCACTAGGGCCATCTATAGCAGTAGTTGTAGTATCTAATATTCAACCATCCCATATAAGTCTCTCTTTGGGAAAAAGCCTTTGTGAGTGGATCCGCCGTGTTGTCCTCTGAGTCTACTCTCCTAACCACGATCATCCTAGAGAACATCTATCTCCATGATCAGGTGATGCTGCCTCAGAATATGTCTGGGTCACTGATGGGACCATGATTCCTTGGCCAAAGCCACACTTCCATTGTCATACAATGGTAGGAACCTAGTTCATCTTATGAACCAATACACACTCAAACTGCCTCTTTGGTAGTATCTTTAATAGCGATGTTACCAGCCTTTATCGTCTAGTTTGCCACAGTATCTAGCTTGGAACTCTTCCAACTTACCGTCCCTCCACAGAGGGTAAAGACAATGCCTGTGACTGACATTCAGTCGTCTTTATCACCCTGGAACCTTTCCAGTGATTCTCCCCAGGATCGATTGATACCATCTCACTACAACTAGTGAGAATCCTAATATCCAATTAGATCTATCTCATAGATGAAAACTCAGGATTTAGGAGGTATCACTTTGATCCTATTGGAGAATCCTTGTGATAAGTGGAGATTGACCGAGCATAGTATAGGAAACTCCTTTCCTATCAAGAGTATGTTGTCCACATACAATACGAGGATGACCACCTTACTCTCTACTACCTTTTTGTATATACAAGGTTCATCTACCATTTTGATGAAGTCAAACACTTTGACTACCACATCAAAACAGACATTCCAACTCCGCGATGCCTGCTTTATTCTATAAAGCAACTTGCACACGTTTACGCTGCTCCCACTGTTCACGAAGCCCTCTGGCCGTGTTCTTATAGACGTTCTCTTCTAAATCACTATTTAGAAAAGCAGTCATGGCACCCAACCGCCAGATATCGTAGTCATGGTATTTAGCAATGGCAAGTAGGATCTGGATGGACTTAAGCATAGTCCCTAGAAAAGGTTTCATCATTATCCACACCTGGTTGATGACTAAAACCTTTAACAAGTCTAGCTTTGAAAGTCTCAACTTTTCCATCTACACCAAGTAATCTTCTCAAGATATACTTGCTCCTGATGGGAATTTAACCCTTCAGATAAAGCAGCCAAAGTCCATACTTTGTTGGTGTACATGGATTCCATCTCAGATCACTAAGCATCCAGCCATTCTTACAGAGTCCTACTCCCAATGGCCAGCTCGAAACTAGTTGGGTCATCATCTCATGATGCAATTCTCGCTCCCACTGTCATCGAGAAACCGAAGTATCTCTCAGGTGGATGAGGAACCCTACTAGATCGGCGGAGAGGCTGAGGTTCGTTGGAATCTATTGAATCCTTTGGTTCTACCAAATCACCTGCTGTAGTTTGTATAGCTGGAATCTTTCTAGTTCTACACAACAGACCTTGCCTTGATCTTGTCCGGATTTTTGCTTTTAGACATAGGCCGGACAACCACAAAAAGGAAATAGGTAACTCAGTAGTACTCATCATAGAGCATACCATATCTAATACGGTGCGATTGCTCCGCCCTGATACACCGTTGTACTGTGGTGTATTCAGAGGAGTAATACTGAGAGAGAATCTCATTCTCCTTTAGAATAGTCCAGGAATGCCATGCACAAGTATTCTCCTCCCTGATCTTATCATAGGACAAAATACTTATACCCGGTTTTTGGTTCTTTACTTCTAACTTATATTCTGTGAGTATCTCAAAAGGTTCGGACTTGTGTTTCAACAGGAACATATGTCTGAATCTTGAGAGATTATCAGAGAACGTAATGAAGTACAAAGAACCGGTCTTGGCATGTGCAGACAGGGGACCTACATACATCAACATGTATCATCCCAAGAGTTCATTAACTCTTTCTCTGTTTCCAGTAAACGGAGCTATGGTCATCTTATCTTTGTGACATGACTGGCGAGTTTCACAAGATGTAAATTCAAACTAATTTAAATATGCATCTTTATGTAACTCTAGCTAGTCGGGTCACATTGATCTGACCTAGTCTACATTACCTCAAGAAGGAATCGTTCAATTCTGAACTCTTCCTCTTGTGTGTGTTCCGTATACTAAGAACTGTAGTTTGATTTAGAACGTCAATGCTTTTAGATAACGTGCCTGAACCGATCAACTTTTGATATAGGAAATGTTCAAAACATTATCCAACAATACAAAATTTTATCATTTCTTTACTCATAAGGAGACTGATATGATTTTGTATATCAGGTTCGGTATCTAATAGCATTTGTTCAGAATCAATGTATTGGTAATATAGGGTGACAGTGACCAACAGACTTGGCTGCAACACTTGCCCCGTTTTCTGTCTCATGAAACTTATCACCCGTTCTCAGTTTTTCTACCCTTTTGTAGCCCTATGTAACAGATTACATATCTGGGATCCTGATCCGGTATCAAATACCCAGGATGCAGAGGATACTGAGAAACAGTTCTGTATAATGAACACACCCGAAGGAGATGCATCATATGCACTTTCTTCGTTTGGGCGGCATAGGAATTCTGGTTTTCCCCTATTTCCTGCTCTGTCTTATAACAATTATAAGTTGGAGCGGGACCAACGTTCCCCAGCTCAGTATAACAAGCTGGTTCGGTCAATACATCCGTATTATTATCTTGATAAAGGCGTGATATGGTCGCTACCTGGAGAGAGAGAAGAAAACACTCTGCGTGCGCTCTTGCAAGATCAGATTGGTTATATTTTATCTAATCAGGATGGCTCCCACTGTTTTTATCAAATCTTCCTTCAAACCTTAAAAGGAAAGACTAGCCGGGATTAATTACACTCAACAAGTTCGCCAATCTTTCAGCCAGGCCAGTGTCGGTACTTTGAGGGAGGTTTCCCGTGCTTTCGCACGGACCTAATTACAGTAAACCTCATTTTCCCAGAGGCGTAACCCCGTTGACACCTTTCTAGACACCTACTTGATCGGCTAATTGCAAAGTGCAAAACTCTCCCAGGAGTAACAATTACTCGCAGTGGGTATCGGGATCCAACTATCATATAGAAGGTATGCAATCTCATTGCAAGTTTCAACACTTGAAACTCCCGATAATGGTTTTTACCCCTAGCACCTATGACCTTGGCTAAGGTCAACAAATCATAAGTACTAGTCAAGTTCTACCCGTCATTTCGTGATTAGTTAGACCCACCCACATGACCCTTGGCTAAGGTCAACAAAGCCACATGACTGTCCTAACTAATCGCATCATATGCGGTGTAGGAAGACATCACTTAGGTACCGTACACTACGCCTCGGCTATGGTCGACAAACGTAGCACGAATACTAAGTACTCTACTTTCTAAAATGACGGAGGGTTGCGAATGGTTTTTGTGAAAACCTTTAACGCTTTGAACTTGATCTCGTTGCGGAATCAAATGGTTTTTAAATGGAGTGTTTTTTAGCCTTTTCTAGTTTTGCTAAAGGGGTCACTCCCTGTGAAGGGATCATCGGCCCTTTCCTCGACGAATGAGGTGCGGGATATATCATATATATCACTGTGCAAAGCAGAAACTATAGAAGCAATCAAAAGACAAACCGAGTGTGTAGCATCTGCCAGTTATTGCTAAAGGAGTCACTCCCAGTGAAGGGATCTCGGTCCTTTCCTCATCGAATAAGGTGCAGGATGTTCTACAAGGAACACCTCGATGCAAAGCAAGAACTGTAGCTACCTGTTTTATTTTGAAATTCGATTCCACAACATCATTTAGGTTTATTTTCTTTCATTAATCTCATTAATGAATATCCCATCATTTAAGTCCACCTAAACATCACAGATAAATATAACGTACGCTTATGCCATCCGCATTCGCCTCGATGTCCCGTCTGCACCGTTAGGTTAGGTAACTAACGCCAGAGCGAGGCAGGGCTAGTGCGGGTGTAAAACATAAGCAACGTCTATATAATATACCGTATATACTATATATAATATCTATCTGAACACATCACATGATCACATCACTGATAACGCAGCAGAAAATATCATATTGGATATACTAGGACGTCCGTGTTTTCAATACGAGCCAGTATAAAACACGGATTCCACGGTCGCGATGAATAGCCAAACCCACACCCTAGACCCCTATGAGAGCGGCAAGCAACCCTACCAATTCTAGGGTTAGGAGACCCGGACTCGACTCCTCGAGTTGGTCTCCCACTGGACCCTAAAACCCGGTTACTTGTGCCCTCCTCCTTGGGTCTATCCTAGTGCAGAAAAGTAAATAATATACAAATGGTGACAACATCCGCAACCTGGAAGTGCCCCAATAAAAGAATATTACATACAAGTTTTTACATGAATGAAAAGGAAAAACACTCATCTCACATAAAAAAAACCCCGGCTATTCGAACACGACGATCCAATATAACATATCCAGCAACACATAACATCACATGTCATCAACGTAAGTAAATATGCGCATCCCAATTGTCGTTGACATATAGCAACAAAAACGGCGATATCACATATTACACTTACGGTCACAGAAAAGAAAGTGTAAAACTACAACAGTTGGAATCCACAACCTCTTTAGACATCGCATGCCTAATCAAATGAATTCCTTAGACAACGCATGCCTAACAATTATAAACCCCGCATTTTAGTCTCAAAATCGAAAACTATTTTCAACATCAAGTCGGGAAATTCAACAAGATTCCCGACATCATGATCGAATGCTCGTCGCAAACTTTAGTAGGCGGCCGCACCCCCGACGCCGTCGACAAAGTGCACCAAGGCGGAACACCGCTGCCGCGAGCACCCGAACGGATGCTTTCGGCGACGGGGTTCTCCTACAGTCACTTGGTCGGGGCTATGGAGTGAGGTTGTCTATTAAGTTTACCCGGCGAGTATCTGCGTACGCTACGTGATTGCGACGGACTTTTGATCACATCAAAATTCCGTGGCAACCGATCACGTGAGACTAAACTACTAGATTTATAACATTCATTCAGTTATCTCATATCTACTTGTGAATTCCAAATGTTGTATCACATTCCGGATAAACAGGAAATGTTAAACTTTCCGATCGAACAATCGAACACCCATGTTTTCCCAATACAGCTCAACACATGAAATAAGTCTAAAAACATTCAGTTCATGCCTCAGTACCAACGGTCCAGCCGTAGAAGGGTCAAGCCAACGCCTCACATATGGCACGCCGTACTGCCCCAAACCCGAAGGTTCAAAGGGCAGTTCAAGACGGTCACATAATCGAGTTAATGTTTGTTGTCTTCTAGAGGGACCATTGCATTACTTGCACTACTTAGAATGTGATTAAACTACAGAAAAATCCAACAATTGGAAATTTCCCGGCAAGGGAAAAAGTGGGTATTTATATCCGGTCGAACTTTTTAACATATTCTAAAATTACTCGGAAAAACACACTGACAAAATTAGACCATCCGATCGATACACCGAGGCCCCAATACCACCCAGAAATTTCAACTCTGGAATAAATATTAAAAATTCCCAGGAAAACCAGCACTGCAAACTAAGAATTACTGTGCAAAATTAAATACAAAATATGACTAAACGGCCGCGGAACCGCCGCACGAGCCATGCTCGTGCCGCGGAACCGCAGCTCTTTGATGGAATTAGTC
This sequence comes from Agapanthus africanus, assembly GCA_030015575.1. NCBI lineage: Eukaryota > Viridiplantae > Streptophyta > Magnoliopsida > Asparagales > Amaryllidaceae > Agapanthus > Agapanthus africanus. Next base: position 422,655,505 of record CM057344.1, read on the forward strand.
CATCGAAATTCACAGTAACTCTTAGATTCTCCTGCTGATTTTTCTGCATATTTTTAATTCTCAAAAAACCACGAATTTCAAAAATGTACAGAGAGCATTTTTGGGTTTGGGTTTTGATTCGATCGGACTTCTAATTCCGTCTACGCATCGCCTAAGGCTCTAGTTAGGCTCTGATACCACTGTTGGGTTCTTAGGCACACTAATAAAGTCTCACAAGGCATCAAACATGGCTAATTCAAATTTTACAAGAGCCGAGAAACCCTAATACGGATCGTTAACTAGATGTGTAGGCTATGCGATGCAAGTTAACGACTTTAACTTAAAAGAGAATGGGCTACAACCTTTGTAGATCCGGTCCACCACTTCCTAAGCTCCGCGATGATGTCCCTCCGCTGTCCAAATCGGATTCCGGACTCTAGCATCGGCTTCATCGAAGAAATGGGCGGGCTTGGTCGTCGGCTTCGATACCGAAGATGATCTACGTCGAGGCATCACTAGATCAAGCTCCCACTTCACCAAGTCATGAAACTTATGAAGAAAACACCCTATACTACTTGGCAAGAGATAGAGGATGAAGAAATAGGAAGTGGGTTCACTTTAGAATTGGATTTCTCACTCATTTTCACTAGTTGCCATTGATGGTAGCTAGGTTTTCTTCATGTTGAAGATGAAGAAGGAGAGGAAAAGATATGATAAGTGTTATCTTAAAAATAGAAAATAAAATCAACACATATCATTTTCTAACCTTGGTTAGGTGTGGAGAATGTACTAAGGTTAAGTGGAATGGTTAGGGTTAAGTATGAGACAAAATGGTCACTTTAGTCAAAGCTTCAAGAAGCTTCAAAGAAAAAACAAAACTAGCAACCATTTCATTTCTTATCTTTTCCAAAATAAATAAATAAATAAGTAAGAAAAAGAAAACCCTAATCATTAACATAACCATGGTTTAATTCTTTACACTTAACCAAGTAAACATGTATCATCAAACATGATACAATCAAGTGCACAAAAGTATATCACATATACAACTTGTGATATTCAAGTGAGAAAATCCATTTAAAGTGAACCAATAATAGTTAATGCAAAGTAATATATCAAATATATAATTATACATTAAATCATTAAATCAACACTTGATTTAACGATCCGGTCATATCGCATATAACCGACTAGTATCCTATGTATCGGCTTATCGAATCAATCCTTGATTCGACAACTAGGTTATATCGCATATAACCAATCGATACATTCATCGCGAGAATGGAATACGGTATCACAAACACGAATTATTCTCGGTCCCGCACATATCTCATGTGCGCTCCTATTTCGTTTCGCTTGAGCCAGGAAACCTCTGTGTAGGACTCTAAAGACTCGTCAATACGCCGGCAGCAGGTGATGATCATATCAAACACCCACAAGCCGCAAGCGGTCTGCTAAACGTAACGGCCACCCGGGTATTGAGCGATCAGAAGATCGACGAGCAAGCCCGCTCACACTCCTGTGAATCCAACCAGTAACACTTACCGTACAGTCCGGTCTGATCGTCTGATATGTCGCATATCTCGCCTAGGGGTGGTAAACGTCAGACCCCAGTAGCTCGATAAGTCATGCCGACGTGAGGTTCATAACATGTGTGAAACTACTGATAACACTTACCAGTAGATCACTGCAACCCTGTCCAGGGATTTCCTGTTATGGCCAGTCGAGCATAGCGCAACATCAACCCCCAATACCGGGAGAGACGAATCCCCTCCTATCGCTCATTGCCTCCATGTGAATCGGGACTGTACCCAAAAACCACCTGTTTGCACGACTCAGTAGAGCCGTGGTAGGATGGAAATCAAAGCACAGTAGGAGACACACAAGACTCTATGACGATCTCGGGTCAACAGACTAAGCTGTACCAGTGTCACCAGAGAACTGCCATCTAACGTGAGGTATAATACCATCTGGGAGTTCTCGGCGAGTCCGTTCAGTGTACCCAGTCTCCACTGAGCACCCGCATACCATCTCTGATGTCAAACACCAATGGATATGGGATCATCCATCGCCCATCACATGGGTCGAGAAGATATACGCTAGTCTACTCTGGAATATCGATGCCCCGTCTCGATATTCCCACGACTAGGAACATTGAAGGATGTACCCATAGACTACCCAGGCCCCACTAGTATGATCTGCATCATAGTCCTGAACGTCGAGTACACATCCTATGGGCTTTATCAACATGTAACAGAGAGACAGAAAGTATATATGTTAAAATAAAGAGCAACCAGATAGCGTACGATCATGTCGAGCAAGAAAGTCCTACCTATATATTTCCCAGCATCTACTACAATATACATCCAATGTACAGTAATGGCCTCTAGGGCATACATATAACTAACAGGGCGATGGCCGGTCTCATAAGCCATTGGTGTCAGTTGGTTCACCTAAGATGTATACAGGTGCTCATTGGGTTATGAGTACACCGGACAGGACTCGCCGGGATCATGCTAGTTGGTATTATACCTGACGTCAGATAGCAGTTCCCAGGTGACATGTTTACAGGTTAGTTCATCGACCTGTGATCGTCATTTGTCTCGTGTAAGTTCCCACTGTGCTTTGATTACTACCCTACCACGGCTCAAAGAAGTCATGCAAACAGGTTTTAGTTGGGTACAGTCCCAAGCCACATGGAGGCAGTGAGCGGATCTGTAGGGGTTTTGTCTCTCCCGGTATAGGGGGTGAGGTCGCGCTGTGTCTAGGAGAGCCATTACACGTAGTCCTTGGCCAAGGCAGGAGATTTACTGGTAGGTATTCCAGTAGTATCTCAGGGTGTTCTGGGCTACACTCCGATAAGACTTGTACTACTTTTAGGGGTCTGACTTTTACCAACCCCTAGGCCCGCCGTGCGATGCTCATAGACGAACGGACCTGACTGTACGAATATTGTCACTGACAGGCTCAGTAGGGTGTCAGGATGAGTTCGCTCATCGACCTCCCTTTTGGTCAATACCTGGTATCCCGTTACGTACAGCTAGTACATCTGACGTGCAAGTGGTTAAATCCACAGCCAATGTATTGACGAGTCTTTAGAGTCCCCCACAGACTGTTTCTCAAGTTTCGGGCGAAACGTTGTAGAGGCCGTATGATATATGGCTGGGTTCGACCATATACGTGTGGTATTGCACGGATCATGATCGGGCGGATCATACTAGTGGGATTTGGTTTAAGCTGGATCCTAGTATTAGATTTGTAGGATTACTTTAGTCTCATCGCGTTCGCATTCAGTCGGAATGCGGATGCAGCTATGTACATACAGGTGAGGGGTACCTTGTGATCGGTCACGAGTTTATTTTAGATGTTGCTGTATCTTTTTATTGTTGCAAACATTTGGATTAATGTTTGTAAATGGAAATTGTGAGCTAGAAATCATCATGGAAGGCATTAAATGTGACATAGACATGGGTAGTGACTCATGGTATTTTTATTTGTGCAAAATGTCACATTTATGTTTATTTATGGGGTTGAAATGATGAGAGGAGAGAGAGGGGCAGCCAAGGTAGTGGTGGAGCTCTTGAATTTCTTTTTCTTGCTCTCTCTCATCTCATTATTCCAACACAGCAAAAGAAAAGAAAAAGAAAAAGCCTTCTCTTCTTCTTCTTCTTCCTCTAGCTCATAGCCTCCATCAATGGCAACATCTTCAACCTCCATCCAAACTCATTGATGCAAGAGGCAAAGTGATCACAAACATTCTCTACAACATCTTGGACACGTCGGCTAGCACACTTCGTGCCCGAGTTGCTTCGGATGAAGCAGGAGCCCGTAAAAAGAATAGATGATGTGGTGCCCTTTCCGATGAGGAGATCGAGACCGGAGATGCCGCGAGGAGCTTGGGATGCTGCGAGGAGCTTAGGATGGTGGCCAAAGACCGAAGGACACGGATCGATCGGTATAGCCTTCTACCCATTCTCCAATTAGCTAGTAGTAGGTTAATGGTCCGATCCGGGTTTTAAGCCCACGGTAGCGCTGGGTTTCTAGTTAAAGAAAAGTTTTCGTTTCCGCATTTTGGCCTCGGACAGACGGCCGGGGCGCTACCGTAGACTTACAGGTATTCTAGTAGTATCTCAGTGTGTTCTGGGCTACACTCCGACACGACATAGACCGCTTTTGGGGGTCTGACGTTACCAGCCCCCTAGGCCCGATATGCGATACTCATAGACGAACGGACCGGACTGTACGGATATTGTCACTGATAGGCTCAGTCGGGTTCCAGGATGAGTTCACTCATCGGCTTCCCTTTTGCTCAATACATGAGCAGCCGTTACGTACAGCTAGTACCATTGACGTGCTTGTGGTTAAACCCACTGCTAGAGTATTGATGAGTCTTTACAGTCCCCCACAGACAGTTTCCCATGTTCGGGAAAAACGTTGTAGAGGCCGTATGGTATTATGACAGGGTTCGATCATATACGTGCAGTCGTGCATGGATCATGATCGGACGGATCATACTAGTAGGCTTTGGTTTAAGCCGGATCCTAGTATTAGATTTGTTGGATTACTTTAGTTTCATTGCATTGGCATTCAGTCGGAATGCGGATGCAGGTATGTATATACAGGTGAGGGGTATCCTTGTGATCCTTCACGAGTTTACTTTAGTTGATGCCATATTCTTTTGTTGGATTAAACATTTTGGTTTAAATGTTTAATTAGGTGGAAATTGTGAGCTTAAGTCATCATGAAGAGTAATTAATGTGGCATGTACAATTTGGTGACTCATGGTCTTGTTTTTAGTGCTATGTCATTTTAATTGATTGATTATTGGGTGAGATGGTGATGGGAGGCAAGAGAGGGCAGCCACATATTTGTTGGGTGAGCTCTTGTGAATTATAGCACTCTCTTATTATCATCTCTCGCAATAACAATAAGCCTCTTCTTCATCTTCTTCTCTAGCTCACAACTTCCTCAATCAATGGCTTCTCCTTCAACCTCCACTCATCCCATCTCATGTTTTGAGATTCATTAAGTGTATTGAGACAAAGTTATCACACACGTTCTTTACTTCACCTTGGACATGTCGGCTGGCAAATTTCATGTCCGAGTTGCCTCGGTATAGAGACTGGAGCCCGTATAAAGATTCGTTGACGAGTGCAACTTCGACGAGAAGACCGTAGATCGAGCGAGATCGGAGATGCCGTGAGGAGCGTGGGATAATGGGTAAAGACCGAAGGACACGGATCGATCGGTATAGCCATTCTATCATTTTGTAGTTTGCTAGTTTAGTGTTAATGGCACGATCCAGGTGAAAGTCTATGTTAGCGCCGGTTTTATAAAAAGTTTTTGTTTCCGCGTTTGGCCTCGGATTGGCGGCCGGGGCGCTACCGTAGACTTACAGAATCGTCCTCTTTTAGATATAGTTCACTCCATGATGAGTAATGCCGAGTTGCCTCTTTATTTCTTGGGATATGCACTTGAGACAGTGACATATCTATTGAATAGGGTTCCGACCAAACCCGTGCCTACCACTCCATATGAAATATGGAGTGGTAAAAAACCACATCTTAAATTCATTAAGATTTAGGGTTGTCTGGCTTATATTAAAAAGAAAAATCCAGACAAACTGGAAGCACGTTCGGTTCTATATAAGTTTATGGGATACCCCAAGTATTCACGGGGGTATTTGTTCTACTGCATCGAGGAACAAAAGGTATTTTTTGCTCGTCACGCTACCTTTTTAGAATGACAATTTCTTGCAAAAGAAATTAGAGGGAGCACGGTATAACTGGAAGAAATTCTGGAACCACAAACTGAAACTGAAGAATTGGTGGAAACTCAGGATTCAATAATCCCGGACGAATCTCAGCCACTCCGTAGATCTACTAAGATATCTCATCCGGCTGAAAGATACTATGGTTTTCACATAAATGGAGATCGAGAGGATTGCATCTTGAAAGAAAATGATCCTACTAGTTTTAAGCAGGCCATTACCAGTAGGGACTCTGATAAATGGCTGGATGCTATACAATCCGAAATGGAATCCATGTACACCAACAAAGTTTGGATTTTGGATGTTGCTCCTCCTAGGGTAAAACCCGTTGGATGCAAGTGGATCTTCAAAAAGAAGATTGGTGTAGATGGACAGGTGGAAACCTACAAGGCTAAATTTGTTGCAAAAGGTTTTCGTCAAAGACCAGGAGTGGACTATGACGAAACCTTTTCTTCAGTGGCTATGCTAAAATCCATTCACATCCTACTTTCCATTGCTGCTTACCATGACTATGATATCTGGCAGATGGACATTAAAATAATTTTTCTAAATGGAAGTTTAGAAGAGTGCATTTATATGGATCAGCAGAAGAGATTCATAGACAGTAGGAGCAGCGGGAAGGTATGCAAGTTGCTTAAATCCATTTATGGATTAAAGCAAGCATCGCGGAGCTGGAACAACTGTTTTGATGAGACGGTCAAGAAATTTGAATTCATCAAAATGAGGATGAACTATATATCTACAAGAAGATTGTAGGAAGAACTGTCGTATTCCTAGTCTTGTACGTAGACAACATTCTTTTAATAGGAAATGAAATTTCTATGCTGCAATCGGTCAAGTTTTTCTTGTCACTAAGGTACTTCATGAAAGACTCGAGTGATGCCTCTTACATTCTGGGGATTAAGATCTACAAAGATAGATCCAAGAGATTGTTGGGACATTCACAGTCTAGGTACATATATTCCATACTAAAGAGATTTAGTATGGAAAATTCCAAGCGCGGTAATATACCCGCTTTGTACGGAATCACCCTCTCCAAAGAGATGTCTCCTAAGACTGATGAGAAGAGGGTTCGCATGAGCACTATACTTTACGTTTTGGCTGTAGGATCTATAATGTATGTGATGCTGTGTATCAGACCAGATGTAGCTTATGCTCTTAGCGTGGTAAGCCGGTATAAGTCAAACCCAGGTGAGAATCATTGGACAGCTATAAAGAACATTCTCAAGTACCTGATAAGGACTAAGGAGATATTCTTGGTTTATGGTTATGGGGAACTCTTTGTGTAGTCTTTTACCGACTCAAGCTTCCAAAGTGACAAGGATGACAACAAGTTTGTCTCAGGTTTTTTGTTTACCCTCAATGGATGGACGGTCTGTTGGAAGAGCTCCAAATAGGACACCGTCGCAAACTCGACGATGGAGGCTGAATACATTGCTACCAATGATGCCGCAAAAGAAACGGTCTAGATGAAGAAGTTCATTACTGAACTTGAGGTGGTTTCGTCCATTTTTTATCCGATGCCTTTGTATTGTGATAACAATGCGGCTAGAGCTTTAGCAAAGGAACCATGGTCCCATCATAAATCCAGATACATCTTGAGGCAGTATCACCTGATCAGGAAGATCGTAGATCGCCGGTAGATCGAGGTCTAGACAGTAGATACAAAAGACAACATGGCGGATCCATTTATCAAGGCCTTCCCTCAAGCATAGTTTGAGCGACTTTTTATGATGTTGGGTATGCAATAGGCCAACAACTAGCCCTAGAGCAGATGTTGGGTATTCGGTACACCAAGTAAGGCCTTAGTGCAAGTGGGAGATTGTTGGATTTGTACGCCAAATCAGTCGTTTCTCGGATTGGTCCTGAGCCACATCGACACGGTTTATCGAGTTAGTAGGGGTCTGACGTTTACCATCCTCTAAACCGGTTATGCGATACTCTTAAACGAAGAGACCGAATTGTACGGAGATTGTCACAGATAGGCTCAGCAGGGGTTCAGATGAGCTTGCTCGTCGGCTTTCCTTTCGACAGGTACTTGGGTATCCATTATGTACAGCTAGTGCCGCTGACGTGCTTTTGGTTAAACCCATGGACAGCGTACTGTCGATTCTTTAGAGTCCCATACAGAGGGATTCCCCGGTTTAGGAGAAATGATGTAGTAGCCGTATTTTGATACGTGTAGGGTTCCAATCTAATGATAATACTAGCCGGCTTAGGATTAAGCCGGATTATTAAATCAGGTATTGATTTAATAATTTACATATACATATGTCGGAATGTATTTTCTGGTGTTATCCGGGCTTTCGATCGGATGGTTGATAATACTAGCAGGCTTATGATTAAGCCGGATTATTAAATCAGGTATTCATTTAATAATTTACATATACAAATTTCGATATGTATATTCTAGTATTATGTTCTTTGTATTATTCTATCTCTTTGGGTATTCGTATTTTGATATGAATACGGGTATGTATATACGGTAAAGTGTATTCCGTATTTATACGGAAAACATTTTGGAAGGAGGACACCTCATTTCCATGTTTTTTTCTATTCTAGAAAATTGAAATGAGGCGGAAGGGTGAGGTGGCAAAGAAAGTGGTGTAAAGTATGGTTGAATAGGGTAGACAAATGAATTTATAATTTATTTGTCTACACTATTCAAGTATGCTTGGATTTTATATTTACAAAATCCATTTTGATAAAACCATGCTTGCATATTGTTTTTGTGATGAGATTTTCATTTCACCACTCTCTTTCTCTCACCATTCTTGAGCTCTTTCTTCCTCTTCACCCTACAGCCTCATGGGTTGAGAATCAAGGGTGAAGAGAGGTAGAAAAAATGCTAGAACCACACACTACATCACTAGACACTCTAGATTAGCAATCTAGAGCCATTAGTTTCTCCACTTGGTTTTTGAGTGGAGCTAGAGCCATAAACCGCATCTCTTGGGTGGATCATCTTCGATGGAGGAAGACCCATGGTCAAGCTCGATCACGGAGGCCCCATAGTGTAAGTCTATGGTAGCGCCCCGGCCGTCTTTCAGACGCCAAAATGCGGAACAAAAACTTTTATACAACTGGCGCTATCGTATACTATATCCCAGGATCTGCCATTAACGCTAATCTAACAAACTACAAAGTCGGTAGAAATGTTATACCGAACGATCCGGGTCCTTCGGTCTTCAACCATCATCCCACGCTTTGTTGCGGCTGCTTCGATCTCCTCGATCTCCAGTCTTCTCGTCCAGGTGGCACCATGTCGACGGATCTTTAAACGGGCTCCCGCCTCTCAACCGAGGCAACTCGATCATCAAGTTTGCTAAAAGAGATGACCAAGATTGATGTAGAGAATGAGTAGAACACTTTGTCTCGTTACGTCCAAAGCTATGGACGAGCGGTTAATGAAGTTGCCATTTGGAATCGGGTAAAGGGAAATTGAGCTATATGAAATTTCCATACACTAAAACTATCATCATATTTTCCCAAAATGAATCCATAAGCCTCCACAAAACTGGCCGGCCAATTTAGAGGAGGGAGGTGAGTGTAGGAGAGGATAGTGGTGACCATTAGCACTAAATGAGATGAATGAATCATCATACACCTAGCAACAACCATTTAATGCAAATGAAGAGTCATTAACCTAGTCACCAAACATTGAATGCACTAATAAATGAACTAATGACTTATGAAGCTAGTCACCATTTCTAGAACCTTCTAGAACTCTGACTCACCTAAGAAAAGATAAATCTGCCTTTAACCGAATGTTAAAGACGGGTGATAGAAAACGGGAAACTGGCAACTTCCAAAAGCGATCCCGAAACGAATTTCAGGATAACCCCGTAACAGTATAAACATACCCGCATTTGTATTACGACCGAATACAAATGCAACTGACACAAAGATATTATATCTACACAATATAATACTCGGATCCGGCTTAAACCAAAACCTACCAGTATTATCTGCCCGAAAAATGACACGTGCGAAAACGCACGTGCATTTTATGAACCCTACCATAAAACCATATGGCCTCTGCAACGTTTCGCCCGAACTTGGGAAACAGTCTGTGGGGGACTCTAATGACTCATCAACATACTGACACTGGGTATAACCTCTAGCACGTCAGAGGTACAAGCTGTACGTAACGGTTGCCTATGTATTGATCGGAAGGGAAGCTGACGAGCGAACTCATCCAGAGACCCTACTGAGTCTGACAGTGACAATATCCATACAGTCCGGTCCATTCGTCTATGAGTATCGCATATAGGGCCTAGGGGGCCGGTAAACGTCAGACCTCCAATAGCTGTATAAGTCGTGTCAGAGAGCAGCCCAGAACACTCTGAGATACTACTGGAATACCTTCCAGTAAATCTCGATTACCCTGGCCAGGGATTTCATGTAATGGCTCTCCTAAACACAGCGCGATCTCACCCCCAATACCGGGAGAGATGAATCCCCGACGATCTGCTCACTACCTCAATGTGGCTCGGGACTGTACCCAAAAAATACCTGTTTGCACGACTCCTTTGACCCGTGGTAAGGTATAAATCAAAGTACAGTGGGAACTCACACGAGACAAATGACGACCTCAGGTCGATGAACTAACCTGTACGCATGTCACCAGGGAACTGCTATCTGACGCTAGGTATAATACCAACCAGCAAGTTCCCGGCGAGTCCTGTCCGGTGTACTCATAACCCAATGAGCACCTGTATACATCTTAGGTGAACCAACTTACACCAATGGCTTATAAGACCGGCCACCGCCCCTCGTCGGGGTCTCGACTGTATACACTAGTCTACTCAGGAGTATCGATGCCCTGTCTCGAAACTCCCACAACTAGGAACACTTTAAGGATGTGCTTATAGACCCCAGCTCCCACATATATGATCGCCATCATACTGCTGGTAGTCAAGCAAGAATCCTATAGGCTCTATCAACATCTACATGATGATAAAGACAGACCAGATAGCATACTATCATCTCGAGTAAGACTGTTATATCGGTATAGGTCCTCCGCAATCATTGCAATCACGTGCCTGTGATCCAATAATTGACTTTGAGGGCACTATATCCAACACATAGAACTAAGGAAGAGGGTAGAAGACCGAAGGACACGGATCATACGGTATAACCCCTTTTCAACGTGTAGCTAAATCTCTTTTGTTTACTAGTTTAATGTTTGGTAAGATTCTAGATAGTGGTTTCTACTGCCAACTTTTTAGAAAGTCAAAGTTTTCGTTCCGCAATAGCCGCGGTTGGCGGTCTGGGCGCTAGGAACCGTAACACAAGCTCGGTATCATAGCAACTCTCAATTATGAAATATACTGATAATGGGATTCCTGAGATTCTGTTGATCGAACTCACGATCAAACTATCCCAACACCCCACGGTCTACATCAAGGTCCAACCATGAATCTAAATACCAGTTGCTCCATGGTAAGTCTATGCAAGAATTGGAGACAGGGTGTCCATCAAGCATGTCTTGACTGGTATATGAGACAAGTGGACGGTCCTCGATGTCTTACGTATGACACCTAATATAGGTGCTTCTATACACGTCTCATTCCAGTTATAGTTACACTTATATAAGTCCCGTTGATGTCGACAATTCAATAACTATATGGTTCAGCTGATTGTGTACAAGTATGCGTCACTTCTACTATTCAATCATGCTTTTACACTAATGTACTTACTATAGGATTCCTTAGTATCCGCGGTGCAGCGGAGGCTCGGATGGCGAACAAAAATTTCGAGCAAACATGAAGGAACCCCGAACCTAGAATCGATCGAAATTCCTAAACTCGCAGAGCAAGTATGCAAAGATACGGAATACTACCTTTGACGCGTTTCCACCCAATCATGGAAGAACCCTCCAAACTCCGTGTATGCTGTCTGAATCGAGCTTGAGTGGCGACGGCCCTTGCCGAAGAAGATCCACCTGAGGGAAGCCGATCCAAGCTCCGGCTTCACCTAGTGATGCGACCGACGCTCCAAGCTCGCTACTAATAGAGAGTGGAGATGTAGGAATATTTTCACTATATTTTCTCTCTTTTCTAAGCAAAAGTGAGGTACCTAGAAGAAAGAGGAGGAGATGAAGAAGAAGAAGCCATGGAAAATGGATAGGTCTTCAAGTGTAGAAAAAACAATACAAGTGTCGAAAAGAATGGCTTGATTATTTGCAACCATGGAAGAATAGTGTATCCAAATGAAATATATCATATAATAATAAACCCATACCTCTCTATCATGCTCTTTAACACCTCATCCTCCACCTCATTCTTGATTTTCTATAAAAGAAAAATCAACAAATGAAGTGTCCATCTTCTAGAACAAATATGGTATAAATACGGAATACAACCCAGTATACGTATCGAAATACATATAGACGTATTCGTACAAAAATATGAATAGCCAAGAGAGAGAAAATGAATACTGAACGATAATACTAGAATATAAATATTAATATATATATATATATATATATATTAATTATTAAATCAAAAACCTTATTTAATAATCCAGCTTAATCCTAAGCCGCTTGTATTATCAACCGTCCGATTAAAGTCCGTATAGCCTGCACATGTATTTAATCGGACACCCTGTATGCACCAACATAAGTCATCCGCATCATATCTCCTGAACTGGGAAAACCCTATGGGTGGGACTCTAAAGAATCGACAATACGCTGACAGTGATTTACTGGATAAGTCCAAAAACCACAAGCACGTCAGCGGCACTAGCTGTACGTAACGGCTAGCCAGGTATCTGTCGAAATGGGGGTCTAAAATCAAGTCCGTCCGAACCCTACTGAGCCTGAATGTGACAATGTCCGTATAGTCCAGTCTCTTCGTCTGAGAGTATGATATACCGGATCCTTGGGTGGAAACGTCAGACCCCTAATAACCCGATAAGTCCTGTCGGAGTCAAGCTCATCACCAACCGAGAAACTACTGAACTCATATCAGTAAATCTCATCTACCATGGCCACGGATTTTGGGTTATAGCCAACCAAACACATTACGACATCGACTCCTAATATCAAGAGAGGCGAATCCCCGACAATCGCTCACTACCTCCATATGGTTCGGGACTGCACCCACTAAAACCTGTTTGCACAACTATTTTAAGCTGTGGTAGGGTAGTAATTAAAGTACAGTTGGAACTCACATGAGAAAAATGTCGATCTCAGGTCAAAAGACTAACTTGTACTAATGCTACTCGAGAACTTCCATCTGACGGTAGATATAATACCATCTAGAAGTTCTCGGCGAGTCCGTCCAGTGTACTCACCTCCAGTGAGCACCTGTATACTATCTTAGGTGACATAACACCAATGGCTTGTGAGACCAGCCACCACCCCTCGTCGGGGTCTAAAAATTTATACACTAGTCCACTCCGGAATATCGATACCCAGTCTCGATACTCTCATGACTGGGTGTAACGCCTTGAAAAGTCGTTTTGATGTTTTCCTGGAAATCGGTGAAAATTCGGTATTTTTCCGAAAACCGTCTTTTTTGTTATTTTGCAGTTTAGGGCTAATTATACCTAAAATGGATAGGTAATTGCTTATTTTTAGTAGCTAATGAGTTACTTATGAAATTCTGGTCGTTTAAAAATTTTTCCCTATTTTTCAATTTTTTAATATTATTTTAAGCCGGTAAGAAAATACATTAAATTAGCGATAAATACAAATTTTTCCGGGCTAATTTTAATCCTTAAAATTATGTTAATTAAAATCTAGTTGTAACATAAATTTTCAGTATTTTATTTTAAGTTTTTACTAATTTTTATTATGGAAAACAAAAATATAATTAATTAAACTTAAGCTTGCAAATATGAATTTGTGGGGGCCCTTTTTGCTTGTTTTCTTTTTTTACAACCTCTCACATTTTCCCTTTTGTCCCATGGGCCGAGCCCACCTGCAGGATTCCCCCCCTCCATTTGCTCCATTTCATTTCATGTGATGAATGTTATGGGTTGAATTTTATACATTAATTAAAGTATGGTGTTGACTTGGAAAGGAAAATGAAATAACACTAGTACACACACACACTCCCCCCCCCCATTCCCCTTGCTGCCGAATCTGCAGCCCCCCCACTCCATTCCACTCCATTGTTTCCCCCTCCTTTGCATCAAACAAAAAAAGAAATCCCCAAATGCTTCAAAAATCCAATTAAACCTCACAATTCCAAACCCATTCTTCATGCTTCTCCATAGACATTCTTGCTTGGATCTTGGAGGCTAGGGGGCCATCTATGAAGGCAAATTATCTTGCTAGATCTCTAGAATTGGAGGTATAATCTTGTCCCAATTAACACTTGTGGTTAAATTCCTTAAATTAAATTGATTAGAGTTAAATTTTGTGCTAAATTCTAATTTAGTTTTGTTTTTTTTATATAGTTCATGGCTTGAGTTGTAATTAGGGTTTAGAAATCCATTATTAGGTTAATTAATTTACTTTGCTATCTAGTGTTTTGCTAACCTAAATCTAAGAGGTGAACTTGCTTTTGGGTTTGAAATTAGTGTTAGTTAAGTTTTTCTAGTATGGTTTTTAATTGCAATTGCTAATAAGAAAAAAATCAAGAAAGGGTTGTGTTTGGAAAATAGTTTTGAAGCATGGTAAATGAGTTGGAATTATGTGATTGTGGCTAACTAGTTGTGTGGTTGGATGTTTGTGTTGGATTGTGATAACCTTATCTTTAATTTTCGATGTTGCACCAATTAGCAAGTTTTGGTGCTTACTAGTTTTTATTAAATTATTGTGATGAACTATTTGCGAGATCTTGATGATATTTTTGAGTTATCCTATGACGTTTAGGATGCGTGAGTGCGGATTTTTGAGTAGTCGGGTTTTAGTTTTGCCGGGTGACCAAATCGGCGTTTTTTTGCAGTTTTTGCGATTTTCGCGTATGTTCCGCGCACCTTGTGCACGTTGTACCTAGCTAGTGAACATTAGTATTTTCGTTTGGGTTTTGCGTCAGTCTTGATAGGTAACCTTATGTTTGGTATTGATGTAAAGTCCAGGTTCGGTCGCGGAGACGTCAGACGCGGCACGAAAGGGGAAAGCGGTGATTGGACACAGCTAGCTAGGGATTCCGGTGAGTAGATGTAACATCTACGGGGGACTATCATTGGATGGCGCAAGTCGCCCGATAGTTTTAGTACCTTAAAAAGATTCTTAGTAATGTTAGTAATTAGGGGTGTAATACTTGTATGATTATTTGCTACATTCATGCCCTATATTGACATGCATATACGAAACCATGTTATAGGACACCTGCACAATTGCCAGGGTTTTTATATGCAGCACGAGCACTATTCATGCTTACACACACACCCTGGTAATTGCCATGCCACCACACTAGATAACCTTTAAATTGAACCCTTTTACTATAATTGATACTTAAACTTACGCTATTGCTTTAATTCCTTAAAATGTAATCGTAGAATTTCTATTCATGTGCATGTACTTCATCATATTAATTGTTCATGCCTAATCTATCAATCATACATCGCAACTTGATTATTGACACCATATGCATTCATTATCATTGGCATATGCATTTATGAGGATTTCATGAGGTTTTGTGATATTCTGGATTTCGGGGGAAAGCCGCAAAATTTCTAAACTTATTATATTTTTAAAATATGTAAATTGCGGTTTTCTAGTGATGTAAGTGTCGTCCACCATGAGTTTGCTGTGGTTTTCGAGACCCGTTTCGAGGAGTTGGATGAACCGTCTCGGGTACATGGTGGGCCCGGTAGGGTACCCCGGGGCAAGAAGCTCGTGGTGCTGACGATGAGCCTGGCAGGGGACGGATTACCTACCGGTGACTTCATTGGGCACGGTGGATATCCAGAGGATACCGACCGGGGCCGCGAGAGGACGAGATATTGATATTGAGATGGGTCAGCCGGATGGCTGAGGCCAGAGACACTATGACATGGATTTATGAGATTTGAGACAGCTTTTAGGTGTCGTTGCTGGACACCGGTCCTCGTCGATTCTTTGAGTTTTATGCTGGCATTCTAAAGAGTTTCAAAAACAAAAAGAGATAAAATGTTTCTTATATATACCTATTGAGACCTCAGATATTCATGTTGCATACATATTAGTACACTGATGTTGTATACACACCTGCTAGTGCATCCAGTCATACCTGTATTTTAGATGCTAGGATGCTTGTGTGCATGCATACGATAGCCTTTGTAGATGTTATTTATTACTCACGAGTTGGCAACTCACCCCCGTTGTGCCACAGCCTTTTTCAGGTCCGCTCCGTCAGTACAGTAGCGGCGGGCGCACTTGTTCTTTTGCATCCTTTTCCTGGACTCGAGGTTTTGCTCTTAGGTGGGTTATATCATTATTTTTGTACCACCTTGTATATTCTTTGTATCTAGTGCACTCCATCTACTGTATCTACCAGCATTATTGTATATTGACCTAGAGATGAGAATGTGAGATTTGTGGACTCTTATGCTGTATTTTGGGGTCGAGCTCACTTGAGTCGACATGCTGTCTTTCTTATGCTTCATTATGATTATTTCGCATGTTGTTGCTTTATTTTGCGTGGGATTTGTGACCGCCTTGTGGCGAAGAGCTAGCTCCCGCTTGGGGATGCCTTTTTGTTGGATTCATATATATTCTTGTTGTACCCATTTTGGGGGCCAGTATTTACAAAGGAGACTCTGCCGAAATTTTTGGAAAAATTGGTATTGTTTTTAAAAAGGGTTTTACATGACTTATTGATAAACTCGCTTTCAATTGATTGGGTTTTCTTCACTCTTTTGCTTAATTGGTTTTGTTTTCTGGTCTTTGGCTTACTTTTTTACGGATGTCTTGAGACGTTTCGTAACTTAAGTGCCGGTCATGTTCCGTACCCTGCGGGTCATGACAAAGTTGGTATCAGAGCGATAGGTTTTACCTTTTTGAGTGTTGGATGACCCTTGGTAGATGGAGTAAGTGACTTAAGTAGGGTAACGTAGCGTGTGCATGTCCGCGGCATACTTACGATACGGTACTCCGCCTAAGTGACTTTAGGATACTTGCTTGAAATTCCTTCTTCAATTCCGTGTATCCTATGATTCTATTGCACTGTTCTTACTATCCGTTTTCCTGTGACAGCCACTATGCCGCCAAAGGCTACGAGGGCACAGAGGGCTGCCGCCAGAGACGAGATTCGAGCTGGCTCGTCCGAGACTAGGACTGAGCAGGGTGGTATGCCTACGCCGCAGGGACAGACCGATCCACCTTCCCCAGGCCGTATGGATAGGCTCGAGACTGGTATGGAGGAGTTGCGACAGATGATGGGAGGCATGCAGGAACTACGTCAGATGGTAGGATCCCTAGTCGCAGCCAGTCGTACACCGAGGACGGATGACGTACCCACTACATCACAGACGACCATGATACCTGCTCCTACTACTACCACCGTGGCCATTCCGGTTTCACTACAGGATTTCATGAGGCTGAGACCTCCAGTATTCACCGGCACCGAGGCAGCGGAGGACCCACGGACGTTCCTTGACAAATTAGCCAGGATCTGCCGTTCGCTGAGATGTTCGGATGATCGATGGGTAGAGCTTGCGAGTTTCCGGCTAGAGGGTCTCGCGCAGACATGGTGGGAGTCAGTCTTGAGAGGTCGAGCTGCAGGTCTGCCGCCTATGACTTGGGTCGAGTTTACAGTGGTCTTTCTAGCCCGTTTCCTTCCAGAGAGCGTTCGTGACGCCAGAGCTCGTAGCTTCGAGGCCTTAGTCAAGACACCTGGGATGACGGTGTCTGAGTATGACATCCAGTTTACACAGTTATCCCGATATGCTCAGTATTTGGTGGATACCGAGGAGAAGATGGTGAAGAGGTTCGTACAGGGACTTGATGCCCAGCTATATCTTGCCATTGGCGTCCAGCACTACGACACTTATTCAGCTGCTATGGATACGGCATTGCGGATGGAGGCACGCATATCACAGACTTCGGCCATTTCTGGGCCGAAGAGGATTCGCACCGATGTACCGTCTCAGAGGCAGCGCGCCAGATTCTTTCCGAGAGATAGGCCTGGCAGAGGATTTGGGCAGGGACAGTTATATGGTTCTTATCCCCAGGGGCAGCAGCCGTCGCCAGGGTGTTTTGGGTGCGGGAGTTTGCACCATCTTGTCAGAGACTGTCCGGCGAGACGACAGGGAGCAGCGACAGTTCCGCACGTGACCCTACCACCATCGCCACCCCCTCCTCAGAGAGCCCTACTTCCTACCACAGGCGATGCTCCACGCCAGTTAGGTGCACCCAGAGGCCGTGGACGCGGCGATCCTGTTCAGAGAGGACGAGGAGGCAGAGGCCGAGGTCGAGGTCAGCCCGCTATCGGTGGAGGACAGGCCCGAGTATTTGCTTTGACACCGCAGGATGCGCAGGCATCCAATGCCGTTGTGACAGGTACCTTGCCAGTTTGTTCTTTCGACGCCCGGGTATTATTTGACCCAGGTTCTACACATTCGTACGTCTCTATACACTTTGCACCGATGTTGGGCCGTGAGTCGTCGTCGTTAGATCATCCGCTTGTTGTTGTTACTCCGGTAGGCGAGTCGTTTGTCGCTCGTTTTGTATTTCAATTGTGTTCCGTTCGTATCGGGGAGTGGGATGCATCGGTTGATTTGATTCTCCTCGATATGTTGGACTTTGATGTGCTTCTGGGCATGGATTGGCTAGCCACTTGTTATGCTTCGGTGGACTTCCGTGAGAAGGCAGTCATATTTAGCTTTCCGGGAGAGCCAGTCCTTGTTATTCAGGGAAACCGCAGTGTCACCCTTCCCAGCTTAATTTCGTCTCTTCGCGCTGGTCAGCTCTTGCGGAAGGGATGTCAGGGATTCTTAGTGTATATTTGTGATACTCGAGCTGTAGAGGTTCCGTTGGACCGGGTCCCGGTAGTTTGTGAGTTCCCTGATGTTTTCCCTGATGAGCTACCTGGGCTACCGCCTGAGCGCGATGTTGAGTTCTGCATTGATTTGATTCCCGGCTCGGGGCCTATTTCTATACCGCCTTATCGGATGGCCCCGGCAGAGCTTCGAGAGCTGAAGGATCAATTGCAGGATTTGTTAGATAAGGGGCTTATTCGACCTAGTGTTTCTCCGTGGGGTGCTCCGGTCCTGTTTGTCAAGAAGAAGGACGGAAGTTTGCGCTTATGTATCGACTACCGCCAGCTGAACAAAGTTACCGTTCGGAACAGATATCCGTTGCCACGCATTGATGATTTGTTCGACCAGCTTCAGGATGCGGGATATTTTTCGAGGATTGACTTGCGATCAGGATATCATCAGCTGCGAGTTCGACAGGAGGATATACCGAGGATAGCTTTCCGCACGCGCTACGGCCACTACGAGTTTTTGGTGATGTCGTTCGGACTCACCAACGCCCCAGCAACATTCATGGATTTGATGAACCGTACATTCAGGCCGTATCTTGACTTGTTCATCATCGTGTTTATCGATGATATCTTGGTGTACTCCCGGAGCAGAGAGGAGCACGAGCAGCACTTGCGGATTATGTTACAGACTCTGAGGGAGCACCAGCTGTTCGCAAAGTTCTCCAAGTGTGCATTCTGGCTGGACAGCGTCGGATTCTTGGGTCACGTGGTTATGAGAGACGGCATTTGTGTGGACCCGAAGAAGATTGAGGCTGTTCAGCAGTGGCCCTGACCTACATCGGTTACTGAGATCCGTAGTTTTCTAGGCCTGGCAGGCTACTACAGGTTTTTTGTTCAGGACTTCTCCCGTATAGCTGCACCTTTGACCGGTTTGACCCGGAAGGGAGTTCCTTTCGTTTGGACAGAGGAGTGCGAGCGCAGTTTTCAGCAGCTACGGACTTGTTTGACTACGGCGCCGGTATTATCTTTGCCTTCAGGATCAGGCGGATTTGTGGTCTACTGTGATGCTTCGCGAGTGGGATTAGGATGCGTATTGATGCAGCATGGCTGGGTGATCTCTTATGCTTCTCGGCAGTTGAAGAAGCATGAACAGAACTACCCCACTCATGATTTGGAGATGGCTGCAGTGGTCTTTGCACTGAAGATTTGGCGACATTACCTATACGGCGAGTCGTGTCAGATATTCACCGATCACAAGAGCTTAAAGTACATATTTCAGCAGCGAGACCTGAACCTCAGACAGCGTCGTTGGATGGAGTTGATGAAAGACTATGACTGCGAGATCTTATATCACCCAGGCAAGGCGAATGTGGTCGCAGATGCGTTGAGTAGGAGGCCCGGGAGTAGTCTATCCTTTTTGCGCGCAGTGCAGAGGCAGTCGTCAGCAGATTGGCAGATGTTATGCGACAGTCGAGTTGAGTTCGAGTTCACTCAGACAGGGGGACAGCTCGCGCATGTTCGTGCACGCCCACAGTTGCTTGACCGTATATATGAGGCACAGCGCAGTGACGACCGTTGCTCAGAGATCAT
Organism: Agapanthus africanus; assembly: GCA_030015575.1. Taxonomy (NCBI): domain Eukaryota; kingdom Viridiplantae; phylum Streptophyta; class Magnoliopsida; order Asparagales; family Amaryllidaceae; genus Agapanthus; species Agapanthus africanus. The sequence continues at coordinate 422,675,710 of CM057344.1, forward strand.
GGCACCGATGGGACAGGGCGGATTTTCCGAGTTCGTGATTGACGATCAGGGGATTTTACGATATGGATCTAGACTGTGCGTACCGGATGCTGATGGATTGCGGCGCGACATTCTTGAGGAGGCACACCGATCAGTGTATAGTGTCCACCCCGGTTCCACCAAGATGTACCATGATATGAGAGAGACCTACTGGTGGGACTGGATGAAGAGGGACATTGCGGAGTTCGTTTCGAGATGCCTGACTTGTCAGCAAGTCAAGGCCGAGCACCAGAGGCCCGCAGGAGAGCTACAGCCGTTACACTTCGTTGTGGGTCTACCCAGGACCAGCCGAGGGTACGACTCCATCTGGGTGATCGTGGATAGATTGACGAAAGCGGCTCACTTCCTACCAGTGAAGACCACTTTCAGCTTCGCTCAGTATGCTCAGCTCTATATTGACGAGATCGTGCGACTACATGGCGTACCGACTTGTATCGTGTCAGATCGAGGCACTCAGTTCACCAGCCGACTTTGGCAGAGACTTCAGGAGGCTTTGGGCACTCGTTTGAGCTTCAGCACAGCGTTTCATCCGCAGACCGACGGACAGTCAGAGCGGACCATTCAGACTCTCGAGGACATGCTCAGAGCGTGCGTTTTAGACTTTGGTGGTAGCTGGGATCATCATTTACCTCTTGTGGAGTTCTCCTACAACAACAGCTTCCAGGATACTATTCAGATGGCACCTTTCGAGGCATTGTATGGGAGGAGATGCAGATCGCCCGTTTGTTGGACAGAGCTCAGCGAGAGCAGTATTTTGGGGCCGCAGCTTGTTGAGGAGACGACAGCGAAGATACAGTTGATTCGAGACCGGATGAGGGCAGCTCAGAGCAGACAGAAATCCTATGCAGACAGGCGCCGTCGCAGATTAGAGTTCGCAGTTGGCGACCATGTTTTTCTGAAAGCCTCTCCGATGAAGGGCGTGATGCGTTTTGGGCGAAAGGGGAAGCTTAGCCCTAGATTCGTAGGTCCCTTCGAGATCCTCGAGCGTGTCGGCGCTGTTACCTATCGTTTGGCACTTCCTCCCAGCTTTCCCGATGTTCACCCCGTCTTCCATGTTTCGATGCTCCGCAAGTACCTTCACGACCCTTCGCATGCGATTCAGCACCCGACAGTCCAGCTAGAGCGCGACCTTTCTTTTGCAGAGCAGCCGGTGGCCATCCTGGATCGGCAGGTGAAGAAGTTGAGGTCGAAGATTATACCAACCGTCAAGGTCCTTTGGCGTAGCCCGAGCAGCGAGGAGGTTACCTGGGAGACCGAGGGCGAGATGAAGAAGAAATATCCCCATCTCTTCGAAGGTACGCGTAGTTATATTTTTAAATTCGTGGACCGAATTTCTTTAAGAGGGGAAGATTGTAACGCCTTGAAAAGCCGTTTTGATGTTTTCCTGGAAATCGGTGAAAATTCGGTATTTTTCCGAAAACCGTCTTTTTTGTTATTTTGCAGTTTAGGGCTAATTATACCTAAAATGGATAGGTAATTGCTTGTTTTTAGTAGCTAATGAGTTACTTATGAAATTCTGGTCGTTTAAAAATTTTTCCCTATTTTTCAATTTTTTAATATTATTTTAAGCCGGTAAGAAAATACATTAAATTAGCGATAAATACAAATTTTTCCGGGCTAATTTTAATCCTTAAAATTATGTTAATTAAAATCTAGTTGTAACATAAATTTTCAGTATTTTATTTTAAGTTTTTACTAATTTTTATTATCGAAAACAAAAATATAATTAATTAAACTTAAGCTTGCAAATATGAATTTGTGGGGGGCCTTTTTGCTTGTTTTCTTTTTTTACAACCTCTCACATTTTCCCTTTTCTCCCATGGGCCGAGCCCACCTGCAGGATTCCCCCCTCCATTTGCTCCATTTCATTTCATGTGATGAATGTTATGGGTTGAATTTTATACATTAATTAAAGTATGGTGTTGACTTGGAAAGGAAAATGAAATAACACTAGTACACACACACACTCCCCCCCCATTCCCCTTGCTGCCGAATCTGCAGCCCCCCCACTCCATTCCACTCCATTGTTTCCCCCTCCTTTGCATCAAACAAAAAAAGAAATCCCCAAATGCTTCAAAAATCCAATTAAACCTCACAATTCCAAACCCATTCTTCATGCTTCTCCATAGACATTCTTGCTTGGATCTTGGAGGCTAGGGGGCCATCTTTGAAGGCAAATTATCTTGCTAGATCTCCAGAATTGGAGGTATAATCTTGACCCAATTAACACTTGTGGTTAAATTCCTTAAATTAAATTGATTAGAGTTAAATTTTGTGCTAAATTCTAATTTAGTTTTGTTTTTTTTATATAATTCATGGCTTGAGTTGTAATTAGGGTTTAGAAATCCATTATTAGGTTAATTAATTTACTTTGCTATCTAGTGTTTTGCTAACCTAAATCTAAGAGGTGAACTTGCTTTTGGGTTTGAAATTAGTGTTAGTTAAGTTTTTCTAGTATGGTTTTTAATTGCAATTGCTAATAAGAAAAAATCAAGAAAGGGTTGTGTTTGGAAAATGGTTTTGAAGCATGGTAAATGAGTTGGAATTATGTGATTGTGGCTAACTAGTTGTGTGGTTGGATGTTTGTGTTGGATTGTGATAACCTTATCTTTAATTTTCGATGTTGCACCAATTAGCAAGTTTTGGTGCTTACTAGTTTTTATTAAATTATTGTGATGAACTATTTGCGAGATCTTGATGATATTTTCGAGTTATCCTATGACGTTTAGGATGCGTGAGTACGGATTTTTGAGTAGTCGGGTTTTAGTTTTGCCGGGCGACCAAATCGGCGTTTTTTTGGCAGTTTTTGCGATTTTCGCGTATGTTCCGCGCACCTTGTGCACGTTGTACCTAGCTAGTGAACATTAGTATTTTCGTTTGGGTTTTGCGTCAGTCTTGATAGGTAACCTTATGTTTGGTATTGATGTAAATTCCAGGTTCGGTCGCGGAGATGTCAGACGCGGCACGAAAGGGGAAAGCGGTGATTGGACACAGCTAGCTAGGGATTCCGGTGAGTAGATGTAACATCTACGGGGGATTATCGTTGGATGGCGCAAGTCGCCCGATAGTTTTAGTACCTTAAAAAGATTCTTCGTAATGTTAGTAATTAGGGGTGTAATACTTGTATGATTATTTGCTACATTCATGCCCTATATTGACATGCATATACGAAACCATGTTATAGGACACCTGCACCATTGCCAGGGTTTTTATATACAGCACGAGCACTATTCATGCTTACACACACACCCTGGTAATTGCCATGCCACCACACTAGATAACCTTTAAATTGAACCCTTTTACTATAATTGATACTTAAACTTACGCTATTGCTTTAATTCCTTAAAATGAAATCGTAGAATTGCTATTCATGTGCATGTACTTCATCATATTAATTGTTCATGCCTAATCTATCAATCATACATCGCAACTTGATTATTGACACCATATGCATTCATTATCATTGGCATATGCATTTATGAGGATTTCATGAGGTTTTGTGATATTCTGGATTTCGGGGGAAAGCCGCAAAATTTCTAAACGTATTATATTTTTAAAATATGTAAATTGCGGTTTTCTAGTGATGTAAGTGTCGTCCACCATGAGTTTGCTGTGGTTTTCGAGACCCGTTTCGAGGAGTTGGATGAACCGTCTCGGGTACATGGTGGGCCCGGTAGGGTACCCCGGGGCAAGAAGCTCGTGGTGCTGACGATGAGCCTGGCAGGGGACGGATTACCTACCGGTGACTTCATTGGGCACGGCGGATATCCAGAGGATACCGACCGGGGCCGCGAGAGGACGAGATATTGATATTGAGATGGGTCAGCCGGATGGCTGAGGCCAGAGACACTATGACATGGATTTATGAGATTTGAGACAGCTTTTAGGTGTCGTTGCTGGACACCTGTTCTCGTCGATTCTTTGAGTTTTATGCTGGCATTCTAAAGAGTTTCAAAAACAAAAAGAGATAAAATGTTTCTTATATATACCTATTGAGACCTCAGATATTCATGTTGCATACATATTAGTACACTGATGTTGTATACACACCTGCTAGTGCATCCAGTCATACCTGTATTTTAGATGCTAGGATGCTTGTGTGCATGCATACGATAGCCTTTGTAGATGTTATTTATTACTCACGAGTTGGCAACTCACCCCCGTTGTGCCACAGCCTTTTTCAGGTCCGCTCCGTCAGTACAGTAGCGGTGGGCGCACTTGTTCTTTTGCCTCCTTTGCCTGGACTCGAGGTTTTGCTCTTAGGTGGGTTATATCATTATTTTTGTACCACCTTGTATATTCTTTGTATCTAGTGCACTCCATCTACTGTATCTACCAGCATTATTGTATATTGATCCAGAGATGAGACTGTGAGATTTGTGGACTCTTATGCTGTATTTTGGGGTCGAGCTCACTTGAGTCGACATGCTGTCTTTCTTATGCTTCATTATGATTATTTCGCATGTTGTTGCTCTATTTTGCGTGGGATTTGTGACCGCCTTGTGGCGAAGAGCTAGCTCCCGCTTGGGGATGCCTTTTTGTTAATTCATATATATTCTTGTTGTACCCATTTTGGGGGCCAGTATTTACAAAGGAGACTCTGCCGAAATTTTTGGAAAAATTGGTATTGTTTTTATAAAGGGTTTTACATGACTTATTGATAAACTCGTTTTCAATTGATTGGGTTTTCTTCACTCTTTTGCTTAATTGGTTTTGTTTTCTGGGCTTTGGCTTACTTTTTTACGGATGTCTTGAGACGTTTCGTAACTTAAGTGCCGGTCATGTTCCGTACCCTGCGGGTCGTGACACTGGGGACATTTAAGGTTGTGCTTATAGACCACCCAGCTCTCACGTATATGATTGCCATGATAACGCTGGTAGTCAAGCAAGAATACTACGGGCTTCATCATTATGTATTAGCGACATGTAATAACAAGTAAAATGTGTACACATCAATAATGAAGACAAACCATATAACATACTACCATTTCGAGTAAGATTGTTCTACCTGTATAGGTCCTCACTCAATTATCATAATCGAGTGCCTGCAATTACAATAATTGCCTTGAGGGCACTATATCCAACACCTACCACAATCCAATCACCAACACTTATTACTCGGTAATGTAAAAGCAATCATTAGAGTATCAATGCAAATGATCACCAATCACTGAGGGTATAACAGTCACCCAATATGATACAAATGCAGTAAAATATACTACGAGTAAAATATGGGCAGCCAGTGTCATTCAGGTTAGAAAATTCACAATAAATTATACATGCAAAATCAAGAGAAACAATATAAAAGCCATAAATAACTAACTCAATTATGTAGACAATAAAATTGGTTTCATACCAATCGGGGTACTGGTTAAGGTGATACAATCTTTTTAAAATAGATGTAAATTGCTAGAATTCCAGTTTTTGAACTGAAAGTCCAACTTCGAATGCATTTTTCCATTAGTTATATTCAGAATTAGCCGTCTCTACAGTTAAATGAAATATAGGTTTCCTAGTTACGATTCTAACGCACCAGACTAATTAGTAATAGTCATAGTATACAAGGAGTTACGATCTATTTAGTGTCACTACGTATAAACTGTTACTGCAGTAAACAGCCAGACCTTTCGACAATATAAATTATGTTATAAATATCAAACTGTGATGTAATTTGGTGAAATCAGTGACATATGAAAGTTAGCTCAATTTTGTACGCTTTTTTATAAGACTCCACACATTTTCATATTTGAACAGAGATTTAAAGATGTTTAAAACAGATTTTAGCAGAGATTACTGCTCTGGACTGCAGTCCAAAATCATATCTCTCTTCAATTTGCACTATTGAAACAAAACAATATTCGGTAACCATTTTAAGATATTACAAGATTATTCGGTTCTCTTCATAACGAGTCTAACCATGACACGAAACGATTTATGTAAAATTTATTGTGAATCTAATATGGTGATATACACAGTAATCCAGATTATACGTATGTCGCCATGTGGGGAAGTCATTTCATGGTGTAAACGTCAATATTTTCAACCCAAATCCCTCAACGATATTCATTATCAATAAATGGATATTTGGGTCATAAATTCGGTCATTTTGAAATAGCTTTTCGATAACGGCAACCGTGACTAACACTTAAAATATATAGATATTTAAATCACGAGTAACATGTAAAAAACCTAGTTATATATATATATATATATGAGAATAATGGAGGAAAGGGGCCATAATAGGGAATTTCCTCCTATGGCGTCGAAAAGATACACCCTCCCTCATTTTTTCCGATGATCGACACCCATCATCTTCATCATTATCATTTAAGATATGGGTATACCAAATTTCATGTGATTCTACAACTTTTTCACCGTTGATTTAGTGGGTTCAAAATTAACAGTTTACCGACAATAGAACTTTTTACATTGCTAAATCAACGGTGAAAAAGTTGTAGATGAAAGATTATACTAACGCCCTGGCCATCAATCGAGGCCGATTGCGGAACAAAAATTTTCTTAACGATGTAAACTTGGCGCTAGAATAAATTTTAACCAGATCTAACATAAACTTGACTAGCTACTATAGAAGCTATCTACTATGAAAGGAGTTATACCAAGAGGCTCAAATCTTTCGGGTCTTCACCCCACTCCTTTAGTGTTCTCTTTGTGGCCTCCATGATCGAGCTTGATCAACGGCTCCTTGTATAACATTTCAGAAATATAAAATATTATTTTTGGAAATTTAATATTAAAATAATATATTTCGCGAAAACTATTCGATTTGCGAATAGGGGTTTTTCGTAAAATGGTATAAGTATATACCAATATTTGGAAAATAATCGGAGATTAAAATGATTTATTTATTAAAAAGATATTTATCGGATTTTAGCATTTTTATAATTAATTATATGCAAATTTCAATAAAATCGATTAGTGCACTACTAATCGCGATGTGGCCAAATCCGTATTTTTACATTTTTCTATGGCTAGTGCACTATGCCATGTGCATGTTATTCATTTTGTTTGGGACTTGTGAGAATGAGAATGAGAAAAGAATAGAAAAGCAAAGAGAGAAGAGAGTTATGAGTGTGAAACAAAAAAGAAGAAGAAACAAAATAGATATTTTGAGAAAGAGTGAGGGTAAGAGAGAGTGGGGATAAGAGAGAGATAGAGAGAGAGAGAGACTTGGCTGCCTTTTCATTCCCCATTATTTTTCTTCATCTCCTTCAATCTTCTCTACCTCCATGTATCATCTCATAATAATTGCCAAAATCCCTTGCCACCTTCATACAAAACATGCATAAGCCTATTCTAAACCCTTTAGGCCAATCAAGTGTGGATTTTGAAGAGTTTGGGCAACTCAAGAAATTTCTTTAGTTACGAATGAGATATAAACCTACACTTTTAATTTGGTATTTTTGTTTAATATATCCTATTCTAGTTTAGATATTGATTTAGTTAGGTTTTGTGATCTTGGAAATTTCCAAGATGATGATAAGTGGTAAGTTGAGGTGTAGTGAGTGTTTACAAGACTTGAGCGATGTTTTACTAGCCAAGACCAGAGAATAGAAACTAAAACACGAACTTTGAAATCGGCCGATATCGTATTTTGTGGATTTTGTGATGGTATACTGAGATCTTCTATAACCCGGAGACCCTAAAAATTATTTAGCGAACACAGAGAGATGAGCAGGCAACCAGGAACCTACCATAGAAACCCGAGCTCATTCCCTTCTAATATGATCGTAGATTTATTGCCTAGGGCCGCAATTTGCGGCCAAGTCGGGGTGAAATGTGATGATTTTTGTACAGTGGCTCCCTTATCCTATATCTAGAGCAACTTGATATGGAAAATTTGATAGTTTGACCTAGGGTAAAATATTGGATAGATTTCCTTAGTTGCTGATTTCGTGTTATGTGATTTGTGAAACATGGTTTTGGTATTTGATTTTTGATTCCGTCGTTGGACGTTTGTATGTCAACGGACGAGGGTTATTTGGTTGATTTTGCATGCGTAGGCTATAGGTTTTAACCTATGAGTGAATACGTGTGCCGTATCGGTTTTCCGGACTTGATTTTAATAGAATTGCATTGCGATTTTTTATTTATTGTAGGTAGCTTCGCGTGGACTTCCGAGACGACGAAGCACATCGACTATAGCTAAGCGAGGAGTTTAGCAGGTGAGTAGATTTATATCTACGGGGAAAGTCAGGTGGGTGGCGTATAGCACACCCGCAACCATTGATAAAGGATATGCTACGAACTTAAGATAACATAATTATAGGATTTAGTAAAAGATGATATGATAAAAGTTGACACTAATGAATATATTGATATATGAGAATAAGAAATGAGAAAGTGAATCATGATAAGTATGAATTGAAAAAGGACAAATATGAGTTGTTAATGGTATCATATGAGAACGAGATCGATAAGCACGACACGAGATTGAGATAAAGGTGTTGTGGAATTAATAAGATATGACCTTTATACAAATGTGATATGAGATGTGTGTGTGTGTGTGTGTGTGTATTTATGAGTATAATGAGTAATATGCCGTACGAGACTTTAGATCCGTACCCTCATTATTATATAGGTCGATAAATTCCCTATTCTGTTTGATGACCACGTATGATGGATTACCGTACGCGATGAGATGTACCGGATGATTGATCCGTGCTAGTGATTTGAGGATGATGATTGAGGATTATTGTCATATCGGATGTTATGAGGCGGGATCGCCGATATAAAGATTGCCACTTGAACCATACCTATTTTTCAAAATGTCGATGTGTATCGTTTAGAAAGTGACCGTATGATTCTTGTGCAGATAGATATACCCATTTATTATTCAGGTTATGTAAGATATTACCCCTTGTGATGTACATACCACGTGCCAGTATTTAATGCTATATGATATCATTTGCTAGTACACTGGCATAATTACCGTTGATGCACATATTACACATACATAGATTTGCCGGCTCACACACATTCTTCATCGGTAATTGCCATGTCATTTACACAGTAGAATTGCCATGTCACTTACATAGTAGAATTGCAATGCAATTTACACAGTAGAACTTCCATATTATAAGATTAATTTTAAAAGTAAAAGTACATTCATTGTTCAGTACTATCACTTGACATGCTTACATGATATACTCGATATGCTCATACTACTACTCTATTTTGCATACATCATACTTTAAGGTTATATACTTGAGATGCTGTTTTCATGAGATCTCTGGATTTGAGAACCGCAGTTATAATTCAAGGGAATTATGTATTGCTTTAAAAACGCGGTTTCTTTAGATATGATATTTCGAGGCGTCCACCATGAGTTTTCTCGGTTCTGAGCTATGTGATACCCGATTCGAGAAGCTGTATGAGCCGTCTGAGGGTACATGGTGGACCCGGTAAGGTACCCCAGGGCAAGAAAGGTATGTTGTACAGTAAACGATGAGCCTGGCAGAGGGACTACTACCTACCGGTGATTGCATAGAACTCGGCGGATATCCGGAGGATACCGTTTTGGAGTTATGATATGAGATGGATATGAGGGCCGATCTGAGTATGTGACGCCTGAGATGAGTTAGTTATAAGGGCCGATCTGAGTATGCGGCGACTGAGATATGAGGATTTACGTGTCGATGCTCGACACGGGTTTCTTGATGTTTCGAGTGATGTTTCGAGTGTCGATGTTGGAAACATCCATGATTTAGGTGTGTCGTTGATGGACACACGATGTAGATATCCTCATATATATATATATATATATATATACATGCAAATGTTTTCATGATGTTCGAGCGCCGGTGTGGGACACTCAGGTTCCATGATATTGTTTTTGTCGTTGACGGACACGTGGATGATATACACAGGCATATATGCAGATGATCTCGGATGTTATTTATATATGTCATTGCATTGACTTGATTGTTGACATATATGCATATGTGGTGTAACATTTCAAAAAAATAAAATATTATTTTTTTGAATTTTTATAATTAAATAATTAATATTATGAATATTTTAATAATGCGGTAAAATTAAAAAACGATAAAGTGGAAAATATTTGGAAAATTATAGGAATTTCTGAAATGAGGGTGTTTTATGTGATTTAGGTAAATTATGAATTTTTATAATTAATTATATACTATTTTAATGCTAATCACGATTAAATATCGCTAATCGTGCCTTAATCTTGAATTGTGCACATGACATGCACCATATCACATTTTAGCACTTGATACATTTTTATCATGTCTTTCTCTTCATTTTCTTGCATGGTTGTTGTTTTAAATGAGAAAAGTAAATAGAAAAGAAAAAGTAATGAGAAAATGATAAAGAAATGGGTATGGGCATGTGAGAGAGAGAGAGAGGTGAGGGGTCAAACCTTGGTCATGGCTCTTGTTCCCTCCATTATTTCCTCTTCATTTTCCTCTCCTCACCTCCCATGGCTGCCTCTCACTCCCCCATCCTGTTCAACCCTCACAACATCATCAAAAACTCATCAAAACCTCACCCCCACCTTATTAAAAACATGCACAAGCTTCTCACAAACATTTTGGACCAAGAAAGGATGGATTTTGGGCACTGGGGCAACTCAAGAATTTTCTTGAGTTGCCAAATGAGGTAATTCTTGCACCATTAGAATAGTATTTCTTTTCCTATAACATCTAATTAAGTTTAGAATTGATATTGTGTAGTTTAGCGAACATTGAAATTCCAAGTTAGGGTTTTGAGCAATTCTTGAGTGGTGAAGTGTAATTGAGCTTAGTAGAGGCCATACAATCCCTGTAGTGATGATATATTGGACTAAAACAGATACTAGAACCCCAATTAGTTAACTTAGAAATCCCCGATATCGTATTTTTTGGAAATTGTGAATGAAAATTGATATCTGCTGACTCGGTGACCTGAAATTTTTTTTAGCAAACACATAGATACAAGCAGGCATCCTAGAAGCTACCATTGAAACCCTGGGCCCAACCCCCACTTCAAAGCCATAAATAATTGCTTTCTGGCCGCAAATTGCGGCTAGGACCTGACCCCCAGGCCTCGTGCTTGGTCCGTGGTTCCCATATCAGTTAACTAGACCCTTTACATATGCAAAATTGGCTAATTTCACCTTGGGTAAAATCTGGAAGTGTTTTACGAAGTTTCTGAATTCGTTTTGCGACTTTTAATGAATTGGAATTTGGTATTAGGGTTTTATCTCGGTCGATTCACGTTTATACGTCAATCGTCGAGAGTTGTTGGTTATTCGTGCATGCTTAGACCATAGGTTTTAATCTGTGTACGTTTCGTGTATCGTTTTGGTTTTCGTTCGCGATTTTAGTTTACGATACTATGTGTGATATGTAGGTACCCCACGTGGATTTCGAGACGACGAGGAGAGAGTAGCATCATCGACTCCAGCAAGCGAGGATCAAGTGAGTAGATATATATCTACGGGAGAAGTCGGGTGGATGGCGTATAACACCCCCGCAGTTTCGTAGTTTAAAACGCGTATGCGTTATGATATATAGATATAGATACATACATATATATATATATATATATATATATACTTTGGTATTATGAGATGTGCATATGTAGCTAGACATGTTTTAGATGACTTTGGGTTAGTTTTGTGTATTTGGATGATAGTGTCAATAGTTACTTTCTTAGTCGCGAACACAAGAATAAGGTTTACATACACTCACACACACTTGCATGCATTTTATTACCTGTGCGTATATGGTGATATGTATATATATATACGCATAGGTATGGGACTATGTCTATATATATATATATATATATATATATATATATATACACACTTGGATGATGAGGATAGTACATGGTATTTGGAGATGAGTCGATGAGATTGGGCATGGTACCATGAGATCGGTGATGTGATATGGTTCGTATTATGAGATACGACACGATGTGATAGCGGGTTCTTAGACGATGTGTTTTCATACACACGCACATATATATGTAGATGGCATCAGTATTGCACTAGACTTAGAGATCAGTACCCCCAGATCATGATATGATGATAAGGATACCAGATAAATGATGAGATAAATGTGATATTTGAACCGTACCCAGATTGGGATGCCGTACGATGGATTTACCGTACGAGCTATATATTGATGATAGATCCGCACTCTTGACTCGAGGATGTCATGTTATATATTGTATCGTACGTGATACTATTGAGGCGGGATCACCGACTATATCTATATATATATATATGTGTGTATATATATATATGTATAAATATATGTATATATGTATATATATATATATATATGTATATATATATGTATGTATATATATATGTATGTATGTATGTATGTAAGTATCAACTCAGACTTAGGTGGCTTTGCTTACCCTTTTGATTAGCCTGGTAGTTTAGTCATGTAGTTTACTTGTAGATGTTAGCTAGACTCGAGTCATACCTATTTCAAAACTAACGAATCATGAGTATTTTAAAGACAGGCCAAACGATTCTAAGGATATTTCAAAGGACGCACTTTTTCTTAAAACACTGTAGCCCTATTTTCTAAATAAACGATTCGTGTTATTTCAAATGGCAAACTGTATGACTCGTGTATATTAATGTAGCTTCCTTATTGTTGCGTTATTATTCATGTTCCGCATATTATTGCTGCATTTACTATTCATTTGCCATTTATTCGTGCTGTTCGCATCGCATTACATACTTATATAATGTTTTCATTAGTTAGTATTAAAATAATGTTGTCAGAACACCAGCACCATTACCGATGATGCGTATGCTCCACGCACACCTACTTGCTAGCTCACACACATCATCATCGGTAATTGCCATGTCACGTATACCTTAAAGAATATTAATCGTTTGATGTCACTTGTTAGCTGATAGTTTCGACATGGTATTAGCGAGCTTGCTTTTATATGATAGCTTAGACATTGCATTTATTTACTGCGTTATCTCATGCATTTATATTTATATATTCATTAACAAGCAATAATTTTTGGTCAGTCCGGATTGCCGGAGTCCAGTATTCATTATTTATTTACATCGTGATTTATGATTTCGGATTTCTATTAGATTTCTGGATTTAGTGAAACTGCAAATATTTTATAAACTAATTATCACTTTCAAAAGATAAAAGTGCAGTTTTCTCATGATATGATTTGAGATATGTCCACCATGAGTTTTCTCGGCTCTTTAGAGATATCATACACCCTATTCGAGGAGGAGGAGGAGGAACCGTCTGTGGGTGCATGGTAGATCCGGTACGATACCCCGGGACGAGAATGTCGCAGATGATGGTGTTGAGCCTGGGACAGGGGAGCACTACCGACCGGTGATTTTATTTGTGACTTGACGGATATCCGGAGGATACCGATTGGAGTACAGGCCAGTCCGGATAGTCGGAGCCTGAGGTTTTGAGATTTGATGATATGGGCCAGTCCGGATAGCCGGAGCCCTAGATATTGAGATTCGAGGTTGAAGGCCAGTCCAGATTGCTGGAGCCTGAGATATTGAGATATTAGATTTATGTTTTGTATCGATGCTTGACACTGATTCAATGTTGATTTCATTGATGATACCTCGATTTTAAATGTATACAGAAATCTCACTAAATAAAGATCACAGTTTCACATTCATGATGCATTCTGTTTTCATTATATTGCATTCATACCTCATATTTATGATACGTTGCTACCTGAGGCACTGACATGAGCATATGGTATTACACTTATGTATAGATGTTTACATTTGACACCTTATCATGCTTCGGACCTTATCATTTTGAGGATATTTATATTATGATCGTATTGACCTAGGATTGAGTCATACATACGATTTCTGCTCTGTGATGTTTTCTACTCACGAGTTGGCAACTCACCCCCGTGTGCTACTGTTTCTTGCAGCTTTTTCCGTACAGGTTCATTGCGGCTTTGCTGGCACACTGCTTCATTCCGGGTGATTGCTTTGGTAGGTTGGTTCCTTCGCATCGTGACCACCATTATACTTATTTATATTCATTTGTATCTAGTAACTCCACCAACCAGACTTGTATATTTTATAATCTTAGAAGACCAGTTGTATATTCTTTCGACCTTAGAGTCGCACGTTGTATTATTATGGGTTTTCTTGTTGATTTGAGTTTCCTTTTGAGTTTTGATCCTCGCCCTTGGCGTTGTATATTATATTGCTTGGGTGGTTGTGACCGTCAATTGACGAAGAGCTAGCTCCTGCTTGGGGATGCCTTTATTCATATTATGCATGTTGTACCCTTTTCGGGCCAATATTTACAAAGGAAACTCTGCCGAAATTTTCAGAAAAGACATGAGATTTTAAAAATGCATATTCGGCTTATGTTATTAAAACAACTTGCTTTAAATTAAGTTTTCTTCACTTCTTTTTAAAATGGTTTTGATTTCTGGGATTTTTTTCGCTTACTTGGATTAGATGGAATCCTATAGACTTCATACGATTCAAGTGCCAGTCACGTGCCATTTTGGGTCATGATAAAGTTGGTATCAGAGCGCTAGGTTAACCTTGCTTCGAGTCTATGTCTGACTATGCGAAGCCTAGGACGATTGTATATATACGGAATCTAGGCTTAACCTTACGGAACATAGACTTGGTCGTGGGAGTATTAAACTCGAAATTTCGTCGCATAGGTTGACCTTTGTTGATGGAGTAGGTGAATTAAGGAGAGTGACGTAGCGTGTGTATGTTCCGCGGCATACTTACGATACGCTACTCCGCTTAAGAAGCCTTAGGATATACATTTCCTTGCACAGCATTATAGTCATTCCTATGATCTATCCTCATCGATACTGGTTTATGGTTTTGCTACCAAGATTACATGGGCAGAGAGAGATACGGCTAGAGTTACGTCAGCATGAGCTCGTCACGGACGAGGACTGACCAGGGAGTGATTCCAGGGACACGTGATTGCATAGATGTATCGTCCTATTATGTTTCGCGTGATAAGCGTTTGATGTATCGCTTTTACGAGATTTCTCGGACGTGCAGATCAGCACCAGAGGATCAGGCTACTGCGAGAGGCCAGCCAACATATGATGACCATCAATACACTGATTGTTAGTTATATGTATTCCCTAGAGGCCATTACTGTACATAGGATGTATATTGTACTGGATGCTGGGACATATATAGGGAGGACTTTCTTGCTCGACATGATAGTATGCTTTCTGGTTGCTCTTTATCTTAACGTCTACACCGATTGTCTCTCTGGTACATGTTGGTAAAGCCTTTAGGATGTGTACTTGACTACCTGAACTGTGATGTGGATCATACTGGTGGAGACATGGTAGTCCATAAGTACATCCTTCAAGGTCCCTAGTCGTGGGTGTATCGAGACGGGGCATCGATATACCAGAGTAGACTAGCGTATACCTTCTCGACCCATACAGATGGGCGATGGATGATCCCATATCCATTTGTGTTTGACATCAGAGATGATATACGGGTGCTCAATAGAGACTGGGTATACTGGACAGACTCGCCGAGAACTCCCAGATGGTATTATGCCTTACGTCAGATGGCAGTTCTCTGGTGACACTGGTACAGGTTAGTCTGTAGACCCGAGATCGTCATAGAGTCTTGTGTGATTCCCCACTGTGCTTTGATTTCCACCTTACCACGTCCAAGAGGGCGTGCAAAACGGTGGTTTTTGGGTACAGTCCCGAATCACATGGAGGCAATGAGGGATAGGAGGGGATTCGTCTCTCCCAGTATAAGGAGTTGATGTTGCGCTGTGATCGATTGGCTATAACCGGAAATCCCTGGTCAGGGTTGCTGAGATTTACTGGTAAGTGTTACCTGTAGATTCTCGAACTGTTATAGACCTCACATCGACACGACTTATCGAGCTACTGGGGTCTGACTTTTACCACCCTTAGGCGAGATATGCGACATATCAGACGAACAGACCGGACTGTACGGTAAGTGTTGCTGGTTGGATTCACAGGAGTCTGAGTGGGCTTGCTCGTTGATCTTCTGATCGCGCAATACCCGGGTGGCCGTTACGTTTAGCAGACCGCTTGCGGCTTGTGGGTGTTTGATATGATCATCACCTGCTGCCGGCCTATTGACGAGTCTTTAGAGTCCTACACAGAGGTTTCCTGGCTCAAGCGAAACGAAATAGGAGCGCATATGAGATATGTGTGGGACCGAGAATAATGCGTGTATGTGATATCGTATTCTATTCTCGCGATGAATGTATCGATTGGTTGTATGCGATATAACCTGGTTATCGAATCGAGGATTGATTCGATAAGTCGATACATTGGATATTAGTCGGTCATATGAGATATGACTGGATCGTTAAATCAAGTGTTGATTTAATGATTTAATGTATAATTATATATTTGATATATTACTTTACATTAACTAGTATTGGTTCACTTAAGATTATTTTCTCACTTGAATGTGCACATTGTATATATATGATATATGTTTGTGCACTAGTTTTTATCATGTTTGATGATACATGCAAACTTGGGTGTGTGTTTACTTTAAACCATGTTTAGGTTAATGGTTAGGGTTTTGTTATCTTTTCTTAATTATTTGTTTTATTAATTTATTTTTGAGATAGAAATAAAGTGGTGGCTTTTTGTTTTACACTTGAAGCTTCATGAAGCTTTGAAAAGTCATGACCATTTCGTTTCTTTCCTTAACCTAACCATTATACCTAACCCTGGTTTAGTCTCTACACTTGTTAGGCTCACCCATGGTTGCATTATTATAGATATCACTTGGATTTTCTTTTTGCAAAAATTCTTTTTCTTTCTCCTTCTTCATCTTCTTCATGAGTTGAAGAAAGTTTACTTGAAAATTTCCAAGTGATGATTCCAAGTAAGAAATCCAAATCCAAAGTGAACCCACATCCTATTTCTACATCCTCTACCACTTTCCATGTAGTATACGGTGTTTTCTTCACAAGTTTCATGACTTGGTGAAGATGGAGCTCGAGTTAGAGTCGCCTCGACGTAGATCATCTTCGGCATCGAAGTCAACGACCTAGTCCGATCTTTTCTCCGATGAAACCACCGCGAGAGTCCAGGATTCCAATGGTTGCAGCGGAGGGACGTCATCACAGAGCCAAGGAAGTGGAGGACCGGATCTACAAAGGTTGTATTTCCATTCACTTAGCAATAAAGTTCTTAACTTGCTTGTAGTTTCGCCTATCCTCTAGTTAACGATCGCATTTGGGTTTCTCGGCACATAGAAAATTTTGAATTGGCCATGTTTGATCAGTTGTCGAACCTCATGGCTGTGCCTAGGAACCCTACAGTGGTATCAGAGCCTAACTAGAGCTTTAAGCGAAGTGTAGACGAAGTTAGAGATCCGAACGAACCCCGAAACCCCGATCAAAACCCTTCTCTGTACATTTTTTCAAAATGTTGATTTTTCTGAATTAAAAATTCTCAGAAAATCAAGCAGGAAAATCTAAGAATTACTGTGAAGTACGGACCTCTAACTCAAAAATTTGACCGCGGCACAGCGGCCAAAACAAGGGTTTGGCGGCGTTTCCGCGGCCAAAATTGTGAATTAGTCCCTCAAACTTCACTTATTTATTCTTAGGTCCTTTATTGTCATTTTTTTCTGGGAATATTTTAATTCCACTCAAGTGTTGAGTTTTCTAGTGTTTTATTGTGGACTCGTTAATTCGATCAGATAATTTAACTTCGTTTATGTTATTCCGGATATTTTAGAAACTATTAAAAAGTTCGACAGGATATAAATACCCATTTTTTCCCCTGCCGGAAAATTTCCATGTGTTGGATTTTTTCCCGTAGTTTAAGAATGTATAAGTAGTGCAAGTAATGCGATGGACCCTCTAGAAGACAACAAACCTTAACTCGATTATGTGACCGTCTTGAACTGCCCTTTGAACCTTAGGGGTTGGGCCAGTACGGCGTGCCACATGTGAGGCGTTGGCTTGACCCTTCTACGGCTGGACCGTTGGTACTGTGGCATGAAGTGGATGTTTTTTAAACTTATTTCATGTGTTGAGCTTTTCGGGAAAACTTGGGTATTTTATTGTTCAATCGGAAAGTTTAACATTTTCTATTTATCTGGAATGTGATACAATAATTGGAATCAACAACATTTGAATGTTATAGACATAGCAATTTAGTCTCACTTGATCGGTTGCCACGGGATTTTGATGTGATCAAAAGTCTGTCGCAATCACGTAGTGTACGTGGATACTCGCCGGATAAACTTAATAGACAGCTACACCCCTTAGCCCCGACCAAGTGACTGTAGGAGAACCCCATCGCCGAAAGCATCCGTTCGGGTGCTCGCGGTAGCGGTGTTCCGCCTTGGTGCACTTCGCCGACGGTATCGGGGGTGCGGCCGCCTACTAAAGTTTGCGACGAGCATTCGATCAGGATGTCGGGAATCTTGTAGAATTGCCAAACTTGATATTGAAAAGAGTTTTCGATAATGAGACTAAAATGCGGGGTTTATAATTGTTAGGCATGCGATGTCTAAGGAATTCATTTGGTTAGGCATGCGATGTCTAAAGAGGTTGCGGTTTCCAACTGTTGTAGTTTTACACTTTCTTTTCTGCCACCGTAAGTGTAATATGTGATATCGCCGGTTTCGTTGCTATATGTCAACGACAATTGGGATGCACATATTTACTTACGTTGATGACATGTGATGTTATGTGTTGCTAGATATGTTAAATTGGATCGTCGCGTTTGAATAGCCGGGGTTTTTTTATGTGAGATGAGTGTTTTTCATTTTCATTCATGTAAAAACTTGTATATAATATTCTTTTATTGGGGCACTTCCAGGTTGCGGAAGATGTTACCTTTTGTATATTATTTACTTTTCCGCACTAGGATAGACCCATGGAGGGGAGCACAAGTAACCGGGTTCTAGGGTCCAGTAGGAGACCATCTCGAGGAGTTGAGTCCGGGTCTCCTAACTCTAGAATTGGTAGGGTTGCTTGCCGCTCTCATAGGGGTCTAGGGGTGTGGGTTTGGCTATTCATCGCGACCGTGGAATCCGTGTTTTATACTGGCTCGTATTGAAAACACGGACGTCCTAGTATATCCAATGCTTCATATGTTCTTCTGCTGCGATATCTGTGATGTGATCATTTGATATGCTGTGATGGATACTGTATATAATATATATGATATATTATATAGACGTTACTTATGTTTTATACCCGCGCTAGCCCTGCCCCGCTCTGTCGTTAGTCACCTAAGCTAACGGTGCACGAGGGGACATCGAGGCGAACACGGATGGCATAAGTGTACGTCGTATTTATCTGTGATGTTTAGGTACTTAAATGATGGGACTTCATTAATGTGATTAATGAAAGAAAAGAAACCTAAAAAATGTTGTGGAATCGAATTTTCAAAAACAGGTAGCTACAGTTCTTGCTTTGCTTCGCGGTGTTCCTTGTAGAACATCCTGCACCTTATTCGATAAGGAAAAGGCCGAGATCCCTTCACCGGAAGTGACCCCTTTAGCAATAACTGGCAGATGCTACAACACTCGGTTTGTCTTTTGATTGCTTCTATAGTTTTTGCTTTGCACAGCGGTATATATGATATATCCTGCTCCTTATTCGATGAGGAAAGGGCCGACGATCCCTTCACCGGGAGTGACCCCTTTAGCAAAACTAGAAAAGCCTAAAAAACACTCCATTTCAAAATTCATTCGATCCTACAACGATATCAAGTTCATTACGCAATAGGTTTTCAGAAAAACCTGTCGTATCCCTCCGTCATTTCAGATAAGTCCTGTTTAGTATTCGTGCTGCGTTTGTTGACCTTGTCAAGGCGCAGTGTGCGGTAGCTAACCTGTATTTATCTGCTTATGCATATGATGCAGATTGTTTTAGGGTAGTTGTACGGCCTTGTTGACCTTATCAAGGGTCGTGCGGGTGGGTTTAATTCAATCAAGAAATAACAGGTTGAACATGACTTACGGTCTATGGTTTGTTGACCTTGTCAAGGTCATAGATCGATTGGGGCAAAATATTATCGGGAATTTCAAGTGTTGAAATTTGCAATGAGATTGCATACCTTCTATGAGATAGTTGGATCCCGATACCCACTGCGAGTAATTGTTACTCCTCGGAGAATTTTACAAATTACAATTAGCCGATCAAGTAGGTGTCTAGAAAGGTGTCAACGGGGTTACGCCTCTGGAAAAACAAGGTTTACTTTAATTAGGTCCGTACGAAAGCACGGGGAACCTCCCTCAAAGTACCGACACTGGCCTAGTTGAAAGATTGGCGAACTTGTAGCATGTAATTAATCCCGGCTAGTCTTTCCATTTAGGGTTTGAAGAAAGATTTGATAAAAACAGTGGGAGCCATCCTGATTAGATAAAATAATAACCAATCTGATCTTGCAAGAGCGCACGCAGAGTATTTTCTTCTCTCTCTCTCACTAGGTAGTGACCATGTCACGCCTTATTCAAGATAATAATACGGATATATTGACCGAACCCGCTTGTTATACTGAGCTGGGGAACGTTGGTCCCGCTCCAACTTATAATTGTTATAAGACAGAGCAGGAATTTGGGGATTACCAGAATTCCCATGCCACCCAAACAAAGAAAGTGCATGCTGATGCATCATCTTCAGGTGTGTTCATTACAGAGAACTGTTTCTCAGTATCCTTTACGTCCTGGGTATATGATACCGGATCAGGATCCCGCATATGTTATATATTACATGGGCTACAGAAAGGTAGAAAACTGAGAACGGGTGATAAGTTTCATGAGGCAGAAAATGGTGCAAGTGTTTCAGCCAAGTCTGTTGGTCACTGTCACCCTGTATTACCGGAATACATTGATTCAGAACAAATGTTATTAGATACCGAACCTGATATACAAAATCATATCAGTCTCTTTATTAGTAAAGAAATGATAAAATTTTGTATTGTTGGATAATGTTTTGAACATTTCCTATATCAAAAGTTGATCGGTTCAGGCATGTTATCTAAAAGCATTGATGTTCTAAATCAAACTATAGTTCTTAGTATACAGAACACACACAAGAGAAAGAGTTCAGAAATGAACGATTCCTTCTTGAGGTATTGTAAACTAGGTCATATCAATGTGACCCGACTAGCTTAAGTTATATTATAGATGCATATTTAAATCAGTTTGAATTTACATCTTGTGAAACTTGCCAGTCATGTCACAGAGATAAGATGACCATAGCTTTGTTTACTGGAAACAGAGAAAGAGTTACTGAACTCTTGGGATGGTACATGTTGATGCATGTAGGTCCCATGTCTACATAGGCCAAGACTGGTTCTTTGTATTGCATTACATTCTCTGATAATCTCTCAAGATTCAGACATATGTTCCTGTTGAAACATAAGTCCGAACCTTTTGAGATATTCACAGAATATTAGTTAGAAGTAGAGAACCAAAATACGGGTATAAGTATTATGTCCTATGATGAGATCAGGGAGGAGAATACTTGTGCATGGAATTCCTGGACTATTCTAAAGGAGAATGAGATTCTCTCTCAGCATTACTTCTCCGTATACACCATAGCACGATGGTATATCGGGGCGGAGCAATTGCACCCTATGTGATATGGTGTGCTCAATGATGAGTACTACTGAGTTTCCAATTTCCTTTTGGGAGTTATGCGCTTGAGAAGCTGCATACCTATTGAATAGGGTTCTAATCAAATCAATTGCCTACCACTTCATATGTGATATGGAAAGGGAAGAATCCATATCTTAAGTTTTTTAAGATTTAGGGTTGTCCGGTCTATGTCTAAAAGCAAAATCCGGACAAGCTCGAGGCAATGTCAGTTATGTAGAACTGGAAAGGTTCCAGCTATACAAACTGCAGCTGATGATTTGGTAGAACCAAAGGATTCAATAGATTCTAACGAACCTCAGCCTCTCCGCCGATCTAGTAGGGTTCCTTACCCACCTGAGAGATACTTTGGTTTCTCTATGACAGTGGGAGCGAGGATTGCATCATGAGATGATGACCCAACTAGTTTCGAGCTGGCCATCAGGAGTGGGACTCTGTAAGAATGGCTGGATGCTTATCGATCTGAGATGGAATCCTTATACACCAACAAAGTATGGACTTTGGTTGCTTTATCTGAAGGGTTAAATCCCCATCAGGAGCAAGTATATCTTGAGATGATTACTTGGTGTAGATGGAAAAGTTGAGACTTTCAAAGCTAGACTTGTTAAAGGTTTTCGTTATCGACCAGGCGTGGATAATGATGAAACCTTTTTCCAGTGGCTATGCTTAAGTCCATCCAGATCCTACTTGCCACGGCTACATACCATGACTACGATATCTGGTGGTTGGGTGTCATGACTTCTTTTCTAAATATTGATTTAGAAGAGAATGTCTATAAGTACACAGGCAGAGGGCTTCGTAGACAGTGGGAGCAGCGGAAACGTGAGCAAGATGTTTTATGTGATAAAGCAGGCATCGCGGAGTTGGAACATCTGTTTTGATGTGGTATTCAAAGTGTTTGACTTCATCAAAATGGCAGATGAACCTAGTATATACAAAAAGGTAGTAGAGAGTATGGTGGTGATCCTCGTAGAGTATGTGGATGACATACTCTTGATAGGGAAGGAGTTTCCTATGCTACGCTCGGTCAATCTCCGCTTATCACAAGGATTCTCTATATAGGATCAAGATGATACCTCCTAAATCCTGGGTTTTGGATCTATGAGATGGATCTAAATGGATGTTAGGATTCTCACTAGATGTAGTGAGATGGTATCAATCGATTCTGGGGAGAATCACTGGAAGGGTTCCAGGGTGATAAGGACGACTGAAAGTCAGTCACAGGCTTTGTCTTTACCCTCAGTAAAAGGACGGAATGTTGTATGAATTCCAAGCTAGATACCGTGGCATACTAGACGATAAAGGCTGGATATATCGCTACCAAAGATGCTACCAAAGAGGAAGTCTGGGTGTATATTGGTTCATGAGATGAACTTCGTTCCTACCATTATGAGAAAATGGAGTTATGGCTTATGCCAAGGAACGCCCGTCGCATCAGTGATCCAGAAATATTCTAAGGCAGTGTCACCTGATCATGGAGATAGTTGATCTCCAGGGTGATCGAGGTTAGGAGAGTAGACTTAGAGGACGACACGGCGGATCCACTCACAAATGCTTTTTCCCAGAGAGAGACTTTTATGGGATGGTTGAGTATGAGATACTGCAACCACTGCTACAGATGGCCCTAGTGCAAGTGGGAGATTGTTAGTTATATGTATGCCCTAGAGGCCATTACTGTACATAGGATGTATATTGTAGTGGATGCTGGGACATATATATGGAGGACTTTCTTGCTCGACATGATAGTATGCTATCTGGTTGCTCTTTATCTTAACGTGTACAATGATTGTCTCTCTGGTACATGTTGGTAAAGCCCTTAGGATGTGTACTTGACTACCTACACTATGATGCGGATCATACTAGTGGGGACATGGTAGTCCATAAGTACATCCTTCAAGGTCCCTAGTCGTGGGTGTATCGAGACGGGGCATCGATATAACAGAGTAGACTAGCGTATACCTTCTCGACCCATACAGATGGGCAATGGATGATCCCATATCCATTGGTGTTTGACGTCAGAGATGATATACGGGTGCTCAGTAGAGACTGGGTACACTGGACGGACTCGCCGAGAACTCCCAGATGGTATTATGCCTTACGTCAGATGGCAGTTCTCTGGTGACACTGGTATAGGTTAGTCTGTAGACCCGAGATCGTCATAGAGTCTTGTGTGATTCCCACCGTGCTTTGATTTCCACCATACCACGTCCAAGAGGGCGTGCAAAACGGTGATTTTTGGGTATAGTCCCGAATCACATGGAGGAAATGAGCGATAAGAGGGGATTCGTCTCTCCCGGTATAGGGAGTTGATGTTGCGCTGTGATCGATTGGCTATAACCGGAAATCCCTGGCCAGGGTTGCTGAGATTTACTAGTAAGTGTTACCTGTAGATTCTCGAACTGTTATAGACCTCACATCGACATGACTTATCGAGCTACTGGGGTCTGACGTTTACCACTCCTTGGCGAGATATGCGACATATCTGATGAACAGATCGGACTGTACGGTAAGTGTTGCTGGTTAGATTCACAGGAGTCTGAGCGGGCTTGCTCGTTGATCTTCTGATCACTCAATAGCCGGGTGGCCGTTACGTTTAGCAGACCGCTTGCGGCTTGTGGGTGTTTGATATGATCATCACCTGCTGCCGGCGTATTGACGAGTCTTTAGAGTCCTACACAGAGGTTTCCTGGCTCAAGCAAAACGAAATAGGAGCGCATATGAGATATGTACGTGACCGAGAATAATTCGTGTATGTGATACCATATTCTATTCTCGCGATGAATGTATCGATTGGTTGTATGCGATATAACCTGGTTATCGAATCGAGGATTGATTCGATAAGTCGATACATTGGATATTAGTCGGTCATATGCGATATGACCGGATCGTTAAATCATGTGTTGATTTAATGATTTAATGTATAATTATATATTTGATATATTACTTTACATCAACTAGTATTGGTCACTTGAATGTGCACATTGTATATATATGATATATGTTTGTGCACTAGTTTGTTTCATGTTTGATGATACATGCAAACTTGGGTGTGTGTTTACTTTAAACCATGTTTAGGATAATGGTTAGGGTTTTGTTATCTTTTCTTAATTATTTGTTTTATTCATTTATTTTTGAGATAGAAATAAAATGGTGGCCTTTTGTTTTACACTTGAAGCTTCATGAAGCTTTGAAAAGTCATGACCATTTTGTTTGTGTCCTTAACCTAACCATTATACCTAACCCTAGTTTAGTCTCTACACTTGTTAGGCTCACCCATGGTTTCATTATGATAGATATCACTTGGATTTTCGTTTTGCAAAAATTCTTTTCCTTTCTTCTTCATCTTCTTCATGAGTTGAAGAAAGTTTACTTGAAAATTTCCAAGTGATGATTCCAAGTGAGAAATGCAAATCCAAAGTGAACCCACTTCCTATTTCTACATCCTCTACCATTTGCCATGTAGTATAGGGTGTTTTCTTCACAAGTTTCATGACTTGGTGAAGATGGAGCTCGAGTTAGAGTCGCCTCGACGTAGATCATCTTCGGCATCAAAGTCAACGACCTAGCCCGATCTTTTCTCCGATGAAACCACCGCGAGAGTCCAGGATTCCAATGGTTGCAGCGGAGGGACGTCATCACGGAGCCAAGGAAGTGGAGGACCGGATCTACAAAGGTTGTATTTCCATTGACTTAGCAATAAAGTTGTCAACTTGCTTGTAGTTTCGCCTATCCTCTAGTTAACGATCGCATTAGGGTTTCTCGGCACATAGAAAATTTTGAATTGGCCATGTTTGATCAGTTGTCGAACCTCATGGGTGTGCCTAGGAACCCTACACCGATTATACTTGATGATTGAGGCACTGTTCAGCATGCGGACAATTAAGCCAGTTGTTGTTGCGAATAACAAGATATCGCCCCAGATGTTTGAAGCTAATGCCGCACGAGTTATACTTAGAGATATGATAGAGGATCGTTAGTCACCCAAAGAGGAATGACTAGGACATGTGATTCGTTGCCTACCCCGATGCTAGGTCATCAGATTGATTGATTCCAGCTAGAGACGACTTCACGCAGGTACGTTGGGAGGCGATAGAATGTCAGAAACCTATTTTTCCAATTTTAAAGTATTCGGAAAAACATGCAAGTAATTCCGTGGACCCCTAGAAGAATGAAACCCTAACTCGATATAATGACCATGAGAACGCTTTGAAACCTTAGGGTTTGCAGCAGTTCAGCGGTGCCATTAATGAGGCTTGGGTTTGCCCTTCTACGGCTGGTCCATAGGTACTGTGGCATGTACTCGATATTATTAAACTGTACCTAAGATGTTGAGCTCTTGGGGGATTATGGAAATTTGACAAATCGATTGAAAGGTTCAACAGCATTCGGATATCATATGATGGGATACATTGCTTGGGAGACTCCAGATACGAGTATAGCCATGGAGCACAGTCCATGCAGCCATGAGGAGACGAGTCCGAATCTGTCGACATTAGAGAAAGGTGGAGTAAAAGGTCCGTACGATATCTTAACAAGATGACGTTCCACTCCGCTGACATCAAAGATGTGATACGCATGGAGAGGCGTTGTATATGGATATATCTTCCAGAAAGAGTCGCGATGAGTATGTAGCCTTTCCGGAACAAGAAATAGATTTATTAAAAGAAGATAACTTCCAGGCAGTTTGGCAGAAACGAGATTTAGGAGAGACCTCGACAGAACCTTTCTAGAATACAATACGAGAAGACTTGGACCCAGGATCGGTCATATTACGCATACCCAGTAGGCCAGAGTTCAGCATCTTCGACGAGATATGTTATGAGTGACCATGACAGTTGGCCAGAAATCTTTAGAGGATGTGCCAGAGCGGGACTGTTTCCGCCATTTTTGATTTCGGTATTTTGGGTGATTTATTTGCATGATTGAGATTATGTGCACCACAGTTGCACTTGACTTCGATTTGATGTCATTCGAGATGTTGATTCTAATTTCATACCTATGATATACATGTGATTTGACTTATGCTTTCGGCATAGTTTTCATACATTTTAGTATTTTGATTCGATTTTGTGCACGCTGATGCACATGATTGTGAGACTATATACCACGGTATACCTGATTTAGATTTGGATTAATATATGTTGTATACCGTCGATTTCGATAGTGTTATTCGATATTTGTTTCCGTGCACCTTGTGCACTTGATTTGGATTCTTGCGCATACTTGGGCGCTTGAGGCGATTTTGGTGCACACCAGATGCACCAAATCGAGATTCTTCGTGCATATCATACGCACCTGGTATTGCTGTCAGGCACACACGTTGCCCTTGGCAGGTGTTTTCGTGCACACCCATTGCACTTAGAGTTTGTTCCTGTGCATATGCATGGCACATTTATTGATTTCGATTTCCGTGTGCACTAGACGCACGTGGCATTCTTTTATGCATTTTGGGATTGATTTCCTTTGAGCAGCATGTTTTATGATATTTACTATTTGATATAGTAGCTGAGCAGGAATAGTCCGAGGACAGTACCTGGATATATTTTTGCATGCATTGATAGTTACCGAAGAGATTTTTAAAAAGGAGCTATAGTCTCAGTAATTACCTACGAGTCCGAGATGACCCAAGACATTTAATAAAGGAAACCCTTCTAAATCATTTTCAAAACGGCGGGACGTGTATGTTAAACAAATGATATATATATATATATATATATATAGTTATTTTCTTACAATAGACGTCCGCCACTGTGCAGCGATACGCGCATTGCACTGCGATTGGAAAAGAGTTTGGAATGCAATCTTTTCAGATATTTTAATGATGTTTACATATATAGTTTTGATGTATATCATGTTGGTTTTCGTATCAGGCTTTGACATTGGTGTCTTCGCCATAACTTCGATGATTGGGGGTTGCTTGAGGGAGTTTTGATTTTTAGTTATATGCTCATTTTTCATGCGCATGCATTGCGCTACGATATGTTTGATGTATTTACGATTTCAGACCCCCGACGACTTGATCATTTTACTGAAATGTTTTAGTATTTGAGGGGTTTAGATTTAAATTCGGGGACCGAATTTCTGTAAGAGGGGAAAACTGTAACATTTCAGAAAAATAAAATATTATTTTTAGGAATTTTTATAATTAAATAATAAATATTATGAATTTTTTAATAATGCGGTATAATTAAATACCGATAAAGTGGAAAATATTTGGAAAATTATAGGAATTTCTGAAATGAGGATGTTTTATGTGATTTAGGCAAATTATGAATTTACTAATTAATTATACACTATTTTAATGCTAATCGCGATTAAATATCGCTAATTCGTGCCTTAAACTTGAATTGTGCACATGACATGCACCATGTCACATTTTAGAACTTGTTACATTTTTATCATGGCTTTCTCTTTATTTTCTTGCGTGGTTGTTGTTTTAAAAGAGAAGAGTAAATAGAAAAGAAAAAGTAAAAAGAAAATGATAAAGAAATGGGTATGGGCATGAGAGAGAGAGAGAGAGAGAGGTGAGGGGTCAAACCTTGGTCATGGATCTTGTTCCCTCCATTATTTCCTCTTCATTTTCCTCCCTCGCCTCCCATGGCTGCCTCTCACTCCCCCATCCTCTTCAACCCTCACAACATCATCAAAAACTCATCAAAACCTCAGCCCACTTCATTAAAAACATGCACAAGCTCCTCACAAGCATTTTGGACCAAGAAAGGATGGATTTTGGGCACTTGGGGCAACTCAAGAATTTTCTTGAGTTGCCAAATGAGATAATTCTTGCACCATTAGAATAGTATTTCTTTTCCTATAATATCTAATTAAGTTTAGAATTGATATTGTGTAGTTTAGCGAACTTTGAAATTCCAAGTTAGGGTATTGAAGAATTCTTGAGTTGTGAAGTTTAATTGAGCTTAGTAAGGCCATACAACCCCTGTAGTGATGATATATTGGACTAAACCAGAGACTAGAACCCCAATTAGTGAACTTAGAAATCTCCGATATCGTATTTCGTGGAAATTGTGAAGGGAAATTGATATATGCGATGACTCGGGGACCTGGAAAATTATTTAGCAAACACAGAGATACAAGCAGGAATCCTAGAAGCTACCATTGAAACCCTGGACACAACCCCCACTTACAGGCCGCAAATAATTGCTTTCTGGCCGCAAATTGCGGCCAGGACCTGACCCCCAGGCCTCGTGCTTGGTCTGTGATTCCCATATCAGTTAACTAGACCCTTTACATATGCAAAATTGGCTAATTTCACCTTGGGTAAAATCTGGAAGTGTTTTACGAAGTTTCTGAGTTCGTTTTGCGGCTTTTAATGAATTGGAATTTGGTATTAGTGTTTTATCTCTGTCGATTCACGTTTATACGTCAATCGTCGAGAGTTGTTGGTTATTCGTGCATGCTTAGAACATAGGTTTTAACCTATGTACGTTTCGTGTATCGTTTTGGTTTTCATTCGCAATTTCAGTTTACGATACTATGTGTGATATATCGATACCCCACGTGGATTTCAGAATGACGAGGAGAGCGTAGCATCATCGACTCCAGCAAGCGAGAATCAAGTGAGTAGATATATATCTACGGGGGAAGTCGGGTGGATGGCGTATAGCACCCCCGCAGTTTCGTATTATAAAACGCGTACGCGTTATGATATATATATATATACATATACTTATGTATTATAAGATGTGCATATGTAGCTAGACATGTTTTAGATGACTTTGGGTTAGTTTAGTGTATTTGGATGATGGTGTTTAGTTACTTTCTTAGTCGCGAACCCTAGAATAAGGTTTACATACACGCACGCACACAATTGCATGCATTTTATTACTTGTGCGTATATGGGGATATGTATATATATATATATATACGCATAGGTATGGGACTATGTATATATATGTGTGTGTCTGTGTGTGTGTGTGTGTGTGTATATATATACGCATAGGTATGGGACTATGTATATATATATATATATGTATACATATACTTGGATGATGAGGATAGTATATGGTATTTGGAGATGAGTCGATGAGATTCGGCACGGTGCCATGAGATCGGTGATGTGATATGGTTCGTATTATGAGATACGACATGATGTGATAGCGGGTCCTTAGGCAATGTGTTTTCATAAACACGCACATATATATCTAGATGGTATCTGTCACGACCCAAAATTTAGCACATGACGGCCCTTAAACTACGCAACGTCTCCAGGCGTAACGTAATTCAAGTAAGCCAAAAACCCAGCAATTTAAACCATCAAAAATAGTAAGTGATAATAACGTTGTTAAAACTTTTATAATCTCAATCAAATTCTTTAAGGCCTCAATTTATTTCCTTTAAAAATTTGGCAGCACCTCCTTTGTAAAACAAGCCCCCAAAAGGGTACAACATAAATATATAAGTAAAGCATCCCCAAACGGGATCAAATTCCACGCCCAAATGTAGAAAAAAACCACAACAAGCAAATATACAATGCCGTAGCGAAGAAAAAGACGATAGAAAATGAACAGCATGAAAAACTCCAAGTCACAAAATAATATACAATATCATCCTCACAACTCGTCTCTAAGTCAATACATGAAAATGGTAGATGGAGAGTACTGGATACAACGAATATACAATGATCAACATCGGATAACCGCAAAACACACCTATAGCAAAACTGCACACAGTCAGCCGCAACGGTATCCGCAGCAAAAGATAATACGATAGGTAGAAGCCCTGCCTCGACTACTCTGAGGAACAACCTGCAAACCCTGTGGCACAACGGGGGTGAGTTGCCAACTCGTGAATAGTAAATAACATATGCAGGTAATCGCAAGTATACACGTACTGCGCAAATCTGTCATATGCAAGCTAACAGCAATAAATGGCCATATGTATACAACAGTCATGAAAGGTACTCTATCAGGTACAACTAATACATGAAGCAATAATATGGCAATATGTACATGCAACAGTCATTAAAGGTACTCTAACAGGTACAACTAATACATGAAGCAATACATATAAATAAATGCGGGATATGGGATAAAACATGTCATCCTCACGGAATCCTAATTATGGCAGGACCAATGTCCATCAAGACAATCCAAATCCCAAATATCGTCAAATCGGCCCTCATATCGGCCTTCTGGTGGGCCCTCATATCAGCCCTCATATCGGCCCACAGATCGGCCCTCATATCGAATAATGAAAAAGAATACATGCATAGATCATTATAATGATATATATTAAAATATATATATATAACAGCGTCCCATACCACTGATATATATATATATATACATATATATATATATATATATATATTTGCATATATAACAGTGTCCCATACCACTAATATATATACTTAGGAGTAAAATATCATGAAAACTAGTCTACAGCATCGACACATAAATACTCATCTATCAGGCATCATCACCCCGACTAGCCCTGATATGTACGTATCATACGTTCATCGGAAATCCGAGTGCCCAATTTCGACACTCGAATTCCCCGTATCCATACGTAGATGACTCCGGTCGATATCTCCACGATCACCGCCGAGTCCGAAATACTATCACCGGTAGGCAGTGCACATCCCCTGCCAAGCTCATCGGCAAAATACGTCGATATACCTTTCTTGCCCCGGGACACCATACTGGGCTCCACCATGTACCCGCACACGGCCCACACCACTCCTCGCATGGGGTATATATCAGAACCGAGACATCTCATGGTGGATGCTGAAATATCATATCAAGAGAAACCGGATTTTTCAAATAATGCATAATTTCATGAAACTAACACGGTCCTCAAATCTAGAAAACATCATGTGAAATCTATAGCTCAATGCGATAATCCATGAATATAATATATGCAACATGAAACAGTAATTTGAGCATATAAAGGAAAAACCGCTATTTAACTGCAACAAGTTATTAAATATATCATGCGGTTCATAATTTCTCCAAATCCATACAACATCATATAAAAGTGAACATGTAGCTATAGCTAAGTATGCGTAACCATGTCGGTATAGCAAGATGTGTGTATCTACATATCAATAATGATACAATACCTTCCGGGTATATGTGTAGCTATATCAAGCTAGGTAACTGTACATGCAAGTATGTATGCAAGATGTACAGGTATGCTATGTCTCATGTGTGTATATACCTATCTCTAATGGTACAATAGCATATAGGTATAGCAAGGCATATGTGTAAGCATGTAGGTATAAAGGTATGCTATTTGTCATATGCACAATGGAATATGAATCAATGTCTCAATGTCCCTAAGTAATACAATCTCACGTATGTATAAGTGTTGTGCGTGTCATGGCAATTATTGACGGTGTGAGTGGCATACAATCAGTGCTCGTGCAACATGAACCGTCAATAATAGTGCAGTGTCAAAAAGGTACAATTCCAAGCACAACAAGTAATAATATGCAACGAAGTTTTTGCGCAAACTATAAATGTGCAATATAAACATGCGACTAAAATCATATCATATCTAGTGCAGACGCATAACGTCATACGGGCGATTCACCTGTAGATGTTAAATCTACTCACTTATGATCCTGCGGGTAAGTAAAGCCAACCTCTCGCTTTCCCTTCTTCGCAGCGTCCGAAGTCCCCGCCTGCATCCCTAAGATCATAAAACAACATAACAAGTGTATATTAGCAATCGACCAATAACACGTACCAACTACGTTTGACCGACGTATCAACTCCAAACATACTCTCAAGTGTTCGTCTAGTGGCTAACGCGCGTAGCGACACTACGAAACCAACTCAAGAGCAACAGCTACACAAGAATACGAACCGTATCGGATAACGTAACGCGCGTAATCGAAATACTAGAAACAAGAAAAGTGATCCCAGATTTTTCTACCCAAACAATTTGAAAAAGTTGCACATACCACAAGACCACACACAACCCCAGAGACCCCCAGACCAAAACACAACCCCCAGCACCTACTCTGGCCGCAAATTGCGGCCAGAAGCAATAAATTTGCAGCCTACTGTTCATGGAATTGGCTCAGGTTTTTATGGTGGGTTCAAGGTCACTACACAAGGTCACTGTGATGGGAACATTTCCAACAAATACTTAGGTTGATAGAAGATCATCCGAGACACCAATTTACACTAAAAATACGATATTTACCCGAAACGAGACTTTACGCGTTCTAAACTGAAACTAACAAGTTACTCAACACTATAAGCAACTACTTAACAGATAGAGATCATTACCTACTCCCACAAGCTCGAAAATCCTAGCTTTCCAAGCTCCAAGGCATCTTAGAGACAAAACAAGTCATTATAAGTGATTTGGGTAAGAATTTGTGATGGTTTAGTGAAGATTTGTGAAGGAAATCATAATTATTCAGTTGAGAGTTGAGGAATATGAGAAATAAATGAGAAGGAGAAAAGAGAGAGAGAGTGAGAGTGTGAGTGAGTTGAAGAGAGAGAGGTAAGAATAAGGGTGAGTGCACTAATTGCATTAACTCTCCATTAATGCAAACCATACCCTCAAGTGAGTCACCATGCCACCTCCTCCTAATCCAAAACAAACACAAATATCTCTCCACAAATATCTAGGGTTAGGGTTAAGGTTTAAAACAAAGGATTAGGATTAGGTTAAGTTATTATGGTTTCTAAACAAGATTGGTACAAACAAATCCTCACATTAACGTGCACACGTGCGTGCAAGCCATAACAAATATTAATAAATT
This sequence comes from Agapanthus africanus, assembly GCA_030015575.1. Taxonomy (NCBI): domain Eukaryota; kingdom Viridiplantae; phylum Streptophyta; class Magnoliopsida; order Asparagales; family Amaryllidaceae; genus Agapanthus; species Agapanthus africanus. The sequence continues at coordinate 422,709,114 of CM057344.1, forward strand.
ATTAATTAATTGTTATAAAATTTGAGGAACCCGAATTAGTAAACTTTTTACAGAAAACCTGCATTATCGCTTAATTAACACTAATCGCATTCTAAGGTGTTACAATCCCCCCTAAAGAAAATTCGTCCCCGAATTAAAAATTCTTACTACGCATACCTTCAAGGAGATAAGTGCAAAACCCCCAAATCTCGCTCGCAGCCTCCCAAGTGATCACCTCACTGTACGGCTACGCTAAAGAATACCTCCACAGATGGCAAGACCCAAGACCGAAGTTTCTCCACCTGTCAATCCACCAACACTATCGGCTGCCGGTGAACGAAAAGATCGTGTCCAAGATAAACGGTCTGATACTGAATCATTTGAGAAGGGTCATGAAGGTATTTGCAAAGCACCAACACAAGGAATATAGGATGAATACTCAAAAATCTAGGCGGAAGTGCAAAATTATAGGCAACGGTACTAACTCGCTAAAGGATTTCAAAAGGACCTACAATCTGGGACTAAGCTTCCCAAAACTCAACACGCCATTTCATCGGAAATATCCGTAGGAATACATGATCTCCCACTGGGAACTCAAGTCTGGGACAACTACGGTCGGCATAAGACTTCTGTCTGCACTGGGCTACTCTCATCCTGGCCTGAATCAACTGAATCTTCTCCGAGCCTCTCGACTAGTGTAACATTTTGAAAATTTGGAAATAAATAAAATTAATTAATTAATAACAAAATGTAAAATTAAAAAGTTATTAAAACAAATTAGGACATTTTCATAAGGAGTATGTGAAACTAATTAAATTAAAATTTTAGTTTGTAACATTAATAAATTACAAGGGTTTTAGTGTGAAATTTAGCTTCATTTTAATAAAAATGGCATTATATAATAACATATGTAGTGAAGGGGCTTTGTGTAAAATTTAGGAAATTGTCCAAAATAGGAAATGTTGAGGGTGTAAGTGAAAATGGGGCTAGATACTCAGAAATTATACCAAGATAAAACAAATTGGAGTGATAAGGCATGGACACATCCTCCTTTCATGCACACCTCATGCACAACACCTCCACCTTGCATGAAACAACCACGCCTCCCTTGGTGACACCTCCTCCTACAATCCTCACTTATTCACCTAATATGATTCAGTTCATATACCTTAGGAATTTAGGGATCAACTGAAATAGAAAAGAAAAAGAGAAAAAAACATTAGAAAACACAAAGAGAAGAAAAGAAGAGTGAAGAGAAGTGCCAAGTTCTAGGATTTTCCTCAAACTCAAGCTAGGAACTAGGAGCTTATGTATCTTAGAGGGAGATCTTCCAACAATCCTCAGTAGGTATAATTCTTAACTCAGTAGGTTTTAGTTCTGTAATTTGTAAAATTTTAGAAATCGAATATCGTATTTTAAGCAAAACTTAGCTCTGTGTTAATCTGCTATAGTTTAGATGATAAATAATTTGATCAAACGGTACCTAAATATTGTAAACTAGACCTAGGATTAACTATAGGAAAACGAACCAGGGTGCTTGGATTTTGCCCGACGACCAACACTAAAATTCCTGCGTCGCCGGATTTTTTGAGGATTTGGGTGTTTTGGGTTTTAGGGTAGGTCTCTGTATAGGTGTTGGGGTATTTTGATATTATTTATTTAAGTTAATTTAACAGTATATAAAATCTGGGAACTAATATCGGAAAATGGATCAAAGTTCTAAACTACGACACGGTAAATTAGTAACGTGTTTATGTTTTCTGTTGCAAACAGTGAGGGGTTAAAACTCAGTTAGTATAGGTGTTAGATAGTTTAAATTATTCGTACGTAGTATAGTTAGTACGTGAAACTCGTATTTCTATATTTCGCCGTATCGAAGTTAGCCATTTCCGTATACAAGTTAATTTCGATGTTAGATTCAAATACGGAAACTTCGGAGGCCGCAAGGAAAGGAAAATGATTGGCGATTTCTGAGTAGTACGACGTATTCCAGTAAGTAGACTAAATATCTACTGGTAGATTTTGTATGGATGGTGTGATACGCCCGTAACTTAAGTAAAATGAAATGTGCTTTTACATATAACTTGAACATATGCATTCATACATATATATCCATTTTCATGTTAATTATTGTTAGAACACTGCACAATTATCGACGAGTCATGCTGCACACGCACGTACCTACATGTTACACTACACCTCGTCGATATTACATGTCACTTTCACACTTAGTATTTATCCTGTTAAATATGATTCCTATCATACCTTAAACATCAAAATTATTAGGACTTTGCTCAAATGACATCATGTTTCATATTCAAATGTTAGAAGTTGATATAAGTGGCATTTGTATTTTCAAGGATTTTTGGATTTTAAGTTTTCATATAATATTGCGTAAAATTAGTGATTTTCATGATTATGTGTCGCGTCCACCATGAGATGTCGTTTTTATGATTTGGTTTTATTCCGAACCGAGTTGGGGGTCATACGGTTGCGGATTTCAACTTTATCCAGACTGAGTCGGGGGGCATACAGTTGGATACATAGTGGACCCGGTCGAGACTGAGGGGCAGGATAGCCGCACTTTAGGCGTGGAGCCTAACGAGGATACTCGATACCGGAGACAGTTGTGAACATGGTGGATATCTAGATAATACCGACCGGTGTTATTGAGAAACAGGATCGTTCAGGGAACGATGCCTGATGAAACACCGAAGATTTGTGTCGATATTAGACACGGAAAAATGAACCTGATTTAGAAAATAATTGATGAGATTTCAGTTTTGATTTATACATTGAGTAGTACATATTCATTCTTCCACCTGTTATCATGCATCACATTCATTACTGTTGATAGTAGTTCTAATTCGTCATACATACATTATCAGTCGATATATGTTAGTCTTATTCACTGAGTTGGCAACTCACCCCCGTTGTGCCACAGTTCCTTGCAGGAGTCGAGTGGACGGTTAGCAGCAAGGCAGATCCACTTACCAGTTTTTACCGCTCTTTTTGCTAGGTGGGTTACATATGTAGTAACTTCCTCTTTTGGTGTTGTATATTGAATCTAGAATATCTCCATCAGACCATGTATATTGACTTAGAATGAAACATGTGGTATATTATGTAGACTGAGTGATATAGTTAGTTATGTTATCTTATGTTTTATTTAATCTTGCATGAAATTTTTCAACTTAAGTGTTGTACTATGATTGAGTATTGATTTCCGCTAATTGGTATTGTTGCTCCCAACTAGGGATGCAATTTAATTACATAACTTAAATTAGTTTTCTATTAATAATTAAAAAGATAGGCACTGTCGAAAGTTTAAAAGCAGTTGTTACATTTCCATTATTTAAAAACCTTTCGACATGCTAGCTCATTCTTTTACTTAATTATTGAACATTTCAAAACTTCCGTAAAAAGGATTTTGATCTTAGTTTTTGGCTTACTCGGATTATGTCGACATCTTGAGATATCACATAATCTAAGTGGCGGTCACATCCAAACTTTGGGTCGTGACAAAGTTGGTATCAGAGCTTAGGATTAACCTTACGGAACTGAGTAGTGAATTTAGTATAATAGGATTTAATGTCGTTAGGTAGGTTGCCTTTTGGTTGATAGAGTAGGTGATTTAGGATGAGTAGAGTATCGTACATATGTTCCGCGGCATATTTACGCTATGATATTCAGCCTAAGTGACCTTAGGACAAAATTATTCATACTTCCTTTCTTGATTCCATGTATCTTGTGATTCAATCGCAATGTCCTTATCAATCCGGTTTCTTACTCCAGCCAATATGTCATTAACGACTACGAGGACTCAGAGTACCGCTGTTCGAGATGAGATTGGAGCGGGCTCGTCTGAAATGAGGACAGATGATTGATAGAGTTTTTGCGTGTTTAGTAAATTACCACAATCAAGACGGTTTCGCTTGTAGCTAGCCGGTTGAGTACGGGTCGTCCGCAGGGAGATGGGAATCTTTTTCTATGTGCTTTAACGAGTTAAGTCCAAATGTCCAGATTTGTTTGAGATTAACTATGTGCTAAAATTTATATATAAAGAGTGCTTGTTAGGGTTAGGATTAGGTTAGTTTAAGATAGGAGTCGCTCACTTCTTTCATTACCACTCTTAATATCGGTGTTACAGTAATCGGCAACAATGGGGATTAGCACGACTAGGAATGAACTTGTGAGTATAAGCTAGGCTTTCCAATGCTTAGTTCCTTTCTTTTGGTCTTTGTCCATCCGTTCTTGGCTCTTAGCCTTAACCTCCGGTTAATTCAACCACAACCGGTCTCACTAAAGAATCACCGCTATCATGTAGGATAGGGTGCCGTAGGGAGCGGATTGTGGTTTAATTAACGGGAGTCCGAATTAAGATGTTGGGCAAGAAAAGAGTGAGAGAGATTTCCTTCCCTCAAACTTTCCTTATCCTACCATAACAGGTGATAAAACTACTCACCCATTACAAGAAAAAGGAAACTAAAACAAAAGGAGGAAGATAGAAAGAAAGGGTTAGAAGATTACAACTAGCTATTTGAGACCTCACATTGGCAAGGATCAAGCTTAAGCATCATTGTTGGTAAGGATAAAGAAAAATAGAACAAGAAAGAAACAAACAACAAATAACAACAACTAGATTAGCAAGTGAAAATTACAAGCAATTATAATTAACAACATCACAAGACAAGCATGACAAAGAAAAGAACACTTTTATTCATCACTTCACTCATAAAAGCTCACTACAATGTTTTAATGGAGAAAAGATGAAAAGAGGAAGAAGAACAACAACAAATCCTAAAATCTAACACAACAATTAAGCATACTTGGCTTGGCAAGTTCTGGACTATTTATAGGCAGGAAACAGAGAACCTAGGGCAACATTAAGGACCAACATGCAAAGACCAAACTGCCTCTGAAAAATATTCAATTGCCGGTCAATTAGGTCGCGGATCCGCGAATTAATCGCCATGTTGGCCGCGGATCCACGGCCATTAATTTGAATTGATGTCTCATTTTTTGTGGTTTTCCCTCATTTGCTATGTCCTTCAGTGTGGTATACTTGGTTTCTCAGAAGCTCTTCACAATTTTTCCAGAATTCAGCTGATCAAAAGGTGATTTGATGTGGATCTTTTGCCATGATTTTTCTTGAGCTCCGCATAGACATGTTGGATCTTGTGTTGACATTGTGCTTTGTGCATGAAAATGACCATCGATTTGCCATTTTGTCCCTTAAACTGGTGTGCGGCAACATACGGATAGAGAGCGGAGACCCGTATTTTATCTGTGGTTGGCAGCAATCCAGAATTTGTGGTGCTTTTTTCATGAATTTCACTGTTTAGAGCTGAGAACCTGTATCCTGCAATTAACTAGCAAACACGGCTCAAGAGTACCTACCGATAAGCAATGTGATAAAAAATGGGCGGTATAAAAATGCAAAAATCTGATATGAACAAATACCCCCAAACTTATCTTTTGCTCATCCCGAGCAAAGCCAATTTATTCCCAAAAATTCCTAACCTCACTTTCGCAGGGAACGCGATTGCACTGAGCATGTGCAACAAGCCGTTAAACCCCTAGGTGTCCCTAGTACGAGGAGTGTTGTCTCCTGAGGCTTTTCAGCGGATACTACCCACAAAATCCCGTCAAGCTAGTTTTGCAAAATAACTATGATTCAAACCCTAAGGTTTTGGTTTTTAAAGATCACAATTCTATTATCCTAAGTCTAGACTATCGAACCTTTATTTTTCACACCTCGCTTCTTATTTAACTTAATATTTTATATGTCTTTACGTGCAGTGCAAATAGTGTCGTTAAGTTTCAGAAGGATCGATTAAAGTCATCATGTCACAAAATAAAGCCCCAGATAAACATTTAAAAAGGTTCACATAAGTTTTATAAAGAGTTAAGCATTTTTCAAGTTTCGTTTTCCAATAAGGTTTCAATTTCAGAATTTCTATCTTCCTTAACATGAAACTAGGTCTTATTTTTCACTCCACCTTTTTCTTGTTTTCATTTCATACACACCTTTGTGAACGTGCAATGGTCTTTATCATAGAATAAAACCTTCATATCTCCGCTAGAAATACTTTTTTATAAAAACCTGTCTTTCGTCAAGATTATTCTCATACAAAGAACCGTTAGGAATTTTAACTCGGAGAGAACACTTGCTTGACTTTGTTTTAATCTGGACTTTCTAGGCTTCTTAACGAGCTTTGGGCCAATGCTCCCAAACCAGTTGGCTTTAGGGCATTAGGTGTAGAAACAACCCAGCGGACTTAATTACTCAAGTTACCTAGGCCCAAAAATAAAAGACAATTTAGCGTGAAAATCATGATGATTCAATGCGAACGGTGATATAATCGGCAGTTCAATTATTTTTTTGGATAAAAGACGTGTTTAGTGGGTTCGGTGTGTAATCATTCCAATCAAGTTCCAGATGGGTTATTTTTCAGAATTAGTTCCAATTAAGGCATCAATAACATCCCTTCATATCCGCTTCACTTCATAAACTATTCTTGATATTACTTATTTCAGAACAAACCTATTTGATCCTCAGAAAATAATTTATCCATTTAAAAGTTTTTAGACATAATAGACTTGTCATCTAATTTTCAAAACTCACGACACGTGTAATGTGATGTAAAGACGTATATCAGCTATAGTTAACTTCAAAGGAGAGTTATCTTTCAGGTTTTCAAAATCTAAGAAAATAAGATTTAGTTATTCTTATCTTATCAAACAAAACCGTCGAAATGTTGAATCTGAGTTCTCCCACTAGTTAACTTGACGAAAAAGTTTTTATGTTTTTTAGAAAATTTTCTGATTTTTATGGATTTTAGTATGCAGATGCAAAATATACATATGAATGCGAAGGTTAGAAATGCGTACCGAGTGTACCCCCAAACTTAAACTAGACAGTGTCCTCACTGTCATTACATGAAGAAATCATTGAAGAGTCAAAATTGTCGGTTAGATATACACAATTTTTTTTTGTGTTTTTAAAGAGAAAAAAAATGGATATGCACCGGACAAGAATATCCAAAAATATATACAAAATGGTATATACATACCCCCCAAACTTATTTGAAACAGTGTCCATTGTTTTGGCTGGATAACCGAAGTTTGGTGGTAGGCAGAGGAAGATTATGCAGGGTAAACTGGGTCCTTTAAGACCAGGAGCTCCTCTGTTGGTTCGGCGCTAAGGTACGGTTTTAGTCTGTGTCCGTTTACTTTGAAAAATGAACCGTCCTTTGGATTCTCCAAATCCACAGCGCCATGCGGATACACATTCCGCACAAAATATGGCCCTTTCCAGCGAGATCTGAGCTTACCTGGATGGAAATGTAGCCGGTTGTCGTAAAGCAGTACCTGTTGACCAGGTGTGAATGTTTTGCGCAAAAGGTGTTTATCGTGAAACACCTTCGTTCGGTTCTTAACGACAACCACGTTTTCGTAAGCCTCATCCCGAAGCTCGCTCAATTCCTTCAACTGCAGCTTCCGATGGCTGCCCGCATCTTCGAGAGACAGATTCAGCTCATTTATCGCCCAAAATGCGCGATACTCTATTTCCACAGGAAGGTGGCAAGCCTTTTCGTAAACAAGCCGATAGGGAGACATGCCAAGATCGGTTTTATAAGCCGTTCAAAATGCCCAAAGGGCATCAGTTAGTTTTAACGACCAATCCTTACGGTTCTTGGAAACCATCTTCACTAGTATCTGCTTGATTTGCCGATTTGAAACTTCGGCTTGCCTACAGGTTTGGGGGTGGTAGTGCGTAGATAGCTTATGAATGGAATATTTCCGCATTAAGGCCTCGAAAGTCTTATTACAGAAATGAGTTCCATTGTCGCTAATGATCGCTCAGGGATGTCCAAAATGGGAGAAAATGTTTTCCTTAAGAAATCTAACGACAACCTTGTTGTTGTTAGTCCGGCTGGGCACAGCCTCCACCCACTTAGAGACATAATCAATAGCAAGAAGGATGTACAGGTTCCCAAAAGAGGTGGGAAACGGCCCTATGAAATCAATCCCCCAAACATCGAAAATCTCCACAACCAAGATTGGTTGGAGCGGCATCTCGTTTCTCCTGGATATCCGGCCTAAGTGTTGGCACCGGGAGCAAGTCTTGCAGTAGTCATGAGCGTCTTTGAAGAGTTGTGGCCAGTAGAAACCGCACCGCAAGATCTTCTCGGCTGTCTTTCTGGGGCCAAAATGCCCGCCACATGCTTGATCGTGGCAAAACGACAACACACTCTTGAATTCATCGTCAGGCACACACCGAAGAATGATCTGGTCGGGACAGTACTTGAACAGATAGGGTTCGTCCTAGTAAAAGTGTTTTACTTGGGATAAGAATCGAAGTCTGTCCTCACTTGACCATTCAGTCGGTAGTAATCCTGTGGCCAAATAGTTCACAATATCTGCGAACCAGGGTTCGCAAGATACTGTCAAGAGCTGTTCATCCGGAAAAGCGTCGTTGATCGGAATTTGAAGCGACGACGAAGAAGGAAGTCGTGAGAGATGGTCGGCGACTACGTTTTCACATCCTCTTTTGTCCTTGATGACAAGGCAAACTCTTGAAGCAAGAGGATCCAATGTATCAGCCGAGATTTTGCATCTTTCTTCGCAAAAAGATGGCGCAGAGTAGAATGGTCCGTATAGTCGATGACTGGAGAGCCGATGAGGTAAGGCCTGAACTTTTCTTAAGCAAATACAACAGCCAAGAATTCCTTCTCAGCTGTTGTATAGTTCAGTTGGGCGTCGTTCAGGGTTCGTCTAGCATAATAAATTACGTGTGGCATCTTGTCTATGTGTTGTCCAAGGACAACACCGATGGCAAAGTCGGATGCATCGCACATAATCTCAAATGGGTGCGTCCAGTCAGGAGAAGAATGAATGGGAGCAGAAGTGAGTGAGCTTTTTTGTAGGGTTCCTAGGCACACTAATGAGGTCTCACAACAGATCAAACATGCCCAATTCAAATTTTTTCATGTGCCTACAAACCCGAATACGGATCGTTAACTAGATGATAAGGCGATGCAAGCAAGTAAACAACTTTATTGCTAAAGGAAAGTGACTACAACCTTTGTAGATCCGGTCCTCCACTTCCTAGCCTCCGTGATGACGTCCCTCCGCTGTACCAATCGGAATCCGGACTCTGGCGAAGGTTTCGTCGGAGAAATGATCGGGCTAGATCGTCGACTTCGATGCCGAAGATGATCTACGTCGAGGCAACTCAAGATCAAGCTCCAACTTCACCAAGTCATGAAACTTGTGAAGAAAACACCCTATACTACTTGGCAAGTGGTAGAGGATGAAGAAATAGGAAGTGGGTTCACTTTAGAATTGGATTTCTCACTCTTTTTCTCATGTTGCCATTAATGGTAGCAAGCTTTCTTCTTGTTGAAGAAGAAGAAGAAGAAGAAAAAGAATATGATAAGTATTATTGAAAATAGAAAATAAAGTGATTCTTATCATATAGCAACCATGGTTAAGTGTAGAGAATAAACTAGGGTTAGGTTTAATGGTTAGGTTAAGGCTAAGAAACAAAATGGTCAAAGCTTCAAAGTTTCATGAAGTTTCAACAAAGGACAAAACAAGCAACCATTTCATTTCTTTCCAAAATAAATGAATAAATAAAAATAAATAGATAAGTAAATAAAAACCCTAACCATTAACATAACCATGGTTTAATCATACACACCCAAGTTTGCATGTATCATCAAACATGATACAAACAAGTGCACAAAAAATATATCACATATACAATGTGCACATCAAGTGAGAAAATCAATCTTGAGTGAACCAATACTAGTTAATGCAAAGTAATATATCAAATATATAATTATACATTAAATCATTAAATGAACACTTGATTCAATGATCCGGTCATGTCGCATATAACCGACTAGTATCCAATGTATCGACTTATCGAATCAATTTTTTGATTCGATAACTAAGTTATATCGCATACAACCAATCGATACATTTATCGCGAGAATAGAATACGGTATCACATACATGCATTATTCTCGGTCCCGCACATATCTCAGATGCGCTCATATTTCGTTTCGCTTGAGCCACGAAACTTCTGTGTAGGACTCTAAAGACTCGTCAATACGCCGGCAGCAGGTGATGATCATATCAAACACCCACAAGCCGCAAGCGGTCTGCTAAACGTAACGGCCACCCGGGTATTGAGCGATCAGAAGATCGACGAGCAAGCCCGCTCACACTCCTGTGAATCCAACCAGTAACACTTACCGTACAGTCTGGTCTGTTCGTCTGATATGTCGCATATCTCGCCGAGGGGTGGTAAACGTCAGACCCCAATAGCTTGATAAGTCATGCTGACGTGAGGTCCATAACATGTGTGAAACTACTGATAACACTTACCAGTAGATCACTGCAACCCTGGCTAGGGATTTCCAGTTATGGCCAGTCGAGCATAAAGCAACATCAACCCCCAATACCGGGAGAGACGAATCCCCTCCTATCGCTCATTGCCTCCATGTGAATCGGGACTGTACCCAAAAACCACCTGTTTGCACGACTCAGTAGAGCCGTGGTAGGGTGGAAATCAAAGCACAGTGGGAGACACACAAGACTCTATGACGATCTCGGGTCAACAGACTAAGCTGTACCAGTGTCACCAGAGAACTGCCATCTGACGTGAGGTATAATACCATCTTGGAGTTCTCAGTGAGTCCGTTCAGTGTACCCAGTCTCTACTGAGCACCCGCATACCATCTCTGATGTCAAACACCAATGGATATGGGATCATCCATTGCCCATCACATGGGTCGAGAAGATATACGCTAGTCTACTCTAGAATATCGATGCCCCGTCTCGATATTCCCACGACTAGGAACATTGAAGGATGTACTCATGGACTACCCAGGCCCCACTAGTATGATCTACATCATAGTCCTGGAAGTCGTGTACACATCCTAAGGGCTTTATCAACATGTAACAGAGAGACAGAAAGTATACATGTTAAGATAAAGAGCAACCGGATAACGTACTATCATGTCGAGCAAGAAAGTCCTACCTATATATGTCCCAGCATCCATTACAATATACATCCAATGCACAGTAATGGCCTCTAGGGCATACATATAACTAACATTTTTAATGACTCGAACGCAGTCACACAGCTCGAGTTGAAGTCGAATGTTGTGTTCTTGGCCAGCAAAAGAGTCAAGGGCCTAGCAATCTTGCTAAAGTCCTTGATGAACCGTCTATAGAAACCGGCATGGCCAAGGAAAGCTCGGATGTCTCTGACGCATCTAGGAGGACGGAGATTGGAAATGACTTCAATCTTTGCTTTATCTACCTCAATGCCATTTTGCGAGATGATATGTCCTAAGACAATACCTTCGCGCACCATGAAGTGGCACTTCTCCCAGTTTAAAGTGAGGTTCTTGTCCTTACACCGGGTAAGGACAGCGTCGAGATGCAGCAAACACTCATCAAAGGAATTGCCGAAAATGGAGAAATCATCCATGAAGATCTCCAAGAATTTTTCCACCATGTCTGAGAAGATTCCCATCATACACCGCTGGAAGGTAGCGGGCGCATTGCATAACCCAAAGGGCATGCGACGATTTGCAGACGTGCCGAAAGGACAAGTGAATGTGGTCTTGTCCTTGTCTTTTTCGGCGATGGGAATCTGATTATAGCCGGAGTAGCCATCAAGAAAGCAGTAGTACGCGTGTCCAGCCAATCGTTCAAGCATCTGGTCAATGAAAGGTAGCGGAAAGTGGTCCTTCCACGTTGCGGCATTTAGTTTTCTGTAACCGATGCATACTCGCCACCCGGTCTGGGTCTGAGTAGGGATTAACTCGTTCGCCTTATTGGTTATGACCGTTATGCCCGACTTCTTGGGGACAACTTGAATGGGGCTAAACCACTGGCTATCAGAGATAGGGTAAATGATACCACTATCCAGACACTTTACGATCTTCTTTTTGACAGCCTCCTTCAAGACTGGGTTGAGTCGCCTTTATGGATCCCTGGCTGGTTTAACATCATCCATCAGATGAATATGATGTTCAACGATCAGGGGACTAATCCCCTTGATGCCCACCATTGACCAGCCAAAGGCTTGCCTATTGCTGTGCAAGACCGTAAGAAGGGATTTGCCTTGCTCTGGAGCTAGAGAAGCCGAGATGATGACAGGAAGGGTCTCGTTCTCACCCAAGTAAGCGTACTTAAGGTGAGACGGCAATGGCTTGAGTTCGAGCGTTAGAGGTGAAACGATTGAAGGCAAGATTGGTGAAAAGGTCTCGAACTCAAAGGATTCCAGCAAAGGTTCAAAACGAGTGTAAGTGACAGAGCTGGATGGTTGAGGTAACTCATCCGGAAATTCGAAGGATTCAAACTCGGGTGGTGACTGGCCAAGATCGTTCGAGATAGTGAAACACTCGTAGTCATTGTCGGGCGCAGAAGCAGCAGTAGGTTCAAAGAGGGACGCACTAGTGGCGTCAAGATTGCTGTGATCGAACAAAAACTCCTCGAATTCGCAGTCCTCTGGGGTGATCTCCTGGATTGAACAAACGTCTAGTATATAAGCATTAGGTTCGGAGGGCTGATTCCTCAAACTAAAAATATTGAGTTCAATTGTCATGTTTCCAAAAGATAGGTTCATCGAACAATTTCGACAGTTGATCACAGCATTTGAGGTTGCAAGGAATTGGCGACCGAGTATCACCGGAATTTGATTCCGGGGGTTAGCTACAGGCTGTGTGTCTAAAACAATGAAGTCAACGGGGAATATGAAGTCACCAACCTTGATTAACACATCCTCTAGCTCACCCCTAGGATGGGTGATCGATCGGTCGGTCATTTGGAGAGTACAGTGTGTGGGTTTCAGCTCTCCTACACCTAATTGCTCATATACTGAGTACGGAAGTAGGTCAACACTGGCACCAAGATCCAAAAGTGCGCGGTTAATGTTCTTATCCCCAATGGTAATAGAAATCGTAGGACAGCCAGGGTCCTTCCATTTTTGAGTTAAAGATTGGGTAAGAGCATCACTCACAGCACTAGCTAAGAAAACTTTTTTGGGTACCTGAGATTTCCTCCTTTTCGTGCACAAGTCCTTTAAGATTTTCGCGTAGGAAGGGACTTGTTAGACAGCATCTAAAAGGGGAATGTTGATGTTAAGCTGCTTAAACAACTTCAGAATCTTCTCTATTTGTGGATTTTGTTTATTGGACCTCAACCGGTTTGGAAATGGAACGTTTTTAAAATTGGTTGAGTCCAATGCTTGTGGAGGAGATTGTGTAGTTAGAACGGATCCCAGAGCCGGTGTTTTCGTGGAGTGAGAAATGGGTCCGTTTACAGAAGAAGAAGAGGAAGAGCCTTTTGAAGAGTGGAGAATAGGCTTAGAAGACGAAGAAGAAGAAGAAGAAGAAGCGGCCGGGGTGTCATCATCGATCCGTGCGCCAATGTTGTTTTGCAGCATCCTTCCAGATCTCAATGTAGTCACGGCACTCACATTATGGTTCTGTTGTTCAAGAGCAACATGTACATTATGTGGGTGACCGGGATTTGGCAGTGGTTGAGATAGAAGCTTCCCCTTCTCTCGCTCGCTTAAGGCCGCATTCAGTTGTGCTATCTAGGTTCGATGGTCTTGATGCTTTGCCCGTGAGCGGCAGTGTGTTGCACCAAGGACTGAATGGAAGACTGGATGTTGGTGGTGGACTGAGTTGATTGCTTTACAAACACCTCCAGACTTCGTTCGAGCGAGGAAACCTTATCGTTGTTTGACGGAACAAAGTTGTTTTAGGGAAAAGAATTGTTGGGTGCAAAGTTGTTCGTCTGATTTTGAAAAGGTTGGGGTTGGAAGGGCTGCTGAAATTGATGTTGAGTTTGTTGCTGAGCTTGTTGTTGCGGAGGAGGGGGCCTCTGGAAATTGTTGCCTTGGAATTGATGCTGGTTCTGATTCCAGGCGAAGTTGGGGTGGTTCCTCCAACCGGGATTGGGGTGCAAGAGTATGGATCATTTCTCGGTCTTTGCTGAAATGCAGCATTAACCTGATCCTGTCCTTGAGATGGTGGATTGTGTAGGGTTACTAGGCACACAAAGGAGGCTCTATAAGGCATCGACCATGCCGGATTAAAATTTTTAGGTGCTTAACAACCCTAAGCAAGATCGTTAACTAGATATTAGGCGAATCAAAAGCAAGTAAGTCACATTTACACTAAAGGAAAGGGACTACAACCTTTGTAGATCCGGTCCTCCACTTCTATAGCTCCGTGACGACGTCCCTTCGCTACGATCAACCAACTCCCGGACTCTCGAATGGCTCCATGAGGAAATTGCAACGGGATCGCTTGAAGTCTTCGGTGCCGAAGATGATCTACGTCGAGGGAATACGGACTCAAGCTTCTACCTCACTAACCATAGAATTAGTGAAGCAAACACCCTAAACTAATGTGCTAGTCTAGTAGAGGATAGTGAGATAAGAAGTGGGTACTCTTTAGATTTTGATTTCTCACTCTAAATCTTCACTTGAAATTTTCTAGCAAGCTATCTCTTTTTCTTCGAGAAGAAGAAGAAGAAAAGAAAAGAATGAAAATAATAAAAATCCATAATAGAAAATCAAGTGAAGACTTATCATAATGCAACCATGGATGAAGTTAACTCATGTAGAGAATAAACTAGGGTTTAGGTTGATGGTTAGGTTAAGGCATAAAACAAAATGGTAAGACTTTTTCAAAGATGCTAGCATGCTTCATGAAGCTTCTAGCAAAGAAACCAAAAAGCCACCATTTAGTTTTTCCAAAAATCAATAAATAAATAAATAAATAAAACCTTAACCATTAACCTAAACTATGGTTTAAAGCATACACACCCAAGTTTGCATGTATCATCAAACATGATACAATCTTGTGCACAAAAATATATCACATATACAACTTATGCACATCAAGTGAGAAAATCAATCTTAAGTGAACCAATACTAGTTAATGTAAAGTAATATATCAAATATATAATTATACATTAAATCATTAAATCAACACTTGATTTAACGATCCGGTCATATCGCATATAACCGACTAATATCAATGTATCGACTTATCGAATCAATCCTTCATTCGATAACTAGATTATATCGCATATAACCAATCGATACAATCATCGCGAGAATTGAATACGGTATCACATACTCGCAGCATTCTCGGTCCTGCACATATCATATATGCGCTCCTATCTCGTTTTGCCTGAGCGAGTACAACCTCTATGTAGAACTCTAATGACTCTTCAATACGCCGGCAGTAGATGATGATCATATCAAACACCCACAAGCCGTCAGCGGTACTAGCTGGACGTAACGGCTACCCGGGTATTGAGCGATCAGAAGATCAGCAAGCAATCCCGCTCTAACTCCAGCAAAAAGCCTGACAGTGGCACTACCGTACAGTCCGGCCTCCTCGTCTGATATGTCGCATATCAAGTCTAGGGGTGGTAAACGTCAGACCCCAATAACCGATAAGTCTTGCGATGAGAGGCTCATAACGGGTCGAGAAACTACTAGTAACACTTACCAGTAAATCTCTAAACCAGCCCTGGCCAGGGACTTACCTGTTATGGCCAATCGAGCACTGCGCAACATCAACCCCCAATACCGGGAGAGACGAAACCCCTCCTATCGCTCATTGCCTCCATATGACTCGGGACTGTACCCAAAAACCACCGTTTTGCATGCCCTCTTGGTCGTGGTAAGGTGGAAATCAAAGCACAGTGGGAATCACACAAGACTCTATGACGATCTCGGGTCTACAGACTAACCTGTACCAGTGTCACCAGAGAACTGCCATCTGACGTAAGGTATAATACCATCTGGGAGTTCTCGACGAGTCCGTCCAGTGTACCCAGTCTCCACTGAGCACCCGTATATCATCTCTGATGTCAAACATCAATGGATATGGGATCATCCATTGCCCATCTGTATGGGTCGAGAAGGTATACGCTAGTCTACTCTGGTATATCGATGCCCCGACTCGATATACCCATGACTAGGGACCTTGAAGGATGTACTTATAGACTACCATGTCCCCACCAGTATGATCCGCATCACAGTCCAGGTAGTCAAGTACACATCCTAAGGGCTTTACCAACATGTAACAAAGAGACAATCAGTGTACACGATAAGGTAAAGAGTAACCAGATAGCATAGTATCATGTTGAGCAAGAAAGTCCTCCCTATATATGTCCAAGCATCCACTACAATATACAACACATGTATAGTAATGGCCTCTAGGGCATACATATAACTAATAATCTCCCACTTGCACTAGGGCCATCTGATAACAGTGGTTGTAGTATCTCATACTCAACCATCCCATAATAGTCTCTCTCTGGGAAAAGGCCTTTGTGAGTGGATCCGCCGTGTTGTCCTCTGAGTCTACACTCCTGACCTCGATCCCCTGGAGATCAACCATCTCCATGATCAGGTGACACTGCCTCAGAATATGTCTGGATCACTGATGGGATGGGCGTTCCTTGGCATAAGCCACAACTCTATTGTCACACAATAGTAGGAACGAAGTTCATCTCATGAACATATATAAATATCCAGACTGCCTCTTTAGTAGCATCTTTGGTAACGATGTATCTTGTCTTTAATCGTCTAGTATGTCACGGTATCTAACTTGGAACTCTTCCAACATACCGTCACTATACTAAGGGTAAAGACAATGCCTGCGACTGACATTCAGTCGCCCTTATCACCCTGGAACCTTTCCAGTGATTCTCCCCCGGATCAATTGATACCATCCAACTTCAGCTAGTGAGAATCCTAACATCCAATTAGATCTATCTCATAGATCATAACTCAGGATTTAGAAGGTATCACTTTGATCTTATATGGATAGTCCTTGTGATAAGCGGAGATTGACTGAGCGTAGCATAGGAAACCTCTTCCCTATCAAATGTATGTCATCCACGTACTCTACGAGGATCGCCACCATACTCCCTACTACCTTTTTGTATATACAAGGTTCATCTACCATTTTGATGAAGTCAAATTCTTTGACTACCACATCAAAACAGACGTTCCAACTCCGCGATGCCTGCTTTATCCTATAAAACATCTTGTACACGTTTCCGCTGCTCCCACTGTCTACGAAGCCCTCTGGCTATGTACTTATAGACGCTCTCTTCTAAAACATCATTTAGAAAAGCTGTCATGACACCCAACCACCAGATATCGTAGTCATGGTATGTAGCCGTGGCAAGTAGGATCTGGATGGACTTAAGCATAGCTACTTAAAAAAGGATTCAACATAATCCATACCTGGTTAATGATGCAAACCTTTAACCTGTCTAGTTTTGAAAGTCTTAACTTTTCCATGTACACCAAGTAATCTTCTCAAGATATACTTGCTCCTAATGGGGATTTAACCCTTCAGATAAAGCAACCAAAGTCCATACTTTGTTGGTGTATAAGGATTCCATCTCAGATCGATAAACATCCAGCCAATCTTACAGAGTCCCACTCCTGATGGCCAGCTCGAAACTAGTTGGGTCATCATCCCATGATGCAATCCTCGCTCCCACTGTCATAGTGAAACCGGATTATCTCTCAGGTGGGTGAGGAAACCTACTATATCGGCGGAGAGGCTGAGGTTCGTTGGTTGCTGTTGAATCCTTTGGTTCTACCAAATCATCAGCTGCGGTTTGTATAGTTGGAACTGTTTCCAGTTCTACCTCTTAACCAATAATTTCTTCACAAGAAATTCCCTTTCACAAAGGTGGCATGCTGAGAAACAAAACATTTTTGTTCCTCTGTTAGGTAGAAGATATTCCCTTGCGTATGCTTGGGATATCCAACAAACTTCCACAGATCTGACTTTGCATCGAGCTTTTCCGGATTATGCTTTTTAGACATAGGCCAGACAACCCCAAATCTTAACTGACTTAAGAGATGGGCTTTTCCCTTTCCATATCTCATATGAAGTGGTAGGCAACTGATCTGATCGGAACCCTATTCAATAGGTATACAACTTCATAAGTGCATAACTCCCTAAAAGGAAATAGGAAACTCAGTAGTACTCATCATAGAGCACACCATATCATATAGGGTGTGATTGCTCCGTCCCGACACACCGACGTGCTGTGGTGTATGCGGAGGAATAATGCTGAGAGAGAATCTCATTCTTAGAATAGTCCAGAGATCCCGTGCTAACGTATTCTCCTCCCTGATCACATCAAAGGATATAATACGTATACCCGTTTTGATTCTCTACTTCTAACTTATATTTTGTAAATATCTCAAAAGGTTCGGACTTGTGTTTCAACGGGAACATATGTCTGAATCTTGAGAGATCATCAGAGAAGGTAATGAAGTACAAAGAACCGGTCTCGGCATGTGTAGACGGGGGACCTCCATACATCAATATGTACCATCCTAAGAGTTCACTAACTCTTTCTCTGCTTCCAATAAACAGAGCTATGGTCATCTTATCTCTGTGACATGACCGGCAAGTTACACAAGATGTAAATTCAAACTAATTTTAAATATGCATCTATATGTAACTTCAGCTAGTCTGGTCGCATTGATATGACCTAGTCTACAATACCTTAAGAAGGATTCGTTCATTTCTGATCTCTGCCTCTTGTGTGTGTTCTGTATACTAAGAACTGTAGTTTGATTTAGAACTTCAATGCCTTTAGATAACGTGCCTGAACCGATCAACTTTTAATATAGGAAACGTTCAAAACATTATCCAACAATACAAAATTATATCCTTTCTTTACTAATAAAGAGACTGATATGATTTTGTATATCATGTTCGGTATCTAATAACATTCGTTCAGAATCAATGTATTCTGGTAATACAGGGTGATAGTGACCAACAGATTTGGCTGCAACACTTGTACCGTTTTCTATCTCATGAAACTTATCACCCGTTCTCAGTTCTCTACCTATCTGTAGCCCATGTAACAAATTACATATGCGGGATCCTGATCCGGTATCACTTACCCAGGACGTAAAGGATACTGATAAACAGTTCTCTGTAAGGAACACACCCGAAGATGATGCATCAGCATGCACTTTCTTCGTTTGGGCGGCACGGGAAATCTGGTATTCCCCAATTACCTGCTCTGTCTTATAACAGTTATAAGTTAGAGCGGGACCAATGTTCCCCAGCTCAGTATAACAAGCGGGTTCGGTCAATAATCCGTATTATTATCTTGATTAAGGCGTGATATGGTCGCTACCTAGAGAGAGAGAGAGAAGAAAACACTCAGCGTATGCTCTTGCAAGATCAGATTGGTTATTATTTTATCTAATCAGGATGGCTCCCACTGTTTTTATCAAATCTTCCTTCAAACCCTAAAAGGAAAGACTAGCCGGGATTAATTACCCGCTACAAGTTTGCCAATCTTTCAGCCAGGCCAGTGTCGGTACTTTGAGGGAGGTTCCCCGTGCTTTTGCACGGACCTAATTAAAGTAAAGCTCGTTTTCCCAGAGGCGTAACCCCGTTGACACCTTTCTAGACACCTACTTGATCAGCTAATTATAATGTATAAAACTCTCCCAGGAGTAATAATTACTCGCAGTGGGTATCGGGATCCAACTATCTCATAGAAGGTATGCAATCTCATTGCAAATTTCAACACTTGAAATTCCCGATAATTTTGCCCCTAACCTCCTATGACCTTGACAAAGGACAACAAACCATAGGATGCTAATCAAGTTCAACCCGTCATTTCCTGATTGAGTTAGACCCACCCGCACGACCCTTGACAAAGGCCAACAAGGTCGCACGACTACCATAACCCAATCTGCATCATAAGCATAAATAGATAAGCACCAATCAGCTACTGCACACTACGCCTTGACAAAGGCCAACAAACGCAGCACGAATACTAACTACTACTTATCTGAAATGACGGAGGGCTACAACAGGTTTTTCTGAAAACCTATTGCGTAATGAACTTGATATCGTTGTAGAATCAAATGATTTTAAAATGGAGTGTTTTTTTAGGTTTTTCTAGTTTTGCTAAAGGGGTCACTCCCGGTGAAGGGATCGTCGGCCCTTTCCTCGTCGAATGAGGTGCGGGATATATCATATATATCACTATACAAAGCAGAAACTATAGAAGCAATCAAAAGACAAACCGAGTGTGTAGCATCTGCCAGTTATTGCTAAAGGGGTCACTCCCGGTGAAGGGATCTCGGCCCTTTCCTCATCGAATAAGGTGCAGGATGTTCTACAAGGAACACCGCGATGCAAAGCAAGAACTGTAGCTACCTGTTTTTGAAAATTCGATTCCACAACATCTTTTAGGTTTCTTTTTCTTTCTTTCATTAATCACATTAATGAAGTCCCATCATTTAAGTATCTAAACATCATAGATAAATACGACGTACACTTATGCCATCCGCATTCGCCTCGATGTCCCCTCATGCACCGTTAGGTTAGGTAAGTAACGGAAGAGCAGGGCAGGGCTAGCGCGGGTGTAAAACATAAGTAACGTCTATATAATATATCATATATACTATATACTGTATCTATCACAGAACATCACATGATCACATCACAGATATCACAGCAGAAGAAACATATGAAACATTGGATATACTAGGGCGTCCGTGTTTTCAATACGAGCCAGTATAAAACACGGATTCCACGGTCGCGATGAAGAGCCAAACCCACACCCCTAGACCCCTACAAGAGCGGCATGCAACCCTACCAATTCTAGAGTTAGGAGACCCGGACTCGACTCCTCGAGTTGGTCTCCCACTGGACTCTAGAACCCGGGTACTTGGGCTCCCCTCCTTGGGTCTATCCTAGTGCGGAAAAGTAAATAATATACAAAAGGTGACATCTTCCGCAACCTGGAAGTGCCCCAATAAAAGAATATTACATATAAGTTTTTACATGAATGTAAATGAAAAACACTCATCTCACATAAAAAAAACCAGGCTATTCAAAACGCAACGATCCAATATAACATATCCAGCAACACATAACATCACATGTCATCAACATAAGTAAATATGCGCATCCCAATTGTCGTTGACATATAGCAACGAAACAAGCGATATCACATATTACACTTACGGTCACTGAAAAGAAAGTGTAAAACAACAATAGTTGGAATCCGCAAACTCTTTAGACATCGCATGCCTAACCAAATGAATTCTTTAGACATCGCATGCCTAACTATTATAAACCCCGCATTTTATTCTCTTTATCGAAAAATCTTTTCAATATCAAGTCGGGCAATTCAACAGGATTCCCGACATCCTGATCGAATGCTCGTCGCTAACTTTTGTAGGCGGCCGCACCCACGATACCGTCAACGAAGTGTACCAAGGCGGAACACCGCTACCGCGAGCACCCGAACGGATGCTTTCGGCGACGGGGTTCTCCTACATTCACTTGGTCGGGGCTAAGGGGTGTAGCTGTCTATTAAGTTTATCCGGCGAGTATCCGCGTACGTTACGTGATTGCGACGGACTTTTGATCGAATCAAAATTCCGTGGTAACCGATCAAGTGAGATCAAAGTGCTATGTTTATAACATTCATATTAGTTATCTCATAACTACTTGTGAATTCCAAATATTGTATCATATTCCAGATAAATAGAAAATGTTAAACTTTTCGATCGAACAATCAAACACCCAAGTTTTCCCGAAACAGCTCAACACATGAAATAAGTCTAAACACATCCATTTCATGCCACAGTACCAACGGTCCAGCAATAGAAGGGTCAAGCCAACGCCTCACATGTGGCACGCCATACTGCCCCAAACCCTAAGGTTCAAAGGGCAGTTCAAGACGGTCACATAATCGAGTTAAGGTTTGTTGTCTTCTAGAGGGTCCATCGCGTTACTTGCACTACTTCGAACGTCTTTAAACTACGGAAAGATCCAACACTTGGAAATTTACCGATAGGGGAAAAAGTGGGTATTTATATCCAATCGAACCTTTTAACATATTCTAAATATCCGGAAAAACCTATAGACGAAGTTAAAAATCCCGATCGAAACATCGAGTCCCCAATACAACCCAGAAAACTCAACTCTTGAGTAAATATTAAAAATTCCCAGAAAACACAGCACTAACAGAGAGAAATTACTGTGCAAAACACGTGCCCTGATTCAACAAATTGGCCGCGGAACCGCCGCAAATACCATGATGGGGCCGCGGTTCCGCGGCGCATCTGTCGAGTTACAGGCACGTGCTTCACAATAACTCTTAGAAAAGCCTGCCGAATTTTTTGGATATTTTTAATCTGGAAAAATCCACAATTTCAGAAAATGAACAGAAAGGGGTATCGATTTGGGTTTCGGAGTTCGATCGGGTTTCTAACATCGTCTACACATCGCCTAAAGCTCTAGCTAGGCTCTGATACCACTGTAGGGTTACTAGGCACACTAAGGAGGCTCTACAAGGCATCGACCATGCCGGATTAAAATTTTTAGGTGCTTAACAACCCTAAGCAAGACCGTTAACTAGATATTAGGTGAATCAAAAGCAAGTAAATCACATTTACACTAAAGGAAAGGGACTACAACCTTTGTAGATCCGGTCCTCCACTTCTATAGCTCCGTGACGACGTCCCTTCGCTGCGATCAACCAACTCCCGGACTCTCGGACGGCTTCATGAGGAAATTGCAACGGGATCGCTTGAAGTCTTCGGTGCCGAAGATGATCTACGTCGAGAGAATACGGACTCAAGCTTCTACCTCACTAACCATAGAATTAGTGAAGTAAAGACCCTAAACTAAAGTGCTAGTCTAGTAGAGGATGGTGAGATAGGAAGTGGGTACTCTTTAGATTTTGATTTCTCACTCTAAATCTTCACTTGAAATTTTCTAGCAAGCTATCTCTTTTTCTTCAAGAAGAAGAAGAAGAAGAAGAAGAAGAAAAGAATGAAAATAATAAAAATCCATAATAGAAAATCAAGTGAATACTAATCATAATGCAACCATGGGTGAGGTTAACTCATGTAGAGAATATACTAGGGTTTAGGTTGATGGCTAGGTTAAGGCATAAAACAAAATGGTAAGAATTTTTCAAAGGTGCTAGCATGCTTCATGAAGCTTCTAGCAAAGAAACAAAAAAGCCACCATTTAGTTTTTCCAAAATTAAATAAATAAATAAAACCTTAACCATTAACCTAAACTATGGTTTAAAGCATACACACCCAAGTTTGCATGTATCATCAAACATGATACAATCTTGTGCACAAAAATATATCACATATACAACTTATGCACATCAAGTGAGAAAATCAATCTTAAGTGAACCAATACTAGTTAATGTAAAGTAATATATCAAATATATAATTATACATTAAATCATTAAATCAACACTTGATTTAACGATCCCGTCATATCGCATATAACCGACTAATATCAATGTATCGACTTATCGAATCAATCCTTGATTCGATAACTAGATTATATCGCATACAACCAATCGATATAATCATCGCGAGAATTGAATACGGTATCACAAACTCGCATCATTCTCGGTCCCGCACATATCACATATGCGCTGCTAACTCGTTTTGCCTGAGCCAGTACAACCTCTATGTAGGACTCTAAAGAATCGTCAATACGCCGGCAGTAAGTGATGATCATATCAAACACCCACAAGCCGTCAGCGGTACTAGCTAGACGTAACGGCTACCCGGGTATTGAGGATCAGAAGATCAGCAAGCAAGCCCGCTCCAACTCCTGCAAAAAGCCTGACAGTGGCACTACCGTACAGTCCGGTCTCCTCGTCTGATATGTCGCATATCAAGTCTAGGGGTGGTAAACGTCAGACCCCAATAACCGATAAGTCATGCCGATGAGAGGCTCATAACGGATCGAGAAACTACCAGTAAGTCTCAAAACCACCCCTGGCTAGGGACTTTCCTGTTATGGCCAATCGAGCACTGCGCAACATCAACCCCCAATACCGGGAGAGACGAAACCCCTCCTATCGCTCATTGCCTCCTTGTAACTCGGGACTGTACCCAAAAACCATCGTTTTGCATGCCCTCTTGGACGTGGTAAGGTGGAAATCAAAGCACAGTGGGAATCACACAAGACTCTATGACGATCTTGGGTCTACAGACTAACCTGTACCAGTGTCACCAGAGAACTGCCATCTGACGTAAGGTATAATACCATCTGGGAGTTCTCGGCGAGTCCGTCCAGTGTACCCAGTCTCCACTGAGCACCCGTATATCATCTCTGATGTCAAACATCAATGGATATGGGATCATCCATTGCCCATCTGTATGGGTCGAGAAGGTATACGCTAGTCTACTATGGTATATCGATGCCCCGTCTCGATATACCCATGACTAAGGACCTTGAAGGATGTACATATGGAATACCATGTCCCCACTAGTATGATCCGTATCACAGTCCAGGTAGTCAAGTACACATCCTAAGCGCTTTACCAACATGTAACAAAGAGACAATCAGTGTACACGTTAAGGTAAAGAGTAACCAGATAGCATACTATCATGTCGAGCAAGAAAGTCCTCCCTATATATGTCCAAGCATCCACTACAATATACAACACATGTGTCACGCCCCGCTTCCCAGAGTACGCAAGATTGGGCACGTAACATAGCCAACCATGCTACCTGTGGGTAGGAAGTATCCATCCACAGTCACATTACGGTCGTAAGGATATCAAGAACAAGATAATAAACTAATCTAATACATGTCCAAATCCATAATAACAAGAATCAATAAACAATAAGTGCAGAAGCTAATGATCCAATACAATGAATAAACAGTACGTCCCATAATGCGGGCTCACATCTGGAAATGAAATGAAATAAATAAACTAAACCCTAAGGAACTCACAGTTCAGCCTGCTGGCTGAAGTACTCTTGCTCGGTCGTCGATAATGGTACGGAATCTGGGCCATGCAAAACCCAGACGTCAGCGCGTCATGACATCAAGTATATAGTATAAACATGGTAATAAACAATGCAAGTATGAACATGAATAAAGCAGTAATAAGAAATAACATGCAAGGTAATGTGCAATGGTGACTAAACTGTTCTATCAGGTTTTCTACTCTATAGTCTTTGAAACCAATTGGTGAATCGTTGATGTAACTCAATAGTATCCCGTACATACCCGGGACCACGGCCACAATATTCTCGGCGGCAGCCGAGACATGCCGTCAGGCACAGAATAGGAATGTGTTAGTATCCCGTACATACCCGGGACCACGGCCACAATATTCTCGGCGGCAGCCGAGACATGCCGTTAGGCACAGAATAGGAAAGTGTTAGTATCCCGTACATACCCGGGACCACGGCCACAATATTCTCGGCGGCAGCCGAGACATGCCGTTAGGCACAGAATAGGAAAGTGTACACTCGGTATTACCCCGTACATACCCGGGATCACGGCCACGATATTCTCGGCTAGAACCGAGACATGCCGTTAGGCACAGAATAGGAATGTGTACACTCGAACGGTAGTGAACTGTCGAGTTACAAGTCAGGTTCATCTTTGATTTCCCCATACCCCCAAGCTATGTATGTCAGGTCAGGTATTCAGTAGTCAAGGACTAATGCCAACACAAAATCAAGTAAAAGTAGGTCTGTCTGGATCGACAGCAGGAATGGTCAGGTTTGTCGGCATTAGGCAAGAAATCATGAGACAAGTAATGTCATGGTACAACAGGATGAGTCGGTATGTATGTATAAGTCAGGTGTAGCAGGGTCAGGTCAATATGTCGTGCAATCGGGTAAGTGCTCACAACAGGTATACAATCAATAATGAACAGCAGCAGGAAACAGTAATTAACCACAATATTCCATATAACCACAGTGATGTTTGTATTCTCTTATTAACAGGTTCAATCATCTTTAGGGTGCAATAGCCACAAGGTAAATCAATATCCACAATTCTGAAGTAATGAAGCTACAGGAATTTACATTAAGTATAATAATTGTTTCGTGAATGATTTAACAGTTTAAGCAGATATGATTCAGTCGTTTTGTTTATTTGAAATATGGATTAATATGGGTTGATTAATTACGAGGAACTGTTGTAACGATTCCATTATAAAGATAACTGCAATAATATGATATCAATTGCCACATGAGGTTGTGGTACTAAATAGTAAGAATTCAATTGCGTGGCGAGACTAGATCTCGCACGCTAGCATGTTAGAGCAAGTATTCAGATACTTGCCTCGACGGTCTGCAAACTGGAACACGGATGCGATGTCGGCAGCAAACACGATATGATAGCATGGGCCACGGATCAGGTCCCAACAGCGGACAACGGGATCACACGGACCAGGGGGCTTCGCTGGAGCGTCGGGTTCGCCAAGACGGCACGGTCGGATCCCGGCAACGACAAAAGTAGCGAAGTTAGCAACACAAGAAAACTTAAAACGATCAGCGAGGGTTCACTGCACACAGGAAAGGAAGAGGAAGTTTACAGAGAGATATACCAGATGACTCCGGCGGGCTCGACGGCGCCGGGACGCCGGCGAGGCAACGGCAGCGGCGGCTGCAAGGGCTGAAAGCCTCGGGGTGTGCGGGAGAAGGTGCTGCGGCGAGCTGGAGGAAAGGGTGGTCGGCTCTGGTGGTCGAGGGGGAGAAGGAGGTGGCCCTGGTGACGACGGCGAGGTCGCCGGCGCGTTCTCCGGTGAACAGCGGGGTAGGCGATGGGTGAAGGTTCGGGTTGGTGGTCCGGCGAGGAGAGGAAGGGAGGTGATGACGAGGTCGTGACGAGGAGGATGAGAGGGTGTCGCGGGGGTCGTCGGCGACGGGAGGTCGCGTCGACGGCGAGGTCTGCAGGGTTGGAGGCGACGTCGGGGTTGGGGTGCAGGTGCGGGGAAGAGCGGGAGAACGAGTGGAGGAAGGCGCGGTGAGGTCGACGAGGTGGTGACGGCGGCGACGAGGTCACGGGGAGGTCGGCGGTGAGGTCGCGAGGGTTAGGGTTAGGGTTTCGTGTGGGTTTCTCGCGATGAAGAGGATGAATGGGGAGGCGGCTGCATGCGATATAATATATAGAGGAAGAGAGAGAGAGGGATTGGAGAGAGAGAGATTGTGAGAAAGATTGAGGGAAGAGAGAGAGAGATGGGGAAAAGGAGGCGGGGCCCACGAGCTCAAATAGGAGCTCGTGATTGGCCACGAGATTAGATAGAGGAAAATTTGAGATGATTCTGGCAGAGATTTAATGGTTAAGAATATATTTCGTATATTATTATAGTTTTAGTATATTAAATTAAATGGGCCTTTTTGGCGCAAAATGAAACATTTCCAAATCGCGCCCGGGTTGCGCCCAAATGTTCCAAATTCAAATTATAGGATTTTAAGCGGGTTCCAAATATTGAAAAGAGGTGTTTAATGATTAAAATGCATACCCCCAAGTCGGACACTTGCACGCGCGCGTAGTCGCCCAAACTGGCCCGTTTAGCCAAACGGAACGGAATCTCGACACGCGGACGCTACCACGCGACTAGTGGCGACGAGTAGGCCAACATGGACATTTTAAATTTCATTTTAGGAGTTAAAATTTGTTATGTGCCAAAATGACTTAACCGGTTGAAATTTAGCAATAAACACCAGAAAATCAGGAAAATTGGAATGAGCAATATACAACCCTCAACTAGTACTATGAATAGTATTATTGGGCTCGGGTGTTACATCATACCCAACTACAAAAAGAATTTCGTCCTCGAAATTCCAAGAATACAAGATAGCTAACTACTGGAAAAGGTGAGGGAATTTCTGCCGGATCTCGTCTTCTCGCTCCCAAGTAGATTCTCCATGCGATCGGTTACCCCAAGAAACTAGCACAAGAGGGATAACCTTGTTCTTAAGAACCTTTTCTCTTCGATCCTTGATTTCAACTGGTCGCTCTTCAAAAGTTAGGTCCTCCCGTACGGTCAACTCCGAATGATCCAAGATATGAGTCTCATCACGGACATACCTCCGTAGTTGAGACACGTGAAACACATCGTGAACTCCTGCTAAAGACTGTGGTAACGCCAACCGGTACGATACCTCTCCAACACGCTCCAATATCTCGAAGGGTCCAACGAATCGGGGGCTAAGCTTTCCCCGACTTCCAAAGCGAAACACTCCTCTAGTCGGTGATATCTTCAGGAATACCAAATCACCCACGGTGAACTCTAGAGGTCTTCTTGACGTGTCGGCCCAACTCTTCTGTCTGTCTTGAGCTGCCTTCATATGCTTCCTGATTGTATTAACCTTCTCGACTGTCTGTACCACCAAATCTGGTCCTAGTAACCTTTGTTCACCAACATCATCCCAACAAACAGGTGAACGGCACTTACGACCATACAGTGCTTCAAACGGGGCCATCTGAATAGTTGCTTGGAAGCTATTGTTGTACGAAAACTCCACCAGGTGTAGATGATCTTCCCAAGAACCTTTGAAGTCCAACATGCAAGCCCTCAACATATCTTCAAGGGTCTGGATCGTTCTCTCTGATTGTCCATCGGTCTGAGGATGATAAGCTGTGCTAAACTTCAATCGAGTCCCCAAACTTTCTTGTAAGCTCCTCCAAAAGTGCGACAAGAATCGAGTGTCCCGATCGGACACGATGCTTACCGGCACTCCATGCAATCTGACAATCTCCTGCACGTATCGCTCTGCCAAAGTCTCTGTCGATTGACCAACCCGAAAAGGAATAAAGTGAGCTGCCTTGGTCAACCGATCGACAATCACCCATACAGCATTGTTGTCCTTTGGACTCCGTGGTAAAGCCGTCACGAAATCCATGGTTATATGTTCCCACTTCCACTGAGGAATCGGAAGTGGTTGCAACAAACCAGCAACCCTTTGGTGTTCGGCCTTGACTTGCTGACACACCAAGCACTTAGCCACGAAGCGAGCAATTTCCCGTTTCATACCTTCCCACCAGAAGTGTTGTCGAATATCTCGGTACATCTTTGTCCCTCCTGGATGTACGGAGTAAGCTGAACTGTGTGCCTCCTTCATAAGCTCTTCACGCACATCTCCTTTTGGCACACACACACGGCTACCATATCTCAACGAACCATCTTCATGGATCAGTAAATCGGTTCGTAGTCCGGCTTCAACCTGCTCTCGAAACTTTTGCAGTCTAGGATCCTGCGATTGTGCCGCTTTACTCTTCTCAACCAAGGACGACTGTACTTGTAACTGCATCAACTGTACCGTAGAATGTGGTAACACAACCTCCAAGTCAAATCTTCGAAAATCCGCAATGATCTCCCTCTGTACAGACAATACCTGAATCGCTGGTAACCGACTAAGCGCATCCGGCACGACGTTAACTTTTCCCGGATGGTACTTAAGATCAAGGTCGTAGTCGGCCATCAGCTCCAACCATCTGCGTTGTCTCATGTTCAACTCCTTCTGAGTGAACACATATTTCAAACTCTTGTGATCTGTAAAGACTTCGACTCTCTCGCCCAAAAGGTAGTGTCTCCAAATCTTCAGGGTGAAGATCACGGCTGCAAGCTCCAAGTCATGAGTCGGATAATTCTTCTCATGAGTCTTCAGTTGTCTCGATGCGTAAGCGACGACTTTCCCATTCTGCATCAAAACACATCCCAATCCTTTTCCCGATGCGTCGCTGTGAATCACCAGTCCTCCTGAATTATTCGGTACGGTCAGGATCGGGGCGGTTATCAACTTCTGCTTCAACGTCTCGAAGGCCAATGCACATCCATCCGTCCAAACAAACGGTACCTCCTTACGCGTAAGCTTGGTTAACGGCTCAGCTAAACGAGCGAAGTTCTCCACCAATCTTCTGTAGTAACCGGCGAGTCTAAGAAAACTTCTTATCTCCGCAACATTCTTT
The DNA here is from genome assembly GCA_030015575.1 of Agapanthus africanus. Classification (NCBI taxonomy): domain Eukaryota; kingdom Viridiplantae; phylum Streptophyta; class Magnoliopsida; order Asparagales; family Amaryllidaceae; genus Agapanthus; species Agapanthus africanus. The sequence goes on from CM057344.1 coordinate 422,738,921, forward strand.
GGAATAGGCCAATCTCGAACTGCTGCAATCTTCTCGGGATCAACGGCGATTCCATCGCCCGACACGACATGCCCCAGAAACTTCACTTCTTCCAGCCAGAATTCACACTTACTCATCTTCGCAAATAACTTCTCTTGTCTCAGCGTCTGTAGTGCGATCCTCAAGTGCTCAGCATGCTCTTCCGGACTCTTCGAGTATACCAGAATATCGTCGATGAATACCACGATAAACTGGTCCAAGAAAGGTGAAAAGATCCTGTTCATCAAATCCATGAATATTGCCGGCGCATTCCTTACTCCGAAGGGCATCACTAGATACTTGAAATGCCCATATCGAGTCCGAACCGTCGTCTTGCAGATGTCTTCTGCCTTCACTCGAACCTGATGCAAGTCCAATTTCGAGAATACCCTCGCGCCACTAAGCTGCTCAAAAGTTCTCCAATGCGAGGGACCGGGTACTTGTTCTTAATAGTGACCCGATTCAATTCTCGATAATCAATGCACATTCTTCTCGTGCCATCCTTCTTCTTTATTAAAAGAACTGGAGCTCCCCAAGGTGAGTTGCTGCTTCGAATCCATCCCCTCTCGAGTAATTCACCAACTTGTTTCTTAACTCCTTCTAGTTCCACCGGTGCCATTGGATAGTAAGCTTTAGACACTGGCGCTGCACCAGGACTAAGGTCAATCGGAACTCCACGTCTCGCTTCGGCGGCAAGCCCGATATATCTTCAAACACGTCCATAAAGTCGCGAACAACTGCCGGCTCTTCATTACTATTAGCTTCCATAGCTGCAAGAACACTGTTTGTCGGCCTAGTCCTAAACTCGACTGGCCCGACAGAACTGCTTCCTTACCGCAACTGCTGTCTACATCGTTGGCCGCGAAAGGTCCAGCGAGACTACTGAGTCTCGTCCACTCTGCTGCATGCACGTCCACGGCTGCTCCATTCTGCCTCAGCCCAATAAATTTCTCTTCCATTTCTTCCCGTGCAGTCCGCGGAAAGAACTTCTCTAGGAAACTCTTAGAGAAATCCGCCTAACTGCTTCGCTTGGGCAAACGGTTCTCCTCCACAAGCCACCACTCTCGGCGCAATCCACCAACTGAATGCGCACCACATCAACACTCTTGTCTTCTGGGATCTGCGTCGCAATCAGCAAATTCTCCGTGTTACTAGCCACTGCTCGGCTGGCAACAGCTCCTCCCGACCAGTGAAAGTAGTAGGACCCAACCGTCTGAATTCTACTACGGTCCTTACTCGGTCGACTGGTCTAGTTCCAACTTCGTTTACAGACTGCTGAACGATCTGCAAACCTTCCTGAAACAAGTCCGCGTGCTGCTGGATCAGCTCGGTCTGTTTCTTTGATTTCCAGTATTTCTCTTATCACTCCAAGCACGGCGGCTTCGTTCACACACCTCCGGTACGTCTTCAACTTCTTACCTGTCATAATCCTGAACTCAAAACACCCAATATTAGCATGAGATAGATTCTGAATATAGATCGAGGCTAGAACTCCAAGATACTTAAATAGAGTACCGCATTGTAGCTATGCCGCGGTATCATAGCCGCAATTACTTAACTCCACCCAAGTCGCCCAAGTCCTAGGGATAACAAGAAATCAGGTTTTCGAGTTGACAATGCAAAGTAAGTTTGCATGTCGACATGATCCGGAAGAATGATTCAAGGATGGTAAAACGGTCAAGGTGGCTGGACATGTTTCCTAATCACGGGTACTATGATTCGTCTATCGGGTGCAATACCCAACTACAAAGAATCAACCCAATTAACCTATGTCTCTGATACCAAAAGAACCATGTCACGCCCCGCTTCCCAGAGTACGCAAGATTGGGCACGTAACATAGCCAACCATGCTACCTGTGGGTAGGAAGTATCCATCCACAGTCACATTACGGTCGTAAGGATATCAAGAACAAGATAATAAACTAATCTAATACATGTCCAAATCCATAATAACAAGAATCAATAAACAATAAGTGCGGAAGCTAATGATCCAATACAATGAATAAACAGTACGTCCCATAATGCGGGCTCACATCTGGAAATGAAATGAAATAAATAAACTAAACCCTAAGGAACTCACAGTTCAGCCTGCTGGCTGAAGTACTCCTGCTCGGTCGTCGATAATGGTACGGAATCTGGGCCATGCAAAACCCAGACGTCAGCGTGTCATGACATCAAGTATATAGTATAAACATGGTAATAAACAATGCAAGTATGAACATGAATAAAGCAGTAATAAGAAATAACATGCAAGGTAATGTGCAATGGTGACTAAACTGTTCTATCAGGTTTTCTACTCTATAGTCTTTGAAACCAATTGGTGAATCGTCGATGTAACTCAATAGTATCCCGTACATACCCGGGACCACGGCCACAATATTCTCGGCGGCAGCCGAGACATGCCGTCAAGCACAGAATAGGAAAGTGTTAGTATCCCGTACATACCCGGGACCACGGCCACAATATTCTCGGCGGCAGCCGAGACATGCCGTTAGGCACAGAATAGGAAAGTGTTAGTATCCCGTACATACCCGGGACCACGGCCACAATATTCTCGGCGGCAGCCGAGACATGCCGTTAGGCACAGAATAGGAAAGTGTACACTCGGTATTACCCCGTACATACCCGGGATCACGGCCACGATATTCTCGGCTGGAACCGAGACATGCCGTTAGGCACAGAATAGGAATGTGTACACTCGAACGGTAGTGAACTGTCGAGTTACAAGTCAGGTTCATCTTTGATTTCCCCATACCCCCAAGCTATGTATGTCAGGTCAGGTATTCAGTAGTCAAGGACTAATGCCAACACAAAATCAAGTAAAAGTAGGTCTGTCTGGATCGACAGCAGGAATGGTCAGGATTGTCGGCATTAGGCATGAAATCATGAGACAAGTAATGTCATGGTACAACAGGATGAGTCGGTATGTATGTATAAGTCAGGTGTAGCAGGGTCAGGTCAATATGTCGTGCAATCGGGTAAGTGCTCACAACAGGTATACAATCAATAATGAACAGCAGCAGGAAACAGTAATTAACCACAATATTCCATATAACCACAGTGATGTTTGTATTCTCTTATTAACAGGTTCAATCATCTTTAGGGTGCAATAGCCACAAGGTAAATCAATATCCACAATTCTGAAGTAATGAAGCTACAGGAATTTACATTAAGTATAATAATTGTTTCGTGAATGATTTAACAGTTTAAGCAGATATGATTCAGTCGTTTTGTTTATTTGAAATATGGATTAATATGGGTTGATTAATTACGAGGAACTGTTGTAACGATTCCATTATAAAGATAACTGCAATAATATGATATCAATTGCCACATGAGGTTGTGGTACTAAATAGTAAGAATTCAATTGCGTGGCGAGACTAGATCTCGCACGCTAGCATGTTAGAGCAAGTATTCAGATACTTGCCTCGACGGTCTGCAAACTGGAACACGGATGCGATGTCGGCAGCAAACACGATATGATAGCACGGGCCACGGATCAGGTCCCAACAGCGGACAACGGGATCACACGGACCAGGGGGCTTCGCTGGAGCGTCGGGTTCGCCAAGACGGCACGGTCGGATCCCGGCAACGATAAAAGTAGCGAAGTTAGCAACACAAGAAAACTTAAAACGATCAGCGAGGGTTCACTGCACACAGGAAAGGAAGAGGAAGTTTACAGAGAGATATACCAGATGACTCCGGCGGGCTCGACGGCGCCGGGACGCCGGCGAGGCAACGGCAGCGGCGGCTGTAAGGGCTGAAAGCCTCGGGGTGTGCGGGAGAAGGTGCTGCGGCGAGCTGGAGGAAAGGGTGGTCGGCTCTGGTGGTCGAGGGGGAGAAGGAGGTGGCCCTGGTGACGACGGCGAGGTCGCCGGCGCGTTCTCCGGTGAACAGCGGGGTAGGCGATGGGTGAAGGCTCGGGTTGGTGGTCCGGCGAGGAGAGGAAGGGAGGTGATGACGAGGTCGTGACGAGGAGGATGAGAGGGTGTCGCGGGGGTCGTCGGCGACGGGAGGTCGCGTCGACGGCGAGGTCTGCAGGGTTGGAGGCGACGTCGGGGTTGGGGTGCAGGTGCGGGAAAGAGCGGGAGAACGAGTGGAGGAAGGCGCGGTGAGGTCGACGAGGTGGTGACGGCGGCGACGAGGTCACGGGGAGGTCGGCGGTGAGGTCGCGAGGGTTAGGGTTAGGGTTTCGTGTGGGTTTCTCGCGATGAAGAGGATGAATGGGGAGGTGGCTGCATGCGATATAATATATAGAGGAAGAGAGAGAGAGGGATTGGAGAGAGAGAGATTGTGAGAAAGATTGAGGGAAGAGAGAGAGAGATGGGGAAAAGGAGGCGGGGCCCACGAGCTCAAATAGGAGCTCGTGATTGGCCACGAGATTAGATAGAGGAAAATTTGAGATGATTCTGGCAGAGATTTAATGGTTAAGAATATATTTCGTATATTATTATAGTTTTAGTATATTAAATTAAATGGGCCTTTTTGGCGTAAAATGAAACATTTCCAAATCGCGCCCGGGTTGCGCCCAAATGTTCCAAATTCAAATTATAGGATTTTAAGCGGGTTCCAAATTTTGAAAAGAGGTGTTTAATGATTAAAATGCATGCCCCCAAGTCGGACACTTGCACGCGCGCGTAGTCGCCCAAACTGGCCAGTTTAGCCAAACGGAACGGAATCTCGACACGCGGACGCTACCACGCGACTAGTGGCGACGAGTAGGCCAACATGGACATTTTAAATTTCATTTTAGGAGTTAAAATTTGTTATGTGCCAAAATAACTTAACCGGTTAAAATTTAGCAATAAACACCAGAAAATCAGGAAAATTGGAATGAGCAATATACAACCCTCAACTAGTACTATGAATAGTATTATTGGGCTCGGGTGTTACAACATGTATAGTAATGGCCTCTAGGGCATACATATAACTAACAGATTGTAAGGACACTCTTCGGTTAAGTGAGATGGATCGGAACAACAAGCACAAATGGTACGAAGGGGAAGAACAGGGGCAGGAGCAGGAGATGAAAATTTGCTCTCTATTGCTTCAAGTTTTCTCGTTATTGCCGCCATTTCGGCTTTCATTGCAATAGAAACATTAAGTTGGTGAATGCCTACCGTAGACTGACCAGTAGAAGCAGAGGAAGAAGAAGATGTACTTGGTCTGGTGCTCTCCCATTGAAGCGTTTGTTCCGCAAGGTCGTCGAAGTATTGCCATGCTTCCTCGTCAGATTTGGATAGGAAGTGGCCTTGACAAATGGTTTCCAACAACTGCTTGGTTGCTGGGTTCAGGCCCTCGTATAAGGTTTGCCAAAGTTGCCATTTCTCAATACCGTGGTGAGGGCACTGAACAAGAAGGTCTTTATATCGGTCAAAGAACTTCCAAAAGGGTTCAGTAGGAAGCTGGGAGAATTGGTTGATTTCGTTACGGATCCTCACGGTTTTATGATTCGGAAAGAATTTCTTGAGAAACGCTTTCACAAACTCGTCCCAACTGGTTATGGAGTGGGAAGCAGTGCTATACAGCCACTTTTCAGCAAGATCGCACAAAGTGAACGGAATGACCCGTAGCCGTATAGCATCGTCAGACAGGTGGGTCGTTTTCATCATGGCACAAATATTGTGGAACTTGTTGATGAAGATATAGGCATCTTCAGATTCAAGCCCATGAAATTTCGGAAGCATGTTAATGAAGTGGGGCTTAATTTCAAAATTATCCCCATTGGCCGGTGGAAGGGAAAGACAGGTGAGAAGTGCGGAGCGGGTGGGATAGAAACGATCCTGGATCGCAATTCGCAGTGGCGCTACAACAGGCGGTGGTGGTGGGTTATTCGCATCCATAGGAGGTGGAATCAATCTCGGGGGAGTCAAAGGGATGTTTGGATTAATTCCTGACATCGCAGAAGAAGAGGTTGGTGATGGTGAAGGTGAGAATGTATGAACAGAATTCCGTTCAACGTCGGAGTTGGCCGGCAAAGGTAAGGGTGAAAGAGGCGAGGAAGGAGTTTCGACGTCTGAGTCGATCGCGTAGTCGGTAGCGACTCACGTAACGCAGACTAGACGGGCACTAGTGTCCCGAGTCCAACCGGACATACACTAAACGAGTTTAGTGTAGTCAAAGCGGAGAAGATGAGGGTAAGAAAACATCAATGGAGAAATACGATGGGAGGTGGGTGAAAAAAATGGGATTCTGGCGACAAAGGGCAAGTTTTTATAAAAGTTTTTGTTTTGTTGTTTTTTTTTCTTTTTTTTAGAAAGAGCTTTACAGAAATATGTACGGACTTACGGCTTCAAACAATCACAGACAAAATATGCACAATCATACCTAGATCTAGGGTCACCTAGGTCAGCTAGACAGCTCCTAACTGTTCCAAAGGGCTAGAAATAGGACCTCAAACCGCCTCTTCTCCGCCAATTGCGGTCAGGTAAGTGCCAGGTAAGTGGGAGGCTCCCCACTATGTAGTAGTGGTCCTAATTAAGTAACCACTTGCCTTAGACACGCTTGCCTAGACACCGCAAAGTCAGGATAGGATAAACGGCCGATGCCTAGAACGAGTCCTCTGTCTTATTGAGCGTGACGTCCTTAGAGCTGAGTCTAGTATTTTTTTAATTAAATAATGGTCAATGCATGTGATTTTTGTGATTTCTGGGGTCCTGGGAAGGGTGATGAAATCCCCACCCAATCTGGATTGGTTTCAAGCCCCTTAAAGTCCGATTAAAATATGCAAAGTAGTAACAATCAACTGCAATCAATTTTTTTTATTTTTTAGCACGGTGCAAAGAATCCTGCACAAAAACAATTTATTGGAAGGGGGAAGAGAGTTTGCGCAAAGAATGCTGCAGAAAACACAGTTCAGTGGAGTTCAGAGGAGTGGGGAAGGGGCTAGAAATACTCACAGGAAATTTGGGATGCTGACAGCAGCAAACGGCCGCGGTTCCGCGGCCAGAGAGCGCTTATGCCGCGGTTCCGCGGCTATAATATGGAATTGGGCCTTCAATTTTCTTGTGTGTGCTTGATGGGGTGTCCTCTTCTTGTCTGGAGCTCCTGAATCTTGATTTGCTTACTGGGTTTGCTCCAGAATTTTTTCAGTAGACCGTTGGTTCCGTCTTGATACACCACGGTGTAGCCGCGAGATATGGGTCTAGCTTCCCACGTCTTTAGCACTGAACTCGACCTTCTTTTTATCCTGCACACTTGCACAAAAACTAATCAAAAATAACAAGATGATTTTTACAGTGTATTTTTTTTTGTTTTGTTTTTCGGTTATATTTATATTCACTAATTAACCCGAAATTACACAAAGAAATAAACTACCGTCTCCCCGGCAATGGCGCCATTTGATTGATGGAGTTTTTGCGTGCTTAGTTAATTACCGCAATCAAGACGATTTCGCTTTTAGCTAGCCGGTTGAGTACGGGTCGTCCGTAGGAAGATGGGAATCTTTTTCTATGTGTTTTAACGAGTTAAGTCTAAATGTACAGGTTTGTTTGAGATTAACTATATGCTAAAATTTATATATAAAGAGAGCTTGTTAGGGTTAGGATTAGGTTAGTTTGAGATAGGAGTCGCTCACTTCTTTCGTTGCCACTCTTAATATCGGTGTTACGGTAATCGGCAACAACGGGGATTAGCACGACTAGAAAGGAACTTGCGAGTATAAGCTAGGCTTTCCAACGCTTAGTTCCTTCCATTTGGTCCTTGTCCTTCCGTTCTTGGCTCTTAACCTTAACCTCCGGTTAATTCAACCACAACCGGTCTCACTAAGGAATCACCGCTATCATGTAGGATAGGGTGCCGTTGGGAGTGGATTGTGGTTTAATTAACGGGGGTCCGAATTAAGATGTTGGGCAAGAAAAGAGTGAGAGAGATTTCCTTCCCTCAAACTTTCCTTATCCTACCCTAACAAGTGAGAAAACTACTCACCCATTACAATAAAAAGGAAAATAAAACAAAAGGTGGAAGATAGAAAGAAAGAGGTTTGAAGATTACAACTAGCTATTTGAGACCTCACCTTGGCAAGGTTCAAGCTTAAGCACCATTGTTGTTAAGGATAAAGAAAAATAGAACAAGAAAGAAACAAACAACAAATAACAACTAGATTAGCAAATGAAAATTACAAGCAATTATAATTAACAACATCACAAGCAAGCATGATAAAGAAAAGAACTCTTTTATTCATCACTTCACTCATAAAAGCTCACTACAAAGTTTTAATGGAGAAAATATGAAAAGAGGAAGAAGAACAACAACAAATCCTAAAATCTAACACAAGAATTAAGCACACTTGGCTTGGCAAGTTCTGGGCTATTTATAGGCACGAAACAGAGAGCCTAGGGCAACATTCAGGACCAACATGCAATGACCAAACTGCCCCTGAAAAATCTTCAATTGCCGAGTCAATTAGGCCGCTGATCCGCGGCCTAATCGCCATGTTGGTCGCGGATCCGCGGCCATTAAGTTTAATTGATGTCTCATTTTTTGTGGTTTTCCCTGGTTTGCTATGTCCTTCAGTGTGGTATACTTGGTTTCTTAGAAGCTCTTCATAATTTTTCCAGAATTTCAGCTGATCAAAAGGTGATTTGATGTGGATCTTTTGCCATGATTTTTCTTGAGCTCCGCGTAGATATGTTGGATCTTGTGTTGACATTGTGCTTTGTGCATGAAAATGACCATCGATTTGCCATTTTGTCCCTTAAACTGGTGTGCGGCAACATACGGATAGAGAGCGGAGACCCGTATTTTATCTGTGGTTGGCAGTAATCCAGAATTTGTCGTGCTTTTTTCATGAATTTCACTGTTTAGAGCTGAGAACCTGTATCCTGCAATTAACTAGCAAACACGGCTCAAGAGTACCTACCGATAAGCAATGTGATAAAAAATGGGCGGTATAAAAATGCAAAAATCTGATATGAACAACAGACCTGGGCAGTACGCCTATCTTTCATGACCGATTGATTCACCCTATATTGATCGTATAGCTAGGATAGAGGCAAGTGTTCAAGAGATGCACCGAATGATCGGATCCTTGTTAGAGATTAGTCAAGCACGGAGATCGGCCACTACTCCACGTACGGTTGTTCAGAGACCAAGGCAAATTCGTAATAATACATCAGCACCAAGACGTGTTCGTAGAGGCCGTGGCAGATTCTGTATGGATCAGTTCTATGACTTATACCCATATGTTCAGCATCCCGTGCAAAGATGTTTCAGGTGTGGGTGTCCGTATCACTTTATCCGGAATTGTCCCGTAATGCGACAGGGTGAGTCATCGGTCTCACATGTGACTTCACCACCTTCACCTCCTCCCTCGAGCACATTGCCTCCTACACGTGTTATTGTTCCACGTCAAATCAATGCCCATAGAGACCGGTCGTGACGGTTGTAATTCGAGTGGACGAGGAGATCGAGGCAGATTTATTCCAGGCTGCAGTTTTGGTCGAGGTAGGACTCGGGGCCAGATGTTCAGTTCGTACCACGTTGAGCAAAGGCTACCATCTACCTGTTTTAGTTGTGGACGTCCAGGGCATTTCACTAGGAATTTTGGACTCTAAGGAAGGACGTCAGGATGCTGGTAGGGGCCAGGCTCGAGTCTTTACTTTGACTCCATGGGAGGCCCAGGCATCCAATGCAGTCGTAACAGGTATTCTTTCAGTATGTTCCTTAAACGCGCATATTCCAATTGATCATGGTTTTACGCATTCATATGTATTGCACATTTTGCACTTTCTTTGGGAAGAGAGTCGTCGTTGTTAGAGTTACCGCTAGTTGTGATTAATCCTATAGGAGATTCTTTTGTAGCTCGACATGTATTCAGGTCATGTTCAGTACGTTTTGGTGATAGGGATTTATTAGTGGATTTGATTCTCCTAGAAATGTTAGTTCTTGATATACTTTTTGGTACAGATTGGTTGGCCGCTTGTCATGTGTAGTAGATTGTCAGAGGAAAGCGGTCAGATTCTGTTTTCCATGCGGACCGATGTTGTTATGCAGGGAGACTGTAGTATAACTCCTGCCAACATGACTTCTGATCTTTGTGCGGGACGACTCTTGAAGAAGGGTTGTCATGGGTTCTTAGCGTTTGTTCAGGACGTAGGAGCCGCTAAAGTTCCGTTAGACCAGGTTCCGATCGCATGAGAATTTCCGGATGTGTTTCCTGCTGAATTACCAGGATTGCCACCCGATCGTGATATCGAATTTTGCATTGACTTGATTCCGGGTGCGGGGCCTATTTCTATACCACCTTATCGGATGGCACGACGGAATTGAGGGAACTCAAGAGTCAGTTGCAGGAGTTGTTGGATAGAGGACTTGTTCGTCTGAGCGTATCGCCGTGGGGAGCTCCTGTCTTGTTGTTAGAAGAAGGACAGTAGCATGAGACTGTACGTAGACTACAGGCAGCTGAATCGAGTTGCTGTGCGAATTAGGTATCCGCTACCTCGTATAGATGACTTGTTCGATCAGCTGCAGGGAGATGGATACTTTTCGAAGATTGATTGCGGTCAAGGTATCACCAGTTGAGAGTTCCGACGGACGATATACCGAAAACTGCTTTTCTTACACGGCATGGGCATTACGAGTTTCTGGTGATGTCATTCGGACTCACCAATGCCCCAGCGGCTTTTATGGATATGTTGAACCTTATTTCAGGCCATTCCTTGATCAGTTTATTATTCTATTCATTAATGATATTCTTGTTTATTCCCGGAGCCGGGAAGAGCACGAGCAGCATTTGTGTATCACATTGCAGACCTTGAAAAAGTATCAGTTGTTCGCTAAATTTTCCAAATGTGCTTTCTGGATGGACAGTGTGGATTTCTTAGATCAAGTAGTGACGAGAGATGGTATACGTGTGGACCTAAAGAAGATCGAAGCAGTACAGCAGTGGCCCAGACCTATGTCAGTCACAAAGGTTCATAGTTTCTTGGGTCTGACCGGTTATTATCGACGCTTTGTGCAGGATTTTTCTTGGATCGCTGCACCGTTAACCGGATTGACTAGAAAGGAAGTTCCATTTCTTTGGACAGATACTTGTGAGCAGAATTTCCAGCAATTGAAGACTCGCTTGACGACTGCACCAGACTTATCTTTACCTTCTGGGTCAGGTGGAGTTGTTGTTTATTGTAACACCTCTCGAGTGGGTTTAGGCCGTGTGTTAATGCAACACGGCACGGTGGTCGCGTATGCTTCTCGGCAGTTGAAAAAGTATGAGCAGGACTATCCCACTCATGACTCAGAGCTGGCTGCGGTGGTTTTCGCACTGAAGATATGGAGGCATTACTTGTACGATGAGTAGTGCCAGATAATTACAGATCACAAGAGGTTGAAGTATATCTTTTAGCAGTGAGAGGCAGCGTCGATGGATGGAACTTGTGAAGGATTACGATTGTTAGATCTTGTATCATCCAGGCAAAGCGAATGTTATAGCAGATGCTTTGAGTCGGAGGCCTGGAGATAGCTTATCTCATGTGCGCACCTTGCAGAGACATTCTTCTACAGACTGGCAGATTCTATGTGATAGTCGTGTACAGTTTGAGTTCACATCGACAGGAGGACAGTTAGCACATGTTCGCACCCGTCTTCAGTTATTGGATCGTATTCGAGAGACATAGCCCGCAGATGCTCGTATGTCGGAGATTATGGAACAGGTTAGGTAGGGTAGAGAATTTGAGTTCGTGATAGATGACCGTGGAGTATTACATTTTGGGACTCGTCTTTGTGTGCCGGATTCGGATGGACTGAGACATAAGATCTTAGAGGAGGCTCATCAGTCATCATATAGTATTCATCCTGGTTCCACCAAGATATATCATGACTTGAAGGTTGTCTATTGGTGGGAAGGAATGAAGAGAGATGTCACTGAGTTTGTTTCGAAATGCTTGACTTGTCAACAAGTTAAGGCCGAGCACCAGAGGCCGACAGGAGAGTTGCAGCCCTTGCCCATTCCGGAGTGGAAATGGGAGAAGACTCCATCTGGATGATTACAAAGACAGGAGAGTTGCAGCCCTTGCCCATTGCCCATTTCATTATGGGTCTACCTAGGACTAGAAGAGGGTAAGACTCCATCTGGATGATTGTAGATAGATTAACAAAGGCAGCTCACTTTCTTCCGGTGAAGACGACGTATGGGTACGCACAGTATGCTCAGGTCTATATTGATGAGATCGTATGATTACATGGGGTTCCGACGTGCATAATGTCCGATAGGAGTACACAATTTACCAGCAGGCTATGGCAGAAACATCAAGAGGCTCTAGGTACCCGACTGAGTTTTAGTACAGCTTTTCACCCATAGACAGATGGTCTGTCAGAGCGTACCATACAGACACTAGAGGATATACTTCGAGCCTGCAGTTTTGACTTCGGTGGCAGTTGGGATCGTCGCCTACCTTTGATAGAATTCTCTTACAACAACAGGTTTCAGGAGACGATCCAGATGGCACCCTTTGAAGCTTTGTATGGGAGAAAGTGTCGATCACCCGTTTGTCGGACTGAACTCAGCGAGAGTAGCGTTTTGGGACCACAGCTAGTATAGAAGACTACAGAAAAGATCCAGTTGATACAGGACAGAATGAGAGTGGCACAGTGTAGACAGAAATCATATGCCGATCGACGCCGTCATAGACTCGAGTTTGCTGTGGGAGATCGTGTGTTCCTTATCTCCGATGAAGGGTGATGCGTTTTGGGAAAAAAGGGAAGCTCAGCCCCAGATATGTCGGACCCTACGAGATTCTGTAGAGAGTAGGTGTTGTAGCTTATCGTTTAGCACTTCCACCGATTTTTCCCAATGTGTATCCAGTATTTCACGTGTCTATGCTTCGCAAGTATCTTCACGCTCCTTCTCACGCGATCCAGCATCAGACCTTACAGATTGAGCCGGATTTAGCCTACACAGTGTAGCCAGTAGCTATTCTTGATCGGCAGGCAAAGAAACTGAGATCAAGGGTACTTCCATCTGTAAAGGTTCTTTGGCGAGGAAAGAATCGCGAGGAGATTACTTGGGAGACCGAGGATGCGATGCGAAGGAAATTTCCACATCTTTTTGAAGGTATGTCTAGTTAAGTTTTAAAATCAGGGACCGAATTTTCTTAAGAGGGAATATTGTAACATTTTGAAAATTTAGAAATAAATAAAATTAATTAATTAAATAATAAAATTTTAAATTAAAAAGTTATTAAAACAATTTAGGACATTTTCATAAGGAGTATGTGAAACTAATTAAATTAAAATTTTAGTTTGTAATATTAATAAATTACAAGGGTTTTAGTGCGAAATTTAGCTTCATTTTAATAAAAATGGCATTATATAATAACATATGTAGTGAAGGGTCTTTGGAAATTGGGCAAACAAGGAAATGTTGAGGGTGTAAGTGAAAAAGGGGTTAGATAATGTATAGCTCAGAAATTATATCAAGATAAAACAAATTGGAGTGATAAGGCATGGACACGTCCTCCTCGCATGCACACCTCGTGCACAACACCTCCACCTTGCATGAAACAACCACACCTCCCTTGGTGACACCTCCTCCTACCATCCTCACTTATTCACCTAATATGATTCAGTTCATATACCTTAGGAATTTAGGGATCAACTGAAATAGAAAAGAAAAAGAGAAAAAAAACATTAGAAAACAAAAAGAGAAAAGGAAAAGAAAAGTGAAGAGAAGAGCTAAGTTCTAGGATTTTCCTCAACCTGAAGGGAGGAACTAGGAGCTTATGCATTTTGGAGGGAGATCTTCCAGCAATCCTCAGTAGGTATAATTATTAACTCAGTAGGATTTAGTTCTGTAATTTGTAAATTTTAGAAATCAAATATCGTATTTTAGGTAAAACTTAGCTATGTGTTAATCTGCTATAGTTTAAATGATAACTAATTTGATCAAACAGTACCTAAATATTATAAAGTGGACCTAGGATTAACCATAGGAAAACAAACCAGGGTGCTCGGATTTTGGCCGGCGACCAACACAAAAATTCCGGCGTCGCCGGATATTTAAGGATTTGGGTGTTTTGGGTTTTAGGGTAGGTCTCTGTATAGGTGTTGGGGTATTTTGGTATTGTTTATTTAAGTTAATTTAACAGTATATAAAATCTGGGAACTAATATCGGAAAATGGATCAAAGTTCTAAAATGCGACACGGTAAATTAGTAACGCGTTTAAGTTTTCTGTTACAAAGAGCGAGTGGGTTAAAATGCAGTTAGTATAGGTTTTAGATAGTTTAAATTAGTCATACGTAGTATAGTTATTACATGAAACTTGTATTTCCATATTTCGCCGTATCCAAATTAGCCATTTCCTTATACAAGTTAATTTCGATGTTAGATTCAAATACGGAAGCTTCGGAGGCCATAAGGAAAGGAAAAGGATTGGCGATTTCTGAGTAGTACGACGTATTCCGGTGAGTAGACTAAATATCTACCGGGGGATTCTGTGTGGATGGCGTGATACGCCCATAACTTAAGTTAAATGAAATGTGCTTTTATATATAACTTGAACATATGCATCCATACATATATATCCATTGTCATGTTAATTATTGTTAGAACACTGCACAATTATCGACGAGTCATGCTGCACATGCAGTGCCTACATGTTACACTACATCTCGTCGATATTACATGTCACTTTCACACTTAGTATTTATCCTGTTAGATATGATTCCTATCATACCTTAAACATCAAAATTATTAGTACTTTGCTCAAATGACATCATGTTTCATATTCATGTGTTAGAAGTTGATATAAATGGCATTTGTATTTTCATAGATTTTTGGTTTTTAAGTTTTCATGCAATATTGTGTAAAATCAGTGATTTTCATGATTATGTGTCATGTCCACCATGAGATGTCGTTTTTATGATTTGGTTTTATTCCGAACCGAGTTGGGGGTCATAGGGTTGCAGATTTACAATTTTATCTAGACTGAGACGGGGGGCATACAGTTGGATATGGTGGACCCGGTCGAGACCGAGGGGCAGGATAGCCACACTTTAGGCGGGGAGCCTAACGAGGATACTCGATATCGGAGACAGTTATGAACACGGCGGATACCTAGATGATACCGACCGGTGTTATTGAGAAACAAGATCGTTCAGGGAACGATGCCTGATGAAACACCGAAGATTTGTGTCGATATTAGACACGGAAAAATGAACCTAATTTGGAAAATAATTGATGAGATTTCAGTTTTGATTTATACATTGGGTAGTACATATTCATTCTTCCACCTGTTATCATGCATCACATTCATTACTGTTGATAGTAGTTCTAGTTCGTCATACTTACATTATCAGCCGATATAGTGACGAAGGCCAGATTTCTTTAATTGGTTAGTCTTAGTCACTGATTTGGCAACTCACCCCCGTTGTGCCACAGTTCCTTGCAGGAGTCGAGTGGACGGTTAGCAGCAGGGCAGATCCACTTACCAGTTTTTACCGCTCTTTTTGCTAGGTGGGTTACATATGTAGTAACCTCCTCTTTTGGTGTTGTATATTGAATCTAGAATATCTCCATCAAACCATGTATATTGACTTAGAATGAAACATGTGGTATATTATGTAGACTAAGTGATATAGTTAGTTATGTTATCTTGTGTTTTATTTAATATTGCATGAAATTCTACAACTTAAGTGTTGTACTATGATTGAGTATTGATTTCCGCTAATTGGTATTGTTGCTCCTAACTAGGGATGCAATTTTATTACATAACTTAAATTGGTTTTCTATTAATAATTAAAAAGATAGGCACTGTCGAAAGTTTAAAAGCAGTTGTTACATTTCCATTATTTAAAAACTTTTCGACATGCTACCTCATTCTTTTACTTAATTATTGAACATTTCTAAACTTCCGCAAAAAGGGTTTTGATCTTGGTTTTTGGCTTACACAGATTATGTTGACATCTTGAGATATCACATAATCTAAGTGCCGGTCACATCCAAACTTTGGGTCGTGACATCTACGGTCGGCATAAGACTTCTGTCTGCACTGGGCTACTCTCATCCTGACTTGAATCAATTGGATCTTCTCCGAGCCACTCGACTAGCTGGGGTCCAAAAATCCTGCTCTCACGGAGTCTGTAAAACAGACTGGCGATCGACACAACCTATCACACAAGGCCAGAAAGTTGTCGTCTAAAATGTCTCCTGATAACCGTTATCGTAGGAGAGCTCCATCAATGGCAAGTAATGATCCTAACAGCAAACAACAATTAGTACGTACGCACAATCATATCCTCCAGAGTCTGTATAGTCCGCTCTGTCTGACCATCGGCCTACAGATGGAAAAGCGGAGCTAATGCTCAACCAGTACCCAAGGCTTCCTGAAGCTTCTGCCCACGAAGGCTAGCGAACTGGATGCCCCTATCGGATACAACACATGAAAGAACTCTGTGCAAACGTAGAAACCCACAGAGGAACAACAGAGCAAACTGAGCATAACCGGACCACAATCACCCGAATGGACTCACACCCTGTCTAAACCTGGGTAGACACTACAACGAAATTCATGGAGATCTGCTCCCATTCCCACTCTGGAACGGTAAAAAGGTTGTAACTCTCCAGTCGGCCTCAAATGCTCAACCTTAGCTTGCTGACAAGCTAAGCACCTCAAAACGAAATCCGAAACTTCACTCTTCACCCCTGCCCACCAGTAACTAACTCTCAAGTCATGTTACATCTCGGTGGCACTTGGATGAACATAGAAAGCTGACTGATGTACCTGCTCTAGGACTTTGTGTCTCTACCCATCAGTATCGGGTACACGCCAACGCGTCCCTAACATAGCACACCCTGGTCATAAATCAAGAACTCTGAATCTTTACCCAGCCGAACATACTCAAGAATCTCCGACAATGAGCATCGGCGAGCTGTGCCTAACGAAAACGATTTAGTAAAAGTGGACGGGCGCGGACATGAGCAAGTTGTCCCCTCAGTAGAGGCGAACTTAAGCTGTACTCAACGGTTACTCAAGAACTGAAAATCTGCAAAAGACTGTCTCCGAACTGCGCACAACTGGAACAAACTACCCCCCCGGCCTACGACTCAAGCATCAGCTACCACAATCATCTTGCCACGGGAAATGAAGGATCTTATAATAACAATCCTTCACAAGATCCATCCAACGGCGCTGTCTCAACAATCAAAACCCGCTGTAAGAAGATGTACACTAAGCTCTGGTGGTCCGTGAAAATCTGACACGACTCTCCGTACAAGTAGTGTCCCCAAATCACCAGTGCAAAACCACCGTGGTCATCTCGAGATCATGAGTGGGATAAATCCTGCTCATACTTCCTCCAACTGTCGGGAAGCATAAACGATAACTCTATCAGGCTACAACAGTACACAATCGAGGCCCACTCGCGAAACATCACAGTAAACGAACAAGTCGCCCGATCCAGAAAGCAAAGAAAGATTTTGTGCAGTCGTTACCCGAGTCTTCAACTGCTGAAAACTCCACACGCATGCCATAGTCTAAAGAAAAGGAACCCCCTTCCTTTTTCAGTACGGTCTACGGTGCAGCGATACTCAAGAAATCCTGCACGAAACGGCGGTAAAAACCGGCTAAGCCAGAAAATCTGCCGACCTCTATCCCTGAGAAGGTCTGGGCCAAAGCTGTACGGCCTCGATCTTCCTCGGGTCCATAAGAAAACCGTCTCCTGTAACCCCATGACCAAGGAAGTCAACACTATCAATTCTGAAGGAACACTCCAAGAATCTAGTAAACAGCTGGTGCTCTCCCAATGTCTGCAAAGCAAATCCTCAAGTGCTGCTCACGTTCCTCACGACTCTTGGAATAGACAAGAATGTCATCAATAACACAACAATCTACTGGTCGAGGAACGGCCTGATGAATCTGGTTTATCACAACGCTAATGCTGCTAGGGAATTGGTGAGTCCAATGACACCACCAAAACTCATAAAGCCCATAGCACGCACAAAAAGCAGTCTTCGGAATGTCATCACTCCGAACCTGCAACCAATGATGACCCGATCCCAAAATAAACTTCGAAAAATGTCTCGCACCCTGGAGCTAATCGAACAAATCGTCAATGCGAGGTAAAGGATACCTATTCACACCATAACTCGGTTCAATTGACGATCAATCAATACACAACTTCAAACTTTCGTCCTTCTCCTTGACGAACAGAATAGGAGCTCCCCAAAGAGAAACACTCGGTCGCATAAGTCCCCCTATCTAGCAACTCTGCAGCAGATCCTTAAGCTCCCTAAGCTCCGCCGGCTCATCTGGAACAACGTCGGAAAACTCTCGCACGATAGGAACCTGGTCCAATGAACCCACTGTCGCTCCGTATCACAAATGAAAGCCAAGAATCCATGACATCCTCTCCTCAAAAGCCGACTAGGGAAAAAGGTTGAAATCAAACTGTGAGGGGCGGCACCACAGTCCCCCTGCACAACAAGAACAGACTCGCCGGGAAAACAAAACCTGACTGTCTTCTCGCGGCAGTCCACAGATGCCTAGCACATACCTAAACATTCCATGACCAGGAGAACGTCAAAGTCCAACATCTCTAGAAGGATCAAATCGACGGACGAATCTCTATCTCTTACCAAATTGGCACCTGACCAAAACACGTGTCGCGCAACAAAAGAATCGCCGACAGAAATTAACACAATAAACGGCTGATCAAGCATACACGACTCTCGGCCTAACTACGGCACTAAGCGTGTAGAACAAACGAGTGCATAGATCCCGAATTAACCAAATATACGAATCAAAAGAACATACGAATTAAAAATACCTGAAAGTTCTGAATTTGACGCCTGCACGTCCCGATGAGTAAAAGTAAATGCTCGTACATGCCCTGTACCCGCAACTGGCCAAACACCTCCTCTGCCATCCGGTACACTCGGAACGAATCCTCCGCAACCACGACCTCTCTGCGGTACAGCTGCCTCGCGCTCACGTAGCTCTGTACAATCTCGAACCCGATGACCAAAACTCCCGCACCGGTAACATCCAGATAAAAACTGCTGCCCCTCCTAGGGATGAGAGCTAAACCACTGTCCTCGTCCCACGCCTCTGCTACTCCCGTGACGTGCACAAAACCTGTCACAGCGACTGAACCTCTGTCTCTGGGCTGGTACACCTGCACGAGCCCTCCTCTATCCTCGGATTCCCAAAGTCTCGGAAAGACGCTCCTCATCGAATAAGCCTGCATCTACTGGTGTTGTATACGTAACAAATGCTGTGTGCTGATCGCAAGGAATAACTGGGTAACAGGGGTAGAAACCTTCTGTCCCTGCGCTCGACTGGCCTCAACCAACGACCTCATCATCTGGCGTAAGTCCTGCATATCTGCCTTAAGCCTAGCGATACGATCTATCGAAGGCGGATCAATCTGCTCCTGTGAAGCGAGCGCACCATCCTGTTCAGTCCTCGCCCCAAATGAGTCAACTCTGACCTCGGCTCTCGCTGCATCACTCTAAGCCCACATAGTCATCGGTGGCAAAAGGCTATAAATGGAAAAGGATTCGTTAAAAACACGGAAATCGAACCACAAGGATATGTATCATCAAGGAAAGAATTTCAAGCAATTAGTACTTAGGTCACTTAGGCGGAGTACCGTGTCGTAAGTATGTCGCGGACATACACACACTACGTTACTCTGGTTAAGCTACCTACTCCATCATACCAAGGTCATCCTACACTCCGAAAGGTAAAACCTAGCGCTTTGATACCAACTTTGTCACGACCCAAAATTTAGAACGTGACGGCCCTTAAACTACGTAACGTCTCCAGGCATAACATAATTCAAGTAATCCAAAAACCCAGCAATCTAAACCATCAAAAGTAGTAAGTGATAATAACATTGTTAAAACTTTTGAAATCTCAATCAAATTTTTTAGGGTCCCGATTTATTTCCTTTAAAAATATGGCAGCACCTCCTTTGTAAAACAAGCCACCAAAAGGATACAACATAAATATATAAGTAAAGCATACCCAAACGGGAGCAAAATCCACGCCCAAAGGCGGAAAACAACCACCACAAACAAATATACGACGCCGTAGCGCAGAAAAAGACGATAGAAAGTGAACAGCATGAAAAACTCCAAGTCGCAAAATAATATACAATATCGTCCTCACAACTCGTCTCTAAGTCAATACATAAAAATGGTAGATGGAGAGTACTGGATACAACGAATATACAATGATCAACATCGGATAACCGCAAAACCTACCTATAACAAAACTGCACACAGTCAGCCGTAGCGGTATCCACAACAAAAGATGATACGATAGGTAAAAGCCCTGCCTCAACTACTCTGAGGAACAACCTGCAAACCCTGTGGCACAACGGGGGTGAGATGCCAACTCGTGAATAGTAAATAACATATGCAGGTAATCGCAAGTATGCACGTACTATGCAAATCTATCACATGCAAGTTAATAGCAATAAATGTCCATATGTATGCAACAGTCATGAAAGGTACTCTATCAGGTACAACAAATACATGAAGCAATAATATGGCAATATGTACATGCAACAGTCCTGAAAGGTACTCTACCAGGTACAACTAATACATGAAGCAATACATATAAATAAATGCGGGATATGGGACAAAACATGTCATCCTCACGGAATCCTCATCGTGGCAGGACCAATGTCCATCAAGACAATCCAAATCCCAAATATCCTCAAATCGGCCCTCAAGTCGACCGTCATATCTGTAGGGATGCTAGGCACGTGCACAAGAGTCTACGAGGCATCAACCATGCCCGATTTAAAAATTAGCCGTGCCGAACAACCCGAAGCCGGATCTTTAAACTAGGGTTTAGGCGAAAACAAGTATGTTAAACTCTTTAACACTAAGTGAGAGGGATTACAACCTTTGTAGATCCGGTCCTTCACTTCTTAAGCTCTGTGTTGAGGTCCCTTCGCTGCGATCATCGTATTCTGGATTCTCGAGAGGGTTCACGAAGAGAATGATGCAACCTTGCTTCCGATCTTCGATAACATAGATAATCTACCTCGAAATTTCGTTAACACAAGCTAACACTCATAATATAAAGTGAACACCCTCATCTAAATGGCAAGGATAGATGAGGATGATGAAGTAGGATTTTTGCTCTCATTTATAATCTTTTTCTCACTCACTTTCATCACAAAAGAAAGCTTTTTCAGAAAGGAACTCAAGCATGAAGAAGAAGAATGAAGATGATAACTTAATCCTTTTGTGATGAACAATGAATTATTGTAGTGGTTACAAATCTAACCAAGGGTTAAGCATGAAAAGAGTTAACCCTTGTAGAGAGTTAACTAGAGTTAATGGTTTGGATTGGGTTAACATAATATCTCACAAAAATATCAATCAACCACAAAGTCAAAGCTTCATGAAGCTTCATGGAAGCTTCATGCAAAAGCTAACCCAATACAAACCCTAACCAAGTTTAAACCTTAATCCATAGTTAAATTTGCAACCCTAACATGTTATAATATTATATATCACATATACAATATATTTTCTAACAATAGAAAATAATACAATTAACATATATCGCATATATATTAATATATTATCCCGTGAGAAAATGAATCTTTTAGCGAGCTAATATGAGTTAATGTAATTTAATATATCATATATATTATTATACATTAAATTATCTAATCAACACTTGATCCGACAATTCGGCTATATCGCATATAACCGACTAATACGATGACCCGGCTATATCACATATACCCGGCCGATATCTCATATCGCGAGAATCTAATACGGTATCACATAGCGCATTATCCTCGGTCCTGCACATATCACATATGTGCACCTACTCCGTTTTGCCTGAGCTAAGAAACCTCTGTATAGGACTCTAAAGAATCGTCAATACGCCGGCAGTAGGTGATGATCATATCAAACACCCACAAGCTGCAAGCGGTCAGCTAAACGTAACAGCTACCCAGGTATTGAGCGCTCAGAAGATCAAGAAGCAAGCCTGTACATTCTCCTGTGAATCCAATCAGTAACACTCCCGTACAGTCCGGTCTCGTCGTCTGATATGTCGCAAATCTTGCCTAGGGGTGGTAAACGTCAGACCCCAGTAGCTTGATAAGTCGTGTCGATATGAAGTCTATAACAGTTCGAGAAACTACTGATAACACTTACCAGTAAATCTCAGCAACCCTGGCCATGGATTTCCGGTTATAGCCAATCGAACACAGCACAACATCAACTCCTTATACCGGGAGAGACAATCCCCTCCCATCGCTCATTGCCTCCATGTGATTCGGAACTGTACCCAAAAGCCACCTTTTTGCATGCCCTCTTGGATGTGGTATGATGGAAATCAAATCACGGTGGGAATCATACAAGACTCTATGACGATCTCGAGTCAACAGACTACTCTGTACCAGTGTCACCGGAGAACTGCTATCTGACGTAAGGTATAATACCATCTGGGAGTTCTCGGCGAGTCCGTCCAGTGTACCCAGTCTCCACTGAGCACCCGTACACCATCCTTGATGTCAAACACCGATGGATATGGGATCATCCATCATCCATCATTTGGGTCAAGATGTGTATACGCTAGTCTACTCTGGTGCATCGATGCCCTGTCTCGATACACACTCGACTAGGAACAATTATAGGATGTACTCGTTGACTACCGTGGCCCCACTAGTATGATCTCATCATAGTCCCAGTAGTCGAGTACATATCCTAAGGGCTTTATCAATATGTAACATAGAGACAAACAGAGTACATGTTAAGATAAAGTACAACCAGATAGCATACTATCATGTCGAGCAAGAAAGTCCTCCCTATATATGTCCTAGCATCCACTACAATATACATCGTATGTATAGTAATGGCCTCTAGGGCATACATATAACTAACAATCTCCCATTTGCACTAGGGCCATCTGTTATGGTATCACATACCCAACAATTAGCAATTGTTGAAGTATCTCATACTCAACCATCCCATAAAAGTCTCTACTGGGAAAGAAGGCCTTTGTGAGTGGATCCGCACTGTTGTCCTCTGTGTCTACTCTCCTAACCTCGATCTCCCTAGAGATCAACCATCTCCATGATCAGGTTGTTAGTGTATATGCCCTAGAGACCATTACTGTATCATACTGGATTGTATATTACTTGATGGAATCTTGGGATATTCACCTTGTATTGACATTCTTGCTCAAAATGGTAGTATGCTACTTAGTTTGTTTCTGCTTTAATGTGCATGTGTTTCTTTTAGCATATCGCCTTTACACATTAGTGGAGCCCTTAGGATCTTTGCTTGATTACTAGCGTTGTGATGGCAGTCACACTCGTGGGGGCTTGGTAATCTATAAGCACATCCTTATGTAGGTCCCTATTCGCAGGACTATCGAGACAGGGCATCGATACTCCAGAGTAGACTAGCGTATGCGCTTCCTATCCCAGCTTGGGAGACGGTCTGTCCCACAGCCGTCAGTACGTCATACTTGAGATAGTATGCGGATGCTCGTTAGGTTACGAGTATACTGGACAGGACTCGTCGGGAACTGTTGGTTGGTATTATACCTATCGTCAGTTATCAGTTCCCAGGTGACATGAGTACAGCTTAGTCCGTTGACTTGACACTGTCACTTCGCCTCGAGTGTGTTCCCACTGTACTTTGATTACTACCCTACCACGGCTCAAAGGAATCGTGCAAACAGGTAGTTTTTGGGTGCAGTCCCGAAGCACTTGGAGGCAGTGACGGTTAGACAGGATTCGTCTCTCCCGGTATTGGGGGTTGATATCGCGCTGTGTCTAGGAGAGCCATTACACAAAGTCCCTGGCCAGGGCAAGCGAGATAGATTGGTAGGTTTCAAGTGTTATCTCAGGTGTTCTGGGCTACACTCCGACATGACTTGTACCGTTAGTAGGGGACTGACGTTTACCGTCCCCCTAGGCACGCCATGCGATGTTCTTAGACGAACAGACCGGACTGTACGGAGATTGTCACATACAGACTCAGTAGGAGTTCAGATGAGTTTACCTCGTCAGGCTTCTTATCGTCATCTACCTGGGGACCGTTACGTACAGCTAGTCCCGCTTGCGGTCTGTGGTTAAACCCACTGCCAGCGTAGTGTCGAGTCTTTAGAGTCCCACACAGAGAGTTATTCTCCTTTGGGCAAAACAGAGTAGAGGTCGCATGGTTTTGCGACAGGGTTCGTTCACATCCGCGCACTTGTGCACGTTTGGCGTCCGGACAGACATTACTAGCGAGCTCTGGTTTGAGCCAGATCCTAGTATATGTTTTGGGGTTAGTTTTATCTCATAGTATTCATGTTCCTCGGAACACGAATGCGGGTGTGTTTGCACAGTTGATTGAGGCGGAGGAAGAGGTTTTTCATTAGGGTTTTGGAACGGGTGCGTATGCACTGTTGACAGTCGTCTTTTTCCAAACCCTAATGAATTTGTGATATATCGATTAATAATATTAATTAAATGAAATTGTGTCATTGTTGGGTTTGTTGACTTGTTGACCAAGGTTGACTAGTTGACCATGGTTGAAACATTGACTATCATCATTACACATCAAAGATGCTCTTTGATTCTAGCAAAAACCATTTAATGTGAAATGATAATAGTCTTATCAAACCTTCCATCAACTTTTTTATTTTGATTAATTTTATTAATTTGATAATTCACTTATATTGTTATGGTTGTAAAAAACTATCTCATTCTATCATAACCATTCTCTCTCCTCTCTTCTTCTTCCTCCTCCTCTAGTTCAAGGAGATCCATTCTCATGAGTTGAGAAACCTATCCTTGAGATAAAATACCCTAAACCACTCTCTACTCACTCTAAGGTTGAAGGTCTAGCAAGCCAAAGACCTTAGTTCTCTCAAAGTTCGAGAAAGGAGCCCAAGGTTGAAACCCTCAGGTGGATCCATCTTTGACGATAGAAGGCAACGAGGAAAGCACCATCCAACAACTACAAAGAGTTCAAGAAGAAGGAGTTCAAGTGAGGTATAACCCCAAACCTAGTAGATAAATCTCTAGTTAGGTTGCTGGTGTGTAGTTTAGCCAAGATCCGTTTTTGTAGTGAGAATCCTATCATCCAATTAGACCTATCTCATAGATCCAAAATCCAGGATTCAGGAGGTATCATTTTGATCCTATATGGAGAATCTTTGTGATAAGCGGAGATTGACCGAGCGTAGCATAGGAAACTCCTTCCCTATCAAGAGTATGTCATCCACGTACTCTACGAGGATCATCGCCATACTCCCTACTATCTTTTTGTATATACAAGGTTCATTTACCATTTTGATGAAGTCAAACTCTTTGACTACCACATCAAAACAGATGTTCCAACTCCGCGATGCCTGTTTTATCACATAAAACATCTTGCACATGTTTCCGCTGCTCCCACTGTCTACGAAGCCCTCTGGCTATGTACTTATAGACCCTCTTTTCTAAAACATCATTTAGAAAAGCAGACATGACACCCAACCGGCAGATATCGTAGTCATGGTATGTAGCCGTGGCAAGTAGGATCTGGATGGACTTAAGCATAGCTTTGAAAGTCTCAACTTTTCCATGTACACCAAGTAATCTTCTCAAGATATACTTGCTCCTGATGGGGATTTAACCCTTCAGATAAAGCAACCAAACTCCATACTTTGTTGGTGTATAAGGATTCCATCTCAGATCGCTAAGCATCCAGCCATTCTTACAGAGTCCCACTCCTGATGGCCAGCTCGAGACTAGTTGGGTCATCATCTCATGATGCAATCCTCACTCCCACTGTCATAGAGAAACCCGAAGTATCTCTCAGGCGGGTGAGGAACCCTACTAGATCGGCGGAGAGGTTGAGGTTCGTTGGTTACTAATGAATCCTTTGGTTCTACCAAATCATCAGCTGCAGTTTGTATAGCTGGAACCTTTCCAGTTCTACTTAACAGACCTTGCCTCGAGCTTGTCCGGATTTTGCTTTTAGACATAGTCCAGACAACCCCAAATCTTAACAAACTTAAGATATGGGCTCTTCCCTTTTCATATCACATATGAAGTGGTAGGCAACAGATTTGATTAGAACTCTATTCAATAGGTATGCATCTTCTCAAGCGCATAACTCCCAAAAGGAAATAGGAAACTCAGTAGTACTCATCATAGAGCACACCATATCACATAGGGTGCTATTGCTCCGCCCCGATACACCGACGTGCTGTGGTGTATGCGGAGGAGTAATGCTGAGAGAGAATCTCATTCTCCTTTAGAATAGTCCAGAAATTCCGTGCTCAAGTATTCTCCTCCTTGATCTCATCAAAGGACATAATACTTATACCCGTTTTTGGTTCTCTACTTCTAATTTATATTCTGTGAATATCTCAAAAGTTTCGGACTTGTGTTTCAACAGGAACATATGTCTGAATCTTGAGAGATCATCAGAGAATGTAATGAAGTACAAAGAACCGGTCTTGGAATGTTTAGACAGGGGACCTTCATACATCAGCATGTATCAACCCCAAGAGTTCACTAACTCTTTCTCTGTTTCCAATAAACAGAGCTATGGTCATCTTATCTTTGTGACATGACCGGCAAGTTTCACAAGATGTAAATTCAAACTAATTTAAATATGCATCTATATGTAACTTCAGCTAATCGGGTCGCATTGATATGACCTAGTCTACAATACCTCAAGAAGGATTCGTTCATTTCTGAACTCTTCCTCTCGTGTGTGTTATGTATACTAAGAACTTTAGTTTGATTTAGAACGTCAATGCTTTTAGATAACGTGCCTGAACCAATCAACTCTTGATATAGGAAATGTTCAAAATATTATCCAACAATACAAAATTATATCTTTTCTTTACTAATAAAGAGACTGATATGATGTTGTATATCAGGTTCGGTATCTAATAACATTTGTTCAGAATCAATGTATTCTGGTAATACCGGGTGACAGTGACCAACAGACTTGGCTGCAACACTTGCACCGTTTTCTGTTTTATGAAACTTATCACCCGTTCTCAGTTCTCTACCTATCTGTAGCCCATGTAACAGATTACATATGCGGGATCCTGATCCGGTATCTCTTACCCAGGACGTAAAGAATACAAAGAAACAGTTCTCTGTAATGAACACACCCGAAGATGATACATCAATATGCACTTTCTTTGTTTGGGCGGCACGGGAATTCTGGTAATCCCCAATTTCCTGCTCTGTCTTATAACAATTATAAGTTGGAGCGGGACCAACGTTCCCAGCTCAGTATAACAAGTGGGTTCAGTCAATATATCCGTATTATTATCTTGATTAAGGCGTGACATGGTCGCTACCTGGTGAGAGAGAGAAGAAAACACTTAGCGTATGCTCTTGCAAGATTAGATTGGTTATCTAATATATCTAATTAGGATGTCCCATGCTGTTTTAATCAAATCTTCCTTCAAACCCTAAAAAGAAAGACTAGCCGGGATTAATTGCACGCTACAAGTTCGCCAATCTTTCAGCCAGGCCAGCGTCGGTACTTTGAGGGAGGTCCCGCGTGCTTTCGCACGAACCTAATTAAAGTAAACCTCATTTTCCCAGAGGCGTAACCCCGTTAACACCTTTCTAGACACCTACTTGATCGGCTAATTGTAATGTGTAAAACTCTCCCAGGAGTAACTCTTACTCGCAGCGAGTATCGGGATCCAACTATCTCATAGAAGGTATGCAATCTCATTGCAAATTTCAACACTTGAAATTACCAATAATATTTTTCCCCAAGCGATCTATGATCTTGACTGAGTCAACAAACCATAGACCGCAAGTAAACTTCAACCCGTCATTTCCCGATTGAATTAAACCCACCCGCACGACCCTTGACTGAGTCAACAAGACCGCACGACTACCCTAATCCAATCGCATCATATGCTTTGCAGATAAGCACTAATCAGCTACCGCACACTACGCCTTGACTGAGTCAACAAACGCAGCACGAATACTAAATACTACTTATCTGAAATGACGGAAGGCTACGACAGGTTTTTAAGAAAACCTTTTGCGTAATGAACTTTATATCGTTGTAGAATCGAGTGATTTTAAATGGAGTGTTTTTTAGGCTTTTCTAGATTTGCTAAAGGGGTCACTCCCGGTGAAGGGATCGTCGGCCCTTTCCTCATCGAATAAGGTGCAGGATATATCATATATATCACTATGCAAAGCAAGAACTATAGAAGCAATCAAAAGACAAACCGAGTTTGTAGCATCTGCTCGTTTCACTAAAGAGGTCACTCCCGGTGAAGGGATCTCGGCTCTTTCCTTATCAAATAAGGTGCTGGATGTTCTATAAGGAACACCGCTATGCAAAGCAAGAACTAGAGCTACCAGTTTTTAAACAAGTTTCTACAACATCTTTAGGTTTCTTTTAGTTTCATTAATCTCATTAATGAAGTCCCATTTTTTATTTTGCTTCACAAGCATCATTTTTGAAACGAAATCTGCAATATAACATATATCTCATATATATAATATAAACATTCGTCTCAGGCAGTAATATGATCTCATCACAGAACATTGCAGCAGAAGAACATATATGAAATATTGGATATACTAGGACGTCCATGTTTTAATACGAGCCTGTATAAAACACGGATTCCACGGTCGCGATGAATAGCCAAACCTACATCCCTAGACCCCTACGAGAGCGGCAAGCAACACTGCCAATTCTAGGGTTAGGAGACCCGGTCTCGACTCCTCGAGATGGTCTCCCACTGGACCCTAGAACCCGGTTACTTGTGCTCCCCACCTTGGGTCTACCTAATACGGAAAAGTAAATAATATACAAGGGTGACATCATCCTCAGCCCGGAAGCGCCCCAATAAAAGAATATTACATACAAATGAATTTTACATGAATGAAAAAGAAAAAACTCTCATCTCACATAAAACCCCCGCTATTCAAAACGTGACGATCTAATATAACATATCACAGCAACACATAATATCTCATATCATCAACGTAAGCAAGTATGCGTATCCCGATTGTCGTTGATGTATAGCAACGAAGCCGGCGATACACCACATATTACGCTTACGGTCACAGAAAAGAAAGTGTAAAACTACAACAGTTGGAATCCGCAACCTCCTTAGACATCGCATGCCTAACCAAATGAATTCCTTGGACATCGCATGCCTAACAATTATAAACCCCGCATTTTAGTCTCATTATCGAAAACTCTTTTCAATATCAAGTCGGGCAATTCAACAAGATTCCCGACAACCTAATCGAATGCTCGTCGCAAACTTTAGTAGACGGCCGCACCCTTGGATGCCGTCGATGAAGTGCACTAAGACGGAACACCGCTGCCGCTAGCACCCGAATGGATGCTTTTGGCGACGGGGTTCTCCTACAATCACTTGGTCGGGGATATGGGGCGTGGATGTCTGTTAAGTTTACCCGGTGAGTATCCGCGTACGCTACGTGATTGCGACGGACTTTTGATCACATCAAAATCCCATGGCAACCGATCATCTGAGACTAAACTGCAAGGTTTATAATATTAGTTATATGTATGCCCTAGAGGCCATTACTGTACATACGATGTATATTGTAGTGGATGCTAGAACATATATAGGGAGGACTTTCTTGCTCGACATGATAGTATGTTATCTGGTTGTACTTTATCTTAACATGTACTCTGATTGTCTCTATATTACATGTTGATAAAGCCCTTAGGATGTGTACTCGACTACTGGGACTATGATGAGATCATACTAGTGGGGCCACGGTAGTCGACGAGTACATCCTATAACTGTTCCTAGTCGAGGGTATATCGAGACAGGGCATCGATGCACCAGAGTAGACTAGCGTATACGCATCTTGACCCATATGATGGGCGATGGATGATCCCATATCCATCGGTGTTTGACACTAAGGATGGTGTACGGGTGCTCAGTGGAGACTGGGTACACTGGACGGACTCGCCGAGAACTCCCAGATGGTATTATACCTCACGTCAGATGGCAGTTCTCCGGTGACACTGGTACAGAGTAGTCTGTTGACCCGAGATCGTCATAGAGTCTTGTGTGATTCCCACTGTGCTTTGATTTCCATCATACCATGTCCAAGAGGGCGTGCAAAAAGGTGGCTTTTGGGTACAGTCCCGAATCACATGGAGGCAATGAGCGATAGGAGGGGATTCGTCTCTCCCGGTATAGGGAGTTGATGTTGTGCTGTGTTCGATTGGCTATAACCGGAAATCCCTGGCCAGGGTTGCTGAGATTTACTGGTAAGTGTTATCAGTAGTTTCTCGAACTGTTATAGACCTCATATCGACACGACTTATCGAGCTACTGGGGTCTGACGTTTACCACCCCTAGGCGAGATATGCAACATTTCAGACGACGAGACCGGACTGTATGGGAGTGTTACTGTTTGGATTCACAGGAGAATGTACAGGCTTTCTTGTTCATCTTCTGAGCGCTCAATACCTGGGTAGCTGTTACGTTTAGCTGACCGCTTGCAGCTTGTGGGTGTTTGATATGATCATCAGCTACTGCCGGCGTATTGACGATTCTTTAGAGTCCTACACAGAGGTTTCTTGGCTCAGGCAAAACGGAGTAGGAGCACATATGTGATATGTGCGGGACCGAGGATAATGCGATATGAGATACCGTATTCTATTCTCGCGATATATGATATCAGCCGGGTCATCGGATCAAGTGTTGATTCGATGAATCGGTACGGATAAATATTAGTCGGTTATATGCGATATAGCCGGATTGTCGGATCAAGTGTTGATTCGATAATTTAATGTATAATAATATATATGATATATTAAAATTACATTAACTAATATTTTCTCACTAAAAGATTCTTTTTCTCACTCGGGTAATACATTGATATATATGCGATATATGTTAATTGTATTATTTTATTATGTTACGATAAATATTATATATGTGATATATAATATTGTAACATGATATGATAATTAATGCAACATGTTTAGTGGAGTTTAAACATGATTAGGGTTTGGTTTAGGGTTAAGACTTCTAGTTGATTCTAGAAGGTTTCTTTTTGTCATGATAAAGATATTTTGTTATGACTCATGGTTTAACCCAACCCAAACCCTAACCCTAGTTAATTCTCTACATGAGTTTAGTTGACCTTGGTTGCATTATTTATCATATTAATTCTTTCTATTCATCATAAAAGAATGATGATATTATTCATCTTCTTCTTCCTTCATTCTTTCATGAAAAAGCTTTCTAGATTTTTTCCAAGTGATGAATAAATGTGAGAAAAAGATAAATAAAGAGAGCAAAAATCCTACTTCATCATCCTCATCTTCCCTTGCCCGGAAGATGAGAGTGTTCACTCAATTTTAGTGAGTGTTAGCTTGTGTTAATGAAACTTCAAGGTAGATCATCTTTGTATCGAAGATCGGAAGCAAGACTGTATCTTTCTCTTCGTGGAACCTCTCGAGAGTCCGGAACCCGATGATCGCAGCGAAGGGACCACAACACGGAGCTTATGAAGTGAAGGACCGGATCTACAAAGGTTGTAATCCATCTCACTTAGTGTTAAAGTGTTTAGCATGTTAGTTTTCGCCTAATCTCTAGTTTAAAGATCCGGCTTCGGGTTGTTCGGCACGGCTAATTTTTAAATCGGGCATGGTTGATGCCTCGTAGAACCTTGTGGTAGTGCCCAGCAACCCTACATATAACATTCAAATTAGTTATCTCATAACTACCTGTGGATTACAAATATTGTATCACATTCCAGATAATTAGACAGTGTCAAACTTTTCGATCGAATAATCAAACACCGAAGATTTCCCCAATATATCTCAACACTTGAAATCAGTTTAAAAACATCCATTACATGCCACAGTACCAATAGTCCAGCTGTAGAAGGGTCAAGCCAACGCCTCATATGTGGCACGCCGTACTGCCATAAACCCTAAGGTTCAGAGGCAGTTCAAGAAGGCCACATAATCGAGTTAAGCTTTGTTGTCTTCTAGAGGGTCCACCGCGTTACTTGCACGACTTAGAACGTTCTTAAACTCGAGAAAAAATCCAACATTTGAAAAATTTTCCGACTAAGGAAAAAGTGAGTTATTGATATCCATTCAAACTTTTTAACAGTTTCTAAAATTATCCGGAAAAAATAAACAAAGTTAAATTATCCGATCGAATCAACGAGTCCCCAATACAACCCTAGAAAACTCAACACTTGAGTGGAATAAAAAAATTCCAAGAAACAAATAACAAGAAAGGACCTAAGAACAATTACATGAAATTTCAGGGACTAAGTCACAATTTCGGCCGCGGAACCGCCGCCAAACCCTTGATTTGGCGGCGGTTCCGCGGTCCAATAGTTGACTCAGTGGACCGTATTTCACAGTAATTCTTAGTTTTTCCTGCTTGTTTTTATGAGATTTTTTAATTCTGAAAAAATCACATTTTTAGAAAATGTACAGAGAGGGGTTAATATCGGGTATTCGGAGTTCGATCGGACTTTAAACTTCGTCCAGACATCGCCTAAAGCTCTAGCTTGGCTTTGATACCACTGTAGGGATGCTAGGCACATGCACAAAGGTCTACGAGACATCAACCATGCCCGATTTAAAAATTAGCCTTACCGAACAACCCGAAGCCGGATCTTTAAACTAGGGTTTAGCCGAAAACAAGTATGTTAAACTCTTTAACACTAAGTGAGAGGGATTACAACCTTTGTAGATCCGTTCCTTCACTTCTTAAGCTCCGTGTTGAGGTCCCTTCGCTGCGATCATCGTGTTCCGGACTCTCGAAAGGGTTCACGAAGAGAATGATGCAACCTTGCTTCCGATCTTCGATAACATAGATGATCTACCTCGAAGTTTCGTTAACACAAGCTAACACTCATAATATGAAGTGAACACCCTCATCTAAATGGCAAGGATAGATGAGGATGATGAAGTAGGATTTTTGCTCTCATTTATAATCTTTTTCTCACTCACTTTAATCACAAAAGAAGGCTTTTTCAAAAAGGAACTCAAGCATGAAGAAGAGGAATGAAGATGATAACTTAATCCTTTTGTGATGAACAAAGAATTATTGTAGTGGTTACAAATCTAACCAAGGGTTAAGCATGAAAAGAGTTAACCCTTGTAGAGAGTTAACTAGAGTTAATAGTTTGGATTGGGTTAACATAATATCTCACAAAAATATCAATCAACCACAAAGTCAAAGCTTCATGAAGCTTTATGGAAGCTTCATGCAAAAGCTAACCCTAATCCAAACCCTAACCAAGTTTAAACCCTAATCCATAGTTAAATTTGCAAGCCTAACATGTTACAATATTATATATCACATATACAATATATTTTGTAACAATAGACAATAATACAATTAACATATATCGCATATATATTAATGTATTATGCCGTGAGAAAATGAATCTTTTAGCGAGCTAATATTAGTTAATGTAATTTAATATATCATATATATTATTATACATTAAATTATCTAAACAACACTGGATCCGACAATCCAGCTATATCGCATATAACCGACTAATACGATGACCCGGCTATATCACATATACCCGGTCGATATCTCATATCGCGAGAATCCAATACGGTATCACATAACGCATTATCCTCGGTCCTGCACATATCACATATGTGCTCCTACTCAGTTTTGCCTGAGCTAAGAAACCTCTGTGTTGGACTCTAAAGAATCGTCAATACGCCGGCAGTAGGTGATGATCATATCAAACACCCACAAGCTACAAGCGGTCAGCTAAACGTAACAGCTACCCAGGTATTGAGCGCTCAGAAGATCAACAAGCAAGCATGTACATTCTCCTGTGAATCCAATCAGTAACACTCTCGTACAGTCGAGTCTCGTCGTCTGATATGTCGCATATCTCGCCTAGGGGTGGTAAACGTCAGACCCCAGTAGCTTGATAAGTCGTGTCGATAAGAGGTCCATAACAGTTCGAGAAACTACTGATAACACTTACCAGTAAATCTCAGCAACCCTGGCCAGGGATTTCCGGTTATAGCCAATCGAACACAGCACAACATCAACTCCCTATACCGGGAGAGACGAACCCCCTACTATCGCTCATTGCCTCTATGTGATTCGGGACTGTACCCAAAAGCCACCTTTTTGCACGCCCTCTTGGACGTGGTATGATGGAAATCAAAGCACAGTAGGAATCATACAAGACTCTATGACGATCTCGGGTCAACACACTACTCTGTACCAGTATCACCGGAGAACTGCCATCTGACGTAAGGTATAATACCATCTGGGAGTTCTCGGCGAGTCTGTCCAGTGTACCCAGTCTCCACTGAGCACCCATACACCATCCTTGATGTCAAACACCGATGGATATGGGATCATCCATCGCCCATCATATGGGTCAAGATGCGTATACGCTAGTCTACTCTGGTGCATCGATGCCCTGTCTCGATACACACTCGACTAGGAACAATTATAGGATGAACTCGTTGACTACCGTGGCCCCACTAGTATGATCTCATCATAGTCCCAGTAGTCAAGTACATATCCTAAGGGCTTTATCAACATGTAACATAGAGACAAACAGAGTACATGTTAAGATAAAGTACAACCAGATAGCATACTATCATGTCGAGCAAGAAAGTCCACCCTATATATGTCCTAGCATCCACTACAATATACATCGTATGTACAGTAATGGCCTCTAAGGCATACATATAACTAACAATATCGGCCCACAGATCGGCCCTCATATCGAGTAATGAATAAGAATACATGCATAGATCATTATGATGATATATATTAAATATATATATATATAACAGCGTCCCATACCACTATATATATATATATGCATATATAACAATGTCACATACCACTGATATATATATATATAGGAGTAAAATATCATGAAAACTAGTGTCCAGTATCGTCACATAAATACTCATTTATTAGGCGTCATCACCCCGACTGGCCCTGATATGTATGTATCATACGTTCATCGGAAACCCGAGTGCCCAACTTCGACATTCGAATTCCCCGTATCCATACGTACATGACTCCGGTCGATACCTCCACGATCACCGCCGAGTCAAAAATACTATCACCGGTAGGCAGTGCACATCCCCTGCCAGGCTCATCGGCAAAATCCGTCGATATACCTTTCTTGCCCCGGGGTACCATACCGGGCTCCACCATGTACCCGCACACGGCCCACACCACTCCTCGCATGGGGTATATATCAGAACCGAGAAATCCCATGGTGGATGCTGAAATATCATATCAAGAGAAATCGGGTTTTTCAAATAATGCATAATTTCATGAAACCACCACGGTCCTCAAATCCAGAAAATATCATGTAAAATCCATATCTCAATGCGAAAATCTATGAATATAATATATGCTACATAAAACAATGATATGGGCATATAAAGGAAAAACCGATATTTAACTGCAAAAAGTTATTAAATATATCATACGGTTCCGAATTTCTCCAAATCCATACAACATCATATAAAGGTGAAAATGTAGCTATAGCCAGGTATGCGTAACCATGTCGGTATAGAAAGATATGTGTATCTACCTAGCAATAATGATACAATACCCTCCAGGTATATGTATAGCTATATCAAGCTAGGTAAGTGTACATGTAAGTATGTATGCAAGATGTACAGGTATGCTATGTCTAATGTGTGTACATTCCTATCTCTAATGGTACAATACCATATAGGCATAGCAAGGCATATGTGTAAGTATGTAGGTATAAAGGTATGCTATATGTCATATGCACAATGGAATATGAAACAATGTCTCAATGTCCCTAACCAATACAATCTCATGTATGTATAAGTGTTGTGCGTGTCATGGCAATTATTGACGGTGTGAGTGGCATACAATCAGTGCTCGTGCAACATGAACCTTCAATAATAGTGCAGTGTCCAAAGGGTACAAGTCCAAGCACAACAAGTAATAATATGCAATGAAGTTTATGCGCAAACTATATATGTGCAATATAAACATGCGACTAATATCATATCATATCTAGCCCAGACGTATAATGCCATATAGGCGATTCCCCTGTAGATGTTAAATTTACTCACTAATGATCCTAAGGCTAAGTAATACCAACCACTCGCTTTCTCTTCTTCGCAGCGTCCGAAGTCCCCGCCTGCGTCCCTAAGATCATAAAACAACATAACAAGTGTATATTACCAATCGACCAATAACACATACCAACTACGTTTGACCGACGCATCAACTCCAAACATACTCACATGTGTTCGTCTAGTGGCTAACTCGCGTAGCGACACTACGAAACCAACTCAAGAGCAACAGCTACACAAGAATAAGAACCGTATCGGATAACGTATCGCGCGTAATCGAAACACTAGAAACAAGCAAAGTGATCCCAGATTTTTCTACCCAAACAATTTGTAAAAGTTGCACATGCCACAAGACCACACACAACCTCAGAGACCTCCAGACCAAAACACAACCCCCCAGCCCCTACTCTGGCCGCAAATTGCGGCCAGAAGCAATAAATCTATGGCCTACTATGCATGGAATTGGCTCAGGTTTTTATGGTGGGTTCTAGGTCATTACACAAGGTCACTGTGATGGGAACTTTTCCAACAAATACCTGGTTTGATAGCAGATCATCCGAGACACCAATCTACACTAAAAATACGATATTTACCTAAAACGAAACTGTACACATTCTAAACTAAAACTAACAAGTTACGCAACACTATAAGCAACTACTTAACAGATAGAGATCATTACCTTCTCCCACAAGCTCAAAGATCCTAGATTTCTAAGCTTCAAGGCATCTTAGAGGCAAAACAAGTCATTGGAAGTGATTTGGGTAAGAATTTGCGAAGATTTAGTGAAGATTTGTGAAGGAAATGATAATTGTTCAGTTGAAAGTTGAGGAGTATGAGAAATAAATGAGAAGGAGAAAAGTGAGATAGAGTGAGAGTGTGAGTAAGTTAGAGAAAGAGAGGTGAGAATAAGGGTGAGTGTACCAATTGCATTAACTCTCCATTAATGCAAACCATGACCTCAAGTGAGTCACCATGCCACCTCCTCCCAATCAAAAACAAACACAAATATCTCTCCACAAATATCTTGGGTTAGGGTTAAGGTTTAAAACAAAGGATTAGGATTAGGTTAAATTGTCATGGTTTCTAAACAAGATTGGCACAAACAAACACACACATTAACATGCACACGTGCGTGCAAGCCATAACAAATAATAATAAATTATTAATTAATTGTTATAAAATGTGAGAAACCCGAATTAGTAAAATTTTTACAAAAAACCCGCATTATCGCTTAATTAACACCAATCGCATTCAAGGGTGTTAGAGTATCAGTATTGTACTAGACTTAGATCAGTACCCCCAGATCATGATATAATGATAAGGATACCAGATAGTTGATGAGATAAATGTGATATTTGACCCGTACCCAGATTGGGATGCCATATGATGGATTTACCCTACGAGCTATATATTTATGATAGATTCGCATTCTTGACTCGAGGATGTCATGTTATATATTGTATCGTACGTGATACTATTGAGGTGGGATCACCGGCTATTATATATATATATATATATATATATATATATATATATATATATATATATATCGACTTAGACTTAGGTGGCTTTCCTTACCCTTTCGATTAGCCTGTTAGTTTAGTCCTGTAGTTTACTTATAAATGTTAGACTAGACTCGAGTCATACCTATTTCAAAACTAACGAATCGTGAGTATTGTAAAGACAGGCCAAGGGATTCTACGGATATTTCAAAGGACGTACATTTTCGTAAAACACTATAGCCCTATTTTCTAAATACACGATTCGTGTTATTTCAAATGGCAAACTGTATAACTCATGTATATTAATATAGCTTCCTTATTGTTACTTTATTATTCATGTTGCGCATATTATTGCTGCATTTACTATTCATTTTCCATTTATTCGTGTTGTTCGCATCGCATTGCATGTGTAACATTTCAAAAAAATAAAATATTATTTTTGGGGAATTTTTATAATTTAATATTAATTTTAATGAATATTTTAATATTTTGGTATAATTAAATACCGATAAATGGGGGAAAATTTGGAAAATTATAGAAATTACTAGAAAGAGGGTGTTTTATGTGAATTATGCAAATTTTAAGTTTTTATGATTGGTTTGACACTAATTTAGTGATAATCCCGATTAAAAATCGCTAATCGCGTTTTATGCGTATTTTGTGCAGAAAGTTGCACCGTATCATTTTTACACTTGTTGCAATTTTGCATGGCTTTTATTTTGCGTTTACTATTGAGGAGAGAAGGAAAAATGGATTAGAAAAGAAAAGAAATTGAATAAAGAATGGAATAGTGTGAGGTATGGGTGAGAGAGAGAAAGAGAGTGTGAGGGGTCAACCTTGTCTTGAGCCATCCCCCATCATTTTCCTTCACTCATCCCCTCCCCTCTCCTCTTG
The DNA here is from genome assembly GCA_030015575.1 of Agapanthus africanus. Classification (NCBI taxonomy): domain Eukaryota; kingdom Viridiplantae; phylum Streptophyta; class Magnoliopsida; order Asparagales; family Amaryllidaceae; genus Agapanthus; species Agapanthus africanus. The sequence goes on from CM057344.1 coordinate 422,777,370, forward strand.
TTGCTGCTGTTGCTGCTGCCTCCCCCTCCTCCTCCATCTTTAAGCCACAAAACTTCATGAAAATCAACTCAAAACCCAAATCTCATTTCACAAAAAAGATGCACAAGCTCAATGGAAACACATTGGACCAAGAAAGAAAGGATTTTGGCCACTTGGGGCAACTCAAGAATTTTCTTGAGTTGCCAAATAAGGTATTTTCTGAACCATAAGCATAGTGTTTCCATTACATTTACCCCCATGTTAGATTAGAACCGATATCCAGTGGTTTTGTGGACTAAGAAGAATTCTTGTTAGGGTTAAAGGAACTTGAGTGTTGTGATGTGAGGTTGAGCTCAGTAGAGGCCACACAACCCCCTAGTGCTAGAATCCAGGCCTAAACCAGAGACTAGAAACCCAGAATACGGATTTAGAAAAGTCGATATCGGAAATACTGGCAGCAGATTTAATCCAATTGGCCGCAAATTGCGGCCTGGGTCCCACCATTTTGGCTCGTATTGGTTCTGAAGCTTTATTTCATGTACACTAGACCCTTGGTATATGCAAAATTGTCTAATTTGACCTAGGGTGAAATCTGGGACCCTTTTCTATAGTTGTTGTTTTGATTCGTGTTTTCGTATTTCATATTTTAAATTTTGGATTTGTATAATTGCGTTTTACCTCGATTACTTGGCGTTTATACGACAATATCGAGGATTGTTTAATAGTTTTGAAAGCGTAGTCCATAGGTTCTAACCTATAAGCTTTTAAGCGTATCATTTTGGTTTTCGTGTGTCGTTCAATTTTGATTTGGTTTTAATGCGATGCGATACGTGTGGCATATAGGCACCCCTACGGTGATCCGAGGCGATGAAGATGATGGTGGCAACATCGACACCGACACGTAGGATGCAAGGTGAGTAGATTATATCTACGGGGGAAGTCGGGTGGATGGCGTATAGCACCCCCGCAGTTCGATGTTTAGTATACTATATATATAATATATATGATAGCTCATTGCGTGACATGGATATTCTAGAGGTGTGTAGGTGTACTATGGATAGATTAGGGGTAGAAGTAAACTAGTTTGGTTTTCTAGTTGCGGACCCTAGTATAAGTTTACACCCACACGCACACACATGCTTATGTATGATATATACATATACCTAGATGATGAGGATAGTGGATGATATTTGGAGATGAGTCAATGAGATTGGGCGTAGTGCCATGAGATCGGTGATATAATGTGGTTCGTATTTGAGATACGACACGAGATTTTAGCGGGCCTTTGGACGTGTGTTTCACACACGCATTTATAGTTTTTATAGATGGTATCGACTTGTACTAGACTTAGATTAGTACCCCAGATAATGAGATATGATGATAATGATACCAGATAATTGATGAGATGAATGTGATATTGACCCGTACCCAGCTTTTGGGATGTCGTACGATGATTTGCCGTACGAGCTTTATATTGATGATAGATCTGCACTCATGACTCGAGGACGTCATATGATATACTGTATCGTACGTGATACTATTGAGGCGGGTTCACCGACTATTATATATATATCGACTCAGATTTAGGTGGTTTCCATACCCCTCCCGATTAGCGTGTTAGCTGGATCTGTAGTTGCTTAGTAGATGTTAGACTAGACCGATGTCATACCTATTTCAAAACTAACGAATCGGGAGTGTTTCAAGGATAGGCACGGGGATACTACGGATATTTTCAAAAGACACATCTTTTCTTAAAAACATCGTAGCCCTTATTTTACTAAAAACCCCGATTCGTCTTATTTCAAAAGGCAAACTGTATGACATTTTTATACTGATGCAGATGCATCACTATTGTGTTTATTAGTCGATTTTTGCATATTCTTGTTATTCGCATCGCATTGCATGTGCAAATGGTTATTGTTATAGTAAAATCATGCTGTTAGGACACCAGCACCATTATCGATGATGCATATGTTCCACGTACACCTGCTTGCCGGCTCACACACTTCATCATCAATAATTGCCATGTCACTACACCGTAGTACAGTTGCATTCAGGATATGACCCTTGCATGGCATACTCATGTACTTATATATTGTACACTCATACTTGTGCACACATCTTGTCACGACCCGAAAGAGCACGTGACTGGCCCTTGAACCATATGAAGTCTATAGGACCCCATCTGATCCAAGTAAGCCAAAAGCCCAGAAATCTAAAACCATTTAAAGAGTAAATAAGGAAAACTGGTTTAAGAAGTAAAGAAATCATGTTTCGAAAATCAAAGTTTTTAAATAACTAAGCCGAATATGCATTTTTAAAATGTGTAACCTTTCCTGAAAATTTCGGCAGAGTTTTCTTTGTAAAAACTGGCCCCGAACGGGGTACAACAAGAATAACATATATGAAATGATAAAAGGCATCCCCAAGTGGGAGCTAGCTCTTCGTCAATCGACGGTCACAACCACGCAAGCAATAATAATATACAACGCCAAAGGGCGAGGATCAAAACCCAAAAAAAAGAACTCAAAACTGCCAGAAAACCGTAATACTACAAGCGCGACTCTAAGGTCGAAATAATACAACACTGTCTCTAAGTCTGAAACAATATACAAGTTTTGGTTGATGGAATTTCTAGATACAATGAATAATACATGTACAATGGCAGTTCTGATACGAAAGAACCCACCTACCACAGCAAGTCACCCGTATGGAAGCAGTGTGCCAGAAAAGCCGCTATGCAATCTGTACGGCAAAAACCTGCAAGAACTGTGGCACAACGGGGATGAGTTGCCAACTCGTGAATAGAAAATATCTACAAGCAGAGATCGAATGTATGACCCATCCTAGGTCAATACGATCAGATGTATATAAACCTCAATATGAATAAGTCTGAAGCATGCTAAACTGGCAATGTAATCTCTATAGATGAGTGTAGTGCCAAGTGCTCGTGCCAGTGCCTCGGGTAATAGCATATCATAAATATGAGGTATAGTCAATGAAATCAATCTGCATGTACGTGGATCCCGTCCACTCGTCACCCAATGACAATAACCATCATGCATGTAAATATCATCAGCATATGCATGGAAATATGAGGATATAAACCACCTGTGTCCCTCGCGACACGTCAAAATCATGTAACCGGAGTGCCCAGCATCGACACTCAAAAACATCATGAAAACTGTGCCCAGTATCGGCACATTAAACCTCATATATATCAGGCTCCGTCAGTCCGGACCAGCCCACGGGCTCCGTCTGTGGAATCGTCCCTCGGCCCCAGCAGTACGCCCATATCCATCTATCGACTCTGGTCGGTATCCTCCGGATAACCGCCAGGTCCAACCAATCACCGGTAGGTACTCGCCCACCTCCAGGCTCAATCGGCAAAGTCCTTCGATCATCTTGCCGAGGGGAACCATACCGGGTCCACCATGTACCCGCAATCGGCTCGTGCGCTCCTCGAATCGGGTTTCACATGTCGCTCTCAGTACCGAGAAAACACATGGTGGACGCACTGAAATATCATATCAAAGGTAACCGGGTTTTTAAAGCAATGACATATTCTCTTTTGAAATACCCACGGTTCCCAAATCCAGAAATATCATGGAAATAGCAACTCTCAATGCGTATAGTCAGAAGGCATGATGTATATGACATGTAAAAGAAATGTAAGCATATCATTATTGTTGGAGATAGTGCCCTCAGAGTCAATTATTGGATCACAGGCACGTGATTGCAATGATTGAGGGAGGACCTATCCCGGTACGACAGTCTTACTCGAGATGATAGTATGCTATCTGGTTTACCTTTATCATCGTGTACTGCTTTAGGTGACCTGACAGGTCGCTATTGCACGTTGATAGAGCCCCTAGGATTCTTGCTTGACTGCCAGCAGTATGAGGGCGATCATATACGTGAGAGCTGGGGTCTACAAGCACATCCTTAAATGGTCCCTAGTCGTGGGAGTTTCGAGACAGGGCATCGACTCTCCAGAGTAGACTAGTGTATACAGTCGAGACCCCGACGAGGGGCGGTGGCCGGTCTCACAAGCCACTGGTGTCAGTTGGTTCACCTAAAATGTATACTGGTGCTCATTGGGTTATGAGTACACCGGACAGGACTCGCCGGGAACATGCTAGTTGGTCTTATACCTGACGTCAGATAGCAGTTCCCAGGTGACATGTGTACAGGTTAGTTCATCGACCTGGGGATCGTCATTTGTCTCGTGTGAGTTCCCACTGTGCTTTGATTACTACCCTACCACGGCTCAAAGGAGTCGTGCAAACAGGTTTTAGTTGGGTACAGTCCCGAGCCACATGGAGGCAGTGAGCGGATCTTCGGGGGTTCGTCTCTCCCGGTATTGGGGGTGAGGTCGCGCTGTGTCTAGGAGAGCCATTACACGAAGTCCTTGGCCAAGGCAGGAGATTTACTGGTAGGTATTCCAGTAGTATCTCAGGGTGTTCTGGGCTACACTCCAACACGACTTGTACCGCTTTTGGGGGTCTGACTTTTACCAACCCCCTAGGCCCGACATGCGATGCTCATAGACGAACGGACCGGACTGTACGGATATTGTCACTGACAGGCTCAGTAGGGTGTCAGGATGAGTTCGCTCATCGACGTCCCTTTTGGTCAATAGCTGGTGGCCCGTCACGTATTGGCTTATACCTCTGACGTGCTAGTGGTTAAATCCACAGCCATAGTATTGACGAGTCTTTAGAGTCCACCACACTTTCTGTTACTCAGGCTTTCGGGCGAAACGCTGTAGAGGCCGTATGGAGATATGGCAGGGTCCGATCAGATACGTGCGGTATTGCACGGATCAGGATCGGACGGTTTGTACTAGAGGCCGTATAGTTATATGGCAGGGTTCGATCTGATACGTGCGGTATTGCACGGATCAGGATCGGACGAACATTAGTAGCCGGCTTTGGTTTAAGCCGGATACTAGTTTAGTACAGTGTAGTTTTTGTCTCATTGCATTTGTATCCGGACGGAATACAGATGCGGGTGTGTATGCACAGTATCGGGGTTTTCCTGTAATTTATTACGGGACCAGTTTTCTGGAGTTGCCAGTTTGCATTCCGTTCCGGCCGGTTTTCGTTTGTTCTTTCCCGGCCGGACTTTTCCGATGGAGGGGGTTATTTGCAATTGCGCAAATAACATTTGTGGAAGGGGTTTCTTACACTTGTATTCATTATGATAGCATCATATCTTTTCCACCATCATTTTGATTCTCTTGCATTAATTGTGATTAATGAGAGGGTATGGGTTTAAAAAGTGTGAAGCATGGTTGATGTTTCTTTGTCTTTTGATGTTGTCACCTTTTCTTCACTCCTACACTCACCTCCCTCTTTGATATAGTTGGTTTTCCTCCACCATTCTCTAGAGAGCAAGGCCGGCCACACATTTGATGAGGAGAGGAAAATGAGAGTTTTCTTTTTTGGTGAAAGAAATTAATCATCCATCTCATTTTCATTGCTACCAAAATCCCCAAGTTCATATCTTTTGATTCCTCCATCAAGGCAACTCCAATACCCCAAAGAGACATTAGCCACTACACATTCTACAGCACATCTTGGGCATGTCGACTTGCCAGCTTCATGCCCGAGTTGCCTCGGTATTGAGGTGGGAGCCCGTAAAAGATGCAGACGATGTGGTGCCCTTCCGGCAAGGACGTGACGACCGGAGGATCCGCGGGAGATCGGGACGACGACGAGAAGACCGGAGGACTCGGATCACTCGGTACACCTCTTCCCTATCTTGTTAGTTAGCTAGGACAAGTTTAATGGCCCGATCAGGAGTTTAGTGCGCGGTGGTGCCGGTTTGCAAAGTTCGCAAAATTAAAGTTTATCACCGTTTTCCGCATTTGGTCGTCGGATTGACGGCCGGGGCGCCGCCGTGCACTTACAATTATGTCATGCAAGAAACATATACTGAATGCAACAGTACTACAGTGTAGTGACATGGCAATTATCGATGATGAAGAGTGTGAGCCGGCAACAAGTGTACGTGAAACATACGCATCATCGATAATGGTGCTGGTGTCCTAGCATCATGACTGTAATATATATAAAAAAAACACAAGCAATGCAATGCAAATAGCATGAGTATGCGGAATCGAATAATCAACGCAACAGTAAAGAACCTGCCTCAATAAATATATCATGCAGCCTTGCCATTTGAAATAAGATGAATCAGTGTTTTGATTTGGGTAAAATAAGGGCTACGGTGTTTTATGAAAAGATGTGTCGATTGAAAATATCCGTAGAATCCCTTTTTCCTATCTTTAAAATATCCCCGATTCGTTAGTTTTGAAATAGGTATGACTCGGGTCTAGTCTAACGCCTACTATGCGAACTACGGACCCAACAGTCAAGTCAATCGGGAGGGGTATGAAAACCACCTAAATCTGAGTCAATATCATATTATCTCATCATATAACAGGTATCACTACCATCATATCACATCTCAAATACGAACTCTGTCATATCGCCGAATCTCACGGCCTCAATCAAACCTCATCGACTCATCTCAATCCCACGTATCATCCTCAATCCCGTATAAGAACACATAGTCCCCAACCCATGTGTAGATATACACACCTCCATATGCGCATAGATAAATGAAAGAATGTATGTAAGTATATGTGTGCGTGTATGTGTGAGTGCACCCACTACTCTAGGGGTTCGCACTATACTAATCCAGTACATCCTTATCATCAATAAATCCATTATCACCATCAAATAATCCTAACAACACATAATAAATATATGTGTGTATACGTATTCGTATACATCACCACGGACTGCGGGGGTGCTATACGTCATCCACCCGACTTCTCCCCGTAGATATAAATCTACTCACCTGGTCTTCGCTCGCCGAAATCGATGACGTCGTGCTTCTTCGCCTCGGAATCCTTGCGAGGGTACCTACAATAATAAACAGTCGCAATACCTATTAAAATCGAGGCAGAAAACTGATACAGCGCACAGTATGCTCATAGGTTGGAACCTATGGCCTAAACGTGCAAATCAATCAAACAATCCCTGTTGTCGTTGTACGAACACCCAACAACAAATCCAAATATCAAGAAAGCGTATTTTAAAATACGGAAAACATCGCCTAAAACACACCAAAATGCTCCTAGATTTTCCCCAGGTGACAATTAGCCAAAACTGCATATAGGAGTGGTCTATTTTAGTGCAAAAGGAGCCATGAACCAAACCTGGGACCCAATTTCCCTGATCTGGCCGCAAATTGCGGCCAGAATGAATATATCTGCGGCCTGGGGTTGGAGTTAGGGGCTCGGGTCTCTGTGGTAGCTTCCTAAGTGCCTGCACGACTCCCAGTAATCCCAAAATCAATTCTAGTGGCCCCGGGTTGCTCCAGATTCCAAAATACCCTCACAAATCACACATTTATCCGATGTCGGGGTTTCTAAATCCATATTCCGGGTTTCAAGTCTCTGTTTTGGGTCATAATTCAAGCCCTAGGGTGTTGGGGTGGCCTCTACGGATCTCAATTTCACAACACAACTCTCAATTCTCTCAAACCCTAACTTGGTCTTCCTTAAGTCCACAACATCACCCGATATCGATTCAATTTTTACATAGGGGTATAAGGAATGCTAAAACTAAGTTAAGGGTTCAGTAATTACCTCATTTGGCAACTCAAGAAAATTCTTGAGTTTCCCCAAGTGGCCAAAATCCTTGCTTTCTTAGTCCAATATGTAGATTTTGGGCTCGTGCACCTTTTTAGTGAAATGGGATTGGGGTTTTGGAGTTGATTTCATGGTGTTTGAGGGCTATAGATAAGGGGGAGAAAGAGGGGGAGCTGCAGCAGCAGAAGAGGGAGAGGAGTGGGAGAGAAAATGAAGGTGAAAATGAAGGAGAAAATGAAAGGTAGACTAAGTCAAGAGACCCCTCACCTCACTCTCTCTCTCACCCACCTACTACCCCATTATTCTAATTCAAATTCTTTTCTTTTCTTTTTCTATAACCTTCTCACTCAAATAGTAAACCCAAAGTAAAGCCATGGTAATAAAAATGTAACACAAGTGTAGAAAAAGATATGTGCATGTTTCCACAAAATGCCAAAAATCCGATTAGCGATTTTTAATCGCGATTAGCACTAAATTAGTGTCAAACTAATCATAAAAACTTAAAAACGGCATAATCCCATAAAATACCCTATTTTGGAAATTTTCATAATTTTTTTTCCAAATTTTCCCCCCATTTATTTGTATTTAATTATACCAGAATATTAAAATATTCATTAAAATAATATTAAATTATAAAAATTCCCAAAAATAATATTTTATTATTTTGAAACGTTACACATCTATTGTACATTCATACTTGTGTACATACCTATTGTACAACCATATTTACATACATAAGTAACTGCACATACATAGATGATTCGGGCTTGATTAGAGATTTGGGAACCGCAAGATACTCCTTAAAACTGATTCATTTTAAAAGAGCGGTTTTCCCTCATTATGTGCATATTAATATTCCATGTTGCATGATATACTAATATGCTTGCATTTCTTTTACATGTCGCATACATCATGCTTTTTGATTATACGCATTGAGATATGTTGTTTCCATGATATTTCTGGATTTGGGAACCGTGGGTATTTCAAAAGAGAGTATGCAACTGTTTTAAAAACTCGGTTACCCTTGATATGATATTTCAGTGCGTCCACCATGTGTTTTCTCGGTTTTGAGAGCGACATGTGAACCCGATTCGAGGAGGCGGATGAGGCCGATTGCGGGTACATGGTGGACCCGGTATGGTATCCCGGGGCAAGAACGGATCGCTATATAGTAGACGGTGAGCCTGGAAGAGGGACTACTACCTACCGGTGATAGTATTTAGGCTCGGCGGATATCCGGAGGATACCGACCGTAGTCGAGAGATGATATGGGCCGATCCGGACTGACGGAGCCCGTGGGCCGATCCGGACTGACGGTGCCCGATATATGAGGATTTACATGCGATGCTAGGCACAGGTTTCATGATGTTTTCGAGTGTCGATGCTTGACACTCAGGTTCCATGATTTTGATATGTCACGAGCGACACAAGTTGATTTACATCCTCATACTTCTATGCATATGTTTATGATATTTACATGCATGATGCTTATTGTCATTAAGTGACACTTGGACGATTTCCACATACATATATCGACATTGCTGACATTGATCACATAGTTGGACGATATCCAAATATTCATAGACTTCATGATATAGTCGACATTGATCATACCTCATATTTATGATATGTTATTACCTGAGACACTAGCACGAGCACTTGGCACTACACTCATGTATAGATGTTGCATTGCCACCTTATCATGGTTCAGACTTATTCATTTGAGCTTTATATATTTATCTGATTGTATTAATCTAGGATGAGTCATACATACGATTTCTGCTCTGTGATGTTTTCTATTCACGAGTTGGCAACTCACCCCCGTTGTGCCACAGTTTCTAGCAGGTTTTGCCGTACAGGTTCCATTGCGGCTTTCTGGCACACTGACTTGCTTTGGTAGGTGGATTCTTTTGCATCAGAACCACCATTGTATATGTATTTTCGGTTGTATCTAGAAATTCCATCAACTAAACTTGTATATTGTTTCAGACTTAGAAAACCAGTTGTGTATTATTTCGACCTTAGAGTCGCGCGTTGTAGTATTATGGTTTTCATACTGATTTTGAGTTTTCCTTTGAGTTTTGATACTCGCCATTCGGCGTTGTATATTATACTGCTTGCGTGGTTGTGACCGTCGATTGAAGAAGAGCTAGCTCCCGCTTGGGGATGCCTTTTATCATTGTATATATGCTTTTATCATGTTGTACCCCATTCGGGGCCAGTATGTACAAAGGAAACTCTGCCGAAATTTTCAGAAAAGACATTGAGAATTTTAAAAATACATATTCGGCTTACTTATTTAAAAACCTTGTTTTCAACATGTTTTCCTACTTCTTAAAACCAATTTTCTTTATTTACTCTTTAAAATGGTTTTAGATTTTCTGGGTTTTTGGCTTACTTGGATTAGATGAGGTCCTTTAGACTTCATATGATTCAAGGGCCAGTCACGTGCTCTATCGGGTCATGACAAAGTTGGTATCAGAGTGCTAGGTTAATCTTGGTTTGAGTCTAAGTTTGACTATGCGGAGCCTAGAGCATTTATATATATACGGAACTTAGGCTTGACCTTCCGGAACTTAGACTTAGTCGAGGGGGTATTATACCTGAACTTTCGTCACGTAGGATGACCCTTGGTTGATGGAGTAGGTAGTTTGAGTTGAGTGACGTACCATACGTATATTCCGCGGCATACTTACGATGTGCTACTCCGCTTAAGAAACCTTAGTATGTACATTTCCTTGCACAGTATTATATTCATTCCTATGATCTATCATCATCGATGTTGGTTATGATTTTGCTGCTACGATTACACGGGCAAAGAGAGCTACGGCTAGAGTGCGTCAGCTTGAGCTCGTCACGGAGGAGAACTGACCAGGGCATGATTCCAGAGACGTACGATTGCGTATAGAGGCGTCGTTTTATTGTGTTTTCGCGCCATGAGCGTTTGACAGATCGCTTTTACGAGATTTCCTGGATGTGCTGATCGGCACCAGAGGATCAGGCTACTGCTAGAACCCAGCCAGAATATGATGACCATTGATATGTCGCTTATTCATGATGATTGAGGCGTTGTTCAGCAAACCGACGAATGAGCCAGTTGTTGCTGCAAATGACGAGATATTGCCCAGATGTTGGAGCTACTGCAGCATGAGTATATACTTAGAGATATGATGGAAGGTCGCTAGTCACCCGAGAATGGATGACTAGGACATGTGGTTCGTTCGCTTACCCCGATGCGAGGTCATCAGATAAATTGATTTCAGCTATAGACGACTTCACGTAGATTCGTTGAGAGTCGATAGAGACGATCGAATGTCAGGATCCCGATTCCAAGTTTAAAGTATTCGGAAGACAATGCAAGTAATGCTATGGACCCTCTAGAAGAATGAAACCCTAACTCGACGTAATGACCATGGAACGCCTCCGAACCTTAGGGTTTGCGGCAGTTTAGCGGTGTCATTTGTGAAGCTTGGGTTTGCCCTTCTACGGTTGGTCCACAGGTGCTGTGGTATGTACTGGGATACTATTAAACTGTACTCAAGTTGTTGATCTCTTAGAGGATTATGGGGTTCTGACGAGTCGATCGGATGGTTTGACATCATTCGGATATCATGTGATGGGACACATTGCTTGAGAGACTCCAGATACGAGCATAGCCGTTGAAGCGCAGTCCATGCAGCCACGATGAGACGAGTCCGAAGCAGTCGACAGCAGAGAAAAGTGGAGTAAGAGATTCGTATGAGATCTTGATGAGATGACGTTCCACTCCGCTGAAATCAGAGATGCAACACGCAAGCTGAGGCGTTGATTATTGATATTTCTTCCAGAAGGAGTCTCGGTGAGTATGCAGCCGTTCCGGAACAAGAAACAGATATAGAAAAGATGATAACTTCCGGGCAATTCGGCAGAAACGAGATTTGAGAGAGACCTCGACAGGACCTTTCTGGAATACTATACGAGAAGACCTGGACCCAGGAGTGGTCATATTGCGCACACCCAGCAGGCCAGAGTTCGTCATCGTCGACGAGATAATTGACCAGGTTCGGATAGAGGATCTCACCCAGATGCGTTGTGAATTGATCAAGAAGGGATGTGTATGGAGTATACCTCCGCAGGTTGGGACGAGTTCCAGAGGACGTGTTCGGCCTGATATCTTCTACAGAGTGATGAAGATACCGAGTTCGTGATTTCGAGTCCTTGTGAGAGACTTCGGATGGACCGCAGCCGAGAACAATTGCAGTGCGAAGATAGAGACGTGACCTCAGAGTAGACGATGATACAGACAAGTGGGACAAGAGGTTCGTACGAGATGCTGACAAGCTGTTGTTACTCCCCGTTAAGATTCAAGGTCGGATATGCCTACAGAGGCGTTGAGATGCGACCAGTTTCCGAAGAAATGCGGTGCTGGGGACGCAGATGGCCAGAGAGCGAGAAAAGATTATGCAAGAGTACCAGCCTCCGTACAGTTCGGCATAGGCGAGATCGGAAGAGACCATGAGCAGGATTCCTTCCAGGACACTGCTGCGATAAGATTTGCACCAGGATCAGATGTGTGATGTGCATTCAGAGGACCAGAGGCCGACGCCAGTGACGTGCTGCTTTACGAGAGGCCGCGAGGATCGACCGAGAGACGACCAGAGAAGTGCCAGGACGGAATCGCCCCCGTTAGCACACCTGATAGGGCCGATGAGCCGATGGATTGCGAGATAGGTAATCCACAGAGAAGATAAGAGCCCAGAGAAAGAGGACACCAGACCGTGAGCAGGAGGCATGTAGATATCTTGCGCTGCTAGCATTGGATGCACCGACACCTTCTCGACCTTGAAGGAGGATATATCGACGACGGTATTTATGATTTGTGATTTTGTGATTTGATTATCACGTATCCATCACCTTGGATTTCGGTATTTTGGGCGATCTGTTCGCATGATTTGTTCTTGATGGCTGAGTTCCATGATTCTGTTTTCATGCACCATGGTTGCACCTACTGGGTATTTATATTTTGCGCATAGTTATTGCACTTGAGGTATTGATTGTGATTTCAAACCTATTTTATGCCGGTAATTTGATTTATGGTTCCAGCTTAGTTTTCATGCACTTTTAGTGTTTTGATTTGAATTGTGCACGCTGATGCACATAGTTGTGAGCTTATATACCGCGGTATACCTGTTTTGGATTTAGCCGTATTGTATAACGTCGACTTTGATTCTGATATTGATGTTGATTTCTTGCACTCCGTGCATTTGATTTGGATTTTCGCGCTCGTTGAGCGCCTGTTTTGAGATACGATTTTGGTGCACACCAGATGCACTAAATCGGGATTCTTTGTGCATGTCAGATGCACCTGATTTTGCTGTCAGGAACACACGTTGCCTATGACAGATGTTTCATGCACACCCGTTGCACCTAGATGATGTTTCTGTGCACATGCATGGCACATATATGAATTTTGATTTCTGTGCGCACCAGACGCACAGGGTATTCCTATATACATTTTGGGATTTATTCCTTACGGACCAGTACGTTTTTATGATATTTGCTATTCGTTTTCGTACTGAGCAGGACTAGTCAGGGGACAGTACCTGGATATATTTTGGAATGCATTTCTTCAGATATTTACATGTATAGATTTGATGTCTACATGTATGGTTATGATATATATCATATTGGTTTTGTTTCGGATTGGACATTTGTGTCTTTACCATGCCTCCGATGATTGCGGGATGCTTGACGGAGTTTTGATTTTGAGATATCTGCTCATTTCTCATGTGCATGCATTGCGCTATGATGCGTTTTATGTATTGATGATTTCGGAGCCCCAACGACTTGGAATTTTACTGAAATGTTTTAGTATTTGAGAGGTTTTAAATTAAATTCGGGGACCGAATTTTTTTAAAGGGGGAAGATTGTAACATTTCAGAAAAATAAAATATTATTTTTGTGTAATTTTTATAATTTAATATTAATTTTAATGAATATTTTAATATTTTGGTATAATTAAATACCGATAAATGGGGAAAATTTGGAAAATTATATAAGCTACTAGAAAGAGGGTGTTTTATGTGAATTATGCAAATTTTATGTTTTTATGATTAGTTTGACACCAATTTAGTGCTAATGGCGATTAAAAATCGCTAATCGCGCTTTAAGCGTATTTTGTGCAAAACGTTGCACCGTATCATTTTTACACTTGTTGCATTTTTGCATGGCTTTTATTTTGGGTTTACTATTGAGGAGAGAAGGAAAATGGATTAGAAAAGAAAAGAAATTGAATAAAGAATGGAATAGTGTGAGGTATGGGTGAGAGAGAGAAATAGAGTGTGAGGGGTCATCCTTGTCTTGAGCCATCCCCCATCATTTTCCTTCACACATTCCCTCCCCCATCATCTTGTTGCTGCTGTTGTTGCAGCCTCCCCCTCCTCCTCCATCTTCAAGCCACAAAACTCCATGAAAATCAACTCGAAACCCAAATCCCATTTCACAAAAAGATGCATAAGCTCAAGGGAAACACATTGGACCAAGAAAGCAAGGATTTTGGCCACTTGGGGCAACTCAAGAATTTTCTTGAGTTGCCAAATGAGGTATTTTCTGAACCATAAGCTTAGTGTTTCCATTACATTTACCCCTATGTTAGATTAGAACCGATATCCAGTGGTTTTGTGGACTTAGAAGAATTCTAGTTAGGGTTAAAGGAACTTGAGAGTTGTGATGTGAAGTTGAGCTCAGTAGAGGCGACACAACCCCCTAGTGCTAGAATCCAGGCCTAAACCAGAGACTAGAAACCTGGAATATGGATTTAGAAAAGCCGATATCGGATATTTATGGATTCTGTGATGGTTTAATGAAATCCGCTATCACCCCGAGACTCCGAAAATTATTTTGCAAGGTCAGTGATACATGCGGGAAAGTAGGAAGCTACCACCAAAACCCTAGCTCCTAATTCCCCAAACTAGCCACAGATTTAATCCAATTGGCCGCAAATTGCGGCCTGGGTCCCACCATTTTGGCTCGTGTTGGTTCTGAAGCTTTATTTCATATACACTAAACCCTTGGTATATGCAAAATTGTCTAATTTGACCTAGGGTGAAATCTGGGACCCTTTTCTATAGTTGTTGTTTTGATTCTTGTTTTCGTATTGCGTATTTTAAATTCTGTATTTGTATAATTGCGTTTTACCTCGATTACTTGGCGTTTATACGACAATATCGAGGATTGTTTGATGGTTTTGAAAGCGTAGTCCATAGGTTCTAACCAATAAGCTTTTAAGCGTATCGTTTTGGTTTTCGTGTGTCATTTAGTTTTGATTTGGTTTTAATGCGATGCGATACGTGTGGCATGTAGGCACCCCCACGGTGATCTGAGGCGATGAAAATGCTGGTGGCAACATCGACAACGACACGCAGGATGCAATGTGAGTAGATTATATCTACGGGGGAAGTCGGGTGGATGGCTAATAGCACCCCCGCAGTTCGATGTTTAGTATACTATATATATAATAGATATGATAGCTCATTGCGTGACATGGATATTCTAGAGGTGTGTAGGTGTATTATGGATAGATTAGGGGTAGAAGTAAACTAGTATGGTTTCCTAGTTGCGGACCCTAGTATAGGTTTACACCCACATGCACACACATGCTTATGTATTATATATACATATACCTAGATGATGAGGATAGTGGATGATATTTGGAGATGAGTCGATGAGATTGGACATAGTACCATGAAATCGGTGATATAATGTGGTTCGTATTTGAGATACGACACGAGATTTTAGCGGGCCTTTGGACGTGCGTTTCACACACGCATTTATAGTTTTTATAGATGGTATCGACTTGTACTAGATTTAGATCAATACCCCATATCATGAGATATGATGATAAGGATACCAGATAATTGATGAGATGAATGTGATATTGACCCGTACCCAGCTTTTGGGATGCCGTATGAGCTTTATATTGATGATAGATCCGCACTCATGACTCGAGGACGTCATATGATATACTGTATCGTACGTGATACTATTGAGGTGGAATCACCGACTATTATATATATACCAACTCAGATTTAAGTGGTTTCCATACCCCTCCCGATTAGCGTGTTAGCTAGATCTGTAGTTGCTTAGTAGATGTTAGACTAGGCCGATGTCATACCTATTTCAAAACAAACGAATCGGGAGTGTTTCAAGGATAGGCACATGGATACTACGGATATTTTCAAAAGACGCATCTTTTCTTAAAAACACTGTAGCCCTTATTTTACTAAAAAACCCGATTCGTCTTATTTCAAAAGGCAAACTGTATGAAATTTTTATATTGATGCAGATGCGTCACTATTGTGTTTATTAGTCGATTTCTGCTTATTATTGTTATTCGCATTACATTGCATGTGCAAATGGTTATTGTTATAGTAAAATCATGCTATTAGGACACCAGCACCATTATCGATGATGCAAATGTTCCACGCACACCTGCTTGCCGGCTCACACACTTCATCATCGATAATTGCCATGTCACTACACTGTAGTACTGTTGCATTCAGAATATGACCCTTGCATGGCATACTCGTATACTTACATATTGTACACTCATACTTGTGCACACATCTATTGTACATTCATACTTGTATACATACCTATTGTACACCCATACTTACATACATAAGTAACTGCACATACATAGATGATTCTGGCTTGATTAGAGATTTGGGAACCACAAGATACTCAATAAAACTGATTCATTTTAAAAGAGCGGTTTCCCTTAATATGTGCATATTACTATTCCATGTTGCATGATATACTGATATGCTTGCATTTCTTTTACATGTCGCATACATCATGCTTTTCGATTATACGCATTGAGATATGTCCATGATATTTCTGGATTTGGGAACCGTGGGTATTTCAAAAGAGAGTATGTAACTGTTTTAAAAATCCGGTTACCCTTGATATGATATTTCATTGCGTCCACCATGTGTTTTCTCGGTTCTGAGAGCAACATGTGAACTCGATTCGAGGAGGCGGAAGAGGCCGATTGCGGGTACATGGTGGACCCGGTATGGTACCCTGGGGCGAGAACGGATCGCTGTATAGTAGACGGTGAGCCTGGCAGAGGGACTACTACCTACCGGTGATAGTATTTAGGCTCGGCGGATATCCGGAGGATACCGACCGTAGTCGAGAGATGATATGGGCCGATCCGGACTGACAGAGCCCGTCGGCCGATCCGGACTGACGGAGCCCGATATATGAGGATTTACGTGCCGATGCTAGGCACAGGTTTCATGATGTTTTCGAGTGTCGATGCTTGACACTCAGGTTCCATGATTTTGATATGTCGCGAGCGATACATGTTGATTTACATCCTCATACTTCAATGCATATGTTTATGATATTTACATGCATGATGCTTATTGTCATTGGGTGACACGTGGACAATTTCCACATACATATATCGACATTGATGACAATGATCACATAGTTGGATGATATCCACATATTCAAAGACTTCATGATATAGTCGACATTGATCATACCTCATATTTATGATATGTTATTACCTGAGGCACTGGCACGAGCACTTGGCACTACACTCATGTATAGATGTTGCATTGCCACCTTATCATGCTTCAGACTTATTCATTTAAGGTTTATATATTTATCTGATCGTATTGACCTTGGATGAGTCATACATACGATTTCTGCTCTATGATGTTTTCTATTCACGAGTTGGCAACTCACCCCCGTTGTGCCACAATTTCTTACAGGTTTTGTCGTACAGGTTCCATTGCGGCTTTCTGGCCACTGACTTGCTTTGGTAGGTGGATTCTTTTGCCTCAGAACCACCATTGTATATGTATTATTCAGTTGTATCTAGAAATTCCATCAACTAAACTTGTATATTGTTTCAGACTTAGAAAACCAGTTGTGTATTATTTCGACCTTAGATTCGCACGTTGTAGTATTATGATTTTCATGCTGATTTTGAGTTTTCCTTTGAGTTTTGATCCTCGCCATTCGGCGTTGTATATTATACTGCTTGCGTGGTTGAGACCGTCGATTGACGAAGAGCTAGCTCCCGCTTGGGGATACCTTTTATCATTGTATATATGCTTTTATCATATTATACCCCGTTCGGGGCCAGTATGTACAAAGGAAACTCTGCCGAAATTTTCAGAAAAAACATTGAGGATTTTAAAAATGCATATTCGGCTTACTTATTTAAAAACCTTGTTATCAACATGTTTTCCTACTTCTTAAAAACCAATTTTCTTTATTTACTCTTTAAAATGGTTTTAGATTTCTGGGTTTTGGGTTTACGTGGATTAGATGAGGTCCTTTAGACTTCATATGATTCAAGGGCCAATCACGGGCTCTTTCGGGTCGTGACAGCATGCTTATATAGTGTTTTCATTAGTTAGTATTAAAATAATGCTGTCAGGACACCAGCACCATTACCAATGATGCGTATGCTCCACGTACACCTGCTTGCTGGCTCACACACATCATCATCGGTAATTGCCATATCACGTACACCTTAGAGAATATTAATCCTTTGATGTTGCTTGTTAGCTGATAGTTTCGACATGGTATTAGTGAGCTTGCTTTTATATGATAGCTTAGACATTGTCTTTATTTACTGCGTTATCTCATGCATTTATATTTATATATTCATTACCATGCAATAATTTTGGGTCAGTCCGGATTGCCGGAGCCCGGTATTCATTATTTATTTACATCGTGATTTATGATTTCGGATTTCCATGAGATTTCTGGATTTAGAGAAACTGCAAAGATTTTATAAACTGATTATCAATTTCAAAAGATAAAAGTGCGATTTTCTCATGATATGATTTGAGATATGTCCACCATGAGTTTTCTCGGCTCTTGAGCGATACATACACCCAATTCGAGAAGGAGGAACCGTCTGTGGGTGCATGGTGGACCCGGTGTGGTACCCCGGGGCGAGACGGTCGCGGATGATGGCGTTGAGCCTGTAACAGGGGAGCACTATTGACCGGTGATTTTATTTGTGACTCGACGGATATCCGGAGGATACCGATCGGAGTACAGGCCAGTCCGGATAGCCGAAGCCTGAGGTTCTGAGATTTGATGATATGGGCCAGTCCAGATAGCCGGAGCCCTAGATATTGAGATTCAAGGTTGCAGGACAGTCTGGATTGCCGGAGCCTGAGATATTGAGATATTAGATTTAAGATTTGTGTCGATGCTTGACACTGATTCTTTGTTGATTTCATTGATGATACATCGATTTTAAATGTGTACAGAAATCGCACTAAATAAATAAAACAGTTTCACATTCATGATGCATTCTGTTTTCATTATATTGCATTCATACCTCATATTTATGATGCGTTGTTACCTGAGGCACTAACACGAGCATTGGTATTACACTTATGTATAGATGTTTACCTTTGCCACCTTATCATGCTTCAGACCTTATCATTTTGAGGATATTTATATTATGATCGTATTGACCTAGGATTGAGTCATACATACGATTTCTGCTCTGTGATGTTTTCTACTCACGAGTTGGAAACTCACCCCCGTTGTGCCACAGTTTCATGCAGGTTTTGCCGTACAGGTTCATTGCGGCTTTGCTGGCACACTACTTCATTCCGGGTGATTGCTTTGGTAGGTGGGTTCACCCTCATCGTGACCACCATTGTACTTATTTATATTCAGTTGTATCTAGTAACCCCATCAACCAGACTTGTATATTTTATAACCTTAGAAGACCAGTTGTATATTCTTTCGACCTTAGAGTCGCGCGTTGTATTATTATGGGTTTTCTTGTTGATTTGAGTTTCTTTTGAGTTTTGATCCTCACCCTTGGCGTTGCATATTATATTGCTTGCGTCATTGTGGCCGTCAATTGATGAAGAGCAAGCTCCTGCTTGGGGATGCCTTTATTCATATTATGCATGTTGTACCCTTTTGGGACCAGTATTTACAAAGGAAATTCAGCCGAAATATTTAGAAAAGACATGAGATTTTAAAAATGCATATTCTGCTTATGTTATTAAAACCACTTGCTTTAAATTAAGTTTTCTTCACTTCTCTTTAAAATGGTTTAGATTTCTGGGATTTTTTTCGCTTACATGGATTAGATGGGGTCCTATAGACTTCATACGATTCAAGTTCCAGTCACGTGCCATTTCGGGCCGTGACATGTGGTCACCCAAGATATCATAGTATTACCTTCAGGATATAGTGTGCTACGAAATCGTTGTTTTATTCGATTTCTACTTGCTGATGTTTTCTACTCACGAGTTGGCAACTCACTGCCGTTGTGCCACAGTTCTTGTAGGTTTGACCGCTTGGGATCAGTTTCGGTATCGCTGGCACACAGCTTCTGTTAGTGTATATGCGCTAGAGGCCATTACTGTATCATACTAGTTTGTATATTACTTGATGGAAGCTTGGGATATTCACAGTTGTATATACAATCTTGCTCGAAATGGTAGTATGCTACTTGGTTTGTCTCTGCTTTAATATGTCCATGTGTTTCTTTTAGCATATCGCTGATATACATATTAGTAGAGCCCTTAGGATCTTTGCTTGATTACCAGCGTTGTGA
This sequence comes from Agapanthus africanus, assembly GCA_030015575.1. NCBI lineage: Eukaryota > Viridiplantae > Streptophyta > Magnoliopsida > Asparagales > Amaryllidaceae > Agapanthus > Agapanthus africanus. The sequence continues at coordinate 422,797,613 of CM057344.1, forward strand.
TGGCGCTCACACTCGTAGGGGCTGGGTAATCCATAAGCACATCCTTATACAGGTCCCTAGTCGTTGGATTATCGAGACAGGGCATCGATACTCCGGAGTAGACTAGCGTATGCGCTTCTCATCCCAGCATGGGAGACGATCTGTCCCACAGCCGTCAGTACGTCGTACTTGAGATAGTATGCGGGTGCTCGTTAGGTTACGAGTACACTGGACAGGACTCGTCGGGAACTGTTGGTTGGTATTATACCTATCGTCAGTTATCAGTTCCCAGGTGACATGAGTACAGCTTAGTCCGCTGACTTGACACTGTCACTTCGCCTCAAGTGTGTTCCCACTGCACTTTGATTACTACCCTACCACGGCTCAAAGGAGTCGTGCAAACAGGTAGTTTTTGGGTGCAGTCCCGAAGCACTTGGAGGCAGTGACGGTTAGACAGGATTCGTCTCTCCCGGTATTGGAGGTTGACATCGCGTTGTGTCTAGGAGAGCCATTACATGAGTGGTCCCTGGCCAGGGCAAGCGAGATATACTGGTAGGTTTCCAGTGTTATCTCAGGGTGTTCTGGGCTACACTCCGACACGACTTGTACCGCTATTAGGGGACTGACGTTCACCGCCCCCTAGGCCCGCCATGTGATGTATCAGACGAACAGACCGGACTGTATGGAGACTGTCACATACAGGCTCAGTAGGAGTTCAGATGGGGTTACCTCGTCAGTCTTCTTATCGGCATCTACCTGGGGACCGTTATGTACAGCTAGTGCTTCTTACGGTCTGTGGTTAAACCCACTGCCAGCATAGTGTCGAGTCTTTAGAGTCCCACACAGAGAGCTATTCGCCTTTAGGCAAAATGAGTAGAGGTCGCATGGTTTTGCGACAGGGTTCTTTCACATCCACGCACTCGTGCACGTTTGCTGTCCGGACAGCTTATACTAGCGGGCTTTGGTTTAAGCCGGATCCTAGTATATGATTTGGGATTGGTTTTATCTCATTGTATTCGTGTTCCTCGGATCACGAATATGGGTGCGTATGCACAGTTGCTTGAGACAGAAGGAGAGGACTTTTGATTAGGGTTAATGACCATTGTCATTTTATTAACCCTAATGCTTATGTGTGTATTATGGTTAATTGATATTAGTTTAATATAATTGTGCATGGTTATGGTTGTTGACCATTTGACCTTCTTGACTTATTGACCTAGGTTGACACTTTGACCATCATCATTTCATTTAGAAGATGCTCTTTGATCCTTGCAATTTGCATTAAAAATGAAATGATAATGGTCATGTCTTGATTAAGCCATGACAATTATCTTACTAATTATCAATTTATAATAATTCACACATATATGTGAGAATGCTTCATATTATTCTCTATCATTCTATGATTTACTTTCTCTCTCTTGTTCTTCCTCTCCCTCAAGCTCTCCCCTCTCCTGTGTTGAGAAACACTTGAGCTTGAGAAAAACCTCTTCTTGATAATCTCTACTCTCATATAGGGTTCTAGAATTAGCACTTCTTGCACCCTAGTTACTTCTAGCTTGGAGTTGAAGCCAAAGGTTGAGGCTTTCCGGTGGATCTTTCTTCGACGTGAGAAAACGACAAAGGTGACCTCTTTCTACTACTCCAAGGAGCAAGGAGAGAAGGACATAGAGCCCTAGGTATAACCATTCTACCCTTAGCTAGTTTCTAGTTAGTTTTAGCTTGTTTTTGTTTAGCAAAGATCCTTCTTTGTCTAGTCCATGTTGCCAAAAGTGATAAAAATTTGATTTTTATTCCGTTTTCCGCCTCCCACAAGTACCGGGGTGGGCAACATGGACTTACAGTTTCATCCAGGGTGCTTTTCTTTGGTAGGTAGGACACATGTTGGATCCTGCCCACTCTCGTACTTTATACTCTGTTGTATCTAGATAAACTCCATCACATCAGATCAAATCAGAGAACTAGAATTGTATATTGGTAGATCTAGTCAGACTTGGGTTTTGTGCGAGACTTAGAGCGATGAGTTTATGATCGCTTTCTTGAGTTTTGAAGTCTTGTTTCTTTATTTGTTCTTTCTGGGTTGATCTTCGCCGTTGGGCGTTGTATATATGTTATTATGTGGTTGTGATTCCGCCGGTTGGCGAAGAGCTAGCTCCCGCTTGGGGATGCCTATATATTGTTGTGTATATGGTTTTGGATCAAAATATACAAGGGAGGTGCTACCCAAATTTTTAAAGACGAAACATGTTTTCAACTCTAATATAACCCACTTACATTTTCATGTTTCATTAGCTATGCATTTAAAGAAAAACATGATTCATTATACCTTTATTTCAAAACTGCACCCCTACTATTTTCCGCAAAAAGGTTTAGATTTTCTGGGCTTCGTCTTACTTGATTTACATCACGCCTTTAGACGTTGCGTAATTTAAGTGCCAGCCACGTTCTAAATTACAGGTCGTGACACCTTGCGTCAAAGATGATCCACCCGATAATGTCTACTTGGAACTTCTACCTCTAAACTAAGGTAACTAGGTTACTTGGTTTGCTAATCTAAGTAACCTAGGTGATGTAGATAGTGATGATGGATTATTTTTGTCTCAAGAACCCTAGGTTTCTCAACACATGAGACTATTTGGGTTTGAGGTAGAAGAAGAGAAGCTTGGAGAAGATGAGAATATTGTAGAGAGCAACAAGAAAAAACACAAGTGAAGAATGGCTAAGTCTTATGACTAATAAAGCAAGCATGCCAAGATAATAATAAAAAATTATCTCCACCACAAAATATCTAGATATTTTCTACAAAATATCTAGATGCCACCTTGCTTCAATAGTAACCCATGACTCACTAAGTGTGTCAACAAGTAGCCATGGTTCAGTTAAGAAAAGTCAATACCTCATACCTCCACCTCATTAACGATTTAACTAAATAGTTAAAACAAATAATGAGGTTTCTTCTTATAGAAGCACTCTTGCAATAAATTACAAGAATACCCCTCACCGTATATACATACCCGTATCCATATTCAGAAAAATACGAATACAAAAGAGACTAAAATAATCCAATAATATAATACTAGGATTCGGCGTAAAACAAAGTCAACTAGTATTATCCTCCCCAACATCATACGTGCACAAGTACACGTATGTGATCTAACCCTTCCGTAAAACCATACGACCTCTACATCGTTTCGCCCGAAGCAGAGAAACCCTTTATATGGGACTCTAAAGACTTGACAGTATGCTGGCAGTGCGTTACTGGATAAATCCATAATCACAAGCACGTTAGCGGTACTAGCTGTATGTAACGGCTACCCGGGTACCTGTCGAAAAGGAAAGCCGACAAGCAAACTCATCCGGATCCCTACTGAGCCTATCCTTGACAATATCCGAACAGTCCGGTCTTTTTGTCTAAGAGTATCGCATACCGGATATAGGTGTGGTAAACGTCAGACCCTAATAACCCGATAACTCATGGTGATGCGGCTCAGGACTAATCCGTGAAACTACTGATCAACCTATCAGTAAATCCCAACTGCCTTAGCCAAGGTCTTATGTGTAAGTGCACGGCGGCGCCCCGGTCGTCAATCCGACGGCCAAATGCGGAAGCGGTGATAAACTTTAATTTTGCGAACTTAGCAAACCGGCACCACCGCGCACTAAACCCCGGATCGGGCCATTAAACTAGATCTAGCTAACAACAAGACGGGTTAGAGATATACCGAGTGATCCGAGTCCTCCGGTCTTCTCGTCATCGTCCCGATCTCCCGCGGAAACTCCGGTCGTCGCCTCCTCGCCGGAAGGGCACCACATCGCCTGCATCTTTTACGGGCTCCCACCTCAATACCGAGGCTACTCGGGCACGAAGCTGGCAAGTCGACGTGCCCAAGATGTGCTGTAGAATGTAGTGTAGAATGCGCTTTGTCTCAATGGGGTTTGTAGTTGCCTTGATGGAGGAATCAACAAGATATGAACTTAGGAATTTTGGTGGCAAGCTAAAAGGGAGATAGATGTTTAATTTTGCCACACCAAAAATGAAATCAACCCCATACCCACCATGAAGTGGCCGGCCATTATCTTATGAGAATGGTGGAGGGAAGGGATCTTTTTCATGAAGGGAGGTGAAGGTAGTATAAAGCAAGAGGTGACCACATCCAAACATCAACCATACTCAATTCACATCAAACCCATACCCTCTCTTTAATCACAATTAATGCAAGAGAATCAAAATGATGGTGGAAAAGAAAAGATGCCATCATAATCACCCATCTCACAAATAAACCCTCCACAAAATGTTATTTGCACAATTGCAAATAACCCCCTCCATCGGAAAAGTCCGGCCGGGAAAGAACAAACGAAAACCGGCCGGAACGGAATGCAAACTGGCAACTCCAGAAAACTGGTCCCGTAATAAATTACAGGAAAACCCCAATACTGTGCATACACACCCGCATCTGTATTCCGTCCGGATACAAATGCAAAGAGACAAAATCTACACTGTACTATACTAGGATCCGGCTTAAAACAAAGCCGGCTAGTAATATACGTCCGATCCTGATCCGTGCAATACCGCACGTATCTGATCGAACCCTTCCATATAACTATACGGCCTCTAGTACAAACCGTCCGATCCTGATCCGTGCAATACCGCACGTATCTGATCGGACCCTGCCATATCTCCATACGGCCTCTACAGCGTTTCGCCCGAAAGCTTGAGTAACTGAAAGTGTGGTGGACTCTAAAGACTCGTCAATACTATGGCTGTAGATTTAACCACTAGCACGTCAGAGGTATAAGCCAATACGTAACGGGCCACCAGCTATTGACCAAAAGGGACGTTGATGAGCAAGCTCATCCTGACACCCTACTGAGCCTGTCAGTGACAATATCCGTACAATCCGGTCCGTTCATTTACGAGCATCGCATGGCGGGCCTAGGGGATTGGTAAAAGTCAGACCCCCAAAAGCGGTACAAGTCGTGTCGGAGTGTAGCCCAGAACACCCTGAGATACTACTGGAATACCTACCAGTAAATCTCCTGCCTTGGCCAAGGACTTCGTGTAATGGCTCTCCTAGACACAGCGCGACCTCACCCCCAATACCGGGAGAGACGAACCCCTGAAGATCCGCTCACTGCCTCCATGTGGCTCGGGACTGTACCCAACTAAAACCTGTTTGCACGACTCCTTTGAGCCGTGGTAGGGTAGTAATCAAAGCACAGTAGGAACTTACACGAGACAAATGACGATCCCCAGGTCGATGAACTAACCTGTACACATGTCACCTGGGAACTGCTATCTGACGTCAGGTATAAGACCAACTAGCATGTTCCCGGCGAGTCCTGTCCGGTGTACTCATAACCCAATGAGCACCTGTATACATCTTAGGTGATCCAACTGACACCAGTGGCTTGTGAGACCGGCCACCGCCCCTCGTCGGGGTCTCGACTGTATACACTAGTCTACTGTGGAGTATCGATGCCCTGTCTCGAAACTCCCACGACTAGGAACCTTTTAAGGATGTGCTTATAGACTCCAGCTCTCACTTATATGATCGCCCTCATACTGCTGGCCGTCAAGCAAGAATCCTAGGGGCTCTATCAACGTGTAATAGTGACCTGTCAGGTCACCTAAAGCAGTACACGATGATAAAGGTAAACCAGATAGCATACTATCATCTCGAGTAAGACTGTCGTACCGGGATAGGTCCTCCCTCAATCATTGCAATCACGTGCCTGTGATCCAATAATTGACTCTGAGGGCACTATCTCCAACAACCTCCCACTTGCACTCAAGGCTAATTATTGCGATGTCGCATACTCACAGCCCGTGTGATACCGAACACCCAACTCCTCTACTAGTCAGTCTCACAAAGCCTGTTTGCGAAACTCTTGCGATCGAGGAATAGCCTCAGTGAGTGGATCCGCCTTGAAGTTTCTTTCTATGTCTCTCTATATCTCAAGTTCGCGGAGAAAGCCATCTCCCGAAATGAGCAATACCTGTCTTAGAATGTCTGGATGCCTGATGGGACCTAGCTCATAAATGAACTCCAAAACCAAACTTCTTAGATGTATCGTCAACTGAACTTAATCAGTATCCTGCGCCATGCCTCCCTCAGTATCTGCCTGGATCACCTGTCCAGAATACTGTCCCTCGTCAAAGGGAAAACTATAACTCTGACAACCTCCTTGTCGTCCATGTCACCTTGGAAGCCTGGAATGATAACTGTCTCCCAAAAGAGGATGTCGTTATCATATCCCTAGAACATCCACTTATGTTCTAAAACTGCTTCCGACTGTTTCTCCAGGATTGGATCAATGTCAACTTATTGCATCTAGTGCAAGAACAACATCTGGTGTGGTACTTGACATCTCATGATTGACTTAATTGCCTAAGCAAGTGATCTGCCAATCATGCACATCCCTCTCTACTTTAGTCTATAAGACACCTTTAGAGAGGGTGACTCCATCACCTGCAGGTACACTACCGTGCCAGGAGTCGTCCATTCTAAATACTCTTAGAATGTTGTCAAAGTACCCTGATTGGGAAACCACCCAAATCTAGATCTAAAACCATAGATCTAGTAACCAGTATGTCTGATATAATGTCCAAGTCCCATATGGAAAAACCACTGTGTGACGACCAAAGTATAACCGATCGTAGTATAGGAATATCACTTCCTACTTTGTGTATGTCATCCAAAACCCGGATATCACAGCCTACTACCTTCTCAACAGATCCATCCCCTATTCTGATGACGTCAAACCTATGACTGTCACATCAGAAATAGATGATCTATCTCCGCTATATCTGCTTTAGTCTAATAATAGACATAAGCCTGATGTCCACCAATGCTTCCGCTGCTCCCACTGACTACGACAACCCTCTGGCAGAGTCATATAGACGTGCACTTCTAAAGCTAGTTTAGAACGACGCTATACTCATCCTCCTGCCGGGTCTCGCAGCCTGGAACAACAGCAATGGCAAGTGTGGGTAAACAAGAACCTCCCTGCCACCGTCCTTGAGGCTACCGGAGTACCTCTCGGGTGCCTGAGGTTACCCACCGTATCTGCGGAGTGGCCAATGGAATGTCAAATCAGATTGAATCTTTAGGTTCCTTATCAAATCTTCAGTAATCGTTTGCGGTTCTGAAATCACTTCCAGTTCTACCATACTCCCACTACTGATTTTGAAAAAATCCATTTTTGTTAAAACTGTGGCAAGTTAAGAACAATATCACTATTGATCTTTCTTATGGTAGAAAGTCAACCCTCGTAATAGCCTGGGTCAACCTACAAACAGCCATTACAGAAACGTGCCTTGAGTTATCCAGAGTCTGGTTTTAATCATAAGCCGGACAACTCCCCGTACCTTAACAATGTTAAGATATGAACTGTACTATATCCAATATAGAACCAGAGGCACTGATTTAATTGAACCAGATTCAAATCATGCAGCTATCTCCAGTGCATGTCAACTAAATGGAAGGAGGCCGATCAGCGTTACTCAACTTAGGAATGCTTCCAATTATGAGTAACCTGAAAGAGAAGCAATTTCTCTTTATCATTACTATCAACTAAGTACCATACACAAGTATTTACATCTTCGATCACTTTGAAGAATCCCGATACTTGCTACACTTGGTTCTCTACTCTATTCAAATACTTATAACTCCTCAAAACTTAGACCCTGTGTTTCTACGAAACACATGTCTAAGAACTAGAGAAGTTAAAAGTAAACAGAATATAGTATGAGGACCAACCCCTCTGTCCTAATGGACACTGGACAACATACAATACTCTGTATAAGTCCGCCGAGTCTAACAACTCTTCCACTGTGTGTCGTAGGTTGAAAACTGTACTTATGGTTAAGAAGAATTACACCGCTGTTTAATACTCCTTACCTAACCATCCACTGATATAGGTAAATGTCATCGACATAATATCAAAAGGTATATCTCACTCTATGAAAATAGACGTACAGATATATCAATTTGAAATTGGTGCACAACAGCGGATATTCAAAACCAAATATTTGCCGACCGGCAAACATCCCAGGTGATCTCCTCAAATATCACCGATTACAACGAATCTCGATATAATGAGGATGATCACCCAATTCCCAATAACTTACTCCCACTCATTATCTGTAAAACCATACAGATGTGAGAATCAAACCTGGTAAATACATACCCTGGAGCAAGTGTCTAATCGGGAAATCAGTTTTCATTTAACAGTACACAGTTGAACTGAAACATTGAAATGTTTCGATGGGGTATCCTGGTATTCCTAGTAATGCCTCTACCATTATCCAGATTCACAACTATAACCGTATAATTCTTTGCCACCTCTCCAAATCCCTTTATATGTCTTTAGTCGTTACCTTCTGCACACCCCTTAGGCCAAATGGTTTTCTTCCTTCCCTACCGTTCGGCACCAGCCTATGGTTTGGAAGAAGACTATCCAATAAGCATAATGGGTGTACTGTCCTAGTCCTAGGAGCACTCGCAATGCGAGAGATGGTGAGGATAAAAGACACCTGAATAAACCTTATTCCTATTTCTCCTGGACCAGAATCCATCCCCGAACTGGAACAAGTTCCTTTCGAGTTAGTATATAACCATACGATGGATTATCCAATAAACTGTGGATCTTTGTAGTGATACGGAGTGTCCTGGAGAGATACAAAGGTGATTTAGGATTGGCGAAGAAATACTTGGTTTGGTCGTGAATATCAGTCGCAATTTACTTTGCCCTCTTACTAATCCCTTGCTTTGTCTTAATCTTAATACCTTCTGCACACCGTTTAGGCTAATTGGTTTTCTTCATTCCCTACCGGTCGGCACCAGCCTAAGGTTTGGAAGAAGACTATCCGATTTGCGTAATAGGTGTACTATCTCCTAAACCAAGGAGTACTCACAACTTGAGAGAAGGTAAAAGGGAAAAGACAACTGAATAATCCTATCCGTTTTCTCCAGAACCGGAAACCATCCTCGAATTCCTTCGAGTTCGTATCTAACCATATGATGGTTTTGTCCAATGGAAGTGGACGTTCGTAGTAATACGGGGTGTCCTGGAGAAAAGGGTAAAAGTAGGAGTGGCAATGAGGTCTGCAACTCTGACAATCCAAAAGCCAGTGTTAAGAAGGTTCGGTCAACTTGGTCACTGAGTCATAGTCTTAGGGTCGGGTCAACGGTCGCTGCCAGAGAGAGAGAAAAGAAACACTCAGCGTGCACTCTAACCAAGATCAGAACGGTTACCAATTTATCTAATCTGGAAACCTCCCACTGTACCTCAAATTCTTCTCCAAACCTGAAAGAAGAATTAGTCGGGGTCACCCGAGGAGTAAACCAACTCATCAGTGGGAATCGGGATCCAACTATCATCGCATAATAACGTGACGGAATCCGCTCACGCTATCACACTCCAGAAGGTATGCGCATATCTGGCAAGTTTCATTTCTTTTGAAACTCCTGATGTGATTTTTACCCCATGCTCTTATGACCTTGACTTTGGCCAACATATCATAAGTCACATGTCAAGTTCAACCCGTCATTCTCCAGGTTAATTTGAATCCACCCGTACCTACCCTTGACTTTGGCCAAAATGGCAGTACGACTGTCCCAAACCAACGCATCTATCTATGCTGCATATGAATACCCAATAGCTACCAATCACTGTGCCTTGACTTTGGCCAACATACACAGCTTGAATACTATTGACTACCCATATGAAACGACGGAGGGCTACGAATGGTTTCTGGCGAAAACCTTTAACGTAATGAACTTGATATCGTTGAAGGAACGGATAGCTTTTTAGAAAATATAGTGACGAAACCTTTACTAAAGAGATCACTCCCGGTGAAGGGATCTCGGCTCTTTCCCCGTAGAATGGGGTGCAGGATACTCCAAATGAATACCACGATCCAAAGCAAAAGTAATCGGCTATAGTGAAGTTAATGCCCTGACGCAAACTTCTGTCCAAGGGGTCACTCCCGGTGAAGGGATCTCGGCCCTTGCCTCGTCGACTGAGGAGCAGGATATTCCAAATGAATACCACGATGCAAAACAAAAGTGAACGTCCTTGCAATAACAGCTTTTTGAAAAGTGTTCCAACAACATCAGAATAGGTTTGTTTTAACTTGCATTGATCCGAATCAACGCAGTCCCATCAATTGATCACACCACAAAGAACGAAAATATACTGACGTACGTATATGCCATCCGCATTCGCCACTGGCTCCCGTCATCACCCGTTAGGTTAGCTAACTAACGGCAGAGCGGGGACTGTACTAGCACGGATGAAAAACATATACAACATCTACTAATATATATACCAATATATAGTATTTCGCTCAAGGCGTGAATAAAATGCAACATCACAGAAATGTACAGCATCACAGAACAATACAGATATCTGGGATCCCCGGGTTTCACAGAGCCACTACTGAAACCCGACGTTCCCCTGGTCGCGTGGATAGCCTGTGCAATGAAATCCTAGACCCCTACAGGCGCGGCAAGTTACCTGCCAAAACCTGAAGCGAGGCAGCCCCCTTCAGCACCGTGAATGGACCACCCAGCACTTCACGGAATCCGGCAACTTGGGCACCCCTCCTGGGTCAACCTGTACCCCCTACGAGTGCGGCGAATAGCCTGCCATTCCTAGAGTGAAGCCCCCTCCGTCTCAATGCTATGAGATGCGGGCTTGTTGCCCTCCAGAACCCGGCTATCCGTGCACCCTACCGCGGGGTAACCCTAGTACAGAAAGTAAAATATACATACAACGGGTACATCGACCGCAACCAGGTCGTGCCCCAAAATAATAATACAAACAGGCAGTGACGGCTGTCCACATGTCGGACGCTCGCCCCGCAACTTCAAATGTACATAATACAACAAAACTGTACTAGCATTGCAACCAGGCTATCCCCCACGACCGATCCGCAACATCACAGCAAAACACAGAACATCAACGTGAAAGTCACGTTCGCAAATCCGTCTAACCGGGCTATAGCAGTTAGACCGGATTAACCGATCGAGTGACATTCACGGTCGCAGATATAATGTAAATACTGTGAAATAATGTGTTTAAAATATCCGATCGATCAAAAATTAACAAGTGGGCCCCCAAGCAATACTGTAGCACTCACAGAAATTCCGGGCCCAATATTAATATTCCAAAACCCCTAAAATTAGCCCAGAAGCCCACTGGAAAAATTGGACACAGTGAGGACACCAATGTGCGGTGGAACCGCGGCCCTAGGGGGGTTTGGCCGCGGTTCCGCGCTTCGGTGATCGGGTCACTGCGTCGAATTTTTACAGCAGTCTTAGAACTCCCTGCACATCATTCTGAGACAACCTGAAAAATTTTTGGACATCAAAAAAATTTGACAGAAAACTGATGTGAGGAAAAACGCGAGTTTTTGGAATTTTGGTCGATCGGAAATGCAAACACATCAAACAAAGCTAGACGAAGTTAATGGCCAGGCTCTGATACCACTGTAAGTGCACGGCGGCGCCCCGGTCGTCAATCCGACGGCCAAATGCGGAAGCGGTGATAAACTTTAATTTTGCGAACTTAGCAAACCGGCACCACCGCGCACTAAACCCCGGATCGGGCCATTAAACTAGATCTAGCTAACAACAAGACGGGTTAGAGATATACCGAGTGATCCGAGTCCTCCGGTCTTCTCGTCATCGTCCCGATCTCCCGCGGAAACTCCGGTCGTCGCCTCCTCGCCGGAAGGGCACCACATCGCCTGCATCTTTTACGGGCTCCCACCTCAATACCGAGGCTACTCGGGCACGAAGCTGGCAAGTCGACGTGCCCAAGATGTGCTGTAGAATGTAGTGTAGAATGCGCTTTGTCTCAATGGGGTTTGTAGTTGCCTTGATGGAGGAATCAACAAGATATGAATTTGGGAATTTTGGTGGCAAGCTAAAAAGGAGATAGATGTTTAATTTTGCCACACCAAAAATGAAATCAACCCCACACCCTCCATGAAGTGGCCGGCCATTATCTTATGAGAATGGTGGAGGGAAGGGATCTTTTTCATGAAGGGAGGTGAAGGTAGTATAAAGCAAGAGGTGACCACATCCAAACATCAACCATACTCAATTCACATCAAACCCATACCCTCTCTTTAATCACAATTAATGCAAGAGAATCAAAATGATGGTGGAAAAGAAAAGATGCCATCATAATCACCCATCTCAGAAATAAACCCTCCACAAAATGTTATTTGCACAATTGCAAATAACCCCCTCCATCGGAAAAGTCCGGCCGGGAAAGAACAAACGAAAACCGGCCGGAACGGAATGCAAACTGGCAACTCCAGAAAACTGGTCCCGTAATAAATTACAGGAAAACCCCAATACTGTGCATATACACCCGCATCTGTATTCCGTCCGGATATAAATGCAAAGAGACAAAATCTACACTGTACTATACTAGGATCCGGCTTAAAACAAAGCCGGCTAGTAATATCCGTCCGATCCTGATCCGTGCAATACCGCACTATCTGATCGAACCCTGCCATATAACTATACGGCCTCTAGTACAAACCGTCCGATCCTGATCCATGCAATACCGCACGTATCTGATCGGACCCTGCCATATCTCCATACGGCCTCTACAGCGTTTCGCCCGAAAGCTTGAGTAACTGAAAGTGTGGTGGACTCTAAAGACTCGTCAATACTATGGCTGTGGATTTAACCATTAGCACGTCAGAGGTATAAGCCAATACGTAACGGGCCACCAGCTATTGACCAAAAGGGACGTTGATGAGCAAGCTCATCCTGACACCCTACTGAGCCTGTCAGTGACAATATCCGTACAGTCCGGTCCGTTCGTCTACGAGCATCGCATGGTGGGCCTAGAGGGTTGGTAAAAGTTAGACCCCCAAGAGCGGTACAAGTCATGTCGGAGTGTAGCCCAGAACACCCTGAGATACTACTGGAATACCTACCAGTAAATCTCCTGCCTCGGCCAAGGACTTCGTGTAATGGCTCTCCTAGACACAGCGCGACCTCACCCCCAATACCGGGAGAGACGAACCCCTGAAGATCCGCTCACTGCATCCATGTGGCTCGGGACTGTACCCAACTAAAACCTGTTTGCACGACTCCTTTGAGCCATGGTAGGGTAGTAATCAAAGCACAGTGGGAACTCACACGAGACAAATGACGATCCCCAGGTCGATGAACTAACCTGTACACATGTCACCTGGGAACTGCTATCTGACGTCAGGTATAAGACCAACTAGCATGTTCCCGGCGAGTCCTGTCCGGTGTACTCATAACCCAATGAGCACCTGTATACATCTTAGGTGATCCAACTGACACCAGTGGCTTGTGAGACCGGCCACCGCCCCTCGTCGGGGTCTAGACTGTATACACTAGTCTACTGTGGAGTATCGATGCCCTGTCTCGAAACTCCCACGACTAGGGACCTTTTAAGGATGTGCTTATAGACTCCAGCTCTCACTTATATGATCGCCCTCATACTGCTGGCCGTCAAGCAAGAATCCTAGGGGCTCTATCAACGTGTAATAGTGACCTGTCAGGTCACCTAAAGCAGTACACGATGATAAAGGTAAACCAGATAGCATACTATCATCTCGAGTAAGACTGTCGTACCGGGATAGGTCCTCCCTCAATCATTGCAATCACGTGCCTGTGATCCAATAATTGACTCTGAGGGCACTATCTCCAACATTATGGTCCTAGCCAATCGAACACAGTGCGATATCAACTCCCAATAACGGGAGAGAAGAATCCCTGACAATCACTCACTGCCTCCATGTGGCTCGGGGCTGTACCCAACCAAAACCTATTTGCATGACTCAGTAGAGTCGTGGAAGGGTAGTGATCAAAGCACGGTAGGAACTCACACGAGACAAATGACGACATCAGGTCCAAAGACTAACATGTACGCATGTCATATGAGAACCGCTATCTGACGATAGGTATAATACCATCTAGAGGTTCTCAGCGAGTCCGTCCGGTATACTCACTACCAGTGAGCACCCGTATACAATCTTAGGTGATCACACCAATAGTTGTGGGACCAACGATCGCCCTTCGTCAGGGTCTATAAATGTATACGTAAGTCTACTCTGGAGTATCAATGCCCGATCTCAATACTCCTGCAACTTGGGACTTTTAAGGATGTGCTTATAGACTACCCAGCTCCCACAAGTATGATCGCCATCAAAACGCTGGTAGTCAAGCAAAATCCTACGGGCTTTATCAACATGCGGTCAACATATATAATATATGCACATGTTAAGATAAAGACAAACCATAATAGTATACTACTGCATCGAGTCTTTATCAATATGTGCAAACAACATAAAGCATCATAAGAATCAAATGAACATATCTCAAATAATATACTATATAACCAATCAAGATTGCCATGTACATACATATCCCCGGTATCCATATGTATACATATATAATACTGGCCTCTAGGGCATACATATCCAACAATCTCCCACTTGCACTAAAGGCCAGGTATTAGCATACCGAATACCCAACGTCTGGACTAAGGCCAGCTGCTGGCGTACCACAAACCCAGCAACTCTAAAGGTCGCTCGAACTGCACTTGAGGGAGGGCCTTTGTAAATGGATCCGTCGTGTTCTCTTTTGTACCCACTCTCCAGACCTCGATCTCCTGGCGATCTATGATCTCTTTGATCAGGTGATACCGCTTTAAGATGTGTCTGGACTTCTGATGATACTGTGGTTCTTCGCTAAAGCTCTAGCCCCATTGTTATCGCAATACAGAGGTATTGGATCAACAATGGACGGAACTACCTGAAGTTCAGTAATGAACTTCATCATCCAGACCGCTTCTTTTGCGGCATCGCTCGCAGCAATGTATTCAGCCTCCATCGTTAAGTCTGCGACGGTATCCTGTTTGGAGCTCCTCGAACACACCACCCCTCCATTGTGTTGGATATAGTGCCCTCAAAGTCAATTATTGGATCGCAGGTACGTGATTGCAATGATTGAGGCATGACCTATACCGATATGACAGTCTTGCTCGAGATGATAGTATGCTATCTGGTTTGTCTTTATCATCGTATACATGCTTTAGTTCGCTATTGCATGTTGATAGAGCCCATAGGATTCTTGCTTGACTGCCAGCAGTATGATGGCGATCATATACGTGGGAGCTGGGGTCTGTAAGCACATCCTTAAAGTGTCCCTAGTCGTGGGAGTTTCGAGACAAGGCATCGATACTCCAGAGTAGACTAGTGTATACAGTCGACACCCCGACGAGGGGCGGTGGCCGGTCTCACAAGCCATTGGTGTCAGTTGGTTTACCTGAGATGTATACAGGTGCTAATTGGGTTATGAGTACACCGGACAGGACTCGCCGGGAACCTGCTAGTTGGTATTATACCTAGCGTTAGATAGCAGTTCCCAGGTGACATGTGTACAGGTTAGTTCATCGACCTGAGGTCGTCATTTATCTCGTGTGAGTTCCCACTGTGCTTTGATTTCTACCCTACCACGGCTCAAAGGAGTCGTGCAAACAGGTCTTTTTTGGGTACAGTCCCGAGCCACATGGAGGCAAGTGAGCGGATCGGCAGGGGATTCGTCTCTCCCAGTATTGTGGATGAGATCGCGCTGTGTCTAGGAGAGCCATTACACAAAGCCCTCGGCCGAGGCAGGAGATTTACTAGTAGGTACTCCAGTAGTATCTCAGGGTGTTCTGGGCTACTTTCTGACACGACTTATACCGCTATTGGGGGTCTGACGTTACCAGCCCCCTAGGCCGATATGCGATACTCATAGACGAACGTACCGGACTGTATGTATATTGTCACTGTTAGGCTCAGTAGGGTTTCTGGATGAGTTCGCTCGTCAGCATCCCTTCCAATCAATACATAGGCAACCGTTACGTACAGCTAGTACCTCTGACGTGCTAGTGGTTATACCCAGTGCCAGTATGTTGATGAGTCATTAAAGTCCCCCACAGACAGTTTCCCAAGTTCGGGCAAAACGTTGTAGAAGCCGTATGGTTTTATGGCAAGGTTCGGAAAATGCACGTGCGTTTACGCACGTGTCATATTTCTGGCAGATAATACTGTTAAGCTTTGGTTTTAGCCGGATCCGAGTATTATACTGTATAGATATAATATTTTTGTCTTAGTTGCATTTGTATTCGGTCGTAATACAAATGCGGGTATATTTATACTGATACGAGGTTATCCTGTAATTCGTTTCAGGATCGCTTTTAGAAGTTGCCAGTTTCCCGTTTTCTATCACCCGTCCTTATCATTAGGTTAAAGACGGATTTATCTTTTCTTGATGAGTGTGGAAGGTTCTAGGAGCATCTAGATGGTGACTAGGATGATGAGGTGGCTAGTGACTCATTAGTGCATTAATTATGCATTTAATGGATGATGACTAGGTTAGATGATTCATTATTTGCATTAATGGTTTAAGCTAGGTGTTCATTTGACTCATGCTTTTGTTTTAGTGCTAATGGTCACCACACCCCTCTCCTAAACTCACCTCTTCCTCCTTATAGTGGCCGGCCCCTTGAGTGAGAGAGGGGGATTGATTTTGCAAAAGAAAAGATTATAGTTTTGGTTTCATGGAAATTAGATAGCCTTATTTCTCATTTCACCCGATCCAAAAGGCAACTTCATTAACCGTTCGTCCATGGCTTTGGATGAAGTGAGACAAAGTGTTCTACTCATTCTCTACATCAATCTTGGTCATCTCTTTTAGCAAACTTGATGATCGAGTTGCCTCGGTTCAGAGACGGGAGCCCGTTTAAAAATCCGTCGACGTGGTGCCACCTGGACAAGAAGACTGGAGATTCAGGAGATCGGAGCAGCCGCAACAAAGCGTGGGATGATGGTGGAAGACCGAAGGACTCGGATCGTTCGGTATAACATTTCTACCCACTTTGTAGTTTGTTAGTTTAGCTTTAATGGCAGATCCGGGTTATAGTATACGATAGCGCCAGTCAAAAAGTTTTTGTTCCGCATTTGGCGTCTGTTAGACGGCCGGGGCGCTACCGTGTACTTACAGTGGTATCAGAGCCAGACCATTAAGTTTTACTAACTTGTGCTAACACGTTTAAAATATCGATCGAACGGATTCTCAAAAACTACAATTTTTCTATACAAAGTTTCTGTCGATTTTAAATCTGGTCTAAAAATTATTTTGAGCATCACAGAAAATTGTGCAGGCTTTTCTAAGAAAACTGGTGAAATTTGGTCACGTGATCCCACAGAACGGCCGCGGATCCGCGGCCCAAACCATGGTTTGGCCGCGAATCCGCCGCGCTTTTTTGTTAACAGTGAGCCAAATTTCTACAGTATGTTCTACATGCCAAATTGTGGCTTTTAAAATATTTCTTTGGGCCCATATTTTGTTACTATACTGCAGATGTACGTAGGGCCCACTTCGGGAAGTTTTGTCGATCGAAATTTTAAACTTGTTAGTATGCATTACTTACATTATATCTCCGACCGGGAATGTCATTTGAGCGGTAAATTACGTCTAATTGCTATAGTCCTTTTAGACGGGTTTGCGAACGTGACATTCGCGTTGATGTTCTGTGTTGTGCTGTAATGTTGCGGATTTGTCATGGTGGATAGCAGTGTGCAATGGTAGTGCCATTTGGATTTATTTATACATTTGATATTGCGGGGCAAGCGTCCAACATATGGACTGCCGTCACTGCCTGTTTGTATAATATTTTTTAGGGGCACGACCGAGCTGAGGTCGATGTACCCGTTGTACATATTTTAATTTCTGTACTAGGTTTACCCCGCGACGGAGTGCACGGATAGACGGGTTCTGAAGGGAAACGGGTCCGTATCTCATGGCTTTGAGAAGCAGAGGGGCCTCACTCTCCTTGGGGGTACAGGTTGACCCAAAGAGGGGTGCTCAAGTTACCGGATTCCGTGAAGTGCCGGGTGGTCCATTCACTATGCTGTAGGGGGCTGCCTCTCTTCAGATTTTGGTGGGTAACTTGCCGCACCCGTAGGGGTTTAGGTTTCATTGCACAGGCTATCCACACGACCAAGGGAACGTCGGGTTTCAGTAGCGGCTCTGTGAAACCCGGGGATCCCAGATTATCTGTATTGTTCTATGATGCTTATTACTTTTCTGTAATGTTGCATATTATCACGCCTGGAGCGATTATTGTATATTGGTATATATATTATTAGATGTTGTATATGTTTTACACCCGCGCTAGTCCAGTCCCCGCTCTGTCGTTAGTTAAGTAACCTAACGGGTGATGACGGGACCTAGTGACGAATGCGGTTGGCATATACGTACATTTTATTTTCGTTCTTTTCTGGTGTGATTAATTGATGGGACTGCATTGATTCTGATCAATGCAAAGGAAAACAAACCTATATTTGATGTTGTTGGAACAAATTTTAAAATGTGTTATTACAAAGATGTTTCCTTTTGTTTTGCATAGCGGTATTCAGTTGGAATATCCTTCACCTCATTCGACGAGGTAATGGCCGAGATCCCTTCACCGGGAGTGACCCCTTGGGCAGAAGTTTACGTCAGGGTAATAACTTCACTATAGTCGATTACAAGTTGCTTTGCATAGCGGTATTCAGTTAGAATATCCTGCACCTCATTCCATGAGGAAAGAGCCGAGATCCCTTCACCGGGAGTGACCTCTTTAGCAAAAGGGTTTCGACACTATAGCTTTATAAAAAGCTATCAGGTTCCTTCAGCGATATCAAGTTCATTACGTTGAAGGTTTTTCTCCAAAAACCAGCCGTAGCCCTCTGTCATTTCTTTTGGATATTCAGTAGTATTCAAGCTATGTATTTTGGCCCTTTGTCAAGACATAGTGATTGGTAGCTGCTGGGGTGTTCGCATGTTGCATAGATAGATGCGTTGGTTTGGGACAGTCATATTACTGTTTTGGCCCTTAGTCAAGAGTATGTACGGGTGGGTTCAAATTGACCTGGATAATGATGGATAGAACTTGACATGTGACTTATGACATTTTGGCCCTTAGTCAAGGTCATAAGAGCATGGGGCAAAAATAATATCAGGAGCTTCTAAAAGAAACTGAAACTTGCCAGATATATGCATACCTTCTAGAGTGTGATAACGTGAGTGGATTACGTCACGTTATCATGCGATGAGAGTTGGATCCTGATTCCC
Organism: Agapanthus africanus; assembly: GCA_030015575.1. NCBI lineage: Eukaryota > Viridiplantae > Streptophyta > Magnoliopsida > Asparagales > Amaryllidaceae > Agapanthus > Agapanthus africanus. The sequence continues at coordinate 422,816,758 of CM057344.1, forward strand.
ACTGATGAGTTGGTTTTACTCTTCGGGTGATCCCGATTGATTCTTCTTTTAGGTTTGGAGGAGAATTTGACGGTACAGTAGGAGGTTTCCTGATTAGATAAAGTGATAACCATTCTGGTCTAGGTTAGAGTGCACGCAGAGTGTTTCTTTTCTCACTCTCTTTGGCAGCGACCTTTGACCGACCCTTGACTATGACTCAGTGACCAAGTTGACCAAACCTTCTTGAAATACTGGCTTTTGGATTGTCTAAAATTGCATAAGTCATTGCCGCTCCTTCTTTTACCCTTTGTATTTCTCAGAACACCCCGTATTACTACGAACATCCACTTCCATTGGATTGATCCATCATATGGTTATATACGAACTCGGAGGGACTTCTTCGAGGTTGGATCCAGGTTCAGGAGAAATAGAATTGGTTTATTCAGTTGTCTTTTATTATCACCTTCTCTCAGGTTGCGAGGGCTCCTTAGTTTAGGAGAGTACACCTATTATGCTTATTGGATAGTCTTATTCCAAACCATAGGCAGGTGCCTAAAGATAGGGAATGAAGAAAACCAATTAGCCTAAGTAGGGTGTACAGAAGGTAATAACTAAAGACTAAATAAAGGGATTAGAAAGAGGGCAAAGTAAATTGCGACTGTTATCATTCACGATTAAACCGCGTACTTCATCGCCACTCCTATTTCACCTTTGCTTTTTCCCCAGTTCGGGAGAAATAGAATAAGGTATTATTCAGTTGTCTTTTATCATCACCTTCTCTCAAGTTGCGAGTACTCCTTGGTTTAGGAGAGTACACCCATTATGCTTACTGGATAGTCTTCTTCCAAACCATAGACTGGTGCCGAACGGTAGGGAAGGAAGAAAACCATATAGCCTAATGATGGTGTACAGAAGGTAACGACTAAAGACAAATAAAGGGATTTGGAGAGGTGGCAAAGAAATATACGGTTAAAGTCATGAAATTGAATTACGGAAGAGGCATTACTAGGAATACCAGGATACCCCTACGAAACATTTTCATGTTTGAGTGCATTGTTAAAGGAAAACTGATTTCCCGATTAGATACTTACTCCAGGGTATGTATTTACCAGGTATGATTCTCACATCTGTATGGTTTTACAGATGATGAGTGAGAGTAAGTTATTAGGAATTAGGTGATTATCCTCATTATATCGGAATTCGTTGTAATTGGTGATATTTGAGGAAATCGCCTGGGTACAGTTTTTCAACATACGACGCACAGGTTTTGAGTAATTTAACTTAGTGAACTTATACAGAGTAATGTATGTTGTCCAGTATCCGTCAGGACAAAGGGGTTGGTCCTCATACTATGTTCTGTTTACTTGCGACTTCTCAAGTTTTTAGACAAGTGTTTCATAGAAATACAATGTCTAAGTTTTGAGAAGTTGTGGGTATAAGAATAAAGTAGAGAACCAAGTGTCGCAAGTATCGGGATTCTTCAAAGAAATCGAAGATGTAGATTCTTGTGATTGGTATTCGGATGGAAGTAATGGTTTTGAGAAACTTGTTTCTCTTTCAGGTTAGTCATAATTGGATGGATTCCTAAGTTGAGTAATGCTGATTACCCTTTCTACATTTAGTTGATATGCATTGGAGATAGCTGCATGTTTTTTGAATCTGGTTCTGATTAAATTAGTGCCTCCATTTCTATATTGTATATAGAATGGTTCATATCTTAATGATGTTAAGATACGGGGAGTTGTGCGGCTTATGCTTAAAACCAGACTCTGGATAACTCAAAGCATGTTTCTGTAATGGCAGTTTGTGGGTTGACCCGGGCTAAGTCGAGGGTTAACTTTCTACCATCTGGAAGATCAATAGTGATATTGTTCTTGACTCGCCACAGTTTTAGTAAAATGGATTTTTTCAGAAATCAGTAGTGGGAATATGATAGAATTGGAAGTGATTTCAGAACCGCAAACGATTATGGAAAATTTAATAGGACCTATATATTCAATCAAGTTTGACATTCCATTAGCCACTCTGCTGATATGGTGGGTAACCTCAGACACCCGATAGGAACTCAGGTAGCCTCGAGGACAGTGATAGGGAGGTTCTTGTTTACCCTGACTTGACACTACTATTGTTCCAGGCTATGAGACCCGGCAGGAGGTTAAGTATAGTGTCGTTCTAAACTAGCTTTAGAAGTGCACGTGTATATTATTCTGCCAAAGGGTTGTTGTGGTCAGTGGGAGCAGCGGAAACATAGTGGGCAAGTAGCTTATGTCTATTTATAGACTAGAGCAGATATAGCGGAGATAGATCATCTAATTTTGATATGACAGTCATGGGTTTGACTTCATCAGAAAAGCGGATGGATCTGTTAAGAAGATAGTAGGGTGTGATGTCCTGGTATTTGGATAACATACACAGAGTAGGAAGTAAAATTCCTATACTACGATTTGTTTTACTTTGGTCGTCACACAGTTGTTTCTCCACAAAGGATATAGATATAATATCAGACATTCTGGTTATAAGATCTATGGTTTTAGATCTAGAATTGGGTAGTTTCCCAATAAGGGTACTTTGACAGTATTCTAATGGTATTTTAGAATAGATGACTCCTGGCATGGTGGTGTACCTGCAGGTGATGGAGTCACCCTCTCTAAAGGTGTCTTACAGACTAAATGGGAGAGGGATGTGCATGATTGGCAGATCACTTGCTTAGGCAATAGAGTCAATCGTGAGAAGTCAAGTACCACACCAGATGTTGTTTTTTACACTAAATGAGATAAGTTTATATTAATCCAATCCTGGAGAAACATAAGGAAGCAGTTTTAGAACATAAATGAATGTTCTACAGATTTGATGACGGCAGCCTCCTTCGGGAGACGGTTATCATTCCAGGCTTCAAAGGTGACATGGATGACAGAGTGATTGTCAGAGTTATAGTTTTCCCTCTGACGAGGGACAGTATTATGGACAGTTGGTCCAAAAGGATACTGTGAGAGGCCTGGTGCTGGATACTGATTAGCTTCAGTGATTACTACAGTCTAAGAAGTTTGGATTTGAAGTTCATTTATGATCTAAGTCCCATCAGATATCTAGACATATTCTAAGACAGGTATTACTCAATTGGGGAGATGGCATTCTCCGCGAACTTGAGATTAAGAGAGACATAGAAAGAAACATCAGGGTGGATCCACTCAGTAAGGCTATTTCTCGAACACAATAGTTTTACAAACGGGATTTATGAAACTGATTAGTAGAGGAGTTGGATGTTCGGTATCACACGGGCTGTGAGTATGCGACATCGCAATTATTAGCCTTGAGTGCAAGTGATAGATTGTTGGATATAGTACCCTCAAAGTCAATTTTTGGATCGTAGGTACGTGATTGCAATGATTGAGGCAGGACCTATACCGATATGACAGTCTTGCTCGAGATGATAGTATGCTATCTGGTTTGTCTTTATCATCGTATACATGCTTTAGTTCGCTATTGCATGTTGATAGAGCCCATAGGATTCTTGCTTGACTGCCAGCAGTATGATGGCGATCATATACGTGGGAGCTGGTGTCTGTAAGCACATCCTTAAAGTGTCCCTAGTTGTGGGAGTTTCGAGACAGGGCATCGATACTCCAAAGTAGACTAGTGTATACAGTCGAGACCCCGACGAGGGGCGGTGGCCGGTCTCACAAGCCATTGGTGTCAGTTGGTTCACCTAAGATGTATACAGGTGCTCATTGGGTTATGAGTACACCGGACAGGACTTGCCGGGAACCTTCTTGTTGGTATTATACCTAGCGTCAGATAGCAGTTCCCAGGTGACATGTGTACAGGTTAGTTCATCGACCTGAGGTCGTCATTTGTCTCGTGTGAGTTCCCAATGTGCTTTGATTTCTACCCTACCACGGCTCATAGGAGTCGTGCAAACAGGTCTTTTTTGGGTACAGTCCCGAGCCACATAGAGGCAAGTGAGCGGATCGGCAGGGGATTCGTCTCTCTCGGTATTGGGGGTGAGATCGCGCTGTGCCTAGGAGAGCCATTACACAAAGCCCTCGGCCGAGGCAGGAGATCTACTGGTAGGTACTCCAGTAGTATCTCAGGGTGTTCTGGGCTACTCTCTGACACGACTTATACGACTATTGGGGGTCCGACGTTACCAGCTCCCTAGGCCGATATGCGATACTCATAGACGAACGGACCGGACTGTATGTATATTGTCACTGTTAGGCTCAGTAGGGTTTTTGGATGAGTTCGCTCGTCAGCTTCCCTTCCAATCAATACATAGGCAACTGTTACATACAGCTAGTACCTCTGACGTGCTAGTGGTTATACCCTATGCCAGTGTGTTGATGAGTCATTAGAGTCCCCCACAGACAGTTTCCTAAGTTCGGGCAAAACGTTGTAGAAGCCGTATGGTTTTATGGCAAGGTTCGGAAAATACACGTGCGTTTACGCACGTGTCATATTTCTGGCAGATAATACTGGTAAGTTTTGGTTTAAACCGGATCCAAGTATTATACTGTGTAGATATAATATCTTTGTCTCAGTTGCATTTGTATTCGGTCGTAATACAAATGCGGGTATGTTTATACTGATACGGGGTTATCCTAAAATTCGTTTCGGGATCGCTTTTGGAAGTTACCAGTTTCCCGTTTTCTATCACCCGTCTTTATCATTAGGTTAAAGACGGATTTATCTTTTCTTGATGAGTGTAGAAGGTTCTAGGAGCATCTAGATGGTGACTACGATGATGAGGTGGCTAGTGACTCATTAGTTTATTGATTGTGCATTTAATGGATGATGACTAGGTTAGATGATTCATTATTTGCATTAATGGTTTAAGCTAGGTGTTCATTTGACTCATGCTTTTGTTTTAGTGCTAATGGTCACCACTCCTCTCTCCTACACTCACCCCTTCCTCCTTATAGTGGCCGGCCCCTTGAGTGAGAGAGGGGGATTGATTTTGCAAAAGAATAGATTAAAGTTTTGGATTCATGGAAATTAGGTAGCGTCATTTCTCATTTCACCCGATCCAAAAGGCAACTTCATTAACCGTTCTTCCATGGCTTTGGACGAAGTGAGACAAAGTGTTCTACTCATTCTCTACATCAATCTTGGTCATCTCTTTTAGCAAACTTGATAATCGAGTTGCCTCGATTCAGAGGCGGGAGCCCGTTTAAAGATCCGTCGACGTGGTTCCACCTGGACGAGAAGACTGGAGATTCAGGAGATTGGAGCAGCCGCAACAAAGTGTGGGATGATGGTTGAAGACCGAAGGACTCGGATCGTTCGGTATAACATTTCTACCCTCTTTGTAGTTTGTTAGTTTAGCTTTAATGGCAGATCTGGGTTATAGTATACGATAGCGCCAGTCAAAAAGTTTTTGTTGCGCATTTGGCATCTGTTAGAAGGCCGGGGCGCTACCGTGTACTTACACATTGAGGGTAAACACAAAACCCGAGACAGACTTGCTATCATCCTTGTCACTCTCGAAGCTTGAATCGATAATGGACTCGACCTTAAGGTCTCCATTACCAAAAACCAAGAACATCTCCTTAGTCCTTCTCAGGTACTTGAGAATGTTCTTCACTGCTGTCCAGTGGTTCTCACCTGGGTTCGACTGATACCGGCTCACCACGCTTAGTGCGTAAGCTACATCTTGTCTTGTACATAGCATCGCATACATTATAGATCCTACCGCCGAAGCGTTGGGTACAGTGCTCATGCGAACCCTCTCCTCGTCGGTCTAGGAAAACATCTCCTTGGAAGGGGTAAATCCGTGCAATGCGGATATATTATCGCACTTGGAATCTTCCAAACTAAATCTCTTTAGTACGGTCTCTATGTACCTGGACTGCAAAAGTCGGAGTAATCTCTTGGATCTATCTCTGTATATCTTGATCCCCAGAATGCACGAGGCATCACCCAGGTCCTTCATGGAGAACCTTTGTGATAAGAACAGTTTGACCGATTGTAGCATAGGAATATGATTTCCTATCAAAAAAATGTCGTCCACGTACAAGACTAATAATACGACAGTTCGTCCTACAATCTTCTTATAAATACATGGCTCATCCTCGTTTTTGATGTAGTCAAATTACTTGACTGTTTCCTTAAAACAGATGTTCCAACTCCGCGATACCTGCTTCAATCCATAAATGGATTTGAGTAACTTGCACACCTTCCCTCTGCTCCCACTGTCCACAAAACCTTCTGGCCGATCCATATAAACGCCCTCTTCCAAACATCCGTTTAGAAAATCCGTTTTTTTATCCATCTGCCATATTTCATAGTCATGGAAGGCAGCAATAGCAAGTAGGATCCGAATGGATTTGAGCATAGCCACTGGAGAAAAAGTTTCGTCATAGTTCAATCCTGGTCTTTGACGAAAACCTTTTGCAACAAGTCTAGCCTTATAGGTTTCCACCTGCCCATCTATACCAATCTTCTTTTTGTTGATCCATTTGCATCCCACGGGTTTTACCCCAGGTGGATCAACTTCCAGGGTCCACACTTTATTGGTGTATATGGACTCCATTTCAGATTGCATATCATCCAGCCACCTATCAGTGTCCCTACTGATAATGGCCTACCTGAAACTAGTAGGATCATCTTCTTCCAAGATGCAATCCTCTCGATCTCTGTCTATAAGAAAACCGTAGTATCTATCGGGCGGATGAGAAATCGTACTAGATCTGCGGAGTGGCTGAAGTTCGTCCGGGATCACTGAATCTAGCGGTTCCACAAAATCATCAGTTACATTTTGTGGTTCAAGGATTTCTCCCAGTTCTACCGTACTCCCACCAGTTTCTTTTGCAAGAAACTCCCTTTCCAAAAAGGTAGCATGGCGAGATACAAACACCTTCTGTTCCTCAGTGTGGTAGAACAGATATCCATAACCATTCTTTGGATATCCCACAAATTTATATAGAACTGATCGTGCCTCAAGTTTGTTCAGATTATGCTTTTTAATGTAAACCGGACAACCCATATCTTAATTTTTTTATGGTATAGTCTCTTACCATTCTACGTCTCGAATGGTGTTTTAGGTACGGATTTAGATGGAACATGATGTAAGTGCACGGCGGCGCCCCGGCCGTCAATCCGACGGCCAAATGCGGAAGCGGTGATAAACTTTAATTTTTGCGAACTTAGCAAACCGGCACCACCGCGCACTAAAACCCGGATCGGGCCATTAAACTAGTCTAAGCTAACTACAAAGAGGGGAAGAGAGTTATACCGACTGATCCAAGTCCTCCAGTCTTCATCTCCACTCTGATCTCCTCGCGGGATCTCCGTCCGTCTACTTCTCGTCGGAAAGGGCACCACGTCGCCTGTATCTTTTATGGGCTCCCACCTCAATACCGAGGCAACTCGGACGCGAAGTTGGCTAGCCGACGCGTCCAAGGGATGCTGTAGAATAGTTGTCTCTTTGGGGTTTAAGAGGTTGCCATTTTGGAGGAATTTTGCACAAGAGTTTTCATGGAAACTTGTAAGGAAAAAGAATGGAGCTTCCTCAAAAATAAGCTCGGCCAAAGGAAAGCCATTCTTGTGCTCTCTGGAAAAATTGATGTGTGTGAAGAGTGCACTCAAAAAAAACATCATGCAAAGGAAATTAATCCTTTACAGCACACACACACACATCAAAGATGGGGGGCCCACGAAATTTCCATGAAGGAAATTCTCTCCACCAAAATTAAACCTCACTGCATAAAAACAGTGGCCGGCCTCCACTCATAATGGGTGATGGAATAAATCAAGTGGGAAAAAGGAATTGATAAAGATTAAGCAAAGAAAAAGTCACACCAAACTATCCCTCACAAAATCACATCAAACCCATATCCTATCAAATCTCAATTAATGCACCATCATGGATGAAAGATGCTTATCATATCAATTCTTTTGCAAGAAAACCCTCCATAGGAAAAGTCCGGCCGGGAAAGAACAAAGGAAAACCGGCCGGAACGGAATGCAAACTGGCAACTCCAGAAAACTGGTCCCGTAATAAATTACAGGAAAACCCCGATACTGTGCATACACACCCGCATTCGTATTCCGTCCGGATACAAATGCAAAAAGACAAAATCTACACTGTACTATACTAGGATCCTGCTTAAACCAAAGCCGGCTAGTAATATCCGTCCGATCCTGATCCGTGCAATACCGCACGTATCTGATCGAACGCTGCCATATAACCATACGGCCTCTAGTACAAACCGTCCGATCCTGATCCGTGCAATACCGCACGTATCTGATCGGACCCTGCCATATCTCCATACGGCCTCTACAGCGTTTCGCCCGAAACTTGAGTAATTGTAAGTGTGGTGGACTCTAAAGACTCGTCAATACTATGGCTGTGGATTTAACCACTAGCACGTCAGAGGTATAAGCCAATACGTAACGGGCCACCAGCTATTGACCAAAAGGGACGTCGATGAGAGAACTCATCCTGACACCCTACTGAGCCTGTCAGTGACAATATCCGTACTGTCCGGTCCGTTCGTCTATGAGCATCGCATGGCGGGCCTAGGGGGTTGGTAAAGTCAGACCCCCAAAAGCGGTACAAGTCGTGTCGGAGTGTAGCCCAGAACACCCTAAGATACTACTGGAATACCTACCAGTAAATCTCCTTGCCTCGGCCGAGGGCTTCGTGTAATGGCTCTCCTAGACACAGCACGACCTCACCCCCAATACCGGGAGAGACGAACCCCTGAAGATACGCTCACTGCCTCCATGTGGCTCGGGACTGTACCCAACTAAAACCTGTTTGCACGACTCCTTTGAGCCGTGGTAGGGTAGTAATCAAAGTACAGTGGGAACTCACACAAGACAAATGACGATCCCCAGGTCGATGAACTAACCTGCACACATGTCACCAGGGAACTGCCATCTGACGTCTGGTATATCACCAACTAGCATGTTCCCGGCGAGTCCTGTCCGGTGTACTCATAACCCAATGAGCACCTGTATACATCTTAGGTGATCCAACTGACACCAGTGGCTTGTGAGACCGGCCACCGCCCCTCGTCGGGGTCTCGACTGTATACACTAGTCTACTATGGAGAATCGGTGCCCTGTCTCGAAACTCTCACGACTAGGGACCTTTTAAGGATATGCTTATAGACCCCCAGCTCCCACTTATATGATCGCCCTCATACTGCTGGTGGTCAAGCAAGAATCCTAGGGGCTTTATCAACGTGTAATAGCGACGTGTCAGGTCACTTAAAACAGTACACGATGATAAAGGTAAACCAGATAGCATACTATAATCTCGAGTAAGACTGTCCTACCGGGATAGGTCCTCCATCAATCATTACAATCACGTACCTGTGACCTAATAATTGACTCTGAGGGCACTATCTCCAACAATCTCCCACTTGCACTCAAGGCTAATTATTGCGATGTCGCATACTCACAGCCCGTGTGATACCGAACACCCAACTCCTCTACTAGTCAGTCTCACAAAGCTCGTTTGCGAAACTATTGCGTTCGAGGAACAGCCTCAGTGAGTGGATCCGCTTTGTTGTTTCTTTCTATGTCTCTCTATATCTCAAGTTCGCGGAGAAAACCATCTCCCGAAATGAGCAATACCTGTCTTAGAATGTGTCTGGATGTCTGATGGGACTTAGCTCATAAATGAACTGCAAATCCAAACTTCTTAGACTGTATCGTCAACTGAACTTAATCAGTATCCTGCGCCATGCCACCCTCAGTATTGCCTTGGACCACTTGTCCAAAATACCGCCCCTCATCAAAAGGAAAACTATAGCTCTGACAACCTCCTTGTCGTCCATGTCACCTTGGAAGCCTGGAATGATAACTGTTTCCCGAATGAGGCTGTCGTTATCATATCCTTAGAACATCCACTTATGTTCTATAACTGCTTCCGACTGTTTTTCCAGGATTGGATCAATGTCAACTTATTGCATCTAGTGCAAGAACAACATCTGGTGTGGTACTTGACATCTCACGATTGACTCAATTGCCTGAGCAAGTGATCTGCCAATCATGCACGTCCCTCTCCCCTTTAGTCTGTAGGACACCTTTGGAGAGGGTGACTCCATTACCTGCAGGTACACTACCGTGCCAGGAGTCGTCCATCCTAAATACTCTTAGAATGCTGTCAAGTACCCTGATTGGGAAACCACCCAAATCTAGATCTAAAACCATAGATCTAGTAACCAGTATGTCAGATATAAAATCCAAGTCCTTTGTGGAGAAACCACTGTGTGACGACCAAAGTATAACCGATTGTGGTATAGGAGTTTCCTTTCCTACTCTGTGTATGTCATCCAAATACTAGGATATCACACCCTACTACCTTCTCAACAGATCCATCCCCTATTCTGATGAAGTCAAACCCATGACTGTCACGTCAGAAATAGATGATCTATCTCCGCTACTGGTGCTTCAGTCTATAAATAGACATAAGCTACCTGTCCACCAATGCTTCCGCTGCTCCCACTGACTACGACAACCCTCTGGCAGAGTCATATACACGTACACTTCTAAAACTAGTTTAGAACGACGCTATACTCATCCTCCCGCCGGGTCTCGCAGCCTGGAACAACAGCAATGGTAATTGTGGGTAAACAAGAACTTCCCTGTCACCGTCCTTGAGGCTACCGTAGTACCTCTCGGGTGCCTGAAGTTACCCACCTTATCTGCGGAGTGGCCAATGGAATGTCAATCCAGATTGAATCTTTAGGTTCCTTATCAAATCTTCAGTAATCGTTTGTGGTTCTGGAATCACTTCCAGTTCTACCATACTCCCACTACTGTTTTCTGAAAAAATCCATTTTTATTAAAACTGTGGCGAGTGTAGAACAATATTGCTATTGTTCATCCAAATGGTAGAAAATCAACCCGCGTCATAGCCTGGGTCAACCCACAAACAGCCATTACAGAAACGTGCCTTGAGTTGTCCAGTGTCTGGTTTTAATCATAAACCGGACAACTCCCCGTACCTTAACATCGTTAAGATACGAACTGTTCTATATCCCATATAGGACCAGAGGCACTGATTTAATTGAACCAGATCCAAATCATGCAACTGTCTCCAGTGCATGTCAACTAAATGGAAGGAGGCGGATCAGCGTTACTCAACTTAGGAATGCTTCCAATTATGAGTAACCTGAAAGAGAAGCAATTTCTCTTTATCATTACTATCAACTGAATACCACAAGTATCTACATCTTCGATCTCTTTGAAGAATCCCGATACTTGCTACACCTGGTTCTCTACTCTATTCAAATACCTGTAACTTCTCAAAATTCGGACCCTGTGTTTCCACGAAACACCGGTCTAAAAACTAGAGAAGTCATAAGTAAACCGAATATAGTACGAGGACCTACCCCTCTGTCCTGATGGACCCTGGACAACATACAATACTCTGTATAAGTCCCTTGAGTCTGATAACTCATTCACCGTGTGTCGCAGGTTGAAAACTGTACTTATGGTTAAGAAGAATTACACCGCTGTTTAATGCTCCTTACCTAACCATCCCCTGATATAGGTAAATGTCGTAGACATAGTTTCAAAAAGGTATATCTCACTCTATGAAAATAGACGTACAGATATATCAATTTGAAATTGGTGCATAACTGCGGATATTCAAAACTAAATATTTGCCAACCGGCAAACAGCCCAGGTGATTTCCTCAAATATCACCGATTACAATGAATCCCGATATAATGAGGATAATCACCCAATTCCCAATAACTTACTCCCACTCATCATCTGTAAAACCATACAGATGTGAGAATCGTACCTGGTAAATACATACCCTGGAGCAAGTGTCTAACTGGGAAATCAGTCTTCCTTTAACAGTACACAGTGAAACTGAAACATTGAAATGTTTCGATGGGGTATCCCGGTATTCCTAGTAATGCCTCTTCCAGATTCACGACTGTAACCGTATAATTCTTTGCCACCTCTCCAAATCCCTTCATATGTCTTTAGTCATTACCTTCTGCACACCCCTTTAGGCCAAATGGTTTTCTTCCTTCCCTACCGTTCGGCACCAGCCTATGGTTTGGAAGAAGACTATCCAATAAGCATAATGGGTGTACTGTCCTAATCCTAGGAACACTCGCAATGAGAGAAGGTGAAGATAAAAGACAACCGAATAAACCTTATTCCTATTTCTCCTGGACCAGAATCCATCCCCGAACTGGAACAAGTTCCATTCGAGTTCGTATATAACCATACGATGGAGTATCCAAATAAACTGTGGATCTTCGTAGTGATACGGAGTGTCCTGGAGAAATACAAAGGTGATTTAGGATTGGCGAAGGAATACTTGGTTTGGTCGTGAATATCTGTTGCAATTTACTTTGCCCTCTTACTAATCCCTTGCTTTGTCTGAACTTAATACCTTCTGTACACCATCGTTATGCTAATTGGTTTTCTTCATTCCCTACCAGTCGGCACCTGCCTATGGTTTGGAAGAAGACTATCCAATTTGCGTAATAGGTGTACTATCTCCTAAACCAAGGAGTACTCGCAACCTGAGAGAAGGTAAAAGGAAAAGACAACTGAATAATCCTATCCGTTTTCTCCAGAACCTGAAACCATCCTCGAATAAATTCCTTCGAGTTCGTATCTAACCATACGATGGTTTTGTCCAATGGAAGTGGACGTTCGTAGCAACACGGGGTGTCCTGGAGAAAAGGGTAAAAGTAGGAGTGGCAATGAGGTTTGCAACTCTGACAATCCAAAAGCCAGTGTCAAGAAGGTTCGGTTAATTTGGTCACTGAGTCATAGTCTTAGGGTCGGGTCAATGGTCGCTGCCAAAGAGAGAGAGAAAAGAAACACTCAGCGTGCACTCTAACCTAGATCAGAATGGTTACCAATTTATCTAATCTGGAATCCTCCCACTGTACCTCAAATTCTCCCCCAAACCTGAAAGAAGAATTAGTCGGGGTCACCCGAGGAGTAAACTAACTCATCAGTGGGAATCGGGATCCAACTATCATCGCATGATAACGTGACGGAATCCGCTCACGCTATCACACTCCAGAAGGTATGCGCATATCTGGCAAGTTTCAGTTCTTTTGAAACTCCCGATATGATTTCTGCCCCATGCTCTTATGACCTTGGCGTGAGGTCAAAATATCATAAGTCACATGTCAAGTTCTGCCCGTCATTATCCAGGTTAATTTGAACCCACCCGTACATACCCTTGACGTAGGCCAAAATAGTAGTACGACTGTCCCAAACCAACGCATCTATCTATGCAACAGATAAATACCCGGTAGCTACCAAACACTATGCCTTGGCGTGAGGTCAAAATACATAGCTTGAATACTACCGAATATTTAACTGAAATGACGGAGGGCTACGAATGGTTTCTGGCGAAAACCTTTAACGTAATGAACTTGATATCGTTGAAGGAACGGATAGCTTTTAAAAATATAGTGACGAAAACCTTCGCTAAAGAGGTCACTCCCGGTGAAGGGATCTCGGCTCTTTCCCCGTAGAATAGGGTGCAGGATATTCTAACTGAATACCACGGTGCAAAGCAAAAGTAGTCGGCTATAGTGAAGTTAATGCCCTGACGCAAACTTCTGTCCAAGGGGTCACTCCCGGTGAAGGGATCTCGGCCCTTGCCTCATCGACTGAGGAGCAGGATATTCCAAATGAATACCACGATGCAAAACAAAAGTGAACGTCCTTGCAATAACAGCTTTTTGAAAAAGTGTTCCAACAACATCAGATTAGGTTTGTTTTTAAACTTGCATTGATCCGAATCAATGCAGTCCCATCAATTGATCACACCACAAAGAACGAAAATATACTGATGTACGTATATGCCATCCGCATTCGCCACTGGGTCCCGTCATTACCCGTTAGGTTAGCTGACTAACGACAGAGCGGGGACTGGACTAGCGCGGATGCAAAACATATACAACATCTACTAATATATATACCAATATATTATATTCGCTCAAGGCGTGAATAAAATGCAACATCACAGAGAATGAACAGCATCACAGAAACAATACAGATATCTGGGATCCCCGGGTTTCACAGAGCCGCTACTGAAACCCGACGTTCCCTTGGTCGTGTGGATAGCCTGTGCAATGAGAATCCTAGACCCCTACGGGCGCGGCAAGTCATCCGCCAAAACCTGAAGCGAGGCAGCCCCCTTCAGCACCGTGAATGGACCACCCAACACTTCACGGAATCCGGTAACTTGGGCACCCCTCCTGGGTCAACCTGTACCCCCTACGAGTGCGGTGAATAGCCCGCCAATCCTAGAGTGAAGCCCCCTCCCTCTCAATGCCATGAGATGCGGGGTTGTTGCCCTCTAGAACCCGGCTATCCGTGCACCCCTCCGTGGGGCAATCCTAGTACAGAAAGTAAAATATACATACAACGGGTACATCGACCGCAACCTGGCCGTGCCCCAAAATAATAATACAATCAGGCAGTGACGGCAGTCCACATGTCGGACGCTCGCCCCGCAATATCAAATGTACATAATACAACAAAAACCTGTACTAGCATTGCATCTAGGCTATCCCCCACGACCGATCCGCAACATCACAGCAAAAACAAAACATCAACGTGAAAGTCACGTTCGCAAATCCGTCTAACCGGGCTATAGCAGTTAGACCGGATTTACCGATCAAGTGACATTCACGGTCGCAGATATAATGTAAATACTGTGAAAAATGTGTTTAAAATATCCGACCGATCAAATTTTAACAAGTGGGCCCCAAAGCAATACTGTAGCACTCACAGAAAATCTGGGCCCAAATATAATATTCCAAACACCCTAAAATAACCCCAGAACCCCACTGGAGAAGTTTGACAAATTGACCATATCATAGTGCGGCGGAACCGCGGCCCGATGTGGGGTTTGGCCGCGGTTCCGCGCTCCACATAGAAGATCAATTGGTCGAATTTTCCCAGATCTCTTATAATATTATGTACATCAATTTTCTGCCACCTGAAAAATTTTTGGAGACTGAAAAAAAAATCCACAGAAAACTGATGTGAAGCAATACGGGTTTTTGGAACATTCGATCGATCGGAACTGAAAAACACATTACACAAAGCTAGACTAGGTTAATGGGAAGGCTCTGATACCACTGTAAGTGCACGGCGGCGCCCCGGCCATCAATCCGACGGCCAAATGCGGAAGCGGTGATAAACTTTAATTTTTGCGAACTTAGCAAACCGGCACCACCGCGCACTAAAACCCGGATCGGGCCATTAAACTAGTCTAAGCTAACTACAAAGAGGGGAAGAGAGTTATACCGACTGATCCAAGTCCTCCAGTCTTCATCTCCACTCTGATCTCCTCGCGGGATCTCCGTCCGTCTACTTCTCGTCGGAAAGGGCACCACGTCGCCTGTATCTTTTACGGGCTCCCACCTCAATACCGAGGCAACTCGGACGCGAAGTTGGCTAGCCGACGCGTCCAAGGGATGTTGTAGAATAGTTGTCTCTTTGGGGTTTAAGAGGTTGCCATTTTGGAGGAATTTTGCACAAGAGTTTTCATGGAAACTTGCAAGGAAAAAGAATGGAGCTTCCTCAAAAATGAGCTCGGCCAAAGGAAAGCCATTCTTGTGCTCTCTGGAAAAATTGATGTGTATGAAGAGTGCACTCAAAAAAAACATCATGCAAAGGAAATTAATCCTTTACAGCACACACACACACATCAAAGATGGGGGGCCCACGAAATTTCCATGAAGGAAATTCTCTCCACCAAAATTAAACCTCACTGCATAAAAACAGTGGCCGGCCTCCACTCATAATGGGTGATGGAATAAATCAAGTGGGAAAAAGGAATTGATAAAGATTAAGCAAAGAAAAAGTCACACCAAACTATCCCTCACAAAATCACATCAAACCCATATCCTATCAAATCTCAATTAATGCACCATCATGGATGAAAGATGCTTATCATATCAATTCTTTTGCAAGAAAACCCTCCATAGGAAAAGTCCGGCCGGAAAAGAACAAAGGAAAACCGGCCGGAACGGAATGCAAACTGGCAACTCCAGAAAACTGGTCCCGTAATAAATTACAGGAAAACCCCGATACTGTGCATACACACCCGCATTCGTATTCCGTCCGGATACAAATGCAAAAAGACAAAATCTACACTGTACTATACTAGGATCCTGCTTAAACCAAAGCCGGCTAGTAATATCCGTCCGATCCTGATCCGTGCAATACCGCACGTATCTGATCGAACGCTGCCATATAACCATACGGCCTCTAGTACAAACCGTCCGATCCTGATCCGTGCAATACCGCACGTATCTGATCGGACCCTGCCATATCTCCATACGGCCTCTACAGCGTTTCGCCCGAAACTTGAGTAATTGTAAGTGTGGTGGACTCTAAAGACTCGTCAATACTATGGCTGTGGATTTAACCACTAGCACGTCAGAGGTATAAGCCAATACATAACGGGCCACCAGCTATTGACCAAAAGGGACGTCGATGAGAGAACTCATCCTGACACCCTACTGAGCCTGTCAGTGACAATATCCGTACAGTCCGGTCCGTTCGTCTATGAGCATCGCATGGCGGGCCTAGGGGGTTGGTAAAGTCAGACCCCCAAAAGCGGTACAAGTCGTGTCGGAGTGTAGCCCAGAACACCCTGAGATACTACTGGAATACCTACCAGTAAATCTCCTTGCCTCGGCCGAGGGCTTCGTGTAATGGCTCTCCTAGACACAGCACGACCTCACCCCCAATACCGGGAGAGACGAACCCCTGAAGATACGCTCACTGCCTCCATGTGGCTCGGGACTGTACCCAACTAAAACCTGTTTGCACGACTCCTTTGAGCCGTGGTAGGGTAGTAATCAAAGTACAGTGGGAACTCACACGAGACAAATGACGATCCCCAGGTCGATGAACTAACCTGCACACATGTCACCAGGGAACTGCCATCTGACGTCTGGTATATCACCAACTAGCATGTTCCCGGCGAGTCCTGTCCGGTGTACTCATAACCCAATGAGCACTTGTATACATCTTAGGTGATCCAACTGACACCAGTGGCTTGTGAGACCGGCCACCGCCCCTCGTCGGGGTCTCGACTGTATACACTAGTCTACTATGGAGAATCGGTGCCCTGTCTCGAAACTCTCAAGACTAGGGACCTTTTAAGGATATGCTTATAGACCCCCAGCTCCCACTTATATGATCGCCCTCATACTGCTGGTGGTCAAGCAAGAATCCTAGGGGCTTTATCAACGTGTAATAGCGACGTGTTAGGTCACTTAAAACAGTACACGATGATAAAGGTAAACCAGATAGCATACTATAATCTCGAGTAAGACTGTCCTACCGGGATAGGTCCTCCATCAATCATTACAATCACATACCTGTGACCTAATAATTGACTCTGAGGGCACTATCTCCAACACATGATTCAACAGATGTGCCGCTGTTTGAAGCGTATATCCCCAAAACGAAAGAGGCAACTCAGCACTACTCATCATTGAGCGAACCATGTCCAGTAGGGTACGGTTTCTCCGCTCCAATACACCGTTGTGCTGTGGTGTATATGGAGGAGTAAGATGATAGATAATTCCATTCTCTTTTAGGTATTCTAGGAAATTCCATACTTAAGTACTCCCCTCCTCTCTCACATCGGATGATCTTGATACTTTTGCCTGTCTAGTTCTCTACTTCGTTCCTGAATTCTTTGAATTTCTCAAAAGTTTCAGATTTGTGTTTTATAAGATACACATATCCGAATCTAGAGAGATCATCAGTGAATGTGATGAAGTACGAGAACCCACCCTTTACATGTATAGACATCGGACCACATACATCACTGTGTATGAGTCCCAAGAGCTCTACTGCTCTTTCTCCGTGTCCGGTGAACGGAGATTTGGTCATCTTTCCTTTGAGATAAGACTGACAAGTTTCATAAGATGAAAATTCGAACGTATTCAAATATCCATCTTTATGCAACTTACTTAGTCTTTTTTCTCCGATATGACCAAGTTTACAATGCCACAAATAGGATTCGTTCATATTTGAACTCTTCCTCTTGCGTGTATTTTGTACATTGAGAACTGTGTTTTGATTTAAAACATAAATACCATTATACGGTGTACCTTCTGCAACCAATACCTGATTAAGGTAAATGTTCAGAATATTTCTATGAAGAACAAACTTATATCCATCTTTATCAAGTAAAGAGACTGATATGATGTTGCAAACCATAGAAGGTATATAGTAGCAATTGTTCAAAATCATAGTATTGCCTTTTTGCAACACTAGGTGATATTCACCAACGGCAGCAGCATCAACTTATGCTCCATTCCCTACTCCTAGGGACATATCACCAGGTCCAACTAACCTATTTTTTCTCGGTCCCTGTAATAAATTACAGATATGAGATTCTGATCCGGTATCTAGTACCCAGGAGGTAGGACTGACCGAAAAACAGTACTCAATAACAAAAACACCTGAACAAGACGCAATAGTTTGCTTCTTCTTCGTTGGGTCATCAAGGAATTAAGACTATCCTCTTTCCTCTGCTCATACTCAGGACCGCCATCATAAGTTAGAGCCAAACCGACGTTCCCCAGCTCCGAATAGGAATTTGGATCGGTCAAGCGATACATTTTATTATCTTAATTAGGGCGCGGAATGGTTGCTCCCTGGAGAGAGAGAAAAGAAACACTTAGGGTGCGCTCTTGCAAGATTAGATTGGTTATTAATTTATCTAATCAGGGATGGCCCCCACTGTTTCCTCGAATTCTTCTTCAAACCATAAAAGAAGAAGTAGTCATGATTAATCACACGTCACAATACTTGCTTAACCTTTCAGCCAGGCTAGTATTGGTACTTCAAGGGAGGTTTTCCAACGCTTTCGCGAATTTCCTTAATTATATAACCTCTTTTCCCTAGAGGCGTAGCCCGCTAACACCGTTCTAGATACCTGCTTTGTTTATGGCATTGATTGTTAAGTGAAATAATCGCCCGAGAGTAATCCTACTCATCAGTGGGATCGGGATCCAATTATCATTGTGTGATGCACTAGATGGAATCCACTCTAGTCACCATGATTCAGAAGGTATGCTAAATCTGCAAGTTTCCTGTATATTTGAAACTCCCGATATGGTTTTTGCCCCTAACCACCTATGATCTTGATAAGGTCAACAAATCATAAATCGCTAGTCATGTTCAATCTGTCATTATCTTGATTACCCTAGACCCACCCGCATAAGCCCTTGACAAGGTCAATAAAGCCATGTGACTGTCCTAGTTAATCGCATCATATGCTACAAACAAGCACCACCCGGCTACCGTTCACTACGCTTTGACAAGGTCAACAAACGTAGCATGAATTCTGAGTAATACTTGTAGGAAATGATAGAGGGCTACGACTGGGTTTTTGGCGAAAAACCCTTTAACGTAATGAACTTGATATCGTTAAAGGAACCTGAGTAGTTTTGAAAAGGAGTGGTTTAAGCTCCGCTTTTGAAAACTTCTGGTTTTGAAGAAAACCGAGTAATCTATAGCATAAACTTTTGCTCAAGAGATCACTCCCCGTGAAGGGATCTCGGCTCTTGGAATAAGGTGCAGGATATTCATAACCGAACACCACTATGCAAAGCGAAAGAATAAAACTATAGTTTTCCGAAATTTGTTCCGACAACATCTTTTTAGGTTTCTTTTCTTGCATTAATCAAAACCTATCATACTAGAAAAGAACTATAATATGATGTATGTATATGACATCCGCATTCGCCACTGGGCCCCACCATCACCTGTTAGGTTACTTAACTAACGACAGTGTGAGGGCTGGAATAGCGCGGGTGCAAAACATATACAACATCTACTAGTATATATCTAAATATATATAGCATTCGTCCCAGGAATGATAATAAGCAACATCACAGAATCTCAGCCAACAATACAGAATGGTGGATAATCTTGGAGCCTCGGGTTTCATTTGAGCCGCAAATGAGACCCGACGTTCCCGATCGTGTGGATAGCCTATGTAATGAAAACCTGGACCCCTACGAGCGCGACAAGTTACCTGCCAATCCCAAAAGTGAGGCAACCCTAATCAATAAAGTGAATGGGACACCCAGCACTCCACGGAATCTGGTAACTTGAGCGCCCTCCTTGGGTCATCTTATACCCACTACGATTGCGGCGAATAGCCCGCCAATTATAGAATGAAGCCCTCTCCGTCTCAACGCCATGAGATGTGGGCTTGTTGCTTTCTAGAACCTGTCTATTCGTGCACTCCACCGCATGGTAATCCTAGAACAGAAAAGAATAAATAATATGTACAATGGTGACATTGACCTCAACTCGGTCATGCCCCAATCAAATAATATACAAACCGGTAAAGACGGCAATCCACAAGTCGGATGCTCGCCCCGCAATATCAAATGTACAAATGAATCTTAACTGTACCACTAACATTACACCACAAGCTATCCACCACGACTATCCAACCACAACCATAGCACAAACGCATAACATCAACGTGAATGTCATGTTCACAAACCCGTCAAAAGGAACATTTACCAATTAGACGAGTTGTACCGATCAAATGACATTCACGGTCGCAGATAGAAATAAATGTACTAAAAACATTAAACAGTGTTAAAAATAATGACTTCGAAATACCACGAATTGCCCCAAAGCTCAAGACAACTGAACTTTCACAATCTAGGCAATCAAACATATCTAAAAACCTTAAATCCAAGAGTTAGAGATAACCAAACAAAAACAACCCAATTCCAAGTTATCAAAACCGGTGGGGCTGGTTTTATGAGAGTTTGGCCGGTCAAGTTCTAATGGAATTACGTCATTTTTGTTCTGTGTTTATCTCACATCCAAAGGATCACTCTGTAGTTTTTTAAAAAAATTTTGAAGACCTTTAAAAATTCGACAGAAACTTGAAAATAGGGTTTCGTGTTTTGGAGTTATTTCGGTTTCGTTACATTAACATCGTTTAAATATGCTAGTGTAGGGTTTATGGGCTGAATTTGATACCATGAAAGGTTTTGCTAATGCCCTGGCCATCAACTGAAGCCAATTGCGAAACAAAATTTTTCTTAACGATGTAAAATTGGCGCTAGAATAACCCTTAACCGGTTCTACCATAAACCTAAGTAGCTACTAAAGTAGCTATCTACTATGAAAGGAGTTATACCATGAGGCTCAAGTCCTTCGGGTCTTCACTCCTCTCCTTTAGTGTGCTCCTAGTGGCCTCCATGATCAAACTTGATCAACGGCTCCTTACGTCAAAGATGATCCACCCGAGAGTGTCTACTATGACCTTCTACCTCTAAACTAAGGTAACTAGGTTACTTGGTTTGCTAATCTAAGTAACCAAGGTGATGTAGAGAGTGATGATGGATTGTTTTTGTCTCAAGAACCCTAGGTTTCTCAACACATGAGACTATTAGGGTTTGAGGTAGAAAAAGAGAAGCTTGGAGGAGATGAGAATGTTGTAGAGAGCAACAAGAAAAAATCAAGTGAAGAATGGCTAAGTATTGTGATTAATAAAGCAAGCATGCCAAGATAATAATAAAAAATTATCTCCACCACAAAATATCTAGATATTTTCTAAAAAATATCTAGATGCCACCTTGTTTCAATAGTAACCCATGACTCACTAAGTGTGTCAACAAGTAGCCATGGTTCAGTTAAGAAAAGTCAACACCTCATACCTCCACCTCATTAACCATTTAACTAAATGGTTAAAACAAATAATGAGGTTTCTTCTTCTAGAAGCACTCTTGTAACAAATTACAAGAATTGTAACGTTTTAGAAATCGTTATGCGAATTTTTCCGTATTAGGGTAAAATAGTCGGTGTTTTCCGTTTTAACCCAATTGTGATCAAACTTCTGTATAGACATCACGGCACCTAGTTTAGCTAGAATGAAGCTAGTGCGCGGGCTTTGGGGGTCAATTGGAAGTTTTGGTTCACATAGAATTTTTCCCTAAAATAATATTATTTTAAGTTGTTAATTATGGACTTAATTAGTGTTAATTACATTTTGGGTTGAGTCAATTCTTCTAATTTGAATCATTGATAATTTAATCACTAGATATTTTGTTAATCCAACCATCCTTAAATATCTTGATATTTGTGGCAAAAGAATTTAATTTTTAAAGAAAAAGAAAAGAAAAGAAAGGTGGTATTTTGCATTAATGAGCATTTATTACATTTGTTTTGCTAGAAATTTCCACACACTTCACAAAACACCCCCCATTTCTTCCCTTGGCCGGCCATTCTCCCCTTGCTGCCCTTCATTTCATTTCACCCCATTTCAACTCTTTTTAGCTCACAAAATTCATCAAAAATCCTTAATTTATTCAACAAACTCAAAAAAAAATCATTACCCATTAATCGTTAGCCCTAAACTTGCTTAGATCTTCAAGAAAGTCTTGATTTTGGAGGCTAAAATTTGGAGTTGTGTTTGCGAGTTTCAAAATCAAATTTGAGGTATAAACTCTAACCCTAATCTCTATATGTTGTTTTAATAATTTAATTAGCTTAATTAGATATTTATTTAAGCTTTAGTATGCATGCTTTGAAATTCATGAGTTGGTTTTTTGTAAATCAAGTTAGGTTTTGATTTGCGAAAGGGGTTAATTGATATGTTAAGCTCGATGAAAACTAAACCTAGTTGCTAGTTTGTTAAATGATATTTTCCTAATTGTATAATTAGCTTATTAGCAAACTAAGCTTTTACTAAACCCTAATTAAGTGAGATTAAAAGTATAGTTAGGGTTTGTATGGTTTAATCATGCTATATTGTGATGTTTGTAAATTCCAGTTTGGTTAAAACTTATAGTTTTGAGCTAAAATGATATATGTTGCTTAATAGATTTCGGTAAGTTTTGGCGTGGGTTTCTTTTGACGTTGCGACGTTATTTATATTAGATTCCATGCTTATTATTGTGCTTTGAATGCGCGATCGGTACGATCAGGGTCTAGGCTTGATGGTTTTGTCGCTTAGCATTCCTAGCTAGGGTCGTGCTGATGTCGGTCGTGTCTTTGTGTAGCTTTTGCTCTTGAGTTGGTTTAGTAGTGTCTCTATGCGCGTTAGCCACTTGGCGAACACTTGAGAGTATGTTTGGAGTAGGTGCGTCGGTTAAACGTAGTTGGTACGTGCTATTGATCGATTGCTAATATATACTTGTTATATTGTTATATGCTTTCAGGATTGCAGGCGGGGACTTCGGGCGCTGCGAACAGGGGAAAGCGAGTGGTTGGCTTTACTGAGCCAGGATTGTTGGTGAGTAGATTTAACATCTACAGGGGAATCGCCCGCATGGCGTTATTCGTCTGGGCAAGATTAAATGAAATGACTATTTGTTAGATGTATACGGATATTGATTGTGCATGTGTACCTTTGTTGCATATCTCATTTCCTATTGTGCATGGAGTTAGTATTAATGAGACACAACACCATTATTGACGGTTCATGTTTCACGAGCACTAATTGTATGCTACACACACACCGTCGATAATTTCCATGACACGCACAACACCTATACATATGTGATATTGTATTGACTAGGGACATTGAGACATGTTCCTTATTTCCTTTTGTGCATATGACATATAGCATACCTGTATACCTACATGCTTACACATATGCCTTGACATGCTTACATGCTAGTTACCTATATACCTATATGGTATTGTACCATCAGTGATAGGTATATACACATATGAGACATAGCTACATGTAGATCTCGCATCCATACTTACACTTATACCTGGAGGGTATTACATCATTATTGATAGGTAGATACACATATCTTGCTATGCCAACAAGGTTACGCATACCTGGCTATAGCTACCTGTTCGCCTTTGTTTGATGTTGTATAGACTTGGAGAAATTAGGAACCGCATGATATATATATTAACTTGTTGCAGTTAAATAGCGGTTTTTCCTTTATATGCTCATATTACTGTTTCATGTTGCATATATTAAAGTCTTGGATTACATATGATGTTCTCTGATATTTTTACTCCTAAGTATATATAACAGTGGAATGGGACGTTGTTATATATGCATATATATATATATATATATATGTTAGTGGAATGGGACGCTAATATATATGTATTGATTCATGCAGTTATACTTATTCATTACTTGATGTTTTCTGGATTTGAGGACCGTGGTGGTTTCATGAAATTATGCAAGTATTCTTATTCTTTACTTGATATTTCTATGCATCCACTCAGAGATTTGTTTTAAACCGATACGGGATCGAGAGTGTCGATATTGGTGAACTTAAGATTCGGAGGACGTATATACCGATACGTGGAATACAAGTGTCGAGGTGAGACACTTGGGTTTCGAGGAACGTATAGATATCAGAAAGACCGATACATGGATCACGGGTGTCGATACCGGACACTTACGATTCGAGGAACGTATGAATATGAGAAAGACCGATACGTGGATCACGGGTGTCGATACAGGACACTTACGATTCGAGGAACGTATAGATATGAGTATTTATGTGTCGATGCTAGACACTTGTTTCATGATATTTTTGGGTGTCGATGTTAGGCACTCACTTTATATGAAACTTACTCGATACTAGGTATTGCATATATGAGATTTACTTGATATTGTACATTCAGGATATATAAGATTTATTTGATATTGTACATTCATGATATATGAGATTTACTTGACACTGTACATTCAGGATATATGAGTTTTACTTGATATTGTATATTCAGGATATATGAGATTTACTTGATATTGTACATTCAGGATATATGAGACTTACAGGATATGAGAGCTAATTTAGGGTTGCTTTGAGGAAATTTGGGATTTAGATTGTCTTGATGGACTTTGGTCCTGTCACGAGGTCAGGATTCCTTGAGAATGACATGTTTTATTCCATACTCCTCATTCATTTTATATACATTGCTTCATGTATTAGTAGTACCTGATAGAGTACCTTTAATGACTGTTGCATATACATATTGTCATATTATTGCTTCATTTATTAGTTGTACCTGCTAGAGTACCTTTCATGACTATTACATACATATGACCATTTATTGCTATCCACTTGCTTGTATTAGATTCGCGTTGTACGTTAATACTTGCGATTATCTGTATATGTTATTTACTATTCACGAGTTGGCAACTCACCCCCGTTGTGCCACAGTGTTTTGCAGGTAGTCCCTTAGAGCAGTCGCGGCAGGGTTTTCATCTTTCGTATCATCTTTTACGGCGGATACCGCTTCGGCTGACTGCGTGCAGTTTTGCTATAGGTGGGTTTTACGGTTATCCGATATTGCTTATTGTATATTCATTGTATCATATACTATTCATCTACCATTTTCATGTATTGACTTAGAGACTTGATGTAAAGACGATATTGTATATTTTTGGTGACTTGAAGGTCTTTTATGCAGTTTAATTTATATCGTCTTTTATTTCTTCGTTACATCGTCGTATATTTATTGTGGCGGTTGTTTTTCGCCTTTGGGCGTGGATTTTGCTCCCGTTTGGGATGCTTTACTTATATTTATGTTGTACCCATTTTTGGGGTTAGTTTTTACAAAGGAGGTGCTGCCAAATTTTTTAAGAAAGTAAAGTTGGACTTTAAAGAATTTGGTTTGAGATTTCAAAAGTTTTGAAAATGCTATTATCACTTACTACTTTTGATGGTTTAGATTGCTGGGTTTTCGGCTTACTTAAATTGCGTTACGCCTGTAGACGTTGCGTTGTTTAAGGGCCGTCATGTGCCGATTTCTGGTTGTGACAAAGTTGGTATCAGAGCGTTAGGCTTTACCTTTCTGAGTGTAGGATGACCTTGGTATGATGGAGTAGGTAGCTTAAGCAGAGTAACGTAGTGTGTGTATGTACGCGACATACTCTCGATCACGGTACTCCGCCTAAAGTGACCTAAGTACAAATTGCTTGAAATTCCTTCCTCGATGATACATATTCTTGTGATTCGATTTACGTGTTCATATCGAATCCTATTTCAATTTATAGCCTTTGCCGCCGATGACCATGAGGACTCATAGTGGTGCAGCGAGAGCCGAGGTCAGAGTTGACTCGTGTGGGACGAGGACTGACCAGGATGGCACACTCGTTGCACAGGAGAAGATGGATCCGCTTTCAATAGATCGTATCGCTAGGCTTGAGGCAGAGATGCAGGACTTGCGCCAGACGATGAGGTCTTTGGTTGAGGCCAGTAGAGCGTGGCGACAGGAGGTTGCCACCCATGTTACCCAGTTGTTCCTTGCTATCAGCCCTATTTGACGAGGAGCGTCTTTCCGAGACTTTGGGAGTTCGAGGACAGAGGAGGGCTCGTGCAGGTGTACCAGCCCCGAGACAGAGGTTCAGTCGCCGTGACAGATTTCGTGCACGTCGCAGGAGTAGCAGAGGCTTGGGACGAGAGATGTGTTAGCTAGATCAGCCTTTTGTGGTGTTAACTTCTGTCAGCGATTCTCTTATTGTACGACACGTATTCCAGTCGTGTGCCAATCGGATAGGAGATAGAGATTCGTCCGTCATTTTGTTCCTTCTAGAGATGTTGGATTTGACGTTCTCCTGGGCACGGACTAGTTAGCTGCATGCTAGGCGTCTGTGTACTGCCGTGAGGAAAAAGTTAGGATTTGTTTCCCGGTGAGTCAGTTCTTGTTGTGCAGGGGGACAATGGTGCTGCCCATCACAGCTTGAATTCAGCATTTTTCGCTAGTCAGCTTTTGAGGAGAGGATGTCGAGGATTCTTGGCTTTCATTCGTGATACCGGAGCCACAGTGGGTTGTTTGACCGGGTTCCTATCGTGCGGGAGTTTCTGACTTTGTTCTAAATGTGCCGGCGGAGCTTAGGGAGCTTAAGGATCAGCTGCAGAGTTGCTAGATTGGGGGACATGTATGTCCAAGTGTTTCACTTTGGGGAGCTCCTATTCTGTTCTTCAGGGAGGAAGACGGCAGTTTGAGGTTGTGTGTTTATTGATCGTCAATTGAACCGAGTTACGGTGCGGATAGGTATCCTTTACCTCGCATTGACGATTTGTTCGACTTGCTCCAGAGTGCGAGACATTTTCTAAGTTTGTTTGGGATCAGGTCATCATTGGTTGCGGGTTCGGAGTGATGACATTCCGAAGACTGCTTTTGTGCGTGCTACGGGCAGTATGTGTTTTGGTGGTGTCGTTGGACTCACCAATCCCCTAGCAGCATTCGTGGATGTGATGAATCAGGTTTCTTCAGGCCGTTCCTCGACCAGTTGATTGTTGTATTATTGATAACATTCTGGTCTATTCCAATGTATCGTGAGGAACTTGAGCAGCAGTTGAGGATTTGCTTTGCAGACATTGGGAGAGCCCCAGCGGTTTGCTAAATTCTTGGAGTGTTCCTTCAGGATTGATTTTGTTGCCTTCCTAGGTCGTGTAGTTACGGGAGACGGTATTCGTATGGACCCGATGAAGATTGAGGCCGTACAGCTTGGGCCCAGACTTATATCCGGGACGGAGATCCGCAGATTTTTTGGGATTAGCCGGTTTTTACCGCCGTTTCGTGCAGGATTATTTGTGTATCACTGCACCATTGACTGGACTGACCGGGAAAGAGGTTCCTTTTCTTGGACTGAGGCATGCGTGCGGAGTTTTCAGCAATTGAAGACTCGGTTGACAACTGCACCAGTTCTTTCTTTGCTTCTGGATCGGGCGACTTTGTTGTTTACTGTGATGTTTCGCTAGTAGGGCTCGATTGTGTACTGATGAGCCATTTTAGAGTTATCGCTTTTGCTTCCCGACAGTTGGAGGAAGTACGAGCAGGATATCTCACTCATGATCTGGAGATGGCCGCGGTGGTCATGTGTTGAAGATTTGGGACACTACTTGTGTGGAGAGTCGTGTCAGATTTTCACGGACTACCAGAGCTTAATGTACATCTTCCTGCAGCGGGTTATGATTATTGAGACAACGTCGTTGGATGGAGCTTGTGAAGGATTGTGATTGTTGTAAGTCCATGCTACCTCTCCCGGTACTTTCGGGCATGCGGAATTTGGTGAAAAATAATTTTCTTAGAGGTGGTAACATGGACTCAAAACCGGATCTTTGTTAAACATCTAACTAACAACCTAACTACGAGTTGCTAACTACTCGGTTAGGGGGTTATACCTTTCTTTTTCTCGAACTCCTTCGTCTTCAAGCTTCGATGGTCGTCCGAATCGGCTTCTCCCCGTCGTCTCCTTGCGTCGAAGATAGATCCACCTGAAAGCTTCAACCTTTGGCACCTTCTTCGAACTTTGAAGAAACTAGTTCACTCGGTTTGCTAAACCTTGTGAACTAGAGTGAGTAGAGAAGAGTTTGTATGGGATTTTATCTATGGTTCTTGGTTCTCAACTCATGAGACAAGTGAACCATAGAATCAAGAGAGAGAGAGAGCAAGAGGAGGAAGATGAGAGCTCAAGAACAAGAGAGAGAATGAGCATGAAAGAATGAGAGAAGACTTTTCTCATTTGGCTCTTATAATCCAAAACAATCATAACACCTCATATCAATCAAGTATTATGTGATGGTTTAAGCAACCATAGCCATATCATTTCATGCACTCATTTTGCACAAAAGAGCAAGCAAGCAAAAGTCTTTGCCATGAAATGATAGCTATAGTTATCATGATGGTCAACTAGTCAAGCCTAGTCAACCGGTCAACAAAGTCAACAAGTCAACAAAAGTCAACAAGTCAACAAAGTCAATCCCTCAACAACCATGTCACCATAATACTTAATTAATATAATTGTTAATCACATATCATATTCTCATTAGGGTTGAGCAAAAAGTCAATAGTCAACTGTCAACGGTCAACAACCCTAATGAGAATCCTCTGCCTCTGTCTCTCCGTCAAATGTGCATACACACCTGCATCCGCGTTCCGAGGAACACATATGCATACTGGATAAATCCAATCCCAAAACATACACAAGGATCTGGCTTAAACCAAAGCCCGCTAGTGATAACTGTCCGGACACTGTATGTGCATAAGTGCACGGATGTGACCGAACCCTGCCGCAAAACCATCCGACCTGCCGCAAAACCATGCGACCTCTACTCTTTTGCCTAAAGGCGAGTAGCTTTCTGTGTGGGACTCTAAAGACTCGACACTACGCTGGCAGTGGGTTTAACCACAGACCGCAAGAGGCACTAGCTGTGCGTAACGGTCCCCAGGTAGATGCCGACAAGAAGACTGACGAGGCGAAACCCATCTGAACTCCTACTGAGCCTGAATGTGACATTCTCCGTACAGTCTGGTCTGTT
The DNA here is from genome assembly GCA_030015575.1 of Agapanthus africanus. NCBI lineage: Eukaryota > Viridiplantae > Streptophyta > Magnoliopsida > Asparagales > Amaryllidaceae > Agapanthus > Agapanthus africanus. The sequence continues at coordinate 422,845,998 of CM057344.1, forward strand.
CGTCTGATACATCGCATGGCGGGCCTAGGGGGCGATAAACGTCAGTCCCCCAATAGCGGTACAAGTCGTGTCGGAGCGAAGACCAAAACACCCTGAGATAACACTGGAAGCCTACCAGTATATCTCGTTTTCCCTGGCCAGGGACTACTCGTGTAATGGCTCTCCTAGACACAGCGTGATGTCAACCCCCAATACCGGGAGAGACGAATCCTGTTTAACCGTCACTGCTTCCAAGTGGTTCGGGACTGCACCCAACTACCACCTGTTTGCATGACTCCTTTGAGCCGTGGTAGGATAGTAATCAAAGTACAGTGGGAACACACTCGAGGCGAAGTGACAGTGTCAAGTCAGCGGACTAAGCTGTACTCATGTCACCTGGGAACTGATAACTGACGATAGGCATAATACCAACTAGTCAGTTCCCGATGAGTCCTGTCCAGTGTACTCGTAACCCAACGAGCACCCACATCTACCTCAAATACGACGTACCGACGGCTGTGGGACAGACCGTCTCCCACACTGGGATGAGAAGCGCATGCGCTAGTCTACTCCGGAGTATCGATGCCCTTTCTCGATAGTCCTGCGACCAGGGAACTGCATAAGGATGTGCTTATAGATTACCCAGCCCCACTAGTGTGACTGCCATCACAACGCTGGTAATCAAGCAAAGATCCTAAGGGCTCCACTAATGTGTATAAGCGATATACTAAAATAAACACATGTACACATTGAAGTAGAAACAAACCAAGTAGCATACTACTATTTTGAGCAAGATTGTATATACAAGGTGAATATCCCAAGCTTCCATTAAGTAATATACAAACTAGTATGATACAGTAATGGCCTCTAGGGCATATACACTAACAATTGTGAGATCCTTTTTTTCCCGTGGCAAGGCGATAGTGGTAGCTGATGCTTTGAGTCGTAGGCCCGGGGGTAGCTTGTTCCAGTTGTGCGCAGTTCAGAGACAGTCTTCTGCAGAGTTATAGTTCTTGTGTGATTGTGGAGTATAGCTAGGTTTGCCTCTTCTAAAGGGGGAAATAGCTTTCTCATGTCAGCTCCATCCACTTTTACTTAATCGTTTACATGAGGCACAGCCCACCGATGCTCGTTGTCTGTGATACTTGAGCATTTTCGGCATGGTAAAAATTCAGAGTCCTTGATTTGTGACCAGGGTGTGCTACGTTCCGGACTCCTTGGTGTGTACCTGTCACGACCCAAAATTTAGCCCATGACCGGCACTTAACCACGTAACGTCTACAGGCGTAACGCGACTATGTAAGCCGAAGACCCAGAAATCAAACCAGTAAAAGTAAAGAGTGTTTTGAGCATTGAATAGAAGCATTTACTAAAATGTTAAGAAAACCTATAGTAACCAGTCACCACGATAACAATATACGACGCCGTAGCGAAGAAAATGAGCAACAAGTGGGAAACATCACAGATAGAATAAACTGCACAAGTAAAGTCGGCTCACAACGAGCTCGAAACCAGAATACAAAATAATATATATCGTCCTCACAACTGGTCTCTAAGTCAATACATAAGTGGTAGATGGAGAGTACTATATACAACAATGTACATAACTGAAAGATAACCAGATACCGCACAAAACCCACCTATCAGCAAAAGAGCTAGTACACCAACTGTAGGGGTATCTGTGTCCAAAGATGCAAGAATGCAGCCTGCCGCGACTACTCCGAAGGGCAACCTGCAACACTGTGGCACAACGGGGGTGAGTTGCCAACTCGTGAATAGAAAATAACATATAAAGGTAATCGCGAGTATGCACGTGCTGCGATACTCTAATCTATGCCAACAGATAACATCTATATGATGAACTGGATGCTTAATTCATGCAACAAGTGCGATCTAATAACATCTCCATATGATGAGCAAGATATATGATAATCAAGTATAACAATGCAATTTAACAACCCTATATAGAATGAGCAGGGTATGCAATGATCGTGCAAGCATGCGTACTATATCAGGTACAACAGATACAGGATGAGATATCAATTGCTAAATACCGAGCATGGGAAATATAACATCTACATGGAATGTCATCGTGGAAAGTATAACCAGTACCCATCAATGCACCCAAATCCCAATACTACTCAGGCGTCATCATCCTCCTCGGTCCTCAAATCCTGTAAATCTCATATAATCGTGAGTGCCCAACATCGGCACCCAAAATATCAAGAAATACCCGTGCCAAGCATCGACACGCAAATCCTCATATATCGGGCATAAGTCGGTCTGGATCAGCCCACGGGCTGTGTCTGCGGTATCGGCCCTCGGCCCCGGCAGTACGAGTCATCCCGTATCCATCAATCGACTCTAGTCAGTATCCTCTGGATAACCGTCAGGTCCAACCAATCACCGGTAGGTAGTAGTCCCTCTGCCAGGCTCACCGTTAACTACACAGCGAAACCGTTCTCGCCCCGGGGTACCATACCGGGTCCACCATGTACCCGTAATCGGCCTCATCCAACTCCTCGATTCGGGTTCACATATATCACTCTAGCACCGAGAAAACACATGGTGGACGCACCGAAATATCATATCAAGGGAAACCAGGTTTTTAAATAATTAACTATTCTCTTATGAAATATCCACGGTTCTCTAAATCCAGAATTAACATGGAAACAACATATCTCAATGCGTAATCTAAGCAAGTATGAAGATATCAATGTATGCGTGCACTGGTTTGAGTATACAGTGTGCATGTGCGCAAGTATGAAGATATCAATGTATGTGTGCACTGGTATGAATATACAGTGTGCATGTGCGCAGGTATGAAGATAACAATATGTGTGTGCACTGGTATGAGTATACAGTGTGCATGTGCGCAGGTATGAAGATATCAATATATGTATGCAATGGTATGGGTATGTGATGTATATGTGCTCAAATATGGATACATGATGTATGTGGTACAAGTATGGGTATGTGATGTATATGGCAAATCATGATAACTTCAATAAAGCGGAATCAGTATGATATATGATTTATAGCAATCCTATAATGTAAGTGTCATGGCAATCACTAACGGTGTGAGTGTAGCATATCAATCGTACTCGTGAAACTTGAACCGTTAGTGACAGTGCAGTGTCCTATGCTATCATTTCTATATGCAACAAAAAGGTATGCTACTACAGTCCATATGAATATCTATACTAAATATCCTAACACGCCCTAACGCTTAACGCCATACGGTCGATTTCTCCGTAGATGTTAAATCTACTCACCTGGTCGTGCGCTACTCGTAGCCGACCAACTGCTTCTCTTTCTTAGCTTCGTCCGACGTACCCGCCTGCGAACCTGGAATTTACATAAGAATCCATATATAAGCAACTACCTCGCAAGACACGATATCTAGGCCAAAGGATACGCTCGCGTCGTGAACTAAACGCGCGTGTGAACGATACGCCAAAACGTGTCTATGCGCCTGAAGCCACTCCGACGCGTCGCGATACGCAGAAACCCCAAACTCACACACACATATCACGCGTGTCACGAAAGTTTAAAATACGGGAAATAGGGTATTAGATCCCAGATTTTTATACAGGAACAAATTTACAAAACTATATATACCATAATACTACACATAGCAGCAGACTCCTGTGGTCCAAACCCCAACCCCCAATTCACTCATCTGGCCGCAAATTGCGGCCAGAACGCATTTTTCGGCGGCCTGCCTTGGGAATTGGGCTCCCGGGTTTTGTGTGTGTACTATATACCCTATGTACATGCTATAGTAATTACAGAATTTTTCTGAAATAGTCGGGGCACAAGCAGATCCAACAGAACCCAAATTCTAGTTAAAAAGTCCAATTTAGCACTAAAACAATACTTTAGGGTATTTTTCTACAAACTGAAGCAAACCCAAGTCTAAAACTACACTAATAACCCGTTACCAAGCTAATCAAGCCCTAAAACTGCTAATTTTAATACATCATCTCTAAATCCCTTCAATATCACTAAAATTGCACAAAAAGGTGATATTTTGATAGAAATATTACAAGATATGGAAAAAGGGTGCTAAGGGTGAGTTAATACCTTCAAAAGACCTTAAGAAACACCAAAATTCCTAGCCTTTGCCTCAAGTGTGTAGACTTGCCAACAAACTCCCCCAAAAGGTCATTTTTCCAAGGTTTTTGTGAAGGGAAAAGGGATTTTGGGTAGGGTTTTGTGTAGAGATCAAAGAGAAATGAAAATGGGATGCAAAGGTGATGAATTTCTAATGTTTCTGCTGCCTCTCTGCAGAGAGTTCCAGAAAATGAGAAAGAGAGAAAAGAGAGAGAAAAACTGGGTCAAAAGTCAAATTTTCTCACCTAACACCATGCTTCATTTTTCTATTTGGATTTATGAATTATTGAAAGAGGTTTTGATTTGATAAAAGGGTGGGGAATAAAATGAATCATGCAAGAAGGAAATGGCTAACACTTTTAACATAGGTCACAAAATGGCTAAGTGTGCATGTGTGCACTACATAAGGAAAATTTCCAATTAGGGTAAACCCGACTAGAAATAATTAATAACCCTATAATTACATATAAATATATATATAACACTTCACAACACAATTATCACTAGCCAAGAAGGAAAATACCATATTCGGGCTTTATGAAAAACACGCAAAATTGCTAATTATCGCGAAAATATCCTAAACGAATTCAAAGTGTTACAATCTACCCCCTTAAAGAAATTCGGTCCCCGAATTTAAAGATACAAGGCTACGCATACCTTCAGAGAGATGAAAGTACTTCTTCCGCATCTCGGCTTCGGCCTCCCAAGTGATCTCTTCACCGTTTTGGATGCGCCAAAATACCTTCACTGATGGCAAGAACTTTGATCGAAGTTTCTTCACCTGCCGGTCTAATATTACGACTGGTTGTTTGGTGAACGAAGGATCACGCTCGAACTAAATGGTCGGGCACTGAATCTAATGAGAAAGGTCATGACGGTAATTGCAAAGTATCGACATAGGGAATACGGGGTGAATACTCAATAATCTGGGTGGAAGTGCCAAATTAAAGGCAACGAACCAACCCGCCTTAAGGATCCTAAAAGATTTACTATCCTGGAAAAAGCATCCCAAAACTCAACATGACATTTATCGGAAATTTCCGTAGGAATACATGGTCTGCCATTGCGAACTCGAATCTGCGACCATCTTGGTCAGCATCTGATCTCTATCTGCAATGGACAATTCTTATCCTGACCTAAAACAACTGGATCATTTTCGAAGTTTCTAAACTAGCTGAGGTCCAATAATCCTATAACACGGAGTTAGGAAAACAGACTGGTGATCGACACGACCTAACCTCTAAGCCTAAAGGTTACCAATTGGAGCGTCTCCTAATAACTGCTATCAAAGGAGAACCCTATCGATGGCGAACGACGATCTCCAACTGCCGACAACAATTTCTACATACTCACAACTTAACAAGAACAACTGAGCAAACTGAGTATCACCAGATGACAAGCATCCGAATGGAGTCACATCTTGACTAAACCTGGGTGGACACCATAACAATTTTGGGGAGATCTGCTCTCGTTCCCTCTTCGGAACGGTTAAAGGTTGCAACTCTCCAGCCAGGCTCAATTGCTCAACCCTAGCACAGAACAAGACATACACCTTGAAATGAATCCCGAGAGTTCTCTTTCTGTCCCTGCCCACCCGTAACTACCTCACAAGTCACGTTAACAGTTGGTGGAGCATGAATGAGTACAGAGAGTTGACCGATGTGCCTGCCTTAGGATTCCACGTCTCTGCCCCATAATATCAGGTACACAAGCGTCTCTCTATCCTAGCACACCTTTGCCACAAGTCAAGGATTCCAAATCATTACCCAGCCTAGTAGGCTCCAATATCTCTGACGAACGAGCGTCGGCGGGTAATGTCTCGCGAAGGTGATTTAAGAAAAGTGGTCGGGCGCGAACATGAGCAAGTTGTCTCCTCGGTAGAGACGAACTTAAGCTGTACTCAATGATCGCACAAGAACTGCGAATCTGCGGAGGACTATCACAACAATCAACACCCGCTGCAGGAAGGTATACATTTAACTCTGGTGGTCTATGAAAATCTGACACGACTCTCAAACGAGTGGTGTCTCTAAATCTCCAACGCAAAACCATCGCGGCCATCTCCAGATCATGAGTAGGATATCCTTCTCGTACTTCCTCCAAATGTAGGGAAGCAAAAGCGATAACTCCATTGTGTCACCTCAGTACACATTCGAGCCCTACTCACGAAACATCACAGTTAAACCACAAAGTTGCCCAAACCAAAAGCAAAGAAAGAACTAATGCAGTTGTTAACCGAATCTTCAACTGCCGAAACTCCGTACACAAGCCTCAGTCCAAAGAAAAGAAACCTCCATTCCAGCCAATTCAGTCGACGGTGCAGCATTACACTAGCAATCCTGCATGAGACGGCGGTAAAACCTAATAAGCCAAAATTTGCGGACCTCCGTCCTGCTCATAAGTCTTGGCCTAAGATGTACGGCTATGATCTTTCTCGGAACCATATAAAATCGTCTCCGTAACTACAAGACCTAGGAGTCAACACAAACAAGCCTGAAGGGACACTCCGAGAATCTAGCAAACCGCTGGGGCTCTCCCAGTATCCGTAAAACAGATCCTCAAGTGCTACCCTATCCCTTAAGGCACATTAACTAGACCAGGATGTCGTAAATAACACAACAATAACTGGTCGAGGAACGGCCCGAAGAAATCTGGTTCATCACACCTACGAATGCTGCTAGAACATTCGTGAGTCTAGTGAAACACCCAAAACGGATCAGGCCCGTAGCACGCACAAGGCAGTCTTCGGAATGTCATCACTCCGAGCCCACAACAATGATGACCTGATCCCAAACAAACTTAGACAAAGTCTCGCATTCTGACGCTGATCGAAGAAATCGTCACGGCGAGGTAAAGGATACCCCATCCGCACCGTAAGCCTGTTCAATTGACGATCCATCAATACACAACCTCAATCTGTCGTCTTTCTCCTTGATGAACAGAAATGGGAGCTTCCTAACGCGAAACACTCAGACACACGAAACTCCCCCCAACTAACAACTCTGCAGCAGATCCTTTGCTCCTCAAGCTTCGCCGGCTCATCTGGAACGACGTCGGAAAACTCTCGCCCAAAAGAAAACCGATCCAACAAACCCACTGTGGCTATGGCATCACTAATGAACGCCAAGAATCCATGACATCTCCTCAAAGGCCGACTAGCGAAAAGGCTAAATTCAAGCTGGGAGAGGCGGCACAACTATCCGCTAGCACAACAAGAACTGACTCGCCGGGGAAAACAAAACCTAACTGTTTCCTTATGGTTGTCCACAACGCCTAGCACATAGCTAACCAGTCCGTGCCCTGGAGATTGCCAAATCCAACATCTCTAGAGGATCAAATGACAGACGAATCTCTATCTCCTATCTGATTGGCACACGACCAAAATACGTGTCGCGCAACAGAAGGATCGCTGACAGAAGTTAATACAACAAACGGCTGATCTACCTAGCACGACTCTCGTCCTAAACTCGGCACGAAGTGTGTAAACATAAGAGTGCATGAACCCGGATCAAACAATAGTGTGCAACAAAAGGACATACTGAAAGAGTACCTGAAACCACAGCATTGGACGCCTGGGCATCCCGATGAGTCGAAACAAAAACTTTGGCCTGCCCTTCATCTGCGACTGACCGAACTCTTCCTCTACTAGCCTGACCCCTCTGCGCGAACCCTTCGCATCCATGACATCTCAGAATACGACCCTGACATGGTGTGAAGGAACACTTCCTGACGAGGTGTTAAAAGCTTTCGCATCGTAAACATCTACGCGATGATTGCCGTCCTGCCTGTGGATGAGAGCCAAACGACTGTCCTCGTCCTAAGCCTCTGCTCTGGGCTGGTACACCAGTACGATTCCACAACTGTAACGGAACTCTCACGGTCTCTGGAAGACGTGTCTCGTAAACTGGGGCTGCCTCCACCGGTGCTATTTAGGGGACGGAATACTGCATGATGATCGCAAGGAACAACTGGGTGACAGGGGTGACAACCACCTGTCGCTGCACTCGAACAACCTCCACCAATGAGCTCATCACCTGGCGCAAGCCATGCATCTCTGCCACTAGTCTAGCGATCTGATCTGTCGTAGGGGGAACAATCTGTCCTGGTACAACAGGGGTACTACTCGGATCAGTCCTCGTCTCAGATAAATCAACTCGAACCTCGGCTCTCACGGCCGCTCTCTGCACCGTCATAGTCCTTGGCGGCATAATGGCTGAAAAGAAAGTGGGATTCGATAAGGATACGAAACTCGAATCACAAGGATGTATATGATCATGAGGGAATTCAATCAATAAGCCCTAAGGTCGCTTAGGCGGAGTACCGTGTCGTGAGTATGCCGCGGAACATACGCACGCTACGCCACTCTGCTGCAGCTACCTACTCCATCATACAAGGGCCATCCTACACTCCGAAGGTAAAACCTACGCTCTGATACCAACTTTGTCACGACCCAAAGTTTGGCCCGTGACCGGCACTTAACCACGTAACGTCTACAGGCGTAACGCGACTAACTAAGCCGAAGACCCAGAAATCAAACCAGTAAAAGTATAGAGTGTTTTGAGTATTGAATAGAAGCATTTACTAAAATGTTAAGAAAACCTCTAGTAACCAGTCACCACGATAACAATATACGACGCCGTAGCGAAGAAAATGAGCAACAAGTGGGAAACATCACAGATAGAATAAACTGTACAAGTAAAGTCGGCTCACAAAGAGCTCGACACTAGAATACAAAATAATATACATCGTCCTCACAACTGGTCTCTAAGTCAATACATAAGTGGTAGATGGAGAGTACTAGATACAATAATGTACATAACTGAAAGATAACCAGATACCGCACAAAGCCCACCTATCAGCAGAAGAGCTAGTACACCAACTGTAGGGGTATCAGTGTCCAAAGATGCAAGAACGCAGCCTGCCGCGACTACTCCGAAGGACAACCTGCAACACTGTAGCACAACGGGGGTGAGTTGCCAACTCGTGAATAGAAGATAACATATAAAGGTAATCGCGAGTATGCACGTGCTGCGATACTCTAACCTATGCGAACAGATAACATCTATATGATGAACTGGATGCTCAAATCATGCAACAAGTGCGATCTAATAACATCTCCATATGATGAGCAAGATATGTAATAATCAGGTATAGCAATGCAATCTAACAACCCTATATTGAATGAGCAGGGTATGCAATGATCGTTCAAGCATGTGTACTATATCAGGTACAACAGATACAAGATGAGATATCAATTGCTAAATACGGAGCATGGGAAATATAACATCTATACGGAATGTCATCGTGGAAAGTATAATCGGTACCCATCAATGCACCCAAATCCTAATACTACTCAGGCGTCGTCGTCATCCTCGGTCCTCAAATCCTGTAAATCTCATATAATCGTGAGTGCCCAACATCGGCACCCAAAATATTAAGAAATACTCATGCCAAGCATCGACACGCAAATCCTCATATATCGGGCATCCATCAGTCCGGATCAGCCCACGGGCTCTGTCTGCGGTATCGGCCCTCGGCCCCGGCAGTATGAGTCGTCCCGTATCCATCAATCGACTCTGGTCAGTATCCAACGGATAACCGCCAGGTCCAACCAATCACCGGTAGGTAGTAGTCCCTCTGCCAGGCTCACCGTCTACTATACAACGAAACCGTTCTCGCCCTGGGGTACCATACCGGGTCCACCATGTACACATATTCGGCCTCATCCAACTCCTCGATTCGGGTTCACATATATCACTCTAGCACCGAGAAAACACATGGTGGACGCACCGAAATATCATATCAAGGGAAACTGGGTTTTTAAATAATTAACTATTCTCTTTTGAAATATCCACGGTTCACCAAATCCAGAATTAACATGGAAACAACATATCTCAATGCATAATCTAAGCAACTATGAAGATATCAATGTATGTGTGCACTGGTATGAGTATACAGTGTGCATGTGCGCAAGTATGAAGATATCAATGTATGTGTGCACCGGTATAAGTATACAGTGTGCATGTGCGCAGGTATGAAGATATCAATATATGTGTGCACTGGTATGAGTATATGTGTGCATGTGCGCAGGTATGAAGATATCAATATATGTGTGCACTGGTATGGGTATGTGATGTATATGTGCCCAAATATGGATACATGATGTATGTGGTACAAGTATGGGTATGTGATGTATATGGCAAATCATGACAACTTCAATAAAGCGTAATCAGTATGATATATGATTTATAGCAATCCTATAATGTAAGTGTCATGGAAATCACTAACGGTGTGAGTGTAGCATATCAATCGTGCTCGTGCAACTTGAACCGTTAGTGACAGTGCAGTGTCCTATGCTATCATTTCTATATGCAACAAAAAGGTAGGCTACTACAGTCCATATGAACATCTATACTAAATATCCTAACACACCCTGACGCTTAACGCCTTACGGGCGATTTCCCCGTAGATGTTAAATCCACTCACCTGGTCGTGCGCTACTCATAGCCGACCACCAGCTTTCCTTTCTTAGCTTCGTCCGACGTACCCGTCTGCGAACCTGGAATTTACACAAGAATCCATATATAAGCAACCACCTCGCAAGATGCGATATCTAAGCTAAAGGATACGCTCGCGTCGCGAACTAAACGCGCGTGTGAACGATACGCTAAAACGTGTGTACGCGCCTGAAGCCACTCCGACGCGTCGCGATATGCAGAAACCCCAAACCCACACACACGTATCACGCGTGTCGCGAAAGTCTAAAATACGGGAAATAGGGTATTAGATCCCAGATTTTTATACAGGAACAAATTTACAAAACTATATATACCGTAATACTACACATAGCAGCAGACTCCTGTGGTCCAAACCCCAACCCCCAACTCACTCATCTGGCCGCAAATTGCGGCCAGAACGCATTTTTTGGCGGCATGCCTTGGGAATTGGGCTCCCGGGTTTTGTGTGTGTACTCTATACCCTATGTACATGCTACAGTAATTACAGAATTGTTCTGAAATAATCGGGGCACAAGCAGATCCAACAGAACCCAAATTCTAGTTAAAAAGTCCAATTTAGCACTAAAACAATACTTTAGGGTATTTTTGTGCAAAATGAAGTAAACCCAAGTCTAAAACCACACTAATAACCCGTTACTAAGCTAATCAAGCCCTAAAACTGCTAATTTTAATACATCATCTCTATATCCCTTCAATAGCACTAAAATTGCACAAAAAGGTGATATTTTGATAGAAATATTACGAGATATGGAAAAAGGATGCTAAGGGTGAGTTAATACCTTCAAAAGACCTTAAGAAACACCAAAATTCCCAGCCTTTACCTCAAGTGTGCAGACTTGCCAACAAACTCCCCCAAAAGGTCATTTTTCCATGGTTTTTGTGAAGGGAAAAAAGATTTTGGGTATGGTTTTGTGTAGAGATCAAAGAGAAGTGAAAATGGGATGCAAAGGTAATGAATTTCTGATGTTGCTATTGCCTCACCGAAGAGAAAAGAGAGAGAGAAAAAATGGGTCAAAAGTCAAATTTTCTCACCTAACACCATGCTTCTATTTTTCTATTTGGATTTTTGAATTATTGAAAGGGGTTTTGATTTGATAAAAGGGTGGGGAATAAAAAGAATCATGCAAGAAGGAAATGGCTAACACTTTTAACCTAGGTCACAAAATGGCTAAGTGTGCATGTGTGCACTACATAAGGAAAATTTTCCAATTAGGGTAAATCCGACTAGAAATAATTAATAACCCTATAATTACATATAAATATATATATATAACACTTCACAACACAATTATCACTAGCCAAGAAGGAAAATACGATATTCGGGCTTTTATGAAAAACACGCAAAATTGCTAATTATCGCGAAAATATCCTAAACGAATTCAAAGTGTTACAGTACCTGATACTGATAGGTAGAGACGTGGGGTTCCAGGGAAGGCACATCAGTCAGCTTTCTGTGTTCACCCTAAGTGCCACCAAGATGTAACGTGACTTGTGAGATAGTTACGAGTGGGCAGCGATGAAGAGTGAAGTTTCGGATTTCGTTTTAAGGTGTCTGTCTTGTTACGAGCTAAGGTTGAGCATTTGAGACCGGCTGGAGAGTTTCAACCATTAACCGTTCCAGAGTGGGAATGGGAGCAAATCTATGAATTTCGTTGTGGTGTCTACCCAGGTTTAGATAGGGTGTGACTCTATTTGGGTGTTTGTTGTCCGGTTATGCTCAGTTTACTCAGTTGTTCTTTGTTAAGTTTATGCGTTTGCACAGAGTTCCTTCATGCGTTGTATCCAATAGAGGCACCCCGTTCGCTAGCCGTCATTGGCAGAAGCTTCAGGAAGCCTTGGGTACTGGTTGAGATTTAGCTCCGCTTTTCCATCTGTAGGCCGATGGTTTGTGATGAGCGGACTATACAGACTCTGGAGGATAGGCTTGTGCGTACGTACTATTTATTTGTTGGCAGTTGGGATCGTCACTTGCCATTGATAGGGTTCTCCTTCGATAGCTGTTATTAGGAGACTTTCCAATTGGCAACCTTCTGGCCTTGTGTGGTTGGTTGTGTCGATCGCCAGTCTATTTTACTAACTCTGCGAGAGTAGGATTTTTGGACCCCAGCTAGTCATGAGACTACGGAGAAGATCCAGTTGATTCAGGTCAGGATGAGAGCAGCCCAGTGCAGACAGGAGTCTTATGCCGACAGTAGTTGTCGCAGACTTGAGTTCGCAATGGGAGATCATGTATTCCTACGGATTTTTCCAATGAAATGACGTGTTGAGTTATGGGAAGCTTGGTCATAGAATTGTTGGTCCTTTGAGATCCACGAGCGAGTTAGTTCCGTTGCCTATAATATGGCACATCCGCCCAGATTTTTTAGTATTCACCCCGTATCCTTGTGTCGATACTTCGCAAATACCTTCATGACCTTTCTCACACCAGACCATTCTTTTAGACGCAATCTTTCGTTCACCAGCAGCCAATAGTTTTAATGGATCGGCAGGTGAAGAGACTTCGGTCAAGGGTCTTGCTATATGTGAAGGTTCTTAGGATAACCGTATACTGAGGTGATCACTTGGGAGGCTGCGCGCGAGATTTGGGAGTTTTTGTACTCATCTCTTTGAAGGTACGCTTAGTGAGAATTTTAAATTCGGGGACCGAATTTCTTTAAGTGGGGAAGATTGTAACGTTTTAGAAATCGTTTTGTGAATTTTTCCATTTTAGGGTAAAATAGTCGGTGTTTTTCGTTTTAACCCGATTGTGATCAAACTTCTGTATAGACTTCACGGCACCTAGTTTAGCTAGAATAAAGCTAGTGCGTGGGCTTTGGGGGTCAATTGGATGTTTTGGTTCACATAGAATTTTTCCCTAAAATAATATTATTTTAAGTTGTTAATTATGCACTTAATGTAAGTGCACGGCGGCGCCCCGGCCGTCAATCCGACGGCCAAATGCTGAAGCGGTGATAAACTTAAATTTTTCTTGAACTGGCAAACCGCCGCGCACTAATACCCGGATCGAACCATTAATTAGTCCTAGCTATCTACAAGAAAGGGAATAGAGATATACCGACGATCCAAGTCCTTCGGTCTTCTCGTCATCGTCCCGATCTCCTGCGGAATGTCCCGTCTCCTCCTCGTCGCCGGAAGCGCACCACATCGCCTACTTCTTTTACGGGCTCCCACCTCTATGCCGAGGCAACTCGGGCACGAAGCCGGCTACTCGACGTGCCCAAGATTTGCTGTAGAATATAATGTGGATTACATGTCTCATTTGGGGTTGTGGAGATGCCTTTGTGGTGGAGGAAAAGGAACTTGGAGAGAGGTGGGAGAAATGGAGCATACAAAGAATGAGTGTAACATTTTTCTCTCAACTCATGAATATCAATTCCATTCTCTATGGAATGGCCGCCCCCCCCCCCCTTTTACCATGTGTGATTGGAGAGAGAAAGAACAAAGACAAGGGGGTGGTTGGAAAGCAAATGATGATGAGGAAAAATCAAATGATCACCACAAATCCAACACTCAAAGGCAACCATCATCTCATGCATGATGGCTTCAAAAAGTCAAGCCATCATGAGAAGAAGAAGTCAAGTGATGGTGCTTATCATGAAAACCATCATGATACAAATATAAGCAAAGAACCCCCTCCACTAATGCCTATTTGCAACAATGCAAATAAACCCTCCTCCACCAATCTTCGGCCAATGAACGGAACAATGGAAATCGGCCGAAACGGAAAGCAAACTGGCAACTCCAGAAAACTGGTCCCGTAATAAATTACAGGAAAAACCCCGATAATGTGCATACACACCCGCATCTGTATTTCGACCGAAATACAAATGCAATGAGACAAAATCTACACTGTACTATACTAGGATCCGGCTTAAACCAAAGCCGGCTAGTAATATCTGTTCGATCCTGATCCGTGCACTACCGCACGTATCTGATCGAACCCTGCTATATATCCATACGGCCTATAGTACAAACTGTCCGATCCTGATCAGTGCAATACCGCACGTATCTGATCGGACCTTGCCATATCTCCATACGGCCTCTACAACCTTTCGCCCGAAAGCTTGAGTAACTGAATGTGGGGGACTCTAAAGACTCATCAATACCTTGGTTGTGGATTTAACCACTAGCACGTTAGAGGTATAAGCCAATACATAACGGGCTACCAGGTATTGACCAAAAGGGACGTCTGTGAGCGAACTCAGCCTGACTCCCTACTGAGCCTGTCAGTGACAATATTCGTACAGTCCGGTCCGTTCGTCTATGAGCATCGCATGGCGGGCCTAGGGGGTTGGTAAAAGTCAGACCCCCAAAAGAGGTACAAGTCGTGTCGGAGTGTAGCCCAGAACACCCTGAGATACTACTGGAATACCTACCAGTAAATCTCCTTGCCTCGGCCGAGGGCTTCGTGTAATGGCTCTCCTAGACACAGCACGACCTCACCCCCAATACCGGGAGAGACGAACCCCTGAAGATACGCTCACTGCCTCCATGTGGCTCGGGACTGTACCCAACCAAAACCTGTTTGCACGACTCCTTTGAGCCGTGGTAGGGTAGTAATCAAAGTACAGTGGGAACTCACACAAGACAAATGACGATCCCCAGGTCGATGAACTAACATGTACACATGTCACCAGGGAACTGCCATCTGACATCTGGTATATGACCAACTAGCATGTTCCCGGCGAGTCCTGTCCGGTGTACTCATAACCCAATGAGCACCTGTATACATCTTAGGTGATCCAACTGACACCAGTGGCTTGTGAGACCGGCCACCGCCCCTCGTCGGGGTCTCGACTGTATACACTAGTCTACTCTGGAGTATCGATGCCCTGTCTCGAAACTCTCACGACTAGGGACCATTTAAGGATATGCTTATAGACCCCCAGCTCCCACTTATATGATCGCCCTCATACTGCTGGTGGTCAAGCAAGAATCCTAGGGGCTCTACCAACGTGTAATAGCGACTTGTCAGGTCACCTGAAGCAGTACACGATGATAAAGGTAAACCAGATAGCATACTATCATCTCGAGTAAGACTGTCCTACCGGGATAGGTCCTCCATCAATCATTGCAATCGTGTACCTGTGACCTAATAATTGACTCTGAGGGCACTATCTCCAACAATGTCCCACTTGCACTCAAGGCTAATTATTGCGATGTCGCATACTCACAGCCCGTGTGATACCGAACACCCAACTCCTCTACTAGTCAGTCTCACAAAGCTTGTTTGTGAAACTATTGCGTTCGAGGAATAGCCTCAGTGAGTGGATCCGCTTTGTTGTCTCTTTCCATGTCTCTCTATATCTCAAGTTCGCGGAGAAACCCATCTCCCGAAAAGAGCAATACCTGTCTTAGAATGTGTCTGGATGTCTGATGGGACATAGCTCATAAATGAACTCCAAATCCAAACTTCTTAGACTGTATCGTCAACTGAACTTAATCAGTTACCTGCGCCATGCCTCCCTCAGTATTTCCTTGGACCACCTGTCCAAAATACTGCCCCTCATCAGAAGGAAAACTATAGCTCTGACAACCTCCTTGTCGTCCATGTCAACTTGGAAGCCTGGAATGATAACTGTTTCCCGAATGAGGCTGTCGTTATCATATCCTTAGAACATCCACTTATGTTCTAAAACTGCTTCCGACTGTTTCTCCAGGATAGGATCAATATCAACTTATTGCATCTAGTGCAAGAACAACATCTGGTGTGGTACTTGACATCTCATGATTGACTCAATTGCCTAAGCAAGTGATCTGTCAATCATGCACATCCCTCTCCCCTTTAGTCTGTAAGACACCTTTAGAGAGGGTGACTCCATCTTCTGCAGGTACACTACCGTGCATGGAGTCGTCCATTCTAAATACTCTTAGAATGCTGTCTAAGTACCCAGATTGGGAGACTACCCAAATCTAGATCTAAAGCCATAGATCTAGTAACCAGAATGTCTGATATAATGTCCAAGTCCCATGTGGAGAAACCACTGTGTGACGACCAAAGTACAACCGATTGTAGTATAGGAGTTTCCTTTCCTACTCTGTGTATGTCATCCAAATACCAGGATATCACACCCTACTACCTTCTCAACAGATCCATCCCCTATTCTGATGAAGTCAAACCCATGACTGTCACATCAGAAGTAGATGATCTATCTCCGCTATATCTGCTTTAGTCTATAAATAGACATAAGCTACCTGTCCACCAATGCTTCCGCTGCTCCCACTGACTACGACAACCCTCTGGCAGAGTCATATAGACGTACACTTCTAAAACTAGTTTAGAACGACGCTATACTCATCCTCCCACCGGGTCTCGCAGCCTGGAACAACAGCAATGGTAATTGTGGGTAAACAAGAACTTCCCTGTCACCGTCCTTGAGGCTACCGTAGTACCTCTCGGGTGCCTGAAGTTACCCACCTTATCTGCGGAGTGGCCAATGGAATGTCAATCCAGATTGAATCTTTAGGTTCCTTATCAAATCTTCAGTAATCGTTTTGTGGTTCTGGAATCACTTCCAGTTCTACCATACTCCCACTACTGTTTTCTGAAAAAATCCATTTTTAATAATACTGTGGCGAGTCTAGAACAATATCGCTATTGTTCATCCAGATGGTAGAAAGTCAACCCTCGTCATAGCCTGGGTCAACCCACAAACAGCCATTACAGAAACGTGCCTTGAGTTGTCCAGTGTCTGGTTTTAATCATAAACCGGACAACTCCCCGTACCTTAACATCGTTAAGATATGAACTGTTCTATATCCAATATAGAACCAGAGGCACTGATTTAATTGAACCAGATTCAAGTCAAGCAGCGGTCTCCAGTGCATGTCAACTAAAATGGAAGGAGGCCGATCAGCGTTAATCAACTTAGGAATGCTTCCAATTATGAGTAACCTGAAAGAGAAGCAAGTTCTCTTTATCATTATTATCAACTGAATACCATATACAAGTATCTACATCTTCGATCACTTTGAAGAATCCCGATACTTGCTGCACCTGGTTCTCTACTCTATTCAAATACCTATAACTTCTCCAAATTCGGACCCTGTGTTTCCACGAAACACCTGTCTAAAAACTAGAGAAGTCATAAGTAAACCGAATATAGTACGAGGACCATCCCCTCTGTCCTGATGGACCCTGGACAGCATACAATACTCTGTATAAGTCCCTTGAGTCTGAAAACTCATTCACTGTGTGTCGTAGGTTGAAAACTGTACTTATGGTTAAGAAGAATTACACCGCTGTTTAATGCTCCTTACCTAACCATCCACTGATATAGGTAAATGTCATCGACATAATTTCAAAAAGGTATATCTCACTCTATGAAAATAGACGTACAGATAAATCAATTTGAAATTGGTGTATAACAGCGGATATTCAAAACCAAATATTTGCCGACCGGCAAACAGCCCAGGTGACTTCCTCAAATATCACTGATTACAACGAATCCCGATATAATGAGGATGATCACCCAATTCCCAATAACTTACTCCCACTCATCATCTGAAAAACCATACAGATGTGAGAATCGTACCTGGTAAATACATACCCTGGAGTAAGGACTAATTGGGAAATCAGTTTTCCTTTAACAGTACACAGTGAAACTGAAACATTGAAATGTTTCGATGGGGTATCCCGGTATTCCTAGTAATGCCTCTTCCAGATTCACGACTGTAACCGTATAATTCTTTGCCACTTCTCCAAATCCCTTCTTATGTCTTTAGTCTTTACCTTCTGCACACCCCTTAGGCCAAATGGTTTTCTTCCTTCCCTACCGTTCGGTACCAGCCTATGGTTCGGAAGAAGACTATCCAATGAACATAATGGGTGTACTGTCCTAATCCTAGGAACACTCGCAATGCGAGAGAAGGTGAAGATAAAAGACACCTGAATAAATCTTATTCCTATTTCTCCTGAACCAGAATCCATCCCCGAACTGGAACAAGTTCCTTTCGAGTTCGTATATAACCATACGATGGAGTATCCAATAAACTGTGGATCTTCATAGTGATACGGAGTGTCCTGGAGAAATACAAAGGTGATTTAGGATTGGCGAACGAATACTCGGTTTGGTCGTGAATATCTGTTGTAATTTACTTTGCCCTCTTACTAATCCCTTGCTTTGTCTGAACTTAATACCTTCTGTACACCATCGTTAGGCTAATTGGTTTTCTTCATTCCCTACCGGTCGGCACCAGCCTAAGGTTTGGAAGAAGAATATCCAATTTGCGTAATAGGTGTACTATCCCCTAAACCAAGGAGTGCTCACAACTTGAGAGAAGGTAAAAGGAAAAGACAACTGAATAATCTTATCCGTTTTCTCCAGAACCGGAAACCATCCTCGAATAAAATTCCCTCGAGTTCGTATCTAACCATATGATGGTTTTGTCCAATGGAAGTGGACGTTCGTAGTAATACGGGGTGTCCTGGAGAAAAGGGTAAAAGTAGGAGTGGCAATGAGGTATGCAACTCTGACAATCCAAAAGCCAGTGTTAAGAAGGTTCGGTCAACTTGGTCACTGAGTCATAGTTTTAGGGTCGGGTCAATGGTCGCTGCCAAAGAGAGAGAGAAAAGAAACACTCAGCGTGCACTCTAACCTAGATCAGAATGGTTACCAATTTATCTAATCAGGAAACCTCCCACTGTACCGTCAAATTCTCCTCCAAACCTAAAAGAAGAATTAGTCGGGAACACCCGAGGAGTAAACCAACTCATCAGTGGGAATCGGGATCCAACTATCATTGCATGATAACGTGACGGAATCCGCTTACGGTGTCACACTCCAGAAGGTATGCGCATATCTGGCAAGTTTCAGTTCTTTTGAAACTCCCGATGTGATTTCTGCCCCATGCTCTTATGACCTTGGCGAAGGTCAACAAATCATAAGTCACATGTCAAGTTCTACCCATCATTATCCAGGTTAATTTGAATCCACCCGTACAAGCCCTTGACGAAGGTCAACAAGGCTGTACGACTGTCCCAAACCAACGCATCTATCTATGCAGCAGAAAGGTAACAAGCAGCTACCATACATTATGCCTTGACGAAGGTCAACAAACATAGCATGAATACTACGTGCTACCCGTCTGAAACGACGGAGGGCTACGAATGGTTTCTGGCGAAAACCTTTAACGTAATGAACTTGATATCGTTGAAGGAACTGATAGCTTTTAAAAATATAGTGACGAAAACCGTTGCTAAAGAGGTCACTCCCGGTAAAGGGATCTCGGCTCTTTCCCCGTAGAATGAGGTGCAGGATATTCCAAATGAATACCACGGTGCAAAGCAAAAGTAATCGGCTATAGTGAAGTTATTGCCCTGACGCAAACTTTTGTCCAAGGGGTCACTCCCGGTGAAGGGATCTCGGCCCTTGCCTCGTCGACTGAGGAGCAGGATATTCCAACTGAATATCACGATGCAAAACAAAAGTGAACGTCCTTGCAATAACAGCTTTTGAAAAAGTGTTCCAACAACATCAGATTAGGTTTGTTTTAACTTGCATTGATCCGAATCAACGCAGTCCCATCAATTGATCACACCACAAAGAACGAAAATAATATGACGTACGTATATGCCATCCGCATTCGCCACTGGGTCCCGTCATTACCCGTTAGGTTAGCTAACTAACGACAGAGCGGGGACTGGACTAGCGCGGATGCAAAACATATACAACATCTACTAATATATATACCAATATATTATATTTCGCTCAAGGCGTGAATAAAAATGCAACATCACAGAAATGTACAGCATCACAGAAACAATACAGATATCTGGGATCCCCGGGTTTCACAGAGCCACTACTGAAACCCGACGTTCCCGTGGTCGTGTGGATAGCCTGTGCAATGTAATCCTAGACCCCTACGGGCGCGGCAAGTTACCCGCCAAAACCTGAAGCGAGGCAGCCCCCTTCAGCGCCGTGAATGGACCACCCAGCACTTCACGGAATCCGGTAACTTGGGCACCCCTCCTGGGTCAACCTGTACCCCCTACGAGTGCGGCGAATAGCCCGCCAATCCTAGAGTGAAGCCCCCTCCGTCTCAATGCCATGAGATGCGGGCTTGTTGCCCTCCAGAACACGGCTATCCGTGCACCCCTCCGCGGGGCAATCCAAGTACAGAAAGTAAAATATACATACAACGGGTACATCGACCGCAACCAGGTCGTGCCCCAAAATAATAATACAATCAGGCAGTGACGGCAGTCCACATGTCGGACGCTCGCCCCGCAATATCAAATGTACATAATACAACAAAACAGTACTAGCATTGCATCCAGGCTATCCCCCACGACCGATCCGCAACATCACAGCAAAAACAAAACATCAACGTGAAAGTCACGTTCGCAAATCCGTCTAACCGGGCTATAGCAGTTAGACCGGATTTACCGATCAAGTGACATTCACGGTCGCAGATATAATGTAAATACTGTGAAATAATGTGTTTAAAATATCCGATCAATCAAATTTTAACAAGTGGGCCCCCAAACAATACTGTAGCACTCACAGAAATTATGGGCCCAAATTTAACATTCCAAAACCCCTAAAATCACCCCAGAAGCCCACTGTAAAAACCCGACCCACTGAATCCTCTATACTGCGGCGGAACCGCGGCAACAAGCAGGGTTTCGCCGCGGTTCCGCGCTCCCCTGAGGAGATCAGTGTATCGTCTTTTTCCAGAACTCTTAGATCTTCCATTACATCAATTTTATACAACCTGAAAAATTTTTCGACACTAAAAGTTTCCAACAGAAAACTGATGTGATCAAAATACGGGTTTTGGAACTTTTTGATCGATCGGAAATGCAAACACATTACACAAAGCTAGACTATGTTAATGGCGAGGCTCTGATACCACTGTAAGTGCACGGCGGCGCCCCGGCCGTCAATCCGACGGCCAAATGCGGAAGCGGTGATAAACTTAAATTTTTCTTGAACTGGCAAACCGCCGCGCACTAATACCCGGATCGAACCATTAATTAGTCCTAGCTATCTACAAGAAAGGGAATAGAGATATACCGACGATCCAAGTCCTCCGGTCTTCTCGTCATCGTCCCGATCTCCTGCGGAATGTCCCGTCTCCTCCTCGTCGCCGGAAGCGCACCACATCGCCTACTTCTTTTACGGGCTCCCACCTCTATGCCGAGGCAACTCGGGCACGAAGCCGGCTACTCGACGTGCCCAAGATTTGCTGTAGAATATAATGTGGATTACATGTCTCATTTGGGGTTGTGGAGATGCCTTTGTGGTGGAGGAAAAGGAACTTGGAGAGAGGTGGGAGAAATGGAGCATACAAAGAATGAGTGTAACATTTTTCTCTCAACTCATGAATATCAATTCCATTCTCTATGGAATGGCCGCCCCCCCCTTTTACCATGTGTGATTGGAGAGAGAAAGAACAAAGACAAGGGGGTGGTTGGAAAGCAAATGATGATGAGGAAAAATCAAATGATCACCACAAATCCAACACTCAAAGGCAACCATCATCTCATGCATGATGGCTTCAAAAAGTCAAGCCATCATGAGAAGAAGAAGTCAAGTGATGGTGCTTATCATGAAAACCATCATGATACAAATATAAGCAAAGAACCCCCTCCACTAATGCCTATTTGCAACAATGCAAATAAACCCTCCTCCACCAATCTTCGGCCAATGAACGGAACAATGGAAATCGGCCGAAACGGAAAGCAAACTGGCAACACCAGAAAACTGGTCCCGTAATAAATTACAGGAAAAACCCCGATAATGTGCATACACACCCGCATCTGTATTTCGACCGAAATACAAATGCAATGAGACAAAATCTACACTGTACTATACTAGGATCCGGCTTAAACCAAAGCCGGCTAGTAATATCTGTTCGATCCTGATCCGTGCAATACCGCACGTATCTGATCGAACCCTGCCATATATCCATACGGCCTATAGTACAAACTGTCCGATCCTGATCCGTGCAATACCGCACGTATCTGATCGGACCTTGCCATATCTCAATACGGCCTCTACAACCTTTCGCCCGAAAGCTTGAGTAACTGAATGTGGGGGACTCTAAAGACTCATCAATACCTTGGTTGTGGATTTAACCACTAGCACGTTAGAGGTATAAGCCAATACATAACGGGCTACCAGGTATTGACCAAAAGGGACGTCTGTGAGCGAACTCAGCCTGACTCCCTACTGAGCCTGTCAGTGACAATATCCGTACAGTCCGGTCCGTTCGTCTATAAGCATCGCATGGCGGGCCTAGGGGGTTGGTAAAAGTCAGACCCCCAAAAGCGGTACAAGTCGTGTCGGAGTGTAGCCCAGAACACCCTGAGATACTACTGGAATACCTACCAGTAAATCTCCTTGCCTCGGCCGAGGGCTTCGTGTAATGGCTCTCCTAGACACAGCACGACCTCACCCCCAATACCGGGAGAGACGAACCCCTGAAGATACGCTCACTGCCTCCATGTGGCTCGGGACTGTACCCAACCAAAACCTGTTTGTACGACTCCTTTGAGCCGTGGTAGGGTAGTAATCAAAGTACAGTAGGAACTCACACAAGACAAATGACGATCCCCAGGTCGATGAACTAACCTGTACACATGTCACCAGGGAACTGCCATCTGACGTCTGGTATATGACCAACTAGCATGTTCCCGGCGAGTCCTGTCCGGTGTACTCATAACCCAATGAGCACCTGTATACATCTTAGGTGATCCAACTGACACCAGTGGCTTGTGAGACCGGCTACCGCCCCTCGTCGGGGTCTCGACTGTATATACTAGTCTACTCTGGAGTATCGATGCCCTGTCTCGAAACTCTCACGACTAGGGACCATTTAAGGATATGCTTATAGACCCCCAGCTCCCACTTATATGATCGCCCTCATACTGCTGGTGGTCAAGCAAGAATCCTAGGGGCTCTACCAACGTGTAACAGCGACTTGTCAGGTCACCTGAAGCAGTACACGATGATAAAGGTAAACCAGATAGCATACTATCATCTCGAGTAAGACTGTCCTACCGGGATAGGTCCTCCATCAATCATTGCAATCGCGTACCTGTGACCTAATAATTGACTCTGAGGGCACTATCTCCAACACTTAATTAGTGGTAATTACATTTTCGGTTGAGTTAATTCTTCTAATTTGAATCATTGCTAATCTAATCACTAGATATTTTGTTAATCCAACCATCCTTAAATATCTAGATATTTGTGGCAAAAGAATTTAATTTTTAAAGAAAAAGAAAAGAAAAGAAAGGTGCCATTTTGCATTAATGAGCTTTTATTACATTTGTTCTGCTAGAAATTTCCACACACTACACAAAAGACACCCCATTTCTTCCTTTGGCCGGGCATTCTCCCTTTGCTTCCCTTCATTTCATTTCACCCCATTTCAACTCTTTTTAGCTCACAAAATTCATCAAAAATCCTTAATTTATCCAAAAAACTAAAAAACAAATCATTACCCATTAATCGTTAGCCCTAAACTTGCTTAGATCTTCAAGAAAGTCTTAATTTTGGAGGCTAAAATTTGGAGTTGTGTTTGCAAGTTTCAAAATCTAGGTATAAACCCTAACCCTAATCTCTATATATTGTTTTAATACTTTAATTAGCTTAATTAGATGGTTATTTAAGCTTTAGTATGCATGCTTTGAAATTCAAGAGTTGGTTTTTTGTAAATCAAGTTAGGTTTTGATTTGTGAAAGGGGTTAATTGATATGTTAAGCTTGATGAAAACTAAACCTAGTTTCTAGTTTGTTAAATAATATTTTCCAAATTGTATAATTAGCTTTTCAGCAAACTAAGCTTTTACTAAACCCTAATTAAGTGAGATTAAAAGTATAGTTAGGGTTTGTATGGTTTAATCATGCTACATTGTGATGTTTGTAAATTCTAGTTTGGTTAAAACTTGTAGTTTTGAGCTAAAATGATATATGTTGCTTACTAGATTTCGGTAAGTTTTGGCGTGGGTTTCTTTTGACGTTGCAACGTTATTTATATTAGATTCCATGCTTATTATTGTGTTTTGAATGCGCGATCGGTACGATCAGGGTCTA
The DNA here is from genome assembly GCA_030015575.1 of Agapanthus africanus. NCBI lineage: Eukaryota > Viridiplantae > Streptophyta > Magnoliopsida > Asparagales > Amaryllidaceae > Agapanthus > Agapanthus africanus. The sequence continues at coordinate 422,870,655 of CM057344.1, forward strand.
GGCTTGATGATTGTGTCGCTTAGCATTCCTAGCTAGGGTCATGCTGATGTCGTTCGTGTCTTTGTGTAGCTTTTGCTCTTGAGTTGGTTTCGTAGTGTCACTAAGCGCGTTAGCCACTTGGCGAACGCTTGAGAGTATGTTTGGAGCAGGTGCGTCGGTCAAACGTAGTTGGTACGTGTTATTGGTCGATTGGTAATATATACTTGTTATATTGTTATATGCTTTCAGGATCGCAGGCGGGGACTTCAGGCTCTACGAACAGGGGAAAGCGAGAGGTTGGCTTTACTTAGCCAGGATGGTTAGTGAGTAGATTTAATATCTACAGGGAAATCGCCCGCATGGCGTTATGCGTCTGGGCTAGATTAAATGATATGACTATAAGTTAGATGTATACGGATATTGATTGTGCATGTGTACCTTTGTTGCATATCTCATTTCCTATTTTGCATGGACTTAGTATTAATGAGATACAACACCATTATTGACTGTTCATGTTTCACGAGCACTAATTGTGTGCTACACACACACCGTCGATAATTGCCATGACACGCACAACACCTATACATATGTGATATTGTATTGATTAGGGACATTGAGACATGTTCCTTATTTCTTTTTGTGCATATGACATATAGCATACCTGTATACCTACATGCTTACACATATACCTTGACATGCTTACATGCTAGTTACCTATATACCTATATGGTATTGTACCATTAGTGATAGGTATATACACATATGAGATATAGCTACATGTAGATCTCGCAACCATACTTACACTTATACCTGGAGGGTATTACATCATTATTGATAGGTAGATACGCATATCTTGCTATGCCAACATGGTTACGCATACCTGGCTATAGCTACATGTTCGCCTTTATTTGATATCGTATGGACTTGGAGAAATTTGGAACCGCATGATATATATATTAACTTGTTGCAGTTAAATAGCGGTTTTTCCATTATATGCTCATATTATTGTTTCATGTTGCATATATTACAGTCTTGGATTACATATGATGTTCTCTGATATTTTTACTCCTAAGTATATATAACAGTGGTATGTGACGCTGTTATATATATATTTATATATATATATATATTAGTGGAATGGGACGCTAATATATATGTATTGATTCATGCAGTCATACTTATTCATTACTTGATGTTTTCTGGATTTGAGGACCGTGGTGGTTTCATGAAATTATGCAAGTATTCTTATTCTTTACTTGATATTTGTATGCATCCACTCAGAGATTTGTTTTAAACCGATACGGGATCGAGAGTGTCGATGTTGGGGCACTTAAGATTCGTAAGACGTATATACCGATACGTGGAACACAAGTGTCGAGGTGAGACACTTGGGTTTCAAGGAACGTATAGATATCAGAAAGACCGATACGTGGATCACGGGTGTCGAGACCGGACACTTCCGATTCGAGGAACGTTTGAATATGAGAAAGACCGATACGTGGATCACGGGTGTCGATATCAGACACTTACGATTCGAGGAACGTATGGATTTGAGTATTTATGTGTCGATGCTAGACACTTGTTTCATGATGTTTTTGGGTGTCGATGTTGGGCACTCACTTTATATGAAACTTACTCGATACTGGGTATTGGATATATGAGATTTACTTGATATTGTACATTCAGGATATATGAGATTTACTTGATAGTGTACATTCAGGATATATATATATATTTACTTGACACTGTACATTCAGGATATATGAGGTTTACTGGATATTGTACATTCAGGAATATGAGACTTATAGGATATGAGAGTTAATTTGGGTGCTGATTTGAGGAAATTTGGGATTTAGATTGTCTTGATGGACTTTGGTCCTGTCACGATGTCAGGATTCCGTGAGAATGGCATGTTTTATTCTATACTCCTCATTTATTTTATATGCATTGCTTCATGTATTAGTAGTACCTGATAGAGTACCTTTCATTACTGTTGCATATACATATTGTCATATTATTGCTTCATGTATTAGTTGTACCTGCTAAAGTACCTTTCATGACTGTTGCATACATATGACCATTTATTGCTATCCACTTGCTTGTATTAGATTCGCGTTGTATGTGCATAATTGCGATTACCTGCATATGTTATTTACTATTCACGAGTTGGCAACTCACCCCTATTGTGCCACAGTGTTTTGCAGGTAGTCCATCAGGGCAGTCGCGGCTGGGATTTCATCTTTCGTATCATCTTTTGCGGCGGGTACCGCTTCGGCTGACTCCGTGTAGTTTTGCTATAGGTGGGTTTTGTGGTTATCTAATATTGCTTATTGTATATTCGTTGTATCATGTACTCTCCATCTATCATTTTCATGTATTGACTTAGAGACTGGATGTGACGACGATATTGTATATTTTTGGTGACTTGGAGGTCTTTTATGCAGTTTTATTTATATCGTCTTTTATTTCTTTACAACGGCGTCGTATATTTGTTGTGGTGGTTGTTTTCCGCCTTTGGGCGTGGATTTTGCTCCCGTTTGGGATGCTTTACTTATATTTATGTTGTACCCATTTTTGGGGTTAGTTTTACAAAGGAGGTGCTGCCAAAATTTTTAAGAAAGTAAAGTTGGACTTTAAAGAATTTGGTTTGAGATTTCAAAAGTTTTGAAAATTCTATTATTACTTACTACTTTTGATGGTTTAGATTGCTGGGTTTTCGGCTTACTTAAATTGCATTACGCCTGTAGACATTGCGTAGTTTAAGGTCCGTCACGTGCCGATTTCGGACGTGACAAGAATATCCCTCACCGTATATACATACCCGTATCCGTATTCCGAAAAATACGAATATAAAAGAGACGAAAATAATCCAACAATATAATATTAGGATCCGACTTAAATAAAAGCCCGCTAGTATTATCCGCCGAACATCATATGTTCACAATTACACGTATGTGATTGAACCTTGCCGTAAAACCATAGAACCTCTACATCGTTTCGCCCGAAGCAGAGAAACCCTCTATGTGGGACTCTAAAGACTCGACAGTACGCCGGCAGTGCGTTACTGGATAAATCCATAACCACAAGCATGTCAGCGGCACTAGCTGTACGTAACGGCTACTCGGGTACCTGTCGAAATGGAAAGCTAATGAGCAAACTCATCTGGATCCCTACTGAGCCTATCCGTGACAATATCCGTACAGTCTAGTCTTTTTGTCTAAGTGTATCGCATACCGGATCTAAGGGTGGTAAACGTCAGACCCTAATAACCCGATAATTCATGCTGATGTGGTTCAGGACCAAACCGAGAAACTACTGATCAACCTATAAGTAAATCACAATTGCCTTGGCCAAGGTCTTATAGTCCTAGCCAATCGAACACGGTGAGATATCAACTCCCAATACCGGGAGAGACGAATCCCTGACAATCACTCACTTCCTCCATGTGGCTCGAGACTGTACCCAACCAAAACCTGTTTACACGACTCAGTAGAGCCATGGTAGGGTAGTGATCAAAGCACATTGGGAACTCACACAAAACAAATGACGATCTCAGGTCCAAAGACTAACCTGTACACATGCCGCATGAGAACCGCTATCTGACGATAGGTATAATACCATCTAGAGGTTCTCAGCGAGTCCGTCTAGTGTACTCACTACCAGTGATCACCCGTATACAATCTTAGGAGATCACACCAATGGTTATGGGACCAACCATCGCCCCTCGTTAGGGTCTTTAAATGTATACGCAAGTCTACTCTGGAGTATCAATGCCCGGTCTCAACACTCCTGCAACTTGGGACTTTGAAGGATGTGTTTATAGACTATCCAGCTCCCACAAGTATGATCGCCATCATAACGCTGGTAGTCAAGCAAAATCCTATGGGCTTTATCAATATGCGGTCGACATATATAACATATGCACATGTTAAGATAAAGACAAACCATAATAGTATTCTATTGCATCGAGTCTTTATCAATATGTGCAAACAACACAGAGCATCATAAGAATCAAATACACATATCCTAACAAAGACATCTCAAATAATATAATATATAACCGAGCAAGATTGTCCTGTACATACATATCCCCGGCATCCATATGTATACATATACAATACTGGCCTCTAGGGCATACATATCCAACAGTAGAATTACATGAAATTTGGTGTACCCACATCTTAGATGATAACGATAAAGGCGATGGGTGCCGATCTTCGGAAAAAATGAGAGAGGGTGTATCTTTTCGATGCCATAGGAGGAAATTCCCTCATATTGCATCTTTCCTCCATTATTCTCTCTCTGTCTCTCTCTCTCTCTCTTTATATATATATATATATATATATATATATATATATATAAGCAAGTGAGAGAGTTCACTTGCCTAGGGTTGCTGAATTGAAAGCGACACGAATGTGGAGATCGTCTCGACACACGAGACGGCTACGGATGACGTGGAGCCTGGAAAGGTGTGGCGAGAGTATGGCTCGAGTGCGATAAGGATGGAGACGGACGTGTGCTGGTTTTGTGACGGCTATTGCGTTGACGATGGAGACAATTAGAACAATCGAGACCCCGGCCTGGACGGCGACGACGGGGACAGGAACAGCGGTGATTGCGACTGAAACAGATGTTCGATGAAATGCCGGAGCTCGATTGTGCTTGATGAAGAGGGAAGTTGAGGCTCGGTGTTGCCCAGGCCAGCAGCTGCGTTGATGGTTGCAGGGAGGAGCTTGGGTTTATTTTTTGTCATGAACCGTAATTTAGCACTTGACCGGCACTTAAATCATGCAACGTCTAAAAGCGTAACGTAATTCAAGTAAGCCGAAGCCCAGAAAATCTAAAACTTTTTGCGGAAAATAGTGGGGGTGCAGTTTTGAAATAGAGGTATAATGAATCATGTTTTTCTTTGAATGCATAGCTAATGAAACATGAAAATGCAAGTGGATTATACTAAAGTGAAAACATGTTTCGTCTTTAAAAATTTGGGCAGCACCTCCCTTGTATATTTTGATCCAGAACCATATACACAACAATATATAGGCATCCCCAAGCGGGAGTTAGCTCTTCGCCAACTGGCGGAATCACAACTACGCAACAACATATATACGACGCCCAACAGTGAAGATCAACCCAGAAAGAACAACAAATAAGCAAGATATCAAAACTCAAGAAAAGCGATCATAAACCCATCGCTCTATGTCTCGCACAAAACCCAAGTCTGACTAAGTCTACTAATATACAATTTTAGTCTCTGATTTGATCTTATCTGATGGAGTTTATCTGGATACAACGGAATATAAAAATACGAGAGTGGGCACGATCCAACATGTGTCCCTGTCACGACCAGAAATAGTACGTGACTGGCACTTCAATCCTACGAAGACTATAGGACCCCATCTAATTCAAGTAAGCCAAAAATCCCAGAAATCTAAACCATTTGAAAGAAGGAAGTGAAGGAAAACATGTTTTAAAGTTTGCATATAATCACTTTGAAAAGTCATAGTAAACATTTTTAAAACATCAAGTCTTTTCCGAAAATTTCGGCAGAGTCTCCTTTGTAAATACTGGCCCCAAACGGGTACAAACATGAATAATATGAATAAAGGCATCCTCAAGCGGGAGCTAGCTCTTCGCCAATTGGCGGTCACAACCACACAAGCAATATAATATACAACGCCGAAGGGTGAGGATAAAACTCAGAAAGAAACCAGAGAAAAACCATAATAATACAAGCGCGACTCTAAGGTCGAAAGAATATACACTGGTCTTCTAAGTTTATAAATTTATATAAGTCTGGTTGATGGAGTTTACTAGATACAACTGAAATAAACAAGTACAATGGTGGTCACGATGCGAGTGAACCCACCTAACAAAGCAATCACCCGGAATGAAGTAGTGTGCAAGCAAAGCTGCCAAAGAAACCTGTACGGCAAAACCTGAAAGAAACTGTGGCACAACAGGGGTGATTTGCCAACTCGTGAGTAGAAAACATCACCGAGAAGAAATCGCATGTATGACTCTATCCTAGGTCATACGGTAGTAATATCCTCAAATAATAATATAGCCTGAAGCATATAATAATGGAAAGGGTAAACATCTATACATAAGTGTAATACCAAGTGCACGTGTAAATGCCTCAGGTAGCAACATATCATATATATGATGTATGAATGCATGAAAACAGAATACATCTAAATGAGAAAACTGTTTTCTTATCTCAATGATATTTATATATAAAATCGAAGTATCATCAATGAAATCAATAGAGAATCAGTGTCTAGCATCGACACAAAATATATATCTCGCTGTCTCTATATCTCAGGCTCCGACAATCCGGACTGGCCTGTATCATCAAATCTCAATATCTAGGGCTCCGGCAATCCGGAATGGCCTATATCATCAAATCTCAAGACCACGTCGGTATCCTTCGGATATCCAGCGCGTCACAATAACTGGTCGGTAGTGCTCCTCTGCCGGGCTCAACGCCATCATCTGCGACCATCTTGCCCAAGGGTATCGCACCGGGTCCACCATGTACCCACAGACGGTTCCTTCTCCTCCTCGAAATGGGTGTATGATATCGCTCAAGAGCCGAGAAAACTCATGGTGGACATATCTCAAATCATATCATGAAAAAACCGCAATTTTATCTTTAGAAATGATAATCAGTTTATAAAATCCTTGCGGTTTCTCCAAATCCATAAATCTCATGGAAATACGAAATCTCAAAATCACGATGTCAATAGACAGTGTATACTGGCATAAAGCTCCATAATATTTCATGACAAACGAATGTATAAATGCACGAAGTATCTCAGTAATAAATGCAATATCAAATCTAGCACAGTAATGATATTTCGAAACTATCAGCTTGCAAGCGATATCAATGAATTAATATTCTCTAAAGTGTACGTGACATGGCAATTACCGATGATGATGTGTGTGAGCGGGCAAGTAAGTGTTCGTAGACATACGCATCATCGGTAAAGGTGCTGGTGTCCTGATAACATGGGTTCAATATAATAATAAAAACACATTTAAACATTCAATGCGATGCGAAAAGCAATAATATACGGAAAATGAATAATAAAGGCAACAATAAAGAATCTACATTAATATACCCGAGTCATACTGTTTGGCATTGAAATAGCATGAATAGTGGTGTTTAGAAAATAGGGGCTACATTGTTTTTAAGAAAATGTGCGTCCTTTGAAATATCTATAGTATCCTTTGGCCTGTCTTTAAAATACTCACGATTCGTTAGTTTTGGAAATAAGTATGACTCGAGCCCAGTCTAACATCTACTAAGTAAACTACAGGACTAAACTAACAGACTAGTCGAAGGGTAAGGAAACCCACCTAAGTCAGAGTCGATATATAAATATATATATATATAGTAGTCGGTGATCCCGCCTCAATAGTTGTTAGTTATATGTATGCCCTAGAGGCCATTACTGTACATTGGATGTATATTGTAGTGGATGCTGGGACATATATAGGGAGGACTTTCTTGCTCGACATGATAGTATGCTATCTGGTTACCCTTTGCCTTAACGTGTATACTGATTGTCTCTCTGTTACATGTTGGTAAAGCCCTTAGGATGTGTACTTGACTACCTGGACTATGATGCGGATCATACTAGTGGGGACATAGTAGTCCATAAGTACATCCTTCAAGGTCCCTAGTCGTGGGTATATCGAGACGGGGCATCGATATACCAGAGTAGACTAGCGTATACCTTCTCGACCCATATAGATGGGCGATGGATGATCCCATATCCATTGGTGTTTGACATCAGAGATGATATACGGGTGCTCAGTGGAGACTGGGTACACTGGACGGGCTCGCCGAGAACTCCCAGATGGTATTATACCTCACGTCAGATGGCAGTTCTCTGGTGACGCTGGTACAGATTAGTCTGTAGACCCGAGATCGTCATAGAGTCTTGTGTGGTTCCCACTGTGCTTTGATTTCCACCTTACCACGTCCAAGAGGGCGTGCAAAACGGTGGTTTTTGGGTACAGTCCCGAGTCACATGGAGGCAATGAGCGATAGGAGGGGATTCGTCTCTCCCGGTATAGGGAGTTGATGTTGTGCTGTGTTCGATTGGCTATAACAGGAAATCCCTGGCCAGGGTTGCTGAGATTTACTGGTAAGTGTTACCAGTAGTTTCTCGAATTGTTATAGACCTCAAATCGACACGACTTATCGAGCTATTGGGGTCTGACGTTTACCACCCCTAGGCGAGATATGCGACATATCAGACGGACAGACCGGACTGTACGGTAAGTGTTACTTGTTGGATTCACAGGAGTGTGAGCGGGCTTGCTCGTCGATCTTCTGATCGCTCAATACCCGGGTGGCCGTTACGTTTAGCAGACCGCTTGCGGCTTGTGGGTGTTTGATATGATCATCACCTGCTGCCGGCGTATTGACGAGTCTTTAGAGTCCTACACAGAGGTTTCCTGGCTCAAGCGAAACGAAATAGGAGCGCATATGAGATATGTGCGGGACCGAGAATAATGCGTGTATGTGATACCGTATTCCATTCTCCCGATGAATGTATCGATTAGGTTATATGAGATATACCCTAGTTATCGAATCAAGGATTGATTCGATAAGCCGATACATTAGAAACTAGCCGGTTATATGCGATATGACCGGATCGTTAAATCAATAGTTGATTTAATGCATAATTATATATTTGATATATTACTTTGCATTAACTAGTATCGGTTCACTTTAAATGGATTTTCTCGCTCGGATGTGCACATTGTATATTTGATATAGTGTTGTGCACATGATTGTATCATGTTTGATAATGCATACTTACTTGGTTTGTGTAAAGAATTAAACCATGGTTATTTAAATGGTTAGGGTTTTGGTTTTCCTTATTCATTTATTTATCTTTTTCATTTATTCTTTTTGGAAATAAAATAATTGGCATAAGAGGATAATGGTGGCTTTCTTTGTTTGTTCATGAACTTTCATGAAGCTTTGACTTAGTTAACCATTCTTGTTTCTTGCTTAACCCTAACCATCATAACTTACCATGGTCTATTCTCCACAACTAACTAAGGTTAAGATTATGATAAGTTTCCATTTTTTATTATTCTTTCGAGAATAACTTATCATAACACTTTTCATCTTCTTCTTCTTCTTCCTCACAAGAAGAAAGCTTTCTTCATCAATGGTGATTGATGTATTTGAGTGAGAAATCCAATTCTAAATTGAACCCAACTCCTATTTCTTCATCCTCTACCTCTTGCCAAGTAGTATACGGTGTTTCCTTCACAAGTTTTCATGGCTTGGTGAAGGTGGAGCTTGATCTAGCGATGCCTCGACGTAGATCATCTTCGGCATGGATATCGACGACCTAGCTCGCCTATTCTCCGATGAAGCCGACGCTAGAGCCCGGGAATTCACTAGGACAGCAAGGGGACTTCGTTGCGGAGCTATGGAGGTGGAGCACCGGATCTACAAAGGTTGTATTTCCGTTTCCTTTTTGTTAAGTTGTTAACTAGATTTCTTTTTCGCCTAGATTTCTAGCCAACGATCCGTAGTCGGGTTTCTCGGCACCTAGTTTTTTTTAAATTGGCATGGCTGATGCCTTGTGAGACCTCTTGTGTGTGCCTAGGAACCCTACAGTGGTATCAGAGCCTAGCAAGAGCCTTAGGCGAAGTCTAGACGCAATTTGAAGTCCGAACGAACCCGAAACCCAATTCCAAACATGCTCTCTGTCCTTTTTCTAAAATCTGGGATTTTTCAATATTAAAAATATGCAGAAAATTAAGCAGGGTTTTTTATGAATTACTGTGAAAAACGGAGACCTAAATCCGTCACAACGCCGCGGAACCGCGGCCTGAGCCCACGTGGCGCGGCGGTTCCGCGGCCATATTGTTGACTCTTTGACTCCTTTTTGCACAGTAATGTTTATAATTAATTCCTGTGTTTTCTGGGTAATTTTAATATAAGCTATGCAGTTGAGTTTTCTGGGGTTGTTTTGGGGATTCGGTGTTTCGATCGGAATATCAGATTTTGTCTATGTGGCTTTCCGGATAAATTTTAGAATATGTTAAAAAGTTCGACCAGATATAAATACCCAATTTTTCCCCTGTCGGGAAATTTCCAAGTGTTGGATTTTTCCGTAGTTTAACGACGTTCTATGTAGTGCAAGTAACTCGATGGACCCTCTATAAGACAACAAACCTTAACTCGATTATGTGACCGTCTTGAACTGCCCTTTGAACCTTCGGGTTTGGGGCAGTACGGCGTGCCACATGTGAGGCGTTGGCTTGACCCTTCTACGGCTGGACCGTTGGTACTGAGGCACGAACTGAATGTTGTTAGACTCATATTTCATGTGTTGATCTGTATCGGGAAAACTTGGGTGTTCGATTGTTCGATCGGAAAGTTTGACATTTTCTATTTATCCGGAATGGGATACAATAATTGGAATTCACAAGAAGTTATGAGATAACTGAATGAATGTTATAAACATAGCAGTTTAGTCTCGCTTGATCGGTTGCCACGGAATTTTGATGTGATCAAAAGTCCGTCGCAATCACGTAGCGTACGCGGATACTCGCCGGGTAAACTTAATAGACAGCCTCACGCCATAGCCCCGACCAAGTGACTGTAGGAGAACCCCGTCGCCGAAAGCATCCGTCCGGGTGCTCGCGGTAGCGGTGTTCCGCCTTGGTGCACTTCGTCGACGGTATCGGGGGTGCAGCCGTCTACTGAAGTTTGCGACGAGCATTCGATCAGGGTGTCGGGAATCTTGTTGAATTACCCGACTTGGTATTGAAAAGTGTTTTCGATAAAGAGACTAAAATGCGGGGTTTATAATTGTTAGGCATGCGATGTCTAAAGAAATTCATTTGGTCAGGCATGCGATGTGTGAGGTGGTTGCGGATTCCAACTGTTGTAGTTTTACACTTTCTTTTCTGTGACCGTAAGTGTAATATGTGATATCGCCGGTTTCGTTGCTATATGTCAACGACAATTGGGATGGACATATTTACTTACGATGATGACATGTGATGTTATGTGTTGCTGGATATGTTATATTGGATCGTCGTGTTTGAATAGCCGGGGTTTTTTATGTGAGATGAGTGTTTTTCATTTTCATTCATGTAAAAAAAAAACTTGTATGTAATATTCTTTTATTGGGGCACTTCCAGGTTGCGGAAGTTGTCACCGTTTGTATATTATTTACTTTTCCGCACTAGGATAGACCCAAGGAGGGGAGCACAAGTAACCGGGTTCTGGAGTCCAGTGGGAGACCAACTCGAGGAGTCGAGTCCGCGTCTCCTAACTCCAGAATTGGTAGGGTTGCTTGCCGCTCTCGTAGGGGTCTAGGGGTGTGGGTTTGGCTATTCATCGCGACCGTGGAATCCGTGTTTTATACTGGCTCGTATTGAAAACACGGACGTCCTAGTATATCCAATATTTCATATGTTTCTTCTGCTGCGATATCTGTGATGTGATCATGTGATGTTCTGTGATAGATACAGTATATAGTATATATGATATATTATATAGGCGTTACTTATGTTTTACACCCGCGCTAGCCCTGCCCCGCTCTGCCGTTAGTTACCTAACCTAACGGTGCACGAGGGGACATCGAGGCGAATGCGGATGGCATAAGTGTACGTCGTATTTATCTGTGATGTTTAGGTACATAATTGATGGGAGTTCATTAATGTGATTAATGAAAGTAAAAGAAACCTAAGATGTTGTAGAATCGAATTTCAAAATAAAACAGGTAGCTACAGTTCTTGCTTTGCACAGCGGTATATATGATATATCCTGCACCTTATTCGATAAGGAAAGGACCGAGATCCCTTCACCGGGAGTGACTCCTTTAGCAATAACTGGCAGATGCTACATACTCGGTTTGTCTTTTGATTGCTTTTAAGAGTTTTTGCTTTGCACGGTGATATATGTGATATATCCCGCACCTCATTCGACGAGGAAAGGACCGACGATCCCTTCACCGGGAGTGACTCTTTTAGCAATACTAGAAAAGCCTCAAAAGCACTCCATTTCAAAATTCATTCGATTCTACAACGATATCAAGTTCATTACGCAATAGGTTTTCAGAAAAACCTGTCGTAGCCCTCCGTCATTTCAGATAAGTACTAGTTAGTATTCGTGCTGCGGTTGTTTGGCATGCGTCAAGGAGTAGTGTACGGTAGCTAACTAGTGCTTATCTGCTAGCATACGATGCGATTGGATTAGGGTATTCGTACGGCGTTGTTTGGCATGCGTCAAGGGTCGTGCGGGTGGGTTTAATTCAATCAAGAAATGTACGGGTTGAACTTGACTAGCAGACTATGGGTTGTTTGGCATGCGTCAAGGTCATAGCGAGTTAGGGGCAAAATATTATCGGGAATTTCAAGTGTTGAAATTTGCAATGAGATTGCATACCTTCTATGAGATAGTTGGATCCCGATACCCGCTGCGAGTAAGAGTTACTCCTGGGAGAGTTTTACACATTACAATTATCCGATCAAGTAGATGTCTAGAAAGGTGTTAACGGGGTTACGCCTCTGGGAAAACGAGGTTTACATTAATTAGGTTCGTGCGAAAGCACGGGGGACCTCCCTCAAAGTACCGACACTGGCCTGGCTGAAAGATTGGCGAACTTGTAGTGTGTAATTAATCCCGGCTAGTCTTTCCTTTTAGGGTTTGAAGAAAGATTTGATAAAAAGCAGTGGGAGCCATCCTGATTAGATAAAATAATAACCAATCTATTCTTGCAAGAGCGCACGCTGAGTGTTTTCTTCTCTCTCTCTCCAGGTAGCGACCATATCACGCCTTAATCAAGATTATAATACGGATATTTGACCGAACCCGCTTGTTATACTGAGCTGGGGAACGTTGGTCCCGCTCCAACTTATAATAGTTATAAGATATAGCAGGAAATTGGGGATTACCAGAATTCCCGTGCCGCCCAAACGAAGAGAGTGCATGATGATGCATCATCTTCGGGTGTGTTCATTATTCAGAACTGTTTCTCAGTATCCTCCGCATCCTGAGTATATGATACCGGATCAGGATCCCAGATATGTAATCTGTTACATAGGGCTACAGAAAGGTAGAGACTGAGAACGGGTGATAAGTTTCATGAAGCAGAAAATGGGGCAAGTGTTGCAGCCAAGTCTGTTGGTCACTGTCACCCTGTATTACAATACATTGATTCTGAACGAATGTTATTAGATACCGAACCTGTTATGCAAAATCATATCTGTCTCTTTATTAGTAAAGAAACGATAAAATTTTGTATTGTTGGATAATGTTTTGAACATTTCCTATATCAAAAGTTGATCGGTTCAGGCACGTTATCTAAAAGCGTTAATGTTCTAAATCAAACTACAGTTCTTTAGTATACTGAACACACACAAGAGGAAGAGTTCAGAATGAACGATTCCTTCTTGAGGTATTGTAGACTAGGTCAGATCAATGTGACCCGACTAGCTAGAGTTACATAAAGATGCATATTTAAATTAGTTTGAATTTACATCTTGTGAAACTCGCCAGTCATGTCACAAAGATAAAATGACTATAGCTCCGTTTATTGGAAACAGAGAAAGAGTTAAGTAAACTCTTGGGATGATACATGTTGATGTATGTAGGTCCCCTGTCTACACATACCAAGACTGGTTCTTTGTACTTCATTACATTCTCTGATGATCTTTCGAGATTCAGACCTATGTTCCTGTTGAAACACAAGTCCGAACCTTTTGAGATATTCACGGAATATAAGTTAGAAGTAGAGAACCAAAATGGGTATAAGTATTATGTCCTTTGATGTGATCAAGGAGGAGAATACTTGAGCACGGAAATCCTGGATTATTCTAAAGGAGAATGAGATTCTCTCTCAGCATTACTCCTCCGTATACACCATAGCATGATGGTATATCGGGGCGGAGCGATCACACCCTATATGATAAGGTGTGCTCTATGATGAGTACTACTGAGTTACCTATTTCCTTTTTAGGAGTTATGCACTTGAGAAGCTGCATAGCTATTGAATAGGGTTCAAATCAAATCAGTTGCCTACCGCTTCATATATGACATGGAAAGGGAAGAGCCCATATCTTAAGTTGGTTAAGATTTGGGGTTGTCCGGGCTATGTCTAAAAGCATAATCCGGACAAGCTCGAGGCAAGGTCTGTTATGTAGAACTGGAAATGTTCCAGCTATACAAACTACAGCTGATGATTTGAAAGAACCAAAGGATTCAGTAGATTCTAACGAACCTCAGCCTCTCCGCCGATCTAGTAGGGTTCCTCACCCACCTGAGAGATACTTCTGTTTCTCTATGACAGTGGGAGCGTGGATTGCATCATGAGATGATGACCCAACTAGTTTCGGGCTGGCCATCAGGAGTGTGACTCTGTAAGAATGGCTGGATGCTTATCGATCTGAGATGGAATCCTTATACACCAACAAAGTATGGACTTTAGTTGCTATATCTGAAGGGTTAAATCCCCATCAGGAGCAAATATATCTTGAGAAGATTACTTGGTGTAGATGGAAAAGTTGAGACTTTCAAAGGTAGACTTGTTAAAAGTTTACATCATTGACCAGGTATGGATAATGATGAAACCTTTTCAAGTAGCTATGCTTAAGTCCATCCAGATCCTACTTGCCACGGCTACATATCATGACTACGATATCTGGTGGTTGGGTGTCATGACTGCTTTTCTAAATGATGTTTTAGAAGAGTGCGTCTATAAGTACACAGCCAGAGGGCTTCATAGACAGTGGGAGAAGCGGAAACGTGTGCAAGATGCTTTATAGGATTAAAGCAGGCATCGCGGAGTTGGAACATCTGTTTTGATGGATTAGTCAAAGAGTTTGACATCATCAAAATGGTAGATGAACCTTGTATAAACAAAAAGGTAGTAGGGAGTATGGTGGTGATCCTCGTAGAGTACGTGGATGACATACTCTTGATAAGAAAGGAGTTTCTTATGCTACGCTCGATCAATCTCCTTTTATCACAAAGATTCTCCGTGTAGGATCAAAATGATACCTCATAAATCCTGAGTTTTAGATCTATGAGATAGATTTAATTGGATGTTAGGATTCTCACTAGTTGTAGTGAGATGATATCAAACGATTCTGGGAAAATCACTGGAAAGGTTCCAGGGTGATAAAGACGACTGAATGTCAGTCGCAGGCATTGTCTTTACCCTCAGTAAAGGGACAGTATGTTGGAGGAGTTCCAAGCTAGATACCGTGACATACTAGACGATAAAGGAAGGATACATCGCTACTTAAGATGCTACCAAAGAGGATGTTTGGGTGTATATTGGTTCATGAGATGAACTACGTTCCAACCATTGTGAGACAATGGAGTTGTGGCTTATGCCAAGGAACGTCCGTCCCATCAGTGATCCAGACATATTCTAAAGCAGCATCACCTGATCATGGAGATGGTTGATCTCCAGGGTGATCGAGGTTAGGAGAGTAGACTCAGAGGACAACACGGGCGGATCCACTCACGAAGGCCTATTCCCAGAGAGAGACTTTCATGGGATGGTTGAGTATGAGATACTACGATCACTGCTACAGATGGCCCTAGTGCAAGTGGGAGATTTTTAGTTATATGTATGCCCTAGAGGCCATTACTGTACATTGGATGTATATTGTAGTGGATGCTGGGACATATATAGGGAGGACTTTCTTGCTCGACATGATAGTATGCTATCTGGTTACCCTTTGCCTTAACGTGTATACTGATTGTCTCTGTGTTACATGTTGGTAAAGCCCTTAGGATGTGTACTTGACAACCTGGACTATGATGTGGATCATACTAGTGGGGACATGGTAGTCCATAAGTACATCCTTCAAGTTCCCTAGTCGTGGGTATATCGAGACGGGGCATCGATATACCAGAGTAGACTAGCGTATACCTTCTCGATCCATATAGATGGGCGATGGATGATCCCATATCCATTGGTGTTTGACATCAGAGATGATATACGGGTGCTCAGTGGAGACTGGGTACACTGGACGGACTCGTCGAGAACTCCCAGATGGTATTATACCTCACGTCAGATGGCAGTTCTCTGGTGACACTGGTACAGATTAGTCTGTAGACCCGAGATCGTCATAGAGTCTTGTGTGGTTCCCACTGTGCTTTGATTTCCACCTTACCACGTCCAAGAAGGCATGCAAAATGGTGGTTTTTGGGTACAGTCCCGAGTCATATGGAGGCAATGAGCGATAGGAGGGGATTCGTCTCTCCCGGTATAGGGAGTTGATGTTGCGCTGTGTTCGATTGGCAATAACAGGAAATCCCTGGCCAGGGTTGCTGAGATTTACTGGTAAGTGTTACCAGTAGTTTCTCGAATTGTTATAGACCTCAAATCGACACGACTTATCGAGCTATTGGGGTCTGACATTTACCACCCCTAGGCGAGATATGCGACATATCAGATGGACAGACCGGACTGTACGGTAAGTGTTACTTGTTGGATTCACAGGAGTGTGAGCGGGCTTGCTCGTCGATCTTATGATCGCTCAATACCCGGGTGGCCATTACGTTTAGCAGACCGCTTGCGGCTTGTGGGTGTTTGATATGATCATCACCTGCTGCCGGCGTATTGACGAGTCTTTAGAGTCCTACACAGAGGTTTCCTGGCTCAAGCGAAACGAAATAGGAGCGCATATGAGATATGTGCGGGACCGAGATTAATGCGTGTATGTGATACCATATTCCATTCTCGCGATGAATGTATCGATTAGGTTATATGAGATATACTCCAGTTATCGAATCAAGGATTGATTTGATAAGCCGATACATTAGAAACTAGCCGGTTATATGTGATATGACCGGATCGTTAAATCAAGAGTTGATTTAATGATTTAATGCATAATTATATATTTGATATATTACTTTGCATTAACTAGTATCGGTTCACTTTAAATAGATTTTCTCGCTCGGATGTGCACATTGTATATTTGATATAGTTTTGTGCACATGATTGTATCATGTTTGATGATGCATACTTACTTGGTTTGTGTAAAGAATTAAACCATGGTTATTTAAATGGTTAGGGTTTTGGTTTTCCTTATTCATTTATTTATCTTTTTCATTTATTCTTTTTGGAAATAAAATAATTGGCATAAGAGGATAATGGTGGCTTTCTTTGTTTGTTCATGAACTTTCATGAAGCTTTGACTTAGTTAACCATTCTTGTCTCTTGCTTAACCCTAACCATCATAACTTACCATGGTCTATTCTCTACAACTAACTAAGGTTAAGATTATGATAAGTTTCCATTTTTTATTATTCTTTTGAGAATAACTTATCATAACACTTTTCATCTTCTTCTTCTTCCTCACAAGAAGAAAGCTTTCTTCATCAATGGTGATTGATGTATTTGAGTGAGAAATCCAATTCTAAAGTGAACCCAACTCCTATTTCTTCATCCTCTACCTCTTGCCAAGTAGTATAGGGTGTTTCCTTCACAAGTTTTCATGGCTTGGTGAAGGTGGAGCTTGATCTAGCGATGCCTCGACGTAGATCATCTTCGGCATGGACATCGACGACCTAGCTCGCCTATTCTCCGATGAAGCCGACGCTAGAGCCCGGGAATTCACTAGGAAAGCAAGGGGACTTTGTTGCGGAGCTATGGAGGTGGAGCACCGGATCTACAAAGGTTGTATTTCCGTTTCCTTTTTGTTAAGATGTTAACTAGATTTCTTTTTCGCCTAGATTTCTAGCCAACGATCCGTAGTCGGGTTTCTCGGCACCTAGATTTTTTGAAATTGGCATGGTTGATGCCTTGTGAGACCTCTTGTGTGTGCCTAGGAACCCTACAATAGTATCACGTATGATACAACATACAATATGTAACGTTTTGAAAATCGTTTCGGTGAAATTTCGTAAAATCGGTAAAATAAGGGTGGTTTCTGTAAAAAGTCAAAATACAAATATTTTTATTATAAAATTAAATAAACATATTCTAGCTATGTAATTGCTAGTATTTGGTGTTTATAGAGCCACTGGTGAAATTTCAAATTTTCTGAAAATTTTTCCGAAATTAATTATTTTAATATTATTTTAAGCCGTCACTAATACATTTAATTAGGGAAAATTACAAATTGGAATGGGTTGATACAAATTTTATAATTCATGACACACTAAACTGACATGTAAAATATTGTTTCTGAAACGAAAAGGTTTTCCGAAACAGTTTGGAAAATATCGAAGAAAAAGGGCTTATTTAGTGAATGTTGTGTTAGCGGGAATTGGGGTAATAGATTTATCTTTTTCCCTAACCCACACACCCACACCTCACCCTCTCTCACTCTCCCCATGTGGCCGACCCCACCTTGACAGCCCTCCGCCCTCTCTCTCTCCAATCACCTCACTTTTCAAAAGAAAAGAAATGAAATGAAAGAAGTCAATGTGGACTTTGACTTTTGCCCCACTTTCTCCACCTCACTCTCTCTCCTCCCTCACCCCCCCCCACACCCACCCGGCCAAAATTTTAGTCCCTCAAATAGCAGCCCCGCTTCTCTGTTATCCTCTCATTTTCCCTCAAAAAAAATCACCAATTTCCATCAAAATCTAAACTAAAATTCAAATCAAAGCCCTACCCATTTTCCCTCGTCTCTTTTAGCATGGATCTTGGTGCAAGGATTTCAAATTAGAGGTCTAGATCTTGAGTTTGATCACAAACATGAGGGGTATAATCTCATGCTTTTGTTAAATTTGTTGTCTTGTTGCTTTAATCTAAGTTAACTAAGTGATTAATTAGGTTTTAGATGAGTTTAATTGCATGATTAAGGAATTCAAGTTAGGGTTTTGTTGTGAAATTGGGTTGTGATAAATTGTGCATGGTTTTGTGATGTAGATTAACATCTTAAGTCCTGTAGAAAACTAATTTAGTTGTTAATTACAAACAATTATTTATAAAATGTCCTAATTAAGCTATTTCGCTAACTAGGGTTTTTGGAAAATTATGACATGCTTTAGATTAAAATATAATTATGGTTTCATGTCATTATTAATATTTTTAATGAGTGGTTTAATACCTTTGGACCATGCAAAACCAGGCGTAGTGGTTGTTTTGTGCATTTTTAGTTGAAATTGTTAAAATTAGACAAATTGCAAAACTAGAATTTTTAGTTTTATAAGAATTGATGAGATTAAATTTTTGAAATCGGTTGTATGACTTATTTAAGATGTTTAATAAGTATTATAGCCGCTAGATTTGTTTAAACGTCGAGTTTTATACTAAAACGGGTAATTTTTGCATGCTAGATTTTCGGAAAAATGGCTTTTAAAGTGAATTTGGGGTTTTTGTGAATTTTAACCTATTTTATATTATAATTAGTGTTAATGAATGCGCAAATGAGTGTGTTTGGATTTTTCCCGATGGTTTGACGTTTGTACATCGACATCGAGGGTTGGTTTGGCTATTCTTGCATGCGTAGGCGATATGTTTTGACATATGCGTGATACGCGTGCCGATTTGATTTTTGTATGCCGTTTCGATTTCGAATTTGGTTTTAATGCGATACGGTGCATTATGATATGTAGGTACCCCATGTAGACTTCGAGACGACAAGCAAGCACGTGGCGATGTCGGCACCGCCGAGCGAGGACCGGGTGAGTAGATTTATATCTACGGGGAGAAGTCGGGTGGATGGCGTATAGTACCCCCGCAGTTCGTGGTGATGTATACGAATACGTATACACACATATATATTGATTAAATATTGTTGAGTTTATTGATGATAAGGATAGATTTAGGTGTGATTGGATAGGTTTAGTGTTGCGAGACCCTAGAGTAGAGGTTGCATCACATTTACACACACACACCCCCATACTTGCATACATTCTTCTTTCATATGTGCTTATATGGGGTTATATTGTTATGTGTTCACATGGGTATAGGACTATGTGTTCACATACTGGGTTTGAGGATAGTATTTGGGATTTGAGATGAGTCGATAAGATTTGATTGAGACCGCGAGAACGGTGATATGGCAGGATTCGTACTTGAGATACGTCCTGATATTATAGCTGATCTGGGGACAACGTTACATGTGAATAGTGTTATACATCGAATGGTTGACATGTGATCGTGATATGAGATGAGATATATTAAGATATTCATAATAGGTCGCATTAGGCGATGTATACCTCTTTATGACGATATATGATGATGATATCGGTTTGTATGAGGCTGTAGATCAGCAGTCAGATCCTGACTATATTGATGATATTAGTATCGTACTAGACGTAGATCAGTACTCAGATTACGATCTTGGATAAAGAGGATACCAGATGAATAATGTGATATTGACCCGTACCCAGATTTTGGGATGCCGTACGACGGTTTTACGTACGAGCTATATATTGATGATTGATCTGCACCCTTGACTTGGGATGTCTGATTATAGATATGGTATCGAATAAGATATTACTGAGGCGGGATCACTGACTATATATATACAGGTATGTATATGTATCGACTCAGATGTTAGGCGGTTTCCTTACCTTTAATTCAGCTTGTTAGTTAAGCCGTATAGTTTACTGTAGTTGTTAGACTAGATTAGACTCCTATCTATTTCAAAACTAACGGATCGTGTGTATTTTAAAAGACAGGTCAAGGAATTCTACGGATATTTCAAAAGGCGTACCTTTTCTTGAAAACACCGTAGCCCTTATTTCAAAAATCCCATGATTTGTGTTATTTCAAATGGCACCATAGTATGACGCATATATATATTAAATGCAGATTAGTTACCATTGTGTCTAGTATTTAGCTCTCGCTCATTATTGTTGTTCGCCCCGCATCGCATACTTACATTGCTATTTCATATTGCATTGTTGATATTATGCTGTTAGGACACCAGCAACATTACCGATGATGCGTATGTACCACGTACACTTATTTGTCGGCTCACACACATCTTCATCGGTAATTGCTATGTCACGTACACGTTAGAAAATATTATTGCTTGACTTAGCTTGTTAGTTAGTAGTTTGACATGATATTAGTGTACCTGCCTTATATGCAAGTTTAGACATTGTAGTTATTACTTGTTACTTCATGCATACTGTTATTCATTGTTATGCCTCATTCATAGATTTTCAAGCATATATTCATGGTTTTACGTGCTATTGATGATTTGGATTCGGATTTCATGAGATTTCTTAGATTTGGAGGAAAACCGCAAAAACATAAATAAACTTCTTCTCTCTCTTTTAAATAAAAAGTGTGGTTTTCCCATGATGTATGAGTCGTCAACTATGAGTTTGCTGATGGATTTCGAGACCTGAGTTCGAGGAGTGGAGGAACCGTTTCGGGTACATGGTGGACCCGGTGCGGTACCCCCGAGCAAGAGGATCGCAGATGATGGCGTCGAGCCTGGCAAGGGAGCACTACCGACCGGTGATTTTACCCGACGCGTCGGATATCCGGAGGATACCATCGTAGTCTTGAGATGGATGGTAGGGGCCGGTGTGGACTGACGGCGCCCTAAATATTGAGATTGAGACATTGAGATTTCGAGATATTGAGGTACTGAGATTTGATATACGGGCCAGTCCGGATAGCCGGAGCCTGAGATTTTGAGACATTGAGATTCATGTTTTGTGTCGATGCTAGACACTGTTTATGCTGATTTCATTTATGATACCTCTTTTAAAAAGATACAGAAATCTCACTAACTTATGGAAGCAGTTTTCTTCAGTACTTGCATTCTGTTTCATGCATTCATGCATCATCCATATGATACATTGCTACCTGAGGCACTGACACGAGCACTTGGTACTACCGTTGTTTAGAGGTATACCCTAGCTATTGTTATAGGCTGCTGGTTATATATTTGAGGATATATTATGATTGTATGACTTAGGATTGCGTTGTTCATGCGATTTCTATTCGTAGATGTTTCTATTCACGAGTTGGCAACTCACCCCCGTTGTGCCACAGTTTCTTGCAGGTTTTGCCGTACAGGTTTCATTACGGCTTTGCTGGCACTACTTCCATTTCCGGGTGATTTGCTAGTAGGTGGGTTTATTGTGTCGTACCCATCAGTATACTTTGTATATATTATTATTCAGTTGTATCTAGAAGTTCCATCAACCAAACATGTATTTATTTTTGAGATAGAGACCAGTGATGTTATTCTTTCGACCTTAGAGTCGCGCATTATATTTCTGTGGATTTCTTGTTGTTTTGAGTTTCCTTTTATGTTTTGATCCTCGCCCTTGGCGTTGTATATTATATTGCTTGTGTGGTTGTGACCGTCGATTGACGAAGAGCTAGCTCCTACTTGGGGATGCCTTTTATTGATTTCGTATACTATTCATGTTGTATCCCGTTTGGGGGCCAGTATTTACAAAGGAGACTCTGCCGAAATTTTCAGGAAATATTTGATGTTTTTAAAAATGCATAATTCGGCTTATGCTATTAAAACTACTTGATTTAAATTTGTTTTCCTTCACTCTACTACTTTTCTTGGTTTGGATTTCTGGGTTTTCGGCTTACTTAGATTATGTACGCCTCGAGACGTTTCGTAGTTTAAGTGTCGGTCATGTTCCGTACTTTCGGGACGTGACAAAGTTGGTATCAGAGCGTTAAGTTTTACATTCGGAGCGTAGGATGACCCTTGGTTGATGGAATAGGTGACTAATGTAGAGTGACGTACCGTGGGTATGTTCCGCGGCATACGTACGATACGCTACTCCACTTAAGGAGCCTTAGGATGTACATTTCTTGTTCAGTGTTATATTCCTTCCTATGATCTAGCCTCATCGGTATCAGTTATGGTTTTGCTGCCACGATTACGGGCAGCGAGAGCTATGGCTATAGTTGCGGTCAGCACGAGCTCGTTAAGAACGAGGACTGACCAGGGCGTAATTTCGGCGACACATGATTGCAGAGATGTGTCTTTTTACTGTGTTTTCGCGCCACGAGCGTTTGGCGGATCGCCTTTACGAGATTTCTCGGACGTGCCGATCAGTACCAGAGGATCGAGCCAATGATAGAGGCCAGCCAGATTTTGATTACCGTTGGCGTATTGCTTACTCCTGATGATTGAGGCACTGTTCAGCGTGCAGACGAGTGAGCCAGTCATTGCTGTGAACGACGAGGTATCGCCCCAGATGTTGGAGCTATTGCAGTACGAATTGTACTAAGAGATGATAGAAGGTCGCTAGTCACCCGAGGATGAATGACTAGGACATGTGATTCGTTCGCTACCCCGATGCGAGGTCATCAGATAGATTGATTCCAGCTAGAGACAACTTCACGCGGTGACATTGAGAGTCGACAGAGACGATCGAATGTCAGAAAACTATTATTCCAAGGTTAAAGTATTTGGAAAGACATGCAGGCAATTCTATGGACCCTCTAGAAGAATGAAACCCTAACTCTACTTAATGACCATGTGAAAGCCTTTGAACCGTAGGGTTTGCGGCAGTTCCGCGGCGCCATTATTGAGGCTTGGGTTTGCCCTTCTACGGCTGGACCATCGATGCTGTGGTATGTACTCGATACTGTTAAACTGTACCCAAGATGTTGAGCTCTTGGGGGATTATGAGGTTTTGACGAATCGATCGGATGGTTCAACTTCATTCGGATGCTAGGTGGTGAGATGCATTTCTTGGGAGACTCCAGATACGAGTATAGCCGTTGGAGCTCAGTCCATGCAGCCACGACGAGACGAGTCCGAAGCAGTCGACATTAGAGAAAAGTGGAGTAAAGAGGTTCGTACAAGATCTGGATAAGATGATATTCCACTCCGCCGACATGAGAGATGCGATATGCATGCCGAGGCATTGTGCTTGATATACCTTCTAAAAGGAGTCGCAATGAGTATGCAGCCGTTCTGGAACAAGAAACAGATATAGTAAAGGACGATGACTTCCGGACAGTTCGGCAGAGACATGATTTTGGAGAGACCTCGACAGGATCTTTCTGGAATAAATTACGAGAAGACTTGGACCCAGGGCTGGTCATGTTACGCACATCGGCAGGCCAGAGCTCAGGATTGTCGACGAGACATGCTATGAGTGACCACGACAGTTGGCCAGAGATTCTTGGAGGATGTGCTTGAGCGGGACTATTCCACCATACTTGATTTTGGTATTTTGAGCGATATATTTGCATGATTTGGTTTTGATGATTGAGTTTCATGATATCGTTTTCATGCGCCATGGTTGCACCTACTGAGTATTTACGATTTTTGCACGGTTGTTGCACTTGAGATAGTTTTCGTGCCTTGGATTTTCGCGTGTGTTGAGCGCATGTTTGAGATGCGATTTTGGTGCACACCGGATACACTAAATCGAGATTTTTCGTGCATGTCAGATGCACCTGTCCTTGCTGTCAGGCACACACGTTGCCTATGACAAATGTTTTGTGCACACCCAATGCACTTAGATGTTGTTTTTGTGCGCATGTATGGTACATATATGGATTTTGATTTTTGTGCGCACCAGACGCACGTAGTATTCATATGCATATTTTGGGATTGATTTCTTATAGAGCAGTATGTTTTTATGATATTTGCTATGTGTTTTCATACTGAGCAGGACTAGTCAGAGGACAGCACCTGAATATATTTTGCATGCATTGATAGCTATCGAAAGGAATCCCAAAAAGCGAGCTATAGTCTCAGTATTTACCTACGTGTCTGATATGACACGAAACGTTTAAAATAAGGAAACCCTTCTAAATTGTTTCCCGAAACGGCGGAACGTACATTTTAAACTAAAGGTATATATGTATATGGTTATTTTCTTATGATAGACGTCCGCCACTGTACAGTGTTATGCGCATTGCACAGCGACTTTGAGAGATTTGGCATGCATTTCCTTCAGATATTTACATATATAGATTTGATATTTACGTGTATAGTTTCGAGTTATATCATATTGGTTTTGTATTGGATTGGACATTTGTGTCTTTACCATGACTCCGATGATTGCGAGATGCTTGACGGAGTTTTGATTTTGAGTTATATGCTCATTTTTCATGCGCATGCACTGTGCTAAGATTTGTTTTATGTATTACGATTTCGGAGCCCCGACGACTTGATGGTTTCGCAAAGATGTTTTAGTATTTGGGAGGAGTTTTAATTTAAATTCGGGGACCGAATTTCTTTAAGGGGGGAAGATTGTAACGTTTTGAAAATCGTTTCGGTGAAATTTCGGAAAATCGGTAAAATTAGGGGGTTTCTGTAAAAAGTCAAAATACAAATATTTTTATTATAAAATTAAATATACATATTCTAACTATGTAATTGCTAGTATTTGGTGTTTATAGAGCTACTGGTGAAATTTCAAATTTTCTGAAATTTTTCCGAAATTAACTATTTTAATATTATTTTAAGCCGTCACTAATATATTTATTTAGGGAAAATTACAAATTGGAATGGGTTGATACAAATTTTATAATTCATGACACACTAAACTGACTTGTAAAATATTGTTTCTGAAATGAAATGGTTTGCCAAAACGGTTTGGAAAATATCGAAGAAAAAGGGCTTATTTAGTGAATGTTGTGTTAGCGGGAATTGGGGTAATACATTTATCTTTTTCCATAACCCACACACCCACACCTCACCCTCTCTCTCTCTCCCCATGTGGCCAACCCCATCTTGACAGCCCTCCACCTCTCTCTCCCCCCAATCACCTCACTTTTCAAAAGAAAAGAAAAGAAAAGAAAAGAAAAGAAAGAAGTCAATGTGGACTTTGACTTTTCCCCCACTTTCTCCACCTCACTCTCTCTCCTCCCTCATCCCCCCCCACACCCACCTCAATGAAATTTTAGTCCTTCATACAGCAACCCCTCTTCTCTCTTCTCGCCTCATTTTCCCTCAAAAAAATTCACCAATTTCCATCAAAATCTAAACTAAAATTCAAATCAAAGCCCTACCCATTTTCCCTCATCTCTTTTAGCATGGATCTTGGTGCAAGGATTTCAAATTGGAGGTCTAGATCTTGAGTTTGATCTCAAACATGGGAGTTATAATCTCATGCTTTTGTTAAATTTGTTGTCTTGTTGCTTTAATCTAAGTTAACTAAGTGA
Organism: Agapanthus africanus; assembly: GCA_030015575.1. Taxonomy (NCBI): domain Eukaryota; kingdom Viridiplantae; phylum Streptophyta; class Magnoliopsida; order Asparagales; family Amaryllidaceae; genus Agapanthus; species Agapanthus africanus. The sequence continues at coordinate 422,896,715 of CM057344.1, forward strand.
TTAATTAGGTTTTAGATGAGTTTAATTGCATGATTAAGGAATTAAAGTTAGGGTTTTGTTGTGGAATTGGGTTGTGATAAATTGTGCATGGTTTTGTGATGTAGATTAACATCTTAAGTCTTGTAGAAAACTAATCTAGTTGTTAATTACAAACCATTATTTATAAAATATCCTGATTAAGTTATTTTGCTAACTAGGGTTTTTGGAAAATTATGAAATGCTTTAGATTAAAATATAATTATGGTTTCATGTCATTATTAATATTATTAATGAGTGTTTTAATGCCTTTGGACCAAGCAAAACCAAGCGTAGTGGTTGTTTTGTGCATTTTTAGTTGAAATTGTTAAAATTAGATAAATTGCAAAACTAGAATTTTTAGTTTTATAAGAATTGATGAGATTAAATTTTTGAAATGGGTTGTATGACTTATTTAAGATGTTTAATAAGTATTATAGCCGCTAGATTTTGAAAGGTTCCTAGGCACTCTAGTAAGGTCTCACAAGACATCGAACATGCCAATTTAAAATTTTTAGTGCCGAGAAACCCTAGACTACGGATCTTAAACTAGATGTTTAGGCGAAACGGAAAACTAGTTAACTATTTAACTAAAGTTGAGATGCTACAACCTTTGTAGATCCGGATTTCCACCTCCTTAGCTCCACGTGGTCATGTCCTCGCTGTCCATCATGAATCCTCGACTCGATCATCGGCTTCATCGGGAAAACAAGCGGAATAGGTCGTCGGCTTTGTGTCAAAGACGATCTACGTCGAGGTTGCACAAACTCAAGCTCCGACTTCACAAACTTGTGAAACTTGTGAAGTAAACACCCAAAACAACTTGGCAAGAGGTAGAGGGTGAAGAAATAGGAGGTGGGTTCACTTTAGAATTGGATTTATCTCACTAGATCTCAAGTTGCCATTGTTGTAGCAAGCTTGAAGAAGAAGAAGAAGATGATGAAGCTAGTTATGATAACTTAAGTTAAAATGAAAATAAACTCAATATTTATCATAACTTAACTAAGGTTAAGTGTAGAGAATTAACCATGGTGATTAGAGTGGGTTAGGGTTAAGCAAAATGACAAGAATGGTTGCATAAAGTCAAATGTTCATGAAGCATCTCATAAGAAACAAAACTTGCCACCATTATCATTTATACTTATCCAAATGAATAAATGAACAAATAAATGAATAAATAAATAAGCAAAACCCTAATTATCATAATAACCATGGTTTAATCCTATTCACTTAACCATATGATCAAGTATCATCAAACATGATACAAAAAAGTGCACAAAAGCATATCACATATACTATGTGCATCAAGTGAGAAAATCCGTATAAAGTGAACCAATACTAGTTAATGCAAAGTAATATATCAAATATATAATTATACATTAAATCATTAAATCAACATTTGATTCAAAGATCCGGTCATGTCGCACATAACCGACTAGTATTCAATGTATCGATTTATCGAATCCATGATTCGATAACTAGGTTATATCAAATATAACCAATCGAAACATTTATCGCGAGAATGAAATGTGGTATCACATACACACATTATTCTCGGTCCTGCACATATCTCATATGCGCTCCTATTTTGTTTCGCTTGAACCAGGAAACCTCTGTGTAGGACTCTAAAGACTCGTCAATACGCCGGTAGCAGTTGATGATCATATCAAGCACCCACAAGCCGCAAGCGGTCTGCTAAACGTAACGGCCACCCGGGTATTGAGCGATCAGAAGATCGACGAGCTAGCCCGCTCACACTCCTGCGAATCCGACCAGTAACACTTACCGTACAGTCCGGTCTCTTCGTCTGATACGTCGCATATCAAGTCTAGGGGTGGTATACGTCAGACCCCAATAACCCGATAAGTCGTGCCGATGTGAGGCTCGTAACGGGTCGAGAAATTACTGGTAACACTTACCAGTAAATCTCTGATCAGCCCTGGCCATGGACTTCCCTGCTACGGCTAATCGAGCACAGCGCAACATCAACTCCCAATACCGGGAGAGACGAAACCCCTCCTATCGCTCATGGCCTCCATGTGACTCGGGACTGTACCCAAAGACCACCGTTTTGCATGCCCTCATGGACGTGGTAAGGTGGAGATCAAAGCACAGTGGGAATCACACAAGACTCTATGACGATCTCGGGTCTACAGACTAACCTGTACAAGTGTCACCTGAGAACTGCCATCTGACGTGAGGTATAATACCATCTGGGAGTTCTCGACGAGTCCGTCCAGTGTACCCAGTCTCCACTGAGCACCCGTATACCATCTCTGATGTCAAACACCAATAGATATGGGATCATCCATCGCCCATCACATGGGTCGAGAAGCGTATACGCTAGTCTACTCTGGTATATCGATGCCCCGTCTCGATACACCCACGACTAGGGACCTTGAAGGATGTACTTATGGACTACCATGTCCCCACTAGTATGATCTGCATCATAGTCCAGGTAGTCAAGTACACATCCTAAGGGCTTTACCAACATGTAACTATAAGACAGTATAAAGAGACTAGTGTACATGTTAAGATAAATAGCAACCAGATAGCATACTATCATGTCGAGCAAGAAAGTCATCTCTATATATGTCCAAGCATCCAATATAATATACATCATCTGTACAATACTGGCCTCTAGGGCATACATACAACTAACAATCTCCCACTTGCACTAGGGCCAGCTGCTGTAGTATCGCATACCGAGCATCCCGAAGAGTCTCTCAAACTGTATCTGGGGAATGGCCTTCGTGAGTGGATCCGCCGTGTTGTTCTTCGTGTCAACTCTCCTGACCTCATCTCCCGGCGATCAACTATCTCCCGGATCAGGTGATACCGCCTCAGAATATGCCTGGATCGCTGATGGGACCTGGGTTCCTTGGCCAAAGCCACTGCTCCATTGTTATCGCAATACAAAGGTATTGGACGCTCAATGGATGGAACCACTCCAAGTTCAGTAATGAACTTCTTGATCCAGACAGCTTCTTTAGCAGCATCGTTGGCAGCGATGTATTCAGCCTCCATCGTCGAGTCTGCCACGGTTTCCTGCTTGGAACTCTTTCAGATAACCGCCCCTCCGTAAAGGGTAAAGACAAAGCCCGACTGCGACTTAGAGTCGTCCTTATCACTCTGGAAGCTCGAATCGGTAAAGGACTCCACTTGGAGTTCTCCGTTACCATACACCAAGAACATATCTCTAGTCCTTCGCAAGTACTTGAGAATGCTCTTCACAGCTGTCCGGTGACTCTCTCCAGGATCAGCTTGATACCTGCTCACTACACTTAGTGAGTATGCTACATCGGGTCTGGTACATAGCATCGCATACATGATAGAGCCTACTGCCAAAGCATAGGGTATCCCTTGCATGCGAGCTCTCTCCAAAGCAGTCTTGGGAGACATCTCTTTGGAGAGAGTGACTCCAGAGATCGTGGGTAAGTTCCCACGCTTGGACTCTTCCATACTTAACCTCTTTAGTATGGTGTCAATGTACCTGGATTGGGACAATCCCAAAATCCGTTTGGATCTATCTCTATAGATCCTAATCCCCAATATGCAGAAGGCATCACCAAGATCTTTCATTGAGAATCTTTGTGATAAGAAGAGCTTGACCGATTGCAGCATAGGAATATCATTTCCTATCAAGAGTATGTCGTCCACGTACAACACGAGGAAGACTACCTTACTCTCTGCCACCTTCTTGTAGATACAAGGTTCATCTGGATTTTTGACGAAATCAAACTCTTTGATAACGACGTCAAAGCAGATGTTCCAACTCCGCGATGCTTGCTTTAATCCATAAATGGATTTAAGCAGCTTGCACACCTTCCTGCTGCTCCCACTGTCTACGAAGCCCTCTGGCTGAGTCATGTACACGCACTCTTCTAAATCACCATTTAGAAAGGCGGTCTTAACATCCATTTGCCAGATTTCGTAATCATGATAAGCAGCGATGGCAAGCATGATCCGGATGGATTTAAGCATAGCCACTGGAGAAAAGGTCTCGTCATAGTCCACACCTGGTCTTTGACGAAAACCCTTTGCTACTAGTCTAGCTTTGAAAGTCTCCACTTTCCCATCTACACCAAGTTTCTTCTTGAAGATCCACTTGCTCCCAATGGGTTTTACCCCTTCAGGAGCAACTTCCAAAGTCCATACTTTGTTGGTGTACATGGAATCCATCTCAGACCGCATAGCATCCAGCCATTTCACTGAGTCCCCACTCGTGATGGCCTGCTCGAAACTAGTTGGGTCATCATCCTCCATGATGCAATCCTCGCTCCCACCATCCATGAGAAAACCGTAGTATCTCTCAGGCTGGCGAGGAACCCTACTAGATCGGCGGAGAGGCTGAGGTTCATTGGGAGCTACTGAATCTTCTGGTTCCACTAAATCTTCAGTTACGGTTTGTGTATCTGGAACCTCTTCCAGCTCTACCACTTTGCCACTAATTTTTTTTTCAAGGAATTCCTTTTCTAAAAAGGTGGCATGTTGAGCAACAAACACTTTTTGTTCCTCACTGTGGTAGAAAAAATACCCATAAGAATTCTTTGGATATCCCACAAACTTGCAGAGAACTGACCGTGCCTCGAGCTTGTCTGGATTTTGTCTTTTGACATAGGCCGGACAACCCCATATCTTAACTCGTTTAAAATATGGTCTCTTCCCACTCCATATCTCATATGGTGTGGTAGGTACAGATTTAGATGGAACTTGATTCAATAGGTATGCTGCTGTCTCCAGCGAATAACCCCAGAAGGAAATAGGTAACTCAGCTGTGCTCATCATAGAGCGCACCATATCTAATAGGGTGCGGTTCCTCCGTTCAGATACACCGTTGTGCTGTGGTGTATATAGAGGAGTCAGCTGAGAGAGAATCCCATTCTCTTTTAGGAAGTCCAGGAATTCATTGCTCAAGTATTCACCTCCTCGATCAGATCGAAGGATTTTAATACTTTTTCCGGTTTGGTTCTCAACTTCTTGTTTATATTCCCTAAATTTCTCAAAAGCTTCTGATTTATGTTTCATCAGGAACACATATCCGAATCTAGAGAGATCGTCAGTGAATGTAATGAAGTACGAAGAACCATCCCTGGCATGTGTAGACATGGGACCGCATACATCACTATGTATCAGTCCTAAGAGTTCGGTAACTCTTTCTCCGTGTCCCGTAAACGGAGTCTTGGTCATCTTGCCTTTGAGACATGACTGGCAAGTGTCATAAGATGAAAACTCAAACGGATTTAAATATCCATCCTTATGCAACTTAGCTAGTCGTGTCGCATTGATGTGACCCAGTCTACAATGCCACAAGAAGGATTCATTGAGTTCAGAACTCTTTCTCTTGTGTGTGTTTGTTATGCTCAGAACTGTTGATTGATTTAGAACATAAATACCATTGCACAACGTGCCTGATCCAACCAACTTTTGGTTAAGGAAAATGTTCATAACACTGTCCTGTAATACAAAATTATATCCCTCTTTACTTAATAAAGAAACTGATATAATGTTGCATATCAGGTTCGGCATGTAATAGCATTCGTTCAGAACCAATGTATTACCAGTTGGTAATACAAGGTGATATTCCCCGACAGTCTTAGCTGCAACAATTGCACCATTTCCAACTCTAATGTCTTTATCACCTTCTCCAAGTTCTCTACCTTTCCTTAGCCCATGTAACTGATTACATATATGGGATCCCGACCCGGTATCCAATACCCAGGACGTAGAGCAAATAGAGAAACAGTTCTCAGTAACGAACACACCCGAAGAAAATGCATCAACATGTACTTTCTTCATTCGGGTGGCATGGGAATCCTGGTATTCCCCTATATCCTGTTCATTCCTATAACTCTTATAAGAAAGAACGGAACCAACGTTCCCCAGCACAGTATAACATGCGGGTTCGGTCAATACATCCATATTATTATCTTGATTAAGGCATGAAATGGTCGCTACCTGGAGAGAGAGAGAAGAAAACACTTTAGCGTAAGCTCGTGCAAGATCAGATTGGTTATTATCTTATCTAATCAGGATGGCTCCCACTGCTTTTTATCAAATCTTCCTTCAAACCCTAAAAGGAAAGACTAGTCGGGATTAATTACACACTACAAGTTCGCCAATCTTTCTGCCAGGCCAGTGTCGGTACTTTGAGGGAGGTCCCTCGTGCTTTCGCACGAACCTAATTAATGTAAACCTCGTTTTCCCAGAGGCGTAACCTCGTTAACACCTTTCTAGACACCTACTTGATCGGCTAATTGTAATGTATAAAACTCTCCCAGGAGTAACTCTTACTCGCAGTGGGTATCGGGATCCAACTATCTCATAGAAGGTATGCAATCTTATTGCAAATTTCAACACTTGAAATTCCCGATAATATTTTTCCCCGAACGATCTATGACCTTGACAAGGTCAACAAACCATAGACCGCAAGTCAAGTTCAACCCGTCATTTCTTGATTGAATCAAACCCACCCGCACGACCCTTGACAAGGTCAACAAGGCCGTACGACTACCCTAACGCAATCTGCATCATATGCATAAGCAGACAAATACTGGTTAGCTACCGCACACTGCGCCTTGACAAGGTCAACAAACGCAGCACGAATACTAAACAGGACTTATCTGAAATGACGGAGGGCTACGCTAGGTTTTTCTGAAAACCTATTGCGTAATGAACTTGATATCATTGTAGAATCAAATGAAGTTTTGAAATGGAGCGATTTTGAGGCTTTTCCAGTTTTGCTAAAGGAGTCACTCCTGGCGAAGGGATCTCGGTCCTTTCCTCGTCGAATGAGGTGCGGGATATATCATATATATCGCTGTGCAAAGCAAAAACCCAAAAGCAGTCAAAAGCAAACCGAGTGTAGCATCTGCCAGTTATTGCTAAAGGAGTCACTCCCGGTGAAGGGATCTCGGTCCTTTCCTCATCGAATAAGGTGCAGGGTATATCATATATACCGCTGTGCAAAGCAAGAACTGTAGCTACCTGTTTTGTTTTAAAATTTGATTCTACAACATCTTAGGTTTCTTTTCTTTCATTAATCACATTAATGAAGTCCCATCATTTAAATACCTAAACATCACAGATAGATATGACGTACACTTATGCCATCCGCATTCGCCACGATGTCCCCTCGTGCACCGTTAGGTTAGGTAACTAACGACAGAGCAGGGCAGGGCTAGCGCGGGTGTAAAACATAAGTAACGTCTATATAATATATCATATATACTATATACTATATCCATCACAAAACCACAACACAGATATCGCAGCAGAATAATCATATGAAATATTGGATATACTAGGACGTCCGTGTTTTCAATACGAGCCAGTATAAAACACGGATTCCACGGTCGTGATGAATAGCCAATCCCACACCCCTAGACCCCTACGAGAGCGGCAAGCAACCCTGCCAATTCTAGGGTTAGGAGACCCGGACTCGACTCCTCGAGTTGGTCTCCCACTGGACCCCAGAACCCGGTTACTTGTGCTCCCCTCCTTGGGTCTATCCTAATGCGGAAAAGTAAATAATATACAAAGGGTAACAACTTCCGCTACCTGGAAGTGCCCCAAATAAAAGAATATTACATACAAGTTTTTACATGAATGAAAATGAAAAACACTCATCTCACATAAAAACCCCCGTCTATTCGAATACGACGATCCAATATAACATATCCAGCAACACATAACATCACATGTCAACAACGTAAGTAAGTATGCATACCCCAATTGTCGTTGACGTATAGCAACGAAACCGGCGATATGAACATACTACACTTACGGTCACAGAAAAGAAAGTGTAAAACTACAACAATTGGAATCCGCAATCTCTTTAGACATCGCATGCCTAACAGATATAAATCCCGCATTTTAGTCTCATTATCGAAAACTCTTTTCAATTTCATATGGGACAAAATTGCTAGATTTATAACATCCATTCAGTTATCTCATAACTACTTGTGAATTCCAATTATTGTATCCAGTTCCGGATAAATAGAATATATTAAACTTTCCGATCGAACATTCGAACACCCAAGTTTTCCCGACACCGATCAACACATGAAATAGGTTCAAAAACATTCACTTCATGCCTCAGTACCAACGGTCCAGCCGTAGAAGGGTCAAGCCAACGCCTCACATGTGGCACGCCGTACTGCCCCAAACCCGAAGGTTCAAAGGGCAGTTCAAGACGGTCACATAATCGAGTTAAGGTTTGTTGTCTTCTAGAGGGACCATCGCGTTACTTGCATTACATCGAACGTCTTTTAACCACAGAAAAATCCAACACTTGGAATTTTTCCGGCAGGAGAAAAGTTGGGTATTTGTATCCGGTCAAACATTTTAACATATTCCACAGTTATCTGGAAATCCACTTAGACAAAAATTTGATAACCCGATTGAATAAACGAATCCCCAAAGCAACCCCAAAATACTCTTCTGTGAAGTCACAATAAAAATACCCAGAAAATATAATATACAAATATATGAATTACTGTGAATTAAAAATTAAAAAAGGGAACAGTACCGCCGCGGAACCGCCGCGCATGCACAGCTCGTGCCGCGGTTCCGCGGTGGAAAAGTCGAATCAAGCCCTCGAATTTCACAGTATTTCATATAACACCCTGCATGATTTTCTGAATATTTTTAATTGACAAAAATCCAAAATTTCGGAAAATGTCCAGAGAGCACCTTGGAAATTAGGGTTTCGGGACAATCGGGTTTCAAACATCGTCTAGACTTCGCCTAAGGCTCTAGCTAGGCTCTGATACCAGTGAAAGGTTCCTAGGCACTCTAGTAAAGTCTCACAAGGCATCGAACATGCCAATTTAAAATTTTTTAGTGCCGAGAAACCCTAGACTACGGATCTTAAACTAGATGTTTAGGCGAAACGGAAAACTAGTTAACTATTTAACTAAAGTTGAGATGCTACAACCTTTGTAGATCCGGATTTCCGCCTCCTTAGCTCCACGTGGTCATGTCCTCGCTGTCCATCATGAATCCTCGACTCGATCATCGGCTTCATCGGGAAAACAAGCGGAATAGGTCGTCGGCTTTGTGTCAAAGACGATCTACGTCGAGGTTGCACAAACTCAAGCTCCGACTTCACAAACTTGTGAAACTTATGAAGTAAACACCCAAAACAACTTGGCAAGAGGTAGAGGGTGATGAAATAGGAGGTGGGTTCACTTTAGAATTGGATTTATCTCACTAGATCTCAAGTTGCCATTGTTGTAGCAAGCTTGAAGAAGAAGAAGAAGATGATGAAGCTAGTTATGATAACTTAAGTTAAAATGAAAATAAACTCAATATTTATCATAACTTAACTAAGGTTAAGTGTAGAGAATTAACCATGGTGATTAGAGTGGGTTAGGGTTAAGCAAAATGACAAGAATGGTTGCATAAAGTCAAATGTTCATGAAGCATCTCATAAGAAACAAAACTTGCCACCATTATCATTTATACTTATCCAAATGAATAAATGAACAAATAAATGAATAAATAAATAAGCAAAACCCTAATTATCATAATAACCATGGTTTAATCCTATTCACTTAACCATATGATCAAGTATCATCAAACATGATACAAAAAAGTGCACAAAAGCATATCACATATACTATGTGCATCAAGTGAGAAAATCCGTATAAAGTGAACCAATACTAGTTAATGCAAAGTAATATATCAAATATATAATTATACATTAAATCATTAAATCAACATTTGATTCAATGATCCGGTCATGTCGCACATAACCGACTAGTATTCAATGTATCGATTTATCGAATCCATGATTCGATAACTAGGTTATATCAAATATAACCAATCGAAACATTTATCGCGAGAATGAAATGCGGTATTACATACACGCATTATTCTCGGTCCTGCACATATCTCATATGCGCTCCTATTTCGTTTCGCTTGAACCAGGAAACCTCTGTGTAGGACTCTAAAGACTCGTCAATACGCCGGTAGCAGATGATGATCATATCAAGCACCCACAAGCCGCAAGCGGTCTGCTAAGCGTAACGACCACCCGGGTATTGAGCGATCAGAAGATCGACGAGCTAGCCCGCTCACACTCCTGCGAATCCGACCAGTAACACTTACCGTACAGTCCGGTCTCTTCGTCTGATACGTCGCATATCAAGTCTAGGGGTGGTATACGTCAGACCCCAATAACCCGATAAGTCGTGCCGATGTGAGGCTCGTAACGGGTCGAGAAATTACTGGTAACACTTACCAGTAAATCTTTGATCAGCCCTGGCCAGGGACTTCCCTGCTACGGCCAATCGAGCACAGCGCAACATCAACTCCCAATACCGGGAGAGACGAAACCCCTCCTATCGCTCATTGCCTCCATGTGACTCGGGACTGTACCCAAAGACCACCGTTTTGCACGCCCTCATGGACGTGGTATGGTGGAGATCAAAGCACAGTGGGAATCACACAAGACTCTATGACGATCTCGGGTCTACAGACTAACCTGTACAAGTGTCACCTGAGAACTGCCATCTGACGTGAGGTATAATACCATCTGGGAGTTCTCGGCGAGTCCGTCCAGTGTACCCAGTCTCCACTGAGCACCCGTATACTATCTCTGATGTCAAACACCAATGGATATGGGATCATCCATCGCCCATCACATGGGTCGAGAAGCGTATACGCTAGTCTACTCTGGTATATCGATGCCCCGTCTCGATACACCCACGACTAGGGACCTTGAAGGATGTACTTATGGACTACCATGTCCCCACTAGTATGATCTGCATCATAGTCCAGGTAGTCAAGTACACATCCTAAGGGCTTTACCAACATGTAACTATAAGACAGTATAAAGAGACTAGTGTACATGTTAAGATAAATAGCAACCAGATAGCATACTATCATGTCGAGCAAGAAAGTCATCTCTATATATGTCCAAGCATCCAATATAATATACATCATCTGTACAATACTGGCCTCTAGGGCATACATACAACTAACAGATTTGTTTAAACATCGAGTTTTGTTCTAAACGGGTAATTTTTGCTTGCTAGATTTTCGGAAAAATGGCTTTTAAAGTGAATTTAGGGGTTTTTGTGAATTTTAACCTATTTTATAATATAATTAGTGTCCGTGAATGCGCAAATGAGTGTGTTTGGGTTTTTCCCGATGGTTTGATGTTTGTACATCGACATCGAGGGTTGGTTTGGCTATTCTTGCATGCGTAGGCGATAGGTTTTGACCAATGCATGATACGCGTGCCGATTTGATTTTCGTATGCCGTTTCGATTTCGAATTTGGCTTTAATGCGATACGGTGCGTTATGATATGTAGGTATCCTATGTGAACTTCGAGACAACAAGCAAGCGCATGGCAACGTCGGCACCGGCGAGCGAGGACCGGGTGAGTAGATTTATATCTACGGGGAGAAGTCGGGTGGATGGCGTATAGCACCCCCGCAGTTCGTGGTGATGTATACGAATACGTATACACACATATATACTGATTACATATTGTTGAGTTTATTGATGATAAGGATAGATTTTAGGTGTGATTGGATAGGTTTAGTTTTGCGAGACCCTAGAGTAGAGGTTGCATCACATTTACACAAACACACACCCATACTTGCATACATTCTTCTTTCATATGTGCTTATATGGGGTTATATTGTTATGTGTTCACATGGGTATGGGACTATGTGTTCACATACTGGATTTGAGGGTAGTATTTGGGATTTGAGATGAGTCGATAAGATTTGATTGAGACCGCGAGAACGGTGATATGGCAGGATTCGTACTTGAGATACGTCCTGATATTATTGCGGATCTGGGGACGACGTTACATGTGAATAGTGTTATACATCGAATGGTTGACATGTGATCGTGATATGAGATAAGATATATTAAGATATTCATAATAGGTCGCATTAGGCGATGTATACCTCTTTATGACGATATATGATGATGATATCGGTTTGTATGTGGCTGTAGATCAACAGTCAGATCATGACTATATTGATGATATTAGTATCGTACTAGACGTAGATCAGTATCCAGATTATGATCTTGGATAAAGAGGATACCAGATGAATAATGTGATATTGACCCGTACCCAGATTTGGGGATGCCGTATGACAGATTTACGTACGATCTATATTGTGATGATTGATCCGCAGTCTTGACTTGGGATGTCTGATTATAGATATGGTATCGGATATGATATTACTGAGGCGGGATCACCGACTAAATATATACAGGTATGTATATGTATCGACTAAGATGTTAGGCGGTTTCCTTACCTGTAGTTCAGCTTGTTAGTTCAGCTGTATAGTTTAGTGTAGTTGTTAGACTAGATTAGACTCCTACCTATTTCAAAACTAACGGATCATGGGTATTTTAAAAGACAGGTCAAGGAATTCTACGGATATTTCAAAAGGCGTATCTTTTCTTAAAAACACCGTAGCCCTTATTTCCAAAACCCCACGATTTGTGTTATTTCAAATGGCACCATAGTATGACGCATATATATATTAAATGCAGATTAGTTACCGTTGTGTCTAGTATTTAGCTCCCGTTCATTATTGTTGTTCGCCCCGCATCGCATACTTACATTGCTATTTCATATTGCATTGTTGATATTATGCTCTTAGGACACCAGCACCATTACCGATAATGCGTATGTACCACGTACACTTACTTGCCGGCTCACAGACATCTTCATCGGTAATTGCCATGTCACGTACACCTTAGAAAATATTATTGCTTGACTTAGCTTGTTAGTTAGTAGTTTGACATGATATTAGTGTACCTGCCTTATATGCCAGTTTAGACATTGTAGTTATTACTTGTCACTTCATGCATATTGTTATTCATTGTTATGCCGCATTCATTGATTTTCATGCCTATATTCATGGTGTTACGTGCTATTGATGATTTGGATTCAGATTTCATGAGATATCTTGGATTTGGAGGAAAACCGCAAAAACATAAATAAACTTCTTCTCTTTCTTTTAAATAAAAAGTGCGGTTTTCCCATGATGTATGAGTCGTCCACCATGAGTTTGCTGATGGATTTCGAGACCCGAGTTCAAGGAGTGGAGGAACCGTTTAGGGTACATGGTGGACCCGGTGCGGTACCCCGGGGCAAGAGAATCGCAGATGATGGCGTTAAGCCTGGCAGGGGAGCACTACCGACCGGTGATTTTACCCGACGCGTCGGATATCCGGAGGATACCGTCGTAGTCTTGAGATGGATGGTAGGGGCCGGTCTGGACTGACGGCGCCCTAGATATTGAGATTGAGACATTGAGATTTCGAGATATTGAGGTACTGAGATTTGATGATACGGGCCAGTCCGGATAGCCGGAGCCTGAGATTTTGAGACATTGATATTCATGTTTTGTGTCGATGCTAGACACTGTTTATGTTGATTTCATTTATGATACCTCTTTTAAAAAGATACAGAAATCTCACTAATTTATGGAAGCAGTTTTCTTCAGTACATGCATTCTGTTTCATGCATTCATACATCATCCATATGATGCATTGCTACCTGAGGCACTAACACGAGCACTTGGTATTACCGTTGTTTAGAGGTATACCCTAGCCATTGTTATAGGCTGCTGGTTATATATTTGAGGATATATTATGATTGTATGACTTAGGATTGTGTTGTTCATGCAATTTCTGTTCGTAGATGTTTCTATTCACGAGTTGGCAACTCACCCCCGTTGTGCCACAGTTTCTTGCAGGTTTTGCCGTACAGGTTTCATTACGGCTTTACTGGCACTACTTCCATTTCCGGGTGATTTGCTAGTAGGTGGGTTTATTGTGTCGTACCCATAAGTATACTTTGTATATATTATTATTCAGTTGTATCTAGAAGTTCCATCAACCAAACATGTATTTATTTTTGAGATAGAGACCAGTGATGTTATTCTTTCGACCTTCGAGTCGCGTATTATATTTCTGTGGATTTCTTGTTGTTTTGAGTTTCCTTTTGAGTTTTAATCCTTGCCCTTGGCGTTGTATATTATATTGCTTGTATGGTTGTGACCGTCGATTGACGAAGAGCTAGCTCCCGCTTGGGGATGCCTTTTATTGATTTCATATACTATTCATGTTGTATCCCGTTTGGGGGCCAGTATTTACAAAGGAGACTCTGCCGAAATTTTCAGGAAATATTTGATGTTTTTAAAAACGCATAATTCGGCTTATGCTATTAAAACTACATGAATTAAATTGGTTTTCCTTCACTCTACTACTTTTCTTGGTTTGGATTTCTGGGTTTTCGGCTTACTTAGATTGCGTACGCCTCAAGACGTTTCGTAGTTTAAGTGCCGGTCATGTTCCGTACTTTCGGGACGTGACACAATATGAGATGCTCGAGTCAATATTGCGAATCTATCATCATAATTATATCACGTACGGTAAATCCATCGTACGCCATCCCAATCTGGGTACGGGTCGAATATCACATATAACACAACATCCATATGGTATCATCAACACATATCATAAACTGGGGATAATGATCTAAATTTCAGTACATACTGATACCATCAACATATATCTGTGTGTATGAAAACACATCGCTAAAAGATCCGCTAAATTCTTATGTAGTATCTCATAATACGACCCCAGTCACATCACCGATGTCGTGGCATCATGCCCAATCACATCGACTTGTCTCCAAGTACCAAGTACTATCCTCATTATCCATGTATATATATATATATAAATACTCACATACATATGTGTGTGTGTGTGTCCCCATATACGCATAAGTAAAACAAATGTATGTGTGTGTGTGTGCGTTTGTGCAAATCCTTACTATAGAGTTTCGCGACTAAGAAGCTAAACTAAGTTACTTCTAATTACACTAAAACTAACCCCTGAACACATAATCCTATCTTGATAATCATTTGCCTCACAAAACACACATTTATATATATATATAATATAACGTATTCGTATTTTACATTATGAAACTGCGGGGGTGCTATACGCCATCCACCCGATTTCCCTTGTAGATATATATCTACTCACCTGATCCTTACTTGCCGAAGTCGATGTTGCCATCCTCTTCTTCATCCTCCGAAATCCATGTGGGGGTACCTACATATTACACATAGTATCGTAAACCGAAATTGCACACGAAAACCAAAACGGTATGCGTATCACACATAGGCTAAAACCTATGGTCTACGCATGCAAGAATTACCAACAATCCTCGATGTCGATGTAAAAACGTCAAACCATCGAGTTAAAACCCAAATACAAAAACTCAAGTTAAAACAAAATCGTAAAACAAAGCAGCAACTCAAGAAAACACCTCCAGATTTTACCCTAGGTTGAATCAGCCAAATTTGCACATGTGGAGGGTCTAGTTTACTGAAGATAAACCCCTGGACCAAACACGAACCCAATCACCTCTACCCTGGCCGCAATTTGCGGCCAGAAAGGATTTATTTGCGGCAATGGATGGGAGTTAGGGTCTCGGGGCTCTAGGGTAGCTTCTAAATTGCGTGCACAACTCACTGTGATCGCTATAAAATTTTCAAGTGCCCTGGGTCGTAGAAGTTCTCTAATTACTATCACAATTCCCACAAAAATACGATATCGGGGATTCTAAGTTTGTGTCTTGGGGTTTTAACCTCTGGTTTTGTCTAGAATTCTAACACTAAAGGGGTTGTAAGGCCTCTACTAACCTCAATTGCACTATCTCAATTCAAGAATTCCTCAAACCTCATCTAGGAATTTTCTAAGTTCACTAAACTCCACTAAAACACTTTGAAACATGCAAAGATGCTAATGTGAATGAAATAATAAACTAAGTGTGAAGGAATTACCTCATTTGGCAACTCAAGAATTTTCTTGAGTTGCCTCAAGTCTCTAAAATCCAAACTTTCTTGGTCCAAAATCCTTGTAGTGTGCTTGTGCACATTTCTAGTGAAGGGAAGATGATGTTTTGATGTGGATTTTGGGTTTTGTGAGGAGGTGGAGATGGTGGAGGGAAGAAGGCAGCCAAGGTTGAGGGAGAGGGAAAAGAAAAGATGAAGATGATGAATGAAACAAGGAGTCGGTTGACCCCTCACCTCTCTCTCTCTCTCTTTTTAACATTTTCCTTTTCTTTTTCTTTTCTTTATCTCTTCTCTTCTCATTTTGAAACCAACTATGCATGAAAAATAAAGAAAAAGACATGGTAGAAAAATGTAACAATGTGTAATATGACATGGTGCATGTCATGTGCACAAATTAAGCTTAATGCACGATTAGTGATATTTAATCGCGATTAACATTAAAATGGAATATAATTAAACATAAAGAATTTATAATTTGTTTAAATCATATAAAACACCCTCATTTCAGTAATTCCTATAATTTTCCAAATATTTCCCAATTTATCGGTATTTAATTATACCGTATTATCAAAATATTCATAATATTTATTATTTTAATTATTTAAATTCCCAAAAAAAATATTTTATTTTTCTAAAATGTTACAATCTTCCACCTTAAATAAATTCGGTCCCCAAATTTAAATTTAAACCCATCGTAGCGCAATGCAGGCGCATGAAAAACGAGTATATAAACCAAAATCAAAACTCCGTCAAGCATCCCGCAATCATCGGAGTTATGGTGAAGACACCAATGTCAAAGCCCAATACGAAAACCAATATGATATACATCAAACTATACATGTATGCATTGTTAAAACATCTGAAAGAAATGCATGCCAAACCTTTTTCAAATCACTGTGCGATGCGCGTATCACGGCACAGCGGCGGACGTCTATTGTAAGAAAATAATTATATATATATATATACTCTTTGTTTAACAAACACGTCCCGTCGTTTGAAAAATAATTTAGAAGGGTTTCCTTTGTTAAATGTCTCGTGTCATCTCGGACACGTAGGTAAATACTGAGACTATAGCTCTTTTTTGGAAATCCCTTCGGTAACCATCGATGCATGCAAAAATATATTCAAGTACTATCCTCTGACTAGTCCTGCTCAGCTACTATACCAAATCGTAAATATCATAAAACATACTGCGCAAGAGAAATCATACTCAAAATTTGTATAAGAATGCAATGTGCATCTGGTGCGCACGGAAATCGAAATCCATGAATGTGTCATACATGTGCACAGAAAAAAATCTAAGTGCAATGGGTGTGCACAAAAATGCCTGTCAATGGCAACGGTGTGCCTGACAACAATATCAGGTGAATCTAATATGCACGAAGAATCCCGATTTAGTGCATCTGGTGTGCACCAAAATCGCATCAAGCGCGTCAAGTATGTGCAAGAATCTAAATCAAGTGCACAAGGTGCACGAAAAAATATCGAATATCACAATCGAAAATCGACGGTATACAATATATCTCAATCTAAATCAGGTATACCGTGGTATATAATCCCGCAACCATGCGCAGCAACGTGCACAAAATCGAATCAAAATGCTAAAAGTGCATGGAAACTATACCGAAAGCATAAGTCAAATCATATGCATTCCATAGGCATGAAATCAAAATCAACCTCTTGAATGGCATCAAATCGAAGTCGAGTGCAACTGTGGTGGACAAAATCTCAATCATGAAAATAAATCGCCCAAAATACCGAAATCAAAGATGACGGAAACAGTCCCGCTCTGGCACATCCTCTAAAGATCTCTGGCCAACTGTCATGGTCACTCATAACATGTCTCGTCGACGATGCCGAACTCTGGCCTACTAGGTGTGCGTAATATGACCGATCTTAGGTCCAGGTCTTCTCATTTATTATTTCCAGAAAGATCCTGTCGGGGTCTCTCCAAATCTTGTTTCTGCTAAACTGCCCGGAAGTTATCACTCTTTAATAAAAATATTTCTTGTTCCGGAACGGTTGCATACTCATCACGACTCCTTCTGGAAGATACATCCACATCTAACGCCTCTGCATGCGTATCACATCTCTGGTGTCAACGGAGTGGAACGTCATCTCATCAAGTCTCGTACGAATCTCTTACTCCACTTCTCTCTAATGTCGACTGATTCGGACTCGTCTCTTCGTAGCTGTATGGACTGCGCTCCAACGGCTATACTCATATCTGGAGTCTCCCAAGCAATGTATCCCATCACATGTTATCCGAACGACGTCGAATTTTTTAATCGATTCATCAAGGTCCTATAATTCCCCAAGAGCTCAACTCTTGAGTATGGTTTAATAATATCCAGTACATGCCACAGTACCTGTGGACCTGCCGTAGAAGGGAAAACCCAAGCCTCATTAATGGCACCGCAGAACTACCGCAAACCCTAATGTTTCAAAGCGTTCCCATTGTCATTATATCGAGTTAGGGTTTCATTCTTCTAGAGGGTCCATAGAATTACTTGCATGTTTTTCCGAATACTTTAAACTTGGAAAAATGGGTTTCTCATTCGATCGTTTTCTATCGACTCTCAACGTATCTGCATGAAGTCTTCTCTAGCTAGAATCAATCAATCTGATGGTCTCGCATCGGGGTATGCAAACGAACCACATGTCTTAGTTATTCATCCATGGGTGACTAACGATCTTCTATCACATCTCTAAGTATAAACTCATGCTGCAATAGCTCCAAACATCTGAGGCGATATCTCGTCAGCCGCAGCAACAACTGAATCATTCGTCCGCATGCTGAACAGTGCATCAATCATCAAGAATAATCGGTGCATTGACGGTCATCACATCCTGGCTGGCTTCTAGCAGTGGCCCAATCCTCTGGTGCTGATTTTCATGTTCGAGAAATTTTGTAAAGCAATCCATCAAACGCTCATAGCGCGAAAAATACAATAAAACGACACATCTATGCAATCATGTATTGCCGGAATTACGCCCTGGTCAGTCCTCGTCCAAGACGAGCTCATGCTGACCGTGACTCTAGCTGCAGCTCTCTCTGCCTAAACAATCGTGGTAGCAAAAACCATAAACCGATATCGATGAGGATAGATCATAGGAATGAATATAATACTGTGCAAGGAAATGTACATCCTAAGGCTCTCTTAAGCGGAGTAGCGTATCGTAAGTATGCCACGGAACATACACACGGTACGTTACTCTACTTAAGTCACCTACTCCATCAACCAAGGTCAACCTATGCGACGTAAGTTCGGGTCTAATACATCCTCGACCAAGTCTAAGTTCCGTAAAGTCAAGCCTAGGTTCCGAATATATATACACCCTAGACTCCGCATAGGCAAAAATAGACTCGAACCAAGGTTAACCTAGCGCTCTGATACCAACTTTTTCACGACCCAAAATAGCACGTGACTAGCACTTGAATCCTATGAAGTTTATAGGACCCCATCTAACTCAAGTAAGCCAAAAATCCCAGAAATCTAAACCATTTGAAAGAAGGAAGTGAAGGAAAACTTGTTTTAAAGTTTTCATATAATCACTTTGAAAAGTCGTAGTAAACCTTTTTAAAACATCAAGTCTTTTCCGAAAATTTCGGCAGAGTCTCCTTTGTAAATACTGGCCCTAAACGGGTACAAACATGAATAATATGAATAAGGGCGTCCCTAAGCGGGAGCTAGCTCTTCGCCAATTGGCGGTCACAACCACGCAAGCAATATTATATACAACGCCGAAGGGCGAGGATAAAACTCAGAAAGAAACCATAATAATACAAGCGCGACTCTAAGGTCGAATGAATATACACTGGTCTTCTAAGTCTATAAATTTATACAAGTCTGGTTGATAGAGTTTACTAGATACAACTGAAATAATAAAGTACAATGGTGGTCACGATGCGAGTGAACCCAACTACCAAAGCAATCACCTGGAATGAAGTAGTGTGCCAGCAAAGCCGCCAAAGAAACCTGTACGGCTAAACCTGCAAGAAACTGTGGCACAACGGGGGTGAGTTGCCAACTCGTGAGTAGAAAACATCACCGAGAAGAAATCGCATGTATGACTCTATCCTAGGTCATACGGTAGTAATATCCTCAAATAATAATATAGCCTGAAGTATATAATAATGGCAAGGGTAAACATCTATACATAAGTGTAATACCAAGTGCTCGTGTAAAGGCCTCAGGTAGCAACATATCATATATATGATGTATGAATACATGAAAACAGAATACATCTAAATGAGAAAACTGTTTTCTTATCTCGGTGAGATTTCTGTATAAAATCGAAGTATCATCAATGAAATAAACAGAGAATCAGTGTATAGCATCGACACAAAATATATATCTCGCTATCTCTATATCTTAGGCTCCGGCAATCCTGACTGGTCCGTATCATCAAATTTCAATATCTA
This sequence comes from Agapanthus africanus, assembly GCA_030015575.1. Lineage (NCBI taxonomy): Eukaryota > Viridiplantae > Streptophyta > Magnoliopsida > Asparagales > Amaryllidaceae > Agapanthus > Agapanthus africanus. The sequence continues at coordinate 422,917,006 of CM057344.1, forward strand.
GGGCTCCGACAATCCGGACTGGCCCATATCATCAAATCTCAAGACCACGTCGGTATCCTCCGGATATCCGGCGCGTCACAATAATCGGTCGGTAGTGCTCCTCTGCCGGGCTCAACGCCATCATCTGCGACCATATTTTCCCGGGGTACCGCACCGGGTCCACCATGCACCCAAAGACGGCTCCTCCTCCTCGAATCGGGTGTATAATATCGCTCAAGAGCCGAGAAAACTCATTATGGACATATCTCAAATCATATCATGAGAAAACCGCAATTTTATCTTTAGAAATGATAATCAGTTTATAAAATCCTTGCGGTTTCTCCAAATCCATAAATCTTATGGAAATCCGAAATCTAAAAATCACGATGTCAATAGACAGTGTATACTGGCATAAAGCTCCATAATATTTCATGACAAACGAATGTATAAATGCATGAAGTATCTCAGTAATAAATGCAATATCAAATCTAGCACAGTAATGATATATCGTAACTATCAGCTAGCAAGCGATATCAATGAATTAATATTCTCTAAAGTTTACGTGACATGGCAATTACTGATGATGATGTGTGTGAGCCAGCAAGTAAGTGTTCGTAGACATACGCATAATCGGTAATGGTGCTGGTGTCCTGATAACCTGGGTTCAATATAACAATAAAAACAGATTTAAACATGCGATGCGATGCGAATAGAAAGAATATGCGGAAAATGAAAAATAAACGGAACAATAAAGAATCTACATTAATATACACGAGTCATGTTGTTTGGCATTGAAATAGCACGAATCGTGGTGTTTAGAAAATAGGGGCTACGGTGTTTAAGAAAAGGTACGTCCTTTGAAATATCTGTAGTATCCCTTGGCCTATTTTTAAAATACTCACGATTCAGGACTAAACATCTACTAAGTAAACATCTACTTAAGTATCCCCTGGTCTAGTTTTAGAAATAAGTATGACTCGAGCCAGGTCTAACATCTACTAAGTAAACTACAGGACTAAACTAACAGACTAGTCGAAAGGGTAAGGAAAACCACCTAAGTCTTAGTCGACATATATATATATAGTAGTCGGTGATCCCGCCTCAATAGTATCACGTACGATACAATATATAATATGACATCCTCGAGTCAAGAGTGCGGATCTATCATCATAATTATATCACGTACGGTAAATCCATCGTACGGCATCCCAATCTAGGTACGGGTCGAATATCATATATAACACAACATCCACATGGTATCATCATCACATATCATGAACTTGGGGTACTGATCTAAAGTGTTGTACATACTGATACCGTCAGCATATATCTGTGTGTGTATGAAAACACATCGCTAAAAGATCTGCTAAAATCTCATGTCGTATCTCATGATACGACCCCAGTCACATCACCGATCTCGTGGCATCATGCCCAATTACACCGACTCATCTCCAAGTACCATGTACTATCCTCTTTATCCATGTACACACACACACACACACATATATATATGTATGTATATACACATACACACATACATATATGTGTATATATATATATCCCCATATACGCACAAGTAAAACAAATGTATGCGTGTGTGTGCGTGTGTGCAAATCTTTACTCTAGGGTTTCGCGACTAAGAAGCTAAACCAAGTTACTTCTAATTACACTAAAACTAACCCATGAACATAGAAACCTATCTTGATAATCATCAGTCTCACAAAACAGACATTAATATATATATAATATAACGTATTCATATGTTACACTACGAAACTGCGGGGGTGCTATACGCCATCCACCCGACTTCCCCCGTAGATATATATCTACTCACCTGATATTTGCTTGCCGAAGTCGATGTTGCCATCCTCTTCTTCATCCTCCAAAATCCACGTAGGGGTACCTACATATCACACATAGTATCGTAAACCGAAACCGCACACGAAAACCAAAACGGTATGTATATCACACATAGGTTAAAACCTATGGTCTACGCATGCAAGAATAACCAACAATCGTCGATGTCGATGTACAAACATCAAACCATCGAGTTAAAACCCAAATACAAAAACTCAAGTTAAAACAAAGTCGCAAAACAAAGCAACAACTCAAGAAAACACCTCCAGATTTTACCCTAGGTTGAATCAGCCAAAGTTGCACATGTGGAGGGTCTAGTTTACTGAAGATAAAGCCCTGGACCAAACATGAACCCAATCACCTCTACCCTGGCCGCAATTTGTGGCCATAAAGGATTTATTTGCTGCAATGGATGGGAATTAGGGTCTCGGGGCTCTAGGGTAGCTTCTAGGTTGCCTGCACGACTCACTGTGAACGCTATAAAATTTTCAAGTGCCCTGGGTCGTAGAAGTTCTCTAATTACTATCACAATTCCCACAAAAATACGATATCGGGGATTCTAAGTTTGTGTCTTGGGGCTTTAACCTCTAGTTCCGTCCAGAATTCTAACACTAAAGAGGTTGTAAGGCCTCTACTAAACTCAATTGCACTATCTCAATTCTAGAATTCCTCAAACCTCATCTAGGAATTTTCTAAGTTCACTAAACTCGACTAAAACACTTCTAAACATGCAAAGATGCTAAAGTGAATGAAATAATAAACTTTTAAGTCCACGTTACCCGTCCCCGGTTCTTTGGGGTTGCGGAAATGATGAAAAACGATTTTTCTTTTGGGGGTAACATGGACTCAAAATACGGATCTATGTTAAACAACTATCTAACAGCCTAACTAGGAGTTTTACCTACTCGGTTAGGGGGTTATACCTTAACTTGAACTCCTTCTCTTCGACTCCTTGTAGTGGTTGGATGGTTCTCTCCTCGCCGTCTCCTTATGCCGAACATGGATCCACCTGAAAGCTTCTACCTTTGGCTCCAACCTCAATCTTGTAAGTCCACGTTGCGACCCCCGGTGCTTACGGGGAGGCGGAAACGGTATAAAAAACAAATTTTTATCACAAGAGGCAACATGGACTAAACAATGTCGGGATCGTGTCTAAACTAAAACTAGCATACTTGCTAAAGAGATTTAGCTACTCGGATGAAGATGGTTATACCTAAACTTGAACTCCTTCTTCTTCAAACTTTTGTAGAGGTTGATAGTTCTCTTCTTGTCGCCTTCTTTCGTCGAAGATGGATCCACCTCGAAGGTTCGACCTTTGGGCTCTTCCTCGATCTTTGAGTGAACTAGGGTTTCCGGCTTGCTAAACCTTGAACCTAGAATGAGTAGAGAGTGACTAGGGGTTGCTTTTCTTTTTAAAGAGAAGGATTCTCAACACATGAGAAGGGTTCTCTTTTGCTAGAGGAAGAAGAAGATGAAGTGAGGAGAGAGAGTTGTTATGATAAAGTGAGCTCTTTTTCTTTTGCAACCATAACATAAAGCAAAAGAATTATCAAATAATAATAATAATGAAAATGAAAAGGTTGATGGAAAGTTTTAGAATGACCATTATCATTTCAAACATTAAATGAATTTGCTAGAATCAAAGAGCATCTTTCTTTTGTAATGATGATGGTCAAAACTTCAACCATGGTCAACAAGTCAACCATGGTCAACAAGTCAACATAAAAACCAACCATGACACAATTTCATTTTATTATATATTATTAATTGATATAACATAAATCCATTAGGGTTTGGAAAAAGACGACTGTCAACTGTGCATACGCACCCGTTCCGAAACCCTAATGAAAGCCCTCTTCCTCTTCCTCAAATAACCGTGCATACACACCTACATCCTTGTTCCGAGGAACATGAATACTGAGAGATAAAAGCAACCCCAAATCATATACCAGCATCTGACTCAAACCAGAGTCAGCCAGTAATATCCGTCCGGACTCCAAACGTGCACAAGTGCGCGGATGAGAACGAACCCTGTCGCAAAACCATGCGACCTCTATTCTGTTTTGCCCAGAGGCGAATACCCTCTGTGTGGGACTCTAAAGACTCGACACTACGCTGGCAGTGGGTTTAACCACAGACCGCAAGCGGCACTAGCTGTGCGTAACGGTCCCCAGGTAGATGCCGACAAGAAGGCTGACGAGGTGAAACCCCATCTGAACTCCTACTGAGTCTGAATGTGACATTCTCCGCACAGTCCGGTCTGTTCGTCTGATACATCGCATGTCGGGCCTAGGGGGCGGTAAAACGTCAGTCCCCAATAGCGGTACAAGTCGTGTCGGAGTGAAGCCCAAAACACCCTGAGATAACACTGGAAGCCTACCAGTATATCTCGCTTTCCCTGGCCAGGGACTACTTGTGTAATGGCTCTCCTAGACACAGCGCGATGTCAACCCCCAATACCGGGAGAGACGAATCCTGTCTAACCGTCACTGCCTCCAAGTGCTTCGGGACTGCACCCAACCACCACCTGTTTGCACGACTCCTTTGAGCCGTGGTAGGGTAGTGATCAAAATGCAGTGGGAACACACTCGAGGCTAAGTGCCAGTGTCAAGTCAGCGGACTAAGCTGTACTCATGTCACCTGGGAACTGATAACTGACGATAGGTATAATACCAACCTTTCAGTTCCCGACGAGTCCTGTCCAGTGTACCCGTAACCTAACGAGCACCCGTATACTATCTCCAGTACGACGTACTGATGGCTGTGGGACAGGCCATCTCCCACACTGGGATGAGAAGCGCATACGCTAGTCTACTCCGGAGTATCGATGCCCTGTCTCGATAGTCCTGCGACTAGGGACCTGTATAAGGATGTGCTTATAGATTATCCAGCCCCCACTAGTGTGAATGCCATCACAACGCTGGTAATCAAGCAAAGATCCTAAGGGCTCTACTAATGCGTATAGGTGATATCGCAAAATAAACACATGTACACATTGAAGTAGAAACAAACCAAGTAGCATACTACTATATTGAGCAAGATTGTTTATACAAGGTGAATATCCCAAGCTTCCATTAAGTAATATACAAATTAGTATGATACAGTAATGGCCTCTAGGGCATATACACTAACAATCTCCCACTTGCACTAAGGCCATGTACTGGCGTATCGAAGACCTATCATCTCGATCAGCCGCTCGAACTGAGTCTGGGGTAGGGCCTTGGTGAATGGATCTACAGTGTTCTCTTCTGAAGCAACCCTCCGAACCTCGATCTCTTTGCGATCCACGATCTCCCTAATCAGGTGATACCGCCTCAAGATGTGCCTGGATCTCTGATGGGACCCGGGTTCCTTCGCTAAAGCTATAGCCCCGTTGTTGTCGCAATACAGAGGTATTGGGTCAACAATGGACGGAACCACCTGAAGTTCTTTCAAGAACTTCCTCATCCAGACAGCTTCTTTTGCGGCATCAGATGCAGCGATGTATTCCGCTTCCATAGTCGAGTCTGCAATGGTTTCCTGTTTGGAACTCTTCCAACACACCGCCCCTCCATTGAGGGTAAAGACAAAACCCGATATGGACTTGGAATCATCCTTGTCACTCTGGAAGCTGGAGTCAGCAAAGGCCTCGATCTGGAGGTCTTTTCCGCCATACACCAAGAACATCTCCTTAGTCCTCCTCAGGTACTTGAGAATGTTCTTTACTGCTATCCAGTGTTTCTCCCCAGGGTTTGACTGATACCGGCTTACTACACTCAGTGCATAAGCTACATCCGGTCTGGTACACAACATCGCATACATTATAGAGCCTACCGCAGAAGCGTAGGGTATAATAGACATGCGATCCCTCTCCAAATCAGTCTTGGGAGACATCTCTTTAGAGAGGGTGATCCCGTGACAAGCCGGTAGGTTACCGCGCTTGGAATCTTCCATACTGAATCTCTTCACTATGGTGTCGATGTACCTGGACTGTGAAAGTCCTAATATCCTCTTGGATCTATCACGATGGATCCGGATCCCCAGGATGTATGAGGCATCACCCAGGTCTTTCATGGAGAAGCTGTGTGACAAGAAACCTTTGACAGATTGTAGCATAGGAATGTCATTTCCTATTAAGAGAATGTCATCCACGTATAAAACGAGGAATACTACAGTTCTCGCTACAAATCTACTATAGATGCATGGTTCATCTGGATTTTTGATAAAGCCAAATTCCTTGACCGTCTCATCAAAACAGATGTTCCAACTCCGCGATGCCTGCTTTAGTCCATAGATGGACTTAAGCAACTTGCACACCTTTCCGCTGCTCCTACTCTGAATGAAACCCTCTGGCTGATCCATATAGACACACTCCTCTAAATTTCCATTTAGAAAAGCGGTATTTACGTCCATCTGCCAAATCTCATAATCGTGGAAGGCAGCAATGGCAAGAAGGATCCGAATGGATTTCAGCATAGCCACTGGAGAAAAGGTTTCGTCATAGTCCAAGCCAGGTCTTTGACGGAAACCCTTTGCTACAAGTCTAGCTTTATAGGTCTCAACCTGTCCATCTACACCAATCTTCCTTTTGAAGATCCACTTGCATCGTACGGGTTTTACCCCGTCTGGAGCAATGTCCAACGTCCATACTTTGTTGGTGTACATGGACTCCATTTCGGTCCGCATTGCATCCAGCCATTTTACCGAGTCAACGCTCTGAACGGCCTGCTGGAAGCTAGTAGGCTCATCATAATCTATGATGCAATCCTCTCTATCCCCGTCTATGAGAAAACCGTAGTATCTCTCGGGCGGATGAGACTGCCTACTACTCCTGCGGAGCGGCGTAGGAATGTCCTGTTCTTTTGAACCCTCTGGTTCCACTAAGCTTTCAGTAATAGTCTGAGGTTCTGGAATTTCATCCAGTTCTACTGCGCTCCCACTTATCTGATTTTCCAAAAACTCAGTTTCCAAGAAGTGGGCATGACGAGAAACAAGGACTTTTTGCTCCTCTGCGTAATAGAATAGATACCCCTTGGAGTTCTTTGGGTATCCCACAAACTTGCACTGTACTGAGCGTGCCTCGAGCTTGTCCGCATGCTGCTTTTTTACAAAAGCCGGACATCCCCATGTCTTAAAGGATTTAAGACAGGGTTTCTTCCCACTCCATATCTGATATGGTGTGGTAGGCACAGTCTTAGTAGGAACTTGGTTCAAGAGATGTGCAGCTGTTTCTAGTGCATATCCCCAGAAAGATCGCGGTAACTCAGCCTTACTCATCATGGAACGAACCATATCCAATAGGGTTCGATTCCTCCTTTCCGATACACCGTTATGTTGCGGAGTGTATGGAGGAGTACGCTGAGAGAGAATTCCATTCTCTTTTAAATAGTCCAGGAACTCGGCACTCAAGTATTCTCCACCTCGATCCGATCTTAGAATCTTAATACTTTTGCCTGTTTGTTTTTCAACTTCATTCTTGTAATCCCGAAATTTCTCAAAGGCCTCGGATTTGTGCTTCATTAAGAAGACATGTCCATACCTAGAGAAATCGTCTGTGAAAGTAATGAAGTATGAATAACCGCTTCGCGCATGTGTAGACATTGGACCACACACGTCACTGTGTATGAGTCCCAAGAGCTCGCTCGCTCTTTCTCCGTGTCCAGTAAACGGAGTCTTTGTCATCTTTCCCATGAGACAAGATTCACAAGTGGCATAAGACTGATACTCGAACGGATCCAAGTATCCTTCTTTATGTAACTTAGTCAACCGTGTCTCATTGATGTGACCCAGTCTACAATGCTATAAGAAAGCCTGATTGATATCTGGAGACTTTCTTTTGTGTGTATTCTGGACATTGAAAATCTGTGGTTGGTTTAATACGTATATACCATTGCTCAGTGTACCTGACCCAATCAGAACTTGATTAAGGTGAATGGTTACAACATTACTTACAAACGAAAATTCATAACCTTCTTTAGAAACCAAAGATACAGAAATGATATTACAAGTTGCGTTGGGTACAAAAAAGCAATTACGCAAAACCAAAACATGCCCATCTGACATTCCCAGGTGATAGTCCCCCACGGCTTTAGCATCCATGCTAGCTCCGTTCGCAACTCTGAGGGTCATGTCACCTTCCTTCAAAAACCTACGATTTCTCAACGCCTGCAAAGAATTACAGATATGAGATCCTGATCCGGTATCCAATACCCAGGAAGTAGAGTTTATAGAAAGACAGTTTTCAATAACATACACACCTGAAGCTGAAGCCGCAATCTGCTTCAGTTCCTGTGTCTTGGCCTTCCAAGCCCTGCAATCTTTCTTCCAGTGTCCGCTCTTATGACAATAGAAGCATTCTTCCTTTCCAATAAGCTTCCCCGCAATCTTTGTTGCCTTTTCCTTTCCATTCGTACCCACTTTACTAACACCGCCTCTTGGTTTGGCGGGGGCTTTCTTCCTCTTTCCCTTGGCTTTCGCCTTGGACCTAGAGGAAGAAGATCCTCCTACAAACAAAGCGGGTGTATCCCTACCCTTCTGTAGGGTGCCCTCTGCGCTCCTCAGCAGGTTGAGGAGTTCTGAAAGTTCAACTTCCTTTTCTTGCAAGTTGAAATTCAGTATGAACTGGGCGTAAGTGGATGGAAGGGACTGGAGAATTATATCCGTATAGAGTTCACTGTCCAACGTGGTCCCAAGTTCCGTGAGCTCCTCAGTGTAGCCAATCATCTTAAGCACGTGGTCCGCTACCGATGATCCGACGGCCAATTTTGTCGAAAATAACTTCTTCGACACTTCGTATCTTGCGATACGAGACTGCTCTCCATACAGTTCTTTTGTATGAAGAAATATGGATTCCAAATCCATATTCTCGTGCCTCCTCTGATGGTCGTTGTCCATCGAGGCAAGTACGAGGCACCTGGCCTTCGCGCTGTCAATCTCCCAAGTCTTACGGATTTCCTTATCCGCGACGCTGGAGGTGGGACCTGGGACGGGGGGAGCTTTGGTGGTAAGAAGATACCCCAGCTTGTCGTAAGCGATTGCCAATTTGACATTCCTGAGCCAATCTTTGTAGTTTGGCCCTGTCAGTATGTTTTTATCTAGAAGTAACTTAAGTCCAGTCATTTAGAATTTGGTCGCTGCAGGGGGGAGAGAAGAAACACTTTAGCACGATGCTCTTGCAAGTTTAGAATGGTTTTTAATTTGTCTAAACAGGATGGCTCCCACTGTCTCTCGAATCCCTCCTCAAACTACAAAGGAAGAATTAGCCGGGATCAATCCCACCGTACAATACTTGCTTAACCGTTCAGCCAGGCCAGTGTCGGTACTTCGAGGGAGGTTTTCCAACGCTTTCGCGAAGTTCCTTAATTTAAGAACCTCTTTTCCCTGGGGGCGTAGCCCCGCTAACACCTTTCTAGGCACCTACTAGGTTTATAGCATTGATCGTTTAGTGAGAAATTTCCCGAGGAGTAGCATATACTCACAGTAGGATCGGGATCCAAATATCATCGCGTGACGAAAATGAAGGAATCTACCATAATCATCACACTCCAAATGGTATGCAAATCTAGCAAGTTTCAGTACTTGTGAAACTCCCGATGTGGATTTTTGCCCCATGCTCTTATGACCTTGACTAAGGCCAACAAATCATAAGTCACATGTCAAGTTCTTCCAGTCGTTATCCAGGTTAATTTGAACCCACCCGTATATACCCTTGACTATGGCCAACAAGGCAATACGACTGTCCCAAACCAACGCATTCTATCTATGCAACATATGAATACCCACCAGCTACCAAACACTGTGCCTTGACTAAGGCCAACAAACACAGCTTGAATACTGTTGAATATTCATATGAAACGACGGAGGGCTACGGATGGTTTTGGCGAAACCGTGAACGTAGTGAACTTGATATAATCGATGGAACGAGATAGCTTTTAGAAGGAGTGGCTCAAGCTCCGCATTTAAAAGTTAGTTTTGAAAAGAACCGAGTGGTTTTTCGAAAGTGTTCCAACGACTTTAACTTGGTTTATTATCTTGCATTAGTTCTTTTAATGCGTGATATTCTTGCATTAGTTCTTTTAATGCGTCCCATCATTAAATCCTACCATTGCAGAAAACAACCAAAATATGACGTACGCTTATGCCATTCGCATTCGCCACGGGGTCCCGTCATCACTCGTTAGGTTACTTAACTAACGACAGAGCGGGGGCTGGGCTAGCGCGGCTGTAAAACATAAGCAACGCCTAAATAGAAAGCAATGATAGGCATTACAGATCACAGATGAATACATTGGATATACTAGCAATCCGCAATCCTTTCGAGCCTGCAACGAAAAGCGGATTACACGGTCGCGGTGAATAGCAAATACCCCACCCAAGACCCCTACGGGTGCGGCAAACTACCCGCCAAGTTCCCGGTAGTTTGTGCACCCCTCCATGGGTCTATCCTAGGAGCAAAAATAGTAAAAAGAATTATACAATGATGGCTACAACCCCGACCCGGTTGTGCGGCCAAACAAATAATAATTATTACATCAATTTACATTTACAATGAATGAAAGAAAAACAAAAGCTCATCTGACATCCACCCCGGCTATTCACCCGCGACAGTCCAACACATTCATATACACATTCCAATATCAAACACAGATCATGTATAACCCCGACCAATCGTCTTATAGCGATTAGCCGACGTTCAATACATGCAAACATCACAGATATAACCATCATAGCCAAAGTGTAGTGAAGTTCGAAAAAAATACGGAATTATAGGACCCCAAAAGTAAATTTCTGTTCTGGAAAATCTGGGCACATATAATATATCTTAAAAATCCCAAAATCCTACCAGCAGAACACTGCACAAAAAACGATCTAATGAAGCGTCCAAACAGCGGCGGATCCGCGGCCATGACAATAGATGAGGCCGCGGATCCGCGGCACTTTCAATGAATTGGTTGATCGTTTTTCTTGGGTGTTCATTAAAAACCCTGAGCCGATTTTAGGTGTATAACAAATCTTGTTTTGACCAGAAAAATTTTTAACAGAAACTAGGGTTTTTAAAAGTTTGGATTTTGGATTTTTTTCGGTTCCGAACTATTTACACTTCACTACCAAGCTAGTTTAAGTTTAGTTAGGCTCTGATACCACTGTAAGTCCACGTTGCGACCCCCGGTGCTTACGGGGAGGCGGAAACGGTATAAAAAACAAATTTTTATCACAAGAGGCAACATGGACTAAACAATGTCGGGATCGTGTCTAAACTAAAACTAGCATACTTGCTAAAGAGATTTAGCTACTCGGATGAAGATGGTTATACCTAAACTTGAACTCCTTCTTCTTCAAACTTTTGTAGAGGTTGATGGTTCTCTTCTTGTCGCCTTCTTCCGTCGAAGATGGATCCACCTCGAAGGTTCGACCTTTGGGCTCTTCCTCGATCTTTGAGTGAACTAGGGTTTCCGGCTTGCTAAACCTTGAACCTAGAATGAGTAGAGAGTGACTAGGGGTTGCTTTTCTTTTTAAAGAGAAGGATTCTCAACACATGAGAAGGGTTCTCTTTTGCTAGAGGAAGAAGAAGATGAAGTGAGGAGAGAGAGTTGTTATGATAAAGTGAGCTCTTTTTCTTTTGCAACCATAACATAAAGCAAAAGAATTATCAAATAATAATAATAATGAAAATGAAAAGGTTGATGGAAAGTTTTAGAATGACCATTATCATTTCAAACATTAAATGAATTTGCTAGAATCAAAGAGCATCTTTCTTTTGTAATGATGATGGTCAAAACTTCAACCATGGTCAACAAGTCAACCATGGTCAACAAGTCAACATAAAAACCAACCATGACACAATTTCATTTTATTATATATTATTAATTGATATAACATAAATCCATTAGGGTTTGGAAAAAGACGACTGTCAACTGTGCATACGCACCCGTTCCGAAACCCTAATGAAAGCCCTCTTCCTCTTCCTCAAATAACCGTGCATACACACCTGCATCCTTGTTCCGAGGAACATGAATACTGAGAGATAAAAGCAACCCCAAATCATATACCAGCATCTGACTCAAACCAGAGTCAGCTAGTAATATCCGTCCGGACTCCAAACGTGCACAAGTGCGCGGATGAGAACGAACCCTGTCGCAAAACCATGCGACCTCTACTCTGTTTTGCCCAGAGGCGAATACCCTCTGTGTGGGACTCTAAAGACTCGACACTACGCTGGCAGTGGGTTTAACCACAGACCGCAAGCGGCACTAGCTGTGCGTAACGGTCCCCAGGTAGATGCCGACAAGAAGGCTGACGAGGTGAAACCCCATCTGAACTCCTACTGAGTCTGAATGTGACATTCTCCGCACAGTCCGGTCTGTTCGTCTGATACATCGCATGTCGGGCCTAGGGGGCGGTAAAACGTCAGTCCCCAATAGCGGTACAAGTCGTGTCGGAGTGAAGCCCAAAACACCCTGAGATAACACTGGAAGCCTACCAGTATATCTCGCTTGCCCTGGCCAGGGACTACTTGTGTAATGGCTCTCCTAGACACAGCGCGATGTCAACCCCCAATACCGGGAGAGACGAATCCTGTCTAACCGTCACTGCCTCCAAGTGCTTCGGGACTGCACCCAACCACCACCAGTTTGCACGACTCCTTTGAGCCGTGGTAGGGTAGTGATCAAAATGCAGTGGGAACACACTCGAGGCTAAGTGCCAGTGTCAAGTCAGTGGACTAAGCTGTACTCATGTCACCTGGGAACTGATAACTGACGATAGGTATAATACTAACCTTTCAGTTCCCGACGAGTCCTGTCCAATGTACCCGTAACCTAACGAGCACCCGTATACTATCTCCAGTACGACGTACTGATGGCTGTGGGACAGGCCATCTCCCACACTGGGATGAGAAGCGCATACGCTAGTCTACTCCGGAGTATCGATGCCCTTTCTCGATAGTCCTGCGACTAGGGACCTGTATAAGGATGTGCTTATAGATTACCCAGCCCCCACTAGTGTGACTGCCATCACAACGCTGGTAATCAAGCAAAGATCCTAAGGGCTCTACTAATGCGTATAGGTGATATCGAAAAATAAACACATGTACACATTGAAGTAGAAACAAACCAAGTAGCATACTACTATATTGAGCAAGATTGTTTATACAAGGTGAATATCCCAAGCTTCCATTAAGTAATATACAAACTAGTATGATACAGTAATGGCCTCTAGGGCATATACACTAACAAATCTTGAGGAAACTAGAACACTTGGTTTGCTAAACCTTATATACTAGGATGAGTAGAGAAGTGTTTTGGGTTTTATCTCTATGGTACTTTCTTCTCAACCACATGAGACAATAGAACCATGAACTAGAGAGAGCAAGAGGAAGAGGGAGAGCTTGAGGATGAGAGAGAATGAGAATGATAGAATGAGCAAGTCTTTTCTCACCCTTGCTCTCATAATCCAAAATAATAATAATTGAGTATTATGTGATGTTTCATATCATATCAAATTGCAATATCATTTCATGCACTCATTTTGTAAAGTATAACAAGCAAGCAAAAGTCTTTGCCATAAAATGATAGCCATTGTAATGATGATGGTCAACAAGTCCAACCTAGTCAACCGGTCAACTAAGTCAACAAGTCAACAAAGTCAACCTTTCAACCCAACCATGGCACAATAATACTTAATTAATATTATCATTAATCATGTTTCTTATTCTCATTAGGGTTTAGCAAAAGTCAACAGTCAACAACCCTAATGAGAATCCTCAGCCTCTGTCTCTCTGTCAACCGTGCATACACACCCGCATGAGGAACACGAATACAAACGAGATAAAACCAATCCCAAAATGTACACTAGGATCTGGCTTAAACCAAAGCCCGCTAGAGATAACTGCCCGGACACTAAACGTGCACAAGTGCACGGATGTGATTGAACCCTGTCGCAAAACCATGCGACCTCTACTCTTTTGCCTAAAGGCGAATAGCTCTCTGTGTGGGACTCTAAAGACTCGACACTACGCTGGCAGTGGGTTTAACCACAGACCGCAAGCGGCACTAGCTGTGCGTAATGGCCCCAAGGTAGATGCCGATAAGAAGACAGACGAGGTGAAACCCATCTGAACTCCTACTTAGCCTGAATGTGACAATCTACGTACAGTCCGGTCTGTTCGTCTGAGAATATCGCATGGCGGGCCTAGGGGGCGGTAAACGTCAGTCCCCTAATAGCGGTACAAGTCGTGTCGGAGTGTCGTCCAGAACACCCTGAGATAACACTGGAAACCTACCAGTATATCTCGCTTGCCCTGGCCATGGACTTTTTGTAATGGCTCTCCTAGACACAGCGCGATATCAACCCCCAATACCGGGAGAGACGAATCCTGTCTAACCGTCACTGCCTCCAAGTGCTTCGGGACTGCACCCAACTACTACCTGTTTGCATGACTCCTTTGAGCCGTGGTGGGGAAGTAATCTAAGTACAGTGGAAACACACTCGAGGCGAAGTGACAGTGTCAAGTCAGCGGACTAAGCTGTACTCATGTCACCTGGGAACTGATAACTGACGATAGGTATAGTACCAACCAACAGTTCCCGACGAGTCCTGTCCAGTGTACTCGTAACCTAACGAGCACCCGCATACTATCTAAAGTACGACGTACTGACGGCTGTAGGACAGACCGTCTCCCCTGCTGGGATGAGAAGCGCATACGCTAGTCTACTCCGGAGTATCGATGCTCTGTCTCGATAGTCCTACGACTAGGGACCTGCATAAGGATGTGCTTGTGGATTACCCAGCCCCCACGAGTGTGACTGCCATCACAACGCTGGTAATCAAGCAAAGATCCTAAGGGCTCCACTAATGTGTATAGGTGATGTACTAAAAGAAACACATGTACACATTAATGTAGAAACAAACCAAGTAGCATACTACTATTTTGAGCAAGATTGTCTATACAAGATGAATATCCCAAGCTTCTATTAAGTAATATACAAACTAGTATGATACAGTAATGGCCTCTAGGGCATATACACTAACAATCTCCCACTTACACTAAGGCCATGTACTGGCGTATCGAAGACCTATCATCTCGATCAGCCGCTCGAACTGAGTCTGGGGTAAGGCCTTCGTGAATGGATCAACAGTGTTATCTTCCGTAGCAACTCTCCGAACCTCGATCTCCTGGCGACCCACGATCTCCCTGATGAGGTGATACCGCCTCAAGATGTGTCTGGACTTCTGATGGGACCTGGGTTCCTTCGCTAAAGCTATAGCCCCGTTGTTGTCGCAATACAGAGGTATTGGATCAACAATGGATGTAACCACTTGAAGTTCTGTCAAGAACTTCCTTATCCAGACGGCTTCTTTTGCGGCATCTGCAGCAGCGATATATTCCGCTTCAATCGTCGAGTCAGCAATGGTTTCCTGTTTGGAACTCTTTCAACACACCGCCCCTCCATTGAGGGTAAAGACATAACCCGACATAGACTTGGAATCATCCTTGTCACTCTGGAAGCTGGAGTCAGCAAAGGCCTCGATCTGGAGGTCTTTTCCGCCATACACCAAGAACATTTCCTTAGTCCTTCTCAGGTACTTGAGAATGTTCTTTACCGCTATCCAGTGCTTCTCCCCAGTGTTTGACTGATACCGTCTTACCACACTCAGTGCATAAGCTACATCTGGTCTGGTATACAATGTTGCATACATTATAGAGCCTACCGCAGAAGCATAGGGTATAATAGACATGCGATCCCTTTCCAAATCAGTCTTAGGAGACATTTCCTTGGAGAGGGTGATCCCGTGTCCGCGCTTGGAATCTTCCATACTGTATCTTCTCAGCATGGTGTCGATGTACCTGGACTGTGAAAGTCCTAATATCCTCTTGGATCTGTCATGATAGATCCGGATCCCCGGAATGTAAGAGGCATCACCCAGGTCTTTTATAGAGAACCTGTGTGACAAGAACCCTTTGACAGATTGTAGCATAGGAATATCATTTCCTATTAAGAGAATGTCATCCACGTATAAAACGAGAAATACGACAGTTCTTGCTACAAATCTACTATAGATGCTTGGTTCATCTGGATTTTTGATAAAGCCAAATTCTTTGACCGTCTCATCAAAACAGGTGTTCCAACTCCGTGAGGCCTGCATTAGTCCATAGATCTACTTAAGCAACTTACACACCTTTCCGCTGCTCCCACACTGAATGAAACCCTCTGGCTGGTCCATATAGACACACTCCTCTAAATTTCCATTTAGAAAAGCGGTCTTTACGTCCATCTGCCAAATCTCATAATCGTGGAAGGCAGCAATGGCAAGAAGGATCCGAATGGATTTCAGCATAGCCACTGGAGAAAAGGTTTCGTCATAGTCCAAACCAGGTCTTTGACGAAAACCCTTTGCAATAAGTCTAGCCTTATAGGTCTCAACCTGTCCATCTACACCAATCTTCCTTTTGAAGATCCACTTGCATCCTACGGGTTTTACCCCATCTGGAGCAACGTCCAACGTCCATACTTTGTTGGTGTACATGGACTCCATTTCTGTCCGCATTGCATCCAGCCATTTTACCGAGTCAACGCTTTGAATAGCCTGCTGGAAGCTAGTCAGCTCATCATAATCAATGATGCAATCCTCTCTATCCCCGTCTACGAGAAAACCATAGTATCTCTCAGGCGGATGAGACTGCCTACTACTCCTGCGGAGCGGCGCAGAAATGTCCTGATCTTTCGAACCCTCTGGTTTTTGGATATCCAACGTCCAACGCTTTGAAATGCATGACGAGAAACAAAAACCTTTTGTTCTTCATCGAAATAGAAGAAATATCCCTTGGAGTTCTTTGGATATCCAACAAACTTGCACTGTACTAAGCGTGCCTCGAGTTTGTCCGCATGCTGCTTTTTGACAAAAGCTGGACATCCCCATGTCTTAATGTGCTTAAAATAGGGTTTCTTCCCACACCACATCTGATATGGTGTGGTAGGCACAGTCTTAGTTCGAACTCGGTTCAAAAGGTATGCAGCTGATTCTAGTGCATATCCCCAGAATGATCGCGGTAACTCAGCGTTACTCATCATGGAACGTACCATATCCAATAGGGTCCGGTTCCGTCTCTCCGATACACCGTTATGTTGCGGAGTGTATGGAGGAGTAAGCTGAGAGAGAATTCCATTCTCTTTTAGGTAATCCAGGAACTCGGCACTCAAGTATTCACCACCTCGATCAGATCTCAGTGTCTTGATACTTTTGCCTGTTTGTTTTTCTACTCCATTCTTATATTCCTGGAATTTTCCAAAGGCTTCGGATTTATGTTTCATTAAGAAGACATATCCGTACCTTGAAAAGTCATCCGTAAAAGTAATGAAGTAAGAATAACCGCTTCGCGCATGTGTAGACATTGGACTGCATACGTCGCTGTGTATGAGTCCCAAGAGCTCGCTCGCTCTTACTCTGTGTCCAGTGAACGGAGTCTTTGTCATCTTGCCTTTGAGACAGGATTGACAAGTTGCATATGATTGATATTCGAACGGATCCAAATATCTTTCTGTATGTAACTTCGTCAACTTTCTTTCATTGATGTGGCCCAGTCTACAATGCCATAAGAAAGCCTGATTTGTTTCTGGAGACTTTCTTTTGTGTGTATTCTGGACATTGAAAATCTTTGGTTGGTTTAATACGTATATACCATTGCTTAATGTACCTGACCCAATCAAAACTTGATTAAGGTGAATGTTTACAACATTGCTTACAAATGCAAATTCATAACCTTCTTTAGATAATAAAGATACAGATATGATATTACAGGTTGCATTGGGTACAAAATAAAAATAACAATCACGCAAAACCAAAACGTGTCCATCTAACAATCCCAGGTGATAGTCCCCCATGGACTCAGCTGTAAGTGCACGGCGGCGCCCCGGCCGTCAACCCGACGGCCAAACGCGGAAACGGTGAATAACTTAAATTTTTGCGGACTTGGCAAAACGGCACCACCGCGCACTAAAACCGGATCGGGCCATTAAACTAAATCTAGCTAACTACAAAGAGAAGGGGAGAGATGTACCGACTGATCCGAGTCCTCCGGTCTTCTCGTCATCGTCCCGATCTCCGCGGAAACTCCGGTCGTCGCATCCTTGCCGGAAGGGCACCACATCGCCTACGTCTTTTACGGGCTCCCACCTCAATGCCGAGGCAACTCGGGCACGAAGCCGGCTACTCGACGTGCCCAAGATATGCTGTAGGAAGTGTAGTGTAGAGTATGTCTCTTTGGGGTTGGTTGCCATAGATGGAGGAATGGTGTATAGAAAATTGGTGCTTTCAATTTTCTAGCAATGGAATGAGATGAAGAATGATATATACAAATGAATCACTCTCATTTTTCTCCTCTCAAAGATGAAGCTCTCATTTTCTTCTCACTCAACCATGGAAAGAAAAACTTCTCATTCTTATGAAAAACTTAATCAACTTAGAAATGGTGGAGAAAGAATAAGAAGCATGAAGGGAGGTGATCATAGTAAAAAGGAGGAGGGTGACCACATCCAAACAAAATCATCACAAAACTACACATCAATCCTAATCCTTTCTTATCACAATAAAGCATGAAAAGCAAAGATGCTTATCATATCACACTTTATGCAAATAAGTCCTCCACAAAGTGTAATTTGCAAAACTGCAAATTACCCCTCCATCGGAAAAGTCCGGCCGGGAAAGAACAAAGGAAAACCGGCCGGAACGGAATGCAAACTGGCAACTTCAGAAAACTGGTCCCGTAATAAATTACAGGAAAACCCCCATACTGTGCATACACACACGCATCTGTATTCCGACCGGATACAAATGCAAAGAGACAAAATCTACACTGTACTAAACTAGGACCGGCTTAAACCAAAG
Organism: Agapanthus africanus; assembly: GCA_030015575.1. NCBI lineage: Eukaryota > Viridiplantae > Streptophyta > Magnoliopsida > Asparagales > Amaryllidaceae > Agapanthus > Agapanthus africanus. The sequence goes on from CM057344.1 coordinate 422,935,705, forward strand.
CCGGCTAGTAATATCCGTTCGATCCTGATCCGTGCAATACCGCACGTATCTGATCGAACCCTGCCATATAACCATACGGCTACTAGTACAAACCGTCCGATCCTGATCCGTGCAATACCGCACGTATCTGATCGGACCCTGCCATATCTCCATACGGCCTCTACAGCGTTTCGCCCGAAACTTGAGTAACTGAAAGTGTGGCGGACTCTAAAGACTCGTCAATACAATGGCTGTGGATTTAACCACTAGCCCGTCAGAGGTATAAGCCAATACGTAACGGGCCACCAGCTATTTGACTAAAAGGGACGTCGATGAGCGAACTCATCCTGACACCCTACTGAGCCTGTCAGTGACAATATCCGTGCAGTCCGGTCCGTTTGTCTATGAGTATCGCATGGCGGGCCTAGGGGGTTGGTAAAAGTCAGACCCCCAAAAGCGGTACAAGTCGTGTCGGAGTGTAGCCCAGAACACCCTGAGATACTACTGGAATACCTACCAGCAAATCTCCTTGCCTTGGCCAAGGACTTTGTGTAATGGCTCTCCTAGACACAGCACGACCTCACCCCCAATACCGGGAGAGACGAACCCCTGATGATACGCTCACTGCCTCCATGTGGCTCGGGACTGTACCCAACTAAAACCTGTTTGCACGACTCCTTTGAGCCGTGGTAGGGTAGTAATCAAAGTACAGTGGGAACTCACACGAGACAAATGACGATCCCCAGGTCGATGAACTAACCTGCACACATGTCACCAGGGAACTGCTATCTGACGTCTGGTATATGACCAACTAGCATGTTCCCGGCGAGTCCTGTCCGGTGTACTCATAACCCAATGAGCACCTGTATACATCTTAGGTGATCCAGCTGACACCAGTGGCTTGTAAGACCGGCCACCGCCCCTCGTCGGGGTCTCGACTGTATACACTAGTCTACTAATGGAGTATCGATGCCCGGTCTCGAAACTCCCACGACTAGGGACCTTTTAAGGATATGCTTGTAGACCCCCAGCTCCCACTTATATGATCGCCCTCATACTGCTGGTGGTCAAGCAAGAATCCTAGGGGCTCTATCAACGTGTAATAGCGACGTGTCATGTCACCTAAAGCAGTACACGATGATAAAGGTAAACCAGATAGCATACTATCATCTCGAGTAAGACTGTCCTACCGGGATAGGTCCTCCCTCAATCATTACAATCACGTACCTGTGACCTAATAATTGACTCTGAGGGCACTATCTCCAACAATCTCCCACTTGCACTCAAGGCTAATTATTGCGATGTCGCATACTCACAGCCCGTGTGATACCGAACATCCAACTCCTCTACTAGTCAGTCTCACAAAGCTCGTTTGCGGAACTATTGCGTTCGAGGAATAGCCTCAGTGAGTGGATCCGCTTAGTTGTTTCTTTCTATGTCTCTCTATATCTCAAGTTCGCGGAGAAACCCATCTCCCGAAATGAGCAATACCTGTCTTAGAATGTGTCTGGATGTCGATGGGACATAGCTCATAAATGAACTCCAAATCCAAACTTCTTAGACTGTATCGTCAACTGAACTTAATCAGTATCCAGCGCGCCATGCCTCCCTCAGTATTGCCTTGGATCACCTGTCCAAAATACTGCCCCTCGTCAGAGGGAAAACTATAACTCTGACAACCTGCTTGTCGTCCATGTCACCTTGGAAGCCTGGAATGATAACTGTCTCCTAAATGAGGCTGTCGTTATCATATCCCTAGAACATCCACTTATGTTCTAAAACTGCTTCCGACTGTTTCTCCAGGATTGGATTAATGTCAACTTATTGCATCTAGTGCAAGAACAACATCTGGTGTGGTACTTGACATCTCACGATTGACTCAATTGCCTTAGCAAGTGATCTGCCAATCATGCACGTCCCTCTCCACTTTAGTCTGTAAGACACCTTTGGAGAGGGTGACTCCATTACCTGCAGGTACACTACCGTGCCAGGAGTCGTCCATCCTAAATACTCTTAGAATGCTGTCAAGTACCCTGATTGGGAAACCACCCAAATCTAGATCTAAAACCATAGATCCAGTAACCAGTATGTCAGATATAAAATCCATTTCCTTTGTGGAGAAACCACTGTGTGACGACCAAAGTATAACCGACTGTAGTATAGGAGTTTCTTTTCCTACTCTGTGTATGTTATCCAAATACCAGGATATCACACCCTACTACCTTCTCAACAGATCCATCCCCTATTCTGATGAAGTCAAACCTATGACTGTCACATCAGAAATAGATGATCTATCTCCGCTACTTCTGCTTTAGTCTATAAATAGACATAAGCTACCTGTCCACCAATGCTTCCGCTGCTCCCACTGACTACGACAACCCTCTGGCAGAGTCATATAGACGTACACTTCTAAAACTAGTTTAGAACGACGCTATACTCATCCTCCCACCGGGTCTCGCAGCCTGGAACAACAGCAATGGTAATTGTGGGTAAACAAGAACTTCCCTGTCACCGTCCTTGAGGCTACCGTAGTACCTCTCTGGTGCCTGAAGTTACCCACCTTATCTGCGGAGTGGCCAATGGAATGTCAATCCAGATTGAATCTTTAGGTTCCTTATCAAATCTTCAGTAATCGTTTGTGGTTCTGGAATCACTTCCAGTTCTACCATACTCCCACTACTGTTTTCTGAAAAAAAAAAAATCCATTTTTAATAAAACTGTGGCGAGTCTAGAACAATATCGCTATTGTTCATCCAGATGGTAGAAAGTCAACCCGCGTCATAGCCTGGGTCAACCCACAAACAGTCATTACAGAAACGTGCCTTGAGTTGTCCAGTGTCTGGTTTTAATCATAAACCGGATAACTCCCCGTACCTTAACATCGTTAAGATACGAACTGTTCTATATCCCATATAGGACCAGAGGCACTGATTTAATTGAACCAGATTCAAATCATGCAGCTGTCCCCAGCGCATGTCAACTAAATGGAAGGAGGCCGATCAGCGTTACTCAACTTAGGAATACTTCCAATTATGAGTAACCTGAAAGAGAAGCAAGATCTCTTTATCAACTGAATACCATACACAAGTATCTACATCTTCGATCACCTTGAAGAATCCCGATACTTGCTACACCTGGTTCTCTACTCCATTCAAATACCTATAACTCCTCAAAACTTAGACCCTGTATTTCTACGAAGCACATATCTAAGAACTAGAGAAGTTAAAAGTAAACAGAATATAATATGAGGACCAACCCTTCTGTCCTAATGGACACCGGACAACATACAATACTCTGTATAAGTCCGCTGAGTCTAACAACTCTTTCACTGTGTGTCGTAGGTTGAAAACTGTACTTATGGTTAAGAAGAATTACACCGCTGTTTAATGCTCCTTACCTAACCATCCACTGATATAGGTAAATGTCATCGACATAATATCAAAAGGTATATCTCACTCTATGAAAATAGACGTACAGATATATCAATTTGAAATTGGTGCACAACAGCGGATATTCAAAACCAAATATTTGCCGACGGGCAAACAGCCCAGGTGATCTCCTCAAATATCACCGATTACAACAAATCCCGATATAATGAGGATGATCACCCAATTCCCAATAACTTACTCCCACTCATCATCTGTAAAACCATACAGATGTGAGAATCATACCTGGTAAATACATACCCTGGAGTAAGTATCTAATCGGGAAATCAGTTTTCTTTTAACAGTACACAGTGATACTGAAACATTGAAATGTTTCGATGGGGTATCCTGGTATTCCTAGTAATGCCTCTACCATTATCCAGATTCACAACTATAACCGCATAATTCTTTGCCACCTCTCCAAATCCCTTTATATGTCTTTAGTCGTTACCTTCTGTACACCCCTTAGGCCAAATGGTTTTCTTCCTTCCCTACCGTTCGGCACCAGCCTATGGTTTGGAAGAAGACTATCCAATAAGCATAATGGGTGTACTGTCCTAGTCCTAGGAGCACTCGCAATGCGAGAGAAGGTGAAGATAAAAGACAACCGAATAAGCCTTATTCTTATTTCTCCTGAACCAGAATCCATCCCCGAACTGGAACAAGTTCCATTCGAGTTCGTATATAACCATACGATGGAGTATCCAAATAAACTGTGGATCTTCGTAGTGATACGGAGTGTCCTGGAGAAATACAAAGGTGATGTGGGAGTGGTAACGAAATATTTGGTTTGGTCATGAATATCTGTTGCAATTTACTTTGCCCTCTTACTAATCCCTTGCTTTGTCTGAACTTAATACCTTCTGCACACCATCGTTATGCTAATTGGTTTTCTTCATTCCCTACCGGTCGGCACCAGCCTAAGGTTTGGAAGAAGACAATCCAATTTGCGTAATAGGTGTACTACCCCTAAACCAAGGAGTACTAGTAACCTGAGAGAGGGTAAAAGGAAAAGACAACTGAATAATCCTATCCGTTTTCTCCAGAACCGGAAACCATCCTCGAATAAATTCTTTCGAGTTCGTATCTAACCATACGATGGTTTTGTCCAATGGAAGTGGACGTTCGCAGTAATACGGGGTGTCCTGGAGAAAAGGGTAAAAGTAGGAGTGGCAATGAGGTCTGCAACTCTGACAATCCAAAAGCCAGTGTTAAGTAGGTTCGGTCAACTTGGTCTCTGAGTCATAGTCTTAGGGTCGGGTCAATGGTCGCTGCCAAAGAGAGAGAGAAAAGAAACACTCAGCGTGCACTCTAACCTAGATCAGAATGGTTACCAATTTATCTAATCTGGAATCCTCCCACTGTACCTCAAATTCTCCTCCAAACCTGAAAGAAGAATTAGTCGGGGTTACCCGAGGAGTAAACTAACTCATCAGTGGGAATCGGGATCCAACTATCATCGCATGATAACGTGACGGATTCCGCTCACGCTATCACACTCCAGAAGGTATGCACATATCTGGCAAGTTTCAGTTCTTTTGAAACTCCTGATGTGATTTCTGCCCCATGCTCTTATGACCTTGACTTTGTCCAACAAATCATAAGTCACATGTCAAGTTCTGCCCGTCATTCTCCAGGTTAATTTGAATCCACCCGTACATACCCTTGACTTTGGCCAACAAGGCAGTACGACTGTTCCAAACCAACGCATCTATCTATGCTGCATATGAATAACCAACAGCTACCAAACACTGTGCCTTGACTTTGGCCAACAAACACAGCTTGAATACTATTGACTACCCATATGAAACGACGGAGGGCTACGAATGGTTTCTGGCGAAAACCTTTAACGTAATGAACTTGATATCGTTGAAGGAACGGATAGCTTTTTAAAAATATAGTGACGACAACTTCCGCTAAAGAGGTCACTCCCGGTGAAGGGATCTCGGCTCTTTCCCCGTAGAATGGGGTGCAGGATATTCCAACTGAATACCACGGTGCAAAGCAAAAGTAATCGGCTATAGTGAAGTTAATGCCCTGACGCAAACTTATTGTCCAAGGGGTCACTCCCGGTGAAGGGATCTCGGCCCTTGCCTCGTCGACTGAGGAGCAGGATATTCTAAATGAATACCGCGATGCAAAACAAAAGTGAACGTCCTTGCAATAACAGCTTTTTGAAAAGTGTTCCAACAACATCAGATTAGGTTTGTTTAACTTGCATTGATCCGAATCAATGCAGTCCCATCAATTGATCACACCACAAAGAACGAAAATATACTGACGTACGTATATGCCATCCGCATTCGCCACTGGGTCCCGTCATCACCCGTTAGGTTAGCTTACTAACGACAGAACGGGGACTGGACTAGCGCGGATGTAAAACATATACAACATCTACTAATATATATACCAATATATTATATTCGCTCAAGGCGTGAATAAAATGCAACATCACAAAGAATGAACAGCATCACAGAAACAATACAGATATCTGGGATCCCCGGGTTTCACAGAGCCACTACTGAAACCCGACGTTCCCCTGGTCGTGTGGATAGCCTGTGCAAAGAAATCCTAGACCCCTACGGGCGCGGCAAGTCACCCGCCAACACCTGAAGCGAGGCAGCCCCCTTCAGCGCCGTGAATGGACCACCCAGCATTTCACGGAATCCGGTAACTTGGGCACCCCTCCTGGGTCAACCTGTACCCCCTACGAGTGCGGCGAATAGCCCGCCAATTCCAGACTGAAGCCCCTCCGTCTCAATGCCCTGAGATGCGGGCCCGTTGCCCTCTAGAACCCGGCTATCCGTGCACCCCTCCGCGGGGTAACCCTAGTACAGAAAGTAAAATATACATACACCGGGTACATCGACCGCAACCAGGTCGTGCCCCAAAAGAATAATACAAACAGGCAGTGACGGCAGTCCACATGTCGGACGCTCGCCCCGCAAAATCAAATGTACATGATACAACAGCACAGTACTAGCATTGCATCCAGGCTATCCCCCACGACCGATCCGCAACATCACAGCAAATACATAGAACATCAACGTGAAAGTCACGTTCGCAAATCCGTCTAACCGGGCTATAGCAGTTAGACCGGATTTACCGATCGAGTGACATTCACGGTCGCAGATATAATGTAAATACTGTGAAAAATGTGTTTAAAAAATTTCCGATTGATCAAACAATTAACAAGTGGGCCCCAAAGAAAACTGTAGCACTCACAGAAACAATTGGCCCAACTTTAATATTCCAAACCCCATATTTTAAGCCCAGAAGGCCTCTGTAAAAAAATGGTGAAGTGATGTGAATAGTGCGCGGCGGAAGGGCCGCACAAAAGGGGTTTTCGCGGCGGTTCCGCGCTCCAACTGTGGATTTACTTCGTCAAATTTTTACAGAACTCTTAGATTTTCCAGTACATCAATATTTTATAACCTGAAAAATTTTTCGAGACCAAAAATTTTCAACAGAAACTGATGCGAACTAAAATGCAGTTTTGGAACTTTTTGATCGATCGGAAATGCAAACACATTACACAAAGTTAGACTAAGTTAATGGCGAGGCTCTGATACCACTGTAAGTGCACGGCGGCGCCCCGGCCGTCAACCCGACGGCCAAACGCGGAAACGGTGAATAACTTAAATTTTTGCGGACTTGGCAAAACGGCACCACCGCGCACTAAAACCGGATCGGGCCATTAAACTAAATCTAGCTAACTACAAAGAGAAGGGGAGAGATGTACCGACTGATCCGAGTCCTCCGGTCTTCTCGTCATCGTCCCGATCTCCGCGGAAACTCCGGTCGTCGCATCCTTGCCGGAAGGGCACCACATCGCCTACGTCTTTTACGGGCTCCCACCTCAATGCCGAGGCAACTCGGGCACGAAGCCGGCTACTCGACGTGCCCAAGATATGCTGTAGGAAGTGTAGTGTAGAGTATGTCTCTTTGGGGTTGGTTGCCATAGATGGAGGAATGGTGTATAGAAAATTGGTGCTTTCAATTTTCTAGCAATGGAATGAGATGAAGAATGATATATACAAATGAATCACTCTCATTTTTCTCCTCTCAAAGATGAAGCTCTCATTTTCTTCTCACTCAACCATGGAAAGAAAAACTTCTCATTCTTATGAAAAACTTAATCAACTTAGAAATGGTGGAGAAAGAATAAGAAGCATAAAGGGAGGTGATCGTAGTAAAAAGGAGGAGGGTGACCACATCCAAACATAATCATCACAAAACTACACATCAATCCTAATCCTTTCTTATCACAATAAAGCATGAAAAGCAAAGATGCTTATCATATCACACTTTATGCAAATAAGTCCTCCACAAAGTGTAATTTGCAAAACTGCAAATTACCCCTCCATCGGAAAAGTCCGGCCGGGAAAGAACAAAGGAAAACCGGCCGGAACGGAATGCAAACTGGCAACTTCAGAAAACTGGTCCCGTAATAAATTACAGGAAAACCCCCATACTGTGCATACACACCCGCATCTGTATTCCGACCGGATACAAATGCAAAGAGACAAAATCTACACTGTACTAAACTAGGACCGGCTTAAACCAAAGCCGGCTAGTAATATCCGTTCGATCCTGATCCGTGCAATACCGCACGTATCTGATCGAACCCTGCCATATAACCATACGGCCACTAGTACAAACCGTCCGATCCTGATCCGTGCAATACCGCACGTATCTGATCGGACCCTGCCATATCTCCATACGGCCTCTACAGCGTTTCGCCCGAAACTTGAGTAACTGAAAGTGTGGCGGACTCTAAAGACTCGTCAATACAATGGCTGTGGATTTAACCACTAGCCCGTCAGAGGTATAAGCCAATACGTAACGGGCCACCAGCTATTTGACTAAAAGGGACGTCGATGAGCGAACTCATCCTGACACCCTACTGAGCCTGTCAGTGACAATATCCGTGCAGTCCGGTCCGTTTGTCTATGAGTATCGCATGGCGGGCCTAGGGGGTTGGTAAAAGTCAGACCCCCAAAAGCGGTACAAGTCGTGTCGGAGTGTAGCCCAGAACACCCTGAGATACTACTGGAATACCTACCAGCAAATCTCCTTGCCTTGGCCAAGGACTTTGTGTAATGGCTCTCCTAGACACAGCACGACCTCACCCCCAATACCGGGAGAGACGAACCCCTGAAGATACGCTCACTGCCTCCATGTGGCTCGGGACTGTACCCAACTAAAACCTGTTTGCACGACTCCTTTGAGCCGTGGTAGGGTAGTAATCAAAGTACAGTGGGAACTCACACGAGACAAATGACGATCCCCAGGTCGATGAACTAACCTGCACACATGTCATCAGGGAAATGCTATCTGACGTCTGGTATATGACCAACTAGCATGTTCCCGGCGAGTCCTGTCCGGTGTACTCATAACCCAATGAGCACCTGTATACATCTTAGGTGATCCAACTGACACCAGTGGCTTGTGAGACCGGCCACCGCCCCTCGTCGGGGTCTCGACTGTATACACTAGTCTACTAATGGAGTATCGATGCCCGGTCTCGAAACTCCCACGACTAGGGACCTTTTAAGGATATGCTTGTAGACCCCCAGCTCCCACTTATATGATCGCCCTCATACTGCTGGTGGTCAAGCAAGAATCCTAGGGGCTCTATCAACGTGTAATAGCGACGTGTCATGTCACCTAAAGCAGTACACGATGATAAAGGTAAACCAGATAGCATACTATCATCTCGAGTAAGACTGTCCTACCGGGATAGGTCCTCCCTCAATCATTACAATCACGTACCTGTGACCTAATAATTGACTCTGAGGGCACTATCTCCAACATCAGCATCCATGCCAGCTCCATTTGCAACTCTGAGGATCATATCACCTGCCTTCAAAACCCTACGCCTTCTCAGTGCCTGTAAAGAATTACAGATATGAGATCCTGATCCGGTATCCAATACCCAGGATGTGGAGTTTATTGATAGACAGTTTTCAATAAGATACACACCTGAAGCTGAAGCCGCAACTTGCTTCAGATCCTGGTTTCTGGCCTTCCAAGCCCTGCAATCCTTTTTCCAGTGTCCACTCTTGTGACAGTAAAAGCACTCTTCCTTCCCCACAAGCTTTCCCGCTACCTTTGTTGCCTTTGCCTTTCCCTTCGTATCCACTTTACTAACACCGCCCCTTGGTTTGGTGGGGGTTTTCTTCTTCTTTCCCTTGGCTTTCGCCTTAGACCTAGAAGAGGAAGATCCTCCGACAAACAAAGTGGATGTTTCCCTACCATTCTGTAGGGTGCCCTCTGCACTCCTCAGCATGTTGAGGAGTTCTGAAAGTTCAACTTCTTTTTCTTGCAAGTTGAAGTTCAGGAAAAACTGGGCGTAAGTGGAAGGAAGGGACTGGAGAATCGAGTCCGTGTAGAGCTTGTTCTCTAACGTGGTCCCAAGGTCCGCGAGCTCCTCAATGAAGCTAATCATCTTAAGCACGTGTTCCGCTACCGATGATCCGATGGCCAATCTCGCCGAAAACAGCTTTTTCGAGACTTTGTATCTGGCGATACGGGATTGCTCTCCATACAGTTCTTTTGTATGGAGAAATATGGATTCAAGGTCCATATTCTTGTGCCTAATCTGATGTTCATTGTCCATAGAGGCAAGCATGAGGCACTTGGCCTTCGCGCAGTCGATTTCCCAGGTCTTACGGATATCCTTATCCACGACGCTGGTTCTGGGACCTGGGACAGGCGGAGCTTTGGTGGTAAGGAGATACCCCAACTTGTCATAAGTGATTGCCATTTTGACATTCCTGAGCCAATCTTTGTAGTTTGACCCTGTCAGTATGTTTTTATCCAGTAGTAACTTAAGTCCGGTCATGATGTTTGGTCGCTGCTATTAGGAGAAAGAGAAGAAACACTTTAGCATGATGCTCTTGCAAGTTTAGAGTGGTTTTTAATTTGTCTAAACAGGTTGGCACCCACTGTCTCTCGAATCCCTCCTCAAACCAAAAAGGAAGAATTAGTCGGGATCAATCTCACCGTACAATACTTGCTTAACCGTTCAGCCAGGCCAGTGTTGGTACTTCGTGGGAGCTTTTCCAACGCTTTCGCAAAGTTCCTTAATTAAATAACCTATTTTTCCTGTGGGCGTAGCCCCGCTAACACCTTTGTAGACACCTACTTGGTTTATAGCATTGATCGTTAAGTGAGAAATTTCCCGAGGAGTAGCATATACTCACAGTAGGATCGGGATCCAAATATCATCGCATGACAAAACTGAAGGAATTCTACCAGAATCATCACTCCAAATGGTATGCAGCGCTAGCAAGTTTCAGTTTCTTTTGAAACTCCCGATGTGGATTTTTGCCCCATGGTCTTATGACCTTGACTTTGGCCAACAAATCATAAGTCACATGTCAAGTTCTACCCGTCATTCTCCAGATTAATTTGAACTCACCCGTACCTACCCTTGACTTTGGCCAACGAGGCGGTACGACTGTCCCAAACCAACACATCTATCTATGCTGCACATGAATACCCAATAGCTACCAATCATATGCCTTGACTTTGGCCAACAAACATAGCTTGAATACTATTGACTATCCATGTGAAACGACGGAGGGCTACGAATGTTTTTTGCGAAACCGTGAACGTAGTGAACTTGATATAATCGATGGAACGAGATAGCTTTTAAAAGGAGTGGCTTAAGCTCCGCGTTTAAAAGTTATTTTCGAAAAGAAACCGAGTGGTTTTGAAAGTGTTCCAACGACTCAACTTTGGTTTATTTTCTTGCATTAATTTAATGAGTCCCATCATTTAATCCTACCATTGAAGAAAACAACGAAAATATGACGTACGCTTATGCCATCTGCATTCGCCACGGGGCCCCGTCATTACCCGTTAGGTTACTTAACTAACGACAGAGCGGGGGCTGGACTAGCGCGGATGCAAAACATAAGCAATGCCTAAATAAATATCATATATAGATATACACATTCGTCACATGCAATGATAGCCATTCCAGATCACAGATGAACACATTGGATATACTAGGAATCCGCATTCCGTACGAGCCTGTAACGAAGAGCGGATTACACGGTCGCGATGAATAGCCAAGACCCCACCCTAGACCCCTACGGGTGTGGCAAACTACCCGCCAAGTACCCGAAGCAAAGCAACCTCCCTCAACACCGTGAGTAGGTCACTCGGCACTTCGAGATACCCGGTAGTTTATGCACCCCACCTTGGGTCTATCCTAGGAGCAAAAAAAGTAAAAGAAATTATACAATGACGGCTACAACCCCATCCCGGTTGTGCTGCCATATAAATAATATTACATCAATTACAAATTACATGAATTTAAAGAAAAAGAAAACTCTCATCTCACAACCCCCGGCTATTCATCCGCGACAATCCAATGAATTCATATACACATACCATCAACATTACAGATCACAGATATGTATAACCCCAACTAATCGACGTATAGCGATTAGCAGACGTTCAATACATATATCACATCACATATATAACCCATTAGCTTAAGTCTTTAGAAGTTCGATCAAAAAACGGATTTTTAAAACCGAAAAACAAATTTTGCTTTCTGTAAAATCTAGGCAGAAAAATCATATTCCAAAAATCCCAAAATACCCCAATAAATACTGTAGGGTTCCTAGGCACACTCAAGTGGTTCCACTAGGCATCTACCATGCCAAATTACAATTTTCCGGTGCTGAGAAACCCTAACCTAGATCGTTAACTAGAGATTAGGCGAAACTACAAGCTACTAAACAGCTTTAGTGCTAAGTGAAAGGGACTACAACCTTTGTAGATCCGGTCCTCCACTTCCTTTGCTCCATGATGACGTCCCTCCGCTGCGATCATCGGATCCCGGACTCTAGCGATGGTTTCGTCGAAGAAATGATCGGGCTAGGTCGTCGAATTCGATGCCGAAGATGATCTACGTCGAGGCAACTCAAGATCAAGCTCCATCTTTACCAAGTCATGAAACTTGTGAAGAAAACACCCTATAATACATGGCAAGTGGTAGAGGATGAAGAAATAGGAAGTGGGTTCACTTTAGATTTGGATTTCTCACTTGAAATCATCACTTAGAAATTTTCAAAAGAACTTACTTCTCTTCATGAAGAAGAAGAAGAAGAAGAAAAGAAAAAGCATTATCAAAAAATAAAATCCAAGTGATTCTTATCATTTTACAACCACGGTTAAGTGTAGAGAATAAACTATGGTTTAGTTAAATGGTTAGGTTAAGGATAAAAACAAAATGGCTAAGACTTTGTCAAAAGTATCATGAAGCTTCTAGTGTAAAACAAAGAAAGCCACCCATTTTGTTTTTGTTTCTTGCCAAAAATAAATAAATGAAATAAATAAATAAGGCAAATGAAACCCTAACCATTAACCAAACATGGTTTAAATCAAACATACACCCAAATTTGCATGTATCATCAAACATGATACAAACAAGTGCACAAAAATATATCATATATACAATGTGCACATCAAGTGAGAAAATCATCTTAAGTGAACCAATACTAGTTAATGTAAAGTAATATATCAAATATATAATTATACATTAAATCATTAAATCAACACTTGATTTAATGATCCGGTCATACTGCATATAACCGACTAATATCAATAGTAACAACTTATCGAATCAACACTTGATCCGATAACCCGGCTATATCGCATATAACCGATCAATGTCACAAATTGCGAGAATCGAATACAGTATCACATACTGGTATTATTCTCGGTCCCGCACATATCTCATATGCGCTCCTATTTCGTTTCGCTTGAGCCAGGAAACCTCTGTATAGGGCTCTAAAGACTCGTCAATACGCCGGCAGTAGGTGATGATCATATCAAACACCCAAAAGCCGCAAGCGGTCTGCTAAACATAATGGCCACCTGGGTATTGAGCGATCAGAAGATCAACGAGCAAGCCCGCTCACACTCCTGTGTGTAGGGTTCCTAGGCACTCTAATGAAGTCTCACAAGGCATCAACCATGCCAATTTCAAAAATTATGGGTGCCGAGAAATCCTAATACGGATCGTTGACTAGAAGTTTAGGCGAAAAGATAATCTAGTTAACTACTTAACTAAAAGTTAGATGCTACAACCTTTGTAGATCCGGTTCTCCACTTCCTTAGCTCCACGTGGGTGTCCTCTCGCTGTCCATCATGAATCCCGAACTCAATCTTCGGCTTCATCGGAGAAACGGGTGAGCTAGGTCGTCGGCTTCGTGTCAAAGACGATCTACGTCGAGGCATCACAAGTTCAAGCTCCGACTTCACAAAGTTGTGAAACTTGTGAAGAAAACACCCAAAACAACTTGGCAAGAGGTAGAGGGTGAAGAAATAGGAGGTGGGTTCACTTTAGAATTGGATTTCACTCACTAGAACTCAAGTTGCCATTGATGGCACCAAGGTTTCTATCTTGAAGATGAAGATGAAGAAGAAGAAAGAATATGATAAGTATTTTAAAATGAAAAGAAAAATTCATACTTATCATAATCTAACTAGGGTTAAGTGTAGAGAATAAACCATGGTCATTTGGAGAGTTAGGGTTAAGCATGAGGACAAGAATGGTTGCAAAAGTCAAGGCTTCATGAAGCTTCAACTAAAGACAAAAGAAAGCCACCATTCTCTTTAAATCATTTCCAAATAAATAAATAAAAGAATATGCAAAACCCTAATCAACACTTAACCATGGTTTTAATTCTTTACACTTAACAAAATGATCAAGTATCATCAAACATGATACAAAAATGTGCACAAAAGTATATCACATATACTTCTTGCACATCAAGTGAGAAAATCCATATAAAGTGAACCAATACTAGTTAATGCAATGCAATATATCAAATATATAATTATACATTAAATCATTAAATCAACACTTGACTTAACGATCCGGTCATATCGCATATAACCGACTAGTATCCTATGTATCGGCTTATCGAATCAATGATTCGATAACCAGGTCATATCGAATATAACCAATCGATACTTCCAGCGTGAGAATGAAATACGGTATCACATACACGCATTATTCTCGGTCATGCACATATCTCATATGCGCTCCTATTTCGTTTCGCTTGAGCTAGGAAACCTCAGTGTAGAACTCTAAAGACTCGTCAATACGTCGGTAGCAGATGATGATCATATCAAGCACCCACAAGCCGCAAGCGGTCTGCTAAACGTCTGTAAGTCCGTGTTGCCCACCCCGGTGCTTACGGGGAGGCGGAAAACATAATAAAAATTGGATTTTTATGGACTTTAGGCAACATGGACTATGCTTTAAGGATCTTTGCTAAACATAAACTTGCTAACCCTAACTACAAAGTAGCTAAGTGATGGAAAGGTTATACCTTTGGTCTTTAGTCCTTCTCTCCTTGCTCCTAGGAATGGTAGAAAGAGGTCACCTTGCTTGTCTTCTCCCGTCAAAGAAGGATCCACCCGAAAGCCTTGACCTTTAGCTTCAACTCCAAGCTAGGAGTAACTAGAGTGCAAGAAATGCTAAGACTTGAACCCTAGAAGAGAGTAGAGAAGATCAAGTGAAGGTTTTTCTCAAGCTTTTTGTTTCTCAACACATGAGAGGGAGAGAGCTTGAGGGAGAGGATGAACAAGAGAGAGAAATGATATGAGAGAATGAGAAAATAATAGAGCCATTCTCACTAATATGTGTGAATTAATTTAATTGAATAATTAGCTAGATAATTATCATGGTAAATCATGACATGACCATTATCATTTCAAATTGCAAAGATCAAAAAGCATCTTCCAAAAGAAATTATGATGGTCAAAGTGTCAACCTAGGTCAACAAGTCAAAGAAGTCAAATGGTCAACAACCACAACCATGGATAATTATTAAACTAATTACTAATTAACAATAACACACACATAAATATTAGGGTTAATAAAATGACAATAGCCATTAACCCTAATCAAGGTCCTCTCCCTCAATCTCAAGCAACTGTGCATACGCACCCGCATTCGTGATCCGAGGAACACGAACACAATGAGAAAAACCAATCTCTAATCATATACTAGGATCCGGCTCAAACCAAAGCCCGCTAGTATAAACTGTCCGGACAGCAAACGTGCACAAGTGCGCGGATGCGAACGAACCCTGTCGCAAAACCATGCGACCTCTACTCATTTTGCCTAAAGGCGAATAGCTCTCTGTGTGGGACTCTAAAGACTCGACACTACGCTGGCAGTGGGTTTAACCACAGACCGCAAGCGGCACTAGCTGTACGTAACGGTCCCCAGGTAGATGTCGATAAGAAGACTGACGAGGTGAACCCCATCTGCACTCCTACTGAGCCTGTATGTGACAGTCTCCGTACAATCCGGTCTGTTCGTCTGATACATCGCATGGCGGGCCTAGGGGGGCGGTGAACGTCAGTCCCCTAATAGCGGTACAAGTCGTGTCGGAGTGTAGCCCAGAACACCCTGAGATAACACTGGAAACCTACCAGTATATCTCGCTTGCCCTGGCCAGGGACTACTCGTGTAATGGCTCTCCTGGACACAGCGCGATGTCAACCCCCAATACCGGGAGAGACGAATCCTGTCTAACCGTCACTGCCTCCAAGTGCTTCGGGACTGCACCCAAAAACTACCTGTTTGCACGACTCCTTCAAGCCGTGGTAGGGTAGTAATCAAAGTGCAGTGGGAACACACTCGAGGCGAAGTGACAGTGTCAAGTCAGCGGACTAAGCTGTACTCATGTCACCTGGGAACTGATAACTGACGATAGGTATATTACCAACCAACAGTTCCCGACGAGTCCTGTCCAGTGTACTCGTAACCTAACGAGCACCCGCATACTATCCCAAGTACGACGTACTAACGGCTGTGGGACAGACCGTCTCCCACACTGGGATGAGAAGCGCATACGCTAGTCTACTCCGGAGTATCGATGCCCTGTCTCGATAGTCCAACGACCAGGGACCTGTATAAGGATGTGCTTATAGATTACCCAGCTCCCACGAGTGCGAGCGCCATCACAACGCTGGTAATCAAGCAAAGATCCTAAGGGCTCTACTAATATGTATACCAGCAATATGCTAAAAGAAACACATGCACATATTAAAGCAGAGACAAACCAAGTAGCATACTACCATTTCGAGCAAGATTGTATATACAACTGTGAATATCCCAAGCTTCCATTAAGTAATATACAAACTAGTATGATACAGTAATGGCCTCTAGGGCATATACACTAACAATCTCCCACTTGCACTAAGGACATGTACTGGCGTATCGAAGACCTATCATCTCGATCAGCCGCTCGAACTGAGTCTGGGGTAGGGCCTTTGTGAGTGGATCTGCAGTGTTATCCTCTGATGCAACTCTCCGGACCTCGATCTCCTGGCGATCCACGATCTCCCTGATCAGGTGATACCGCCTTAAGATGTGTCTGGATTTCTGATGGGACCTGGGTTCCTTCGCTAAAGCTATAGCCCCGTTGTTGTCGCAATACAGAGGTATTGGGTCAACAATGGACGGAACCACCTGAAGTTCTTTCAAGAACTTCCTCATCCAGACAGCTTCTTTTGCGGCATCAGATGCAGCGATGTATTCCGCTTCCATAGTCGAGTCAGCAACGGTTTCCTGTTTGGTGCTCTTCCAACACACCGCCCCTCCATTGAGGGTAAAGACAAAACCCGACATGGACTTGGAATCATCCTTGTCACTCTGGAAGCTGGAGTCAGCAAAGGCCTCAACCTGCAGGTCTTTTCCGCCATACACCAAGAACATCTCCTTAGTCCTTCTCAGGTACTTGAGAATGTTCTTTACTGCTATCCAATGTTTCTCCCCAGGGTTTGACTGATACCTGCTTACCACACTCAGTGCATAAGCCACATCCGGTCTGGTACACAACATCGCATACATTATAGAGCCTACCGCAGAAGCGTTGGGTATAATAGACATGCGATCCCTCTCCAAATCAGTCTTGGGAGACATCTCTTTGGAGAGGGTGATCCCGTGACAAGCCGGTAGATTACCGCGCTTGGAATCTTCCATACTGAATCTCTTCAGTATGGTGTCGATGTACCTGGACTGCGAGAGTCCTAATATCCTCTTGGATCTGTCACGGTAGATCCGGATACCCAGAATGTAGGAGGCATCACCCAGGTCTTTCATGGAGAACCTGTGTGACAAGAACCCCTTGACAGATTGTAGCATAGGAATGTCATTTCCTATTAAGAGAATGTCATCCACGTATAAAACGAGGAATACTACAGTTCTCGCTACAAATCTACAATAGATGCATGGTTCATCTGGATTTTTGATAAAGCCAAATTCTTTGACCGTCTCATCAAAACAGATGTTCCAACTCCGCGATGCCTGCTTGAGTCCATAAATGGACTTGAGCAACTTGCACACCTTTCCGCTGCTCCCACCCTGAATGAAACCCTCTGGCTGGTCCATATAGACACACTCCTCTAAATGACCATTTAGAAAAGCTGTCTTTACGTCCATCTGCCAAATCTCATAATCGTGGAAAGCAGCGATGGCAAGAAGGATCCGAATGGATTTCAGCATAGCTACTGGAGAAAAGGTTTCGTCATAGTCCAAACCAGGTCGCTGACGAAAACCCTTTGCCACCAGTCTAGCTTTATAGGTCTCAACCTGTCCATCTACACCAATCTTCCTTTTGAAGATCCACTTGCATCCTACGGGTTTTACCCCGTCTGGAGCAATGTCCAACGTCCATACTTTGTTGGTGTACATGGACTCCATCTCGGTCCGCATTGCATCCAGCCATTTTACCGAGTCGACGCTCTGAATGGCTTGCTGGAAGCTAGTAGGCTCATCACAATCTATGATGCAATCTTCTCTATCCCCGTCAATGAGAAAACCGTAGTACCTCTCGGGCGGATGAGACTGCCTACTACTCCTGCGGAGCGGCATAGGAATGTCCTGTTCTTTTGAACCTTCTGGTTCCACTAAACTTTCAGTAATAGTTTGTGGTTCTGGAATTTCTTCCAGTTCTATTGCGCTCCCACTTATTTCTTTTTCTATGAACTGATGTTCTAGAAAGTGGGCATGGCGAGAAACACGGACTTTTTGTTCCTCTTCATAATAGAAGTAATATCCCTTGGAGTTCTTTGGATATCCCACAAACTTGCACTGTACTGAGCGTGCCTCGAGCTTGTCCGCATGCTGCTTTTTTACAAAAGCTGGACATCCCCATGTCTTAATGTGATTAAGATAGGGTTTCTTCCCACTCCATAACTCATATGGTGTGGTAGGCACAGTCTTAGTGGGAACACGGTTCAAAAGATATGCAGCTGTTTCTAGCGCATACCCCCAGAACGATCGCGGTAACTCAGCGTTACTCATCATGGACCGTACCATATCCAATAGGGTTCGGTTCCGTCTCTCCGATACACCGTTATGTTGCGGAGTGTATGGAGGAGTAAGCTGAGAGAGAATTCCATTCTCTTTTAAATAGTTCAGGAATTCGGCACTTAAGTATTCTCCTCCTCGATCCGATCTTAGGATCTTGATACTTTTGCCTGTTTGTTTTTCTACTTCATTCTTATATTCCTGGAATTTTTCAAAAGCCTCGGATTTATGTTTCATTAAGAAGACATAACCGTACCTTGAAAAATCATCCGTAAAGGTAATGAAGTAAGAATAACCGCTTCGCGCATGTGTAGACATTGGACCGCACACGTCGCTGTGTACGAGTCCCAAGAGCTCGCTCGCTCTTTCTCCGTGTCCAGAAAACGGAGCCTTTGTCATCTTTCCTTTGAGACAGGATTGACAAGTTGCATACGATTGATATTCGAACGAATCTAAATATCCTTCAGTATGTAACTTAGTCAATCTTCTCTCGTTGATGTGACCCAGTCTACAATGCCATAAGAAAGTTTTATTAATTTCTGGAGACTTTCTTTTGTGTGTATTCTAGATATTGAAAATCTGTGGTTGGTTTAAAACGTATATACCGTTGTTCAATGTACCTGACCCAATCAACACTTGATTAAGGTGAATGTTCACTACATTACTTACAAATGCAAATTCATAACCTTCTTTAGATAATAAAGATACAGAAATGATATTACAGGTTGCATTTGGTACATAATAACAACTACGCAAAACCAAAAAGTGTCCATCTGATAATCCCAGGTGATAGTCCCCCACGGCCTCAGCATCCATGCTAGCACCGTTCGCAACTCTGAGGGTCATGTCACCTGCCTTCAAAACTCTACGCTTTCTCAACGCCTGCAAAGAATTACAGATATGAGATCCCGATCCGGTATCCAATACCCAGGAAGTAGAGTTTATTGATAGACAGTTTTCAATAACATACACACCTGAAGCTGAAGCTGCAACTCGCTTCAAATCCTGTGTTCTGGCTTTCCAAGCCTTGCAATCTTGTTTCCAGTGACCACTTTTGTGACAATAGAAGCATTCTTCCTTCCCCACCAGCTTCCCCACTACCTTTGTTGCTTTACCCTTTCCCTTCGTATCCACTTTATCGACACCGCCTCTTGGTTTGGCGGGGGCTTTCTTCTTCTTGCCCTTGGCTTTCGCCCTGGACCTAGAAGAGGAAGATCCTCCTACAAACAAAGTGGATGTCTCCCTACCCTTCTGTAGGGTGCCCTCAGCAGTCCTCAACATGTTCAGAAGTTCGGCAAGTTCAACCTCCTTTCCTTGCATGTTGAAGTTAAGAATGAACTGGGCGTAAGTGGAAGGAAGGGACTGGAGAATCAAATCGGTATAGAGTTCATTCTCCAACGTGGTCCCAAGGTCCGCGAGCTCCTCTATGTAGCCGATCATCTTAAGCACGTGGTCCGCTACCGATGATCCGACGGCCAACCTTGCCGAAAAGAGCTTCTTCGACACTTCGTATCTTGCGATACGAGACTGCTCTCCATACAGTTCTTTTGTATGGAGAAATATGGACTCTAGGTCCATATTCTCGTGCCTCCTCTGATGTTCGTTGTCCATCGAGGCTAGTACGAGGCATCTGGCCCTCGCGCAATCTATCTCCCATGTCTTACGGATTTCAACATCCGCGACGCTGGAGGTGGGACCTGGGACAGGGGGAGCTTTGGTGGTAAGTATATACCCCAGCTTGTCATAAGTGATAGCCATCTTGACATTCCTGAGCCAATCTTTGTAGTTTGGCCCTGTCAATATGTTTTTATCTAATAGTAACTTAAGTCCGGTCATCTTGAATGGTCGCTGCAATTAGGAGAGAGAAAAGAAACACTTTAGCATGATGCTCTTGCAAGTTTAGAGTGGTTTTTAGTTTGTCTAAACTGGATGGCTCCCACTGTCTCTCAAATCCCTTCTCAAACCGTAAAGAAAAGGATTAGCCGGGATCATTCTCACCGTACAATACTTGCTTAACCGTTCAGCCAGGCCAGTGTCGGTACTTCGAGGGAGGTTTTCCAACGCTTTCGCGAAGTTCCTTAATTAAGTAACCTCTTTTCCCTGTGGGCGTAGCCCCGCTAACACCTTTCTAGGCACCTACTAGGTTTATAGCATTGATCGTTAAGTGAGAGTTTTCCCGAGGAGTAGCATATACTCACAGTAGGATCGGGATCCAAATATCATCGCGTGATAAAACCGAAGGAATCCTACCAGAATTATCACACTCCAAATGGTATGCAACGCTAGCAAGTTTCAGTACTTATGAAACTCCCGATGTGGATTTTTGCCCCATGCTCTTATGACCTTGACTTTGGCCAAAATATCATAAGTCACATGTCAAGTTCTACCCGTCATTCTCCTGGTTAATTTGGACCCACCCGTACCTACCCTTGACTTTGGCCAAAATGGCAGCACGACTGTCCCAAATCAACGCATCTATCTATGCTGCACATGAATACCCAAACGCTACCAATCACCATGCCTTGACTTTGGCCAAAATACATAGCTTGAATACTTTTGACCATTCATGTAGAATGACGGAGGGCTACGAATGGTTTTGGCGAAACCGTGAACGTAGTGAACTTGATATAATCGATGGAACGAGATAGCTTTTAAAAGGAGTGGTTCAAGCTCCGCGTTTAAAAGTTTAGTTTTGAAAAGAACCGAGTGGTTTTCAAAGTGTTCCAATCGACTTTTACTTGGTTTATTTCTTGCATTAGTTCTTTTAATGCGTCCCATCATTTAATCCTACCATTGCAGAAAACAACCAAAATATGACGTACGCTTATGCCATTCGCATTCGCCACGGGGCCCCGTCATCACCCGTTAGGTTACTTAACTAACGACAGAGCGGGGGCTGGGCTAGCGCGGCTGTAAAACATAAGCAACGCCTAAATAGTTATTATATATATAAATATATAGCAATGATAGACATTACAGATCACAGATGAATACATTGGATATACTAGGAATCCGCAATGCGTTCGAGCCTGCAACGCAAAGCGGATTACACGGTCGCGGTGAATAGCCAAAACCCCACCCAAGACCCCTACGGGTGCGGCAAACTACCCGCCAAGCACCCGAAGCGAAGCAACCTCCCTCACCACCGTGAGTAGGCCACTCGGCACTTCGAGATACCCGGTAGTTTGTGCACCCCCTCCATGGGTCTATCCTAGGAGCAAAAACAGTAAAAAGAATTATACAATGACGGCTACAACCCCGACCCGGTTGTGCGGCCATACAAACAATATTATTACATCAATTTACTTGTTACAAATGAATGAAAGAAAAATAACGCTCATCTCACATCCAACCCGGCTATTCACCCGCGACGATCCAATCCATTCATATCCACAAACCAACAATCACAGATCACAGAGATGTATAACCCCGACTAATCGACTTATAGCGATTAGCCGACGTTCAATACATACAAGCATCACAGATATAACCGATATAGTTAAAGTGTAGTGAAGTTCCGAAAAAAAATACGGAATTATAGGACCCCAAAAGGAAATTTCTTTTCTGGAATATCTGGGTACATATAATATATTTCAAAAATCCCAAAACCAACACAGAAACATACTGCACCAAAAACGATGCAGAGAGGGGACAAGACGGCCGCGCTTCCGCGGCAAGAGCTTTCTTATGCCGCGGAAGCGCGGTCCTCTAGACTCCTCTCTGGTTCGTCTTTGGTGGTGTTTCACACAAAACCCTGAGATAATTTTACAAGTATAAAGTTTTTCATTTTGACCAGAAAAAATTTTAACAGAAACTTGGATTTTGAAAAAGTTTGGTTTTTGGGTTTTTCAGTTTCGAAACTTCGTTACACTTAACTACTTAGCTAGTTTAGGTTTAGTTAGGCTCTGATACCACTGTAAGTCCGTGTTGCCCACCCCGGTGCTTACGGGGAGGCGGAAAACATAATAAAAATTGGATTTTTATGGACTTTAGGCAACATGGACTATGCTTTAAGGATCTTTGCTAAACATAAACTTGCTAACCCTAACTACAAAGTAGCTAAGTGATGGAAAGGTTATACCTTTGGTCTTTAGTCCTTCTCTCCTTGCTCCTAGGAATGGTAGAAAGAGGTCACCTTGCTTGTCTTCTCCCGTCAAAGAAGGATCCACCCGAAAGCCTTGACCTTTAGCTTCAACTCCAAGCTAGGAGTAACTAGAGTGCAAGAAATGCTAAGACTTGAACCCTAGAAGAGAGTAGAGAAGATCAAGTGAAGGTTTTTCTCAAGCTTTTTGTTTCTCAACACATGAGAGGGAGAGAGCTTGAGGGAGAGGATGAACAAGAGAGAGAAATGATATGAGAGAATGAGAAAATAATAGAGCCATTCTCACTAATATGTGTGAATTAATTTAATTGAATAATTAGCTAGATAATTATCATGGTAAATCATGACATGACCATTATCATTTCAAATTGCAAAGATCAAAAAGCATCTTCCAAAAGAAATTATGATGGTCAAAGTGTCAACCTAGGTCAACAAGTCAAAGAAGTCAAATGGTCAACAACCACAACCATGGATAATTATTAAACTAATTACTAATTAACAATAACACACACATAAATATTAGGGTTAATAAAATGACAATAGCCATTAACCCTAATCAAGGTCCTCTCCCTCAATCTCAAGCAACTGTGCATACGCACCCGCATTCGTGATCCGAGGAACACGAACACAATGAGAAAAACCAATCTCTAATCATATACTAGGATCCGGCTCAAACCAAAGCCCGCTAGTATAAACTTTCCGGACAGCAAACGTGCACAAGTGCGCGGATGCGAACGAACCCTGTCGCAAAACCATGCGACCTCTACTCATTTTGCCTAAAGGCGAATAGCTCTCTGTGTGGGACTCTAAAGACTCGACACTACGCTGGCAGTGGGTTTAACCACAGACCGCAAGCGGCACTAGCTGTACGTAACGGTCCCCAGGTAGATGTCGATAAGAAGACTGACGAGGTGAACCCCATCTGCACTCCTACTGAGCCTGTATGTGACAGTCTCCGTACAGTCCGGTCTGTTCGTCTGATACATCGCATGGCGGGCCTAGGGGGGCGGTGAACGTCAGTCCCCTAATAGCGGTACAAGTCGTGTCGGAGTGTAGCCCAGAACACCCTGAGATAACACTGGAAACCTACCAGTATATCTCGCTTGCCCTGGCCAGGGACTACTCGTGTAATGGCTCTCCTGGACACAGCGCGATGTCAACCCCCAATACCGGGAGAGACGAATCCTGTCTAACCGTCACTGCCTCCAAGTGCTTCGGGACTGCACCCAAAAACTACCTGTTTGCACGACTCCTTCAAGCCGTGGTAGGGTAGTAATCAAAGTGCAGTGGGAACACACTCGAGGCGAAGTGACAGTGTCAAGTCAGCGGACTAAGCTGTACTCATGTCACCTGGGAACTGATAACTGACGATAGGTATATTACCAACCAACAGTTCCCGACGAGTCCTGTCCAGTGTACTCGTAACCTAACGAGCACCCGCATACTATCCCAAGTACGACGTACTAACGGCTGTGGGACAGACCGTCTCCCACACTGGGATGAGAAGCGCATACGCTAGTCTACTCCGGAGTATCGATGCCCTGTCTCGATAGTCCAACGACCAGGGACCTGTATAAGGATGTGCTTATAGATTACCCAGCTCCCACGAGTGCGAGCGCCATCACAACGCTGGTAATCAAGCAAAGATCCTAAGGGCTCTACTAATATGTATACCAGCAATATGCTAAAAGAAACACATGCACATATTAAAGCAGAGACAAACCAAGTAGCATACTACCATTTCGAGCAAGATTGTATATACAACTGTGAATATCCCAAGCTTCCATTAAGTAATATACAAACTAGTATGATACAGTAATGGCCTCTAGGGCATATACACTAACAACGTAACGGCCATCCGGGTACTGAGCGACCAGAAGATCGACGAGCTAGCCCGCTCACACTCCTGTGAATCCAACAAGTAACACTTAACGTACAGTCCGGTCTGTTCGTCTGATATGTCGCATATCAAGTCTAGGGGTGGTAAACGTCAGACCCCAATAACCGATAAGTCGTGCTGATGTGAGGCTCATAACGGGTCGAGAAACTACTGGTAACACTTACCAGCAAATCTCTGATCAGCCCTGGCCAGGGACTTCCCTGTTACGGCCAATCGAGCACTGCGCAACATCAACCCCTAATACCGGGAGAGACGAAACCCCTCCTATCGCTCATTGCCTCCATGTGACTCGGGACTGTACCCAAAGACCACCGTTTTGCACGCCCTCATGGACGTGGTAAGGTGGAGATCAAAGCACAGTGGGAATCACACAAGACTCTATGACGATCTCGGGTCTACAGACTAACCTGCACAAGTGTCACCTGAGAACTGCCATCTGACGTGAGGTATAATACCATCTGGGAGTTCTCGACGAGTCCGTCCAGTGTACGCAGTCTCCACTGAGCACCCGTATATCATCTCTGATATCAAACACCAATGGATATGGGATCATCCATCGCCCATCTCATGGGTCGAGAAGCGTATACGCTAGTCTACACTGGTATATCGATGCCCCGTCTCGATACACCTACGACTAGGGACCTTGAAGGATGTACCTATGGACTACCATGTCCCCACTAGTATGATCTGTATCATAGTCCAGGTAGTCAAGTACACATCCTAAGGGCTTTACCAACATGTAACTATAAGACAGTATAAAGAGACAAGTGTACATGTTAAGATAAAGAGTAACCAGATAGCATACTATCATGTCGAGCAAGAAATTCATCTCTATATATGTCCAAGCATCCAATATAATATACATCATCTGTACAATACTGGCCTCTAGGGCATACATACAACTAATAATCTCCCACTTGCACTAGGGCCAGCTGCTGTAGTATCGCATACCGAGCATCCCGAAGAGTCTCTCAAACTGTATCTGGGGAATGGCCTTCGTGAGTGGATCCGCCGTGTTGTTCTTCGTGTCAACTCTCCTGACCTCGATCTCCCGGCGATCAACTATCTCCCGGATCAGGTGATACCGCCTCAGAATATGCCTGGATCGCTGATGGGACCTGGGTTCCTTGGCCAAAGCCACCGCTCTATTGTTATCGCAATACAAAGGTATTGGATGCTTAATGGATGGAACCACTCCAAGTTCAGTAATGAACTTCTTGACCCAGACAGCCTCTTTGGCAGCATCATTGGCAGCGATGTATTCAGCCTCCATCGTCGAGTCTGCCACGGTTTCCTGCTTGGAACTCTTCCAGCTAACCGCCCCTCCGTAAAGGGTAAAGACAAAGCCCGACTGCGACTTAGAGTCGTCCTTATCATTCTGGAAGCTCGAATCGGTAAAGGACTCCACTTGGAGTTCTCCGTTACCATACACCAAGAGCATCTCTTTAGTCCTTCGCAAGTACTTGAGAATGCTCTTCACAGCTGTCCAGTGACTCTCTCAAGGATCAGCTTGATACCTGCTCACTATACTTAGTGAGTATGCTACATCGGGTCTGGTACATAGCATTGCATACATGATAGAGCCTACAGCCGAAGCATAGGGTATCCCTTGCATGCGAGCTCTCTCCAAATCAGTCTTGGGAGACATCTCTTTGGAGAGAGTGACTCCAGAGATCGTGGGCAAGTTCCCACGCTTGGATTCTTCCATACTAAACCTCTTTAGTATGGTGTCAATGTACCTGGATTGGGACAATCCCAAAATCCATTTGGATCTATCTCTATAGATCCTAATCCCCAATATGCAGGAGGCATCACCAAGATCTTTCATTGAGAATCTTTATGATAAGAAGAGCTTGACCGATTGCAGCATAGGAATATCATTTCCTATCAAGAGTATGTCGTCCATGTACAATACGAGGAAGACAACTTTACTCTCTGCCACCTTCTTGTAGATACAAGTTTCATCTGGATTTTTGACGAAATCAAACTCTTTGATAACGACATCAAAGCAGATGTTCCAACTCCGCGATGCTTGCTTTAATCCATAAATGGATTTAAGCAGCTTGCACACCTTCCCGCTGCTCCCACTGTCTACGAAGCCCTCTGGCTGAGTCATGTACACGCACTCTTCTAAATCACCATTTAGAAAGGCGGTCTTAACATCTATTTGCCAGATTTCGTAATCATGATATGCAGCGATGGCAAGCATGATCCGGATGGATTTAAGCATAGCCACTGGAGAAAAGGTTTCGTCATAGTCCACACCTGGTCTTTGGCGAAAACCTTTTGCAACAAGTCTAGCTTTGAAAGTCTCCACTTTCCCATCTACACCAAGTTTCTTCTTGAAGATCCACTTGCTCCCAATGGGTTTAACCCCTTCAGGAGCAACATCCAAAGTCCATACTTTGTTGGTGTACATGGATTCCATCTCGGACCGCATAGCATCCAGCCATTTCACTGAGTCCCTACTCGTGATGGCCTGCTCGAAGCTAGTTGGGTCATCATCATCCATGATGCAATCCTCGCTCCCACCATCCATGAGAAAACCGTAGTATCTCTCAGGTGGGCGAGGAACCCTACTAGATCGACGGAGAGGCTGAGGTTCATCGGGAGCTACTGAATCCTCTGGTTCAACCAAATCTTCTGTTGTAGTCTGTATTGCTGGAACCTCTTCCAGTTCTACCTCCTTGCCACTAATCTCCTTTTCAAGAAATTCCTTTTCTAAAAAGGTGGCATGTCGAGAAACAAACACCTTTTGTTCCTCGGTGTGGTAGAAGATATACCCGCGCGAATGTTTGGGATATCCAATAAACTTACACAGAATGGACCTTGCCGCGAGTTTGTCCGGATTTTGCGTTTTTACATAGGCCGGACAACCCCATATCTTAACATAATTAAGACATGGTCTCTTTCCTTTCCATATCTCATATGGAGTGGTCGGCACGGTTTTGGTGGGAACCATATTCAATAGGTCTGCAGCCGTCTCCAGCGCATATCCCCAGAAGGAAATAGGTAACTCAGCTGTGCTCATCATAGAGCGCACCATATCTAATAGGGTGCGGTTCCTCCGTTCTGATACACCGTTGTGCTGTGGTGTATATGGAGGAGTCAGCTGAGAGAGAATCCCATTCTCTTTTAGGAAGTCCAGGAATTCATTGCTCAAGTATTCACCTCCTCGATCAGATCTTAGGATTTTAATACTTTTTCCGGTTTGGTTCTCTACTTCTTGTTTATATTCTCTAAATTTCTCAAAAGCTTCTGATTTGTGTTTCATCAGGAACACATATCCGAACCTAGAGAGATCGTCAGTGAATGTAATGAAGTATGAAGAACCATCCCTGGCATGTGTAGACATAGGACCGCATACATCACTATGTATCAGTCCTAAGAGTTCAGTAACTCTTTCTCCGTGTCCCGTAAACGGAGTTTTGGCCATCTTGCCTTTGAGACATGATTGGCAAGTGTCATAAGATGAAAATTCAAACGGATTTAAATATCCATCTTTATGCAACTTAGCCAGTCGTGTCACATTGATGTGACCCAGTCTACAATGCCACAAGAAGGATTCGTTCAGTTCAGAACTCTTCCTCTTGTGTGTGTTAGTTATGCTCAGAACTGTTGATTGATTTAGAACATAAATGCCATTGCACAACATGCCTGATCCAACCAACTTTTGGTTACGGAAAATGTTCATAACATTATCCTGTAATACAAAATTATATCCCTCTTTACTTAATAAAGAAACCGATATAATGTTGCATATCAGGTTCGGCATGTAATAGCATTCGTTCAGAACCAATGTATTACCAGTAGGTAATTCAAGGTGATATTCCCCGACAGTCTTAGCTGCAACAATTGCACCATTTCCAACTCTAATGTTTTTATCACCTTCTCCAAGTTCTCTATCTTTTCTAAGCCCATGTAACTTGTTACATATATGGGATCCTGACCCGGTATCTAATACCCAGGACGTAGAGCAAATGGAGAAACAGTTCTCTGTAACGAACACACCCGAAGAAAATGCATCAACATGTACTTTCTTCAATCGGGTGGCATGGGAATCCTGGTATTCCCCTATTTCCTGTTCATTCCTATAACTCTTAAAAGAAAGAACGGAACCAACGTTCCCCAGCACAGTATAACATGCGGGTTCGGTCAATACATCCATATTATTATCTTCATTAGGGCATGAAATGGTCGCTACCTGGAGAGAGAGAGAAGAAAACACTTTAGCGTATGCTCGTGCAAGATCAGATTGGTTATTATCTTATCTAATCAGGATGGCTCCCACTTCTTTTTATCAAATCTTCCTTCAAACCCTAAAAGGAAAGACTAGCCGGGATTAATTACACACTACAAGTTCGCCAATCTTTCAGCCAGGCCAGTGTCGGTACTTTGAGGTTGGTCCCCCGTGCTTTCGCACGAACCTAATTAATGTAAACCTCATTTTCCCAGAGGCGTAACCTCGTTAACACCTTTCTAGACACCTACTTGATCGGCTAATTGTAATATGTAAAACTCTCCCAGGAGTAACTCTTACTCGCAGCAGGTATCGGGATCCAACTATCTCATAGAAGGTATGCAATCTCATTGCAAATTTCAACACTTGAAATTCCCGATAATATTTTGCCCCTAGCATCCTATGACCTTGACGCAGGCCAACAAACCATAGTGCGCTAGTCAAGTTCAACCCGTCATTTCCAGATTGAATTAAACCCACCCGTACGACCCTTGACGCAGGCCAACAAAGTCGCACGACTACCCTAATCCAATCTGCATCATATGCATAAGCAGGTAAATACTAGTTAGCTACCGCACACTACGCCTTGACACAAGCCAACAAACGTAGCACGAATACTAACTACTACTTATCTGAAATGACGGAGGGCTACGCAGGTTTTTCTGAAAACCATGAGCGTAATGAACTTTATATCGTTGTAGAATCAAATGAAGTTTTGAAAATGGAGTGATTTTGAGGCTTTTCTAGTTTTGCTAAAGGGGTCACTCCCGGTGAAGGGATCGTCGGCCCTTTCCTCGTCGAATGAGGTGCGGGATATATCATATATATCACTGTGCAAAGCAAAACTCAAAAGCAATCAAAAGCAAACCGAGTGTGTAGCATCTGCCAGTTATTGCAAAAGGAGTCACTCCCGGTGAAGGGATCTCGGTCCTTTCCTCATCGAATAAGGTGCAGGGCATATCATATATACCGCTATGCAAAGCAAGAACTGTAGCTACCTGTTTTATTTAAAAATTTGATTCTACAACATCTTTTGGTTTCTTTTATTTCATTAATCACATTAATGAAGTCCCATCATTTAAGTACCTAAACATCACAGATAAATACGACGTACACTTATGCCATCCGCATTCGCCTCGATGTCCCCTCGTGCACCGTTAGGTTAGCTAACTAACGACAGAGCGGGGCAGGGCTAGTGCGGGTGCAAAACATAAGTAACGTCTATATCATATATCATATATACTATATACTGTATCTATCACAGAACATCACATGATCACATCACAGATATCGCAGCAGAAGAAACATATGAAACATTGGATATACTAGGACGTCCGTGTTTTCAATACGAGCCAGTATAAAACACGGATTCCACGGTCGTGATGAATAGCCAATCACACACCCCTAGACCCCTACGAGAGCGACAAGCAACCCTACCAATTCTAGGGTTAGGTGACCCGGACTCGACTCCTCGAGTTGGTCTCCCACTGGACCCTAGAACCCGGTTACTTGTGCTCCCCTCCTTGGGTCTATCCTAATGCGGAAAAGTAAATAATATACAAAAGGTGACAACTTCCGCTACCTGGAAGTGCCCCAAATAAAAGAATATTACATACAAGTTTTTACATGAATGAAAATGAAAAACACTCATCTCACATAAAAACCCCCGGCTATGCAAACACGACAATTCAATATAACATATCCAGCAACACATAACATCACATGTCATCAACGTATGTAAATATGCGCATCCCAATTGTCGTTGACATATAGCAACGAAACCGGCGATATCACATATTACACTTACGGTCACAGAAAAGAAAATGTAAAACTACAACAGTTGGAATCCGCAACCTCTTTAGACATCACATGCCTAATCAAATGAAATACTTAGACATCACATGCCTAACAGTTACAAACCCCGCATTTTAGTCTCATTATCGAAAACTCTTTTCAATATCAAGTGAAACTAAACTGCTAGATTTATAACATTCATTCAGTTATCTCATAACTGTTTGTGAATTCCAATTATTGTATCACATTCCAGATAAACAGAAAATGTTAAACTTTCCGATCGAACAGTCGAATACCCAAGTTTTCCCGATACAGCTCAACACATGAAATAAGTCTAAAAACATTCAGTTCGTGCCACAGTAGCAACGGTCCAGCCGTAGAAGGGTCAAGCCAACGCCTCACATGTGGCACGCCGTACTGCCCCAAACCCGAAGGTTCAAAGGGCAGTTCAAGACGGTCACATAATCGAGTTAAGGTTTATTGTCTTCTAGAGGGTCCATCGTGTTACTTGCACTACTTAGAACGTCTTTAAACTACGGAAAAATCCAACACTTGGAAATTTCCCGACAGGGGAAAAGTTGGGTATTTATATCCGGTCGAACTTTTTAACATATTCTAAAGTCATCCGGAAAACACATAGACGAAATTTGATAATCCGATCGAACTATCGAAGCTCCAAAACACCCCAGAAAATTAAACTCTAGAATAAATATTAAAAATACCCATAAAACTCAGCTTCTGAAATAATTAATTACTGCGCAAAGTAGGAGTGCTGACGTCATCATCCTGCAGCGGAACCGCCGCCTAAGGAGGCTTATGCCGCAGTTCCGCCGCAGGTTGCACTGTTCATGACTCAAATTTTGTGTCGTAATTCTTAGAATTTCTTGCTAAGTTTTCTGCATATTTTTAATTTGGAAAAAACCCAGTTTTTAAAAAATGTACAGAGAGCATTTTGGATTTAGGGTTTCGGGTTCGTTCGGACTTCAAACTCCGTCTGGACTTCGCCTAAGGCTCTAGCTAGGCTCTGATACCACTGTAGGTTTCCTAGGCACTCTAATGAAGTCTCACAAGGCATCAACCATGCCAATTTCAAAAATTATGGGTGCCGAGAAACCCTAATACGGATCGTTGACTAGAAATTTAGGCGAAAAGATAATCTAGTTAACTACTTAACTAAAAGTTAGATGCTACAACCTTTGTAGATCCGGTTCTCCACTTCCTTAGCTCCATGTGGGTGTCCTCTCGCTGTCCATCATGAATCCCGAACTCAATCGTCGGCTTCATCGGAGAAACGGGTGAGCTAGGTCGTCGGCTTCGTGTCAAAGACGATCTACGTCGAGGCATCACAAGTTCAAGCTCCGACTTCACAATGTTGTGAAACATGTGAAGAAAACACCCAAAACAACTTGGCAAGAGGTAGAGGGTGAAGAAATAGGAGGTGGGTTCACTTTAGAATTGGATTTCACTCACTAGAACTCAAGTTGCCATTGATGGCACCAAGGTTTCTATGTTGAAGATGAAGATGAAGAAGAAGAAAGAATATGATAAGTATTTTTAAATGAAAAGAAAAATTCATACTTATCATAATCTAACTAGGGTTAAGTGTAGAGAATAAACCATGGTCATTTGGAGAGTTAGGGTTAAGCATGAGGACAAGAATGGTTGCAAAAGTCAAGGCTTCATGAAGCTTCAACTAAAGACAAAAGAAAGCCACCATTCTCTTTAAATCATTTCCAAATAAATAAATAAATAAATAAATGAATATGCAAAACCCTAATCAACACTTAACCATGGTTTTAATTCTTTACACTTAACAAAATGATCAAGTATCATCAAACATGATACAAAAATGTGCACAAAAGTATATCACATATACTTCTTGCACATCAAGTGAGAAAATCCATATAAAGTGAACCAATACTAGTTAATGCAATGCAATATATCAAATATATAATTATATATTAAATCATTAAATCAACACTTGACTTAACGATCCGGTCATATCGCATATAACCGACTAGTATCCTATGTATCGGCTTATCGAATCAATGATTCGATAACCAGGTCATATCGAATATAACCAATCGATACTTCCAGCGTGAGAATGAAATACGGTATCACATACACGCATTATTCTCGGTCATGCACATATCTCATATGCGCTCCTATTTCGTTTCGCTTGAGCTAGGAAACCTCTGTGTAGGACTCTAAAGACTCGTCAATACGCCGGTAGCAGATGATGATCATATCAAGCACCCACAAGCCGCAAGCGGTGTGCTAAACGTAACGGCCATCCGGGTATTGAGCGACCAGAAGATCGACGAGCTAGCCCGCTCACACTCCTGTGAATCCAACCAGTAACACTGACCATACAGTCCGGTCTGTTCGTCTGATATGTCGCATATCAAGTCTAGGGGTGGTAAACGTCAGACCCCAATAACCGATAAGTCGTGCTGATGTGAGGCTCATAACGGGTCAAGAAACTACTGGTAACACTTACCAGCA
Source organism: Agapanthus africanus (assembly GCA_030015575.1). Taxonomy (NCBI): domain Eukaryota; kingdom Viridiplantae; phylum Streptophyta; class Magnoliopsida; order Asparagales; family Amaryllidaceae; genus Agapanthus; species Agapanthus africanus. The sequence continues at coordinate 422,969,008 of CM057344.1, forward strand.
AATCTCTGATCAGCCCTGGCCAGGGACTTCCCTGTTACGGCCAATCGAGCACTGCGCAACATCAACCCCCAATACCGGGAGAGACGAAACCCCTCCTATCGCTCATTGCCTCCATGTGACTCGGGACTGTACCCAAAGACCACCGTTTTGCACGCCCTCATGGACGTGGTATGGTGGAGATCAAAGCACAGTGGGAATCACACAAGACTCTATGACGATCTCGGGTCTACAAACTAACCTGCACAAGTGCCACCTGAGAACTGCCATCTGACGTGAGGTATAATACCATCTGGGAGTTCTCGGCGAGTCCTTCCAGTGTATCCAGTCTCCACTGAGCACCCGTATATCATCTCTGATGTCGAACACCAATGGATATGGGATCATCCATCGCCCATCTCATGGGTCGAGAAGCGTATACGCTAGTCTACACTGGTATATCGATGCCCCGTCTCGATACACCTACGACTAGGGACCTTGAAGGATGTACCTATGGAATACCATGTCCCCACTAGTATGATCTGTATCATAGTCCAGGTAGTCATGTACACATCCTAAGGGCTTTACCAACATGTAACTATAAGACAGTATAAAGAGACAAGTGTACATGTTAAGATAAAGAGTAACCAGATAGCATACTATCATGTCGAGCAAGAAAGTCATCTCTATATATGTCCATGCATCCAATATAATATACATCATCTGTACAATACTGGCCTCTAGGGCATACATACAACTAACACTGTGAATCCAACCAGTAACACTTACCATACAGTCCGGTCTCGTCGTCTGATATGTCGCATATCTTGCCTAGGGGTGGTAAACGTCAGACCCCAATAGCTCGATAAGTCGTGTCGATATGAGGTCTATAACAGTTCGAGAAACTACTGGTAACACTTACCAGTAAATCTCAGCAACCTGGCCAGGGATTTCCGGTTATAGCCAATCAAACACAGCGCAACATCAACTCCCTATACCGGGAGAGACGAATCCCCTCCTATCGCTCATTGCCTCCATGTGATTCGGGAATGTACCCAAAAACTACCGTTTTTCACGCCCTCTTGGACGTGGTAAGGTGGAAATCAAAGCACAGTGGGAATCACACAAGACTCTATGACGATATCGGGTCAACAGACTACTCTATACCAGTGTCACCAGAGAACTGCCATCTGACGTAAGGTATAATACCATCTGGGAGTTCTCGGCGAGTCCGTCCAGTGTACCCTGTCTCCACTGAGCACCCGTACACCATCCTTGATGTCAAACACCGATGGATATGGGATCATCCATCGCCCATCATATGGGTCAAGATGTGTATACGCTAGTCTACTCTAGTGTATCGATGCCCTGTCTCAATACACCCTCGACTAGGAACAGTTATAGAAAGTACTCGTCGACTGCCGTGGCCCCACTAGTATGATCTCATCATAGTCCCAGTAGTCGAGTACATATCCTAAGGGCTTTACCAACATGTAACAGAGAGACAATCAGTGTACACGTTAAGGTAAAAGGTAACCAGATAGCATACTATCATATCGAGCAAGAAAGTCCTCCCTATATATGTCCAAGCATCCACTACAATATACATCCTATGTATAGTAATGGCCTCTAGGGCATACATATAACTAACAATCTCCCACTTGCACTAGGGCCATCTGATAGCAGTGGTTGTAGTATCTCATACTCAACCATCCCATAAAAGTCTCTCTCTGGGAAAAAGGCCTTTGTGAGTGGATCCGCCGTGTTGTCCTCTGAGTCTACTCTCCCAACCTCGATCACCCTGGAGATCAACCATCTCCATGATCAGGTAACACTGCCTTAGAATATGTCTGGATCACCGATGGGACGGACGTTCCTTGGCATAAACTACAACTCCATTGTCACACAATGGGAGGAACGAAGTTCATCTCATGTACTAATATACATCCAGACTGCCTCTTTAGTAGCATCTTAAGTAACGATGTATCCAGCCTTTATCGTCTAGTATGCCACGGTATCTAGCTTGGAACTCTTCCAACATACCGTCCCTTTACTGAGGGTAAAGACAATGCCTGTGACTGACTTTCAGTCGTCCTTATCACTCTGGAACCATTCCAGTGATTCTCCCCAGGATCGATTGATACCATCTCACTACATCTAGTGAGAATCCTAACATCCAATTAGATCTATCTCATAGATCCAAAACCCAAGATTTAGGAGGTATCATCTTGATCCTATATGGAGAATCCTTGTGATAAGCGGAGATTGACCGAGCGTAGCATAGGAAACTCCTTTCTTATCAAGAGTATGTTATCCACGTACTCTACGAGGATCACCACCATACTCTCTACTACCTTTTTTTATATACAAGGTTCATCTACCATTTTGATGAAGTCAAACTCTTTGACTACCACATCAAAACAGATGTTCCAACTCCACGATGCCTGCTTTATTCAATAAAACATCTTGCTCACGTTTCCGCTGCTCCCACTGTCTACGAAGCCCTCTGGCTATGTACTTATAGGCGCTCTCTTCCAAATCATCATTAAGAAAAGCAGTCATGACACCCAACCACCAGATATCGTAGTCATGGTTTGTAGCCGTGGCAAGTAGGATCTGGATGGACTTAAGCATAGCTACTTAGAAAAGGCTTCATTATAATCCATACCTGGTCAATGATGCAAACCTTTAACAAGTCTAGCTTTGAAAGTCTCAACTTTTCCATGTACACCAAGTAATCTTCTCAAGATATACTTGCTCCTGATGGGGATTTAACCCTTCAGATAAAGCAACCAAAGTCCATACTTTGTTGGTGTATAAGGATTCCATCTCAGATCGCTAAGCATCCAGCCATTCTTACAGAGTCCCACTCCTGATGGCCAGCTCGAAACTAGTTGGGTCATCATCTCATGATGCATTCCTCGCTCCCACTGTCAAAGAGAAACAGAAGTATCTCTCAGGTGGGTGAGGAACCCTACTAGATCGGCGGAGAGGCTAAGGTTCGTTGGTAACTATTGAATCCTTTGGTTCTTCCAAATTATCAGCTGCAGTTTGTATAGCTGGAACATTTCCAGTTCTACATAATAGATCTTGCCTCGAGCTTGTCCGGATTTTGCTTTTTAGACATAGGCCGGACAACCCCAAATCTTAACAAACTTAAGATATGGACTCTTCCCTTTCCATATCACATATGAAGCGGTAGGCAACTGTTTTGATTTCAACCCTATTCAATAGGTATGCAGCTTCTTAAGTGCATAACTCCCAAAAGGAAATAGGAAACTCAGTAGTACTCATCATAGAGCACACCATATCACATAGGGTGCTGATTGCTCCGCCCCGATACACAGACATGTTGTGGTGTATACGGAGGAGTAATGCTGAGAGAGAATCTCATTCTCCTTTAGAATAATCCAGGAATTCCGTGCTCAAGTATTCTCCTCCTTGATCACATCAAAGGACATAATACTTTTACCCTTATTTTGGTTCTCTACTTCTAACTTATATTCTTTGAATATCTCAAAAGGTTCGAATTTGTGTTTCAACAGGAACATATGTCTGAATCTTGAGAGATTATCAGAGAATATAATGAAGTACAAAGAACCGGTCTTGGCATTTGTAGACAGGGGACCTTCATACATCAATATGTATCATCCCAAGAGTTCACTAACTCTTTCTCTGTTTCCAATAAACAGAGCTATGGTCATTTTATCTCTGTGACATGACTGGCAAGTTTCACAAGATGTAAATTCAAACTAATTTAAATATGCATCTTATATGTAACTTAGCTAGTCGGGTCGCATTGATATGACCTAGTCTACAATATCTCAAGAAGGATCCGTTCATTTTTTAACTCTTCCTCTTGTGCGTGTTCTGTATACAAAGAACTGTAGTTTGATTTAGAACGTCAATACTTTTAGATAACGTGCCTGAAACAATCAACTCTTGATATAGGAAATGTTCAAAATATTATCCATCAATACAAAATTTTATCATTCTTTACTAATAAAGAGATTGATATGATTTTGTATATCAGGTTCGGTATCTAATAACATTTGTTCAGAATCAATGTATTCTGGTAATATAGGGTGACAGTGACCAACAGACTTGGCTGCAACACTTGCACTGTTTTCTGCCTCATGAAACTTATCACCCGTTCTCAGTCTCTACCTTTCTGTAGCCCTTGTAACAAATTACATATATGGGATCCTGATCCGGTATCAAATGCTCAGGACGCAGAGGATACTGAGAAATAGTTCTATGTAATGAACACACCCGAAGGAGATGCGTCTTATGCACTTCCTTCGTTTGGGTGGCATGGGAATCCTGGCATTCCCCTATTTCCTGCTCGGTCTTATAACAATTATAAGTTGGAGCGGGACCAACGTTCCCCAGCTCAGTATAATAAGCGGGTTCGGTCAAATATCTGTATTATTATCTTGATTAAAGCGTGATATGGTCGCTACCTGGAGAGAGAGAGAAGAAAACACTCTGCGTGCGCTCTTGCAAGAATAGATTGGTTATTATTTTATCTAATCAGGATGGCTCCCACTGTTTTTATCAAATCTTCCTTCAAACCCTAAAAGGAAAGACTAGCCAGGATTAATTACACGCTACAAGTTCGCCAATCTTTCAGCCAGGCCAGTGTCGATACTTTGAGGGAGGTCCCCCGAGCTTTCGCACGAACCTAATTAATGTAAACCTCGTTTTCCCAGAGGCGTAACCCCGTTGACACCTTTCTAGACACCTACTTGATCGGCTAATTGTAATGTGTAAAACTCTCACAGGAGTAACTCTTACGCGCAGCGGGTATCGGGATCCAACTATCTCATAGAAGGTATGCAAACTCATTGCAAATTTCAACACTTGAAATTCCCGATAATATTTTTCCCCTAGCGTGCTATGACCTTGACGTATGCCAAACAACCCATAGTCCGCTAGTCAAGTTCAACCCGTACATTTCTTGATTGAATTAAACCCACCCGCACGACCCTTGACGCATGCCGAACAACGCCGTACGAATACCCTAATCCAATCGCATCGTATGCTAGCAGATAAGCTCTTGTTAGCTACCGTACACTACGCCTTGACGCATGCCAAACTACCGCAGCACGAATACTAACTAGTACTTATCTGAAATGACAGAGGGCTACGACAGGTTTTTCTGAAAACCTATTGCGTAATGAACTTGATATCGTTGTAGAATCAAATAATCTTAAAATGGAGTGTTTTTGAGGCTTTTCTAGTTTTGCTAAAGGGGTCACTCCCGGCGAAGGGATCGTCGGCCCTTTCCTCATCGAATAAAGTGCAGGATATATCATATATACCGCTGTGCAAAGCAAGAACTATAGGAGCAATCAAAAGACAAACCGAGGGTTGTAGCATCTGCCAGTTATTGCTAAAGGAGTCACTCCCGGTGAAGGGATCTCGGTCCTTTCCTTATCGAATAAGGTGCAGGATGTTCTACAAGGAACACCGCGATGCAATGCAAGAACTGTAGCTACCTGTTTTTGAAAATTCGATTCCACAACATCTTAGGTTTCTTTTCTTTCATTAATCACATTAATGAAGTCCCATCATTTAAGTCCACCTAAACATCACAGATAAATACGACGTACACCTATGCCATCCGTGTTCGCCTCGATGTCCCCTCGTGCACCGTTAGGTTAGGTGACTAACGGCAGAGCGGGGCAGGGCTAGCGCGGGTGTAAAACATAAGTAACGTCTATATAATATATAATATATACTATATACATTATCTATCATAGAACATCAAATGATCACATCACAGATAACGCAGCAGAAGAAACATATGAAATATTGGATATACTAGGACGTCCGTGTTTTCAATACGAGCCGGTATAAAACACGGATTCCACGGTCGCGATGAATAGCCGAACCTACACCCCTAGACCCCTACGAGAGCGGCAAGCAACCCTACCAATTCTAGAGTTAGGAGCCCCGGACTCGACTCCTCGAGTTGGTCTCCCACTGGACTCCAGAACCCGGTTACTTGTGCCCTCCTCCTTGGGTCTATCCTAGTGCGGAAAAGTAAATAATATACAAAGGGTGACATCTTCCGCAACCTAGAAGTGCCCCAATAAAAGAATTTTACATACAAGTTTTTACATGAATGAAAATGAAAAACACTCATCTCACATAAAAAAAACCCGGCTATTCAAACACGACGATCCAATATAACATATCCAGCAACACATAACATCACATGTCATCAACGTAAGTAAACATGCGTATCCCAATTGTCGTTGACATATAGCAACGAAACCGGCGATATCACATATTACACTTACGATCACAGAAAAGAAAGTGTAAAACTACAACAGTTGGAATCCGCAACCTCCTTAGACATCGCATGCCTAACCATCTGAATTCCTTAGACATCACATGCCTAACAATTATAAACCCCACATTTTAGTCTCATTATCGAAAACTCTTTTCAATATCAAGTCGGGTAATTCAACAGGATTCTCGACAATCTGATCGAATGCTCGTCGCAAACTTTAGTAGGCTGCCGCACCCCCGATACCGTCGACGAAGTGCACCAAGGCGGAACACCGCTACCGCGAGCACCCGAACGGATGCTTTCGGCGACGGGGTTCTCCTACAGTCACTTGGTTGGGGCTAAAGGGTGTAGCTGTCTATTAAGTTTATCGGCGAATATCCGCGTACGCTACGTGATTGCGACGGACTTTTGATCGCATCAAAATTCCGTGGCAACCGATCATTTGAAACTAAACTGCTATGTCTATAACATTCAAATGTTGTTGATTCCAATTATTGTATCACATTCTAGATAAATAGAAAATGTTAAACTTTCCGATCGAACAATCAAACACCCAAGTTTTCCCGAAACAGCTCAACACATAAAATAAGTTTTAAAAACATTCACTTCATGCCACAGTACCAACGGTCCAGCCATAGAAGGGTCAAGCCAACGCCTCACATGTGGCACGCCGTACTGCCCCAAACCCTAAGATTCAAAGGGCAGTTCAAGATGGTCACATAATCGAGTTAAGGTTTGTTGTCTTCTAGAGGGTCCATCGCGTTACTTGCACTACTTAGAACGTTTTCAAACTACGGAAAAATCCAACACTTGGAAATTTCCCGGCAGGGGAAAAATTGGGTATTTATATTCGGTCGAACTTTTTAACATGTTCTAAAATTATCCGGAAAAACGTAATAAACAAAGTTAAATAATCCGATCGAATTATCGAGTCCCCAGTACACCCCAGAAAACTCAACTCTTGAGTGAAACATAAAAATTCCCAGAAGAATCACCAAACAACAACTGAGGTTACTGTGCAAAAATGATTCACTGATCTTTACATACGGCCGCGGAACCGCCGCTAATACCATGTTAAGGCAGCGGTTCCGCGGCAGTTTTGTCGTATTACAAATACGTGCTTCACAGTAACCCTTGAAGTTGCCTGCTGATATTTTTGAGAATATTTAATTTGGAAAAATCCACTGTTTAAAATTTGTACAGAGATGGGTGAAATCGGGGGATATCGGGTTCGATCGGATTTCTAGCTTCGTCTACACTTCGCCTAAAGCTCTAGCTAGGCTCTGATACCACTGTAGGGTTCCTAGGCACACTCAAGAGGTTCCACAAGGCATCTACCATGCCAAATTCAAAATTTCCGGTGCCAAGAAACCCTAACCTAGATCGTTAACTAGAGATTAGGCGAAACTACAAGTTACTAAACAGCTTTAGTGCTAAGTGAAAGGGACTACAACCTTTGTAGATCCGGTCCTCCACTTCCTTAGCTCCGTGATGACGTCCCTCCGCTGCGATCATCGGATCCCGGACTCTAGCGATGGTTTCGTCGAAGAAATGATCGGGCTAGGTCGTCGACTTCGATGCCGAAGATGATCTACGTCGAGGCAACTCAAGATCAAGCTCCATCTTCACCAAGTCATGAAACTTGTGAAGAAAACACCCTATACTACATGGCAAGTGGTAGAGGATGAAGAAATAGGAAGTGGGTTCACTTTGGATTTGGATTTCTCACTTGAAATCATCACTTGGAAATTTTCAAGAGAACTTTCTTCTCTTCATGAAGAAGAAGAAGAAGAAGAAGAAGAAAAGAACAGGCATTATCAAAAAATAAAATCCAAGTGATTCTTATCATTTTGCAACCATGGTTAAGTGCAGAGAATAAAGTATGGTTTAGTTAAATGGTTAGGTTAAGGATAAAAACAAAATGGCTAAGACTTTGTCAAAAGTATCATGAAGCTTCTAGTGTAAAATAAAGAAAGCCACCCATTTTGTTTTTGTTTCTTGCCAAAAATAAATAAATGAAATAAATAAATAAGGCAAATGAAACCCTAACCATTAACCAAACATGGTTTAAATCAAACATACACCCAAGTTTGCATGTATCATCAAACATGATACAAACAAGTGCACAAAAATATATCATATATACAATGTGCACATCAAGTGAGAAAATCATCTTAAGTGAACCAATACTAGTTAATGTAAAGTAATATATCAAATATATAATTATACATTAAATCATTAAATCAACACTTGATTTAATGATCCGGTCATACTGCATATAACCGACTAATATCAATAGTAACAACTTATCGAATCAACATTTGATCCGATAACCCGGCTATATCGCATATAACCGATCAATGTCACCAATTACGAGAATCGAATACAGTATCACATACTGGTATTATTCTCGGTCCCGCACATATCTCATATGCGCTCCTATTTCGTTTCGCTTGAGCCAGGAAACCTCTGTGTAGGACTCTAAAGACTCGTCAATACGCCGGCAGCAGGTGATGATCATATCAAACACCCACAAGCCATAGGCGGTCTGCTAAACGTAACGGCCATCCGGGTATTGAGCGATCAAAAGATCAACGAGCAAGCCCGCTCACACTCCTATGAATCCAACCAGTAGCACTTACCGTACAGTCCGGTCTCGTCGTCTGATATGTCGCATGACTTGCCTTGGGGTGGTAAACGTCAGACCCCAATAGCTCGATAAGTCGTGTCGATATGAGATCTATAACAGTTCGAGAAACTACTGGTAACACATACCAGTAAATCTCAGCAACCCTGGCCAGGGATTTCCGGTTATAGCCAATCGAACACAGCGCAATATCAACTCCCTATACCGGGAGAGATGAATCCCCTCCTATCGCTCATTGCCTCCATGTGATTCGGGACTGTACCCAAAAGCCACCGTTTTGCACGCCCTCTTAGACGTGTTAAGGTGGAAATCAAAGCACAGTGGGAATCACACAAGACTCTATGACGATCTCGGGTCAACAGACTACTCTGTACCAGTGTCACCAGAGAACTGCCATCTGACGTAAGGTATAATACCATCTGGGAGTTCTCGGCGAGTCCGTCCAGTGTACCCAGTCTCCACTGAGCACCCGTACACCAACCTTGATTTCAAACACCGATGGATATGGGATCATCCATCGCCTATCATATGGGTCAAGATGCGTATACGCTAGTCTACTCTGGTGTATCAATGCCCGGTCTCAATACACCCTCGACTAGGAAGAGTTATAAGAAGTACTCGTCGACTGCCGTGGCCCCACTAGTATGATCTCATCATAGTCCCAGTAGTCGAGTACATATCCTAAGGGCTTTACCAACATGTAACAGAGAGACAATCAGTGTACACGTTAAGGTAAAGGGTAACCAGATAGCATACTATCATGTCGAGCAAGAAAGTCCTCCCTAAATATGTCCAAGCATCCACTACAATATGCATCCTATGTATAGTAATGGCCTCTAGGGCATACATATAACTAACAAATACATTGCAGCAAAACCGATCCACGGCCGAGTCAACTCGGCCGCGGATCCGCGGCAAGAAGTTGTTCTTGCCGCGTTTCCACGGTGAGTTGGTCGGTTCTGTGGATCATTTTTCTGCAGTGTACACTAAAAACCCTGAGTCGATTTTTGGTATATGTTATATAATTTTTACAGTAGTTTAAAAATCGACAGAAAGTTTGAATTCCGGGCATGTTTCGTGACTTTTTCTCCGATCGAACTTCTAGTTACTTTGCTAACATGTTAGATAGTGTTTAACTTGGCTCTGATACCACTGTAAGTCCACGTTACCCGTCCCCGGTTCTTTGGGGTTGCGGAAATGTTGAAAAATGATTTTTCTTTTTGGGATAACATGGACTCAAAATACGGATCTTTGTTAAACAACTATCTAACAACCTAACTAGGAGTTTTACCTACTCGGTTAGGGGGTTATACCTTAACTTGAACTCCTTCTCTTCGACTCCTTGTGGTGGTCGGATGGTTCTCTCCTCGCCGTCTCCTTGTGCCGAAGATGGATCCACCTGAAATCTTCTACCTTTGGCTCCAATCTCAATCTTGAGGAAACTAGAACACTTGGTTTGCTAGACCTTGTATACTAGGATGAGTAGAGAAGTGTTTTGGGTTTTTCTCTGTGGTTCTTGCTTCTCAACACATGAGACAATAGAACCATGAACTAGAGAGAGAGCAAGAGGAAGAGGGAGAGCTTGAGGATGAGAGAGAATGAGAATGATAGAATGAGCAAGACTTTTCTCACCCTTGCTCTCATAATCCAAATGTAGGGTTCCTAGGCACACTCAAGAGTTTCCACAAGGCATCAACCATGCCAAATTAAAATTTTCCGGTGCCGAGAAACCCTAATTAAGATCGTTAACTAGAAGTTAAGGCGAAAAGCAAGCAAGTAAACAACTTTATTGCTAAGTGAAAGGGATCACAACCTTTGTAGATCCGCTCCACCATTTCTTTAGCTCCGAGATGACGTCCCTCCGCTGCGATCATCGGGTCCTGGACTCTTCTGATGGTTTCGTCGGAGAAATGATCGGGCTAGGTCATTGACTTCGAGGCCGAAGATGATCTACGTCGGGGAGACTCAAACTCAAGCTATTCCTTCACTTGGTCAAAAACATTGTGAAGAGAACACACTATACTATATGGCAAGTAGTAGAGGATGAAGAAATAGGAAGTGGGTTCACTTTAGAATTGGATTTCTCACTCTTTTTCTCATGGTGCCATTAGAGCTAGCAAGCTTTTTCAAGCTTGATGAAGATGAAGAAGAAGAAGAAGAAAGAATCATATGAATCATTTACAAAATGAAACTTATCCAATATATGATGGCACCATGGTTGAGTTAAGACCTCATGCTTAACTCATGTAGAGATTTAACCAAACCATTAGGTTAAGGGTTGGGTTAACTAATATCCTACATAAATGACAAAAGGGTTGACTTTGTCAATGCTTATCAAGCTTCATGAAGCTTGATAACTTTGACCAAAGTCTCAATTCTTTTGTTATTTGCTAGGAAAATAGTAAACCCTAATTTAACCTTGAGTTGGTTCAAGTCTCATATACACAACTTGTTTGTATCATCAAGCATGATACAAACATGTACACTTGCATATATCACATATAAACAATGTGCACATTCAAGTGAGAAAACAAATCTTAAGTGAACCAATACTAGTTAATGTAAAGTAATATATCAAATATATAATTATACATTAAATCATTAAATCAACACTTGATTTAACGATCCGGTCATATCGCATATAACCGACTAATATCAATAGTAACAACTTATCGAATCAACACTTGATCCGATAACCCGGCTATATCGCATATAACCGATCAATGTCACCAATCGCGAGAATAGAATACAGTATCACATACTGGTATTATTCTCGGTCCCGCACATATCTCATATGCGCTCCTATTTCGTTTCGCTTGAGCCAGGAAACCCCTGTGTAGGACTCTAAAGACTCGTCAATACGCCGGCAGCAGGTGATGATCATATCAAACACCCACAAGCCGCAAGCGGTCTGGTAAACGTAACGGCCACCCGGGTATTGAGCGATCAAAAGATCAACGAGCAAGCCCGCTAACACTCCTGTGAATCCAACGAGTAACACTACCGTACAGTCCGGTTTGTTCGTCTGATATGTCGCATATCTCGTCTAGGGGTGGTAAACGTCAGACCCCAATAACTCGATAAGTCGTGTTGATATGAGGCTCATAACTGGTCGAGAAACTACTGGTAACACATACCAGTAAATCCCTAAAGCAGCCTTGGCCTAGGACTTCCTGTTATAGCCAATCGAGCACTGCGCAACATCAACTCCCTATACCGGGGGAGACGGAACCCCTCCTATCGCTCATTGCCTCCATGTGATTCGGGACTGTACCCAAAAGCCACCTTTTTGCATGCCCTCTTGGACGTGGTATGATGGAAATCAAAGCACAGTGGGAATCACACAAGGCTCTATGACGATCTCGGGTCTACAGACTATCCTGCACCAGTGTCACCAGAGAACTGCTATCTGACGTAAGGTATAATACCATCTGGGGGTTCTCGGCGAGTCCATCCAGTGTACCCAGCCTCCACTGAGCACCCGTATATCATCTCTGATGTCAAACACCAATGGATATAGGATCATCCATCGCCCATCTATATGGGTCGAGAAGCTGCACGCTAGTCTACTCTGGTATATCGATGCCCCGTCTCGATATACCCAAGACTAAGGACTTTGAAGGATGTACTTATGGACTACCACGTCCCCATTAGTATGATCCACATCATAGTCCAGGTAGTCAAGTACACATCCTAAGGGCTTTACCAACATGTAACAGAGAGACAATCAGTGTACACGTTAAGGTAAAGAGTAACCAGATAGCATACTATCATATCGAGCAAGAAAGTCATCCCTATATATGTCCAAGCATCCACTACAATATACATCCTATGTATAGTAATGGCCTCTAGGGAATACATATAACTAACAATCTCCCACTTGCACTAGGGCCATCTGATAGCAGTGGTTGTAGTATCTCATACTCAACCATCCCATAAAAGTCTCTCTCTGGGAAAAGGCCTTTGTGAGTGGATCCGCCGTGTTGTCCTCTGAGTCTTCTCTCCTAACCTCGATGCCCTGGAGATCAACCAACTGCACGATCAGGTAATACTGCCTAAGAATATGTCTGGATCACTGATGGGACGGGCGTTCCTAGGCATAAGCCACAACTCCATTGTCACACAGTGGGAGGAACGAAGTTCATCTCATGAACTAATATACACCCAGACTGCCTCTTTAGTAGCATCTTTGGTAACGATGTATCTTGCCTTTAAACGTCTAGTATGTCACGGTATTTAGCTTGGAACTCTTCCAACATACTGTCCCTTTACTGAGGGTAAAGACAAAGTCTGCAACTGACATTCAGTCATCTTTATCATCCTGGAACCTTTCCAGTGATTCTCCCCAGGATTAATTGATACCATTTCACTATAACCAGTGAGTATCCTAACATCCAATTAGATCTATCTCATAGATCCAAAACCCAGGATTTAGGAGGTATCATTTTGATCCTTTATGGAGAATCCTTATGATAAGCGGAGATTGCTCGAGCATAGCATAGGAAACTACTTCCCTATCAAGAGTATGTCATCCACGTACTCTACGAGGAAGACCAGCATACTCCCTACTACCTTTTTGTATATACAAGGTTCATCTACCATTTTGATGAAGTCAAACTCTTTGACTACCACATCAAAATAGACGTTCCAACTCCGCGATACCTGCTTTATCATATAAAACATCTTGCACACGTTTCCGCTGCTCCCACTGTCTACGAAGCCCTCTGGCTGTGTACATATAGACTCTGTCTTCTAAATCATCATTTAGAAAAGCAGTCAAGACACCCAACCACCAGATATCGTTGTCATGGTATGTAGCCGTAGCAAGTAGGATCTGGATGGACTTAAGCATAGCTACTTAGAAAAGGTTTCATTATAATCCATACTGGTCAATGATGCAAACCTTTAACAAGTCTAGCTTTGAAAGTCTCAACTTTTCCATGTACACCAAGTAATCTTCTCAAGATATACTTGCTCCTGATGGGGATTTAACCCTTCAGATAAAGCAACCAAAGTCCATACTTTGTTGGTGTATAAGGATTCCATCTCAGATCGATAAGCATCCAGCCATTCTTACAGAGTCCTACTCCTGATGGCCAGCCCGAAACTAGTTAGGTCATCATCTCATGATGCAATCCTTACTCCCACTGTCATAGAGAAACCGAAGTATCTCTCAGGTGGGTGAGGAAACCTACTAGATCGGCGGAGAGGCTGAGGTTCGTTGGTTGCTATTGAATCCTTTGGTTCTACCAAATCATCAGCTCCAGTTTGTATAGCTGGAACTGTTTCCAGTTCTACCTCATAACCAATAATTTCTTCACAAGAAATTCCCTTTCACAAAGGTGGCATGCTGAGTAACAAAACATCTTTTGTTCCTCGGTTAGGTAGAATATATTCCCTTGCGTATGCTTGTGATATCCAACAAACATCCACAGAACTGATTTTGCCTCGAGCTTGTCCGGATTATACTTTTAGACATAGGCTGGACAACCACAAATCTTAACAAACTTAAGATATGGGCTCTTCCCTTTCCATATCTCATATGAAATAGTAGGCAACTGATTTGATCGGAACCCTATTCAATAGGTATGCAACTTCATAAGTGCATAACTCCCTAAAAGGAAATAGGAAAACTCTGTAGTACTCGTCAAAGAGCACACCATATCACATAGGGTGCTATTGCTCCGTCCCGATATACCATCGTGCTATGGTGTATACGGAGGAGTAATGCTGAGAGAGAATCTCATTCTCCTTTTGAATAATCCAGGAATTCTGTGCTCAAGTATTCTCCTTCTTGATCACATCAAAGGACATAATACACTTACCCGTATTTTGGTTCTCTACTTCTAACTTATATTCTATGAATATCATAAAAGGTTCGGACTTGTGTTTCAACAGGAACATAGGTCTGAATCTCAAGAGAGTATCAGAGAATTTAATGAAGTACAAAGAACCGATCTTGGCATGTGTAGACAGGGGACCTACATACATCAACATGTATCATCCCAAGAGTTCACTAACTCGTTCTCTGTTTCCATTAAACAGAGCTATGGTCATCTTATCTCTGTGACATGACTGGCAAGTTTCACAAGATGTAAATTCAAACTAATTTAAATATGCATCTAAATGTAACTTCAGCTAGTCGGGTCACATTGATATGACCTCGTCTACAATACCGCAAGAAGGATTCGTTCATTTCTGAACTCTTCCTCTTGTGTGTGTTCTGTATACTAAGAACTGTAGTTTGATTTAGAACGTTAATGTTTTTAGATAACGTGCCTGAACCGATCAACTATTGATATAGGAAATGTTCAAAACATTATCCAACAATACAAAATTATATCCTTCTTTACTAATAAAGAGACTGATATGATTTTGTATATCAGGTTCGGTATCTAATAACATTTGTTCAGAATCAATGTATTCTGGTAATACAGGGTGACAGTGACTAACAGACTTGGTTGCAACACTTGCACCGTTTTCTGCCTCATGAAACTTATCACCCGTTCTTAGTTCTTTACCTTTCTGTAGCCCATGTAATATATTACATATGTGGGATCCTGATCCGGTATCATATACCCAGGACATAAAGGATACTGAGAAACAGTTCTGTGTAACGAACGCACCCGAAGATGATGCACTTTCTTCGTTTAGGCGGCACGGGAATTCTGGTAATCCCCTAATTCCTGCTCTGTCTTATAACAATTATTAGTTGGAGCGGGACCAACGTTCCCCAGCTTAGTATAACAAGCGGGTTCGGTCAATATATCCATTTTATTATCTTGATTAAGGCGTGACATGGTCGCTACCAGGAGAGAGAGAGAGAAGAAAACACTCTGCGTGCGCTCTTGCAAGATCAGATTGGTTATTATTTTATCTAATCAGGATGGCTCCCACTGTTTTTATCAAATCTTCCTTCAAACCCTAAAAGGAAAGACTAGCCGGGATTAATTACACGCTACAAGTTCGCCAATCTTTCAGCCAGGCCAGTGTCGGTACTTTGAGGGAGGTCCCCCGTGCTTTCGCACGAACCTAATTAATGTAAACCTCATTTTCCCAGAGGCGTAACCCCGTTGACACCTTTCTAGACACCTACTTGATCGGCTAATTGTAATGTGTAAAACTCTCCCAGGAGTAACAATTACTCGCAGTGGGTATCGGGATCCAACTATCTCATAGATGGTATGCAATCTCATTGCAAATTTCAACACTTGAAATATCCAATAATATTTTGCCCCAAGCGATCTATGACCTTGACTGAGTCAACAAACCATAGACCGCAAGTAAAGTTCAACCCGTCATTTTCCCGATTGAATTAAACCCACCCGCACGACCCTTGACTGAGTCAACAAGGCCGCACGACTACTCTAATCCAATCGCATCATATGCTTTGCAGATAAGCACTAATCAGCTACCGCACACTACGCCTTGACTGAGTCAACAAACGCAGCACGAATACTAACTATTACTTATCTGAAATGACGGAGGGCTACGACAGGTTTTTTTAAGAAAACCCTTTGCGTAATGAACTTTATATCGTTGTAGAATCAAATGATTTTAAATGGAGTGTTTTTGAGGCTTTTCTAGTTTTGCTAAAGGGGTCACTCCCGGTGAAGGGATCGTCGGCCCTTTCCTCATCGAATAAGGTGTAGGATATATCATATATACCGCTGTGCAAAGCAAGAACTATAGGAGAAATCAAAAGACAAACCGAGGGTTGTAGCATCTGCCAGTTATTGCTAAAGGAGTCACTCCCGGTGAAGGGATCTCGGTCCTTTCCTTATCGAATAAGGTGCAGGATGTTCTATAAGGAACACCGCGATGCAAAGCAAGAACCGTAGCTACCTATTTTTGAAAATTCGATTCCACAACATCATAGGTTTGTTTTCTTTCATTAATCACATTAATGAAGTCCCATCATTTAAATCACCTAAACATCACAGATAAATACGACGTACACTTATGCCATTCGCATTCGCCTCGATGTCCCCTCATGCACCGTTAGGTTAGGTAACTAACGACAGAGCGGGGCAGGGCTAGCGCGAGTGCAAAACATAAGTAACGTCTATATAATATATCATATATATCATATACAGTATCTATCATCACATATCAAATGATCGCATCACAGATCTCACAGCAGAAGAATCATATGAAATATTGGATATACTAGGACGTCCGTGTTTTCAATACGAGCCTGTATAGAACACGGATTCCACGGTCGCGATGAATAGCCAAACCCACACCCCTAGACCCCTACGAGAGCGGCAAGCAACCCTACCAATTCTAGAGTTAGGAGACCCGGACTCGACTCCTCGAGTTGGTCTCCCACTGGACTCCAGAACCCGGTTACTTGTGCCCTCCTCCTTGGGTCTATCCTAGTGCGGAAAAGTAAATAATATACAAATGGTGACATCTTCCGCCACCTGGAAGTGCCCCAATAAAAGAATATTACATACATGTTTTTACATGAATGAAAATGAAAAACTCTCATCTCACATAAAACCCCCGGCTATTCAAACGCGACGATCCAATATAACATATCCAGCAACACGTAACATCACATGTCATCAACGTAAGTAAATGTGCGCATCCCAATTGTCGTTGACATATAGCAACGAAACCGACGATATCACATATTACACTTACGGTCACAGAAAAGAAAGTGTAAAACTAAAATAGTTGGAATCCGCAACCTCATTAGACATCGCATGCCTAGTCAAATGAATTCCTTAGACATCACATGCCTAACATTTATAAACCCCGCATTTTAGTCTCATTATCGAAAACAATTTTCAATATCAAATCGGGCAATTTAACAAGATTCCCGATAAACTGATCGAATACCCGTCGCAAACTTTAGTAGGCGGCCGCACCCCCGGATGCCGTCAACGAAGTGCACCAAGGTGGAACACCGCTGCCGCGAGCACCCGAACGGATGCTTTCGGCGACGGGGTTCTCCTACAGTCACTTGGTCGGGGCTAAGGGGTGTAGCTGTCTATTAAGTTTATCCGGCGAGTATCCGCGTACGCTACGTGATTGCGACGGACTTTTGATCACATCAAAATTCCGTTGCAACCGATCAATTTAGACTAAAGTGCTATGTTTATAACATTCAAATCAGTTATCTCATAACTACTTGTGGATTCCAAATATTGTATCACATTCCAGATAAATAGAAAATGTTAAACTTTCCGATCAAATTATCAAACATCCAAGTTTTCTCGAAACAGCTCAACTCTTGAAATAAGTTCAAAAACATCCAGTTCATGCCTCAGTACCAACGGTCCAGCCGTAGAAGGGTCAAGCCAACGCCTCACATGTGGCACGCCGTACTGCCCCAAACCCGAAGGTTCAAAGGGCAGTTCGAGACGGTCACATAATCGAGTTAAGGTTTGTTGTCTTCTAGAGGGTCCATCGCGTTACATGCACTACTTAGAACGTTCTTGAACTACGGAAAGATCCAACACTTGGAAATTTCCCGACAGGGGAAAAAGTGGGTATTTATATCAGGTCAAACTTTTTAACATGTTCTAAAATACCCGGAAAAATAAAGACAAAGTTAAAGGTTCCGATCGAATCGTCGAACTCCCAATACAACCCATAAAAATCAACTCTTGAGCAGTAATTAAAATTACCCAGAAATCACAGGCATTACAGACGGGGATAACTGTGCAAAGAACGACACAGGAAGCGTCTTTATGGCCGCGGAACCGCCGTCAATGCCAGGGTGGGGCCGCGGTTCCGCGGCACTTTAGATGATTCAGGGACACGTGCTTCACAGTAACCCCTAGAAAACCCTGCTGAATTTTCTGCATATTTTTAATTTGGAAAAATCCACATTTTCAAAAAATGTACAGAGAAGGGTTTGAGTTAGGGTTTCGGGGTTCGATCGGATTTCTAACATCGTCTACACTTCGCCTAAAGCACTAGCTTGGCTCTGATACCACTGTAGGGTTCCTAGGCACACTCAAGAGTTTCCACAAGGCATCAACCATGCCAAATTAAAATTTTCCGGTGCCGAGAAACCCTAATTAAGATCGTTAACTAGAAGTTAAGGCGAAAAGCAAGCAAGTAAACAACTTTATTGCTAAGTGAAAGGGATTACAACCTTTGTAGATCCGCTCTACCATTTCTTTAGCTCCGAGATGATATCCCTCCGCTGCGATCATCGGGTCCTGGACTCTTGCGATGGTTTCGTCGGAGAAATGATCGGGCTAGGTCATTGACTTCGAGGCCGAAGATGATCTACGTCGGGGAGACTCAAACTCAAGCTATTCCTTCACTTGGTCAAAAACTTTGTGACGAGAACACCCTATACTACATGGCAAGTAGTAGAGGATGAAGAAATAGGAAGTGGGTTCACTTTAGAATTGGATTTCTCACTCTTTTTCTCATGGTGCCATTGGAGCTAGCAAGCTTTTTCAAGCTTGATGAAGATGAAGAAGAAGAAAGAATCATATGAATCATTTCCAAAATGAAACTTATCCAATATATGATGGCACCATGGTTGAGTTAAGCCCCCAATCTTAACTCATGTAGAGATTTAACCAAACCATTAGGTTAAGGGTTGAGTTAACTAATATCCTACACAAAGGACAAAAGGGTTGACTTTGTCAATGCTTATCAAGCTTCATGAAGCTTGATAATTTTGACCAAAGTCTCAATTCTTTTGTTATTTGCTAGGAAAATAGTAAACCCTAATTTAACCTTGAGTTGGTTCAAGTCTCATACACACAACTTGTTTGTATCATCAAGCATGATACAAACATGTACACTTGCATATATCTCATATAAACAATGTGCACATTCAAGTGAGAAAACAAATCTTAAGTGAACCAATACTAGTTAATGTAAAGTAATATATAAAATATATAATTATACATTAAATCATTAAATCAACACTTGATTTAACGATCCGGTCATATCGCATATAACCGACTAATATCAATAGTAACAACTTATCGAATCAACACTTGATCCGATAACCCGGCTATATCGCATATAACCGATCAATGTCACAAATTGCGAGAATAGAATACAGTATCACATACTGTTATTATTCTCGGTCCCGCACATATCTCATATGCTCTCCTATTTCGTTACGCTTGAGCCAGGAAACCCCTTGTAGGAATCTAAAGACTCGTCAATACGCCGGCAGCAGTTGATGATGTTGGAGATAGTGCCCTCAGAGTCAATTATTGGATCACAGGCACGTGATTGCAATGATTGAGAGAGGACCTGTCCCAGTAGGACAGTCTTACTCGAGATGATAGTATGCTATCTGGTTTACCTTTATCATCGTGTACTGCTTTAGGTGACCTGACATGTCGCTATTACACGTTGATAGAGCCCCTAGGATTCTTGCTTGACCACCAGCAGTATGAGGGCGATCATATAAGTGGGAGCTGGTAGTCTATAAGCACATCCTTAAAAGGTCCCTAGTCGTGGGAGTTTCGAGACAGGGCATCGATACTCCAGAGTAGACTAGTGTATACAGTCGAGACCCCGACGAGCGGCGGTGGCCGGTCTCACAAGCCACTGGTGTCAGTTGGTTCACCTAAGATGTATACAGGTGCTTATTGGGTTATGAGTACACTGGACAGGACTCGCCGGGAACATGCTAGTTGGTCTTATACCTGACGTCAGATGGCAGTTCCCTGGTGACATGTGTACATGTTAGTTCATCGACCTGGGGATCGTCATTTGTCTCGTGTGAGTTCCCACTGTACTTTGATTACTACCCTACCACGCTCAAAGGAGACGTGCAAACAGGTTTTAGTTGGGTACAGTCCCGAGCCACATGGAGGCAGTGAGCGGATCTTCAGGGGTTCGTCTCTCCCGGTATTGGGGGTGAGGTCGCGCTGGGTCTAGGAGAGCCATTACACAAAGCCCTCGGCCGAGGCAGGAGATTTACTGGTAGGTATTCCAATAGTATCTCAGGGTGTTCTGGGCTACACTCCGACACAACTTGTACCGCTTTTGGGGGTCTGACTTTTACCAACCCCCTAGGCCCGCCATGCGATGCTCATAGACGAACGGACCGGACAGTACTGATATTGTCACTAACAGGCTCAGTAGGGTGTCAGGCTGAGTTCGCTCACAGACGTCCCTTTTTGTCAATACCTGGTAGCCCGTTACGTATTGGCTTATACCTCTGACGTACTAGTGGTTAAATCCATAACCAAGGTGTTGATGAGTCTTTAGAGTCCCCCACATTCAGTTACTCAAGCTTTCGGGCGAAACGCTGTAGAGGCCGTATGGAGATATGGCAAGGTTCGATCAAATACGTGCGGAATTGCACGGATCAGGATCAGACGGTTAGTACTAGAGGCCGTATGGTTATATGGCAGAGTTCGATCAGATACGTGTGGTATTGCACGGATCAGGATCGAACGGATATTACTAGCCGGCTTTGGTTTAAGCCGGATCCTAGTATAGTACAGTTTAGATTTTGTCTCATTGCATTTGTATTTCGGTCGGAATACAGATGCGGGTGTGTATACACAGTATCGGGGTTTTCCTGTAATTTATTACGGGACCAGTTTTCTGGACTTGCCAGTTTGCTTTCCGTTTCGGCCATTTTCATTTGTATCGTTCATTGGCCGAAGATTGGTGGTGGAGGGCTTATTTGCATTTGTGCAAATAAGCATTCGTGGAGGGTGTTCTTTGCATTATTATTGTATCATGATGGTGCACCATCCATTGACTTGACTTTTTCATTCATGATAGTTTTCATGATGGCTTGACTTTGTGTTGAGATGATGAGGTTGGTGGAGTGTGGGTTTGTGTTAGTGATCATTCTCTTTTCATGATATCTTTTGATTCCCTCTTGCATTATTGGCACACACTCTCCCTCATTCATTCTATCCTCTCCCATTCCAAGCCATGGCCGGCCAAGCATATGGTAGGCTGTCCAAAAATTTGTAGTGGGGATTTTTGCTCTCTTGATGCTAGAAAAATCCCCAAGTTCCTCCACAAAAGTTTACAGTTAAATTCCTCCACCAAAGGCAACTCCATAACCCCAAATGAGACATGTTTCTACACTATATTCTACAGCAAATCTTGGGCACGTCGACTCGCCAACTTCGTACCCGAGTTGCCTCGGTATAGAGGCAGGAGCCCGTAAAAGAAGCCGGCGACGTGGTGCCCTTCCGGCGACGAGGTGGAGACCGGAGATTCCGCGGGAGATCGGGACGACGACGAGAAGACCGGAGGACTCGGATCACTCGTTATATCTCTCTTCCCCATCTTGTAGTTAGCTAGGACTAGTTAATGGTACGATCCGGGTTTATAGTGCGCGGTGGTGCCGGTTCAAGAAAAATTAAAGTTGACCATCGCTTCCGCATTTGGCCTCCGGATGGAGGCCGGGGCGCCGCCGTGCACTTACAGTGGTATCAGAGCCTCGCCATTAACATAGTCTAGCTTTGTCTAATGTGTTTTACATTTCCGATCGAAAAATTTTCCAAAAACCGTATTTTTCTTGACATCAGTTTCTGTCGAAATTTTTTGATGTCCAAAAATTTTTCAGGTTGTCTCAGAATGATGTGCAGGGAATTTTAAGAGTTCTGTGAAAATTTGGGCTCGTGAACAGTCCAAACCAACCCATGCTTGGGCCGCGGTTCCGCCGCGACTTGAACTGTTCAGTGTACCAAAATTTTTCAGAATGCTCCTGGGATGAAAATAGGGGTTTTGGAATATTAATTTTGGGCCCAGAATTTCTTGATGTGCTACAGTAGTACTTGGGGCCCACTTGTTATAATTTTGATCGATCGGATATTATAAACACATTATTTCACTGTATTTACATTATATCTGCGACCGTGAATGTCACTTGATCGGTAAATCCTGTCTAACTGCTATAGCCCGGTTAGACGGATTTGCGAACGTGACATTCACGTTGATGTTCAGTGATTTTGCTGTGATGTTGCGGATCGGTCGTGGGGGATAGCCTGGATGCAATGCTAGTACAGTTTTTGTTGTATTATGTACATTTGATATTGCGGGGCGAGCGTCCGACATGTGGACTGCCGTCACTGCCTGTTTGTATTATTATTTTGGGGCACGGCCAGGTTGCGGTCGATGTACCCGTTGTATGTATATTTTACTTTCTGTACTAGGATTGCCCCGTGGAGGGGTGCATGGATAGCCGGATTCTAGAGGGCAACAAGCCCGCATCTCATGGCATTGAGACGGAGGGGGCTTCACTCTAGAATTGGCGGGCTATTCGCCGCACTCGTAGGGGGCACAGCTTGACCCAGGAGGGATGCCCAAGTTACCGGATTTCGTGAAGTGTTGGGTGGTCCATTCACGGTGCTGAAGGGGGCTGCCTCGCTTCAGGTTTTGGCGGGTAACTTTCCGCGCCCGTAGGGGTCTAGGATTTCATTGCACATGCTATCCACACGACCAGGGGAACGTCGTGTTTCAGCGGCTCTGTGAAACCCGGGGATCCCAGATAATCTGTATTGTTCTGTGATGCTGTACATTTCTGTGATGTTGCATTTTTTTTCACGCCTTGAGCGAAATATTATATATTGGTATATATATTAGTAGATGTTGTATATGTTTTCCATCCGCGCTAGTCCAGTCCCCGCTCTGTCGTTAGTTAGCTAACCTAACGGGTAATGACGGGACCCAGTGGCGAATGCGGATGGCATATACGTACATCAGTATATTTTCGTTCTTTGTGGTGTGATCAATTGATGGGACTGTGTTGACCCAAAGTCAAGAAAACGGGACAAGTGCAAATGCAAGTTAAAAACAAACCTAATCTGATGTTGTTGGAACACTTTTCAAAAAAGCTGTTATTGCAAGGATGTTCTCTTTTGTTTTGCATCGTGGTATTCAGTTGGAATATCCTGCTCCTTTGTCGACGAGGCAAGGGCCGAGATCCCTTCACCGGGAGTGACCCCTTGGACAAAAAGTTTGCGTCAGGGCAATAACTTCACTATAGCCGACTACTTTTGCTTTGCACCGTGGTATTCAGTTGGAATATCCTGCACCTCATTCTACGAGGAAAGAGCCGAGATCCCTTCACCGGGAGTTACCTCTTTAGCAAAAGTTTTCGTTACTATATTTTTTATAAAAGCTATCCGTTCCTTCAACGATATCAAGTTCATTACGTTAAAGGTTTTCGCCAGAAACCATTCGTAGCCCTCCGTCGTTTCAGATGGGTAGCACGTAGTATTCATGCTATGTATGTTGGCCTTCGTCAAGGCATAGGGTATGGTAGATGCTTGTTACCTTTCTGCTGCATAGATAGATGCGTTGGTTTGGGACAGTCGTACTACTATTTTGGCCTTCGTCAAGGGTATGTACGGGTGGGTTCAAATTAACCTGGAGAATGACGGGTAGAACTTGACATGTGACTTATGATTTGTTGGCCAAAGTCAAGGTCATAAGAGCATGGGGCAAAAATCACATCGGGGGTTTCAAAAGAACTAAAACTTGCCAGATCTGCGCATACCTTCTGGAGTGTGATACCGTGAGCGGATTCCGTCATGTTGTCATGCGATGATAGTTGGATCCCGATTCCCACTGATGAGTTGGTTTACTCCTTGGGTGAGCCCGACTAATTCTTCTTTCAGGTTTGGAGGAGAATTTAAGGTGACAGTGGGAGGTTTCCAGATTAGATAAATTGGTAACCATTCTGATCTAGGTTAGAGTGCACGCTGAGTGTTTCTTTTCTCTCTCTCTCTGGCAGCGACCATTGACCCGACCGTAGACTATGACTCAGAGACCAAAATTAACCGAACCTTCTTAAACACTGGCTTTTGGATTGTCAGAGTTGCATACCTCATTGCCACTCCTACTTTTACCCTTTTCTCCAGGACACCCCGTATTACTACGAACGTCCACTTCCATTGGACCAAACCATCATATGGTTATATACGAACTCGAAGGGATTTATTCGAGGATGGTTTCCGGTTCTGGAGAAAACGGATAGGACTATTCAGTTGTCCTTTTCTTTTACCTTCTCTCAGGTTGCGAGTACTCCTTGGTTTAGGAGATAGTACACCTATTACGCAAATTGGATAGTCTTCTTCCAAACCATAGGCAGGTGCCGAACAGTAGGGAATGAAGAAAACCAATTAGCCTAACGATGGTGTACAAAAGGTATTATGTAAAGACAAAGCAAGGGATTAGTAAGAGGGCAAAGTAAATTACGACTGATATTCACGACCAAACCAAGTATTTCTTCGCCAATCCTAAAATCACCTTTGTATTTCTCCAGAACACTCCGTATCACTACGAAGATCCATAGTTTATTGGATACTCCATCGTATGGTTATATACGAACTCGAAAGGAACTTGATCCAGTTCGGGGATGGATTCTGGTTCAGGAGAAATAGGAATAAGGTTTATTCAGTTTTCTTTTATCTTCATTTTCTCTCGCATTGCGAGTGCTCCTAGGATTAGGACAGTACACCCATTATGCTTATTGGATAGTCTTCTTCCAAACCATAGGCTGGTGCCGAACGGTAGGGAAGGAAGAAAACCATTTGGCCTAAAGGGGTGTGCAGAAGGTAATGACTAAAGACATAAAAAGGGATTTGGAGAGGTGGCAAAGAATTATACGGTTACAGTCGAGAATCTGGAAGAGGCATAACTAGAAATACCGGGATACCCCATCGAAACATATCAATGTTTCAGTTTCACTATGTACTGTTAAAGGAAAACTGATTTCCCAGTTAGACACTTGCTCTAGGGTATGTATTTACCAGGTATGATTCTCACATCTGTCTGGTCTTACAGATGATGAGTGGGAGTAGGTTATTGGGAATTGGGTGATCATCCTCATTATATCGGGATTCGTTGTAATCGGTGATATTTGAGGAGATCACCTGGACTGTTTGCCTGTCGGCAAATATTTGGTTTTGAATATCCGCTGTTATGCACCAATTTCAAATTGATATATCTGTACGTCTATTTTTATAGAGTGAGATATACCTTTTTGATATTATGTCTATGACATTTACCTATATCAGTGGATGGTTAGGTAAGGAGCATTGAACAACGGTGTAATTCTTCTTAACCATAAGTACAGTTTTCAACCTACGACACGCAGTGAATGAGTTATCAGACTCAAGGGACTTATACAGAGTATTGTATGTTGTCCAGGGTCCATCAGGACAGAGGGGTTGGTCCTCGTACTACATTCGGTTTACTTATTACTTCTCTAGTTTTTTAGACAGGTGTTTCGTGGAAACACAGGGTCCGAATTTTTGAGAAGTTATAGGTATTTGAATAGAGTAGAGAACCAGGTGTAGCAAGTATCGGGATTCTTCAAAGTGATCGAAGATGTAGATACATGTGTACGGTATTCAGTTGATAGTAATGATCTAGGGAACTTGCTTCTCTTTCAGGTTACTCATAATTGGAAGCATTCCTAAGTTGAGTAACGCTGATAGGCCTCCTTCCATTTAGTAGACATGCACTGGGGACAGCTGCATGATTTGAATCTGGTTCAATTTAATCAGCGCCTCTGTTTCTATATTGGATATAGAACAGTTCATATCTTAACGATGTTAAGGTACGGGGAGTTGTCCGGTTTATGCTTAAAACCAGACTCTGGATAACTCAAGGCACGTTTCTGTAATGGCTGTTTGTAGGTTGACCCAGGCTATGACGAGGGTTGACTTTCTACCATCTGGATGAACAATAGAGATATTGTTCTAGACTCGCCACAGTTTTATTAAAAATGGATTTTTTTCTTCAGAAAACAGTAGTGGGAGTATGGTAGAACTGGAAGTGATTCCAGAACTACAAACGATTACTGAAGATTTGATAGGAACCTAAAGATTCAATCTGGTTTGACATTCCATTGGCCACTCCGTAGATAAGGTGGGTAACCTCAGGCACCCGAGAGGTACTCCGGTAGCCTCAAGGACGGTGACAGGTAGGTTCTTGTTTACCCACACTTGCCATTGCTGTTGTTCCAGACTGTGAGGCCCGGCAGGAGGATGAGTATAGCATCGTACTAAATTTGCTTTAGAAGTGTACGTTTATATGACTCTGCCACAGGGTTGTCGTAGTTAGTGGGAGCAGCGGAAGCATTGGTGGACAGGTAGCTTATGTCTATTTATAGACTAAAGCAGATATAGCGGAGATAGATCATCAATTTCTGATGTGACAGTCATAGGTTTGACTTCATCAGAATAGGGGATGGATCTGTTAAGAAGGTAGTAGGGTGTGTGTGTCCTGGTATTTGGATGACATACACAGAGTAGGAAAAGAAACTCCTATACTACAATCGGTTATACTTTGGTCGTCACACAGTGGTTTCTCCACATGGGACTTGGACATTATATCAGACATTCTGGTTACTAGATCTATGGTTTTAGATCTAGATTTGGGTGGTTTCCCAATTAAGGGTACTTAGACAGCATTCTAAGAGTATTTAGAATGGACGACTCCTGGCACGGTAGTGTACCTGCAGGTGATGGAGTCGCCCTCTCTAAAGGTGTCTTACAGACTAAAGTAGAGAGGGATGTGCATGATTGGCAGATCACTTGCTCAGGCAATTGAGTCAATCATGAGATGTCAAGTACCACACCAGATGTTATTCTTGGACTAGATGCAATAAGTTAACATTGATCCAATCCTGGAGAAACGGTTGGAAGCAGTTCTAGAACATAAGTGGATGTTCTAGGGATATGATAACGACAGCCTCATTCGGGAGACAGTTATCATTCCAGGCTTCCAAGGTGACTTGGACGACAGGCAGGTTGTCAGAGTTATAGTTTTCCTTCTGACGAGGGGCAGTATTTTGGACAGGTGGTCCAAGGCAATACTGAGAGAGGCATGGCGGAGGATACTGATTAAGTTCAGTTGACGATACAGTCTAAGAAGTTTGGATTTGGAGTTCATTTATGAGCTAGGTCCCATCAGACATCCAGACACATTCTAAGACAGGTATTGCTCATTTCGGGAGATGGCTTTCTCCGCGAACTTGAGATATAGAGAGACATAGAAAGAAACATCAAAGCGGATCCACTCATTGAGGCTATTCCTCGAACGCAATAGTTTCGCAAACGAGCTTTGTGAGACTGACTAGTAGAGGAGTTGGGTGTTCGGTATCACACGGGCTGTGAGTATGCGACATCGCAATAATTAGCCTTGAGTGCAAGTGGGAGATTGTTGGAGATAGTGCCCTCAGAGTCAATTATTGGATCACAGGCACGTGATTGCAATGAT
Organism: Agapanthus africanus; assembly: GCA_030015575.1. NCBI lineage: Eukaryota > Viridiplantae > Streptophyta > Magnoliopsida > Asparagales > Amaryllidaceae > Agapanthus > Agapanthus africanus. The sequence continues at coordinate 422,997,129 of CM057344.1, forward strand.
TGAGGGAGGACCTGTCCCAGTAGGACAGTCTTACTTGAGATGATAGTAAGCTATCTGGTTTACCTTTATCATTGTGTACTGCTTTAGGTGACCTGACATGTCGCTATTACACGTTGATAGAGCCCCTAGGATTCTTGCTTGACCACCAGCAGTATGAGGGCGATCATATAAGTGGGAGCTGGTAGTCTATAAGCACATCCTTAAAAGGTCCCTAGTCGTGGGAGTTTCGAGACAGGGCATTGATACTCCAGAGTAGACTAGTGTATACAGTCGAGACCCCGACGAGGGGCTGTGGCCAGTCTCACAAACCACTGGTGTCAGTTGGTTCACCTAAGATGTATACAGGTGCTCATTGGGTTATGAGTACACTGGACAGGACTCGCCGGGAACATGCTAGTTGGTCTTATACCTGACGTCAGATGGCAGTTCCCTGGTGACATGTGTACATGTTAGTTCATCGACCTGGGGGTCGTCATTTGTCTCGTGTGAGTTCCCACTGTACTTTGATTACTACCCTACCACGCTCAAATGAGACGTGCAAACAGGTTTTAGTTGGGTACAGTCCCGAGCCACATGGAGGCAGTGAGCGGATCTTCAGGGGTTCGTCTCTCCCGGTATTGGGGGTGAGGTCGCGCTGTGTCTAGGAGAGCCATTACACAAAGCCCTCGGCCGAGGCAGGAGATTTACTGGTAGGTATTCCAGTAGTATCTCAGGGTGTTCTGGGCTACACTCCGACACGACTTGTACCGCTTTTGGGGGTCTGACTTTTACCAACCCCATAGGCCCGCCATGCGATGCTCATAGACGAACAGACCTGACTGTACGGATATTGTCACTAACAGGCTCAGTAGGGTGTCAGGCTGAGTTCGCTCACAGACGTCCCTTTTTGTCAATACCGGGTAGCCCGTTACGTATTGGCTTATACCTCTGACGTACTAGTGGTTAAATCCACAACCAAGGTGTTGACGAGTCTTTAGAGTCCCCCGCATTCAGTTACTCAAGCTTTCGGGCGAAACGCTGTAGAGGCCGTATGGAGATATGGCAAGGTTCGATCAAATACGTGCGGTATTGCACGGATCAGGATCGGACGGTTAGTACTAGAGGCCGTATGGTTATATGGCAGGGTTCGATCAGATATGTGCGGTATTGCACGGATCAGGATCGAACGGATATTACTAGCCGTCTTTGGTTTAAGCCGGATCCTAGTATAGTACAGTTTAGATTTTGTCTCATTGCATTTGTATTTCGGTCGGAATACAGATGCGGGTGTGTATACACAGTATCGGGGTTTTCCTGTAATTTATTATGGGACCAGTTTTCTGGAGTTGCCAGGTTGCTTTCCGTTTCGGCCATTTTCATTTGTATCGTTCATTGGCCGAAGATTGGTGGAGGAGGGCTTATTTGCATTTGTGCAAATAAGCATTTGTGGAGGGTGTTCTTTGCATTATTATTGTATCATGATGGTGCACCATCCATTGACTTGACTTTTTCCTTCATGATAGTTTTCATGATGGCTTGACTTTGTGTTGAGATGATGAGGTTGGTGGAGTGTGGGTTTGTGTTAGTGATCATTCTCTTTTCATGATATCTTTTGATTCCCTCTTGCATTATTGGCACACACTCTCCCTCATTCATTCTATCCTCTCCCATTCCAAGCCATGGCCGGCCAAGCATATGGTGGGCTGTCCAAAAATTTGTAGTGGGGATTTTTGCTCTCTTGATGCTAGAAAAATCCCCAAGTTCCTCCACAAAAGTTTACAGTTAAATTCCTCCACCAAAGGCAACTCCATAACCCCAAATGAGACATGTTTCTACACTATATTCTACAGCAAATCTTGGCCACGTCGACTCGCCAACTTCGTGCCCGAGTTGCTGTTAGTTATATGTATGCCCTAGAGGCCATTACTATACATAGGATGTATATTGTAGTGGATGCTGGGACATATATAGGGAGGACTTTCTTGCTCGACATGATAGTATGCTATCTGGTTGATCTTTACCTTAACGTGTATATTGTTTGTCTTTCTGTTACATGTTGGTAAAGCCCTTAGGATGTGTACTTGACTACCTGGACTATGATGCGGATCATACTAGTAGGGACATGGTAGTCCATAAGTATATCCTTCAAAGTCCCTAGTCGTGGGTGTATCGAGACGGGGCATCGATATACCAGAGTAGACTAGCGTATACCTTCTCGACCCATACAGATGGGCGATGGATGATCCCATATCCATTGGTGTTTGACATCAGAGATGATATGCGGGTGCTCAGTAGAGACTGGGTACACTGGACGGACTCGCCGAGAACTCCCAGATGGTATTATACCTTACATCAGATGGCAGTTCTCTGGTGACACTGGTACAGAGTAGTCTGTTGACCCGAGATCGTCATAGAGTCTTGTGTGGTTCCCACTGTGCTTTGATTTCCATCTTACCACGTCCAAGAGGGCGTGCAAAATGGTGGTTTTTGGGTACAGTCCCGAGTCACATGGAGGCAATGAGCGATAGGAGGGGATTCGTCTCTCCCGGTATAGGGAGTTGATGTTGCGCTGTGTTCGATTGGCTATAACAGGAAATCCCTGGCCAGGGTTGCTGAGATTTACTGGTAAGTGTTACTAGTAGTTTCTCGAACAGTTATAGACCTCATATCGACACGACTTATAGAGCTATTGGGGTCTGACGTTTACCACCCCTAGGCGAGATATGCGACATATCATACGATCAGACCGGACTGTACGGTAGTGTTACTGGTTGGATTCACTGGAGTGTGAGCGGGCTTGCTCGTCGATCTTCAGATCGCTCAATACCCGGGTGGCCGTTACGTTTAGCAGACCGCTTGCGGCTTGTGGGTGTTTGATATGATCATCACCTGCTGCCGGCGTATTGACGAGTCTTTAGAGTCCTACACAGAGGTTTCCTGGCTCAAGCGAAACGAAATAGGAGCGCATATGAGATATGTGCGGGACCGAGAATAATACCAGTATCTGATACTGTATTCGATTCTCGCGATGTGACATTGATCGGTTATATGCGATATAGCCGGGTTATCGGATCAAGTGTTGATTCGATAAGTTGTTACTAATGATACCTGTCGGTTTTGTGCGACATGACCGGATCATTGAATCAAGTGTTGATTTAATGATTTAATGCATAATTATATATTTGATATATTACTTTGCATTAACTAGTATCGGTTCACTTTAAGATGGATTTTCTCACTCGGATGTGTGCATTACATATGCGATATGATTTTGTGCACTAGATTGTATCATGTTTGATGATACATACATTTTGGTTAAGTGTAAAGAATTAAACCATGGTTAAGTGGATAATTAGGGTTTTGTTTTTCTTATTAATTTATATATACATTTATTCTTTTTGGAAAAGAAAAAGAGCATGAGAAAATGGTGGCTTTCTTTAAATGCTTCATGAAGTCTTTGACCTTGTAACCATTTTTGTCTCATGCTTAACCTAACCATTCCACTAAACCATGATTGATTCTCTACACCTAACTATGGTTCAATTATGATAAGAATGAATTTTTTTTCTCATTTTTATTATTCTTATCATAATAACATTTCTTCTTCTTCTTCTTCTTCAAGAAGAAAACCTTAAGCTCCATCAATGGTGATTGTTGGAAAAGAGAGAGAAATCCAATTCTAAAGTCTACCCACTTCCTATTTCTTCATCCTCTACCTCTTGCCAAGTAGTAGAGTGTGTTTTCTTCACAAGTTTCTTGACTTGGTGAAGTCGGAGCTTGATTTAGCGATGCCTCGACGTAGATCATCTTCGGCATGGACATCGATGACCTAGCCCGTCCATTCTCCGATGAAGCCGACGCTAGAGCCCGGGACTTATTATGGACAGCGAGGAGACTTCATTGCGGAGCTATGGAGGTGGAGAACCGGATCTACAAAGGTTGTATTTCCGTATCTCTTAGTTAAGTGTTAACTAGTTTACTTTACGCCTAGAATTCTAGCCGACGATCCGTACTCTTGGGTTTCTCGGCACCATAATTTTTGAAATTGGCATGGTTGATGCCTTGTGAGACCTCTTGAGAGTGCCTAGGAACCCTACAGTGGTATCAGAGCCTAGCTAGAGCCTTAGGCAAAGTCTAGACGGAATTTGAAGTCCGAACGACCCGAAAACCCAAACCATAACATGCACTCTGTCCTTTTTCTAAAATCGTGGATTTTTCGAAATTAAAAATATGCAGAAAATCAAGCAGGGCTTTCTACGAATTACTGTAAATTTCGTGGACCTAATTCAACTATTCCACCGCGTTTCTGCGGCATGAGCAGGGCTCATGCGGCGGATCCGCGGCCGTACGACCACAATATTTAAATTAGTTTGCACAGTAACTCCTATTTAACAGTGCTGGTTCTCCTGGGTATTTTTAATATTTTTTCCAGATTTTGCATTTTCTGAGTTGTTTTGGGGATTCGGTGTTTCGATCGGAGTATCAGATTTTGTCTATGTGGCTTTCCGGATAAATTTTAGAATATGTTAAAAAGTTCGACCGGATTTAAATACCCAATTTTTCCCCTGTCGGGAAATTTCCAAGTGTTGGATTTTTCCGTAGTTTGACGACGTTCTAAGTAGTGCAAGTAACGCGATGGACCCTCTAGAAGACAACAAACCTTAACTCGATTATTTGACCGTCTTGAACTGCCCTTTGAACCTTCGGGTTTGGGGCAGTACGGCGTGCCACATGTGAGGCGTTGGCTTGACCCTTCTACGGCTGGACCGTTGGTACTGAGGCACGAACTGAATGTTGTTAGACTTATTTCATGTGTTGATCTGTATCGGGAAAACTTGGGTGTTCGATTGTTCGATCGAAAAGTTTGACATTTTCTATTTATCCGGAATGGGATACAATAATTGGAATTCACAAGTAGTTATGTGATAACTGAATGAATGTAATAAACATAGCAGTTTAGTCTCACTTGATCGGTTGCCACGGAATTTTGATGCGATCAAAAGTCCGTCGCAATCACGTAGCGTACGCGGATACTCGCCGGGTAAACTTAATAGACAGCCTCACTCCATAGCCCCGACCAAGTGACTGTAGGAGAACCCCGTCGCCGAAAGCATCCGTTCGGGTGCTCGCGGTAGCGGTGTTCCGCCTTGGTGCACTTCGTCGACGGTATCGGGGGTGCGGCCGCCTACTGAAGTTTGCGACGAGCATTCGATCAGGATGTCGGGAATCCTGTTAAATTGCCCGACTTGATATTGAAAAGAGTTTTCAATTTTGAGACTAAAATGCGGGGTTTATAATTGTTAGGCATGCGATGTCTAAGTAATTCATTTGGTCAGGCATGCGATGTCTGAGGTGGTTGCGGATTCCAACTGTTGTAGTTTTACACTTTCTTTTCTGTGACCGTAAGTGTAATATGTGATATCGCCGGTTTCGTTGCTATATGTCAACGACAATTGGGATGCGCATATTTACTTACGTTGATGACATGTAATGTTATGTGTTGCTGGATATGTTATATTGGATCGTCGTGTTCGAATAGCCGGGGGTTTTTATGTGAGATGAGTGTTTTTCATTTTCATTCATGTAAAAACTTGTATGTAATATTCTTTTATTGGGCCACTTCCAGGTTGCGGAAGTTGTCACCGTTTGTATATTATTTACTTTTCCGCACTAGGATAGACCCAAGGAGGAGGGCACAAGTAACCGGGTTCTGGAGTCCAGTGGGAGACCAACTCGAGGAGTCGAGTCCGGGTCTCCTAACTCCAGAATCGGTAGGGTTGCTTTCCGCTCTCGTAGGGGTCTAGGGGTGTGGGTTTGGCTATTCATCGCGACCGTGGAATCCGTGTTTTATACTGGCTCGTATTGAAAACACGGACGTCCTAGTATATCCAATGTTTCATATGTTTCTTCTGCTGCGATATCTGTGATGTGATCATGTGATGTTCTTTGATAGATACTTTATATAGTATATATGATATATTATATAAACGTTACTTATGTTTTACACCCGCGCTAGCCCTGCCCCGCTCTGCCGTTAGTTACCTAACCTAACGGTGCACGAGGGGACATCGAGGCGAATGCGGATGGCATAAGTGTACGTCGTATTTATCTGTAATGTTTAGGTACTTAAATGATGGGACTTCATTAATATGATTAATGAAATAAAAGAAACCTAAGATGTTGTAGAATCGAATTTCAAAAATAAAACAGGTAGCTACAGTTCTTGCTTTGCACAGCGGTATATATGATATATCCTGCACCTTATTCGATGAGGAAAGGACCGAGATCCCTTCACCGGGAGTGACTCCTTTAGCAATAACTAGCAGATGCTACACACTCGGTTTGTCTTTTGATTGCTTTTAAGTGTTTTTGCTTTGCACAGTGATATATATGATATATCCCGCACCTCATTCAACGAGGAAAGGACCGACGATCCCTTCACCGGGAGTGACTCCTTTAGCAAAACTAGAAAAGCCTCAAAAGCACTCCATTTTAAAATCATTTGATTCTACAGCGATATCAAGTTCATTACGCAATAGGTTTTCAGAAAAACCTGTCGTAGCCCTCCGTCATTTCAGATACGTACTAGTTAGTATTCGTGCTGCGGTTGTTTGGCCTCCGTCAAGGCGTAGTGTACGGTAGCTAACTAGTGCTTATCTGCTAGCATATGATGCGATTGGATTAGGGTATTCGTACGGCGTTGTTTGGCCTCCGTCAAGGGTCGTGCGGGTGGGTTTAATTCAATCAGGAAATGGCGGGTTGAACTTGACTAGCGGACTATGGGTTGTTTGGCCTCCGTCAAGGTCATAGCGAGCTAGGGGAAAAATATTATCGGGAATTTCAAGTGTTGAAATTTGCAATGAGATTGCATACCTTCTATGAGATAGTTGGATCCCGATACCCGCTGCGAGTAAGAGTTACTCCTGGGAGAGTTTTACACATTACAATTAGCCGATCAAGTAGGTGTCTAGAAAGGTGTTAACGAGGTTACGCCTCTGGGAAAATGAGGTTTACATTAATTAGGTTCGTGCGAAAGCACGGGGGACCTCCCTCAAAGTGCCGACACTGGCCTAGCTGAAAGATTGGCGAACTTGTAGTGTGTAATTAATCCCGACTAGTCTTTCCTTTTAGGATTTGAAGGAAGATTTGATAAAAAGCAGTGGGAGCCATCCTGATTAGATAAAATAATAACCAATCTATTCTTGCAAGAGCGCACGCTGAGTGTTTTCTTCTCTCTCTCTCCAGGTAGCGACCATATCATGCCTTAATCAAGATAATAAAATGGATTATTGACCGAACCCGCTTGTTATACTGAGCTAGGGAACGTTGGTCCCGCTCCAACTTATAATTGTTTTAAGACAGAGCAGGAAATTGGGGATTACCAGAATTCCCGTGCCGCCCAAACGAAGAGAGTGCATGCTGATGCATCATCTTCGGGTGTGTTCATTATACAGAACTGTTTCTCAGTATCCTTTGCGTCCTGGGTATATGATACCAGATCAGGATCCCACATATGTAATCTGTTACATAGGGCTACAGATAAGTAGAGAACTGAGATCGGGTGATAAGTTTCATGAGGCAGAAAACGGGGCAAGTGTTGCAGCCAAGTCTGTTGGTCACTGTCACCCTGTATTACAATACATTGATTCTGAACGAATGTTATTAGATACCGAACCTGATATACAAAATCATATCAGTCTCTTTATTAGTAAAGAAATGATAAAATTTTGTATTGTTGGATAATATTTTGAACATTTCCTATATCAAAAGTTGATCAGTTCAGGCACGTTATCTAAAAGCATTAATGTTCTAAATCAAACCACAGTTCTTAGTATACGGAACACACATAAGTGGAAGAGTTCAGAAATGAACGAATCCTTCTTGAGGCATTGTAGACTAGGTCATATCAATGCGACCCGACTGGCTGAAGTTACATTTAGATGCATATTTAAATTAGTTTGAATTTACATCTTGTGAAACTCGCCAGTCATGTCACAAAGATAAGATGACCACAGCTCTGTTTATTGGAAACAGAGAAAGAGTTAGTAAACTCTTGGGATGATACATGTTGATGTATGTAAGGTCCCCTGTCTACACATGCCAGGACAGGTTCTTTGTACTTCATTACATTCTCTGATGATCTTTCGAGATTCAGACCTATGTTCCTGTTGAAACATGAGTCCGAGCCTTTTGAGATATTCACAGAATATAAGCGAGAAGTAGAGAACCAAAATACGGGTATAAGTATTATGTCCTTTGATGAGATCAAGGAGGAGAATACTTGAGCACGGAATTCCAGGACTATTCTAAAGGAGAATGAGATTCTCTCTCAGCATTACTCCTCCGTATACACCATAGCACGATGGTATATCGGGGCGAAGCAGATACACCCTATTTGATATGGTGTGCTCTATGATGAGTAATACTGAGCTACCTTTTTCCTTTTGGGAGTTATGCACTTACGAAGTTGCATACCTATTGAATAGGGTTCCAATCAAATCAGTTGCCTACCACTTCATATGTGATATGGAAAAGGAAGAGCCCATTTCTTAAGTTAGTTAAGATTTGGGGTTGTCCGGCCTATGTCTGAAAGCAAAATCCGGACAAGCTCGAGGCAAGGTCTGTAATGTGGAACTGGAAATGTTCCAGCTATACAAACTGCAGCTGATGATTTGAAAGAACCAAATGATTCAATAGTTACAAATGAACCTCAGCCTCTCCGCCGATCTAGTAGGGTTCCTCACCCACCTGAGAGATACTTCGTTTTCTCTATGACAGTGGGAGCGAGGATTGCATCATGAGATGATGACCCAACTAGCTTCGAGCAGGCCATCGAGAGTAAGACTCTGTAAGAATGGCTGGATGTTTAGCGATCTGAGATGGAATCCTTATACACCAACAAAGTATGGACTTTGGTTGCTATATCTGAAGGGTTAAATCCCCAACAGGAGCAAGTATATCTTGAGAAGATTACTTGGTGTACATGGAAGAGTTGAGACTTTCAAAGCTAGACAAGTTAAAGGTCTACATCATTGACCAGGTATGGATGATGATGAAACCTTTTCTAAGTAGCTATGCTTAAGTCCATCCAGATCCTACTTGCCACGGCTACATACCATGACTACGATATCTGGTGGTTGGGTGTCATGACAGCTTTTCTAAATGATGTTTAGAAAAGAGTGTCTATAAGTACACAGCCAGAGGGCTTCGTAGACAGTGGGAGCAGCGGAAAAGTGTGCAAGATGCTTTATAGAATAAAGCAGGCATCGCGGAGTTGGAACATCTGTTTTGATGAAGCGGTCATAGAAGTTGACATCATCAAAATGGTAGATGAACCTTGTATAAACAAAAAGGTAGTAGGGAGTATGGTGATGATCCTCGTAGAGTACGTGGATGACATACTCTTGATAGGGAAGGAGTTTCCTATGCTACGCTCGATCAATCTCCGCTCATCACTATAATTCTCCATATAGGATCAAAGTTATACCTCCTAAATCCTGGGTTTTGGATCTATGAGATAGATCTAAATGGATGTTAGGATTCTCACTAGTTGTAGTGAGATGGTATCAATCGATCCTGGGGAGAATCACTGGAAGGGTTCCAGGGTGATAAAGACGACTGAATGTCAGTCACAGGCATTGTCTTTACCCTCAGTGGAGGGACGGTATGTTGGAAGAGTTCCAAGCTAGATACCGTGGCATACTAGAAGATAAAGGCTGGATACATCGCTACTTAAGATGCTACCAAAGAGGAAGTCTGGGTGTATAAAAGTTCATAAGATGAACTTTGTTCCTACCATTGTGTGAAAATAGAGTTGTGGCTCTTGCCAAGGAACGCCGGTCCCATCAGTGATCCAGACATATTCTAAGGAAGTGTCACCTGATCATGGAGATAGTTGATCTCTAGGGTGATCGAGGTTAGGAGAGTAGACTCAGAGGACAACACAGCGGATCCACTCACAAAGGCCTGTTCCTAGATAGAGACTTTTATGGGATGGTTGAGTATGAGATACTACAACCACTGCTATCAGATGGCCCTAGTGCAAGTGGGAGATTGTTAGTTATATGTATGCCCTAGAGGCCATTACTATACATAGGATGTATATTGTAGTGGATGCTGGGACATATATTGGGAGGACTTTCTTGCTCGACATGATAGTATGCTATCTGGTTGATCTTTACCTTAACGTGTATACTGTTTGTCTTTCTGTTACATGTTGGTAAAGCCCTTAGGATGTGTACTTGACTACCTGGACTATGATGCAGATCATACTAGTGGGGACATGGTAGTCCATAAGTACATCCTTCAAAGTCCCTAGTCGTGAGTGTATCGAGACGGGGCATCGATATACCAGAGTAGACTAGCGTATACCTTCTCGACCCATACAGATGGGCGATGGATGATCCCATATCCATTGGTGTTTGACATCAGAGATGATATGCGGGTGCTCAATAGAGACTGGGTACACTGGACGGACTCGCCGAGAACTCCCAGATGGTATTATACCTCACGTCAGATGGCAGTTCTCTGGTGACACTGGTACAGAGTAGTCTGTTGACCCGAGATCGTCATAGAGTCTTGTGTGGTTCCCACTGTGCTTTGATTTCCATCTTACCACGTCCAAGAGGGCATGCAAAACGGTGGTTTTTGGGTACAGTCCCGAGTCACATGGAGGTAATGAGCGATAGGAGGGGATTCGTCTCTCCCGGTATAGGGAGTTGATGTTGCGCTGTGTTCGATTGGCTATAACAGGAAATCCCTGGCTAGGGTTGCTGAGATTTACTGGTAAGTGTTACTAGTAGTTTCTCGAACAGTTATAGACCTCATATCGACACGACTTATCGAGCTATTGGGGTCTGACGTTTACCACCCCTAGGCGAGATATGCGACATATCAGACGATCAGACCGGACTGTACGGTAGTGTTACTGGTTGGATTCACTGGAGTGTGAGTGGGCTTGCTCGTCGATCTTCAGATCGCTCAATACCCGGGTGGCCGTTACGTTTAGCAGACCGCTTGCGGCTTGTGGGTGTTTGATATGATCATCACCTGCTGCCGGCGTATTGACGAGTCTTTAGAGTCCTACACAGAGGTTTCCTGGCTCAAGCAAAACGAAATAGGAGCGCATATGAGATATGTGCGGGACCGAGAATAATACCAGTATCTGATACTGTATTCGATTCTCGCGATGTGACATTGATCGGTTATATGCGATATAGCCGGGTTATCGGATCAAGTGTTGATTCGATAAGTTGTTACTAATGATACCTGTCGGTTTTGTGCGACATGACCGGATCATTGAATCAAGTGTTGATTTAATGATTTAATGCATAATTATATATTTGATATATTACTTTGCATTAACTAGTATCGGTTCACTTTAAGATGGATTTTCTCACTCGGATGTGTGCATTACATATGCGATATGATTTTGTGCACTAGATTGTATCATGTTTGATGATACATACATTTTGGTTAAGTGTAAAGAATTAAACCATGGTTAAGTGGATAATTAGGGTTTTGTTTTTCTTATTAATTTATATATACATTTATTCTTTTTGGAAAAGAAAAAGAGCATGAGAAAATGGTGGCTTTCTTTAAATGCTTCATGAAGCTTCATGAAGTCTTTGACCTTGTAACCATTTTTGTCTCATGCTTAACCTAACCATTCCACTAAACCATGATTGATTCTCTACACCTAACTATGGTTCAATTATGATAAGAATGAATTTCTTTTCTCATTTTTATTATTCTTATCATAATAACATTTCTTCTTCTTCTTCTTCTTCAAGAAGAAAACCTTAAGCTCCATCAATGGTGATTGTTGGAAAAGAGTGAGAAATCCAATTCTAAAGTCTACCCACTTCCTATTTCTTCATCCTCTACCTCTTGCCAAGTAGTAGAGTGTGTTTTCTTCACAAGTTTCTTGACTTGGTGAAGTCGGAGCTTGATTTAGCGATGCCTCGACGTAGATCATCTTCGGCATGGACATCGATGACCTAGCTCGTCCATTCTCCGATGAAGCCGACGCTAGATCCCGGGACTTATTATGGACAGCGAGGAGACTTCATTGCGGAGCTATGGAGGTGGAGAACCGGATCTACAAATGTTGTATTTCCGTATCTCTTAGTTAAGTGTTAACTAGTTTACTTTTCGCCTAGAATTCAAGCCGACGATCCGTACTCTAGGGTTTCTCGGCACCATAATTTTTGAAATTGGCATGGTTGATGCCTTGTGAGACCTCTTCAGAGTGCCTAAGAACCCTACAGTGGTATCAGAGCCTAGCTAGAGCCTTAGGCGAAGTCTAGACGGAATTTGAAGTCCGAACGACCCGAAAACCCAAACCATAACATGCTCTCTGTTCTTTTTCTAAAATCGTGGATTTTTCGAAATTAAAAATATGCAGAAAATCAAGCAGGATTTTCTACGAATTACTGTAAATTTCGTGGACCTAATTCAACTATTCCACCGCGTTTCCGCGGCATGAGCAGGGCTCATGCGGCGGATCCGCGGCCGTACGACCACAATATTTAAATTAGTTTGCACAGTAACTCCTATTTAACAGTGCTGGTTCTCCTGGGTATTTTTAATATTTTTTCCAGATTTTGCATTTTCTGAGTTGTTTTGGGGATTCGGTGTTTCGATCGGAGTATCAGATTTTGTCTATGTGGCTTTCCGGATAAATTTTAGAATATGTTAAAAAGTTCGACCGGATTTAAATACCCAATTTTTCCCCTGTCGGGAAATTTCCAAGTGTTTGATTTTTCCGTAGTTTGACGACATTCTAAGTAGTGCAAGTAACGCGATGGACCCTCTAGAAGACAACAAACCTTAACTCGATTATGTGACCGTCTTGAACTGCCCTTTGAACCTTCGGGTTTGGGGCAGTACGGCGTGCCACATGTGAGGCGTTGGCTTGACCCTTCTACGGCTGGACCGTTGGTACTGAGGCACGAACTGAATGTTGTTAGACTTATTTCATGTGTTGATCTGTATCGGGAAAACTTGGGTGTTCGATTGTTCGATCGGAAAGTTTGACATTTTCTATTTATCCGGAATGGGATACAATAATTGGAATTCACAAGTAGTTATGTGATAACTGAATGAATGTTATAAACATAGCAGTTTAGTCTCACTTGATCGGTTGCCACGGAATTTTGATGCGATCAAAAGTCCGTCGCAATCACGTAGCGTACGCGGATACTCGCCGGGTAAACTTAATAGACAGCCTCACTCCATAGCCCCGACCAAGTGACTGTAGGAGAACCCCGTCGCCGAAAGCATTCGTTCGGGTGCTCGCGGTAGCGGTGTTCCGCCTTGGTGCACTTCGTCAACGGTATCGGGGGTGCGGCCGCCTACTGAAGTTTGCGACGAGCATTCGATCAGGATGTCGGGAATCCTGTTGAATTGCCCGACTTGATATTGAAAAGAGTTTTCAATTTTGAGACTAAAATGCGGGGTTTATAATTGTTAGGCATGCGATGTCTAAGTAATTCATTTGGTCAGGCATGCGATGTCTGAGGTGGTTGCGGATTCCAACAGTTGTAGTTTTACACTTTCTTTTCTGTGACCGTAAGTGTAATATGTGATATCGCCGGTTTCGTTGCTATATGTCAACGACAATTGGGATGCACATATTTACTTACGTTGATGACATGTGATGTTATGTGTTGCTGGATATGTTATATTGGATCGTCGTGTTCGAATAGCCGGAGGTTTTTATGTGAGATGAGTGTTTTTCATTTTCATTCATGTAAAAACTTGTATGTAATATTCTTTTATTGGGCCACTTCCAGGTTGCGGAAGTTGTCACCGTTTGTATATTATTTACTTTTCCGCACGAGGATAGACCCAAGGAGGAGGGCACAAGTAACCGGGTTCTGGAGTCCAGTGGGAGACCAACTCGAGGAGTCGAGTCCGGGTCTCCTAACTCCAGAATTGGTAGGGTTGCTTGCCGCTCTCGTAGGGGTCTAGGGGTGTGGGTTTGGCTATTCATCGCGACCGTGGAATCCGTGTTTTATACTGGCTCGTATTGAAAACACGGACGTCCTAGTATATCCAATGTTTCATATGTTTCTTCTGCTGCGATATCTGTGATGTGATCATGTGATGTTCTTTGATAGATACTTTATATAGCATATATGATATATTATATAGACGTTACTTATGTTTTACACCCGCGCTAGCCCTGCCCCGCTCTGCCGTTAGTTACCTAACCTAACGGTGCACGAGGGGACATCGAGGCGAATGCGAATGGCATAAGTGTACGTCGTATTTATCTGTAATGTTTAGGTAATTAAATGATGGGACTTCATTAATATGATTAATGAAATAAAAGAAACCTAAGATGTTATAGAATCGAATTTCAAAAATAAAACAGGTAGCTACAGTTCTTGCTTTGCACAGCGGTATATATGATATATCCTGCACCTTATTCGATGAGGAAAGGACCGAGATCCCTTCACCGGGAGTGACTCCTTTAGCAATAAATGGCAGATGCTAGACACTCGGTTTGTCTTTTGATTGCTTTTAAGTGTTTTTGCTTTGCACAGTGATATATATGATATATCCCGCACCTCATTCGACGAGGAAAGGACCGACGATCCCTTCACCGGGAGTGACTCCTTTAGCAAAACTAGAAAAGCCTCAAAAGCACTCCATTTTAAAATCATTTGATTCTACAGCGATATCAAGTTCGTTACGCAATAGGTTTTCAGAAAAACCTGTCGTAGCCCTCCGTCATTTCAGATACGTACTAGTTAGTATTCGTGCTGCGGTTGTTTGGCCTCCGTCAAGGCGTAGTGTACGGTAGCTAACTAGTGCTTATCTGCTAGGATATGATGCGATTGGATTAGGGTATTCGTACGGCGTTGTTTGGCCTCCGTCAAGAGTCGTGCGGGTGGGTTTAATTCAATCAGGAAATGACGGGTTGAACTTGTCTAGCGGACTATGGGTTGTTTGGCCTCCGTCAAGGTCATAGCGAGCTAGGGGCAAAATATTATCGGGAATTTCAAGTGTTGAAATTTGCAATGAGATTGCATACATTCTATGAAATAGTTGGATCCCGATACCCGCTGCGAGTAAGAGTTACTCCTGGGAGAGTTTTACACATTACAATTAGCCGATCAAGTAGGTGTCTAGAAAGGTGTTAACGAGATTACGCCTCTGGGAAAACGAGGTTTACATTAATTAGGTTCGTGCGAAAGCACGGGGGACCTCCCTCAAAGTACCGGCACTGGCCTGGCTGAAAGATTGGCGAACTTGTAGTGTGTAATTAATCCCGGCTAGTCTTTCCTTTTAGGGTTTGAAGGAAGATTTGATAAAAAGCAGTGGGAGCCATCCTGATTAGATAAAATAATAACCAATCTATTCTTGCAAGAGCGCACGCTGAGTGTTTTCTTCTCTCTCTCTCCAGGTAGCGACCATATCACGCCTTAATCAAGATAATAAAACGGATTATTGACCGAACCCGCTTGTTATACTGAGCTGGGGAACGTTGGTCCCGCTCCAACTTATAATTGTTTTAAGACAGAGCAGGAAATTGGGGATTACCAGAATTCCCGTGCCGCCCAAACGAAGAGAGTGCATGCTGATGCATCATCTTCGGGTGTGTTCATTATACAGAACTGTTTCTCAGTATCCTTTGCGTCCTGGGTATATGATACCAGATCAGGATCCCACATATGTAATCTGTTACATAGGGCTACAGATAGGTAGAGAACTGAGATCGGGTGATAAGTTTCATGAGGCAGAAAACGGGGCAAGTGTTGCAGCCAAGTCTGTTGGTCACTGTCACCCTGTATTACAATACATTGATTCTGAACGAATGTTATTAGATACCGAACCTGATATACAAAATCATATCAGTCTCTTTATTAGTAAAGAAATGATAAAATTTTGTATTGTTGGATAATGTTTTGAACATTTCCTATATCAAAAGTTGATCGGTTCAGGCACGTTATCTAAAAGCATTAATGTTCTAAATCAAACCACAGTTCTTAGTATACGGAACACACACAAGAGGAAGAGTTCAGAAATGAACGAATCCTTCTTGAGGCATTGTAGACTAGGTCATATCAATGCGACCCGACTGGCTGAAGTTACATTTAGATGCATATTTAAATTAGTTTGAATTTACATCTTGTGAAACTCGCCAGTCATGTCACAAAGATAAGATGACCACAGCTCTGTTTATTGGAAACAGAGAAAGAGTTAGTAAACTCTTAGGATGATACATGTTGATGTATGTAAGGTCCCCTGTCTACACATGCCAGGACAGGTTCTTTGTACTTCATTACATTCTCTGATGATCTTTCGAGATTCAGACCTATGTTCCTGTTGAAACATGAGTCCGATCCTTTTGAGATATTCACAGAATATAAGCGAGAAGTAGAGAACCAAAATACGGGTATAAGTATTATGTCCTTTGATGAGATCAAGGAGGAGAATACTTGAGCACGAAATTCCAGGACTATTCTAAAGGAGAATGAGATTCTCTCTCAGCATTACTCCTCCGTATACACCATAGCACGATGGTATATCGGGGCGGAGCAGATACACCCTATTTGATATGGTGTGCTCTATGATGAGTAATACTGAGCTACCTTTTTCCTTTTGGGAGTTATGCACTTACGAAGTTGCATACCTATTGAATAGGGTTCCAATCAAATCAGTTGCCTACCACTTCATATGTGATATGGAAAAGGAAGAGCCCATTTCTTAAGTTAGTTAAGATTTGGGGTTGTCCGGCCTATGTCTGAAAGCAAAATCCAGACAAGCTCGAGGTAAGGTCTGTAATGTGGAACTGGAAATGTTCCAGCTATACAAACTGCAGCTGATGATTTGAAAGAACCAAAGGATTCAATAGTTACCAATGAACCTCAGCCTCTCCGCCGATCTAGTAGGGTTCCTCACCCACCTGAGAGATACTTCGTTTTCTCTATGACAGTGGGAGCGAGGATTGCATCATGAGATGATGACCCAACTAGCTTCGAGCAGGCCATCGAGAGTAAGACTCTGTAAGAATGGCTGGATGTTTAGCGATCTGAGATGGAATCCTTATACACCAACAAAGTATGGACTTTGGTTGCTATATCTGAAGGGTTAAATCCCCAACAGGAGCAAGTATATCTTGAGAAGATTACTTGGTGTACATGGAAGAGTTGAGACTTTCAAAGCTAGACTTGTTAAAGGTCTACATCATTGACCAGGTATGGATGATGATGAAACCTTTTCTAAGTAGCTATGCTTAAGTCCATCCAGATCCTACTTGCCACGGCTACATACCATGACTACGATATCTGGTGGTTGGGTGTCATGACAGCTTTTCTAAATGATGTTTAGAAAAGAGTGTCTATAAGTACACAGCCAGAGGGCTTCGTAGACAGTGGGAGCAGCGGAAAAGTGTGCAAGATGCTTTATAGGATAAAGCAGGCATCGCGGAGTTGGAACATCTGTTTTGACGAAGCGGTCAAAGAAGTTGACATCATCAAAATGGTAGATGAACCTTGTATAAACAAAAAGGTAGTAGGGAGTATGGTGAAGATCCTCGTAGAGTACGTGGATGACATACTCTTGATAGGGAAGGAGTTTCCTATGCTACGCTCGATCAATCTCCGCTCATCACTATAATTCTCCATATAGGATCAAAGTTATACCTCCTAAATCCTGGGTTTTGGATCTATGAGATAGATCTAAATGGATGTTAGGATTCTAACTAGTTGTAGTGAGATGGTATCAATCGATCCTGGGGAGAATCACTGGAAGGGTTCCAGGGTGATAAAGACGACTGAATGTCAGTCACAGGCATTTTCTTTACCCTCAGTGGAGGGACAGTATTTTGGAAGAGTTCCAAGCTAGATACCGTGCCATACTAGAAGATAAAGGCTGGATACATCGCTACTTAAGATGCTACAAAAGAGGAAGTCTGGGTGTATAAAAGTTCATAAGATGAACTTTGTTCCTACCATTGTGTGACAATGGAGTTGTGGCTCATGCCAAGGAACGCCGGTCCCATCAGTGATCCAGACATATTCTAAGGCAGTGTCACCTGATCATGGAGATAGTTGATCTCTAGGGTGATCGAGGTTAGGAGAGTAGACTCAGAGGACAACACAGCGGATCCACTCACAAAGGCCTGTTCCTAGAGAGAGACTTTTATGGGATGGTTGAGTATGAGATACTACAACCACTGCTATCAGATGGCCCTAGTGCAAGTGGGAGATTGTTAGTTATATGTATGCCCTAGAGGCCATTACTATACATAGGATGTATATTGTAGTGGATGCTGGGACATATATTGGGAGGACTTTCTTGCTCGACATGATAGTATGCTATCTGGTTGATCTTTACCTTAACGTGTATACTGTTTGTCTTTCTGTTACATGTTGGTAAAGCCCTTAGGATGTGTACTTGACTACCTGGACTATGATGCAGATCATACTAGTGGGGACATGGTAGTCCATAAGTACATCCTTCAAAGTCCCTAGTCGTGAGTGTATCGAGACGGGGCATCGATATACCAGAGTAGACTAGCGTATACCTTCTCGACCCATACAGATGGGCGATGGATGATCCCATATCCATTGGTGTTTGACATCAGAGATAATATGCGGGTGCTCAGTAGAGACTGGGTACAGTGGACGGACTCGCCGAGAACTCCCAGATGGTATTATACCTCACGTCAGATGGCAGTTCTCTGGTGACACTGGTACAGAGTAGTCTGTTGACCCGAGATCGTCATAGTGTCTTGTGTGGTTCCCACTGTGCTTTGATTTCCATCTTACCACGTCCAAGAGGGCGTGCAAAACGGTGGTTTTTGGGTACAGTCCCGAGTCACATGGAGGCAATGAGCGATAGGAGGGGATTCGTCTCTCCCGGTATAGGGAGTTGATGTTGCGCTGTGTTCGATTGGATATAACAGGAAATCCCTGGCCAGGGTTGCTGAGATTTACTGGTAAGTGTTACTAGTAGTTTCTCGAACAGTTATAGACCTCATATCAACACGACTTATCGAGCTATTGGGGTCTGACGTTTACCAACCCTAGGCGAGATATGCGACATATCAGACGATCATACTGGACTGTACGGTAGTGTTACTGGTTGGATTCACTGGAGTGTGAGCGGGCTTGCTCGTCGATCTTCAGATCGCTCAATACCCGGGTGGCCGTTACGTTTAGCAGACCGCTTGCGGCTTGTGGGTGTTTGATATGATCATCACCTGCTGCCGGCGTATTGACGAGTCTTTAGAGTCCTACACAGAGGTTTCCTGGCTCAAGCGAAACGAAATAGGAGCGCATATGAGATATGTGCGGGACCGAGAATAATACCAGTATCTGATACTGTATTCGATTCTCGCGATGTGACATTGATCGGTTATATGCGATATAGCCGGGTTATCGGATCAAGTGTTGATTCGATAAGTTGTTACTAATGATACCTGTCGGTTTTGTGCGACATGACCGGATCATTGAATCAAGTGTTGATTTAATGATTTAATGCATAATTATATATTTGATATATTACTTTGCATTAACTAGTATCGGTTCACTTTAAGATGGATTTTCTCACTCGGATGTGTGCATTACATATGCGATATGATTTTGTGCACTAGATTGTATCATGTTTGATGATACATACATTTTGGTTAAGTGTAAAGAATTAAACCATGGTTAAGTGGATAATTAGGGTTTTGTTTTTCTTATTAATTTATATATACATTTATTCTTTTTGGAAAAGAAAAAGAGCATGAGAAAATGGTGGCTTTCTTTAAATGCTTCATGAAGCTTCATGAAGTCTTTGACCTTGTAACCATTTTTGTCTCATGCTTAACCTAACCATTCCACTAAACCATGATTGATTCTCTACACCTAGCTATGGTTCAATTTTGATAAGAATGAATTTCTTTTCTCATTTTTATTATTCTTATCATAATAACATTTCTTCTTCTTCTTCTTCTTCAAGAAGAAAACCTTAAGCTCCATCAATGGTGATTGTTGGAAAAGAGTGAGAAATCCAATTCTAAAGTCTACCCACTTCCTATTTCTTCATCCTCTACCTCTTGCCAAGTAGTAGAGTGTGTTTTCTTCACAAGTTTCTTGACTTGGTGAAGTCGGAGCTTGATTTAGCGATGCCTCGACGTAGATCATCTTCGGCATGGACATCGATGACCTAGCCCATCCATTCTCCGATGAAGCCGACGCTAGAGCCCGGGACTTGTTATAGACAGCGAGGAGACTTCATTGCGGAGCTATGGAGATGGAGAACCGGATCTACAAAGGTTGTATTTCCGTATCTCTTAGTTAAGTGTTAACTAGTTTACTTTTCGCCTAGAATTCTAGCCGACGATCCGTACTCTAGGGTTTCTCGGCACCATAATTTTTGAAATTGGCATGGTTGATGCCTTGTGAGACCTCTTGAGAGTGCCTAGGAACCCTACAGTTGCCTCGGTATAGAGGCGGGAGCCCGTAAAAGAAGCCGGCGACGTGGTGCCCTTCCGGCGACGAGGTGGAGACCGGAGATTTCGCGGGAGATCGGGACGACGACGAGAAGACCGGAGGACTCGGATCACTCGGTATATCTCTCTTCCCCATCTTATAGTTAGCTAGGACTAGTTAATGGTACGATCCGGGTTTATAGTGCGCGGTTGTGCCGGTTCAAGAAAAATTAAAGTTGAACATCGCTTCCGCATTTGGCCTCGGGATGGAGGCCGGGGCGCCGCCGTGCACTTACAGATGATCATATCAAATACCCACAAGCCGCAAGTGGTCTGCTAAACGTAACGGCCACCCGGGTATTGAGCGATCAGAAGATCAACGAGCAAGCCCGCTCACACTCCTGTGAATCCAACGAGTAACACTACCGTACAGTCCGGTCTGTTCGTCTGATATGTCGCATATCTCGTCTAGGGGTGGTTAACGTCAGACCCCAATAACTCGATAAGTCGTGTCGATATGAGGCTCATAACGGGTCGAGAAACTGTCGGTAACACTTACCAGTAAATCCCAAAAGCAGCCTTGGCCAAGGACTTCCTGTTATAGCCAATCAAGCACTGCGCAACATCAACTCCCTATACCGGGAAAGACGAAACCCCTCCTATCGCTCATTGCCTCTATGTGATTCGGGACTATACCCAAAAGCCACCTTTTTGCACACCCTCTTGGACATGGTATGATGGAAATAAAAGCACAGTGGGAATCACACATGACTCTATGACGATCTCGGGTCTACAGACTAACCTGCACCAGTGTCACCAGAGAACTGCTATCTGACGTAAGGTATAATACCATTTGGGAGTTCTCGGCGAGTCCGTCCAGTGTACCCAGTCTCCACTGAGAACCCGTATATCATCTCTGATGTCAAACACCAATGGATATGAGATCATCCGTCGCCCATCTATATGGGTCGAGAAGCTACACGCTAGTCTACTCTGGTATATCGATGCCCCGTCTTGATATACCCACGACTAGGGACTTTGAAGTATGTACTTATGGACTACCACGTCCCCACTAGTATGATCCACATCATAGTCCAGGTAGTCAAGTACACATCCTAAGGGCTTTACCAACATGTAACAGAGAGACAATCAGTGTACACGTTAAGGTAAAGAGTAACCAGATAGGATACTATCATATCGAGCAAGAAAGTCATCCCTATATATGTCCAAGCATCCACTACAATATACATCCTATGTATAGTAATGGCCTCTAGGGCATACATATAACTAACACTAAAATAATCATAACAGATAATAATAATTGAGTATTATGTGATGGTTCATATCATATCAAATGGCAATATCATTTCATGCACTCATTTTGTAAAGTATAACAAGCAAGCAAAAGTCGTTGCCATGAAATGATAGCCATTGTAATGATGATGATCAACAAGTCCAACCTAGTCAACCGGTCAACTAAGTCAATAAGTCAACAAAGTCAACCTTTCAACCCAACCATGGCACAATAATACTTAATTAATTTTATCATTAATCATGTTTCTTATTCTTATTAGGGTTTAGCAAAAGTCAACAGTCAACAACCCTAATGAGAATCCTCTGCCTCTTTCTCTCTGTCAACCGTACATACACACCCGCATCCACGTTCCGAGGAACACGAATACAAACGAGATAAAACCAATCCAAAAACATACACTAGGATCTGGCTTAAACCAAAGCCCGCTAGTGATAACTGCCCGGACACTAAACGTGCACAAGTGCATGGATGTGACCGAACCCTGTCGCAAAACCATGCGACCTCTACTCTTTTGCCTAAAGGTGAATAACTCTCTATGTGGGACTCTAATGACTCGACACTATGCTGGCAGTGGGTTTAACCACAAAATGCAAGCGGCACTAGCTGTGCGTAACGGC
Source organism: Agapanthus africanus (assembly GCA_030015575.1). NCBI lineage: Eukaryota > Viridiplantae > Streptophyta > Magnoliopsida > Asparagales > Amaryllidaceae > Agapanthus > Agapanthus africanus. Next base: position 423,019,474 of record CM057344.1, read on the forward strand.
CCCCAGGTAGATGCCGATAAGAAGACGGATGAGGTGAAACCCATCTAAACTCCTACTGAGCCTGAATGTGACAATCTCCATACAGTCCGGTCTGTTCGTCTGAAAATATCGCATGGCGGGCCTAGAGGGGCGGTAAACGTCAGTCCCCTAATAGCGGTACAAGTCATGTCGGAGTGTAGCCCAGAACACCCTGAGATAACACTGGAAACCTACCAGTATATCTCGCTTGCCCTGGCCAGGGACTTTGTGTAATGGCTCTCCTAGACACAGCACGATATCAACCCCCAATACCGAGAGAGACGAATCCTGTCTAACCGTCACTGCCTCCAAGTAATTCGGGACTGCACCCAACTACTACCTGTTTGCACGACTCCTTTGAGCCGTGATAGGGTAGTAATCTAAGTACAGTGGGAACACACTCGAGACGAAGTGACAGTGTCAAGTCAGCAGACTAAGCTGTACTCATGTCACCTAGGAACTGATAACTGACGATAGGTATAGTACCAACCAACAGTTCCCGACGAGTCCTGTCCAGTGTGCTCGTAACCTAACAAGCACCCGCATACTATCTCAAGTACGACGTACTGACGGTTGTGGGAAAGACCGTCTCCCCTGCTGGGATGAGAAGCGCATACGCAAGTCTACTCCGGAGTATCGATGCCCTGTCTCGATAGTCCTACGACTAGGGACCTGCATAAGGATGTGCTTGTGGATTACCCAGCCCCCACGAGTGTGACTGCCATCACAACGCTGGTAATCAAGCAAAGATCCTAAGGGCTCCACTAATGTGTATAGGTAATGTACTAAAAGAAACACATGTACACATTAAAGTAGAAACAAACCAAGTAGCATACTACTATTTTGAGCAAGATTGCCTATACAAGGTGAACATCCCAAGCTTCCTTTAAGTAATATACAAACTAGTATGATACAGTAATGGCCTCTAGGGCATATACACTAACAATCTCCTACTTGCACTAAGGCCATGTACTGGCGTATCGAAAACTTATCATCTCGTTCAGCCGCTCGAACTGAGTCTGGGGTAAGGCCTTCGTGAATGGATCAGCAGTGTTTTCTTCCGTAGCAACTCTCCGAACCTCGATCTCTTGGCGACCCACGATCTCCCTGATCAATTGATACCGCCTCAAGATGTGTCTGGACTTCTGATGGGACCTGGGTTCCTTCGCTAAAGCCATAGCCCCGTTGTTGTCGCAATACAGAGGTATTGGATCAACAATGGACGGAACCACCTGAAGTTCTGTCAAGAACTTCCTTATCCAGACGGCTTCTATTGCGGCATCTGCAGCAGCGATAAATTCCGCTTCCATCGTCGAGTCAGCAACGGTTTCCTGTTTGGAACTCTTCCAACACACCGCCCCACCATTGAGGGTAAAGACATAAACCGACATGGACTTGGAATCATCCTTGTCACTCTGGAAGCTGGAGTCAGCAAAGGCCTCGATCTGGAGGTCTTTTCCGCCATACACCAAGAACATCTCCTTAGTCCTTTTCGGGTACTTGAGAATGTTCTTTACCGCTATCCAGTACTTCTCCCCAGGGTTTGACTGATACCGGCTTACCACACTCAGTGCATAAGCTACATCTGGTCTGGTACACAACATCGCATACATTATAGAGCCTACCGCAGAAGCGTAGGGTATAATAGACATGCGATCCCTTTCCAAATCAGTCTTGGGAGACATCTCCTTAGAGAGGGTGATCCCATGACAAGCCGGTAAATTACCGCGCTTGGAATCATCCATACTGAATCTTCTCAGCATGGTGTCGATGTACCTGGACTGTGAAAGTCCTAATATCCTCTTGGATCTGTCACGATAGATCCGGATCCCCAAAATGTAAGAGGCATCATCCAGGTCTTTCATGGAGAGCCTGTGTGATAAGAACCCTTTGACAGATTGTAGCATAGGAATGTCATTTCCTATTAAGAGAATGTCATCCACGTATAAAACGAGAAATACGACAGTTCTTGCTACAAATCTACTATAGATGCATGGTTCATCTGGATTTTTGATAAAGCCAAATTCTTTGACCGTCTCATTAAAATAGATGTTCCAACTCCGCGATACCTGCTTTAGTCCATAGATAGACTTAAGCAACTTGCATACCTTTCCGCTGCTCCTACACTGAATGAAACCCTCTGGCTGGTCCATATAGACACACTCCTCTAAATTTCGATTTAGAAAAGCGGTCTTTACGTCCATCTGCCAAATCTAATAATCATGGAAGGCAGCAATGGCAAGAAGGATCTGAATGGATTTCAGCATAGCCACTGGAGAAAAGGTTTCGTCATAGTCCAAACCAGGTCTTTGACGAAAACCCTTTGCAACAAGTCTAGCTTTATAGGTCTCAACCTGTCCATCTACACCAATCTTCCTTTTGAAGATCCACTTGCATCCTACGGGTTTTACCCCATCTTGAGCAACGTCAAACGTCCATACTTTGTTGGTGTACATGGACTCCATTTCTGTCCGCATTGCATCAAGACATTTTACCGAGTCAACGCTCTGAATGGCCTGCTGGAAGCTAGTCGGCTCATCATAATCAATGATGCAATCCTCTCTATCCCTGTATACGAGAAAACCGTAGTATCTCTCGGGCGAATGAGACTGCCTACTACTCCTGCGGAGCGGCGCAGGAATGTCCTGATCTTTCGAACCCTCTAGTTCTACTAAGCTTTCAGTAATAGCTCGTGGTTCTGGAATTTCTTCCAGTTCTATTGCCTCCCACTTATCTGATTTTCCAAAAATTCAGTTTCCAAGAAGTGGGCATGACGAGAAACAAATACCTTTTGTTCCTCTTCGCAATAGAAGAAATATCCCTTGAAGTTCTTTAGATATCCCACAAACTTGCACTGTACTGAGCGTGCCTCGAGTTTGTCCGCATGCTGCTTTTTGACAAAAGCTGGACATCCCCATGTCTTAATGTGCTTAAGATAGGGTTTCTTCCCACACCATATCTGATATGGTGTGGTAGGCACAACCTTAGTTGGAACACGGTTCAAAAGGTATGCAGCTAATTCTAGTGCATATCCCTAGAATGATCGCGGTAACTCAGCGTTACTTATCATGGAACGTACCATATCTAATAGGGTCCGGTTCCGTCTCTCCGATACACCGTTATGTTGCGGAGTGTATGGAGGAGTAAGCTGAGAGAGAATTCCATTCTCTTTTAGGTTATCCAAGAACTCGGCACTCCAGTATTCACCACCTCGATCAGATCTCAGTGTCTTGATACTTTTGCCGGTTTTTTTTCTACTTCATTCTTATATTCCTGGAATTTTCCAAAGGCTTCGGATTTATGTTTCATTAAGAAGACATATCCGTGCCTTGAAAAGTCATCCGTAAAAGTAATGAAGTAAGAATAACCGTTTCGCGCACGTGTAGACAATGGACCGCACACGTCGCTGTGTACGAGTCCCAAGAGCTCGCTCGCTCTTACTCCGTTTCCAGTGAACGGAGTCTTTGTCATCTTGCCTTTGAGACAGGATTGACAAGTTGCATCTGATTGATATTCGAACGGATCCAAATATCCTTCTGTATGTAACTTCGTCAACCTTCTCTCATTGATGTGACCCAGACTACAATGCTATAAGAAACCCTGATTTGTTTCCGGAGACTTTCTTTTGTGTGTATTTTGGACATTGAAAATCTGTGGTTGGTTTAATACGTATATACCATTGCTTAATGTACCTGACCCAATCAAAACTTGATTAAGATGAATGTTTACAACATTGCTTACAAATGCAAATTCATAACCTTCTTTAGATAATAAAGATACAGATATGATATTACAGGTTGCATTGGGTACAAAATAACAATCACGCAAAATCAAAACGTATCCATCTGACAATCCCAGGTGATAGTCCCCCATGGACTCAGCATCCAAGCCATCTCCGTTTGCAACTCTGAGGGTCATATCACCTGCCTTCAAAAACCCTACGCCTTCTCAGTGCCTGTAAAGAATTACAGATATGAGATCCTGATCCGGTATCCAATACCCAGGATGTAGAGTTTATTGATAGACAATTTTCAATAACATACACACCTGAAGCTGAACCCGCAACTTGCTTCAGATCCTGGTTTCTGGCCTTCCAAGCCCTGCAATGCATTTTCCAGTGTCCACTCTTGTGACAGTAAAAGCACTCTTCTTTCCCCACAAGCTTTCCCGCTACCTTTGTTGCCTTTGCCTTTCCCTTCGTATCCACTTTACAAACACCACCCCTTGGTTTGGTGGGGGTTTTCTTCTTCTTTCCCTTGGCTTTCGCCTTGGACCTAGAAGAGGAAGATTCTCCTACAAACAAAGTGGATGTTTCCCTACCTTTCTGTAGGGTGCCCTCTGCACTCCTCAGCATGTTGAGGAGTTCTGAAAGTTTAACTTCTTTTTCTTGCAAGTTGAAGTTCAGGATAAACTGGGCATAAGTGGAAGGAAGGGACTAGAGAATCAAGTCCGTGTAGAGCTTGTTCTCTAACGTGGTCCTAAGGTCCGCGAGCTCCTCAATGAAGCCAATAATCATAAGCACGTGTTCCGCTACCGATGATCCGACAGCCAATCTCGCCGAAAACAGCTTTTTCGAGACTTCGTATCTGGCGATAAGGGATTGCTCTCCATACAGTTCTTTTGTATGGATAAATATGGATTCAAGGTCCATATTCTCGTGCCTCCTCTGATGTTCATTGTCCATAGAGGCAAGCACGAGGCACTTGGCCTTCGCGCAGTCGATTTCCTAGGTCTTACAGATTTCCTTATCCACGACGCTGGTTTTGGGACCTGAGACAGGGGGAGCTTTGGTGGTAAGGAGATACCCCAACTTGTCATAAGTGATTGCCATTTTGACATTCCTGAGCCAATCTTTGTAGTTTGGCCCTGTCAGTATGTTTTTATCTTGTAGTAACTTAAGTCCGATCATGATGTTTGGTCGCTGCAATTAGGAGAGAGAGAAGAAACACTTTAGCATGATGCTCTTGCAAGTTTAGAGTGGTTTTTAATTTTCTAAACAGGATGGCTCCTACTTGGTTTATAGCATTGATCGTTAAGTGAGAAATTTCCCGAGGAGTAGCATATACTCACAGTAGGATCGGGATCCAAATATCATCGCGTGACAAAACAGAAGGAATCCTACCAGAATCATCACACTACAAATGGTATGCAGCGCTAGCAAGTTTCAGTTTCTTTTGAAACTCTCGATGTGGATTTTTGCCCCATGCTCTTATGACCTTGACTTTGGCCAACAAATCATAAGTCACATGTCATGTTCTTCCCGTCATTCTCCTGGTTAATTTGAACCCACCCGTACCTACCCTTGACTTTGGCCAACAAGACAGTACGACTGTCCCAAACCAACACATCTATCTATGCTGCACATGAATACCCAATAGCTACCAATCACTATGCCTTGACTTTGGCCAACAAACATAGCTTGAATACTACTGACTATCCATGTGAAACGACGGAGGGCTACGAATGGTTTTGGCAAAACCGTGAACGTAGTGAACTTGATATAATCGATGGAACGAGATAGCTTTTAAAAGGAGTGGCTTAAGCTCCGCGTTTAAAAGTTGTTTTTGAAAAGAAACCGAGTGGTTTTGAAAGCGTTCCAACGACTCAACTTTGGTTTATTTCTTGCATTAATTTAATGCGTCCCATCATTTAATCCTACCATTGCAGAAAACAACGAAAATATGACGTACGCTTATGCCACCCGCATTCGCCATGGGGCCCCGTCATTACCCGTTAGGTTACTTAACTAACGACAGAGCGGGGGCTGGACTAGCGCGGATACAAAACATAAGCAACGCCTAAATAGATATCATATATAGATATAAACATTCGTCACATGCAATGATAGCCATTCCAGATCACAGATGAACACATTTGATATATTAGGAATCCGCATTCCGTACGAGCCTATTGTAGGGTTACTAGGCACACTAACAAGGCTCTACAAGGCATCGACCATACCAAAATTAAATTTTTATGTGCCGAATAACACTGAGCAAGATCCTATACTAGCGTTTAGGCGAAACAATTAGCAAGTAAACATCTTTACTCTAAAGGGAATACGAAATACAACCTTTGTAGATCGGTCCCTTACTTTTAAAGCTCCTTGATGAAGTCCTTTCGCTGCGATCAAGGTTCTCCCGGACTCTTGCATGGCTTCACGAGGCGAAAGATGTGACCTTGCTTGAAGTCTCCGAGGCCGAAGATGATCTACGTCGAGGGAATTCCGACTCAAGTTCCTACTTCACTAACTAGAGAATTAGTGAAGTAAATACCCTAAACTAAAGTGCTAGTCTAGTAAAGGATGGAGAAATAAGAAGTGGGTTCTCTTTGGAATTTTATATCTCACAATCTTTTGCTCTCTTTTCAAAACCCTAGTTTTCTTTCTCTTTTGTTCAATGAAGAAGATGAACAAAAAAAAGAGGAAAGGATAATGATCAAGTGAGTAGTCTAACCATGGTGAGTGAGTATCATATACTAACCCTTGTAGAGACTTAACCCTAGGCTAATCTTTATGGTTGGGTTAAGAAATATCCATAGTAAAAACAATACCAAGTTGAATTAGTCAATGCATCCACAAGCTTCCACAAGCTTCATGCATTTTCTAATCTTCCACTTGATTTTGTAATTACTTTAGATATTAAAAAACCCTAAATAAAAATTAGCATAGTGTAAGTCTCATACACCCATGTATAGTGTATCATCAACCAACACATTTTCATATATATCATATATAGTAAAAATGTGTACATGTGAGAAAAAACCCTAAGTGAACATGTGTTAGTAAATGTAAACTAGTATATCTAATATACAATTATACACTTAATTATCAAATCAACACTTGACTTAATAATCCGGTCATATCTCATATAACCGACAAACATTCATCGTATCGACTTATCGAATCAACACTTGATTCGATAACCCGGTCATATCATATATAACCAACCGATACAAGAAGTCGCGAGAATAGAATACGGTATCACATACACGCATTTATTCTCGGTCTTGCACATATCACATACGTGCTCCTATTTCGTTTTGCCTGAGCCAGAAAAACCTCTATGTAGGACTCTAAAGACTCGTCAATACGCCGGCAGTAGGTGATGATCACATCACGCACCCACAAGCCGTCAGCGGTAGTAGTCGGACGTAACGGCTACCCGGGTATTGAGCGATCAGAAGATCAGCAAGCAAGCCCGCTCCAACTCCTGTAAAAGCCTGACAGTAACACTTCCCGTACAGTCTTTTCTCCTCGTCTGATATGTCGCATATCAAGTCTAGGGGTGGTAAATGTCAGACCCCAATAACCGATAAGTCGTGCCGATGTGAGGCTCATAACGGGTCGAGAAACTACTGGTAACACTTACCAGCAAATCTCTAAATCAGCCCTGGCCAGGGACTTCCCTGTTATAGCCAATCGAGCATAGCGCAACATCAACCCCCAATACCGGGAGAGACGAAACCCCTCCTATCGCTCATTGCCTCCATGTGACTCGGGACTGTACCCAAAAACCACCTTTTTGCACGCCCTCATGGACGTGGTAAGGTGTAAATCAAAGCACGGTAGGAATCACACAAGACTCTATGAGGATCTCGGGTCTACAGACTAACCTGCACAAGTGTCACCAGAGAACTGCCATCTGACGTAAGGTATAATACTATCTGGGAGTTCTCGGCGAGTCCGTCCAGTGTACCCAGTCTCCACTGAGCACCCGTATACCATCTCTGATGTCAAACACCAATGGATATGGGATCATCCATCGCCCATCTCATGGGTCGAGAAGCATATACGCTAGTCTACACTGGTATATCGATGCCCCGTCTCGATACACCCACGACTAGGGACCTTGAAGGATGTACTTATGGACTACCATGTTCCCACTAGTATGATCCGCATCATAGTCCAGGTAGTCAAGTACACATCCTAAGGGCTTTACCAATATGTAGCGATAAGACCGTATAAAGAGACAAGTATACATGTTAAAGTAAAGATAAACCAGATAGCATACTATCATATCGAGCAAGAAAGTCCTCTCTATATATGTCCAAGCATCCAATTTAATATACATCGTATGTACAATACTGGCCTCTAGGGCATACATACAACTAACAATCTCCCACTTGCACTAGGGCCAGCTGCTGTAGTATCGCATACCAAGCATCCCGAAGAGTCTCTCAAACTGTATCTGGGGAATGGCCTTCGTGAGTGGATCCGCTGTGTTGTTCTTCATGTCAACCCTCCTGACCTCGATCTCCTGGCGATCAACTATCTCCCGGATCAGGTGATACCGCCTCAGAATATGCCTGGATCGCTAATGGGACATGGGTTCCTTGACCAAAGCCACCGCTCCATTGTTATCGCAATACAAAGGTATTGGATGCTCAATGGATGGAACCACTCCAAGTTCAGTGATGAACTTCTTGATCCAGACAGCCTCTTTGGCAGAATCGTTGGCAGCGATGTATTCAACCTCCATTGTCGAGTCTGCCACGGTTTCTTGCTTAGAACTCTTCCAGCTAACCGCCCCTCCGTAAAGGGTAAAGACAAATCCCGACTGCGACTTAGAGTCGTCCTTATCACTCTGGAAGCTCGAATCGGTAAAGGACTCCACTTGGAGTTCTCCGTTACCATACACCAAGAGCATCTCTTTAGTCCTTCGTAAGTACTTGAGAATGCTCATCACAGCTGTCCAGTGACTCTCTCCAGGATCAGCTTGATACCTACTCACTACACTTAGTGAGATTGCTACATCGGGTTTGGTATATAGCATCGCGTACATGATAGAGCCTACTGCCGAAGCATAGGGTATCTCTTGCATGCGAGCTCTCTCCAAATCATTCTTGGGAGACATCTCTTTGGAGAGAGTGAGCCCTGAGATCGTGGGTAAAAACCCATGTTTGGACTCTTCCATACTAAACCTCTTTAATATAGTGTCAATATACCTGGATTGGGACAATCCCAATATCCTTTTAGATCTATCTCTATAGATCATAATTCCCAATATGCAGGAGGCATCACCAAGATCTTTCATTGAGAATCTTTGTGATAAGAAGAGCTTCACCGATTGCAGCATAGGAATGTCATTTCCTATCAAGAGTATGTCTTCTACGTACAATACGAGAAAGACAACCTTACTCTCTGCCACCTTCTTGTAGATACAAGGTTCATCTACGTTTTTGACGAAATCAAACTCTTTGATAACGACGTCAAAGCAGATGTTCCAACTCCGCGATGCTTGCTTCAATCCATAAATTGATTTAAGTAGCTTGCACACCTTCCCGTTGCTCCCAATATCTACGAAGCCCTCTGGCTGAGTCATGTACACGCACTCTTCTAAATCACCGTTTAGAAAGGCGGTCTTAACATCCATTTGCCGGATTTCGTAGTCATGATATGCAGCGATGGCAAGCATGATCCGGATGGATTTAAGCATAGCCACTGGAGAAAAGGTTTCGTCATAGTCCACACCTGGTCTTTGACGAAAACCCTTTGCAACAAGTCTAGCTTTGAAAGTCTCCACTTTCCCATCTACACCAAGTTTTTTCTTGAAGATCCACTTGCTCCCAATGGGTTTTACCCCTTCACGAGCAACTTCCAAAGTCCACACTTTGTTGGTGTACATGGATTCCATCTCGGACCGCATTGCATCCAGCCATTTCACTGAGTCCCCACTCGTGATGGCCTGCTCGAATCTAGTTGGGTCATCATCAACCATGATGCAATCTTCGCTCCCCCCATCCATGAGAAAACCGTAGTATCTCTTAGGTGGGTGAGGAACCCTATTAGATCGGCGGAAAGGCTGAGGTTCGTTGGGTACTACCGAATCCTCTGGTTCCACTAAATCTTCAGTTGCAGTTTGTGTATCTGGAACCTCTTCCAGCTCTACCACTTTGCCACTAATTTCTTTTATAAGAAATTCCTTTTCTAAAAAGGTGGCATGTTGAGCAACAAACACTTTTTGTTCCTCACTGTGGTAGAAAAAAATACCCATATGAGTTCTTTGGATATCCCACAAACATGCAAAGAACTGACCGTGCCTCGAGTTTGTCCGGATTTTGTCTTTTGACATAGGCCGGACAACCCCATATCTTAACTCGTTTAAGATATGGTCTCTTCCCACTCCATATCTCATATGGTGTGGTAGGTACAGATTTAGATGGAACTTGATTCAATAGGTATGCTGCTGTCTCCAGCGCATACCCCAAGAAGGAAATAGGTAACTCAGCTGTGCTCATCATAGAGCGCACCATATCTAATAGGGTGCAGTTCCTCCGTTCAGATACACCGTTGTGCTGTGGTGTATATGGAGGAGTCAGCTGAGAGAGAATCCCATTCTCTTTTAGGAAGTCCAGGAATTCATAGCTCAAGTATTCACCTCCTGGATCAGATCGTGGGATTTTAATACTTTTTCCGGTTTGGTTCTCGACTTTTTGTTTATATTCTCTAAATTTCTCAAAAGCTTCTGATTTGTGTTTCATCAGGAACACATATCCGAATCTAGAGAGATCGTCAGTGAATGTAATGAAGTATGAAGAACCATCCCTGGCAAGTGTAGACATGGGACCGCATACATCACTATGTATTAGTCCCAAGAGTTTAGTAACTCTTTCTCCGTGTCCCGTAAACGGAGTTTTGGTCATCTTGCCTTTGAGACATGACTGGCAAGTGTCATAAGATGAAAATTCAAACGGATTCAAATATCCATCTTTATGCAACTTAGCGAGTCGTGTCGCATTGATGTGACCCAGTCTACAATGCCATAAGAAGGATTCGTTCAGTTCTAAACTCTTCCTCTTGTGTGTGTTTGTTATGCTCAGAACTGTTGATTGATTTAGAACATAAATGCCATTGCACATCGCGCCTGATCCGACCAATTTTTGGTTTAGGAAAATGTTCATAACATTATCCTGTAATACAAAATTATATCTCTCTTTACTCAATAAAGAAACCGATATAATGTTGCATATCAGGTTCGGCATGTAATAGCATTCGTTCAGAATCAATATATTACCGGTTGGCAATACAAGGTGATATTCCCCGACAGTTTTAGCTGCAACAATTGCACCATTTCCAACCCTTATGTCTTTATCACCTTCTCCATGTTCTCTACCTTTCCTAAGCCAATGTAACTGATTACATGTATGGGATCCTGACCAGGTATCTAATACCCAGGACATAGAGGAAATGGAGAAACAGTTCTCTATAACGAACACACCCGAAGAAAATGCATCAATATGTACTTTCTTCATTCGGGTGGCATGAGAATCCTGGTATTCCCCTATATCATGTTCAGTCTTATAACTCTTATAAGAAAGAACGGAACCAACGTTCCCCAGCACAGTATAACATGCGGGTTCGGTCAATACATCCATATTATTCTCTTTATTAAGGCATGATATGGTCGCTACCTGGAGAGAGAGAGAAGAAAACACTTTAGCGTATGCTCTTGCAAGATCAGATTGGTTATTATCTTATCTAATCAGGATGGCTCCCACTGTTTTTTATCAAATCTTCCTTCAAACCCTAAAAGGAAAGACTAGCCGGGATTAATTACACCCTACAAGTTCGCCAATCTTTCAGCCAGGCCAGTGTCGGTACTTTGAGGGAGGTTCCCCGTGCTTTCGCACGGACCTAATTAAATTAAACCTCGTTTTCCCAGAGGCGTAACCCCGTTGACACCTTTCTAGACACCTACTTGATCGGCTAATTGTCCTGTGTAAAACTCTCCCGGGAGTAACAATTACTCGCAGTGGGTATCGGGATCCAACTATCTCATAAAAGGTATGCAATCTCATTGCAAATTTCAACACTTGAAATTCTCGATAATATTTTGCCCCAAACGATCTATGACCTTGACAAGGTCAACAAACCATAGACCGTAAGACAAGTTCAACCCGTCATTTCTTGATTGAATTAAACCCACCCGCACGACCCTTGACAAGGTCAACAAGGCCGTACGACTACCCTAAAACAATCTGCATCATATGCATAAACATATAAATACTGGTCAGCTACCGCACACTACGCCTTGACAAGGTCAACAAATCCAGCACGAATACTAAGCAGGACTTATCTAAAATGACGGAGGGCTACGACAGGTTTTTCTGAAAACCTATTGCGTAATGAACTTGATATCGTCGTTGAATCGCATGAATTTTGAAATGGAGTGATTTTGAGGCTTTCAATAGTTTTGCTAAAGAGGTCACTCCCGGTGAAGAGATCTAGGCTCTTTCCTTATGAAATAAGGTGCAGGATATATCATATACATCACTATGCAAAGCAAACTCCAAAAAGCAGTCAAAAGTCAAACCGAGTGTTGTAGCATCTGCCAGTTTTGCTAAAGAGGTCACTCCCGGTGAAGGGATCTCGGCTCTTTCCCCATCGAATAATGTGCAGGGTATATCATATATACCGCTATGCAAAGCAAAACTGTAGCTACCCTTTTTATTTGAAAATTTGATTTTACAACATCTTTTAGGTTTCTTTTGTTTCATTAATCACATTAATGAAGTCCCATCATTTAAGTCACCTAAACATCACAGATAAATACGACGTACACTTATGCCATCCGCATTCGCCTTGATATCCCCTCGTGCACCGTTAGGTTAGGTAACTAACGGCAGAGCAGGGCAAGGCTAGCGCGGGTGTAAAACATAAGTAACGCCTATATAATATATCATATATACTATATACAGTATTTATCACAGAACATCAAATGATCACATCACAGATATCGCAGCAGAAGAAACATATGAAACATTGGATATACTAGGACGTCCGTGTTTTATTTTGAGCCTCTATAAAACATGGATTCCACGGTCGCGATAAATAGCCAAACCCACACCCCTAGACCCCTACGAGAGCGGCAAGCAACCCTACCAATTCTAGAGTTAGGAGACCCGGACTCGACTCCTCGAGTTGGTCTCTGTTCAGACCATAATATTGCATTTTTCATTCCCCTATTCTTATCCATTTTATAAATAAATAGGTACTCTTGACGCACCTTTGTAACATGTTACAGGATACAGGGCTTGGATGCGAATACAGTGAAAAAGACGAAAGCTGATACAGAAAAAGGACTTTTGACCAACAAGTAGACGGATCCCAGTCAAGCCTAATCGAGGAAACAGTGCAAGGTCCAAAATGTCAAGTGAACGGTTAAAAGATCGCTACAAGTATTCACTGAAAGATCTGGAGAAGACCCAGAAGCCAAAAAGATAAAACAACTAAACAAGTAAAAATCCCAAGAATCAAGGAATAAAACCCAGAAGTTTCACAAACTGAATCCACAGTTTGGCCGCGGAACCGCGGCCAAACCTAGCCTGCGCCGCGGTTCCGCGGCCATCTAGAGCGCGTGTCGGTGCATTTTTCCTGTACCGTTGCGTCGGTGTGGGTGTTGGGATTCTCAGGGGTCAAATCTGTAATTTAACATGTGTGAGAGTCTATAACCCTAGTTTTTATATTTTCATATAAATTGTATTCTCAGATCTGTAAAAACCTATGCCTCTTTTCAATCAATAAAATTCAGAAGTTCTGGGAATTAAAATTCAGATCTGTTCTTCTTCTTTGGAGGGAGCCGTCAACCTAGTAAGTATTTTATTTCTGTTCTTTTAATTATAATATTTTCTCATCCCCTAATGAGCGAGTAGTCTCCTCGCTTGTTAGGGTTAGCCTTAGGGAAAGGGTTGAGAGATGAGATCTCTCACCCCTTTCAATGCCACTTTAACGTAACGAATTAGAACTCCACGCATACGAGCACAACCGCTCCCTGCGGCATCCTACCCATCGAGGTAACGATGAACCGTAGTATAAAGGGCCGGTTGCGCGCGTTTTCCGTGGGGGTTAGGGTGATTATCAACAAAGGAGGGATACGAATCTAGAGGAAGAAACATCTTCCCAAAAGATTCGTATCCACCTTATTGATAATTAACTTAACACCTAATAGATCTAAAAAAAAGTAGGCATTGAAAGCGGTGATGAAAAACGTTAATCCCCAAAACTTCCCCTAAGCCTAACCCTAGCAAGACTTTTAATTAGATTAATTAGATCTAGTTTTCATAGATTGTTATAAACCAACCAAAACGACAAATTGAATCAACTCGTTAAAACACATAAAAGGAATTTACCCGTCTCTGTGGATCGACCCGTGCTCACCGGCTAGCTGCAAAGCGACGCCGTTTCTGATTGCGGTAATTATATTTTTGATCGTAAAATCACAACTAATCAAATGGCGCCGTTGCCGGGGACGGCGTAATTTTTCTTTTTTTGAATTTTCTGGTTGATATAAATTTTAAAAATTATAAAAATCTGAAAATATAAAAAATACAAAAATTATCAACTTTGATCTGTTGAAGGGTGTATCTTTTGAATCTTGCAGGAACAGCGAAGAATCGCGGATCTGGAATTTTACAGAGGAAAAACAGAAAAGTACATATAAGAACAGAGAAGAACTGAAGGTACAGAACAGCAGAGAATTTTTCAGAGCCTGATTCCCTTAACCGACCGCGGTTCCGCCACAATATACCCCTCCCAACCGCGGATCCGCGGCCCTCTGTAAGCTTCTCTGCATAAAAATTTCCAGGTTTGATCCCTCATTCTCCACTCTGCAACGTCCATATCTCTGTCTGTAAAAAATTTTCTGCAGGAATTCTTTGCGTAAAGAGTCTTTCTCCCCCTTCTAAATAACAGATTTTCTGCAGGTTTCTTTGCGTCGCGCTAAAATTGAATGCAAGTGAAATTCTATTTGTTTTGCATAATTTAACCGGACTCTAAGGGGATAATTGACCAATTTCAGATTGGGTGGGGATTTCATCACCCTTCCCAGGACCCAGAAACCACCTAAAGCATTTTGCATCGACCACAATTAATTAAAAAAGATTAGACTCAGACCTAAGGACATCGAGCTCAATAGGAAAAGGACTAGTATAGGCATTGGCCGTTTATCCTAACCGACTTTGCGGTGTCTAGGCTAGTGGTTATTAATTAGGCCCACTGTAGTGGTGGTTCCTTCCCACTTACCTGGCCGTATTTGTCCGTGAAGAGGCAGTTTGAGGTCCTATTTCTAGCCCTAGTTAGGAGCTGTCTAGCAGACCTAGGGAACCCTAGATCTAGGCCTGATTGTGCATGTGTGGTTGATACATTTGTGTCATGAGTCCCATTTTCTAAAACCTTCTTGCAAAACTCTCCAATAAAAAAAAAATAAAGAAAAAATCTTTTCAAAACTTGCAACTTGCCGCTAAGAAAACTTGCACCTCACTTCCACTATTTCTCCTCCATTGACGTTATCTTACCCCCACATTCTGTTTTTCTATTTTTTTCTGACTACACTACTCCTTTAGTGTATGTCACTTTGGACTAGGGATACTAACGCCCGATTAGTCCGTGTTTCGTTGGTACCGACCGACGAACCCTTCGACGAACCCTTCGTCGACATTCCGTCCATTTCCTTACCTCCACCTTCAAATTCTTCTTTCGAAGGTATGTCGGGATTCAACCCCAACGATACCTTACCGACGGGAATGATTCCACCTACGCCAGGTGCGAATAACCCGAATCTACCGCCTGTTGTAGCGCCCGCACGAGTTGCGCTCCAGGATCTCTTCTACCCCGTTCGCACTTCTTTACCCACATGTCTTTCACCCCCACCGGCAAATGGGGATAATTTTGAAATAAAACCATATTTCATCAATATGCTGCCTAAGTTTCATGGTTTGGAATCCGAAGATGCATATATTTTTATTATTAAATTCCAAAACGTTTGCGGCATGATGAAGACAACCCAATTAAGTGATGACGCAATAAGGCTAAGGGTCATTCCTTTTACCTTATGTGACCTAGCCGAGAAGTGGCTATATAGCACCGCATCACACTCCATTAGAAATTGGGACGAGTTTGTGAGAGCTTTTCTGAAAAAGTTCTATTCTCATCACAAAACTGCTAGAATCAGAAACGAGATTATACAATTTTCACAGCTTCCTTCCGAACCATTCTGGAAGTGCTTCGAGAGATTTAAGGACCTACTCGTTCAATGCCCTCATCATGGGATAGAAAGTTGGCAACTTTGCCAAACATTATACGAGGGATTGAACGCAGCAACGAAGCAGTTGCTAGAAACAATATATCAAGGTCATTTTCTCTCCAAGTCTAGCGACGAAGCTTGGCAGTTTCTTGAGGACCTTAGTGAGCAAACAATTCAGTGGGAGAGTACCAAGACCACATCATCTTCTTCAGTTGGTCAATCTAGGGCAGGCATACATCAAATAGATATGTCGATTGCTATGAAGGCCGAGATGGCCTCACTTATGAAAAAGCTAGAAGCCATTGAGACCTAAATCTCATCGTCTTCTCCTGCCGCTACTCTACCCACACGAACTGTTTGTGCTTGTTGTTCGAACCCGTCGCACCTAACCGAAGAGTGTCCTTATAATGCACCCATTCAAGGACAGGATCAAGTCAATGCTGCATTTCAGCAACGACAAAGAAATGATTCGTACTCTTCGACATACAATCAGGGGTGGAGGAGTCACCCAAATCAACAGTTCCAAGGAAATAATAATTTTCAAAGACCTCCTCCACAACAACAACAAGCACCCTCACAAACTCAAAACCAGCAACCTTATACAAATCAAATGAACAACTTAGTTCAACCAAATGATGATAAGGTTAGCTCGCTCGAGAAGAGTCTAGAAGCATTTCTCAAGCAATCTACAGAATCCGCAGCAAGATTTGAAAGTTATGTTCAATCTTTAATGAATAACAATGCCTCACACGATCAAAGTATCAAATCTATTGAGGCACAAATTGCACAATTAACTGCTGCGTTGAGCGAGAGAGAAAAGGGAAAGCTTCCATCTCAACCATTGCCTAATCCCGGTCACCCACAAAATGCATATCACAATCACAATGTAAATGCGGTGACCACGTTGAGATCCGGAAGAGAGTTGCAAAATAATGTGGGAACTAGTGATGACATCCCCGCCGGTGGTTCTTCTTCCCCTTCTTCATTTTCTTCACTTCCTTCTTCACCTTTTTCTTTAGAGCCTATTCTCCACCCTTCACACGGCTCTACTTCTTCTGACTCGAACGGACCCATTTCTCACAACACGAACACATCCCACTGGGATCCGTTCCTACTCCACATTCTACTCCACAGACTTTTGACTCAACAAATTTTCAGAACACTCCATTCCCAAACAGGTTGAGTCCTAATAAACCAAATACACAAGTGGAGAAGATTGTGGAGATATTTAAGCAGGTTAGCATAAATATACCTCTCTTGGATGCTATCCAACAAGTCCCTTCATACGCGAAAATCTTAAAGGGCTTATGCACCTCGAAGAGAAAGGCATCTCAAGTACCCAAGAAAGTGCTAGTGGCTAGTGCAGTGAGCAATGCTATTAACCACCATCAAACCTTACCCTAAAAACGAAAGGACCCCGGCTGTCCTACGATTTCCATCACAATAGGGGATAAGAAAATTAATCGAGCACTTTTAGATCTTGGGTCTAGTGTTAACCTGATTCCCTACTCCGTGTACGAACAATTAGGGGTTGGAGAGTTGAAACCCACTCGTTGCACTCTCCAAATGGCTGATCGATCAATCACCTATCCAAGGGGTCAGCTAGAGGATGTGTTGATCAAAGTCGGGGAATTCATATTCCCCGTTGGTTTTATCGTTATGGATACACAACCTGTTGCTAACCCAAGAAACCAAATTCCGGTGATTCTTGGTCGACCATTTTTGGCCACTTCCAATGCCGTAATAAATTGTCGCAATGGCTCCATAACTCTATCCTTCGGAAAGAGGTCTAGTGAGTTCAATATTTATAAGATGGGAAGTCTACCCCCCGTACCTAAAACTAGTACACGAGAAGTTTGCTCTATTCACGAAATCACGCAGGAGGACTGCGAGCTTGAAAGATTTCTATTTGATGAAAACAGTTTTGACGCCAGTAGTGCGTCCCTCCTTGAGCCTACTACCGTTGACACAACCGATGTTGATTATGAATGTTTCACTTTTTTGGATGATGACGACTCACAGCCCGAATATGAGTCATTTGAATTTTTGGATGAGTCAGTCGAACCATCCGAATCGGTTGTTTGCAGTGATTTCGAACCTGTGTTAGAGTCCTTTGAGTTCGAGGTAGATTCCGCAATGATTCTTTTGCCTCAGAAATTCGAACTCACGCCCTTGCCGTCTCACCTTAGATATGCCTACATAGGTGAGAATGAGACCTTTCCCATTATCATATCGGCCTCTCTAGCCCTCGAGCAAGTGAACGCCCTCTTAACGGTCTTACAAGATAGGCGGCAAGTTGTCGGTTGGACTATGGCGGACATCGAGAAGATAAGTTCCCTCATAAGTGAATATCATACACAATTGATGGATGATGCCATGTCAATAGAGGACCCACAGGAACATCTTGGGGGTATTGTGGTGAGTCAACCTCCTCCCTTAGAAGTTGAAATACCCCCATTTCTTTTAATAAGGTACGAGAATGCCAACACTCCACTGATTGCTGATCATTTACATTCTCGTTTTGATACATCACCATCGCCTGTATATTTACCTCCACACCTCCCTTACCACTACTTCTACCTTTCCCAATTCTTTGCGGACCGCCACAACTTATTCTTCCACCAACCAATACTCTTTACTGATAAATTTTTCAAATGGTTGGTGTTGACGTTTGGTCGATGCAAAGTTTGGCAGTAATGTCTAACATAGTTTAAATGAAGTTTGGGGGAGGGCCTTTTTGTATATATTCTTTGTTTTTCTTAACAATAAAAAATAATAAATAAACAGGGATGTGCCGACATTTTGACCCTCTTGGTTTAGTATGACAGTGAGGACACTGTCAAGTACAAGTTTGGGGGTATGCTCGGTACGTCTTCTTCCTTCGCATTCATTTGTATTTGCATATTTATTTGAAATCCCATAAAAAATTGAAAATTTTGAAAAATTATAAAATTATCGTATTCAATTTTGGCTTATTTGACTTGAGTTTGACAAATAGGTTAACTGGTTAGGAACAACTAGATCTTAGACTTAGTAAATTAAAAACCCTAAATATAACCTTCCTTAAAGTTTAACGGTAGAAGGTATATGTCTTGTAGTTTATTTAGAAATAGGCAAATTTTGGGTTGACTTCTTGGGCTGAGTCGAAACAAGGGTAGAGTATTGATGTTCTTAATAGAGTATAAGTTTGAAAAATAGTTCCTAGCTTAATTCTAGATTCTGAAAACATATACCCTACAAAATGCACAAACACGCACCTTGAAACTTGGAATAGTAGAAGAGACCTTGAAATGCTCTTGTCTAAAGTCCTTTGTATGATGAAAATAAAAAATATATAAGTGTGAATAAAAAAAAATGGACACTGGTTTTTGTGATTACTAAAGGCTGCAAAAATAGAAAAATATTTAGCGAGGGTGCTTCATCACCTAGTGCCTTAGACCAACTGGTTTGGGAGTCACTGCTAAAAGCTTTGGGTATTGCAAAACTAGGAAGTACGCTTCAAAGTGCTAACGCATCTTGTAATCGGTTGTTGGTACCTCAAGAAGTATTAACAGTCGCATGAAGGATGTGTAAGCGAAATTCAAAATTCATGAATTAATAAGTGCTTTGGACAACGGACAAGGGCATGATTACTTGATTTGAATTTCCAAGTGTAGGGGTGATCTATACACACACGTAGGGGTATGTGATTGGAATTTAGATAAGAGAGAGGAATGAAAGATAGAACTTGTATCTTTAATAGAGTGATAGAAATTCCTGAGTAGAGATGTAATCCTAGAAGAAAAACTTAGGAGATGCCGAAAGCTAAGTAGGTCTACATAACATATATAATCTTAAGTTAAATGATAAGGATGCGTGAAGAATATGGGTGGACAATTTGCGAGTCAAAAGATAATAGAATTCCTTGTTAGAAAATCTAATTGGAAAACAAAAGTCAATGGGCCAAGTTGATAGGATTTTGTGGGTGTAATCCGCTGAAAACCCTCAGGAGACAACACTCCTCCTACTAGGGACACCTAGAGGTTTAACGGCTTGTTGCACGTGCTCAGTGCAATCGCGTTTCCCTGCGAAAGTGCGGTTAGGATTAATAAGTTTGCTCGAGGATGAGCAAAAGGTAAGTTTGGGGGTATTTGTTCAGACCATAATATTGCATTTTTCATTCCCCTATTCTTATCCATTTTATAAATAAACAGGTACTCTTGACGCACCTTTGTTACATGTTACAGGATACAGGGCTTGGATGCGAATACAGTGAAAAAGACGAAAGCTGATACAGAAAAAGGACTTTTGACCAACAAGTAGACGGATCCCAGTCAAGCCTAATCGAGGAAACAGTGCAAGGTCCAAAATGTCAAGTGAACGGTTAAAAGATTGCTACAAGTATTCACTGAAAGATCTGGAGAAGACCCAGAAGCCAAAAAGATAAAACAAGTATACAAGTAAAAATCCCAAGAATCAAGGAATAAAACCCAGAAGTTTCACAAACTGAATCCACAGTTTGGCCGCGGAACCGCGGCCAAACCTAGCCTGGCACCGCGGTTCCGCGGCCATCTAGAGCGCGTGTCGGTGCATTTTTCCTGTACCGTTGCGTCGGTGCGGGTGTTGGGATTCTCAGGGGTCAAATCTGTAATTTAACATGTGCGAGAGTCTGTAACCCTAGTTTTTATATTTTCCTTTAAATTGTATTCTTAGATCTGTAAAAACCTATGCCTCTTTTCAATCAATAAAATTCAGAAGTTCTGGGAATTAAAATTCAGATCTGTTCTTCTTGTTTGGAGGGAGCCGTCAACCTAGTAAGTATTTTATTTCTGTTCTTTTAATTATAATGTTTTCTCATCCCCTAATGAGCGAGTAGTCTCCTCGCTTGTTAGGGTTAGCCTTAGGGAAAGGGTTGAGAGATGAGATCTCTCACCCCTTTCAATGCCACTTTAACCTAACGAATTAGAACTCCACGCATACGAGCACAATCGCTCCCTGCGGCATCCTACCCATCGAGGTAACGATGAACCATAGTATAAAGGGCCGGTTGCGCGCGTTTTCCGTGGGGGTTAGGGTGATTATCAACAAAGGAGGGATACGAATCTAGAGGAAGAAACATCTTCCCAAAAGATTCGTATCCACTTTATTGATAATTAACTTAACACCTAATAGATCCAAAAAAAAGTAGGCATTGAAAGCGGTGATGAAAAACGTTAATCCCCAAAACTTCCCCTAAGCCTAACCCTAGCAAGACTTTTAATTAGATTAATTAGATCTAGTTTTCATAGATTGTTATAAACCAACCAAAACGACAAATTGAATCAACTCTTTAAAACACATAAAAGGAATTTACCCGTCTCTGTGGATCGACCCGTACTCACCGGCTAGCTGCAAAGCGACGCCGTTTCTGATTGCGGTAATTATATTTTTGATCGTAAAATCACAACTAATCAGTCTCCACTGGACTCCAGAACCCGGTTACTTGTGCTCTCCTCCTTGGGTCTATCCAAGTGCAGAAAAGTAAATAATATACAAAAGGCGACATCAACCTCATCCCAGAAGTGCCCCAATAAAAGAATATTACATACAATTTATTTTACATGAATGAAAATAAAAACTCTCATCTCACATAAAAACCCCCGGCTATTGGAACGCGACGATCCAATATAACATATCCAGCAACACATAACATCTCATGTCATCAACGTAAGTAAATATGCGCATCCCAATTGTCATTGACATATAGCAACAAAACTGGCGATATCACATATTACACTTACGGTCACATAAAAGAAAATGTAAAACTACAACATTTGGAATCCACAATCTCTTTAGACATCATAAATCCGAAATATCACATACTTCGCATTTCATTCCTAATAGTATGAATTCCACATATTGTATCGCATTCCAGATAAATAGACTGTATTAAACTTTCCGATCGAATATTCAAATACTCAAGATTTCCATAATAGCTCAACTCTTGAGCGGAGTTCAAAGATTCCAGAATACGTCACAGTAGCAACGGTCCAGCCGTAGAAGGGTCAAGCCAACGCCTCACATGTGGCACGCCGTACTGCCCCAAAGCCTAAGGTTCAAAGGGTAGTTCAAGACGGTCACATAATCGAGTTAAGGTTTGTTGTCTTCTAGAGGGTCCATCGCGTCACATGCACGATTTTCCGAAAAATTTAAACCCGAGAAAAATTCAACACTTGAATGTTTTTCGTGCCGGGAAATTAAAAAGTTAATGATATCCGTTCGAACATTTTAATACTTTCTTAATTATCTGGAAAAACATAACAAAATTAAATTCTTCGATCGAATCGATGGTTACAAAATAAACCCCTAAATACTCAACACTTGAGTCAGTTTAAAAATACACATAAAATAGCACAATCAGATACAAGAATTACTGTGCAAACCAACTGTCAAAGTCTCACTGTACGGCCGCGTTTCCGCGACACAAGAAGGGTATTGCCGCGGAACCGCGGCGGTCCGTACATATTACGTCACCATTTTTGCGCCGTAATTCTTAGAAATCCGTGCTGTATTTTTTAAGTATTTTTTATAGGGTTACTATGCACGCGCACAAGGTTCTACTAGGCATCAACCATGCCCGATTTAAAAATTAGCCGTGCCGAACAACCCGAAGCCGGATCTTTAGACTAGAGATTAGACGAAAACAAACATGCTAAACACTTTAACACTAAGTGAGAGGGATTACAACCTTTGTAGATCCGGTCCTTCACTTCGTAAGCTCCGTATTGTGGTCCCTTCGCTGCGATCATCGGGTTCCGGACTCTCGAGAGGTTCCATGAAGAGAAAGATGCTGTCTTGCTTCCGATCTTCGATATAAAGATGATCTACCTTGAAGTTTCATTAACACAAGCTAACACTCACTAAAATTGAGTAAACACTCTCATCTAAAGGGCAAGGGAAGATGAGGATGATGAAGTAGGATTTTTGCTCTCTTTATTTATCTTTTTCTCACATTTATTCATCACTTGGAAAAAGCTAGTAAGTTTTTTCCATGAAGAAAGAAGAAGGAAGAAGATGAAGAATGATGATAGAATTCCTTTTGTGATGAATAATGCAAAGGAGATAATGATGAATTATGCAACCATGGTCAAGTAACCATTGTAGAGATTGAACTAGGGTTAAAGGGTGTGGTTGGGTTAAGAAATATCATGCAAAAATATCTTTTCCAAAACAAAAAAGAAAACCTTCTAGAAACATCTAGAAAGGTTTAACCCTAATCAAACCCTAACCATATTTAATCTCTACTAAACATGTTGCATTAGTAATCATATCATGTTACAATATTATATATCACATATATAATATTTATCGTAACAAAATAAAATAATACATTTAACATATATCGCATATATATCAATGTATTATCCGAGTGAGAAAAATAATCTTTTAGTGAGCTAATATTAGATAATGTAATTTAATATATCATATATTTTATTATACATTAAATTATCGAATCAACACTTGATTCGACAATCCGGCTATATCGCATATAACCGACTAATATTTATCCGTACCGATTCATCGAATCAACACTTGATCCGATGACCCGGCTGATATCAAATATCGCGAGAATAGAATACGGTATCTCATATCGCATTATCCTCGGTCCCGCACATATCACATACGTGCCCCTACTCCGTTTTGCCTAACCAAGAAACCTATGTGTAGAACTCTAAAGAATCGTCAATACGCCGGCAGTAGGTGATGATCATATCAAACACCCACAAGCTGCAAGCGGTCAGCTAAACGTAACATCCACCCAGGTATTGAGCGCTCAGATGATCAACAAGCAAGTCTGTACATTCTCCTGTGAATCCAAACAGTAACACTCCCGAACAGTCCGGTCTCGTCGTCTGATATGTTGCATATCTCGCCTAGGATGGTAAACGTTAGACCCCAGTAGCTCGATAAGTCGTGTCGATATGAAGTCTATAACAGTTTGAGAAACTACTGATAACACTTACCAGTAAATCTCAGCAACCCTGGCCAGGGATTTCCGGTTATAGCCAATCAAACACAGCACAACATCAACTCCCTATACCGGGAGAGACGAATCCCCTCCTATCGCTCATTGCTTCCATGGGATTAAGGACTGTACCCAAAAGCCACCTTTTTGCATGCCCTCTTGGAAGTGGTATGATTGAAATCAAAGCACAGTGGGAATCACACAAGACTCTATGACGATCTTGGGTCAACAGACTACTCTGTACCAGTGTCATCGGAGAACTGCCATCTGACGTGAGGTATAATACCATCTGGGAGTTCTCGGCGAGTCCGTCCAGTGTGCCCAGTCCCTACTGAGCACCCGTACACCATCCTTGATGTCAAACACCGATGGATATGGGATCATCCATCGCCCATCATATGGGTCAAGATGCGTATACGCTAGTCTACTCTGGTGCATCGATGCGCTGTCTCGATACACCCTCGACTAGGAACAGTTATAGGATGTACTCGTCGACTACCGTGGCCCCACTAGTATGATCTCATCATAGTCCCAGTAGTCGAGTACATATCCTAAGGGCTTTATCAACATGTAATATAGAGACAATCAGAGTACATATTAAAGTAAAGTACAACCAGATAGCATACTATCATGTCGAGCAAGAAAGTCCTCCCTATATATGTCCAAGCATCCGTTACAATATATATCGAATGTACAGTAATG
Organism: Agapanthus africanus; assembly: GCA_030015575.1. NCBI lineage: Eukaryota > Viridiplantae > Streptophyta > Magnoliopsida > Asparagales > Amaryllidaceae > Agapanthus > Agapanthus africanus. Next base: position 423,044,200 of record CM057344.1, read on the forward strand.
TCCTCTAGGGCATACATATAACTTACAATCTCCCACTTGCACTAGGGCCATCTGTTGTGGTATCACATACCCAACATTTAGCTGCGGTTGAAGTATCTCATAATCAGTCATCCCATAAAAGTCTCTACTGGGAAAAAGGTCTTTGTGAGTGGATCCGCGCTGTTGTCCTCTGTGTCTACTCTCCTAGCCTGGATCTCCCTGGAGATGAACTATCTCCATGATCAGGTGATACTGCCTAAGAATTATATCTGGATTTCTAATGGGACGGTAGTTCCTTGGCTAAAGCCACAACTCCATTGTCACACAATGGTAGGAACGAAGTTCATCTTATGAACTTATATTTATCCAGACTGCCTCTTTGGTAGCATCCTTGGTAATGATGTATCTTGCCTTTAATCGTCTAGTATGTCACGGTATCTAGCTTAGAACTCTTCTAACATACCGTCCCTCCACTGAGGGTAAAGACAATGCCTGCGACTGACATTCAGTCGTCCTTATCACCCTGGAACCTTTCCAGTGATTCTCCCCAGGATCGATTGATATCATCTCACTACAACTAGTGAGTGTCCTAACAACCAATTAGATCTATCTCATAGATTCAAAATCCAGGATTTAGTAGGTATCATTTTGATCCTATATGGAGAATCCTTGTGATAAGCGGAGATTGACCGAGCGTAGTATAGGAAACTCCTTCCCTATCAAGAGTATGTCATCTACGTACTCTACGAGGATCACCACTATACTCTCTACTACCTTTTTGTATATACAAGGTTCATCTACCATTTTGATGAAGTCAAACTCTTTGACTACCACATCAAAACAGATGTTCCAACTCCGCGATGCCTATTTTATCACATAAAACATCTTGCACACGTTTCCGCTGCTCCCACTGTCTACGAAGCCCTCTGGCTGTGTACTTATAGACGCTCTTTTCTAAAACATCATTTAGAAAAGCAGTCATGACACCCAACCGCCAGATATCGTAGTCATGGTATATAGCCGTGGCAAGTAGGATCTGGATGGACTTAAGCATAGCTTTGAAAGTCTCAACTTTTCCATGTACACCAAGTAATCTTCTCAAGATATACTCGGTCCTGATGGGGATTTAACCCTTCAGATAAAGCAACCAAAGTCCATACTTTGTTGGTGTATAAGGATTCCATCTCAGATCGATAAGCATCCAGCCATTCTTACAGAGTCCCACTCCTGATGGCCAGCTCGAAACTAGTTGGGTCATCATCTCATGATGCAATCCTCGCTCCCACTGTCATATAGAAACCGAAGTATCTCTCAGGTGGGTGAGGAACCCTGCTAGATCGGCGGAGAGGCTGAGGTTCGTTGGAAACTATTGAATCCTTTGGTTCTACCAAATCATCAGCTGCAGTTTGTATAACTGGAACCATTCCAGTTCTACATAACAGACCTTGCCTCGAGCTTGTCCGGATTTTGCTTTTAGACATAGGCCGGACAACCCAAAATCTTAACAAACTTAAGATATGGGCTCTTCTCTTTCCATATCACATATGAAGTGGTAGGCAACTGATTTGATTTGAACCCTATTCAATAGGTATGCAGCTTCTCAAGTGCATAACTCCCAAAAGGAAATAGGAAACTCAGTAGTACTCATCATAGAGCACACCATATCACATAGGGTTCTATTGCTCCGCCCCGATACACCGACGTGCTGTGGTGTATACGGAGGAGTAATGCTGAGAGAGAATCTCATTCTCCTTTAGAATAGTCCAGGAATTCCGTGCTCAAGTATTCTCCTCCTTGATCACATCAAAGGACATAATACTTTTACCCGTATTTTTGGTTCTTTACTTCTAACTCATATTCTGTGAATATCTTAAAAGGTTCGGACTTGTGTTTCAATAGGAACATATGTCTGAATCTTGAAAGATTATCAGAGAATTGAATGAAGTACAAAGAACCGGTCCTGGCATATGTAGACAGGGGACTTTCATACATCAGCATGTATCAATCCCAAGAGTTCACTAACTCTTTCTTTGTTTCCAATAAACAGAGCTATGGTCATCTTATCTTTGTGACATGAACGGCAAGTTTCACAAGATGTAAATTCAAACAGATTTAAATATGCATCTAAATGTAACTTAGCTAGTCGGGTCGCATTGATATGACCTAGTCTACAATACCTCAAGAAGGATTCGTTCATTTCTGAACTCTTCCTCTCGTGTGTCTTCTGTATACTAAGAACTGTAGTTTGATTTAGAACGTCAATGCTTTTAGATAACGTGCCTGAACCGATCAACTCTTGATATAGGAAATGTTCAAAACATTATCCAACAATACAAAATTATATCCTTCTTTACTAATAAAGAGACTGATATGATTTTGTATATCAGGTTCGGTATCTAATAACATTCGTTCAGAATCAATGTATTCTGGTAATACAGGGTGATAGTGACCAACAGACTTGGCTGCAACACTTGCACCATTTTCTATCTCATGAAACTTATCACCCGTTCTCAGTTCTCTACCTATCTGTAGCCCATGTAACAGATTACATATGCGGGATCCTGATCCGGTATCACATACCCAGGACGTAAAGGATACTGAGAAACAGTTCTCTGTAATGAACACACCCGAAGATGATGCATCAGCATGCACTTTCTTCGTTTGGGTGGTACGGGAATTCTGGTAATCCCCTATTTCTTGCTCTGTCTTATAACAATTATAAGTTGGAGCGGGACCAACGTTCCCCAGCTCAGTATAACAAGCGGGTTCGGTCAATATATCTGTATTATTATCTTGATTAAGGCGTGATATGGTCGCTACCTGGAGAGAGAGAGAAGAAAACACTCAGCGTATGCTCTTGCAAGATTAGATTGGTTATCTAATATATCTAATATGGATGTCTCCCACTGTTTTAATCAAATCTTCCTTCAAACCCTAAAAGGAAAGACTAGCCGGGATTAATTACACGCTACAAGTTCGCCAATCTTTCAGCCAGGCCAGTGTCAATACTTTGAGGGAGGTCCCCCGTGCTTTCGCACGAACCTAATTAATGTAAACCTCATTTTCCCAGGGGCGTAACGCCGTTAACACCTTTCTAGACACCTACTTGATCGACTAATTGTAATGTGTAAAACTCTCCCAGGAGTAACTCTTACTCGCAGTGGGTATCGGGATCCAATTATCTCATAGAAGGTATGCAATCTCATTGCAAATTTCAACAATTGAAATTCCCAATAATATTTTGCCCCAAGCGATCTATGACCTTGACTGAGTCAACAAACCAATGACCGCAAGTAAAGTTCAACCCGTCATTTCCCGATTGAATTAAACCCACCCGCACGACCCTTGACTGAGTCAACAAGGCCGCACGACTACCCTAAACCAATCACATCATATGCTTTGCAGATAAGCACTAATCAGCTACCGCACACTACGTCTTGACTGAGTCAACAAACGCAGCACGAATACTAACTATTACTTATCTGAAACGACGGAGGGCTAGGACAGGTTTTTAAGAAAACCTTTTGTGTAATGAACTTTATATCGTTGTAGAATCGAGTGATTTTTAAATGGAGTGCTTTTGAGGCTTTTCTAGTTTTGCTAAAGGGGTCACTCCCGGTGAAGGGATCGTCAGCCCTTTCCTCATCGAATAAGGTGCAGGATATATCATATATACCGCTGTGCAAAGCAAGAAATATAGAAGCAATCAAAAGACAAACCGAGTTTGTAGCATCTGCTAGTATCACTAAAGAGGTCACTCCCGGTGAAGGGATCTCGGCTCTTTCCTTATCGAATAAGGTGCTGGATGTTCTACAAGGAACACCGCTATGCAAAGCAAGAACTAGAGCTACCAGCTTTTTTTAAACAAGTTTCTACAACATCTTAAGTTTCTTTTAGTTTCATTAATCTCATTAATGAAGTCCCATTTTATTAAGCTTCGCAAGCATCACATTTGAAAACGAAATCTGCAATATAACATATATCTCATATATATAATATAAACATTCGTCTTAGGCAGTAATATGATCTCATCACAGAACATTGCAGCAGAAGAACATATATGAAATATTGGATATACTAGGACGTCCGTGTTTTCAATACGAGCCTGTATAAAACACGGATTCCACGGTCGCGATGAATAGCCAAACCCACATCCCTAGACCCCTACGAGAGCGGCAAGTAACACTGCCAATTCTAGGGTTAGGAGACCCAGTCCCGACTCCTCGAGATGGTCTCCCACTGGACCCTACAACCCGATTACTTGTGCTCCCCTCCTTGAGTCTACCTAATGCGGAAAAGTAAATAATATACAACGGTGACATCTTCCGCAACCTGGAAGTGCCCCAATAAAAGAATATTACATACAAATGAATTTTACATGAATGAAAAAGAAAAAACTCTCATCTCACATAAAACCCCCGGCTATTCAAAACGCGACGATCCAATATAACATATCACAGCAATACATAATATCTCATATCATCAACGTAAGCAAGTATGTGTATCCCGATTGTCGTTGATGTATAGCAACGAAGCCGGCGATACACCACATACTACACTTACGGTCACAGAAAAGAAAGTGTAAAACTACAATAGTTGGAATCCGCAACCTCCTTAGGCATCGCATGCCTAACCAAATGAATTCCGTAGACATCTCATGCCTAACAATTATAAACCCCGCATTTTAGTCTCATTATCGAAAACTCTTTTCAATATCAAGTCGGGCAATTCAACAAGATTCCCGACAACCTGATCGAATGCTCGTCGCAAACTTTAGTAGACGGTCGCACCCCCAGATGCCGTCGACGAAGTGCACTAAGGCGGAACACCGCTGCCGCGAGCACCCGAACGGATGCTTTTGGCGACGGGGTTCTCCTTCAGTCACTTGGTCGGGGCTATGGGGCGTGACTGTCTATTAAGTTTACCCGGCGAGTATCCGCGTACGCTACGTGATTGCGACGGACTTTTGATCACATCAAAATTCCGTGGCAACCGATCAATTTGAGACTGAAGTGCTAGATTTATAACATTCAAATTAGTTATCTCATAACTACTTGTGGATTCCAAATAATGTATCACATTCCAGATAAATAGACAATGTTAAACATTCCGTTCGAATAATCAAACACCCAAGATTTCCCCAATATACTTCAACACTTGAAATCAGTTTAAAAACATCTATCACATGCCACAGTACCAATGGTCCTGCCGTAGAAGGGTCAAGCCAACGCCTCACATGTGGCACGCCGTACTGCCCCAAACCCTAAGGTTCAAAAGGCAGTTCAAGACGGTCACATAATCGAGTTAAGGTTTGTTGTCTTCTAGAGGGTCCACCGTGTTACTTGCACGACTTAGAACATTCTTAAACACAAGAAAAAAATCCAACTTTTGAAAAAATTTCCGACAGGGGAAAAGTGAGTTATTGATATCCGTTCGAACTTTTTAACAGTTTCTAAAAATTATCCGGACAAAACTAAACAAAGTTAAATTATTCGATCGAAACATCGAGTCCCCAATACAACCCTTGAAAACTCAACACTTGAGTGGAATTAAAATATTCCCAGAAAAAATTGCCAAGAAAGGACCTAAGAATAAATACAAGAAATTCCAGGGACTAACTCGAAATTTTGGCCGCGGAACCGCCGCCAAACCCTTGGTTTCGCCGCGGTTACGCGGTCAAATTAGCGAATTAGACGTCCGTACTTCACAGTAATTCTTAGTTTTTCCTGCTTATTTTTATGAGAATATTTAATTCAGAAAAAACCACATTTTTGAAAAATGTACAGAGAAGGGGTTTTATCCGGGTTTTCGGGTTCGATCGGACTTTAAACTTCGTATAGACTTCTCCTAAAGCTCTAGCTTGGCTCTGATACCACTGTAGGGTTGCTATGCGTGCATGTTAGTGTATATGCCCTAGAGGCCATTACTGTATCATACTGGTTTGTATATTACTTAATGGATGCTTGGGATATTCACCTTGTATATACAATCTTGCTCAAAATAGTAGTATGCTACTTGGTTTGTTTCTACTTCAATGTGTACATGTGTTTATATTTTGTATATCGCCTATACACATTAGTGGAGCCCTTAGGATCTTTGCTTGATTACCAGCGATGTGATGGCCGTCACACTAGTGGGGCTGGGTAATCTATAAGCACATCCTTATGCAGGTCCCTAGTCACAGGACTATCGAGACAGGGCAACGATACTCCGGAGTAGACCAGCGCATGCGCTTCTCATCCCAGTGTGGGAGACGGTCTGTCCCACAGCCGTCAGTACGTCATACTTGAGATAGTATGCGGGTGCTCGTTAGGTTACGGGTACACTGGACAGGACTCGTCGGGAACTGACTAGTTGGTATTATACCTATCGTCAGTTATCAGTTCCCAGGTGACATGAGTACAGCTTAGTCTGCTGACTTGACACTGTTACTCCGCCTCGAGTGTGTTCCCACTGTACTTTGACCACTACCCTACCACGGCTCAAAGGAGTCGTGCAAACAGGTAGTGGTTGGGTGCAGTCCCGAAGCACTTGGAGGCAGTGACGGTTAGACAGGATTCGTCTCTCCCGGTATTGGGGGTTGACATCGCGCTGTGTCTAGGAGAGCCATTACACGAGTAGTCCCTGGCCAGGGCAATCGAGATATACTGGTAGGTTTCCAGTGTTATCTCAGGGTGTTTTGGGCTTCGCTCCGGCACGACTTGTACCGCTATTGGGGGACTGACGTTTACCGCCCCCTAGGCCCGCCATGCGATGTATCAGACGAACAGACCGGACTGTACGGAGAATGTCACACTCAGGCTCAGTAGGAGTTCAGATGGGTTTCGCCTCGTCGGTCTTCTTGTCGGCACTGCCTGGGGACCGTTACGCACAGCTAGTGCCGCTTGCGGTCTGTGGTTAAACCCACTGCCAGCGTAGTGTCGAGTCTTTAGAGTCCCACACAGAAAGCTTTTCGCCTTTAGGCAAAAGAGTAGAGGTCGCATGGTATTGCGACAGCTCGCATGGTTTTGCGACAGGGTTCGGTCACATCCGTGCACTTGTGCGCGTACAGTGTCCGGACAGTTTACACTAGCGGGCTTTGGTTTAAGCCAGATCCTAGTGTACCTTATGGGATTGGATTTATCCAGTTTGCATTCGTGTTCCTCGGAACGCGGATGCCGGTGTGTATGCACAGTTGACAGGGAGACAGAGGCAGTGGATTCTCATTAGGGTTGTTGACAGTTGACCGTTGACTATTTGACTTTTTGCTCAACCCTAATGAGAATATGATATGTGATTAACTATTATATTAATTAAGTATTATGGTGATATGGTTGTTGACTTTGTTGACTTGTTGACTTTTGTTGACTTGTTGACTTTTGTTGACTTGTTGACCGGTTGACTAGGCTTGACTAGTTGACCATCATGATAACCATAGCCATCATTTCATGGCAAAGACTTTTGTTTACTTACTCATTTGTGTAAAATGAGTGCATGAAATGATATGGTTATGGTTGCTTCAAACCATCACATAAGACTTTTTTTGATATGATGAGTTATGATCACTTTGGATTATGAGAGGATGAAAGACAAAAGAGAGCCTCATTCTTTCTTGCTCATTCTCTCTCTTGTTCTTGAGCTCTCCTCTTGCTCTCACCCTCAACCTCTTGCTCCCTCTCTTGATCTATGGTTCTCTTGTCTCATGAGTTGAGAATCAAGAACCATAGATAAAATCCCATTCTATTTCCTCTCTACTCATTCTAGTTCACTAGGTTTAGCAAACCAAGTGAACTAGTTTCTTCAAAGAACGAAGAAGGAGCTAAAGGTTGGAGCTTTCAAGTGGATCTATCTTCGGCGTACGGAGACGACGAGAAGGAGCCATCGAACCACCATCGGAGCTTGAAGAGAAGGAGTTCAAGACAAGCTAGGTATAACCCCCTAACCGAGTAGCTAGAATCTCTTAGTTAGGATGTTAGATAGATGTTTAACCAAGATCCGGGTTATAGGTCCATGTTACCATTTTTAAGAAAATCGTTTTTTACCAAATTCCGCATTCCCGAAAGAACCGGGAGAGGTAGCATGGACTTACAGTGGTATCAGAGCAAGGTTAAACTCTATCTAGCATGTTAGCAAGTATCTAGAAGATCGATCAACGAAAAAGTCCCGAAACAAACCCCAAAATTTTTGCAGTTTCTGTCGATTTTTCCACTGTTCAAAAGTTGATTATTTTAACACCTAAAATCGGCTCAGGCTTTTCTGTGGGCACTCACCAAAAATGGTCCAACGTTCCAGTCAACGAGCCGCGGAAACGCGGCGGGAGCACGCTCCCGCCGCGGATCCGCGGCCGAGTCGACTCGGCCGAGGTCAATTTTTAGTGCAGTGTTTTTATGGGGGTATTTGGGGATTTTTGGAATATATATTTTCTGCCCAGATTTTCCAGAACGAAAATTTCTTTTTTGGGGTCCCGAAAATCCGTATTTTTGATCGAACTTCTAAAAGACTTAAGCTAACGGGTTTTCTGTAATGTGATATTTGTATTGAACGTCTACTAATCGCTATATGTCGATTAGTGGGGGTTATACAAATCTGTCATCTGTAATGTGCTGGAATGTGTATATAAATATGTTGGATTGTCGCGGGTGAATAGCCGGGGGTTGTGAGACGAGAGTTTTCTTTTCTTGCAATTCATGTAAATTTGTAAATTGATGTAATAATTATTTGTATGGCCGCACAACCGGGTCGGGGTTGTAGCCGTCATTGTATAATTTCTTTTTACTGTTTTTGCTCCTAGGATAGACCCATGGAGGGGTGCACAAACTACCGGGTATGCCGAAGTGTCGAGTGGCCTACTCATGGAGATGAGGGAGGTTGCTACGCTTCGGGTACTTGGCGGGTAGTTTGCCGCACCCGTAGGGGTCTTGGGTGGGGTATTGGCTATTCACCGCGACCGTGTTATCTGTTTTTGTTATAGGCTCGTACAAATTACAGATTCTTAGTATATCCAATGTATTTATCTGTGATCTGAAATGTTTATCATTGCAGTATATCTATATATGATATTATTTAGGCGTTGCTTATATTTTACAGACGCGCTAGCCCAGCCCCCGCTCTGTCGTTAGTTAAGTAACCTAACGGGTAATGACGGGGCCCCGTGGCGAATGCGAATGGCATAAGCGTACGTCATATTTTGGTTGTTTTCTGCAATGGTAGGATTAAATGATGGGACGCATTAAAAGAACTAATGCAAGAATATCACGCATTAAAAGAACTAATGCAAGATAATAAACCAAGTTAAAGTCGTTGGAACACTTTCGAAAAACCACTCGGTTCTTTTCAAAACAACTTTTAAATGCGGAGCTTGAGCCACTCCTTTTAAAAGCTATCTCGTTCCATCGACCAAATCAAGTTCACTACGTTCACGGTTTTGCCAAAACCATCCGTAGCCCTCCGTCGTTTCACATGAATAGTCAATAGTATTCAAGCTGTGTTTGTTGGCCAAAGTCAAGGCACAGTGATTGGTAGCTATTGGGTATTCATGTGCAGCATAGATAGATGCGTTGGTTTGGAACAGTCGTACTGCCTTGTTGGCCAAAGTCAAGGGTAGGTGCGGGTGGATTCAAATTAACCTGGAGAACGACGGGCAGAACTTGACATGTGACTTATGATTTGTTGGCCAAAGTCAAGGTCATAAGAGCATGGGGCAAAAAAAAAATCCACATCGGGAGTTTCATAAGTACTGAAACTTGCTAGATTTGCATACCATTTGGAGTGTGATGATTCTGGTAGGATTCCTTCAGTTTCGTCACGCAATGATATTTGGATCCCGATCCTACTGTGAGTATATGCTACTCCTCGGGAAATTTCTCACTAAACGATCAATGCTATAAACCTAGTAGGTGCCTAGAAAGGTGTTAGAGGGGCTACGCCCCCAAGGAAAAGAGGTTCTTTAATTAAGGAACTTCGCGAAAGCGTTGGAAAACCTCCCTCGAAGTACCGACACCGGCCTGGCTGAACGGTTAAGCAAGTATTGTACGGTGGGATTGATCCTGACTAATTCTTCCTTTATGGTTTGAGGAGGGATTCGAGAAACAGTGGGAGCCATCCTGTTTAGACAAACTAAAAACCAATCTAAACTTGCAAGAGCATCATGCTGAGTGTTTCTTCTTCTCTCTCCTAATTGCAGCGACCAATCAACATGACTGGACTTAAGTTACTCCTAGATAAAAACAAACTGACAGGGCCAAACTACAAAGATTGGCTCAGGAATGTCAAGATAGCAATCACTTATGACAAGCTGGGGTATCTTCTTACCACCAAAGCTCCCCCTGTCCCTGGTCCAACTTCCAGCGTCGCGGATAAGGAAATCCGCAAGACTTGGGAGATTGATAGCGCGAAGGCCAAATGCCTCCTGCTTGCCTCGATGGACAACGAACATCAGAGGAGGCATGAGAATATGGACATGGAATCCATATTGCTTCATACAAAAGAACTGTATGGAGAGCAATCTCGTATCGCAAGATACGAAGCGTCGAAAAAGTTATTTTCGACAAGAATGGCCGTCGGATCATCAGTAGCCGAGCACGTGCTAAAGATGATCGGCTTCATTGAGGAGCTCGCTGACCTAGGGATCACATTGGAGAGTGAGCTATATACGGATATAGTTCTCCATTCCCTTCCTTCCACTTACGCCCAGTTTATACTGAACTTCAACTTACAAGAAAAAGAGGTTGAACTTTCAGAGCTCCTCAACATGCTGAGGAGCGCAGAGGGCACCCTACAGAAAGGTAGGGATACATCCACTTTGTTTGTAGGAGGATCATCTTCTTCTAGGTCCAAGGCGAAAGCCAAGGGAAAGAAGAAGAAAGCCCCTGCCAAACCAAGGGGCGGTGTTAGTAAAGTGGATACGAAGGGAAAAGCAAAAGCAACAAAGATAGCGGGGAAGCTTGTGGATAAGGAAGAATGCTTCTATTGTCATAAGAAAGGACACTGGAAGAATGATTGCAGGGCCTGGAAGGCCAGAACACAGGAATTGAAGCAGGTTGCAGCTTCAGCTTCAGGTGTGTATGTTATTGAAAATTGTCTTTCAATAAACTCTACTTCCTGGGTATTGGATACCGGATCAGGATCTCATATCTGTAATTCTTTGCAGGCGTTGAGAAACCGTAGGGTTTTGAAGGCAGGTGACATGACCCTCAAAGTTGCGAACGGAGCTAGCATGGATGCTAAAGCCGTGGGGGACTATCACCTGGGAATGTCAGATGGACATGTTTTGGTTTTGCGTAATTGCTTTTTTGTACCCAACGCAACTTGTAATATCATTTCTGTATCTTTAGTTTCTAAAGAAGGTTATGAATTTGCGTTTGTAAGTAATGTTGTAAACATTCACCTTAATCAAGTTTTGATTGGGTCAGGTACATTGAGTAATGGTATATACGTGTTAAACCAACCACAGATTTTCAACGTCCAGAATACACACAAAAGAAAGTCTCCGGAAATGAATCAGACTTTCTTATGGCATTGTAGATTGGGTCACATCAATGAGAGAAGGTTGACTAAGTTACATACAGAAGGATATTTGAATGCGTTCGAATATCAATCGTATGCCACTTGTCAATCTTGTCTCAAAGGAAAGATGACAAAGACTCCGTTTACTGGACAAGGAGTAAGAGCGAGCGAGCTCTTGGGACTCGTACACAGTGACGTGTGCGGTCCAATGTCTACACATGCCCGAAGCGGACATTCTTACTTCATTACTTTTACGGATGACTTCTCAAGGTACGGTTATGTCTTCTTGATGAAACATAAGTCCGAGGCCTTTGGAAAATTCCAGGAGTATAAGAATGAAGTAGAGAAACAGACCGGCAAAAGTATTAAGATTCTAAGATCGGATCGAGGTGGAGAATACTTAAGTGCCGAGTTCCTGGACTATTTAAAAGAGAACGGAATTCTCTCTCAGCTTACTCCTCCATACACCCCGCAACATAACGGTGTATCAGAGAGACGGAACCGCACCCTATTGGATATGGTGCGGTCCATGATGAGTAACGCTGAGTTACCGCGATCATTCTGGGGATATGCGCTAGAATCAGCCGCATACCTTTTGAACCGAGTTCCTACTAAGACCGTGCCTACTACACCATATGAGATGTGGTGTGGGAAGAGACCCTACCTTAAGCATATTAAGACATGGGGATGTCCAGCTTTTGTCAAAAAGCAGCATGCGGACAAGCTCGAGGCACGCTCAGTACAGTGCAAGTTTGTGGGATATCCAAAGAATTCCAAAGGATATTTCTTCTACTGTGAAGAGGAACAAAAAGTCCTTGTTTCTCGTCATGCCTACTTCTTGGAAACTGAGTTTTTGGAAAACCAGATAAGTGGGAGCACAATAGAACTGGAAGAAATTCCAGAACCACGGACTATTACTGAAAGTTTAGTGGAACCAGAGGGTTCAACAGAACAGGACATTCCTACGCCGCTCCGCAGGAGTAGTAGGCAGTCTCATCCGCCCGAGAGATACTACGGTTTTCTCATAGACGGGGATAGAGAGGATTGCATCATAGATTATGATGAGCCTACTAGCTTCCAGCAGGCCGTTCAGAGCGTTGACTCAGTGAAATGGCTGGATGCAATGCGGACCGAAATGGAGTCCATGTACACCAACAAGGTATGGACGTTGGACATTGCTCCAGACGGGGTAAAACCCGTAGGATGCAAGTGGATCTTCAAAAGGAAGATTGGTGTAGATGGACAGGTTGAGACCTATAAAGCTAGGCTGGTAGCAAAAGGTTTCCGTCAAAGACCTGGCTTGGACTATGACGAAACCTTTTCTCCAGTAGCCATGCTGAAATCCATTCGGATCCTTCTTGCCGTTGCTGCCTTCCACGATTATGAGATCTGGCAAATGGACGTGAAGACAGCTTTTCTAAATGGAAATTTAGAGGAGTGTGTCTATATGGACCAGCCAGAGGGTTTCATTCAGAGTGGGAGCAGCGGAAAGGTGTGCAAGTTGCTTAAGTCCATCTATGGACTAAAGCAGGCATCGCGGAGTTGGAACATCTGCTTTGATGAGACGGTCAAAGAATTTGGCTTTATCAAAAATCCAGATGAACCATGCATCTATAGTAGATTTGTAGCGAGAACTGTAGTATTCCTCGTTTTATACGTGGATGACATTCTCTTAATAGGAAATGACATTCCTATGCTACAATCTGTCAAGGGGTTCTTGTCACACAGGTTCTCCATGAAAGACCTGGGTGATGCCTCATACATTCTGGGTATCCGGATCTACCGTGACAGATCCAAGAGGATATTAGGACTATCACAGTCCAGGTACATCGACACCATACTGAAGAGATTCAGTATGGAAGATTCCAAGCGCGGTAACCTACCGGCTTGTCACGGGATCACCCTCTCTAAAGAGATGTCTCCCAAGACTGATTTGGAGAGGGATCGCATGTCTATTATACCCTACGCTTCTGCGGTAGGCTCTATAATGTATGCAATGTTGTGTACCAGACCGGATGTAGCTTATGCACTGAGTGTGGTAAGCCGGTATCAGTCAAACCCTGGGGAGAAACACTGGATAGCGGTAAAGAACATTCTCAAGTACCTGAGAAGGACTAAGGAGATGTTCTTGGTGTATGGCGGAAAAGACCTCCAGATTGAGGCCTTTGCTGACTCCAGCTTCCAAAGTGACAAGGATGATTCGAAGTCCATGTCGGGCTTTGTCTTTACCCTCAATGGAGGGGCGGTGTGTTGGAAGAGTTCCAAACAAGAAACCGTTGCAGACTCGACGATGGAAGCGGAATACATCGCTGCATCTGATGCCGCAAAAGAAGCTGTCTGGATGAGGAAGTTCTTGAAAGAACTTCAGGTGGTTCCGTCCATTGTTGATCCAATACCTCTGTATTGCGACAACAACGGGGCTATAGCTTTAGCGAAGGAACCCAGGTCCCATCAGAAATCCAGGCACATCTTGAGGCGGTATCACCTGATCAGGGAGATCGTGGATCGCCAGGAGATCGAGGTTCGGAGAGTCGCTTCAGAAGATAACACTGCAGATCCATTCACCAAGGCCCTGCCCCAGACTCAGTTCGAGCGGCTGATCGAGATGATAGGTCTTCGATACGCCAGTACATGGCCTTAGTGCAAGTGGGAGATTGTTAGTGTATATGCCCTAGAGGCCATTACTGTATCATACTGGTTTGTATATTACTTAATGGATGCTTGGGATATTCACCTTGTATATACAATCTTGCTCAAAATAGTAGTATGCTACTTGGTTTGTTTCTACTTCAATGTGTACATGTGTTTATATTTTGTATATCGCCTATACACATTAGTGGAGCCCTTAGGATCTTTGCTTGATTACCAGCGATGTGATGGCCTTCACACTAGTGGGGCTGGGTAATCTATAAGCACATCCTTATGCAGGTCCCTGGTCGCAGGACTATCGAGACAGGGCATCGATACTCCGGAGTAGACCAGCGCATGCGCTTCTCATCCCAGTGTGGGAGACGGTCTGTCCCACAGCCGTCAGTACGTCGTACTTGAGATAGTATGCGGGTGCTCGTTAGGTTACGGGTACACTGGACAGGACTCGTCGGGAACTGACTAGTTGGTATTATACCTATCGTCAGTTATCAGTTCCCAGGTGACATGAGTACAGCTTAGTCTGCTGACTTGACACTGTCACTCCGCCTCGAGTGTGTTCCCACTGTACTTTGACCACTACCCTACCACGGCTCAAAGGAGTCGTGCAAACAGGTAGTGGTTGGGTGCAGTCCCGAAGCACTTGGAGGCAGTGACGGTTAGACAGGATTCGTCTCTCCCGGTATTGGGGGTTGACATCGCGCTGTGTCTAGGAGAGCCATTACACGAGTAGTCCCTGGCCAGGGCAATCGAGATATACTGGTAGGTTTCCAGTGTTATCTCAGGGTGTTTTGGGCTTCGCTCCGGCACGACTTGTACCGCTATTGGGGGACTGACGTTTACCGCCCCCTAGGCCCGCCATGCGATGTATCAGACGAACAGACCGGACTGTACGGAGAATGTCACACTCAGGCTCAGTAGGAGTTCAGATGGGTTTCGCCTCGTCGGTCTTCTTGTCGGCACTGCCTGGGGACCGTTACGCACAGCTAGTGCCGCTTGCGGTCTGTGGTTAAACCCACTGCCAGCGTAGTGTCGAGTCTTTAGAGTCCCACACAGAAAGCTTTTCGCCTTTAGGCAAAAGAGTAGAGGTCGCATGGTATTGCGACAGGTCGCATGGTTTTGCGACAGGGTTCGGTCACATCCGTGCACTTGTGCGCGTACAGTGTCCGGACAGTTTACACTAGCGGGCTTTGGTTTAAGCCGATCCTAGTGTACCTTATGGGATTGGATTTATCCAGTTTGCATTCGTGTTCCTCGGAACGCGGATGCGGGTGTGTATGCACAGTTGACAGGGAGACAGAGGCAGTGGATTCTCATTAGGGTTGTTGACAGTTGACCGTTGACTATTTGACTTTTTGCTCAACCCTAATGAGAATATGATATGTGATTAACTATTATATTAATTAAGTATTATGGTGATATCGTTGTTGACTTTGTTGACTTGTTGACTTTTGTTGACTTGTTGACTTTGTTGACTTGTTGACTTTTGTTGACTTGTTGACCGGTTGACTAGGCTTGACTAGTTGACCATCATGATAACCATAGCCATCATTTCATGGCAAAGACTTTTGTTTACTTGCTCATTTGTGTAAAATGAGTGCATGAAATGATATGGTTATGGTTGCTTCAAACCATCACATAAGACTTTTTTTGATATGATGAGTTATGATCACTTTGGATTATGAGAGGATGAAAGACAAAAGAGAGCCTCATTCTTTCTTGCTCATTCTCTCTCTTGTTCTTGAGCTCTCCTCTTGCTCTCACCCTCAACCTCTTGCTCCCTCTCTTGATCTATGGTTCTCTTGTCTCATGAGTTGAGAATCAAGAACCATAGATAAAATCCCATTCTATTTCCTCTCTACTCATTCTAGTTCACTAGGTTTAGCAAACCAAGTGAACTAGTTTCTTCAAAGAACGAAGAAGGAGCTAAAGGTTGGAGCTTTCAAGTGGATCTATCTTCGGCGTACGGAGACGACGAGAAGGAGCCATCGAACCACCATCGGAGCTTGAAGAGAAGGAGTTCAAGACAAGCTAGGTATAACCCCCTAACCGAGTAGCTAGAATCTCTTAGTTAGGATGTTAGATAGATGTTTAACCAAGATCCGGGTTATAGGTCCATGTTACCATTTTTAAGAAAATCGTTTTTTACCAAATTCCGCATTCCCGAAAGAACCGGGAGAGGTAGCATGGACTTACAGTGCACACAAGGTTCTACTAGGCATCAACCATGCCCGATTTAAAAATTAGCCGTGCCGAACAACCCGAAGCCGGATCTTTAGACTAGAGATTAGGCGAAAACAAATATGCTAAACATTTTAACACTTAGTGAGAGGGATTACAACCTTTGTAGATCTGGTCCTTCACTTCATAAGCTCCGTGTTCTGGTCCCTTCGCTGCGATCATCGGGTTCCGGACTCTCGAGAGGTTCCACGAAGAGAAAGATGCAGTCTTGCTTCCGATATTCGATACAAAGATGATCTACCTTGAAGTTTCATTAACACAAGCTAACACTCACTAAAATTGAGCGAACACTCTGATCTAAAGGGCAAGGGAAGACGAGGATGATGAAGTAGGATTTTTGCTCTCTTTATTTATCTTTTTCTCACATTTATTCATCACTTGGAAAAAGCTAGTAAGGTTTTTCCATGAAGAAAGAAGAAGGAAGAAGATGAAGAATGATGATAGAATTCCTTTTGTGATGAATAATGCAAAGGAGATAATGATGAATTATGCAACCATGGTCAAGTGACCATTGTAGAGATTGAACTAGGGTTAAAGGGTGTGGTTGGGTTAAGAAATATCATGCAAAAATATCTTTTCCAAAACAAAAAAGAAAACCTTCTAGAAACATCTAGAAAGGTTTAACCCTAATCAAACCCTAACCATGTTTAACCTCTATTAAACATGTTGCATTAGTAATCATATCATGTTACTGTAAGTCCACGTTGCTCACCCCGGTTCTTACGGGGAGGCGGAAACGGCGAAAAACAATGATTTTGGGGCAAGGCAACATGGACTAAAAGTCGGATCTTTGCTAAACTAGAAACTAGTAAACACTAAGAGGTTTTAGCTACTATGCTGTAGAAAGTATACCTCACGGAACCGGTCCTTCGGGTCTTCATCCCGCTGTCCCACTCGTCCATCCAAGCTCCAAGCGTCGATCCGGACCTTGGGCACCTCCGCGGCCTACTTGAGTCGAAGACGATCCACCCGAGAGTTGTACACTAAGCTTCGCCTCAAACCAAGGCAACTAGGGCATAGATATTGCTAATCTAAATGCCTTAGGTTATGTAGAAGAGAAAGATGGAAGTGTTTGTCTATGTGGATTCTTTTTCTCTCAACACATGAGATCAAAAGAAGAGATCAAGAGGAGGAAGAAGAAGGAGAAAGTTTGCAACCATGGAGCTTTTCTTTTCTTCTCATTTTCAAGAGAGAGAATGAGAAGAGAATAATGAAAAGATTTACCCAAATGCAATGAACCATGGTTGCAATAATACACAAGAATCATCATTTCTAATCCAATCATGAAAGAGTTGATGGCACATTGAATTGACCATTATCATAACTCAAGAATTAAAAAGAAAATAAAAGAAGAGTGTAGATCCCTCTTGAAGGTCAATGGTCAACATGGTCAACGGGTCAACAAAGTCAAGAGGGGTCTAAGTGGTCAAATGGTCAATGCAATTAGCCATCACTAATCTATCACTAAAAGGATTAGTAAACAATGTCTCCGACTCATAACGGTTTTGACCAAACGAATTGTCAAAACCCTAATGAGTTTGTCACATTTAGATTTTGGCTGAACCAACTGCCAAAACCCTAATGGGGCACCTCCTCCTTCATCACTCCTCAAAACTGTGCATACACACCCGCATCCGCATTCCGAAGAATGCGAATGCACAGAAGACAAATCAAATCCATCTGTGCAATACTAGGATCTGGCTTAAACCAAAGCCCACTAGTATTGCCTGCCCGAACAGCATACGTACACAAGTGAACGTAAGTGATCGTAGCCCTGCCGTAAAACCATACGGCCTCTACACGTTTCGCTCAATGCAGGGAAACTCTCAGTGTGGGACTCTAAAGACTCGACACTATGCTGGCAGTGGGTTTAACCACAGACCGCAAGCGGCACTAGCTGTACGTAACGGTCCCCAGGTAGATGTCGATAAGAAGGCCGATGAGGTAAACCCATCCGAACTCCTACTGAGCCTGTATGTGACAATCTCCGTACAGTCCGGTTTGTTCGTTTGATACATCGCATAGCGGGCCTAGGGGGCGGTGAACGTCAGTCCCCTAATAGCGGTACAAGTCGTGTCGGAGTGTAGCCCAGAATACCCTGAGATAACACTGGAAACCTACCAGTATATCTCGGTTGCTCTGGCCAGGGACTACTTGTTTAATGGCTCTCCTAGACACAGCGCGATGTCAACCCCCAATACCGGGAGAGACGAATCCTGTCTAACCGTCACTGCCTCCAAGTGCTTCGGGACTGCACCCAACTACTACCTGTTTGCACGACTCCTTTGAGCCGTGGTAGGGTAGTAATCTAAGTACAGTGGGAACACACTCGAGGCGAAGTGACAGTGTCAAGTCGGCGGACTAAACTGTACTCATGTCACCTGGGAACTGATAACTGACGATAGGTATAATACCAACCAACAGTTCCCGATGAGTCCTGTCTAGTGTACTCGTAACCTAACGAGCACCCGCATACTATCTCAAGTACGACGTACTGACGGCTGTGGGACAGACCGTCTCCCCCGCTGGGATGAGAAGCTCATACGCTAGTCTACTCCGGAGTATCGATGCCCTGTCTCGATAGTCCAACGACTAGAGACCTATATAAGGATATGCTTATGGATTACCCAGCCCCTACGAGTGTGAGCGCCATCACAACGCTGGTAATCAAGCAAAGATCCTAAGGGCTCTACTAATATGTATATAAGCGATATGCTAAATGAAACACATGCACATATTGAAGTAGAGACAAACCAAGTAGCATACTACCATTTTGAGCAAGATTGTCTATACAACTGTGAATATCCCAAGCTTCCATCAAGTAATATACAAGCTAGTATGATACAGTAATGGCCTCTAGGGCATATACACTAACAATCTCCCACTTGCACTATGGCCATGTACTGGCGTATCGAAGACCTATCATCTCGATCAGCCGCTCGAACTGAGTCTGGGGTAGGGCCTTCGTGAGTGGATCCGCAGTGTTGTTCTCCGTATTTACTCTCTTCACCTCGATCTCCCGGCGATCTACGATCTCCCTGATCAGGTGGTACCGCCTCAAAATGTGCCTGGACTACTGATAGGACCTGGGTTCCTTCGCTAAAGCTATAGCTCCGTTGTTGTCGCAATACAGCGGTATTGGATCAACAATGGTAGGAACCACCTGAAGCTCCGTGAGGAACTTCTTCATCCAGACAGCTTCTTTTGCGGCATCGCAAGCAGCTATGTACTCCGCTTCCATAGTTGACTCTACAACAGTCTCCTGCTTGGAACTCTTCCAGCAAACCGCCCCTCCATTGAGGGTAAAGACATAACCCGACATGGACTTGGAGTCATCCTTGTCACTCTGGAAGCTGAAGTCAGCAAAGGCCTTAAGTTGGAGGTCTTTTCCGCCATACACCAAGAACATCTCCTTAGTCCTTCTCAGGTACTTAAGAATGTTCTTTACCGCTACCAGTGTTTCTCCCCTGGGTTCGACTGATACCGGCTTACAATGCTCAATGCGTATGCTACATCTGGTCTAGCACACAACATCGCATACATTATAGAGCCTACCGCAGAAGCGTAGGGTATAATAGACATACGATCCCTTTCCAAATCAGTCTTGGGAGACATCTCTTTGGAGAGGGTGATCCCGTGAGAAGCTGGTAGATTACCGCGCTTGGAATCTTCCATACTGAACCTTTTCAGTATGGTGTTGATGTACCTTGACTGTGAAAGTCCCAACATCCTCTTAGATCTATCACGATAGATCTGGATCCCCAGAATGTAGTTGGCATCGTCCAGGTCCTTCATGGAGAACCTCTGCGACAAGAATTCTTTGACTGACTGTAGCATAGGAATATCATTTCCTATTAGGAGAATGTCATCCACGTACAAGACGAGGAATACCACAGTTCTCCCTACAATCTTACTGTAAATGCATGGTTCATCTGGGTTTTTGATAAAATCGAATTCTTTGACAGTATCATCAAAGCAGATGTTCCAACTCCGCGATGCCTGCTTAAGTCCATAAATGGACTTGAGCAACTTGCACACTCTACCGCTGCTCCCACTCTGAATGAATCCCTCAGGCTGATCCATATAGACACACTCTTCCAAATTTCCATTTAGGAAAGCCATCTTTACGTCCATCTGCCAGATTTCATAATCGTAGAAGGCAGCAATGGCAAGAAGGATCCGAATGGATTTCAACATAGCCACTGGAGAAAAGGTCTCGTCATAGTCCAAACCAGGTCTTTGACGAAAACCTTTTGCAACAAGTCTAGCTTTATAGGTCTCAACCTGCCCATCTACACCAATCTTCTTTCTGAAGATCCATTTGCAGCCTACGGGTTTTACCCCTTCTGGAGCAAAGTCCAAAGTCCAAACTTTGTTGGTGTACATGGACTCCATCTCGGCCCGCATTGCATCCAGCCATTTTACCAAGTCGCTGCTCTGATTGGCTTGCGGGAAGCTAGTAGGCTCACCATAATCCATGGTGCAATCCTCTCTATCCCCGTCTATGAGAAAACCGTAGTATCTCTCGGGCAGATGAGACTGCCTACTACTCCTGCGGAGTGGTGCTGGGATGTCCGGTTCTCTTGAAAAATCTGGTTCTTCCAATCTTTCAGTAATAGCTTGTGGTTCTGGAATCTCTTCCAGTTTTACTACGCTCCCACTTGCTTCTTTTTCTAAAAATTGATGTTCTAGAAAGTGGGCATGACGAGAAACAAAAACCTTTTGTTCCTCTGCGTAATAGAAAAAAAAACCCTGGAGTTCTTTGGGTATCCCACAAACTTACACAGTACTAAGCGTGCCTCGAGCTTGTTCGCATGCTGCTTTTTTACAAAAGCTGGACATCCCCATATCTTCAGGTACTTAAGACAGGGTTTCTTCCCACACCACATCTGATATGGTGTGGTAGGCACAGTCTTGGAGGGAACCTTGTTCAAAAGATATGCAGCTGATTCTAGTGCATAACCCCAGAAGGATCGCGGTAACTCAGCCTTACTCATCATGGATCGAACCATATCCAATAGGGTTCGATTCCTCCTTTCCGATACACCGTTGTGTTGTGGTGTGTATAGAGGAGTAAGCTGAGAGAGAATTCCATTCTCTTTTAAGTAGCCCAGAAACTCAGCACTTAAGTATTCACCACCTCGATTAGATCTCAGTGTCTTGATACTTTTGCCTCTTTGTTTTTCAACTTCATTCTTATATTCCTGAAATTTGTCAAAGGCCTCGGATTTTTGCTTCATCAAGAAGACATGCCCATACCTAGAGAAATCATCTGTGAAAGTAATGAAGTATGAATAACCACTTCACGCATGTGTAGACATTGGACCACACACATCACTGTGTATGAGTCCCAAGAGCTCACTTGCTCTTTCTCCGTGTCCAGTGAACGGAGTCTTTGTCATCTTTCCCATGAGACAAGATTCACAAGTGGCATAAGACTGATACTCGAACGGATCCAAGTATCCTTCTTTATGTAACTTTGTCAACCGTGTCTCATTAATGTGACCCAGTCTACAATGCCATAAGAAAGCCTGATTTAATTCCGGAGACATTCTTTTAAGTGTGTTCTGGACACTGAAGACCTGAGCTTGATTCAAAACGTATATACCGTATTTCAATGTACCTGACCCAATCAACACTTGATTTAGGTGGATATTTACTACATCGCTTACAAAAGTAAAATCA
This sequence comes from Agapanthus africanus, assembly GCA_030015575.1. NCBI lineage: Eukaryota > Viridiplantae > Streptophyta > Magnoliopsida > Asparagales > Amaryllidaceae > Agapanthus > Agapanthus africanus. The sequence continues at coordinate 423,066,235 of CM057344.1, forward strand.
TATCCTTCCTTAGAAAGTAAGGATACAGATATGATGTTACAAGTCGCACCTGGTACATAAAAACAGTCACGCAGAATCAATATCTGCCCAGTTGTCAGTCCTAGATGATATTCCCCTACGGATTCAGCATACATGCTCATTCCGTTAGCAACCCTGAGAGTCATATCACCTTTCCTGATAACCCTACGGTTTCTCAAAGCCTGTAACGAATTACATATATGAGATCCTGATCCGGTATCCAATACCCAGGAAGTAGGGTTAACTGACGTACAGTTCTCTATTACAAACACACCCGAAGCCTAAGCCACAACATGCTTCGAATTCTGGCTACTGGCTTTACAAGCCCTGCAATCCTTCTGCCCATGTTCATTCCCGTAACAATAGGAACATCCCTCTTTTACTACATCTGTTCCTGAAACTTCTGCCCTTCCATTTCTTTCTACTTCCCTAGTTTCCTTTAGGGTAGTAGGTAGAGACTGTTGAACTAAGTCAGCATCTGACCCGTTCTTCAACGTGGTCTTCAGGTCCGAGAGCTCAAAAGAGCTGGTCTCTGTAAGGACGTTGCCCCCTACAGATGACCCGATAGCCAACCTCGCTGGAAGCAATTCGTTCGAGGTCTCATATCTTGCGATACGAGATTGCTCTCCATATAAAACTTTGTTATGGAGAAAGATAGAAGCTGAGTCCATCTTCTCGTGCTGCCTCTGGTATATACCATCAACTGAGGCTACACGAGGCACTTGGCTTTCGCACAGTCTTCTTCCGATGTCCTACGGATATGAATATCCGTGACAGGGGAAACTGGACCTGAGACGGCAGGGGTTGGATCAGTCAAGAGGTGTCCCAGCTTGTCATGGGCAATGGACATCTGGACAGACCTTTGCCAGTCATAACAGTCAGATTCAGTCATTTTATTATCTAGATGTAACCTAGGTGCGGTCACTGGGTCGCTGCAATTAAAAGAGAGAGAAGAAAACACTTAGCATGATGCTCTTGCAAGTTTATATTGGTTTTTAATTTATCTAAACAGGATGGCTCCCACTGTCTCTTGAATCCCTCCTCAAACCATAAAGGAAGAACTAGTCAGGATCTATCTCACCGTACAATACTTGCTTAACCGTTCAGCCAGGCCAGTGTCGGTACTTCGAGGGAGGTTTTCCAACGCTTTCGCGAAGTTCCTTAATTAAGTAACCTCTTTTCCCTGTGGACGTAGCCCCGCTAACACCTTTCTAGACACCTACTAGGTTTATAGCATTGATCGTTAAGTGAGAAATTTCCCGAGGTGTAGCATATACTCACAGTAGGATCGGGATCCAAATATCATCGCGTGATAAAACCGAAGGAATCCTACCAGAATCATCACACTCCAAATGGTATGCAGCGCTAGCAAGTTTGAGTACTTATGAAACTCCCGATGTGGATTTTTGCCCCATGCTCTTATGACCTTGACGAAGGCCAACATATCGTAAGTCACATGCCAAGTTCTACCCGTCATCGTCCAGGTTAATTTGAACCCACCCGCACATACCCTTGACGAAGGCCAAAATGGTAGTACGACTGTCCCAAACCAACGCATCTATCTATGCTACAGATAAATATTCAGCAGCTACCAATCACTATGCCTTGGCGAAGGTCAAAATACATAGCTTGAATACTACTGAATATTTAACCGAGATGACGGAGGGCTACGAATGGTTTTGGCAAAACCGTGAACGTAGTGAACTTGATATAGTCGATGGAACGAGATAGCTTTTAAAAGGAGTGGTTGAAGCTCCGCATTTAAAATGCTGGTTTTTGAAAAGAACCGAGTGGTTTTGAAAGTGTTCCAACGACTTTTACTTGGTTTATTTTCTTGCATTAGTTCTTTTAATGTGTCCAATCATTTAATCCTACCATTGCAGAAAACAACCAAAACATGACGTACGCTTATGCCATTCGCATTCGCCACGGGGCCCCGTCATGACCCGTTAGGTTACTTAACTAACGACAGAGCGGGGGCTGGGCTAGCGCGGCTGTAAAACATAAGCAACGCCTAAATAGTTATCATATATAAATATATAGCAATGATAGACATTACAGATCACAGATGAACACTTTGGATATACTAGGAATCCGCGATTCGTTCGAGCCTGCAACGAAAAACGGATTACACGGTCGCGATGAATAGCCAAACCCCACCCTAGACCCCTACGGGTGCGGCAAACTACCCGCCAAGTACCCGAAGCGAAGCAACCTCTCTCAACACCGTGAGTAGGCCACTCGGCACTTCGAGATACCCGGTAGTTTGTGCACCCCACCTTGGGTCTATCCTAGGAGCAAAAACAGTAAAAAGAAATTATACAATGACGGCTACAACCCCGACCCGGTTGTGCGGCCAAACAAATAATATTACATCAATTTACATATTTTACAATGAATGAAAGAAAAAGAAACTCTCATCTCACACCCATTCCCGGCTATTCATCCGCGACAATCCACCGAGTTCATATACACAAACCATCAACATTACAGATCACAGATATGTATAACCCCCACTTATCGACGTATAGCGATTAGCGGATGTTCAATACATATATCACATCACAGATAATAACCATTAGCCAAAGAGTACGGAATATCGATCAAAATACGGATTTTTAGCCACCCGAAAAGTCAATTTGCTCTCTGGAAATTCAGGGTGGAAAAAACATGTCTTAAAAATCCCAAAACATCCAAACTAAAACACTGCAAAAAACCAGGTGCGGAACCGCGGCAATAGCATGCTATTGTCGCAAAACCGCGGCGGTTTGGTCGGTTTATGGGACCGTTTTTCTGCAGTGGTTTTAGAAAACCCTGAGACGAATTTTCATGTATGTTAAAATAATTTTTGAACAGTAAAAAATTCGGCAGAAAGTTGAGGTTTTGCGGATGTGTTTTGCGACCTTTTTCCGATCGATGTTCTTAACTCTTTGCTAACTTACTAGTTTATGTTTAGCTAGGCTCTGATACCACTGTAAGTCCACGTTGCTCACCCCGGTTCTTATGGGGAGGCGGAAACGGCGAAAAACAATGATTTTGGCGCAAGGCAACATGGACTAAAAGTCGGATCTTTGCTAAACTAGAAACTAGTAAACACTAAGAGGTTTTAGCTACTATGCTGTAGAAAGTATACCTCACGGAACCGGTCCTTCGGGTCTTCATCCCGCTGTCCCACTCGTCCATCCAAGCTCCAAGCATCGATCCGGACCTTGGGCACCTCCGCGAACTTCTTGAGTCGAAGACGATCCACCCGAGAGTTGTACACTAAGCTTCGCCTCTAACCAAGGAAACTAGGGCAAAGAGATTGCTAATCTAAATGCCTTAGGTTATGTAGAAGAGAAAGATGGAAGTGTTTGTCTATGTGTATTCTTTTTCTCTCAAGACATGAGATCAAAAGAAGAGATCAAGAGGAGGAGGAAGAAGGAGAAAGTTTGCAACCATGGAGCTTTTCTTTTCTTCTCATTTTCAAGAGAGAGAATGAGAAGAGAATAATGAAAAGATTTAGCCAAATGAAATGAACCATGGTTGCAATAATACACAAGAATCATCATTACTAATCCTATCATGAAAGAGTTGATGGCACATTGAATTGACCATTATCATAACTCAAGAATTAAAAAGAAAATAAAAGAAGTGTGTAGATCCCTCTTGAAGGTCAATGGTCAACATGGTCAACGGGTCAACAAAGTCAAGGGGGGTCTAAGTGGTCAAATGGTCAATGCAATTAGCCATCACTAATCTATCACTAAAAGGATTAGTAAACAATGTCTCCGACTCATAACGGTTTTGACCAAACGAATTGGCAAAACCCTAATGAGTGTGCCACATTACGGTTTTGGCCAAACCAACTGCCAAAACCCTAATGGGGCACCTCCTCCTTCATCACTCCTCAAAACTGTGCATACACACCCGCATCCGCATTCCGAAGAATGCGAATGCACAGAAGACAAATAAAATCCATCTGTGCAATACTAGGATCTGGCTTAAACCAAAGCCCACTAGTATTGCCTGCCCGAACAGCATACGCACACAAGTGAACGTAAGTGATCGCAGCCCTGCCGTAAAACCATACGGCCTCTACACGTTTCGCTCAATGCAGGGAAACTCTCTGTGTGGGACTCTAAAGACTCGACACTACGCTGGCAGAGGGTTTAACCACAGACCGCAAGCGGCACTAGCTGTACGTAACGGTCCCCTAGTAGATGTCGATAATAAGGCCGATGAGGTAAACCCATCCGAACTCCTACTGAGCCTGTATGTGACAATCTCCGTACAGTCCGGTCTGTTCATCTGGTACATCGCATGGCGGGCCTAGGGGGCGGTGAACGTCAGTCCCCTAATAGCGGTACAAGTCGTGTCGGAGTGTAGCCCAGAACACCCTGAGATAACACTGGAAACCTACCAGTATATCTCGCTTGCCCTGGCCAGGGACTACTTGTGTAATGGCTCTCCTAGACACAGCGCGATGTCAACCCCCAATACCGGGAGAGACGAATCCTGTCTAACCATCACTGCCTCCAAGTGCTTCGGGACTGCACCCAACTACTACCTGTTTGCACGACTCCTTTGAGCCGTGGTAGGGTAGTAATCTAAGTACAGTGGGAACACACTCGAGGCGAAGTGACAGTGTCAAGTCGGCGGACTAAGCTGTACTCATGTCACCTGGGAACTGATAACTGACGATAGGTATAATACCAACCAACAGTTCCCGACGAGTCATGTCCAGTGTACTCGTAACCTAACGAGCACCCGCATACTATCTCAAGTACGACATACTGACGGTTGTGGGACAGACCATCTCCCCCGCTGGGATGAGAAGCGCATACGCTAGTCTACTCTGGAGTATCGATGCCCTGTCTCGATAGTCCAACGACTAGGGACCTGTATAAGGATGTGCTTATGGATTACCCAGCCCCTACGAGTGTGAGCGCCATCACAACACTGGTAATCAAGGAACGATCCTAAGGGCTCTACTAATATGTATATAAGCGATATGCTAAAAGAAACACATGCACATATTGAAGTAGAGACAAACCAAGTAGCATACTACCATTTTGAGCAAGATTGTCTATACAACTGTGAATATCCCAAGCTTCCATCAAGTAATATACAAGCTAGTATGATACAGTAATGGCCTCTAGGGCATATACACTAACAGTTACAATATTATATATCACATATATAATATTTATCGTAACAAAATAAAATAATACATTTAACATATATCGCATATATATCAATGTATTACCTGAGTGAGAAAAAGAATCTTTTAGTGAGCTAATATTAGATAATGTAATTTAATATATCATATATATTATTATACATTAAATTATCGAATCAACACTTGATCCGACAATCCGGCTATATCGCATATAACCGACTAATATTTATCCGTACAGATTCATCGAATCAACACTTGATCCGATGACCCGGCTGATATCAAATATCGCGAGAATAGAATACGGTATATGATATCGCATTATCCTCGGTCCCGCACATATCACATACGTGCCCCTACTCGATTTTGCCTGAGCCAAGAAACCTCTGTGTAGGACTCTAAAGAATCGTCAATACGCCGGCAGTAGGTGATGATCATATCAAACACCCACAAGCTGCAAGCGGTCAGCTAAACGTAACAGCCACCCAGGTATTGAGCGCTCAGAAGATCAACAAGCAAGCATGTACATTCTCCTGTGAATCCAAACAGTAACACTCCCGTACAGTCCGGTCTCGTCGTCTGATATGTTGCATATCTCGCTTAGGGTGGTAAACGTCAGACCTCAGTAGCTCGATAAGTCGTGTCGATATGAGGTCTATAACAGTTTGAGAAACTACTGATAACACTTACCAGTAAATCTCAGCAATCCTGGCCAGGGATTTTCGGTTATAGCCAATCGAACACAGCACAACATCAACTCCCTATACCGGGAGAGACGAATCCCCTCCTATCGCTCATTGCCTCCATGTGATTCGGGACTGTACCCAAAAGCCACCTTTTTGCACGCCCTCTTGGAAGTGGTATGATGGAAATCAAAGCACAGTGGGAATCACACAAGACTCTATGACGATCTCGGGTCAACAGACTACTCTGTACCAGTGTCACTGGAGAACTGCCATCTGACGTGAGGTATAATACCATCTGAGAGTTCTCGGCGAGTCCGTCCAGTGTACCCAGTCCCTACTGAGCACCCGTACACCATCCTTGATGTCAAACACCGATGGATATGGGATCATCCAGCGCCCATCATATGGGTCAAGATGCGTATACGCTAGTCTACTCTGGTGCATCGATGCCCTGTCTCGATACACCCTCGACTAGGAACAGTTATAGGATGTACTCGTCGACTACCGTGGCCCCACTAGTATGATCTCATCATAGTCCCAGTAGTCGAGTACATATCCTAAGGGCTTTATCAACATGTAATATTGAGACAATCAGAGTATATGTTAAGATAAAGTACAACCAGATAGCATACTATCATGTCGAGCAAGAAAGTCCTCCCTATATATGTCCAAGCATCCATTACAATATACATCGTATGTAAAGTAATGGCCTCTAGGGCATACATAGAACTAACATTTTTAATTCTGAAAAAACCCAAATTTTGAAAAAAGTCCAGAGAGGGGTTGATTTCGACGTTGTCAGGTTCGTTCGGAGTTTTAACTTCGTTAACATATCGCCTAATGCTCTAGCTAGGCTCTGATACCACTGTAGGGTTACAAGGCACACTAACAAGGCTCTACAAGGCATCGACCATGCCAAAATTAAATTTTTATGTGCCGAATAACACTAAGCAAGATCGTATACTAGAGTTTAGGCGAAACAATTAGCAAGTAAACATCTTTACTCTAAAGGGAATACGAAATACAACCTTTGTAGATCGGTCCTTCATTTATAAAGCTCCTTGATGAAGTCCCTTCGCTGCGATCAAGGTTCTCCCGGACTCTTGCATGGCTTCACGAGGCGAAAGATGCGACCTTGCTTGAAGTCTCCGAGGCCGAAGATGATCTACGTCGAGGGAATTCCGACTCAAGTTCCTACTTCACTAACTAGAGAATTAGTGAAGTAAACACCCAAAACTAAAGTGCTAGTCTAGTAGAGGATGGAGAAATAGGAAGTGGGTTCTCTTTGGAATTTTATATCTCACAATCTTTTGCTCTCTTTTCAAAACCCTAGTTTTCTTTCTCTTTTGTTCAATGAAGAAGATGAACAAAAGAAACAGGAAATGATAATGATCAAGTGAGTAGTCTAACCATGGTGAGTGAGTATCATATACTAACCCTTGTAGAGACTTAACCCTAGGCTAATCTTTATGGTTGCGTTAAGAAATATCCATAGTAAAAACAAAACCAAGTTGAATTAGTCAATGCATCCACAAGCTTCCACAAGCTTCATGCATTTTCTAATCCTCCACTTGATTTTGTAATTACTTTAGATATTAAAAAACCCTAAATAAAAATTAGCATAGTGTAAGTCTCATACACTCATGTATAGTGTATCATCAACCAACACATTTTCATATATATCATATATAGTAAAAATGTGTACATGTGAGAAAAAACCCTAAGTGAACATGTGTTAGTAAATGTAAACTAGTATATCTAATATACAATTATACACTTAATTATTAAATCAACACTTGACTTAATAATCCGGTCATATCTCATATAACCAACTAACATTCATCGTATCGACTTATCGAATCAACACTCGATTCGATAACCCGGTCATATCATATATAACCGACCGATACAACAATTCTCGAGAATAGAATACGGTATCACATACACGCATTTATTCTCGGTCTTGTACATATCACATACGTGCTCCTATTTCGTTTTGCCTGAGCCAGAAAAACCTCTATGTATGACTCTAAAGACTCGTCAATACGCCGGCAGTAGGTGATGATCACATCACGCACCTACAAGCCGTCAGCGGTACTAGCTGGACGTAACGGCTACCCGGGTATTGAGCGATCAGAAGATCAGCAAGCAAGCCCGCTCCAACTCCTGTAAAAGCCTGCCGGTAACACTTCCCGTACAGTCCGGTCTCCTCGTCTGATATGTCGCATATCAAGTCTAGGGGTGGTAAACGTCAGACCCCAATAACCAATAAGTCGTGCCGATGTGAGGCTCATAACGGGTCGAGAAACTACTGGTAACACTTACCAGCAAATCTCTAAATTAGCCCTGGCCAGGGACTTCACTGTTATAGCTAATCGAGCACAGCGTAACATCAACCCCCAATACCGGGAGAGACGAAACCCCTCCTATCGCTCATTGCCTCCATGTGACTCGGGACTGTACCCAAAAACCACCATTTTGCATGCCCTCATGGACGTGGTATGGTGGAAATCAAAGCACTGTGTGAATCACACAAGACTCTATGACGATCTCGGGTCTACAGACTAACCTGCACAAGTGTCACCAGAGAACTGCCATCTGACGTAAGGTATAATACCATCTGGGAGTTCTCGGCGAGTCCGTCCAGTGTACGCAGTCTCCACTGAGCACCCGTTTACCATCTCTGATGTCAAACACCAATGGATATGGGATCATCCATCGCCCATCTTATGGGTCGAGAAGCATATACGCTAGTCTACACTGGTATATCGATACCCCGTCTCGATACACCCATGACTAGGGACCTTGAAGGATGTACTTATGGACTACCATGTCCCAACTAGTATGATCCGCATCATAGTCCAGGTAGTCAAGTACACATCCTAAGAGCTTTACCAACATATAACGATAAGACAGTATAAAGAGACAAGTATACATGTTAAAGTAAAGAGAAACCAGATAGCATACTATCATATCGAGCAAGAAAGTCATCTCTATATATGTCCAAGCACCCAATATAATATACATCATCTGTACAATACTGGCCTCTAGGGCATACATATAACTAACACCTGTAACGAAGAGCGGATTACACGGTCGCGATGAATAGCCCAGACCCCATCCTAGGCCCCTACGGGTGCGGCAAACTACCCGCCAAGTTCCCGAAGCGAAGCAACCTCCCTCAACACCGTGAGTAGGCCACTCGGCACTTCGAGATACCCGGTAGTTTGTGCACCCCACCTTGGGTCTATCCTAGGAGCAAAAACAATAAAAGATATTATACAATGACGGCTACAACCCCATCCTGGTTGTGCGGCCATATAAATAATATTACATCAATTACAAATTACATGAATTGAAAGAAAAAGAAAACTCTCATCTCACAACCCCCCGTCTATTCATCCGCGACAATCCAATGAATTCATATACACATACCATCAACATTACAGATCACAGATATGTATAACCCCCACTAATCGACGTATAGCGATTAGCAGACGTTCAATACATATATCGCATCACAGATATAACCCATTAGCTTAAGTCTTTAGAATTTCGATCAAAAAACGGATTTTTAAACCCCAAAAAAAAATTTTGCTTTCTATAAAATCTGGGCAGAAAAATCATATTCCAAAAATCCCAAAACACCCCAATAAATACACTGCAGTAAAACCGATCTACGGCCGAGTCAACTCGGCCGCGGATCCGCGGCAGGAAGCTGTTCTTGCCGCGTTTCCACGGTGAGTTGGTCGGTTCTGTGGATCGCTTTTCTGCAGTGTACACTAAAAACCTTGAGTCGATTTTTGGTATATGTTAAATAATTTTAACAGCAGTTTAAAAATCGACAGAAAGTTTGAATTCCGTGCATGTTTCGTGACTTTTTCTCCGATCGAACTTCTAGTTACTTTTCTAACATGTTAGATAGTGTTTAACTAGGATCTGATACCACTGTAAGTCCACATTACCCGTCCCCGGTTCTTTGGGGTTGCGGAAATGATGAAAAACGATTTTTCTTTTGGGGTAACATGGACTCAAAATACGGATCTTTGTTAAACAACTATCTAACAACCTAACTAGGAGTTTTACCTACTCGGTTAGGGGGTTATACCTTAACTTGAACTCCTTCTCTTCGACTCCTTGTGGTGGTCGGATGGTTCTCTCCTCACCGTCTCCTTGTGCCGAAGATGGATCCACCTGAAAGCTTCTACCTTTGGCTCCAACCTCAATCTTGAGGAAAGTAGAACACTTGGTTTTCTAGACCTTGTAAACTAGGATGAGTAGAGAAGTGTTTTGGGTTTTATCTCTATGGTTCTTGCTTCTCAACACATGAGACAATAGAACCATGAACTGGAGAGAGAGCAAGAGGAAGAGGGAGAGCTTGAGGATGAGAGAGAATGAGAATGATAGAATGAGCAAGACTTTTCTCACCCTTGCTCTCATAATCAAAAATAATCATAACAAATAATAATAATTGAGTATTATGTGATGGTTCATATCATATCAAATGGCAATATCATTTCATGCACTCATTTTGTAAAGTATAACAAGCAAGCAAAAGTCTTTGCCATGAAATGATAGCCATTGTAATGATGATGGTCAACAAGTCCAACCTAGTCAACCGGTCAACTAAGTCAACAAGTCAACAAAGTCAACCTTTCAACCCAACCATGGTACAGTAATACTTAATTAATATTATCATTAATCATATTTCTTATTCTCATTAGGGTTTAGCAAAAGTCAACGGTCAACAACCCTGATGAGAATCCTCTGCCTCTGTCTCTCTGTCAACCGTGCATAAACACCCGCATCCGCGTTCCGAGGAACACGAATACAAACGAGATAAAACCAATCCCAAAACGTACACTTGGATCTGGCTTAAACAAAAGCCTGCTAGTGATAACTGCCCGGACACTAAACGTGCATAAGTGCACGGATGTGACCGAACCGTGTTGCAAAACCATGCGACCTCTACTCTTTTGCCTAAAGGCGAATAGCTCTCTGTGTGGGACTCTAAAGACTCGACACTACGCTGGCAGTGGGTTTAACCACAGACCGCAAGCGGCACTAGCTGTGCGTAACGGCCCCCAGGTAGATGCCGATAAGAAGACGGACGAGGTGAAACCCATCTGAACTCCTACTGAGCCTGAATGTGACAATCTCCGTACAGTCCAGTCTATTCGTCTGAGAATTACGCATGGCGGGCTTAGGGGGCGGTAAACGTCAGTCCCCTAATAGCGGTACAATTCGTGTCGGACTATAGCCCAGAACACCCTGAGATAACTCTGGAAACCTACCAATATATCTCGCTTGCTCTGGCCAGGGACTTTGTGTAATGGCTCTCCTAGACACAGCGCGATATCAACCCCCAGTACCGGGAGAGACGAATCCTGTCTAACCGTCACTGCCTCCAAGTGCTTCGGGACTGCACCCAACTACTGCCTGTTTGCACGACTCCTTTGAGCCGTGGTAGGGTAGTAATCTAAGTACAGTGGGAACACACTCGAGGCGAAGTGACAGTGCCAAGTCAACGGACTAAGCTGTACTCATGTCACCTGGGAACTGATAACTGACGTAGGTATAGTACCAACCAACAGTTCCCGACGAGTCTTGTCCAGTGTACTCGTAACCTAACGAGCACCCGCATACTATCTCAAGTACGACGTACTGACAGCTGTGGGACAGACCGTCTCCCCTGCCGGGATGAGAAGCGCATACGCTAGTCTACTCCGGAGTATCGATGCCATGTCTCGATAGTCCTACGACTAGGGACCTGCATAAGGATGTGCTTGTGGATTACCCATCCCTCATGAGTGTGACTGCCATCACAGCGCTGGTAATCAAGCAAAGATCCTAAGGGCTCCACTAATGTGTATTGGTGATGTTCTAAAAGAAACACATGTACACATTAAAGTAGAAACAAACCAAGTAGCATACTACTATTTTGAGCAAGATTGTCTATACAAGGTGAATATCCCAAGCTTCCATTAAGTAATATACAAACTAGTATGATATAGTAATGGCCTCTAGGGCATATACACTAACAAAACTAAGTGTGAAGGAATTACCTCATTTGACAACTCAAGAATTTTCTTTAGTTCCCCCAAGTCTCCAAAATCCAATCTTTCTTGGTCCAAAATGCTTGTAGTGAGCTTGTGCACATTTCTAGTGAAGGGAAGATGATGTTTTGATGCGGATTTTGGGTTGTGTGAGGAGGTGGAGATGGTGGAAGGAAGAGGGCAGCCAAGGTTGAAGGGAGAGGGAGAAGAAAAGATGAAGATGATGAATGAAACAATGAGCCATGACCAAGGTTGACCCCTCACCTCTCTCTTTCTCTTGCCCATACCTCCTTTGTTTAACATTTTCCTTTTATTTTTCTTTTTCTTTTCTTTATCTTTTATCTTCTCATTTTAAAACCAACCATGCATGAAAAATAAAGAAAAAGCCATGGTAGAAAAATGTAACAATGTGTAATATGACATGGTGCATGTCATTTCCACAAATCAAGCTTAATGCACGATTTGTGATATTTAATCGCGATTAGTATTAAAATGGAATATAATTAATCATAAAGAATTTATAATTTGCTTAAATCATATAAAACACCCTCAATTTCAGTAATTCCTATAATTTTCCAAATATTTCCCAATTTATCGGTAATTAATTATACCGTATTGTCAAAATATTCATAATATTTATTATTTTAGTTATTTAAATGCCCAAAAATAATATTTTATTTTTCTGAAATGTTACAGTCCCACCTACCAAAGCAAAGCACCCTGGAAGAAGTTATGTGCCAACAATACCGTAACGGTTCCCAAGCGCTCAAACCTGCAAGAACTGTGGCACAACGGGGGTGAGTTGCGAACTCGTGAGTAGAAAACGTCAGCAAGTACAAATTGAATAAAACAACGATTTCCTAGGTCACTATATCCTGAAGGTAATACTATGATATTTAGGGTGACCACATATGTATATATGTCAACAATCGATCAATACAATGACATATATAAATAAACATCCGACATCATATGCCTGTATGCATATGGATATCATCCACGTGTCCATCAACGACACAAACAATATCATGGAACCTGAGTGTCCCACACCGACACTCGAAAGATCACGAAAACATATGCCTGTATATATATGAGGATATCAACCACGTTCCTCCATCAACGACACATCAAAATCATGGAACCTAAGTGTCCAACACCGACACTCGAAACGTCATGAAACCCGTGTCCAGCATAGACACGTAAATCCTCATATCTCAGGCGCCGCATACTTAGATTGACCCTCATATTTATCTCATCTCAGGCGCTGCATACTCAGATCGGCCCTCATATCCATCTCATATCATAACTCTGAAACGGTATCCTCCAGATATCCGCCGAGTTCTATATAATCACCGGTAAGTAGTGCTCCCCTGCCAGGCTCACCGCCTAACAATACGAGTCTTCTTGCCCCGGGTACCTCACCGGGTCCACCATGTACCCGTAGACGGTTCCTACCTCTCCTCGAATCGGGTATACTCACTGCTCAGAACTGAGAAAACTCATGGTGGACACCTCGAAATATCATATCAAGAGAAACCACATTTTTAAAACAATACATAATTTCCTTTGAAATTAAACTGCGGTTCTCAAATCCAGAGATATCATAAAAACAACATCTCAATGCATATAACTATAAAGTACGATGTATGCAATATAGGGTAGTAATATGAGCATATCGAGTATATCATGCAAGCATATCAAGTGATAATACTGAACAATGAATGTACTTTTACGGTTAAGAGTAATATCATGATAGGGCAGTTCTACTGTGTAAGTAGCATGGCAATTACCGATGATGAATGTGTGTGAGCTGGCAAATCTGTATAAGTGTAACATGCGCATCAACGGTAATTGTGCAGGTGTACTAGCAAGTATATCATATAACATTAAATACTCCAAACATGATAAGTATCACACGAGGAATAATCCAACAAATATGAACTATAATAAGGTAGCCTCTTTATATCAACGATCCCGCCTCATAGTATCAAGTGTCGCAATACCCTCGATCATCATTCTCAATTCATGAGCGCGGATCAAACATTCGGTAAACGCATCGCATACGGTAATCCATAGTACGGTGTCACAAACAGAGTAGGGAATCTATCATCCTATTCACCAGCAAAGGTACGGATCTATAATCTTATACGGCATACCTTATCAATCACATAATGCATATATATCAATCTTATATCATGACATCTTGCATACACGTCATATCTTGTTGATCTAATTCATATCGATCCCGATCTTATATCCTACCATTATCAACTCATTATTTGTCCTCTTTCAATTCATACTTATCATGATTCACTTTCCCATTTCATATTCTCATATATCAATCCGAGTCATCTATATCTATCATCTCAATATTGCACATCATGTTATCTATTATACCTATATCATATTCTTAAGCCAATATATCCATTAGTGTCAACTTTCATAATAAAATCTCTTTCTAAATCCTATAATTATGTTATCTTAAGTTCGTAGTGTAAGTGCACGGCAGCGCCCCGGCCGTCAATCCGACGCCGGAATGCGGAAACGAAAACTTTTATAGAACTTAGAAACCGGCACCACCGCGCACAAAAAATTCCCGGATCGGTCCATTAACTAACTCTAGCAAACAAGAATAAGAGTAGAGAAGCTATACCAAGCGATCCATGTCCTTCAGTCTTCGCTTCCACTCCGATCTCCTCGCGGAATCACCGGTCTTCATCTCCTCGTCGGAATGGGCACCACATCGCCGGGTTCTTTTACGGGCTCCCACCTCTGGACCGAGGCAACTCGGGCACGAAATTGGCGAGCCGACGTGCCCAAGGGGTGATGTGTTAGTTGTATGTATGCCCTAGAGGCCAGTATTGTACAGATTATGTATATTATATTGGATGCTTGGACATATATAGAGATGACTTTCTTGCTCGACATGATAGTATGCTATCTGGTTGCTATTTATCTTAACATGTACACTAGTCTCTTTATACTGTCTTATAGTTACATGTTGGTAAAGCCCTTAGGATTTGTACTTGACTACCTAGACTATGATGCAGATCATACTAGTGGGGACATGGTAGTCCATAAGTACAACCTTCAAGGTCCCTAGTCGTAGGTGTATCGAGACGGGGCATCGATATACCAGAGTAGACTAGCGTATACGCTTCTCGACCCATGTGATGGGCGATGGATGATCCCATATCCATTGGTGTTTGACATCAGAGATGGTATACGGGTGCTCAGTGGAGACTGGGTACACTGGACGGACTCGCCGAGAACTCCCAGATGGTATTATACCTCACGTCAGATGGCAGTTCTCAGGTGACACTTGTACAGGTTAGTCTGTAGACCCGAGATCGTCATAGAGTCTTGTGTGATTCCCACTGTGCTTTGATCTCCACCTTACCACGTCCATGAGGGCGTGCAAAACGGTGGTCTTTGGGTACAGTCCCGAGTCACATGGAGGCAATGAGCGATAGGAGGGATTTCGTCTCTCCCGGTATTGGGAGTTGATGTTGCGCTGTGCTCGATTGGCCGTAACAGGGAAGTCCCTGGCCAGGGCTGATCAGAGATTTACTGGTAAGTGTTACCAGTAGTTTCTCGACCCGTTACGAGCCTCACATCGGCACGACTTATCGGGTTATTGGGGTCTGACGTATACCACCCCTAGACTTGATATGCGACGTATCTGACGAAGAGACTGGACTGTATGGTAAGTGTTACTGGTCGGATTCGCAGGAGTGTGAGCGGGATAGCTCGTCGATCTTCTGATCGCTCAATACCCGGGTGGCCGTTACGTTTAGCAGACCGCTTGCGGCTTGTGGGTGCTTGATATAATCATCATCTGCTACCGGAGTATTGACGAGTCTTTAGAGTCCTACACAGAGGTTTCATGGCTCAAGAGAAACGAAATAGGAGAGCATATGAGATATGTGCGGGACCGAGAATAATGCGTGTATGTGATACCGCATTTCATTCTCGCGATATATGTTTCGATTGGTTATATTCGATATGACCTAGTTATCGAATCATTGATTCGATAAATCGATACATTACATACTAGTCGGTTGTATGCGATATAACCGGATCATTGAATCAAGTGTTGATTTAATGATTTAGTGTATAATTATATATTTGATATATTACTTTGCATTAACTAGTATTGGTTCACTTTAAACGGATTTTTCTCACTTGATGCACATTGTATATGTGATATGCTTTCGTGCACTTTTTAGTATCATGTTTGATGATACTTGATCATTTAGTTAAGTTTATAGAATTAAACCATGGTTAATTTGATAATTAGGGTTTTGCATATTCATTTATTTATTTATTTGTTTATTTATTTATTTGAAATGAGTTATGATAAGAATGGTGGCTAAGTTTGTTTTATATTGAAGCTTCATGAAGCTTTGACTTTGCTAACCATCCTTATCTTCATGCTTAACCCTAACCCATCCAAGTGACCATGGTTAATTCTCTACACTTAACCCTAGTTCAAGTTATGATAAGTATTTGATTTAAAATTTATTTTTATGATAAGACTTATCATATTCTTTTCTTGAGCTCATCTTCTTCTTCTTCTTCAAGCTTGCTACTCCAATGGCAACTTGAGTTTTAGTGAGAGAAATCCAAATCTAAAGTGAACCCACCTCCTATTTCTTCACCCTCTACCTCTTGCCAAGTTGTTTTGGGTGTTTACTTCACAAGTTTCACAAGTTTGTGAAGTCGGAGCTTGAGTTTGTGCAACCTCGACGTAGATCGTCTTTGACACGAAGCCGACGACCTATTCCGCACGTTTCTCCGATGAAGCCGTCACGAGAGTTCAAGCTTCAAGATGGACAGCGAGAGGACGCCCTTACGGAGCCGTGGAGGTGGATATCCGGATCTACAAAGGTTGTAATTTCCGTATCCTAGTAGTTAACTGTTAACTAGCTTTTAGTTTCGCCTAGAATTCTAGCGACGATCCGTAGTCGGGTCTCTCGGCACCGTTAAAATTTTAATATGGCATGTTCGATGCCTTGTGTGACCTCATTAGGGTGCCTAGGAACCCTACAGTGGTATCAGAGCCTAGCTAGAGCCTTAGGCGAAGTCTAGACGGAGTTTGAAGTCCGAACGAACACGAAACCCAAATACTTTAGAGCTCTCTGGACATTTTCATAAATCTGGGATTTTTTCATATTAAAAATGCCTAAAAAATTCACCAAGGAAATACAAGAATTACGATATAAAAATTTTCCCATGAACAGTTACTTGTGCCGCGGAAACGCGGCAGAAGCATGGCTTCTGCCGCTGTTCCGCGGCCATATAGTGACGTCATCCAGTTTTCTCTGCACAGTAATACCTGATAAATTCTGGTGAGTTTTCTGGGTATTTTTAAATTGATTTAAAGGTTGAGTGCTCTGGGGTTATATTGGGAATCGATGAATTCGATCGGAAGATCAAACTTTGTTTAAGTGTTTTTCCAAATAACTGTAGAATATGTTAAAGAGTTCGACCGGATATAAATACCCAGGTTTTCCCCTGCCGGAATAATTCCAAGTGTTGGATTTTTCTGTGGTTAAAAGACGTTCCGAGTAGTGCAAGTAACGCGATGGTCCCTCTAGAAGACACAAACCTTAACTCGATTATGTGACCGTCTTGAACTGCCCTTTGACCCTTCGGGTTTGGGGCAGTACGGCGTGCCACATGTGAGGCGTTGGCTTGACCCTTCTACGGCTGGACCGTTGGTACTGAGGCATGAAGTGAATGTCTTTGAACCTATTTCATGTGTTGATCGGTGTCGGGAAAACTTGGGTGTTCGAATGTTCGATCGGAAAGTTTAATATATTCTATTTATCCGGAATTGGATACAATAATTGGAATTCACAAACAGTTATGAGATAACTGGATGAATGTTATAGATCTAGCAGTTTAGTTTCACAAGATATCGAAAAGAGTTTTCGATGATGGGACTAAAATGCGGGGTTTATAACTGTTAGGCATGTGATGTCTAAAGAGGTTGCGGATTCCAATTGTTGTAGTTTTACACTTTCTTTTCTGTGACCGTAAGTGTAGTATGTTCATATCGCCGGTTTCGTTGCTATACGTCAACGACAATTGGGGTATGCATACTTACTTACGTTGATGATATGTGATGTTATGTGTTGCTGGATATGTTATATTGGATCGTCGTGTTTGAATAGCCGGGGGTTTTTATGTGAGATGAGTGTTTTTTATTTTCATTCATGTAAAAACTTGTATGTAATATTCTTTTATTTGGGGCGCTTCCAGGTAGCGGAAGTTGTCACCCGTTGTATATTATTTACTCTTCCGCATTAGGATAGACCCAAGGAGGGGAGCACAAGTAACTGGGTTCTGGGGTCCAGTGGGAGACCAACTCGAGGAGTCGAGTCCGGGTCTCCTAACCCTAGAATTGGCAGGGTTGCTTGCCGCTCTCGTAGGGGTCTAGGGGTGTGGGATTGGCTATTCATCACGACCGTGGAATCCGTGTTTTATACTGGCTCGTATTGAAAACACGGACGTCCTAGTATATCCAATATTTCATATGTTTATTCTGCTGCGATATCTGTGTTGTGACTCTGTGATGGATATAGTATATAGTATATATGATATATTATATTGACGTTACTTATGTTTTACACCCGCGCTAGCCCTGCCCTGCTCTGTCGTTAGTTACCTAACCTAACGGTGCACGAGGGGACATCGAGGCGAATGCGGATGGCATAAGTGTACGTCATATCTATCTGTGATGTTTAGGTATTTAAATGATGGGACTTCATTAATGTGATTAATGAAAGAAAAGAAACCTAAGATGTTGTAGAATCAGATTTTAAATAAAACAGGTAGCTGCAGTTCTTGCTTTGCATAGCGGTATATATGATATACCCCGCACCTTATTCGATGAGGAAAGGACCGAGATCCCTTCACCGGGAGTGACTCCTTTAGCAATAACTGGCAAATGCTACACACTCGGTATGCTTTTGACTGCTTTTGGATTTTTTCTTTGCACAGTGATATATGTGATATATCCCGCACCTCATTCGACGAGGAAAGGACCGAGATCCCTTCGCCGGGAGTGACTCCTTTAGCAAAACTAGAAAAGCCTCAAAATCACTCCATTTCAAAACTTCATTTGATTCTACAACGATATAAAGTTCATTACGCAAAGGGTTTTCTTAAAAATCTGACGTAGCCCTCCGTCATTTCAGATAAGTAATAGTTAGTATTCGTGCTGCGTTTGTTGACTCAGTCAAGGCGTAGTGTGCGGTAGCTGATTACTATTTATCTGTTTATGCATATGATGCAGATTGGATTAGGGTAGTCGTGCGGCCTTGTTGACTTAGTCAAGGGTCGTGCAGGTGGGTTTAATTCAATCAGGAAATGACGGGTTGAACTTTACTTGCGGTCTATGGTTTGTTGACTCAGTCAAGGTCATAGATCGCCTGGGGCAAAATATTATCGGGAATTTCAAGTGTTGAAATTTGCAATGAGATTGCATACCTTCTATGAGATAGTTGGATCCCGATACCCACTGCGAGTAAGAGTTACTCCTGGGAGAGTTTTATACATTACAATTAGCCGATCAAGTAGGTGTCTAGAAAGGTGTTAACGAGGTTACGCCTCTGGGAAAACGAGGTTTTCATTAATTAGGTTCGTGCGAAAGCACGGGGGACCTCCCTCAAAGTACCGACACTGGCCTGGCTGAAAGATTGGCGAACTTGTAGTGTGTAATTAATCCCGGCTAGTCTTTCCTTTTAGGGTTTGGAGGAAGATTTGATAAAAAGCAGTGGGAGCCATCCTGATTAGATAAGATAAAACCAATCTGATCTTGCATGAGCATACGCTAAAGTGTTTTCTTCTCTCTCTCTCCAGGTAGCGACCATTTCATGCCTTAATCAAGATAATAATATGGATGTATTGACCGAACCCGCATGTTATACTGTGCAGGGGAACGTTGGACCCGTTCTATCTTATAAATGTTATAAGACTGAACAGGAAACAGGAGAATATCTGGATTCTCACACCGCCCAAACGGAGAACATGCATGTTGATGCATCATCTTCGGGTGTGTTTGTCATTGAGAACTGTTTCTCAGTTCACCCTACGTCCTGGGTATTAGATACCGGGTCAGGATCCCACATATGTAAGATGTTACATGGGCTGCGAAAAGGTAGAGAACTGAGAAAAGGTGAACATTCCGTTCATGTAGGGAATGGGGCAAATGTTTCAGCCAAAGCAGTTGGCATATATCACCTGGTATTACCAAATGGTGATACACTAGTCCTGAATGAGTGCTATTATATACCGAACATGATGTGCAACATTATATCAGTTTCTTTATTAAGTAAAGAAGGTTATAATTTTGTAGTAAAGGATAATGTTATGAACATATTCCTAGATCAAAGGTTGATTGCATCAGGCTCGCTACATAATGGCATATTCATTCTCAATCAAAATACAGTCTTCAATATACAAAACACACACAAAAGGAAAAGCTCAGAAATGAACGAATCCTTCTTGTGGCACTGTAGACTTGGCCATATCAATGAGACACGACTAGCTAAGTTGCATAAGAACGGATATTTGAATTCATTCGAATTATCATCTTATGACACTTGCCATTCATGTCTCAAAGGAAAAATGACCAAAACTCCGTTTAAAGGACACGGAGAAAGAGTTACTGAACTCTTGGGACTGGTGCATAGTGATGTATGCGGTCCAATGTCTACACACGCCAGAAATGGTTCTTCCTACTTCATTACATTCACTGACGATCTCTCTAGATACGGGCATATGTTCTTGTTGAAACACAAGTCTGAAGCTTTTGAGAAATTCAAAGAATATAAGCACGAGGTAGAGAACCAAACGGGCAAAAGTATTAAGGTTCTTCGATCTGATCGAGGAGGTGAATACTTAAGCAGTGAATTCCTGAATTATCTAAAAGAGAATGGGATTCTCTCTCAGCTTACTCCTCCTTATACACCACAGCACAACGGTGTATCGGAACGAAGGAATCGCACCCTATTAGATATGGTGCGTTCAATGATGAGTAATGCTGAGTTACCTATTTCCTTTTGGGGGTATGCGCTTGAGACAGCCATATACCTATTGAATCTGGTTCCGTCTAAATCTGTACCTACCACACCGTATGAGATATGGAGTGGGAAGAGACCATATTTTAAGCGAATTAAGATATGGGGTTGTCCGGCCTATGTCAAAAAGCAAAATCCGGACAAACTCAAGGCACGATCAGTCCTTTGCAAGTTTGTGGGATATCCTAAGAATTCTCAAGGATATTTTTTCTACCAAGCTGAGGAACAAAGAGTGTTTGTTGCTCAACATGCCACCTTTTTGGAAAGGGAATTTCTTGCAAAAGAAATTACTAGCAAAGAGGTAGAGCTGGAAGAGGTTCCAGCACCACAAACTGCAACTGACAATTTAGAAGAACCAGAGGATTCAGTGGTGCCCGACGTACCCCAGCCTCTCCGCCGATCTAGTAGGGTTTCTCGTCCACCTGAGAGATACTATGGTTTTCTCATTGATGGTGGTAGTGAGGATTGCATCATGGAGGATGATGACCCAACTAGCTTCGAGCAGGCCATCACGAGTGGGGACTCAGTGAAATGGCTGGATGCTATGCAGTCCGAGATGGATTCCATGTACACCAACAAAGTATGGACTTTGGAAGTTGCTCCTGAAGGGGTAAAACCCATTGGGAGCAAATGGATCTTCAAGAAGAAATTTGGTGTAGATGGGAAAGTGGAGACTTTCAAAGCTAGACTTGTAGCAAAGGGTTTTCGTCAAAGACCAGGTGTGGACTATGACGAAACCTTTTCTCCAGTGGCTATGCTTAAATCCATCCGAATCATGCTTGCCATTGCTGCCTTTCATGACTACGAAATCTGGCAAATGGATGTTAAGACCGCCTTTCTAAATGGTGATTTAGAAGAGTGCGTGTACATGACTCAGCCAGAGGGCTTCGTAGACAGTGGGAGCAGCGGGAAGGTGTGCAAGCTGCTTAAATCCATTTATGGATTAAAGCAAGCATCGCGGAGTTGGAACATCTGCTTTGACGTCGTTATCAAAGAGTTTGATTTCGTCAAAAATCCAGATGAACCTTGTATCTACAAGAAGGTGGCAGAGAGTAAGGTTGTCTTCCTCGTATTGTACGTGGACGACATACTCTTGATAGGAAATGATATTCCTATGCTGCAATCGGTCAAGCTCTTCTTAGCACAAAGATTCTCAATGAAAGATCTAGGTGATGCCTCCTGCATATTGGGAATTAGGATCTATAGAGATAGATCCAAACGGATTTTGGGATTGTCCCAATCCAGGTACATTGACACCATACTAAAGAGGTTTAGTATGGAAGAGTCCAAGCGTGGGAATATGCCCACGATCTCTGGAGTCACTCTCTCCAAAGAGATGTCTCCCAAGACTGATTTGGAGAGAGCTCGCATGCAAGGGATACCCTACGCTTCGGCGGTAGGCTCTATCATGTATGCGATGCTATGTACCAGACCCGATGTAGCATACTCACTAAGTGTAGTGAGCAGGTATCAAGCTGATCCTGGAGAGAGTCACTGGACAGCTGTGAAGAGCATTCTCAAGTACTTGCGAAGAACTAGAGATATGTTCTTGGTGTATGGTAACGGAGAACTCCAAGTGGAGTCCTTTACCGATTCGAGCTTCCAAAGTGATAAGGACGACTCTAAGTCGCAGTCGGGCTTTGTCTTTACCCTTTACGGAGGGGCGGTTAGCTGGAAGAGTTCCAAGCAGGAAACCGTGGCAAACTCGACGATGGAGGCTGAATACATCGCTGCCAACGATGCTGCTAAAGAAGCTGTCTGGGTCAAGAAGTTCATTACTGAACTTGGAGTGGTTCCATCCATTGAGCATCCAATACCTTTGTATTGCGATAACAATGGAGCGGTGGCTTTGGCCAAGGAACCCAGGTCCCATCAGCGATCCAGGCATATTCTGAGGCGGTATCACCTGATCCGGGAGATAGTTGATCGCCGGGAGATCGAGGTCAGGAGAGTTGACACGAAGAACAACACGGCGGATCCACTCACGAAGGCCATTTCCCAGATACAGTTTGAGAGACTCTTCGGGATGCTCGGTATGAGATACTACAGCAGCTGGCCCTAGTGCAAGTGGGAGATTGTTAGTTGTATGTATGCCCTAGAGGCCAGTATTGTACAGATTATGTATATTATATTGGATGCTTGGACATATATAGAGATGACTTTCTTGCTCGACATGATAGTATGCTATCTGGTTGCTATTTATCTTAACATGTACACTAGTCTCTTTATACTGTCTTATAGTTACATGTTGGTAAAGCCCTTAGGATTTGTACTTGACTACCTAGACTATGATGCAGATCATACTAGTGGGGACATGGTAGTCCATAAGTACATCCTTCAAGGTCCCTAGTCGTAGGTGTATCGAGACGGGGCATCGATATACCAGAGTAGACTAGCGTATACGCTTCTCGACCCATGTGATGGGCGATGGATGATCCCATATCCATTGGTGTTTGACATCAGATATGGTATACGGGTGCTCAGTGGAGACTGGGTACACTGGACGGACTCGCCGAGAACTCCCAGATGGTATTATACCTCACGTCAGATGGCAGTTCTCAGGTGACACTTGTACAGGTTAGTCTGTAGACCCGAGATCGTCATAGAGTCTTATGTGATTCCCACTGTGCTTTGATCTCCACCTTACCACGTCCATGAGGGCGTGCAAAACGGTGGTCTTTGGGTACAGTCCCGAGTCACATGGAGGCAATGAGCGATAGGAGGGATTTCGTCTCTCCCGGTATTGGGAGTTGATGTTGCGCTGTGCTCGATTGGCCGTAACAGGGAAGTCCCTGGCCAGGGCTGATCAGAGATTTACTGGTAAGTGTTACCAGTAGTTTCTCGACCCGTTACGAGCCTCACATCGGCACGACTTATCGGGTTATTGGGGTCTGACGTATACCACCCCTAGACTTGATATGCGACGTATCTGACGAAGAGACTGGACTGTATGGTAAGTGTTACTGGTCGGATTCGCAGGAGTGTGAGCGGGCTAGCTCATCGATCTTCTGATCGCTCAATACCCGGGTGGCCGTTACATTTAGCAGACCGCTTGCGGCTTGTGGGTGCTTGATATGATCATCATCTGCTACCGGAGTATTGACGAGTCTTTAGAGTCCTACACAGAGGTTTCATGGCTCAAGCGAAACGAAATAGGAGCGCATATGAGATATGTGCGGGACCGAGAATAATGCGTGTATGTGATACCGCATTTCATTCTCGCGATATATGTTTCGATTGGTTATATTCGATATGACCTAGTTATCGAATCATTGATTCGATAAATCGATACATTACATACTAGTCGGTTGTATGCGATATAACCGGATCATTGAATCAAGTGTTGATTTAATGATTTAGTGTATAATTATATATTTGATATATTACTTTGCATTAACTAGTATTGGTTCACTTTAAACGGATTTTTCTCACTTGATGCACATTGTATATGTGATATGCTTTCGTGCACTTTTTAGTATCATGTTTGATGATACTTGATCATTTAGTTAAGTTTATAGAATTAATCCATGGTTAATTTGATAATTAGGGTTTTGCATATTCATTTATTTATTTATTTGTTTATTTATTTATTTGAAATGAGTTATGATAAGAATGGTGGCTAAGTTTGTTTTATATTGAAGCTTCATGAAGCTTTGACTTTGCTAACCATCCTTATCTTCATGCTTAACCCTAACCCATCCAAGTGACCATGGTTAATTCTCTACACTTAACCCTAGTTCAAGTTATGATAAGTATTTGATTTAAAATTTATTTTTATGATAAGACTTATCATATTCTTTTCTTGAGCTCATCTTCTTCTTCTTCTTCAAGCTTGCTACTCCAATGGCAACTTGAGTTTTAGTGAGAGAAATCCAAATCTAAAGTGAACCCACCTCCTATTTCTTCACCCTCTACCTCTTGCCAAGTTGTTTTGGGTGTTTACTTCACAAGTTTCACAAGTTTGTGAAGTCGGAGCTTGAGCTTGTGCAACCTCGACGTAGATCGTCTTTGACACGAAGCCGACGACCTATTCCGCACGTTTCTCCGATGAAGCCGTCACGAGAGTCAAGCTTCAAGATGGACAGCGAGAGGACGCCCTTGCGGAGCCGTGGAGGTGGATATCCGGATCTACAAAGGTTGTAATTTCCGTATCCTAGTAGTTAACTGTTAACTAGCTTTTAGTTTCGCCTAGAATTCTAGCGACGATCCGTAGTCGGGTCTCTCGGCACCGTTAAAATTTTAATATGGCATGTTCGATGCCTTGTGTGACCTCATTAGGGTGCCTAGGAACCCTACATGATGTAGATGAAGTGTAGAATGGTTGTCTCTTAGGGTTATAGAAGTTGCCTTTGATGATGGAGAAGAGAGAAAAACATTGGAGGAAAAATGGTGCTCTCATTTTTAGCAAGGAATAAGAAAAATGAGATGAATGAATTTCACTCACACAAAAATGAACCTCTCTCTCACCTCTCCTCATGTGGCCGGCCACTAATTGGCAAGGAAAAAACAAAACCAAGAAGGGAGGTGAGTGTAGGGAAGGAAATGGTGACCACACCCCAAAAGAGAGGTGAGTGTAGGGAAGGAAAACCCCACGACCGTATATACATACCCGCATTTGTATTCCCACTGAATACAAATGCAAAGAGACAAAATCTACACTGTACAATACTAGGATCCGGCTTAAACCAAAGCCCGCTAGTATTATCCGTCCGATCATGATCCGTGCAATACCGCACGTATCTGATCGAACCCTGCCATATCTCCATACGGCTTCTACAGCGTTTCGCCCGAAACTTGAGAAACTGGTCTGTGGGGGACTCTAAAGACTCGTCAATACTTTGGCTGAGGATTTAACCACTAGCACGTCAGAGGTATTAGCCAATACGTAACAGGCTACCAGGTACTGAACAAAAGGGACGTCGATGAGCGAACTCATCCTGACACCCTACTGAGCCTGTCGGTGACAATATCCGTACAGTCCGGTCCGTTCGTCTATGAGCATCGCATGGCGGGCCTAGGGGGTTGGTAAAAGTCAGACCCCTAAAAGCGGTACAAGTCGTGTCGGAGTGTAGCCCAGAACACCCTGAGATACTACTGGAATACCTAACAATAAATCTCCTGCATTGGCCAAGGACTTCGTGTAATGGCTCTCCTAGACACAGCGCGACCTCACTCCCAATACCGGGAGAGACGAACACCTGCATATCCGCTCACTGCCTCCATGTGGCTCGGGACTGTACCCAACTAAAACCTGTTTGCACATCTCCTTTGAGCGTGGTAGGGTAGTAATCAAAGCACAGTGGGAACTCACACGAGGCAAATGACGATCTCAGGTCGATGAACTAACCTGTACACATGTCACCAGGGAACTGCTATCTGACATCAGGTATAATCCCAACTAGATTGTTCACGGCGAGTCCTGTCCGGTGTACTCATAACCCAATAAGCACCTGTATACATCTTAGGTGAACCAACTGACACCAGTGGCTTGTGAGACCGGCCACCGCCCCTCATCGGGGTCTCGACAGTATACACTAGTCTACTCTTGAGTATCGATGCCCTGTCTCGAAAATCCCACGACTAGGGACCTTTTAAGGATGTGCTTATAGACCCCAGCTCCCACGTATATGATCGCCCTCATACTGCTGGTAGTCAAGCAAGAATCCTAGGGGCTCTATCAACGTGCAATAGCGACCTGTAGGGTCACCTAAAGCGGTACACGATGATAAAGATAAACCAGATAGCATACTATCATCTTGAGCAAGACTGTCCTACTGGGACAGGTCCTCTCTCAATCATTGCAATCACGTGCCTGTGATCCAATAATTGACTCTGAGGGCACTATCTCCAACAATCTCCTGCTTGCACTCAAGGCTAATTATTGCGATGTCGCATACTCACAGCCCGTGTGATACCGAACACCCAACTCCTCTACTAGTCAGTCTCCCAAAGCTCGTTTGCGAAACTATTGCGTTCGAGGAATAGCCTCAGTAAGTGGATCCGCTGTGGTGTTTCTTTCTATGTCTCTTTTTATCTCAAGTTCGCGGAGAAAACGATCGCCCAAAATGAGCAATATCTGTCTTGGAATATGTTTGGATGTCTGATGGGACCTAGTTCATAAGTGAACTCCAAATCCAAACTTCTTAGACTGTATCGTCAACTGAACTTAATCAGTATCCTGCACCATCTTTCCCTCAATATCCACCTGGACCACCTGTCCAAAATACTACCCCTCATCAGAGGGAAAACTATAACTCTGACAGCCACTCTGTCAACCATGTCACCTTGGAAGCCTGGAATGATAACCGTCTCCTAAAAGAGGCTGCCGTTATCAAATCCCTAGAACATCCACTTATGTTCTTAAACTGCTTCCGAATGTTTCTCCAGGATTGGGTCAATATCAACTTATTGCACCTACTGCAAAAACAACATCTGGTGTGGTACTTGACATATCATGATCGACTCAATTACCTAAGCAAGTGATCTGCCAATCATGCACATCTCTCTCTACTTTAGTCTATAATACACCTTTAGAGAGGGTGACTCCATTAGCTGCAGGTACACTACCGTGCCATGAGTCGTCCATTCTAAATACTCATAGAATGTTGTCTAAGTACCCAGATTAGGAAACCACCTAAATCTAGATCTAAAACCATAGATCTAGTAACCAGAATGTCTTGATATTATATCCAAGTCCCATGTGGAGAAACCACTGTGTGACAACCAAATATAACCTATCGTAGTATAGGAATATCACTTCCTACTCTGTATATGTCATCCAAATACCCGGACATCACACCCTACTACCTTCTTAACAGATCCATCCCTTATTCTGATGAAGTCAAACCTATTACTGTCACATCAGAAATAGACGATCTATCTCCGCTATATCTACTTTAGTCTATAAATAGACATAAGCCTCTTGCCCACTATGCTTCCGCTTCTCCCACTGACTACGACAACCCTCTGGCAGAGTCATAAACACGTACACTTCTGAAGCCAGTTCAGAACGACGCTATACTCATCCTCCTACCGGGTCTCACAGTCTGGAACAACAGCAATAGCAAGTCTGGGTAAACAAGAACCTCCCTGCCACCGTCCTTGAGCATACTGAAGTACCTCTCGGGTGCCTGAGGTTACCCACTTTATCTGCGGAGTGGCCAATGAAATGTCAAACCAGATTGAATCTTTAGGTTCTTATCAAATCTTCAGTAATCGTTTGCGGTTCTGGAATACTTCCAGTTCTACCATACTCCCACTACTTTTTTCTGAAAAAAATCCATTTTTATTAAAACTGTGGCGAGTCAAGAACAATATCACTATTGATCTTCCAGATCGTAGAAAGTCGACCCTCGTCATAGCCCGGGAAAACCCACAAACAGCCATTACAGAAACGTGCCTTGAGTTGTCCAGTGTCTGGTTTTAAGCATATGCTAGACAACTCCCCGTACCTTAACAATGTCAAGATCTGAACTGTTCTATATCCAATACAGAAACAGAGGCACAGATTTAATTGAACCAGATTCAAATCATGCAGCTGTCTCCAGTGCATGTCAACTAAATGGAGAGAGGCCGATCAGCATTACTCAACTTAGGAGTACTTCCAATTATAAGTAACCTGAAAGAGAAGCAAGTTCTCTTAATCATTACTAACAACTGAATACCATTCACAAGTATCTACAACTTCGATCACCTTGAAGAATCCCGATACTTGCAACATCTGGTTCTCTACTTTATTCACATACCTATAACTTCTCAAAACTTGGACCCTGTGTTTCTACGAAACACATTTCTAAGAACTAGAGAAGTCAAAAGTAAACAGAATATAGTACGAGTACCAACCTCTCTGTCCTAATTGACACTGGACAACATACAATACTCTGTATAAGTCCCTTGAGTCAAGTGACTCATTCACTGTGTGTCGTAGGTTGAAAACTGTACTTATGATTAAGAAGAATTACACCGCTGTTTAATGCTCCTTACCTAACCATCCACTGATATAGGTAAACGCCAAAGACATAATTTCAAAAAGGTATATCTCACTCTATTAAAATAGACGTACAGATATATCTATTTGAAATTGGTGCATAACAACGGATATTCAAAACCAAATATTTGTCGTCCGGCAAACAACCCAGGTGATTTCCTCAAATATCACCAATTACAACGAATTCCGATATAATGAGGATGATCACCTAATTCCCAATAACTTACTCCCACTCATCATCTATAAAACCATACAGATGTGAGAACCAAACCTGGTAAATACATACCCTGGAGCAAGTGTCTAATTGGGAAATCAGTTTTCTTTTAACAGTACACAGTGAAACTGAAACATTGAAATGTTTCGATGGGGTATCCCGGTATTCCTAGTAATGCCTCTTCCATTATCCAGATTCACAACTGTAACCGTATATCTCTTTGCCATCTGTCCAAATCCCTTTATATGTCTTTAGTCATTACCTTCTACACACCCCTTTAGGCCAAATGGTTTTCTTCCTTACCTACCGTTCGGCACCAGCCTATGGTTTGGAAGAAGACTATCTAATAAGCATAATGGGTGTACTGTCCTAATCCTAGGAGCACTCGCAATGCGAGAGAAGGTGAATATAAAAGACAACCGAATAAACCTTATTCCTATTTCTCCCGAACTGGAGCAAGTTCCTTCGAGTTCGTATATAACCATACGATAGAGTATCCAAATAAACTTTGGATCTTCGTAGTGATACGGAGTGTTCTGGAGAAATACAAAGGTGATTTAGGATTGGCGAAGAAATACTTGGTTTGGTCGTGAATAGCAGTCGCAGTTTACTTTGCCCTCTTACTAATCCCTTGATATGTCTTTACTTAATACCTTCTGCACACCATCGTTATGCTAATTGGTTTTCTTCATTCCCCACCGTTCGGCACCAGCCTAAGATTTGAAAGAAGACTATCCAATTTGCGTAATAGGTGTACTATCCGCTAATCTAAGGGGCACTCGCAACCTGAGAGAAGGTAAAAGGAAAAGACAACTGAATAGTCCTATTCGTTTTCTCCAGAGCCGGAAACCATCCTCGAATAAATTCCTTCGAGTTCGTATATAACCATACGATGGTTTTATCCAATGGAAGTGGACGTTCGTAGTAATACGGGGTGTCCTGGAGAAAAGGGTAAAAGTAGGAGTGGCAATGAGGTTTGCAACTCTGACAATCCAAAAGCGAGTGTTTAAGAAGGTTCGATTAATCTTGGTCACTGAGTCATAGTCTAGGGTCGGGTCATGGTCGCTGCCAAAGAGAGAGAGAAAAGAAACACTCAGCATGCACTCTAACCTAGATCAGAATGGTTATCACTTTATCTAATCAGGAAACGTCCCACTGAAACGTCAAACTCTTCCCCAAACCTGAAAGAAGAATTAGTCGGGATCATTCGAGGAGTAAACCAACTCATCAGTGGGAATCGGGATCCAACTATCATCGCACGATAACGTGACGGAATCCGCTCACGTTATCACACTCCAAAAGGTATGCGCATATCTGGCAAGTTTCAGTTTCTTTGGAAACTCCCGATGTGATTTTTGCCCCATGCTCTTATGACCTTGACGAAGGACAACATATCATAAATCACATATAAAGTTCTACCTGTCATTCTCCAGGTTAATTTGAACCCACCCGTACATACCCTTGACGAAGGCCAAAATAGTAGTACGACTGTCCCAAACCAACGCATCTATCTATGCTGCAGAAAAGTAACAAGTAGCTACCATACACTATACCTTGACGAAGGCCAACATACATAACATGAATACTAAGTGCTACCTTTCTGAAATGATGGAGGGCTACGAATGGTTTCTGGCGAAAAACCTTTAACGTAATGAACTTGATATCGTTGAAGGAACTGGATAGCTTTATAAAAATATACTGACGAAAACCTTTGCTAAAGAGGTCACTCCCGGTAAAGGGATCTCGGCTCTTTCCCCGTAGAATGAGGTGCAGGATATTCCAACTGAATACCACGATGCAAAGCAAAAGTAATCGGCTATAGTGAAGCTATTGCCCTGACACAAACTTTTGTCCAAGGGGTCACTCTCGGTGAAAGGATCTCAGCCCTTGCCTCGTCGACTGAGGAGCAGGATATTCCAACTAAATACCACTGTGCAAAACAAAAGAGAACGCTCTTGCAATAACAGCTTTTTGAAAAGTGTTCCAACAACATCATAATAGGTTTGTTTAACTTGCATTGATCCGAATCAACGCAGTCCTATCAATTGATCACACCACAAAAGAACGAAAATAATGATGTATGTATATGCCATCCGCATTCGCCACTGGGTCCCATCATCACCCATTAGGTTAGTTAACTAACGACAGAGCGGGGACTGGACTAGCGCGGATGCAAAACATATACAACATCTACTAGTATATATGTTAATATATAATATTCCCTCAAAGCATGATAAAATGCAACATCACAGAAATGTAATCAGCATCACAGAACAATACAGATATCTGGGATCCCCAGGTTTCATAGAGCCGCTACTGAAACCCGACGTTCCCCTGGTCGTGTGGATAGCCTGTGCAATGAAATCCTAGACCCCTACGGGCGCGGCAAGTTACCCGCCAAAACCTGAAGCGAGGCAGCCCCCTTCAGCAACGTTAATGGACCACCAAGCACTTCACGGAATCCGGTAACTTGGGCACCCCACATTGGGTCAACCTGTACCCCCTACGAGTGCGGCGAATAGCCCGCCAATTCTAGAGTGAAGCCCCCTCCATCTCAAAGCCATGAGATGCGGGCCCGTTGCCCTCTAGAACCCGGCTATTCGTGCACCCCTCCGCGGGGCAATCCTAGTACAGAAAGTAAAATATACATACAACGGGTACATCGACCTTGACCCGGTCGTGCCCCAAAAGAACAATATACAAACAGGCAATGACGGCAGTCCACATGTCGGACGCTCACCCCGCAATATCAAATGTACATATAAAACAAAACTGTACTAACATTGCATCCAGGCTATCCCCATGACCAATCCGCAAAATCACAGCACAACACAGAACATCAATGTCACGTTCGCAAATCCATCTAAAAGGGCTATAGCAGTTAGACTGGATTTACCGATCAAATGACATTCACGGTCGAAGATATAATGTAAATGCTGTGAACTAACTTGTTTAAAATTTTCGATCGATCAAATTTACCGAAGTGGTCCCCAAGCACTACTGTAGCACTCAAAGAAAATCTGGGCCCAAACAGAATATCCCAAAACCCCTATTTCCAACCCAGAAGCCTACTGTAAAAAGTTGGTACGGCGTTGACTTTTCTCCACCGCGGAACCGCGGCCGAACTAGGGGTTTGGCCGCGTTTCCGCGTTCGAACTGAAGCATCACCCAACCAAATTTTTGCAGAATGCTTATAATTTCCTGCACGTGTTTCTGCAATGTACTGAAAAAAATTTCGAGCTGAAAAAATTCGACAAAAACCTGATGCACTAGAAAATACGGTTTTTTGGGATTTTTGTTCGATCGAGTTCTAAACATACTAAAGCAAGCTAGACTAAGTTAATGGCGTAGCTCTGATACCAATGTAAGTGCACGGCGACACCCCGGCTGTCAATCCGACGCCGGAATGCGGAAACGAAAACTTTTCTAGAACTTAGAAACCGGCACCACCGCGCACAAAAAAATTCCGGATCGGGCCATTAACCTAACTCTAGCAAACAAGAATAAGAGTAGAGAAGCTATACCAAGCGATCTGTGTCCTTCGGTCTTCTCCTCCACTTCGATCTCCTCGCAGAATCTCCGGTCTTCATCTCCTCATCGGAACGGGCACCACATCGCCGGGTTCTTTTACGGGCTCCCACCTCTGGACCGAGGCAACTCGGGCACGAAGTTGGCGAGCCGACGTGCCCAAGGGGTGATGTAGATGAAGTGTAGAATGGTTGTCTCTTGGGGTTATAGAAGTTGCCTTTGATGATGGAGAAGAGAGAAAAGCATTGGAGGAAAAATGGTGCTCTCATTTTTAGCAAGGAATAAGAAAAATTAGATGAATGAATTCCACTCACACAAAAATGAACCTCTCTCTCACCTCTCCTCATGTAGCCGGCCACTAATTGGCAAGGAAAAAACAAAACCAAGAAGGGAGGTGAGTGTAGGGAAGGAAATGGTGACCACACCCCAAAAGCAAGCCTCACATCAACTCTCATCACAAATCCTTTATCATTAAAGCAAGAAAGGATGAAAGAAAAGAATGGAATCAAAAAATGCTTTCATAATCTTTCAAATCTCAAATAACCCCTCCACAAAGATAATTTGCACAACAGCAAATAACCCCCTCCATCGGAAAAGTCCGGCCGGGAAGGAACAAAGGAAAACTGGCCGGAACGGAATGCAAACTGGCAATTTCAGAAAACCGATCCCGTAATAAATTACAGGAAAACCCCGCGACCGTATATACATACCCGCATTTGTATTCCCACTGAATACAAATGCAAAGAGACAAAATCTGCACTGTACAATACTAGGATCCGGCTTAAAACAAAGCCCGCTAGTATTATCCGTCCGATCATGATCCGTGCAATACCGCACGTATCTGATCGAACCCTGCCATATCTCCATACGGCTTCTACAGCGTTTCGCCGAAACTTGAGAAACTGGTCTGTGGGGGACTCTAAAGACTCGTCAATACTTTGGCTGAGGATTTAACCACTAACACGTCAGAGGTATTAGCCAATACGTAACGGGCTACCAGGTACTGACCAAAAGGGACGTCGATGAGCGAACTCATCCTGACATCCTACTGAGCCTGTCAGTGACAATATCCATACAGTCCGGTCCGTTCGTCTATGAGCATCGCATGGCGGGCGTTGGGGGTTGGTAAAAGTCAGACCCCTAAAAGCGGTACAAGTCGTGTCGGAGTGTAGCCTAGAACACCCTGAGATACTACTGGAATACCTACCAGTAAATCTCCTGCCTTGGCCAAGGACTTCGTGTAATGGCTCTCCTAGACACAGCGCGACCTCACCCCCAATACCGGGAGAGACGAACCCCTGCAGATCCGCTCACTGCCTCCATGTGGCTCGGGACTGTACCCAACTAAAACCTGTTTGCACGACTCCTTTGAGCGTGGTAGGGTAGTAATCAAAGCACAGTGGGAACTTACACGAGACAAATGACGATCTCAGGCCGATGAACTAACCTGTACACATGTCACCAGGGAACTGCTATCTGACATCAGGAATAATCCCAACTAGCATGTTCCCGGCGAGTCCTGTCCGGGTACTCATAACCCAATATGCACATGTATACATCTTAGGTGAACCAACTGACACCAGTGGCTTGTGAGACCGGCCACCGCCCCTCGTCGGGGTCTCGACTGTATACACTATTTTACTCTGGAGTATCGATGCCCTGTCTTGAAACTCCCATGACTAGGGACCTTTTAAGGATGTGCTTATAGACCCCAGCTCCCATGTATATGATCACCCTCATACTGCTGGTAGTCAAGCAAGAATCCTAGAGGCTCTATCAACGTGCAATAGCGACCTGTAGGGTCACCTAAAGCAGTACACGATGATAAAGATAAACCAGATAGTATACTATCATCTTGAGCAAGACTGTCCTACTGGGATAGGTCCTCCCTCAATCATTGCAATCACGTGCCTGTGATCCAATAATTGACTCTGAGGGCACTATCTCCAACACGAAGCATATCCTTCATCAAAATTATAAGTTATAAAACGATCTTCCATATCAATGGTTGCGGGGGTGCTATACGCCATCCACCCGACTTCCTCTGTAGATATAAATCTACTTGTTCACCGCCGGAAGCCGGGAAGACTATACGTCTTGCCTAAATCTGAGGGCAGATGCTAATTGGTGCGATCTATCCACCTCTCCGAAGATGCCAAGTTGATTTATGGCACCATATATCGAAGGTTTAAACGGATGCGGCCGATGTAGCAGACTTCGTCAGATTCCCCTCGTTTGAGGGGTTTTTGATTGTGGGGACGCTCTTCCCTGCAGGCGCAAGCCCTTGCAATTAATTACACTACCGCATCGCGATAACAACTTTCTCCTTCTCCATATGGTCACTTCGTGTCGTGGGTGTTTGTTTTGTGTTTGGTTGCCCGTGGATTGTATATGAAAACTAAGTTATGTTGTCGCCCGTAGGGCGTGGATTAGTCCAGATCCATATCATTCTTAGATTTGGGTTTGGGGGGGTTGTGTTTAAGGATACGTTAGCCTTATTTGAGGCTAAGATCAATTTAAACGTTTGTTAAGGACACGTTAGTCTAATTCTAGACTAAGATTAACTTAACGGGATCGTTTAGATCCAACAAGAGAGCAATTGGGCCCTATTGTTTAGTTTAATGACATTGCGGTCGATAATTAGTTTAAGGACATTACGGTCTAACGTTAGTTTTAAGACATCGCGGTCGAGGTTAAGGACATCATAGTCCGTGAGTTTAAGGACCTCATAGTCCGATGTTAGTTTTAAGACATCACGATCGAGGTGGAGGACATCATAGTCCATGGATTTGAGGACTCCACAATCCGACGTTAGTTTTAAGACATCACGGTCAAGGTTAAGGACATCATAGTCCATGAGTTTAAGGACCTCACAGTCCAATGTTATTAGTTTTAAGACATCACGGTCAAGGTTAAGGACATCATAGTCCGTGGATTTAAGACTCCACAGTCCGATATTAGTTTTAATACATCACAGTCGAGGTTAAGGACATCATAGTCCGTGAGTTTATGGACCTCACAGTCCAATGTTGTTAGTTTTAAGACATCACGGTCAAGGTTAAGGACATCATAGTCCGTGAATTTAAGGACTCCACAGTCCGATATTAGTTTTAAGACATCACTGTTGAGGTTAAGGACATCATAGTCCATGAGTTTAAGGACCCCACAGTCCGTAGCAATGTGTGGTTGTTGGGACCCGTCACCTCTTTGAAGACGTTGAGGAATTACAACGACAAATATCAAAGGAGTGAAGAGATGTACCCTTGAACCGGGGTGATTTGGTTGAAAGAGCAGATGTGCTCGCCTCAAAATAAGTTGAGGACTTATGGCCAGAATTGGGCTAAGTCCAATTAAAATGTTTTAACATTTCATTTTTGTTCTGGCTATTAAGCCTTTACTTGGGCTCGGCCCTTTCTTAATAATGCTAAGCATTGGGCTCTGTCATTTTGTCTGGTATGAAATGCATAGCAATTATCAGGAACAAAGTGGTGGTCTGACAGTACGCCACAGGGCGCATCAGGCGCTTTACGCCAATTAAAGAGCGCATTGCGCTAGCGCATATGAGGGTGACATATGTCGCGCTCAACGCTAAGCGCCGGCTCATTAGCGCACTTGCGTTTTCCATCTATGAGCGGTTTGCTCTAGTCTATTGGTGCGCCAGTGAGCGACACGTGGCGGGCTTGGCGCTAAGCGCCAGTCTATGAGCTCAGCGCTCTGTTTCAGGAGCGCAAAGTGCAGATTGTGTCTCTAATTGACACGTGACAAGTTCTGGCGTTGTGCGCCGGTCCAATGAGCGCAAGGGTGCAGTTCATGAGTGCAAAGCACTTTTCAATAGCGCAAAGCGCATCTGATTGATTTTAAGATCACAGAACAACTTTTATGTTCTTCTAAGGAGGCTTTGCCTCGAGATTCAAGAACAACAGTTCTTGTTTTTGATAAAAAGCTCTGCCTTTATAGATCAAAGATCTGTGGGCGAAGTAAAAATACTTCTTATATATATTTTTTTATATAATTAGATCTTTTGTCTTATTATCAAAGACCTTGGTCTTTTTTTAGATCTATGATCTTTTTAGAAGATGTTTCTTCTTTTTACGAGATGATTTCATCTCTATTGTTCAAGAATTAATTCTTTACCTTAAAGATGAAGAAATGATCTTCTCTTTTCTAAAGGCTTGCATTTCTTTCTCTTTGAGTTTTTTCTCAAAGTTTGCAGAGGGTTTTCTCTCTATTCTTCTGTCTATTTTAGACTTGAAGTCTAGGGGGCTTTTATATAGGGCCAATTGATTTGTTCAATCAATTCAAGAGATCTTTCTCTGATTGATTTGGGAACATTTCCCACCGTTGGATCTTTGATCCTAAGGCTTCTGTTTTATTGAAGATAATCTTCTTGTTTTTCAATAAGATTGAGAAATCTTTCTATGCAGAATTTGTTCTGTTTTGGTAATTCATTATTTACCATTGGATCATTGATCCAGCGGTGCTTAAAGCACAATCTTGTTGTTTGGAAAGATTTTGAGAAATCTTTCCTTAACAAAATTTAATTCTGGTTAATTAATGATTTATCATCATTATTAGATCCTTTGATCCAACGGTGGAAATTTTTAATTCCAGCGCTGGCGCACCTACGTTAGACACGTGGTGCGCAGCGCAGAGCGCAGCGCACCTGTGCTTGACACGTAGCGTGCAGTGCAGAGCGCAGCGCAACTGCGCTAGCGCATCTGTATTTGACACGTGGCGTGCAGCGCAGAGCACTGGATCTGAAACGATGCTTCAACTTTTTAATTTTTGAATTTTTAAAACAGAGCTTTGCTCTGATTGGGGTGCACTCCCTAGGGCTCAGCGCTCCTGACGCTGGCGTGTCTGCTTTTGACACGTGGCGCGCAGCGCGCAGGATCTGAAGCGTTGCTTCAATTTTTTCGAATTTGGAAATTCAAAAGATCTTTGCTCTAATTAGGGAAACAAATGCCCCCCCACTGTTGCGCTCACGCGGCGCACACGTGAGTGCAGCGGTGGCAACATCTGAGCCCTTGGATCAACTCAGAAGTTGAAGAGGCAGTTCTGTGTCTATAAATAGGACCTTTGGTCCTTTAGATGATTATCATCTTCTTCTTGAGAATTTTTATTCAGAGCGCAGCTCTTTTGTTAAGGACTTTCAAGAGTCAAAACTCTTAGGTAAAATTTAGAAATTTTAATTTTAACAAATTAGGGTTCTTACCCATTGACAGAGCCTTGCTCTTCATAGATCTTGATCTAAAGACAACCCTTTTAGGGTTTCATTAATAGAGCCTTGCTCTCATGAACCCATAGATCTAAACAGATCTTTTCTTGGGGTTTCTTATCCCATCAATCAGAGCTATGGTAAATCGACCCCAGATAATGTGTTTTGAGGCTTCATTGTCAAAGCTTTAAACTATCAGTTCTTATATATTTTGTCCTGCAAGGCAGAGCCTTACTAAAGAAGTGGCGGCGACCGTTGAGCCTGAGGGGGTGGTGGAGAAGGTAGCTGCTGAACCCAGGGCGACGGTAGGCGATGTAACCGTAATTGCCGAACCCGAGATAGTGGCTGACGAGACAGTCACGACTGCTATGCCCGAGATGGTTACCACTGCCGAACGCGAGGCGGCGGCGGATGAGACGGTTACTACGGCCGACCCTGAGGCAGCGGTGGAAGAGGCGGCTACCACGGCCCAGCCTTGTTGGAGATAGTGCCCTCAAAGTCAATTATTGGATCGCAGGCACGTGATTGCAATGATTGAGGCAGGACCTATACCGATATGACAGTCTTGCTCGAGATGATAGTTTGCTATCTGGTTTGTCTTTATCATCGTATACATGTTTTAGTTCACTATTGCATGATGATAGAGCCCATAGAATTCTTGCTTGACTACCAGCAGTATGATGGCGATCATATACGTGGGAGCTGGGGTCTGTAAGCACATCCTTAAAAGTGTCCCTAGTCGTGGGAGTTTCGAGACAGGGCATCGATACACCAGAGTAGACTAGTGCATACAGTCGAGACCCCGACGAGGGGTGATGGCCGTTCTCACAAGCTATTGGTGTCAGTTGGATCACCTAAGATGTATACAGGTGCTCATTGGGTTATGAGTACACCGGACAGGACTTGCCGGGAACATGCTAGTTGGTATTATACATATCATCAGATAGCAGTTTCCCGGTGACATTTGTACAGGTTAGTTCATCGACCTGAGATCGTCATTTGTCTCATGTGAGTTCCCACTGTGCTTAGATTACTACCCTACCACGCTCAAAGGAGTTGTGCAAACAGGTTTTAGTTGGGTACAGTCCCGAGCCACATTGGAGGCAAGTGAGCGGATCGTCGGGGGTTCGTCTCTCCCGGTATTGGGAGTTGATGTCGCACAGTGCACGGGTGGCCATCACTTAAAATCCTTGGCCAATGTAGTGGAGAATTACTGATTTGGATCAGTAGTTTCTCAGATGGTGATGGGCTTCATGCCGACACGATTTATCTTGTTATTAGGGGTCTGACTTTATCCACCCCCTAGACTCGATATGCGATACTCTTTAGACGAACGGATCGGACTGTATATACATTGTCACTGTTAGACTCAGTAGGGTTTATAGATGAGTTCGCTCGTCAGCTTCCCTTTCGATCAATACATAGGCAACCGTTACGTACATCTTGTATCTCTGACGTGCTAGAGGTAATACCCAGTGCCAATGTGTTGTTGAGTCATTAGAGTCCCCCACAGACACTTCCCCAAGTTCGAGCGAAACGTTGTAGAGGCCATATGGGTTTATGGCAAAGGTTCGGAAAATACACGTGCGTTTTCGCACGTGTCCATTTTCGGGCAGATAATACTGGTAGGCTTTGGTTTAAGCCGGAACCCAGTATTATACTGTGTAGATATAATATCTTTGTCTCAGTTGCATTTGTATTCGGTCGTAATACAAATGCGGGTATGTTTATACTGATACGGGGTTATCCTGAAATTCGTTTCGGGATCACTTTTGGAAGTTGCCAGTTTCCAGATTTCTATCGAGCGTATTTAACATTCGGTTAAATACGGATTTATCTTTTCTTGATGAGGGTGAGTCATGCTTCTAGAAGGTTCTAGAAGTGGTGATGAGGCTAGTGAGTCATTTGAGCTTTAATGTTGCATTGATTGTGTTCATACTAGGTGATGTATGACTCATTCTTTGTGTTTAGGTTATGATAAGCTTCATATCCTTATGGTCACCCCCTCCTCTCTCCTACCCTCACCTCCCTCTTACTATAAAGTGGTTGGCCCCCTCTCTTGAGAGTATCACGGTTGTTGTTTTGAAAAGATTATTGAATTGGATTCATGGAAATTAAGATAGCCTCATTTCTCATTTCACCCGATCCAAAAAGGCAATTTCATTAACCGTTCGTCCATAGCCTTGGACGTAACGAGACAAAGTGTTCTACTCATTCTCTACATCATCTTGGTCGTCTCTTTTAGCAAACTTTACGATCGGGTTGCCTCGGTTCAGAGGCGAGAGCCCGTTTAAAGATCCGTCGACGTGGTGCCACCTGGACGAGAAGACTGGAGATTTAGGAGATCGGAGCAGCCGCAACAAAGCGTGGGATGATGGTTGAAGACCGAAGGACTCGGATCATTCAGTATAACTTTTCTACCCACTTTGTAATTTGTTAGTTTAGCTTTAATGGCAGATCCGGGTTACGGTACAAGATAGCGCCAGTTTGTAAAAAGTTTTTTTCCGCATTTGGTGTCTGTTAGACGGCCGGGGCGCTACCGTGGACTTACAGTGGTGTCAGAGCCTCACCATTAAGCTATACTAACTTATGCTAACGCGTTTAAAAGATCGATCGAACGGAATTTCCGAAACTACATTTTTCTGTACAAAAGGTTTCTGTTGATTTTTAAACCGTTAAACCGTTCTAAAAATTATTTTGTATGTCACAGAAAAACAAGCAGGCTTTTTTAAGCAATCCGTACAAATTTGGACACGTGATCTCATAGAACCACCGCGGAACCGCGGTCAAACCTAGGGTTTGACCGCGCATCCGCGGCGGTTTAATGGGAACAGTGTTCCAAAATTGTACAGGGGCTTCTACACAGGGAATTGTAGTTTCTGGTACTGTTCATTTGGGCCCAGATTTTGTTACTGTACAGCAGATGTACGTAGGGCCCACTTCGGGAAATTTAGTCGATCGAAATTTTAAAGTTGTTAGTTTACAGTACTTACTTTATATCTCCGACCGGGAATGTCATTTGATCGGTAAACCGCGTCTAATTGCTATAGTTCTTTTAGACGGGTTTGCGAACGTGACATTCGCGTTGATGTTCTGTGTTGTGCTGTATTGTTGCGGATATGTCGTGGTGGATAGCAGGGTGCAATGATAGTGCAGTTTGGATTTATTTGTACATTTGATATTGCGGGGCGAGCGTCCAACATGTGGACTTCCGTCACTGCCTGTTTGTATAATATTCTTTTGGGGCACGACCGGGTCGAGATCGATGTACCCGTTGTACATATTTTTAATTCTGTACTAGGTTTACCCCGCGAAGGAGTGAACGGATAGCCGGGTTCTGGAGGGCAACGGGTCCATATCTCATGGCTTTGAGAGGCAAAGGGACCTTACTCTAGAATTGGCAGACTATTCGCCGCACTCGTAGGGGGTACAGGTTGACCCAAGGAGGGGTGCTCAATTTACCGGATTCCGTAAAGTGTCGGGTGTTCCATTCACTATGCTGTGGGGACTACCTCGCTTCAGGTTTTGGCGGGTAACTTGCCGCACCCGTAGGGGTCTAGGTTTCATTGCACAGGCTATCCACATGACCAGGGGAACGTCAGGTTTCAGCAGCGACTCTGTGAAACCCGGGGATCCCAGATTATCTGTATTGTTCTGTGATACTTATTACTTTTCTGTAATGTTGCATATTATCACGCCTGGAGCGATTATTGTATATTGGTATATATACTATTAGATGATGTATATGTTTTACACCCGCGCTAGTCCAGCCCCCGCTCTGTCGTTAGTTAAGTAACCTAACGGGTGATGATGGGACCCAGTGACGAATGCGGATGGCATATACGTACATTTTATTTTCGTTCTTTTCTGGTGTGATTGATTGATGGGACTGCATTGATTCTTATCAATGCAAGGATAAAACAAACCTACATTTGATGTTGTTAGAACAAATTTTAAAAAGTGTTATTACAAAGATATTTACTTTTGTTTTGCATAGTTATATTCAGTTAGAATATCCCGCACCTCATTCGACGAGGCAAGGACCGAGATCCCTTCATCGGGAGTGACCCCTTAGGCATAAGTTTACGTCAGGGTAATAACTTCAATATAGTCGATTACAAGTTGCTTTGCATCGCGGTATTCAGTTAGAATACCCTGCACCTCATTCCACGAGGAAAGAGCCGAGATCCCTTTGTTAGTGTATATGCCCTAGAGGCCATTACTGTATCATACTAGTTTGTATATTACTTAATGGAAGCTTGGGATATTCACCTTGTATATACAATCTTGCTCAAAATAGTAGTATGCTACTTGGTTTGTTTCTACTTCAATGTGTACTTGTGTTTATTTTAGTATATCACCTATACACATTAGTGGAGCCCTTAGGATCTTTGCTTGA
This sequence comes from Agapanthus africanus, assembly GCA_030015575.1. Lineage (NCBI taxonomy): Eukaryota > Viridiplantae > Streptophyta > Magnoliopsida > Asparagales > Amaryllidaceae > Agapanthus > Agapanthus africanus. The sequence continues at coordinate 423,108,588 of CM057344.1, forward strand.
TTACCAGCGTTGTGATGGCAGTCACACTAGTGGGGCTGGGTAATCTATAAGCACATCCTTATGCAGGTCCCTAGTCGCAGGACTATCGAGACAGGGCATCGATACTCCGGAGTAGACTAGCGCATGTGCTTCTCATCCCAGAGTGGGAGATGGTCTGTCCCACAGCCATCAGTACGTCGTACTGGAGATAGTATGCGGGTGCTCGTTGGGTTACGAGTACACTGGACAGGACTCGTCGGGAACTGACCGGTTGGTATTATACCTATCGTCAGTTATCAGTTCCCAGGTGACATGAGTACAGCTTAGTCCGCTGACTTGACACTATCACTTCGCCTCGAGTGTGTTCCCACTGTACTTTGATTACTACCCTACCACGGCTCAAAGGAGTCGTGCAAACAGGTGGTAGTTGGGTGCAGTCCCGAAGCACTTGGAGGCAGTGACGGTTAGACAGGATTCGTCTCTCCCGGTATTGGGGGTTGACATCGCGCTGTGTCTAGGAGAGCCATTACACGAGTAGTCCCTGGCCAGGGCAATCGAGATATACTGGTAGGCTTCCAGTGTTATCTCAGGGTGTTTTGGGCTTCACTCCGACACGACTTGTACCGCTATTAGGGGACTGACGTTTACCGCCCCCTAGGCCCGCCATGCGATGTATCAGACGAACAGACCGGACTGTACGGAGATTGTCACATTCAGGCTCAGTAGGAGTTCAGATGGGTTTCACCTCGTCAGTCTTCTTGTCGGCATCTACCTGGGGACCGTTACGCACAGCTAGTGCCGCTTGCGGTCTGTGGTTAAACCCACTACCATCGTAGTGTCGAGTCTTTAGAGTCCCACACAGAAAGCTATTCGCCTTTAGGCAAAAGAGTAGAGGTCGCATGGTTTTGCGACAGGTCGCATGGTTTTGCGACAGGGTTCGGTCACATCCGTGCACTTGTGCACGTACAGTGTCCGGACAGTTTACACTAGCGGGCTTTGGTTTAAACCAGATCCTAGTATACCTTTTGGGATTGGTTTTATCCAGTATTCATCCGTGTTCCTCGGAACGCGGATGCGGGTGTGTATGCACAGTTGACGGAGAGACAGAGGCAGAGGATTCTCATTAGGGTTGTTGACCGTTGACCATTGACTTTTTGCTCAACCCTAATGAGAATATGATATATGATTAACAATTATATTAATTAAGTATTATGGTGACATGGTTGTTGAGAGGTTGACTTTGTTGACTTGTTGACTTTGTTAACTTGTTGACCGGTTGACTAGGCTTGACTAGTTGACCATCATGATAACAATAGCTATCATTTCGTGGCAAAGACTTTTGCTTGCTTGCTCTCTTGTGCAAAATGAGTGCATGAAATGATATGGCTATTGTTGCTTAAACCATCACATAATACTTGATTGCTATGATGTGTTATGATGGTTATGGATTATGAGAGCCAAATGAGAAAAGTCTTCTATCATTCTATCATTCTCATTCTCTCTCTTGTTCTTGAGCTCTCATCTCCTTCCTCTTGCTCTCCCTCTCTTTGTCTATGGTTCACTTGTCTCATGTGTTGAGAACGAAGAACCATAGAGAAAATCCCAACACACTCTTCTCTACTCACTCTAGTTCACAAGGTTTAGCAAACCAAGTGAACTAGTTTCTTCAAAGATCGAAGAAGAAGCCAAAGGTAGAAGCTTTCGAGGTGGATCTATCTTCGGCGCAAGGAGACGACGGAGTGAAGCCGATCCGGACAACCATCGAGGCTTGAAGATGAAGGAGATCAAGAAAGAAAGGTATAACCCCCTAACCTAGTAGTTAACAACTCCTAGTTAGGTTGTTAGTTAGATATTTAACAAAGATCCGGTTTTGAGTCCATGTTACCACATCTAGAAAATTTGTTTTTCACCTAATTCCGCATGCCCGAAAGTACCGGGAGAGGTAGCATGGACTTACAGTGGTATCAGACCCAGGTTAAACTCTATCTAACATGTTAGCAAAGTAGCTAGAAGATCGATCAAAGAAAAAGTCCCGAAATGAACCCCGTTTTCAAACTTTCTGTCGATTTTCAAAGTGCTGAAAAAATTATTTGAGATATACCAAAAATCGACTCAGGGTTTTTAGATTATACTGTAGAAAAATGGTCCCTTGATCTCATCAAAGCGCCGCGGAAATGTGGCAATAGCTTGCTATTGCCGCGGTTCCGCGGCCGTCTTGGCTCCTCTCTGGGTCTTCTTTGCTACAGTATGTTCATAGGGGTATTTTGGGATTTTTGGAATATGTTTTTTCTGCCCAGATTTTCCAGAACGAAAATTTTGTATTTGGGGCCTAAAAATCCATATTTTTGATCGAACTTCTAAAAGACTTAAGCTGACAGGTTTTTCTGTGATGTGATATTTGTATTGAACGTCTGCTAATCGCTATATGTCGATTAGTGGGGGTTATAGAAATCTGTGATCTGTAATGTTATTGGAATGTGTATATGAATTCATTGGATTGTCGCGGGTGAATAGCCGGGGGTTGTGAGACGAGAGTTTTCTTTTCTTTCAATTCATGTAAATTTTTAAATTGATGTAATAATTATTTGTATGGCCGCACAACCGAGTCGGGGTTGTAGCCGTCATTGTATAATTTCTTTTTACTGTTTTTGCTCCTAGGATAGACCCATGGAGGGGGTGCACAAACTACCGGGTATGCCGAAGTGCCGAGTAGCCTACTCACGGAGTTGAGGGAGGTTGCTTCGCTTCGGGTACTTGGCGGGTAGTTTGCCGCACCCGTAGGGGTCTTGGGTGGGGTATTGGCTATTCACCGCGACCGTGTAATCTGCTTTTCGTTACAGGCTCGTACGAATTGCGGATTCCAAGTATATCCAATGTGTTCATCTGTGATCTGAAATGGCTATCATTGCAGTATATCTATATATGATACTATTTAGGCGTTGCTTATGTTTTACAGCCGCGCTAGCCTAGCCCCCGCTCTGTCGTTAGTTAAGTAACCTAACGGGTAATGACGGGGCCGCGTGGCGAATGCGAATGGCATAAGCGTACGTCATATTTTGGTTGTTTTCTACAATGGTAGGATTAAATGATGGGACGCATTAAAAGAACTAATGTAAGAATATCACGCATTAAAAGAACTAATGCAAGAAAATAAACCAAGTTAAAGTCGTTGGAACACTTTCGGAAAACCACTCGGTTCTTTTCAAAATCAACTTTTAAAATGCGGAGTTTGAGCCACTCCTTTTAAAAGCTATCTCGTTCCATCGACTATATCAAGTTCACTACGTTCACGGTTTTGCCAAAACCATCCGTAGCCCTCCATCATTTCAGTTAAATATTCGGTAGTATTCAAACTATGTATTTTGACCTCACGCCAAGGCATAGTGATTGGTAGCTGCCGGATATTTATCTGTTGCATAGATAGAATGCATTGGTTTGAGACAGTCGTACTGCCATTTTGGCCTACGTCAAGGGTATGTACGGGTGGGTTCAAATTAACCTGGATAATGATGGGAAGAACTTGACATGTGACTTATGACATTTTGACCTCACGCCAAGGTCATAAGAGCATGGGGCAAAAATCCACATCGGGAGTTTCAAAAGAACTGAAACTTGCTAGTGTTGCATACCATTTGGAGTGTGATGATTCAGGTAGGATTCCTTCAGTTTCGTCACGCGATGATATTTGGATCCCGATCCTACTGTGAGTATATGCTACTCCTCGGGAAATTTCTCACTTAACGATCAATGCTACAAACCAAGTAGGTGTCTAGAAAGGTGTTAGCGGGGCTACGCCCCCAGGAAAAAGAGGTTATTTAATTAAGGAACTTCGCGAATGCGTTGGAAAACCTCCCTCGAAGTACCGACACCAGCCTGGCCGAACGGTTAAGCAAGTATTGTACGGTGAGATTGATCCTGACTAATTCTTCCTTTTTGGTTTGAGGAGGGATTCGAGAAACAGTGGGAGCCATCCTGTTTAGACAAATTAAAAACCATTCTAAACTTGCAAGAGCATCAAGCTGAGTGTTTCTTCTCTCTCCTAATTGCAGCGACCAATCGACATGACTGGACTTAAGTTACTCCTAGATAAAAACATGCTGACAGGGCCAAACTATAAAGATTGGCTCAGGAATGTCAAGATGGCAATCACTTACGACAAGCTGGGGTATCTCCTTACCACCAAAGCTCCCCCTGTCCCAGGTCCTACCTCCAGCGTCGCGGATAAGGAAATCCGTAAGACTTGGGAGATTGATAGCGCGAAGGCCTAGTGCCTCGTGCTTGCCTCTATGGACAACGAACATCAGAGGAGGCACGAGAATATGGACCTTGAATCCATATTTCTCCATACAAAAGAACTGTATGGAGAGCAGTCTCGTATCGCAAGAGACGAAGTGTCGAAGAAGTTATTTTAGGCAAGGTTGGCCGTCGGATCATCGGTAGCGGAACACGTGCTTAAGATGATTGGCTTCATTGAGGAGCTCGCGGAACTTGGGACCACGTTGGAGAATGAGCTCTATACTGACTTGATTCTCCAGTCCCTTCCTTCCACTTACGCCCAGTTTATACTGAATTTCAACTTACAAGAAAAAGAAGTTGAACTTTCAGAACTCCTCAACATGCTGAGGAGCGCAGAGGGAACCCTACAGAAAGGTAGGGAAACATCCACTTTTTTTGTAGGAGGATCTTCCTCTTCTAGGTCCAAGGCGAAAGCCAAGGGAAAGAAGAAGAAAGCCCCCGCCAAACCAAGGGGCGGTGTTAGTAAAGTGGATACGAAGGGAAAAGCAAAAGCAACAAAGAAAGCGGGGCAGCTTGTGGATAAAGAAGAATGCTTCTATTGTCATAAGAAAGGACACTGGAAGAATGATTGCAGGGCTTGGAAAGCCAGGACACAGGAATTGAAGCAGGTTGCGGCTTCAGCTTCAGGTGTGTATGTTATTGAAAACTGTCTTTCAATAAACTCTACTTCCTGGGTATTAGATACCGGATCAGGATCTCATATCTGTAATTCTTTGCAGGCGTTGAGAAACCGTAGGGTTTTGAAGGCGGGTGACATGACCCTCAGAGTTGCAAACGGAGCTAGCATGGATGCTAAGGCCGTGGGGAACTATCACCTGGGAATGTCAGATGGACATGTTTTGGTTTTGCGTAATTGCTTTTTTGTACCCAACGCAACGTGTAATATCATTTCTGTATCTATAGTTTCTAAAGAAGGTTATGAATTTGCGTTTGTAAGTAATGTTGTAAACATTCACCTTAATCAAGTTTTGATTGGGTCAGGTACATTGAGCAATGGTATATACGTATTAAACCAACCACAGATTTTCAATGTCCAGAATACACACAAAAGAAAGTCTCCGGAAATAAATCAGACTTTCTTATGGCATTGTAGACTAGGTCACATCAATGAGAGAAGGTTGGCGAAGTTACATACAGAAGGATATTTGAATCCGTTCGAATATCAATCGTATGCCACTTGTCAATCCTGTCTCAAAAGAAAGATGACAAAGACTCTGTTCACTGGACACGGAGTAAGGGCGAGCGAGCACTTGGGACTCGTACACAGCGACGTGTGCGGTCCAATGTCTACACATGCGCGAAGCGGTTATTCTTACTTCATTACTTTTACGGATGACTTTTCAAGGTACGGTTATGTCTTCTTAATGAAACATAAGTCCGAAGCCTTTGGAAAATTCCAGGAATATAAGAATGAAGTAGAAAAAAACCGGCAAAAGTATCAAGATTCTAAGATCGGATCGAGGTGGTGAATACTTGAGTGCCGAGTTCCTGGACTATTTAAAAGAGAACGGAATTCTCTCTCAGCTTACTCCTCCATACACTCCGCAACATAACGGTGTATCGGAGAGACGGAACCGAACCCTATTGGATATGGTTCGGTCCATGATGAGTAACACTGAGTTACCGCGATCATTCTGGGGGTATGCGCTAGAATCAGCTGCATACCTTTTGAACCGAGTTCCCACTAAGACTGTGCCTACCACACCATATGAGTTATGGAGTGGGAAGAAACCCTATCTTCAATATCTGATGATCTGGGGATGTCCAGCTTTTGTCAAAAAGCAGCATGCGGAGAAACTCGAGGCACGCTCAGTACTGTGCAAGTTTGTGGGATACCCAAAGAACACCAAGGGGTATCTTTTCTACCACACAGAGGAACAAAAAGTCATTGTTTCTCGTAATGCCCACTTTCTAGAACACCGGTTCTTGGAAAAGGAAATTAGTGGGAGCGCAGTAGAACTGGAAGAAATTCCAGAACCACAGACTATTACTGAAAGCTTAGGGGAACCAGAGGGTTCAAAAGAACAGGACATTCCTACGCCGCTCCGCAGGAGTCGTAGGCAGCCTCATCCGCCCAAGAGATACTGCGGTTTTCTCATAGACGGGGATAGAGAGGATTGCATCATAGATAATGATGAGCCTCCTAGCTTCTAGCAGGCCGTTCAGAGCGTCGACTCGGTAAAATGGCTGGATGCAATGCGGACCGAAATGGAGTCCATGTACACCAACAAGGTATGGACGTTGGACATTGCTCCAGACGGGGTAAAACCCGTAGGATGCAAGTGGATCTTCAAAAGGAAGATTGGTGTAGATGGACAGGTTGAGACCTATAAAGCTAGACTTGTTGCAAAGGGTTTTAGTCAAAGAACTGGTTTGGACTATGACGAAACCTTTTCTCCAGTGGCTATGCTGAAATCCATTCGGATCCTTCTTGCCATTGCTGCCTTCCACGATTATGAGATCTGGCAGATGGACGTAAAGACCGCTTTTCTAAATGGAAATTTAGAGAAGTGTGTCTATATGAACCAACCAGAGGGTTTCATTCAGAGTGGGAGCAGCGGAAAGGTGTGCAAGTTGCTTAAGTCCATCTACGGACTAAAGCAGGCATCGCGGAGTTGGAACATCTGTTTTGATGAGACGGTCAAGGAATTTGGCTTTATCGAAAATCCAGATGAACCATGCATCTATAGTAGATTTGTAGCGAGAACTGTAGTATTCCTCGTTTTATACGTGGATGACATTCTCTTAATAGGAAATGACATTCCTATGCTACAATCTGTCAAGGGGTTCTTGTCACACAGGTTCTCCATGAAAGACCTGGGTGATGCCTCATACATCCTGGGGATCCGAATCCATCGTAATAGATCCAAGAGGATATTAGGACTTTCATTGTCCAGGTACATCGACACCATACTGAAAAGATTCAGTATGGAAGATTCCAAGCGCGGTAACCTACCAGCTTATCACGGGATCACCCTCTCTAAAGAGATGTCTCCCAAGACTGATTTGGAGAGGGATCGCATGTCTATTATACCCTACGCTTCTGCGGTAGGCTCTATAATGTATGCGATGTTGTGTACCAGACCGGATGTAGCTTATGCACTGAGTGTGGTAAGCCGGTATCAGTCAAACCCTGGGGAGAAACACTGGATAGCGGTAAAGAACATTCTCAAGTACTTGAGAAGGACTAAGGAGATGTTCTTGGTGTATGGCGGAAAAGACCTCCAGATCGAGGCCTTTGCTGACTCCAGCTTCCAAAGTGACAAGGATGATTCCAAGTCCATGTCGGGTTTTGTCTTCACCCTCAATGGAGGGGCGGTGTGTTGGAAGAGTTCCAAACAGGAAACCGTTGCAGACTCGACGATGGAAGCGGAATACATCGCTACATCTGATGCCACAAAAGAAGCTGTCTGGATGAGGAAGTTCTTGAAAGAACTTCAGGTGGTTCCGTCCATTGTTGATCCAATACCTCTGTATTGCGACAACAACGGGGCTATAGCTTTAGCGAAGGAACCCAGGTCCCATCAGATATCCAGACACATCTTGAGGCGGTATTACCTGATCAGGGAGATCGTGGATCGCCAGGAGATCGAGGTTCGGAGGGTTGCTTCAGAAGATAACACTGCAGATCCATTCACCAAGGCCTTGCCCCAGACTCAGTTCGAGCGGCTGATCGAGATGATAGGTCTTCGATACGCCAGTACATGGCCTTAGTGCAAGTGGGAGATTGTTAGTGTATATGCCCTAGAGGCCATTACTGTATCATACTAGTTTGTATATTACTTAATGGAAGCTTGGGATATTCACCTTGTATATACAATCTTGCTCAAAATAGTAGTATGCTACTTGGTTTGTTTCTACTTCAATGTGTACTTGTGTTTATTTTAGTATATCACCTATACACATTAGTGGAGCCCTTAGGATCTTTGCTTGATTACCAGCGTTGTGATGGCAGTCACACGAGTGGGGCTGGGTAATCAATAAGCACATCCTTATGCAGGTCCCTAGTCGCAGGACTATCGAGATAGGGCATCGATACTCCGGAGTAGACTAGCGCATGCGCTTCTCATCCCAGAGTGGGAGATGGTCTGTCCCACAGCCATCAGTACGTCGTACTGGAGATAGTATGCGGGTGCTCGTTGGGTTACGAGTACACTGGACAGGACTCGTCAGGAACTGACCGGTTGGTATTATACCTATTGTCAGTTATCAGTTCCCAGGTGACATGAGTACAGCTTAGTCCGCTGACTTGACACTATCACTTCGCCTCGAGTGTGTTCCCACTGTACTTTGATTACTACCCTACCACGGCTCAAAGGAGTCGTGCAAACAGGTGGTAGTTGGGTGCAGTCCCGAAGCACTTGGAGGCAGTGACGGTTAGACAGGATTCGTCTCACCCGGTATTGGGGGTTGACATCGCGCTGTGTCTAGGAGAGCCGTTACACGAGTAGTCCCTGGCCAGGGCAATCGAGATATACTGGTAGGCTTCCAGTGTTATCTCAGGGTGTTTTGGGCTTCACTCCGACATGACTTATACCGCTATTAGGGGACTGACGTTTACCGCCCCTAGGCCCGCCATGCGATGTATCGGACGAACAGACCGGACTGTACGGAGATTGTCACATTCAGGCTCAGTAGGAGTTCAGATGGGTTTCACCTCGTCAGTCTTCTTGTCGGCATCTACCTGGGGACCGTTACGCACAGCTAGTGCCGCTTGCGGTCTGTGGTTAAACCCACTGCCAGCGTAGTGTCGAGTCTTTAGAGTCCCACACAGAAAGCTATTCGCCTTTAGGCAAAAGAGTAGAGGTCGCATGGTTTTGCGACAGGGTTCGATCACATCCGTGCACTTGTGCACGTACAGTGTCCGGACAGTTTACACTAGCGGGCTTTGGTTTAAGCCAGATCCTAGTGTACCTTTTGGGATTGGTTTTATCCAGTATGCATCCGTGTTCCTCGGAACGCGGATGCGGGTGTGTATGCACAGTTGACGGAGAGACAGAGGCAGAGGATTCTCATTAGGGTTGTTGACCGTTGACCATTGACTTTTTGCTCAACCCTAATGAGAATATGATATATGATTAACAATTATATTAATTAAGTATTATGGTGACATGGTTGTTGAGGGGTTAACTTTGTTGACTTGTTGACTTTGTTGACCTGTTGACTTTGTGGACCGGTTGACTAGGCTTGACTAGTTGACCATCATGATAACAATAGCTATCATTTCATGGCAAAGACTTTTGCTTGCTTGCTCTCTTGTGCAAAATGAGTGCATGAAATGGTATGGCTATTGTTGCTTAAACCATCACATAATACTTGATTGCTATGATGTGTTATGATGGTTATAGATTATGAGAGCCAAATGAGAAAAGTCTTCTATCATTCTATCATTCTCATTCTCTCTCTTGTTCTTGAGCTCTCATCTCCTTCCTCTTGCTCTCCCTCTCTTTGTCTATGGTTCACTTGTCTCGTGTGTTGAGAACCAAGAACCATAAAGAAAATCCCAACACACTCTTCTCTACTCACTCTAGTTCACAAGGTTTAGCAAACCAAGTGAACTAGTTTCTTCAAAGATCGAAGAAGAAGCCAAAGGTAGAAGCTTTCGAGGTGGATCTATCTTCGTCGCAAGGAGACGATGGAGTAAAGCCGATCCGGACAACCATCGAGGCTTGAAGACAAAGGAGATCAAGAATGAAAGGTATAACCCCCTAACCGAGTAGTTAACAACTTCTAGTTAGGTTGTTAGTTAGATGTTTAACAAAGATCCGGTTTTGAGTCCATGTTACCACCTCTAGAAAAATTGTTTTTCACCTAATTTCGCATGCCCGAAAGTACCGGGAGAGGTAGCATGGACTTACACCCTTCACCGGGAGTGACCTCTTTAGCAAAGGTTTTCGTCACTGTATTTTTATAAAAAGCTATCAGTTTCCTTCAACGAGATCAAGTTCATTACGTTAAAGGTTTTTCGCCAAAAACCAGCCGTAGCCCTCCATCATTTCTTATGGATTGTCAGTAGTATTCAAGCTATGTTTGTTGGCCAAAATCAAGGCATGGTGCTTGGTTGCTGCTGAACATTCATCTATTGCATAAATAGATGTGTTGGTTTGGAACAGTCATTCTGCCTTGTTGGCCAAAGTCCAGGGCATGTGCGGTTGGGTTCAAATTAACCTGGATAATGACAGGTAGAACATGACATGTGACTTATGATTTGTTGGCCAAAGTCAAGGTCATAAGAGCATGAGGCAAAAATCACATCGGGAGTTTCAAACATACAGGAAACTTGCCAGGCATGCGCATACCTTCTGGAGTGTGATAACTTTAATGGCTTCCATCAAGTTATCATGCGATGATAGTTAGATCCCGATTCTCACTAATGAGTTGGTTTACTCTTCGGGTGATCCCGACTAATTCTTCTTTTAGGTTTGGAGGAGAATTTGAGATAACAGTGGGAGGTTTCCTGATTAGATAAAGTGATAGCTATTCTGATCTAGATTAGAGTGCACGCAGAGTGTTTCTTTTCTCTCTCTCTTTTTGGCAGCGACCTTTGACCGACCCTAGACTATGACTCAGTGACCTAGTTGACCGAACCTTCTTAAAATACTGACTTTTGGATTGTCCAAGTTGCATAAGTCATTGCCGCTCCTTCTTTTAACCTTTGAATTTCTCAGAACACCCCATATTACTACGGATATCCACTTCCATTGGATAGATCCATCGTATGGTTATATACGAACTCGGAGGGACTTCTTCGAGGATAGATCCAGGTTCAGAAGAAATTGAATTGGTTTATTCAGTTGTCTTTTATTATTACCTTCTCTCAGGTTGTGAGAGCTCCTTAGTTTAGGAGAGTACACCTATTACGCTTATTGGATAGTCTTATTCCAAACCATAGGCAGGTGCCAAAAGGTAGGGAATGAAGAAAACCAATTAGCCTAAGTAGGGTGTGCAGAAGGTAATATGTAAAAACAAGACAAAGGGATTAGAAAGAGGGCAAAGTAAATTGCGACTGTTATAATTCACGACCAAACCTCGTACTTCATCGCCACTCCTATTTCACCTTTGCTTTTTCCCCAGTTCAGGAGAAATAGAATAAGGTATTATTCAATTGTCTCTTATCATCACCTTCTCTCAAGTTGCGAGTACTCCTAGGATTAGGAGAGTACACCTATTATGCTTACTGGATAATCTTCTTCCAAACCATAGGCTGGTGCCAAACGGTAGGGAAGGAAGAAAACCATTTAGCCTAACGAAGATGTACAGAAGGTAACGACTAAAGACAAATAAAAGGATTTGGAGAGATGGCAAAGAAATATACGGTTACAGTGATGAATAGGATTATGGAAGAGGCATTACTAGGAATACCAGGATACCCCTACGAGACATTTTAATGTTTCAGTTTCACTGCGCATTGTTAAAAGAAAACTGTTTTCCCGATTAGATACTTACTCCAGGGTATGTATTTACCAGGTTACATTCTCATATCTGTATGGTTTTTACAGATGAAGAGTGGGAGTAAGTTATTGGGAATTAGGTGATCATCCTCATTATATCGGAATTCGTTGTAATTGGTGATATTTGAGGAAGTCGCCTGGGTACAGTTTTCAACCTACGATGCACAGGTATTGAGTTATTTGAACTCAGCGGACTTATACAGAGTATTGTATGTTGTCCAGTGTCCATCAGGACAAAGGGGTAGGTTCTCGTACTATGTTCTGTTTACTTATGAATTCTCTAGTTTTTAGACAAGTATTTCGTAGAAATACAATGTCTAAGTTTTGAGAAGTTGTGGGTATAAGAATAAAGTAGAGAACCAGATGTCGCAAGTATCAGGATTCTTCAAAGAGATCGAAGATGTAGATTCTTGTGATTAGTATTCAGATGATTGTAATGGTTTTGAGAAACTTGTTTCTCTTTCGGGTTACTCATAATTGGATGGATTCCTAAGTTGAGTAATGCTGATTAGCCTTTTTCCATTAAGTTGTTATGCACTGGAGACAGTTGCAAGGTTTGAATCTGGTTCAAGTTAAATTAGTGCCTCTAATTCTATATTGTATATAGAATGGTTCATATCTTAACGATGTTAAGATACGGGGAGTTGTCTAGCTTATGCTTAAAACCAGACACTGGATAACTCAAAGCACGTTTCTGTAATGGCTGTTTGTGGGTTGACCCTGGCTTCGACGAGGGTTGACTTTTCTACCATCTGGAAGATCAATAGTAATATTGTTCTTGACTCGCCACAGTTTTAGTAAAATGGATTTTTTCAGAAAACAGTAGTGGAAGTATGGTAGAACTGGAAGTGATTCCAGAACCGCAAACGATTACGGAAAATTTAATAGGACCTATATATTCAATCAGGTTAGACATTCTAATAGCCACTCCGCAGACATGGTAGGTAACCTCAGACACCCAAGAGGTACTCCGGTAGCCTCAAGGACGGTTACAGGGAGATTCTTGTTTACCCAGACTTGACACTACTGTTGTTCCAGACTGTGAAACCCGGCAAGAGGATAAGTATAGCGTCGTTCTAAACTAGCTTTAGAAGTGTACTTGTATATTATTCTGCCAGAGGGTTTTCCTAGTCAGTGGGAGCAGTGGAAGCATAGTGGGCAAGTAGCTTATGTCTATTTATAGGCTTGAGCAAATATAGCGGAGATAAGATCCTCTAATTTTGATGAGACAGTCATAGCTTTGACTTCATCAGAATAGGGGATGGATCTGTTAAGAAGGTAGTAGAGTGTGATGTCCTGGTATTTGGATGACATACACAGGGTAAGAAGTAAAATTCCTATACTACGATCGGTTATACTGTGGTTGTTACACAGTTGTTTCTTCACAAAGGACATGGATATAATATCAGACATTCTGGTTACTAGATCTATGGTTTTAGATCTAGATTTGGGTAGTTTCCCAATATGGGTACTTTGACAATATTCTAATAGTATTTCAGAATAGATGACTCCTGGCATGGTGGTGTACCTGCAGGTGATGGAGTCACCCTCTCTAAAGGTGTCTTACAGACTAAAGGGGAGAGGGAAGTGCATGATTGGCAGATCACTTGCTTTGACAATTGAGTCAATCGTGAGATGTCAAGTACCACACCAGATGTTGTTTTTGCACTTGTTGGAATAAGTTCATATTAATCCAATCCTGAAAAAACATAAGGAAGCAGTTTTAGAACATAAGTGCTTGTTCTACAGATTTGATGACGGCAGCCTCTTCGGGAAACGGTTATCATTCCAGGCTTCAAAGGTGACATGGATGACAGAGTGATTGTCAGAATTATAGTTTTCCCTCTGACGATGGACAGTATCATGGACAGGTGGTCCAAGAGGATACTGTGGGAGGTATGGTGCTGGATACTGATTAGGTTCAGTTATCGATACAGTCTAAGAAGTTTGGATTTGGAGTTCATTTATGAACTAGGTCCCATCAGATATCCAGACATATTCTAAGACAGGAATTGCTCAATTCGGGAGATGGCTTTCTCCACGAACTTGAGATTAAGAGAGACATAAAAAGAAACTTCAGGGCGGATCCACTTACTGAGGCTATTTCTCAAACATAAGAGTTTTACAAACTAGCTTTGTGAAACTGATTAGTAGAGGAGTTGGATGTTCGGTATCACACGGGCTGTGAGTATGCGACATCGCAATAATTAGCCTTAAGTGCAAGTGGGAGATTGTTGGAGATAGTGCCCTCAAAGTCAATTATTGGATCGCAGGCACGTGATTGCAATGATTGAGGCAGGACCTATACCGATATGAGAGTCTTGCTCGAGATGATTGTTTGCTATCTGGTTTGTCTTTATCATCGTATACATGCTTTAGTTCACTATTGCATGATGATAGAGCCCATAGGATTCTTGCTTGACTACCAGCAGTATGATGGCGATCATATACGTGGGAGCTGGGGTCTGTAAGAACATCCTTAAAAGTGTCCCTAGTCGTGGGAGTTTCGAGATAGGGCATCGATACTCCAGAGTACACTAGTGTATACAGTCGAGACCCCGACGAGGGGCGATGGAGGGTCTCACAAGCCATTGGTGTCAGTTGGATCACCTAAGATGTATACAGGTGCTCATTGGGTTATGAGTACACCGGATAGGACTCGCCGGGAATATGCTAGTTAGTATTATACATATCGTCAGATAGCAGTTCCCTGGTGACATGTGTACAGGTTAGTTCATCGACCTGAGATCGTCATTTGTCTAATGTGAGTTCCCACTGTGCTTAGATTACTACCCTACCACGCTCAAAGGAGTTGTGCAAACAGGTTTTAGTTGGGTACAGTCCCGAGCCACATTGGAGGCAAGTGAGCGGATCGTCGGGGGTTCATCTCTCCCGGTATTGGGGGTTGATGTCGCACGGTGCACGGGTGGCCATCACTTGAAATCCTTGGCCAAGGTAGTGGAGAATTACTGATTTGGATCAGTAGTTTCTCAAATAGTGATGGGCTTCATGCCGACATGATTTATTGCGTTATTAGGGGTCTGACTTTATCCACCCCCTAGACTCGATATGCGATACTTGTTCATATCAGATTTTTGCATTTTTATACCGCCCAATTTTTATCATATTGCTTATCGGTAGGTACTCTTGAGCCGTGTTTGCTAGTCAATTGCAGGATACAGGTTCTCAGCTCTAAACGGTGAAATCCATGGAAAAGCACGACAAAATCCGGATTACTGCCAACCACAGATGAAACACGGTTCTCCGCTCTCTATCCGTATGTTGCCAGCACCAGTTTAGGAGACAAAATGGCAAATCAATGTCATTTTCGTGCACAAGGCTCAATGGCAACACAAGATCCAAGAAATCTATGCGGAGCTCGAGGAAATCATGACAAAAAGATCCACATTCATCACCTTTTTGTTCAACAGAAATTTTGGAAAAATCGTGAAGAAAATATGAGAAAAAACATATACCAGACTCATGGGCACAGCAGACCAGGGAAGTACAAAAAAGGCCATGATCCAACTCTACTATAGGGCTGCGGATCCGCGGCCAATAGAGGGTCTAGGCCGTGGATCCGCGGCCGTACAGGCGTATCAGTTGATGGGTTTTTAAGGGCAGTTTGGTCTTTTCACATGGGTCCAGAATGTTGCCCTAGAATTTCTGTTGCCTGCCTATAAATAGTCCAGAACTTGCCAAAGCCAAGGGTGCATAATCTTGTATTTAGATTTTAGGTTTTATGTTGTTGTTCTTCTTCCTCCTCTCATCTCTTCTCCATTAAAAAACTTGTAGTGAGGTTTTGTGAGTGAAGAATGAATAAAAGAGTTCTTTTTACTTATCATGCTTGTCTTGTTCTTTAGTTAAATTGTAATTGCTTGTAGTTTTCCTTTGCTAATATCTGGTTGTTGTTATTTGTTATTTGTTTCTTTCTTGTTCTCTTTTTCTTTATCCTTAAACAACCATGATGCTTACGCTTGACCCTTACCAAGGTGAGGTCGCAAATAGCTAGTTGTAATCTTCTAACCTCCTTCATTCTTTCTTCCTCCTTTGTTGTATTTTCCGTTTTTCTTATAAGGGGTGAGTAGTTTTTATACTTGTTAGGGTAGGATAAGAAAAGTTTGAGAGAAGGAAATCTCTCTCACTCTTTCCTTGCCCAACATCTTAAATCGGACTCCCGTTAATTGAACCACAATCTGCTCCCTACAGCACCCTATCCTACATGATAGCGGTGATTCCGTAGTGAGACCGGTTGTGGTTAAATTAACCGGAGGTTAAGGATAAGAGCCAAGAACGGACGGACAAGCACCAAAAGGAAGAACTTATGCGTTGGAAAGCCTAGCTTATACTCGCAAGTTCCTTCCTAGTCGTGCTAATCCCCGTTGTTGCCGATTACCGTAACACCGATATTAAGAGTGGCAACGAAAGAAGTGAGCGACTCCTAACTCAAACTAACCTAATCCTAACCCTAACAAGCTCTCTTTACATATCATTTTAGCACATAGTTAATTTCAAAACAAATCTATACACTTGGACTTAACTCGTTAAAGCACATAGAAAAAGATTCCTATCTCCCTACAGACGACCCGTACTCAACTGGCTAGCTACAAGCGAAACCGTCTTGATTGCGGTAATTAACTAAACTTGAACATGCAAAATCCATACCAATCAATACTCTTTAGACGAATGGACCGGACTGTATATACATTGTCACTGTTAGACTCAGTAGTTTTCATAGATGAGTTTGCTCGTCAGCTTTCCTTTCGATCAATACATAGGCAACCGTTACGTACAGCTTGTACCTCTGACATGCTAGAGGTTATACCCAGTGCCAGTGTGTTGATGAGTCATTAGAGTCCCCCACATACACTTTCCCAAGTTCGGGCGAAACGTTGTAGAGGCCATATGGGTTTATGGCAAGGTTCGGAAAATGCACGTGCGTTTTCGCACGTGTCCATTTTCGGGCAGATAATACTGGTAGGCTTTGGTTTAAGCCGGAACCCAGTATTATACTGTGTAGATATAATATCTTTGTCTCAGTTGCATTTGTATTCGGTCGTAATACAAATGCGGGTATGTTTATACTGATACGGGGTTATCCTGAAATTCGTTTTGGGATCACTTTTGGAAGTTGCCAGTTTCCAGTTTTCTATCGACCGTATTTAACATTCGGTTAAATACGGATTTATCTTTTCTTAATGAGGGTGAGTCATGCTTCTAGAAGGTTCTAGAAGTGGTGATGAGGCTAGTAAGTCATTTGAGCTTTAATATTGCATTGATTGTGTTCATACTAGGTGTTGTATGACTCATTCTTTGTGTTTAGGTTATGATAAGCTTCATATCCTTATGGTAACCCCCTCCTCTCTCCTACCCTCACCTCCCTCTTGCTATAAAGTGGCCGGCCCCCTCTCTTGAGAGTATCATGATTGTTGTTTTGAAAAGATTATTGTATTAGATTCATGGAAATTAAGATAGCCTCATTTCTTATTTCACCAGATCCAAAAAGGCAACTTCATTAACCGTTCGTCCATAGCCTTGGACGTAATGAGACAAAGTGTTCTACTCATTCTCTACATCATCTTGGTCATCTCTTTTAGCAAACTTGACGATCGAGTTGCCTCGGTTCAGAGGCGGGAGCCCGTTTAAAGATCCGTCGACGTGGTGCCACCTGGACGAGAAGACTGGAGATTCAGGAGATCGGAGCAGCCGCAACAAAGCGTGGGATGATGGTTGAAGACTGAAAGACTCGGATCATTCGGTATAACTTTTCTACCCACTTTGTAATTTGTTAGTTTAACTTTAATGGCAGATCCGGGTTACGGTACATGATAGCGCCAGTTTGTAAAAAGTTTTTGTTTCGCATTTGGCGTCTGTTAGACGGCCGGGGCGCTACCGTGGACTTACAAGCCTAAGGTAGGGGTGGATAAAATGGCTGCGATCACTGAGCCCGAGGTAGTGGCGAGCGAAACGGGTACGATTGTTGGGCCCGAGATAGCCGCTCGTTCTCAAGAGTCGGGCACCGCCCCGATCATCACTCTTCCCGCTTACAGTTCTTTGCCATCTCCTGGCGTCGCAAGTGTGACGACGGCTCTCGTGGAGTCAGGGGACGAGGCGACGGGGGGTGAGACCACCCCGATGGAGGAGGAGACGCCGTTGTTGAATCAAGTGACGCCCTCATCA
The DNA here is from genome assembly GCA_030015575.1 of Agapanthus africanus. Classification (NCBI taxonomy): domain Eukaryota; kingdom Viridiplantae; phylum Streptophyta; class Magnoliopsida; order Asparagales; family Amaryllidaceae; genus Agapanthus; species Agapanthus africanus. The sequence goes on from CM057344.1 coordinate 423,126,494, forward strand.
CGGCTCCGGCTGGTGACTGTTCAGGTAGATTTTAGGTTACCGCCCTTCTTTTTATTCTACAATCTTTCTTAACAAGATTCATCTTGTTTCTAATGCAGTTGCGGCTAGTGCAGATGTCGGACTACTTGAGACAGCGTCGTCAGTCGCCGCCCTAACGGTAACCACCTTTCTGCCTTTTCTCATACCGTCGCAGATGCTGAAAGGTATGGATTTGTAACCCATCAGTCTTGTCTCTCAGCTGTATAATTCATGTACTGACATTGCGTTATCGCGTCTTTGCAGGAGTCCTTTTTGACCACCTGTACCAGGTGTTGCCTCCCCACTTCTCCTTCCCATCGGAGATTGCTTCATCCAGTGGTGCTGGTGAATACAGTTTTCAATTAAGGCTCTTTCTTTTACCAACCATGAAATCATTTCTGAGTCTTCTTTGCCTTGATTGCAGTGCTACAGATTGAAGGAGAGGATGAGAGACCAGTTGCGCCATTGGTCCTCCCAGATTTGTCACCTGCTGCAGCAGGTATAGTGAATCCCATTGTTCATGAATCTCCTATATTTCTTGATCTGTTATCTGATTGTGACTTGTCTTACAGTGATCGCTTCAACTCCGGCCTCTTTCGAATCTTGCATTATGATGCCGGCAGGCCCCTTCTCTAGACGCCCATCCTCAAAGGGTGCTGTGACAAGTCTGCGCATGCTGAGTGAATACGTCGAGGAGCTTGACGCAAAAGCTCCTATATCTACCGCAGATTTCGTTGCCGAGGTCAATCCGATGCTGGCGACGCTTGTAAATTTCTATAATGAAGGCGTCATCGAGTCTTGGGTTAATCACTGCAGGAAGATCGAGGCCTGCCTGTATCAGCTTGAACTTATGCGTCCTGCCCTTGAGACCTAGACTACAAACTCTCAACGGGCCGCATGGGTTAAGCAAAGTGTTCCGTTCTTCCGCCATTTTGAACGAGAGGCAACCCTTAAGCGAATGGAACGTGAGGCGACTGCTGCTGAATTTGCCCAACTGCGCGCTGAGGTTGCGGCTAATGCTGTCCAGCTGAATGCCATTTTTGAAAACCTTCAACGATGTATCTCAGACGGGCTGGTGTTGAGAAAGAAGCTTGATCTTAACGAGCAGGTCGCGCAGAGTCAGGAGGCTGCCCAGCAGGAAGCTGATCAGAAACTCTCATCCTATTTGCAGCAACGGGCCCAAGTTGAAGCAGAGCTGGCCACGGCGGCTGATCGTGAGGAGGAGTTGAGAAAAGCGCGCGAACAGCTAGACGGTCTATTAAAGGCGCCCCCTCCCAATAGCTGTTTTTATATAGGTTGGATACCTGTAAGCTTTGAATAATATGCATCCATTTTTTGTATGACGTACTTTATATCCAATTGAGTTAATGAATGAAGCCACATTTTTTTTGTTATATTGTTGCTTTCTTCTCGTTGCTGTGTTGTTGCCATGTGATTTTAGCAAGTGCGATCTGTAGGTAGTGATGGCTTAGAAAACAGGGTTAGGATCTGTCACCTAAGTTTTTTCAACTTTATGAGCCGTGAGGGTCTTATAAAGAATTTTCTCCCTATCGGTCAAGAGGATCCCGTAGGTGTAATTTCTCCTTAAGAATCGTGAGGATTCCTAAGTGTGTTTTCTCTTGAAAGTCGTAAGGATCTCACAAGAGAATTTACTTCCTTGCGAGTCGTGAGGACCCGCAAGTGATGGGTAAAATTGTCCTTATCCGCATTTCACGGAGTTAAGGGTTGCTCTGGATGCTTCCCACGGGTTTACTGCCGTGTTTGGCGAGGACCAGGCTCCGCTCTGGACGTTTTCTAGGTTCCCGTAGTTTAAAGACATCGTGGTCGAGGTTAAGGACATCGTAGTCCGTGAATTTAAGGACTCCACAATCCGTCATTAGTTTTAAGACATCACGGTCGAGGTTAAGGACAGCATAGTCCATGAGTTTAAGGACCTCATAGTCCAATGTTAGTTTTAAGACATCACGGTCGAGGTTAAGGACGTCATAGTCCATGAGTTTAAGGACCTCACAGTCCGATGTTAGTTTTAAGACATCACGGTCGAGGTTAAGGACGTCATAGTCCATGAGTTTAAGGACCTCACAGTCCAATGTTAGTTTTAAGACATCACAGTCGAGGTTAAGGACGTCATAGTCCATGAGTTTAAGGACCTCACAGTCCGATATTAGTTTTAAGACATCACGGTCGAGGTTAAGGACATCATAGTCCGTGGGTTTAAGGACCTCACAGTCTGATGTTTGTTTTAAGACATCACGGTCGAGGTTAAGGACATCATAGTCCGTGGATTTAAGGACTCCACAGTCCAATGTTATGTGTGGTCGTCGGGACCCATCACCTCTTTGAAGACGTTGAGGAATTACAACGACAAATATCAAAGGAGTGAAGAGATGTACCCTTGAATCAAGGTAAAATTAGTTTAAGGACATTACGGTCCATTGTTAGTTTTAGGACATCACGGTCGAGGTTAAGAACATCATAGTCCTTGGATTTAAGGACTCCACAGTCCGATGTTAGTTTTAAGACATTACGGTCGAGGTTAAGGACATCATAGTCTGTGGATTTAAGGACTCTACAGTCCAATGTTTGCTCTGGATGCTTCCCACGGGTTCACTGTCGTGTTTGGCGAGGACCAGGCTCCGCTCTGGATGCTTCACACGGGTTCACTGTGTTAGTTATATGTATGCCCTAGAGGCCATTACTGTACATGGATGTATATTTTAGTGGATGCTGGGACATATATAGGGAGGACTTTCTTGCTCGACATGATAGTATGCTATCTGGTTACCCTTTACCTTATCGTGTATGCTGTTTGTCTCTCTGTTACATGTTGGTAAAGCCCTTAGGATGTGTGCTTAACTACCTGAACTATGATGCGGATCATACTAGTGGGGACATGGTAGTCCATAAGTACATCCTTCAAAGTCCCTAGTCGTGGGTGTATCGAGACGGGGCATCGATATACCAGAGTAGACTAGAATATACCTTCTCGACCCATACAGATGGGCGATGGATGATCCCATATCCATCGGTGTTTGACATCATAGATGATATACGGGTGCTCAGTAGAGACTGGGTACACTGGACGGACTCGCCGAGAACTCCCAGATGGTATTATACCTCACGTCAGATGGCAGTTCTCTGGTGACACTGGTACAGAGTAGTCTGTTGACCCGAGATCGTCATAGAGTCTTGTGTGGTTCCCACTGTGCTTTGATTTCCATCTTACCACGTCCAAGAGGGCGTGCAAAACGGTGGTTTTTGGGTACAGTCCCGAGTCACATGGAGGCAATGAGCGATAGGAGGGGATTCGTCTCTCCCGGTATAGGGAGTTGATGTTGCGCTGTGTTTGATTGGCTATAACAGGAAATCCCTGGCCAGGGTTGCTGAGATTTACTGGTAAGTGTTACCAATAGTTTCTCGAATAGTTATAGACCTCATATTGACACGACTTATCGAGCTATTGGGGTCTGACGTTTACCACCCCTAGGCGAGATATGCGACATATCAGACGATCAGACCGGACTGTACGGTAGTGTTACTGGTTGGATTCACTGGAGTGTGAGCGGGCTTGCTCGTCGATCTTCAGATCGCTCAATACCCGGGTGGCCGTTACGTTTAGCAGACCGCTTGCGGCTTGTGGATGTTTGATATGATCATCATCTGCTGCCGGCGTATTGACGAGTCTTTAGAGTCCTACACAGAGGTTTCCTGGCTCAAGCAAAACGAAATAGGAGCGCATATGAGATATGTGCGGGACCGAGAATAATACGAGTATGTGATACTGTATTCAATTCTCGCGATGTGACATTGATCGGTTATATGCGATATAGCCGGGTTATCGGATCAAGTGTTGATTCGATAAGATGTTACTAATGATACCAGTCGGTTATGTGCGTCATGACCGGATCGTTAAATCAAGTGTTGATTTAATGATTTAATGCATAATTATATATTTGATATATTACTTTGCATTAACTAGTATCGGTTCACTTTAAATGGATTTTCTCGCTCGGTTGTGCACATTGTATATTCGATATATTTTCGTGCACTTGATTGTATCATGTTTGATGATACATGTTTAACTATAGTTAAGTGTAATGGATTAAGCCATGGTTAAACTAATGATTAGGGTTTTCTTTTCTTACTTATTTATTTATCATATATCATTTCTTCTTCTTCTTCCTTGAACTCAAGAAGAAAACCTTAAGGTCATCAATGGTGGATTGATGATTTGAGTGAGAAATCCAATTCTAAAGTCTACCCACTTCCTATTTCTTCATCCTCTACCTCTTGCCAAGTAGTAGAGTGTGTTTTCTTCACAAGTTTCTTGACTTGGTGAAGTGAGAGCTTGATCTTGCGATGCTTCGACGTAGATCATCTTCGGCATGGACATCGACGACCTAGCTCACTTTTTCTCCGACGAAGCCGACTCTAGAGCCCGGATTTGTTTTGGACAGCGGAGACGACTTCGTTGCGGAGCTATGGAGGTGGAGCACCGGATCTACAAAGGTTGTATTTCCGATATCCCATTAGTTAATTGTTAACTAGTTTTGTTTTCGCCTAGTTTTCTAGCAAACGATCCGTAGTCGGGTCTCTCGGCACCTAGAATTTTTGAAATTGGCATGTTCGATGCCTTTAGAGACCTCACTAGGGTGCCTAGGAACCCCCACAGTGGTATCAGAGCCTAGCTAGAGCCTTAGGCGAAGTCCAGACGGAGTTTGAAGTCCGAACGAACCCGAAAACCCATTTCTAACATGCTCTCTGTCCTTTTTTGAAAACAGTGAGTTTTTCCAAATTAAAAATTGCTAAAAAATTCAGCAGGGAAAAATAAGAATTACGGTGCAAAAAGTTTCTGGTGAACAGTAAATTTAGCGGCGGATCAGCGGCAGAAGCATGGCTTCTGCGGCTGATCAGCGGCCACTTGATGACGTCAGCCCTGTTCCTTTGCACAGTAATTCCTAGTTCAAAGAGCTGAGTTTTCTGGGAATTTTTAATATTTATTCAAGAGTTGAATTTTTCTGCTGTGTTTTTGAGGATTCGGTGTTTCGATCGGAGTATCAAATTTTGTCTGTGTGGCTTTCCGGATAATTTTTAGAATATGTTAAAAAGTTCGACCGGATATAAATACCCAATTTTTCCCCTGTCGGGAAATTTCCAAGTGTTGGATTTTTCCGTAGTTTAACGACGTTCTAAGTAGTGCAAGTAACGCGATGGTCCCTCTAGAAGACAACAAACCTTAACTCGATTATGTGACCGTCTTGAACTGCCCTTTGAACCTTCGGGTTTGGGGCAGTACGGCGTGCCACATGTGAGGCGTTGGCTTGACCCTTCTACGGCTGGACCGTTGGTACTGAGGCACGAACTGAATGTTGTTAGACTTATTTCATGAGTTGATCTGTATCGGGAAAACTTGGGTGTTCGACTGTTCGATCGGAAAGTTTAACATTTTCTGTTTATCTGGAATGGGATACAATAATTGGAATTCACAAATAGTTATGTGATAACTGAATGAATGTTATAAACATAGCAGTTTAGTCTCACTTGATCGGTTGCCACGGAATTTTTATGTGATCAAAAGTCCGTCGCAATCACGTAGCGTACGCGGATACTCGCCGGGTAAACTTAATAGACAGCCTCACTCCATAGCCCCGACCAAGTGACTGTAGGAGAACCCCGTCGCCGAAAGCATCCGTTTGGGTGCTCGCGGCAGCGGTGTTCCGCCTTGGTGCACTTCGTCGACGGTATCAGGGGTGCGGCCGTCTACTGAAGTTTGCGACGAGCATTCGATTAGGATGTTGGGAATCTTGTTGAATTGCCCGACTTGAATATTGAAAAGAGTTTTCGATAATGAGACTAAAATGCGGGGTTTATAATTGTTAGGCATGTGATGTCTAAGTAATTCATTTGATTAGGCATGCGATGTCTATGCAGATTGCGGATTCCAACTGTTGTAGTTTTATACTTTCTTTTCTGTGACCGTAAGTGTAATATGTGATATCGCCGGTATCGTTGCTATATGTCAACGACAATTGGGATGCGCATATTTACTTACGTTGATGACATGTGATGTTATGTGTTGCTGGATATGTTATATTGGATCGTCGTGTTTGAATAGCCGGGGGTTTTTATGTGAGATGAGTGTTTTTAATTTTCATTCATGTAAAACCTTGTATGTAATATTCTTTTATTGGGGCGCTTCCAGGTTGCGGAAGTTGTCACCGTTTGTATATTATTTACTTTTCCGCACTAGGATAGACCCAAGGAGGGGAGCACAAGTAACCGGGTTCTGGAGTCCAGTGGGAGACCAACTCGAGGAGTCGAGTCCGGGTCTCCTAACTCTAGAATTGGTAGGGTTACTTGTCGCTCTCATAGGGGTCTAGGGGTGTGGGTTTGGCTATTCATCACGATCGTGGAATCCGTGTTTTATACTGGCTCGTATTGAAAACACGGACGTCCTAGTATATCCAATATTTCATATGATTCTTCTGCTGCGATATCTGTGATGTGATCATGTGATGTTCTGTGACAGGTATTATATATAGTATATATGATATATTATATAGACGTTACTTATGTTTTACACCCGCGCTAGCCCTGCCCTGCTCTGTCGTTAGTTACCTAACCTAACGGTGCACGAGGGGACATCGAGGCAAATGCGGATGGCATAAGTGTACGTCATATCTATCTGTGATGTTTAGGTACTTAAATGATGGGACTTCATTAATGTGATTAATGAATTAAAAGAAACCTAAGATGTTGTAGAATCGAATTTCAAAATAAAACAGGTAGCTACAGTTCTTGCTTTGCACAGAGGTATATGTGATATATCCTGCACCTTATTCGATGAGGAAAGGACCGAGATCCCTTCACCGGGAGTGACTCCTTTAGCAATAACTGGCAGATGCTACACACTCGGTTTGTCTTTGATCGCTTCTGTAGTTTCTGCTTTGCACAGTGATATATATGATATATCCCGCACCTCATTCGACGAGGAAAGGACCGACGATCCCTTCACCGGGAGTGACTCCTTTAGCAAAACTAGAAAAGCCTCAAAAGCACTCCATTTCAAAATTCATTTGATTCTACAACGATATCAAGTTCATTACGCAATAGGTTTTCAGAAAAACCTGTCGTAGCCCTCCGTCATTTCAGATACGTACTAGTTAGTATTCGTGCTGCGGTTGTTTGGCATGCGTCAAGGCGTAGTGTACGGTAGCTAACTAGTGCTTATCTGCCAGCATATGATGCGATTGGATTAGGGTATTCGTACGGCGTTGTTTGGCATGCGTCAAGGGTCGTGCGGGTGGGTTTAATTCAATCAAGAAATGTACGGGTTGAACTTGACTAGCAGACTATGGGTTGTTTGGCATGCGTCAAGGTCATAGCGAGCTAGGGGCAAAATATTATCAGGAATTTCAAGTGTTGAAATTTGCAATGAGATTGCATACCTTCTATGAGATAGTTGGATCCCGATACCCGCTGCGAGTAAGAGTTACTCCTGGGAGAGTTTTATACATTACAATTAGCCGATCAAGTAGGTGTCTAGAAAGGTGTCAACGGGGTTACGCCTCTGGGAAAACGAGGTTTACATTAATTAGGTTCATGCGAAAGCACGGGGGACCTTCCTCAAAGTACCGACACTGGCCTGGCTGAAAGATTGGCGAACTTGTAGTGTGTAATTAATCCCGGCTAGTCTTTCCTTTTAGGGTTTGAAGGAAGATTTGATAAAAAGCAGTGGGAGCCATCCTGATTAGATAAAATAATAACCAATCTATTCTTGACAGAGCGCACGCTGAGTGTTTTCTTCTCTCTCTCTCCAGGTAGCGACCATATCACGACTTAATCAAGATAATAATACGGATTATTGACCGAACCCGCTTGTTATACTGAGCTGGGGAACATTGGTCCCGCTCCAACTTATAATTGTTATAAGACAGAGCAGGAAATTGGGGAATACCAGATTTCCCGTGCCGCCCAAACGAAGAGAGTGCATGCTGATGCATCATCTTCGGGTGTGTTCATTATACAGAGAACTGTTTCTCAGTATCCTTTACGTCCTGGGTATGTGATACCAGATCAGGATCCCAGATATGTAATATGTTACATAGGGCTACAGAGAGGTAGAGAACTGAGAACGGGTGATAAGTTTCATGAGGCAGAAAACGGGGCAAGAGTTGCAGCCAAGTCTATTGGTCACTGTCACCCTGTATTACAATACATTGATTCTGAACGAATGTTATTAGATACCGAACCTGATATACAAAATCATATCTGTCTCTTTATTAGTAAAGAAACGGTAAAATTTTGTATTGTTGGATAATGTTTTGAACATTTCCTATATCAAAAGTTGATCGGTTCAGGCACGTTATCTAAAAGCATTAATGTTCTAAATCAAACTACAGTTCTTCGTATACAGAACACACACAAGAGGAAGAGTTCAGAAATGAACGAATTCTTCTTGAGGTATTGTAGACTAGGTCATATCGATGCGACCCGACTCGCTGAAGTTACATGAAGATGCATATTTAAATCAGTTTGAATTTACATCTTGTGAAACTTGCCAGTCATGTCACAAAGATAAGATGACCATAGCTCCGTTTACTGGAAACAGAGAAAGAGTTAGTGAACTCTTGGGATGATACATGTTGATGTATGTAGGTCCCCTGTCTACACATGCCAACACCGGTTCTTTATACTTAATTACATTCTCTGATAATCTCTCAAGATTCAGACATACGTTCCTGTTGAAACATAAGTCCGAACCTTTTGAGATATTCACAGAATATAAGTTAGAAGTAGAGAACCAAAACGGGTATAAGTATTATGTCCTATGATGAGATCAAGGAGGAGAATACTTGAGCACGGAAATACTGGATTATTCTAAAGGAGAATGAGATTCTCTCTCAGCATTACTCCTCCGTATACACCATAGCACGATGGTATATCGGGGCGGAGCAATCACACCCTATATGATAAGGTGTGCTCTATGATGAGTACTACTGAGTTACCTGTTTCCTTTTTGGGAGTTATGCGCTTGAGAAGCTGCATACCTATTGAATAGGGTTCGAATCAAATCAGTTGCCTACCACTTCATATGTGATATGGAAAGGGAAGAGCCCATATCTTAAGTTAGTTAAGATTTGGGGTTGCCCGGCCTATGTCTAAAAGCAAAATCCGGACAAGCTCGAGGCAAGGTCAGTTATGTAGAACTGGAAATGTTCCAGCTATACAAACTACAGCTGATGATTTGAAAGAACCAAAGGATTCAATAGTTACCAACGAACCTCAGCCTCTCCGCCGATCTAGTAGGGTTCCTCACCCACCCGAGAGATACTTCGGTTTCTCGATGACAGTGGGAGCGAGGATTGCATCATGAGATGATGACCCAACTAGCTTCGAGCAGGCCATCAGGAGTAAGACTCTGTAAGAATGGCTGGATGCTTAGCGATCTGAGATGGAATCCTTATACACCAACAAAGTATGGACTTTGGTTGCAATATCTGAAGGGTTAAATCCCCATCAGGAGCAAGTATATCTTGAGAAGATTACTTGGTGTAGATGGAAAAGTTGAGACTTTCAAAGCTAGACTTGTTAAAAGTTTGCATCATTGACCAGGTACGGATAATGATGAAACCTTTTCAAGTAGCTATGCTTAAGTCCATCCAGATCCTACTTGCCACGGCTACATACCATAACTACGATATCTGGCGGTTGGGTGCCATGACTGCTTTTCTAAATAATGATTTAGAAGAGAGCGTCTATAAGTACACAGCCAGAGGGCTTCGTAGACAGTGGGAGGAGCGGAAACGTATGCAAGATGCTTTATAGGATAAAGCAGGCATCGCGGAGATGGAACATCGGTTTTGATGAGTTAGTCAAAGAGTTTGACATCATCAAAATGGTAGATGAACCTTGTATAAACAAAAAGGTAGTAGGGAGTATGGTGACGATCCTCGTAGAGTACGTGGATGACATACTCTTGATAGGGAAGGAGTTTCCTATGCTACGCTCGATCAATCTCCGTTTATCACCATGATTCTCCATATAGGATCAAAGATGATACCTCCTAAATCCTGGGTTTTGGATCTATGAGATAGATCTAATTGGATGTTAGGATACTCACTAGCTGTAGTGAGATGGTATCAATCGACCCTGGGGAGAATCACTGGAATGGTTCCAGGGTGATGATGACGACTGAGTGTCAGTCACAGGCATTGTCTTTACCCTCAATAAAGGGACGGTATGTTGGAAGAGTTCCAAGCTAGATACCGTGACATACTAGACGATAAAGGCAGGATACATCGCTACTTAAGATGCTACCCTAGAGGCTGTTTGGGTGTATATTGGTTCATGAGATGAACCATGTTCCTCCCATTGTGTGACAATGGAGTTGTGGCTTATGCCAAGGAACGTCCGTCCCATCAGTGATCCAGACATATTCTAAGGCAGTATCACTTGATCATGGAGATGGTTGATCTCCAGGGTGATCGAGGTTAGGAGAGTAGACTCAGAGGACAACACGGCGGATCCACTCACGAAGGCCTGTTCCCAGAGAGAGACTTTTATGGGATGGTTGAGTATGAGATACTACAACCACTGCTATCAGATGGCCCTAGTGCAAGTGGGAGATTGTTAGTTATATGTATGCCCTAGAGGCCATTACTGTACATGGATGTATATTGTAGTGGATGCTGGGACATATATAGGGAGGACTTTCTTGCTCGACATGATAGTATGCTATCTGGTTACCCTTTACCTTATCGTGTATGCTGTTTGTCTCTCTGTTACATGTTGGTAAAGCCCTTAGGATGTGTGCTTGACTACCTGAACTATGATGCGGATCATACTAGTGGGGACATGGTAGTCCATAAGTACATCCGTCAAAGTCCCTAGTCGTGGGTGTATCGAGACGGGGCATCGATATACCAGAGTAGACTAGCATATACCTTCTCGACCCATACAGATGGGCGATGGATGATCCCATATCCATCGGTGTTTGACATCATAGATGATATACGGGTGCTCAGTAGAGACTGGGTACACTGGACGGACTCGCCGAGAACTCCCAGATGGTATTATACCTCACGTCAGATGGCAGTTCTCTGGTGACACTGGTACAGAGTAGTCTGTTGACCCGAGATCGTCAAAGAGTCTTGTGTGGTTCCCACTGTGCTTTGATTTCCATCTTACCACGTCCAAGAGGGCGTGCAAAACGGTGGTTTTTGGGTACAGTCCCGAGTCACATGGAGGCAATGAGCGATAGGAGGGGATTCGTCTCTCCCGGTATAGGGAGTTGATGTTGCGCTGTGTTCGATTGGCTATAACAGGAAATCCCTGGCCAGGGTTGCTGAGATTTACTGGTAAGTGTTACCAGTAGTTTCTCGAATAGTTATAGACCTCATATTGACACGACTTATCGAGCTATTGGGGTCTGACGTTTACCACCCCTAGGCGAGATATGCGACATATCAGACGATCAGACCGGACTGTACGGTAGTGTTACTGGTTGGATTCACTGGAGTGTGAGCGGGCTTGCTCGTCGATCTTCAGATCGCTCAATACCCGGGTGGCCGTTATGTTTAGCAGACCGCTTGCGGCTTGTGGATGTTTGATATGATCATCATCTGCTGCCGGCGTATTGACGAGTCTTTAGAGTCCTACACAGAGGTTTCCTGGCTCAAGCAAAACGAAATAGGAGCGCATATGAGATATGTGCGGGACCGAGAATAATACGAGTATGTGATACTGTATTCAATTCTCGCGATGTGACATTGATCGGTTATATGCGATATAGCCGGGTTATCGGATCAAGTGTTGATTCGATAAGATGTTACTAATGATACCAGTCGGTTATGTGCGTCATGACCGGATCGTTAAATCAAGTGTTGATTTAATGATTTAATGCATAATTATATATTTGATATATTACTTTGCATTAACTAGTATCGGTTCACTTTAAATGGATTTTCTCGCTCGGTTGTGGACATTGTATATTCGATATATTTTCGTGCACTTGATTGTATCATGTTTGATGATACATGTTTAACTATAGTTAAGTGTAATGGATTAAGCCATGGTTAAACTAATGATTAGGGTTTTCTTTTCTTACTTATTTATTTATTTATTTATTTTGAATAGATAAGAAAAGAATGGTTGCTAATTTTGGAGTTTAGTTGAAGCTTCATGAAGCTTTGACTTTCTAACCATTCTTGTCTTCATCTTTAACCCTAACCATTAATCTAACTTTAGTTAATTCTCTACACTTGACCATGGTTTAGATTATGATAAGTTTTGATTTTTCTTTTCATTTTTAAATTGGCATGTTCGATGCCTTTAGAGACCTCACTAGGGTGCCTAGGAACCCCCACACACTGTCGTGCTCTGCGAGGACCAGGATCCGCTGTGGACGTTTTCCACGGGGTCAGAAGTGACATAATCCACGTTCCACGTAGCCAGGAATTTTTCTCTAGATGCTTCCCACGGGTTCACTGCCGTGTTCGGCGAGGACTAGGCTCCACTCTGGATGTTTTCCACGGGGTCAGAAGTGACACAATCCGCGTTCCACGTAGCCAGGAATTTTGCTCTGGATGCTTCCCATGGGTTCACTGCCGTGTTCGGTGAGGACCAGGCACCGCTCTGGATGCTTCACACGGGTTCACTGCCGTGCTCTGCGAGGACCAGGATCCGCTCTGGACGTTTTCTACGGGGTCAGAATTGACATAATCCGCGTTCCACGTAGCATGTAATTTTGCTCTGGATGCTTCCCACGGGTTCACTGCCGTGTTCGGCAAGGTCCACACTCCGCTCTGGATGCTTCACACGGGTTCATTGTCGTGCTCTGCGAGGACCAAGATCCGCTCTGGACGTTTTCCACGGGGTCAGAAGTGACATAATCCGCGTTCCACGTAGCCAGGAATTTTTCTCTAGATGCTTCCCACGGGTTCACTGCCGTGTTCAGCGAGGACTAGGCTCCGCTCTGGATGCTTCACACGGGTTCACTGTCGTGCTCTGCGAGGACCAGGATCCGCTCTGGACGTTTTCCATGGGGTCAGAAGTGACATAATCCGCGTTCCACGTAGCCAGGAATTTTTCTCTGGATGCTTCCCACGGGTACACTGCCATGTTCGGCGAGGACCAGGCTCCGCTCTGGATGCTTTACACGGGTTCACTGCCGTGCTGTGCGAGGACCAGGATCCGCTCTAGACCTTTTCCACGGGGTCAGAAATGACATAATCCGCGTTCCACGTAGCCAGGAATTTTTCTCTGGATGCTTCCCACGGGTTCACTGCCGTGTTCGGCGAAGACCAGGCTCCGCTCTAGACGTTTTCCACGGGGTCAGAAGTGACATAATCTGCGTTCCACGTAGCCAGGAATTTTGCTCTGGATGCTTCCCGCGGGTTCACTGCCGTGTTTGGCGAGGACCAGGCTTCGCTCTGGATTCTTCACACGGGTTCACTGCCGTGTTCTGCGAGGACCAGGATCCGCTCTGGACGTTTTCCACGGGGTCAGAAGTGACATAATCCGCGTTCCACGTAGCCAGGAATTTTGCTCTGGATGCTTCCCATGGGTTCACTGCCGTGTTTGGCGAGTACCAGGCTCCGCTTTGGATGCTTCACACGGGTTCACTGCCGTGCTCTGCGAGGACCAGGATCCGCTCTGGACGTTTTCCACGGGGTCAGAAGTGACATAATCCGCGTTCCACGTAGCCAGGAAGGGTTGACTTTATCCGCATTTCATGGAGTTGGAATTTGACTCTCGGTCATCTATACACCGCCGAGTCATGGAACTGGAAGTTGTCGTTGTTCCGCTTTGCTTGATGCTGTGTCTGCTGCAATGAGACGAACGTTGAGATGATCTCTAGGCTATCTGTGAACCGTCGAGATTTGGCTTCTTCTTATGATGAAACCTGGGGAAGAGGAGTGTGACTCCCTCTTTGTTTGCGCATTGTATACAGGGACTGCTGTGATATCACCTGTAGGGCATAAATTTCATTTTTATTTTTATCTTATTTCTTTCTGTGATGCTCTATCATTTCAGCTTTTTATATAGCGAAAGTCGTGATTGCCCAATCATTTCGGCTATTTTTCGCGGTCCCCAATCATTTCGGCTATTTATTTTATTTTTACTCGCTGCTTTTTATTGCGAGTTGCCCAATCATTTCGGCTATTTTGCATGCATACTTTTTTTTTACTTGTTGATTTTTATTTGCAAGTTGCCCCATCATTTCGGCTATTTCGTATGCATGTGTGGCTTGCTGTCTTTTTGCTGCAAGCTTAGGATTAGACACCGATTTCGGCATCAGTATCGCTAAAACTAGGATATTGCCAGGAGCGAATCATCATTTGCCTCTGTCGATGTCGAACAAAGGTGGCTTAGCAAAAAGGGTTAAGATCCTGTCGACTAAGGCTTTTGGCTTCATGAGCCGTAAGGGTCTCATAAAGGTATTTCTCCCTGCGAGTCGTGAGGATCTCGTAGGTGCGTTTCCTCCCTAGGAGTCCTGGGGACTCCCAAGTGTATGATCTCTTGTATGTCGTAAGGATCTTACAAGAGTGTTTTCTCCTTATAAGTCGAGAGGACTTACAAGGGTTGTTCACCATGCGAACATATCCCTAGTCACGGCTGGGACTTGGTTAGGGAAATGTTTATTCACGCCCTTGGATTGTATACAAGGGTCAGTATTGAGCCACTTGTAGGGCAGTATTGGAGGTTGTGGGGGATGCTTAAGGACAGGTTCAGGTCTCTGTAACTTAAGACTTTTGAATCTTATGAGCCGTGGGGGTCCCATAAGAGGGTTCTCCTTACGAGTCGTGAGGATCTCGTAAGTGTAATTTCTCCTTAGGAATCATGGGGATCCCTAAGTGTGTTGCTCCCTTGTGAGTCGTAAGGATCTCACGCAGATGATTTCTCCTCACAAGGTCAAGAGGACCCTGAAAGTGTCTTTTAACGAGGTTGCGCCCTTTCGGGTTTTCACAAACACTCGCCGGTAGCCCTGCTGTTTTTACTCACGGAGCCCTTTCGGGTTTTCATCCGTGCCCATTTTGCTTATGGACATACCGTTCTCTCTTATTTTTTATTCTTTATTTTTTATTCCCTTTTTTTCTAACGAGGTTGCGCCCTTTCGTGTTTTCACAAGACTCGCCGGTAGCCCTGCTGTTTTTACCCGCGGAGCCCTTTCGGGTTTTCATCCGCGCCCATTTTTCTTATGGACATATCGTTCTTCTTTTTTTTTCTTTTTTTGTATCAGCTTTGGGATGCTGCAATTCACTGTAGTTTCTCGACATCTCGGTCAACAGCTAGTTTTAGGACATAGTGGTCCGTCGTTAGTTTAAGGACGTTTTGGTCCGTTGTTAGTTTAAGGACGTTTCGGTCCATTGTAAAGTAAGCCGGTTACTACTTATAGAGTTTGGGCTTAAGAAGATAGCGAGCGGACATAGTCGTCATCAACTATCATTGACCTAGGCCGCGACTCGTCAAGCGTAGTACTTCTTCAGGAAGCGACCGTTTATTGGCCTGAAAGGTCTTTCACCATGCATGTCCATGAGTAGATAGGCTCCACCCTGGTAGACCATGTCTATGATATACGGGCCTTCATAGTTCGGCTCGAATTTCCCCCGCTTAGCGCGATTGGGGATCATAGGTCTTTTGACCACACGAGTTCGCCTTGGTGGAATGTCCTCGGCCTGGTCAATCTTTCATATGAGCGCGTCATCTTTGCTTTATAAGCTAACAGATTTTGCTGCGCCAGGAGCCGGGTTTCATCAAGGGCATCGAGCTCCTCGAGGCGAAGGTGAGCATTCTCTTCGTCCGTTAGCTCATAATGGACTGCCACTCGTAGAGAGGGTAACTCTATCTCGAGGGGGAGTACCGCTTCTATACCGAATACTAACGTGCATGGAGTTGTGTTCGTGGTCATTTTGAATGTAGTCCGGTACGCCCAGAGAGCTTCATGCAGTCTCTCGTGCCAGTCCTTATTTCGTGACACTGTCTTTTTCACGATCTTCGTCCAGGTCTTGTTGAAAGCCTCAGCTAGACCGTTAGCTCGCGGATTATAGACTGAAGAGTATCTCCAGTCTATGTTACGCTGTTGTGCGAAGCGGCTGATCTTGTGGCTTCTGTAGGCTGGTCCGTTATCGGAGATAATCCGTCGCGGAGTACAAAACCGAAAAATGACGTGTGTCTTGAAGAAATGGAAGATATTCTCCATCTTCACTTCCCTCAGCGGTACTGCTTCTGCCCATTGGGAGAGGTAATCGGTTGTCGCCAAAATGAACCAATGTCCTCTGGACGATACTGGTTCGATGGGGCCGATTATGTCAGTTCCTCACATTTCGAACGGCCAGCTAGCCACTGTCGGATGTAGTGGATTCGGATGCTGGTGGATAAAGTCCCCATGGATCTGGCACGAGTGGCATTGCTTTGCATACTCGAGGCAGTCCTGGATCATCGTGGGCCAATAATAACCCATCCGTTTGATCTTCAGCTTCATCTTCGGCCCGGCTTGGTGAGAACCACAGAGTCCGTCATGAGTTTCTTGGACGACTCTCTTTGCCTCTTCAGGTCCCAAGCATCTTAGCCATAAAGAATCAAATGACCTCTTGTACAGAATATCATTGACGAAAGCGAAGGATAGGGCTCGCTTCATAAGCTGATGTTTTGAGGACGCATATTCAGGCGTTCGACGGGATTTGAAGTAGTCTATGAAGACTTCTCTCCAATCTTCAGCCGTTTCTTGGTCTTTTACTTATAGAGCGGTTTGCTCGGTCGCTCCCTTTTCCTCGTACGACTCCGTAGATATTTCTGCCGGTGCAAGAACCCGACGGCTTTGTACCACGATTCTTACATCATCGAGGTTCTCATCGGCCAATTCTTTAGCAAGCTTGGCTAATGCATCCGCTTTGCTATTTTCCGCACGCAGTATGCTTTCGAAGGTGTAGGAAGGTATTTTGGTCAGCAGTTGCTGCACCCTCTCGCCGTACTTCACCAGTTCTAATTTGCACGTTTGGTAGTCGCCATTTACTTGACTGACAACCAGCTGGGAGTCTCCGTATATGAGGAGGTTCTCAATCCCCATGTCGATGGCAATCTCGAGACCTGCTATCAAAGCTTCATACTCGGCTTCATTGTTCGTCTTCGGCTCTGTTAAGGAGAAGGCAAAGCGCATTATCCCTCCTTGTGGAGTTACGAAGATGAGGCCTACCCCTGATTTGATTATAGGGGAGTTTTGTTTGCGCTTCTTCATGGAGGATGCTCCATCAAAGTAAAGTTCCCATCGGATGCTACTACCGTCGATCGTGCAAACGCATGTTCATCTGGCATTTCGCAATTCAAGGGAGAATCGGCAGGTATCGGATGCTTGGCGAGGAAGTCTGTGATGGCTTGGCCTTTCACTGCCTTGAGGGGACGATAGGTTATCGAGAATTCCATCAAGAGCAGGGCCCACTTAGCGAGCCGCCCTATGAATATGGCCTTTGACATCAAATTCTTGAGAGGATCCACCTTCGATATGAGACGGACGTCATGCGCCAATGCATAATGCCTGAGCTTCGTTATCGCGAAGATCAATGCCAGGCAGTGTTTTTCTATGGGAGAATAATTGCTTTCTGCCCCCAGTAGAACTCGACTCAAATAGTATAGGGCTCTCTCCTTCCCTTGGTCATTCTATTGTGCCCACAGCGCGCCTAAAGAATCTTCAAGGGTTGTTGTGTATAGGATGAGAGGTTTTCCTTTAACAGGAGCGGCCAACACTAGCGGATTCTGCAAGTATTGCTTGATTTCGTTCAGCGCGCTTTGGCATTTGTGATCCCAAACGAACGGGGTTCCCTTCTTCATCAGGTGACTGTAAGGGCGGCACTTGCCTGAAAGATTGGCTATAAATCACCGGATATACGCGAGCTTTCCTTGGAGAAACCGCTGTTGCTTCAGAGTCCTTGGCGGGGGCATTTCCATGATCGCTTTGATCTTCGACGGATCTATTTCGATGCCTCGGTGTCGGATAATGAATCTTAGGAATTTGCTCGAGGAAACTCCGAACGCACATTTGAGAGGGTTCGTCTTCAAGTTGTATTGCCGAAAGCGTTGAAATACGATCTTCAGATGCTCGAGATGTTTCTCGTATGATTTGCTTTTAACCACGAGGTCGTCGATATAGCATTCGACGATTTCATGTATGAGATCATCGAAGATCTTCGTCATGGCCCTCTGATAGGTGGCGCCAACGTTCTTTAGATCGAAGGGCATCACCTTGTAACAGAATACACCTAAAGGGGTCCGGAAAGCAGTGTGCTTCTGGTCCTCGGGATGCATCTTTATCTGATTGTATCCTGATGAGCCGTCCATGAAGGAGAAAACTTCGTGAGTGGACGTATTGTCTATCATCAGCTCGGTGACCGGTACTGGGAAGTCGTCTTTCGGGCAGGCTTTATTGAGATCCCGAAAATCCACACATATGCACACTGTCCCATTTTTCTTCATTACTGAGACGATATTGGCGATCCAGTCGGGATACTGAACCTCTTGGATAAAACCAGAGTCGATTAGCTTCTTGACCTAGGCGTTGATGCTCATCTCAAGCTCGAGCCGCATTCTCCTCGGTGCTTGTTTGATTGGCTTGACGTCCGGAGATATCGCTAATTTGTGCACAGCAATCTCTGGATCTAGTCCTAGCATCTCGGAATAATTCCACGCGAAGCAATCCTTATGCTGCATAAGCACATCCTTTAGTTAGCCACTCTTTCTTAAGACGGCAATTCACTGACGAATGTCGGCCGTGGGTCACTTGCCGTCCCCAAATCAATTTTTTTGAGATCATCAGCAGTAGTATGTATTCCATCTTCTAGCTCTTTCGGTGCAGGTGGAAACTCTGAGATCACCTCGTCATCGTTGTTTTCGAAGCACCAGGGAAGGTCATCCATATCCTCGGGCTCTTCTTCTGACAGTGTTATCATGTGACAGGTACGGGCTCTCTTCCAAGACCGATGTTGATCTGGTTCTACCCTCGTAGATTTGGGTTCATGCTTCTGCGGCGGGGTTACCTTCCAGCTGTTGGATAAAGTGAACCTGCCTTGCTGATACTGATCTTCGACCCAGTTTTTGAAGGTGAAGCAGTCTTTAATAGGATGTCCTATTGCCCTATGATAGGAGCAATAGTCCGGATGAGAGACTTCGCTGGCTTGCTCGGGGTGTTTGGATTCCGGTAGGATAATCAGTTGATGTTTTATGGCAAGATCAAGTATTTTCTTTGTTTTGTCTTGGGCAAAAGAGTATGCTCGACCTATCTTCTTTATAAGTGGTCAGTCCTGGTTGTTTGGTTCCCGATCACGTGGCTTCTTGGTCCCGCTTTGTCGTTGTCTAACACCTTTCCCACTTTTTGGTTTGTTTCTGCCTCTGCGTCGTGCCTTTTGTATAACGGGTTGACAGGAAAGAGCATTTTCATCTTTCGCAGCCTGTTGAAGGAGGCGTTGCGTCCTGGCTTTCTCGTAAATGGCCATTTCGCGATTATGGTCGTCTCGAACCTTTTGACCCGCTTCCCTTATAAGCTTGTCCATTTGTTCTTCGAACAACGGACTGGGCATTTTCACGTCGAGAGCTCTTTCTGGTTCAGGGTTGGCATCTTCCCATAGAGCATCCCATTCTTCATCAAAGTCATGTACGACGTAGCAGTCGCGGAGTAGCTCCCGTTTCTTGGACCGAACATATCCAAGCCCGATCGCTTCCATTCTCCCGTTGGGCAACTTGCGCTGAGTTCCGGGAACGTTCTAGATCCTGTTATAGAATCGTGCTTGTCTCACAGTTTACGCCTTAGTGCCTTAACAGCCTTTTTAGTCCGTTCGTGTAATATCTGGGCAAACGGATGGGCTGGAGCCTATCAAGTGTAGAATCCGCGCCGTGCCAGATATCTCTCTCCACTTTAGTTTCCCCGGATCGGTAGAATAGGATCGCATTTTCACCTTCTCTCCTGGGAGGGACGTAAAATGTTTGTAGCTCTTGCACGCTATAAGCTTCAAGTGCGTCGAGATCTTTGTAGTGCTCCCGCGGAATCATGGTAATTTGCAAACTCTGATTGTCACCAGCGAATGCTTGTATTGAAGGCCGAGCGGAGAATATAGCATTAACCTCGTCTTCTGAGTCGCTGCCGAAGATTAACATAGGAGCGGACGGTCCCGGCTTGTTGTACTGGGGTGGACCTGAATAAACTATCTCTTCCTCTTCCTCGGTATCACTCCCGAAGACAGGAATGGTGATGACAGCTTTGTTCTCCAGTTTGCAACATCTCTCTGTGTCCTCGAAATCTGGCAAAAAGTATTTTGCATCTTCGTACTTGCGGACTTCGTTCCCGGAGAATGGATTCAGCTCTCCTGTTACAGTATACTCGAGACTATCCTTGAAATACTTCATACACTGATGTTGTGTAGAAGGGATGATGTTGTACTCGTGTAACCAAGGCCGGCCAAGCAAAGCGTTATAGCATGTCTTGGCGTCAATGACATGAAATTTAATATCCGTGATAAGTAGCCCGAATTGTAATGTCAATATCACAGACCCGAGAGTCCGCGATGACTGGGAGTCAAAACCAGAGATGGTGATTTTATCACGAGCGAGATGCTGGACGCTCATGCAGATTTCCTTCAACACTCGCACGTTGAGGAGATTGACGGAAGACCTATTGTCGACCAGGATTTTGCATATCTTTATATCGTGGCAGTATCCTGAGAGATAGAGGGGACGGTTGTGCTCGCACGTCCCAAGGAGGAGGTCTTCGTCGCCGAAGGTGATATCGTCCGTGTGTACTTCCTCCAGCTCGTCCTTCATCTTTTCTTCGGCAAGAAAAGCTTGGAATTGTTCTAGCTCTTGTAATGCCTTGATCAATGAGTTTCTCGCTTCTTTGGATAGTAAAAGGGCGTCGAGAATGCTGAGTTGCAAGGGTAACTTCCTCAAGTATGCCAGAACGTTGTAGTCCACCTTACTTTTCTTTGGTGGGTCCTTGGCGGTCAGCTCTTTCATAACTTGGTCATCTAAGGCGATATCCTCAGAGACCTTTTCTTTTCCCTTATCTTTTCTATTTGTGGGTCCGAGATTCTTTTCTGGAAGCGTACGGTTGCGCAGCTGGATATTTTCACAGGCCTTCGGTTCTTCCTCTTTCCCCAAGGTAGATTCTTTAAATAGAGGGCCAAGAGTCATCTCTTCATCGGAGTCACTTCCGAAGGTGAGGACTTACGATCCCCCAGCGCCGACTACGCGACAGTTGCCGGTAGTTCTTTTATGCTCCATGGTCGCACTTCTCCGCTCCCGACGAGTTTTGCGTTTCATCCGCTTAAAATGTTGCCGGTGAGCAACATATCCCTGCCACCATCTTTTAAAAGCGTCGCACTCTTCGGTAGGATGCGAAATCTTTCGATGATATAAGCAGTAGCTGGGATGTGTTTCCGCTTCACTGGGATTGTTTCCTTCAGAGGGTGGCAGCTTCATTCCCATTGATATGGCTTTAGCAAACCTTTTCCTCGTCTTGAAATTGTTTTTATCCGCGACGGATGTTCCTTGATTCGGCGGGCGTGTCTCGACTTCTTCTTCCAGTCGCCGTCGTTTTGCCTTTTCAAATATGTCTATCTCACGCTCCCGATCAGCTTTACTTTTCAGTAGAGCTTCGTTTAGGAATGCGTCGATCATTTCGTCTGATGGCCCTGGAAGTTCCTGTTTAGGATTTGCCCCCAGTTTCTTAGTGCAAGGAGCGTCTTCTTCGTCTATCGACGAGTGAGAGATCACATGGCAACTTTCTATGTAATCCTCAAATTTATCTGATGAGTCTTCTCCATCATCTCCGTCTTCAAGGACGTGGCCGAGAAATTCCTGGAGCGTGATTGGAGTTCGTGCCTTCTGGTTATACTCATCCAGCGCGTCGATCCGTTTCTGCAGGTCCGTGCGCTTGTCGCCAGGCTTTACGGGCTTTTTGGATTTTTTCTTCTTTTTCGAAGATTTCGACGGCTGGGTGTGAGCACTTTGGCTATCACCACCAATCCTTGGAATTGGGCGCGGTTTCAGCATCCCTTCGATGATCTGAGGCTCCAGCAGATTCTTCCACCTGATCGCCGGGTATGTCTGGAGATCATTCAGCATTCTTTTGGTTTTGGCTGAAAGAACGACCCCCCATGGAGCTTGTTCAACAAAAGAGCACGTTGCCCCCGGTGTATCTGTCTTCTTAGGAGTGTGCGGTTGTGGTGGGTTTACTTTCTACTTCTCCGACAGCACAAATATACCGTGTAGGTACTGATCCTCGATCCATCCTTTAAAGACGAAGCAATCTTCGAACGGATGGCTTACCGTTTGGTGGTAAGGGCAATAATTGGGATTATTCACTTCGCTAGGTTGCGGTGGTCGCCTTGGATTTGGCAAATTGATGATCCTGTTGCGCACCGCCAGCTCGAACAGCCTCTTCGTTTTATCCTGCGGGAATGAGTAAGGGCGCTTCATTTTCTTATTGTAATAGCGCCGTATTTCCTCCAACTGATCCGCTAGCCTTGGAGCACTGGGTTGTTGTTGGGTGTTCGCAACAAAGATCGCCTTCCCTTTACCCTTTTCATTCCGCGGTTCTGGCTTCGGGGGAGATGGTCTATGACCCATCTGGTCCATTTGGGCCAGCTTATCGATTAGAGCCTGGAATGTGGTCGGTTTGAAGAACATCATGAACTGTGAAATAATTGCATGATGGTCTAGGGTGCCCACGAACATGCCCACTGTTGGTGCTTCTTCAATGCGCTGTTCGCACTTCGACCACAGATTCCACCATCGGATTGCGTACTGAACCCATGTCTCGCCTGGCTTCATCCTGGCATTGATCAATGCCGTTATCAGGGTGCGTTCGCTAGCGCTTGCAAATCTCTGTGTAAACAGCAATGTTAGTGTATATGCCCAAGAGGCCATTACTGTATCATACTAGTTTGTATATTACTTAATGGATGCCTGGGATATTCACCTTGTATATACAATCTTGCTCAAAATAGTAGTATGCTACTTGGTTTGTTTCTACTTCAATGTGTACATGTGTTTATTTTTGCATATCGCCTATACACATTAGTAGAGCCCTTAGGATCTTTGCTTGATTACCAGCGATGTGATGGCCGTCACACTAGTGGGGCTGGGTAATCTATAAGCACATCCTTATGCAGGTCCCTGGTCGCAGGACTATCGAGACAGGGCATCGATACTCCGGAGTAGACCAGCGCATGCGCTTCTCATCCCAGTGTGGGAGACGGTCTGTCCCACAGCCGTCAGTACGTCGTACTTGAGATAGTATGCGGGTGCTCGTTAGGTTACGGGTACACTGGACAGGACTCGACGGGAACTGACTAGTTGGTATTATACCTATCGTCAGTTATCAGTTCCCAGGTGACATGAGTACAGCTTAGTCCGCTGACTTGACACTGTCACTTCGCCTCAAGTGTGTTCCCACTGCACTTTGATCACTACCCTACCACGGCTCAAAGGAGTCGTGCAAACAGGTAGTGGTTGGGTGCAGTCCCGAAGCACTTGGAGGCAGTGACGGTTAGACAGGATTCGTCTCTCCCGGTATTGGGGGTTGACATCGCGCTGTGTCTAGGAGAGCCATTACACGAGTAGTCCCTGGCCAGGGCAAACGAGATATACTGGTAGGCTTCTAGTGTTATCTCAGGGTGTTTTGGGCTTCGCTCCGGCACGACTTGTGCCGCTATTGGGGGACTGACGTTTACCACCCCCTAGGCCCGCCATGCGATGTATCAGACGAACAGACCGGACTGTACGGAGAATGTCACACTCAGGCTCAGTAGGAGTTCAGATGGGTTTCGCCTCGTCGGTCTTCTTGTCGGCACTACCTGGGGACCGTTACGCACAGCTAGTGCCGCTTGCGGTCTGTGGTTAAACCCACTGCCAGCGTAGTGTCGAGTCTTTAGAGTCCCACACAGAAAGCTTTTCGCCTTTAGGCAAAAGAGTAGAGGTCTCATGGTATTGCGACAGGTCGCATGGTTTTGCGACAGGGTTCGGTCACATCCGTGCACTTGTGCACGTACAATGTCCGGACAGTTTACACTAGCGGGCTTTGGTTTAAGCCAGATCCTAGTGTACCTTATGGGATTGGATTTATCCAGTTTGCATTCGTGTTCCTCGGAACGCGGATGCGGGTGTGTATGCACAGTTGACAGGGAGGCAGAGGCAGCGGATTCTCATTAGGGTTGTTGACAGTTGACCGTTGACTATTTGACTTTTTGCTCAACCCTAATGAGAATATGATATGTGATTAACTATTATATTAATTAAGTATTATGGTGACATGGTTGTTGACTTTTGTTGACTTTGTTGACTTGTTGACTTTTGTTGACTTGTTGACTTTGTTGACCGGTTGACTAGGCTTGACTAGTTGACCATCATGATAACCATAGCCATCATTTCATGGCAAAGACTTTTGTTTACTTGCTCATTTGTGTAAAATGAGTGCATGAAATGATATGGTTATGGTTGCTTCAACCATCACATAAGACTTTTTTTGATATGATGAGTTATGATCACTTTGGATTATGAGAGGGTGAAAGACAAAAGAGAGCCTCATTCTTTCTTGCTCATTCTCTCTCTTGTTCTTGAGCTCTCCTCTTGCTCTCACCCTCAACCTCTTCCTCCCTCTCTTGATTCTATGGTTCTCTTGTCTCATGAGTTGAGAATCAAGAACCATAGATAAAATCCCATTCTATTTCTTCTCTACTCATTCTAGTTCACTAGGTTTAGCAAACCAAGTGAACTAGTTTCTTCAAAGAACGAAGAAGGAGCTAAAGGTTGGAGCTTTCAGGTGGATCTATCTTCGGCGTACGGAGACGACGAGGAGAAGCCATCGGACCACCATCGGAGCTTTGAAGACGAAGGAGTTCAAGACAAGCAAGGTATAACCCCCTAACCGAGTAGCTAGAAACTCTTAGTTAGGTGTTAGATAGATGTTTAACCAAGATCCGGGTTATAGGTCCATGTTACCACCTCCGTAAAAATTGTTTTTTACCAAATTCCGCTTTCCCGAAAGTACCGGGAGAGGTAGCATGGACTTACAGTGGTATCAGAGCCTAGTTAAACTCTATCTAACATGTTAGCAAGTAACTAGAAGATCGATCAAAGAAAATGTCCCGAAAACGAACCCTGAAAATTCGAGTTTCTGTCGATTTTTTTACTGTTCAAAAATTGATTATTTTAACACCTAAAATCGGCTCAGGGTTTTTAGAAGCCACTGTAGAAAAATCACCAAATGAATCCCCTAAACGACCGCGGAAACGCGGCAATAGCTTGCTATTGCCGCGGTTCCGCGGCCTCCTTGGCGCCTCTCTGGTGATTCTTTGCTACAGTGTTCTTCTGGGGGTATTTTGGGAATTTTGGTACATATATTTTCAACCCAGATTTTCCAGAACGAAAATTTTATTTTGGGGTCCCGAAAATCCGTATTTTTGATCGAACTTCTAAAAGACTTTAGCTAACGGGTTTTTCTGTAATGTGATATTTGTATTGAACGTCTACTAATCGCTATATGTCGATTAGTGGGGGTTATACAAATCTGTTATCTGTAATGTTGCTGGAATGTGGATATGAATATGTTGGATTGTCGCGGGTGAATAGCCGGGGGGTTGTGAGACGAGAGTTTTCTTTTCTTTCAATTCATGTAAATTTGTAAATTGATGTAATAATTATTTGTATGGCCGCACAACCGGGTCGGGGTTGTAGCCGTCATTGTATAATTTCTTTTTACTGTTTTTGCTCCTAGGATAGACCCATGGAGGGGGTGCACAAACTACCGGGTATGCCGAAGTGTCGAGTGGCCTACTCATGGAGATGAGGGAGGTTACTACGCTTCGGGTACTTGGCGGGTAGTTTGCCGCACCCGTAGGGGTCTTGGGTGGGGTTTTGGCTATTCACCGCGACCGTGTAATTTGTCTTTCGTTACAGGCTCGTACGAATTACAGATTCCTAGTATATCCAATGTATTCATCTGTGATCTGAAATGTTTATCATTGCAGTATATCTATATATGATATTATTTAGGCGTTGCTTATGTTTTACAGACGCACTAGCCCAGCCCCCGCTCTGTCGTTAGTTAAGTAACCTAACGGGTAATGACGGGACCCCGTGGCGAATGCGAATGGCATAAGCGTGCGTCATATTTTGGTTGTTTTCTGCAATGGTAGGATTAAATGATGGGACGCATTAAAAGAACTAATGCAAGAATATCACGCATTAAAAGAACTAATGCAAGATAATAAACCAAGTTAAAGTCGTTGGAACACTTTCGAAAAACCACTCGGTTCTTTTCAAAAACAAATTTTAAATGCGGAGCTTGAGCCACTCCTTTTAAATGCTATCTCGTTCCATCGACCATATCAAGTTCACTACGTTCACGGTTTTGCCAAAACCATCCGTAGCCCTCCGTCGTTTCACATGAATAGTCAATAGTATTCAAGCTGTGTATGTTGGCCAAAGTCAAGACACAGTGATTGGTAGCTATTGGGTGTTCATGTGTAGCATAGATAGATGCGTTGGTTTGGGACAGTCGTACTGCCATTTTGGCCAAAGTCAAGGGTAGGTACGGATGGATCCAAATTAACCTGGATAATGACGGGTAGAACTTGACATGTGACTTATGATATTTTGGCCAAAGTCAAGGTCATAAGAGCATGGGGCAAAAATCCACATCGGGAGTTTCATAAGCACTGAAACTTGCTAGATTTGCATACCATTTGGAGTGTGATGATTCTGGTAGGATTCCTTCAATTTCGTCACGCGATGATATTTGGATCCCGATCCTACTGTGAGTATATGCTACTCCTCGGGAAATTTCTCACTAATCGATCAATGCTATAAACCTAGTAGGTGCCTAGAAAGGTGTTAGCGGGGCTACGCCCCCAGGGAAAAGAGGTTCTCTAATTAAGGAACTTCGCGAAAGCGTTGGAAAACCTCCCTCGAAGTACCGACACCGGCCTGGCTGAACGGTTAAGCAAGTATTGTGCGGTGGGATTGATCCCGGCTAATTCTTCCTTTATGGTTTGAGGAGGGATTCGAGAAACAGTGGGAGCCATCCTGTTTAGACAAACTAAAAACCACTCTAAACTTCCAAGAGCATCATGCTGAGTGTTTCTTCTTCTCTCTCCTAATTGCAGCGACCAAATCGACATGACTGGACTTAAGTTACTCCTAGATAAAAACAAACTGACAGGGCCAAACTACAAAGATTGGCTCAGGAATGTCAAGATAGCAATCACTTACGACAAGCTGGGGTATCTTCTTACCACGAAAGCTCCCCCTGTCCCTGGTCCAACTTCCAGCGTCGCGGATAAGGAAATCCGCAAGACTTGGGAGATTGATAGCGCGAAGGCCAAATGCCTCCTGCTTGCCTCGATGGACAACGAACATCAGAGGAGGCACGAGAATATGGACATGGAATCCATATTGCTTCATACAAAAGAACTGTATGGAGAGCAATCTCGTATCGCAAGATACGAAGCGTCGAAAAAGTTATTTTCGACAAGAATGGCCGTCGGATCATCAGTAGCCGAGCACGTGCTAAAGATGATCGGCTACATTGAGGAGCTCGCTGACCTAGGGATCACATTGGACAGTGAGCTATATACGGATATAGTTCTCCAGTCCCTTCCTTCCACTTACGCCCAGTTTATACTGAACTTCAACTTACAAGAAAAAGAGGTTGAACTTTCAGAGCTCCTCAACATGCTGAGGAGCGCAGAGGGCACCCTACAGAAAGGTAGGGATACATCCACTTTGTTTGTAGGAGGATCATCTTCTTCTAGGTCCAAGGCGAAAGCCAAGGGAAAGAAGAAGAAGGCCCCCGCCAAACCAAGGGGCGGTGTTAGTAAAGTGGATACGAAGGGAAAAGGTAAAGCAACAAAGATAGAGGGGAAGCTTGTGGATAAGGAAGAATGCTTCTATTGTCATAAGAAAGGACACTGGAAGAATGATTGCAGGGCCTGGAAGGCCAGAACACAGGAATTGAAGCAGGTTGCAGCTTCAGCTTCAGGTGTGTATGTTATTGAAAACTGTCTTTCAATAAACTCTACTTCCTGGGTATTGGATACCGGATCAGGATCTCATATCTGTAATTCTTTGCAGGCGTTGAGAAACCGTAGGGTTTTGAAGGCAGGTGACATGACCCTCAGAGTTGCGAACGGAGCTAGCATGGATGCTAAAGCCGTGGGGGACTATCACCTGGGAATGTCAGATGGACATGTTTTGGTTTTGCGTAATTGTTTTTTTGTACCCAACGCAACTTGTAATATCATTTCTGTATCTTTAGTTTCTAAAGAAGGTTATGAATTTGCGTTTGTAAGTAATGTTGTAAACATTCACCTTAATCAAGTTCTGATTGGGTCAGGTACATTGAGTAATGGTATATACGTGTTAAACCAACCACAGATTTTTAATGTCCAGAATACACACAAAAGAAAGTCTCCAGAAATAAATCAGACTTTCTTGTGGCATTGTAGACTGGGTCACATCAATGAGAGAAGGTTGACTAAGTTACATACAGAAGGATATTTGAATGCGTTCGAATATCAATCGTATGCCACTTGTCAATCTTGTCTCAAAGGAAAGATGACAAAGACTCCGTTTACTGGACATGGAGTAAGAGCGAGCGAGCTCTTGGGACTCGTACACAGTGACGTGTGCGGTCCAATGTCTACACATGCCCGAAGCGGACATTCTTACTTCATTACTTTTACGGATGACTTCTCAAGGTACGGTTATGTCTTCTTAATGAAACATAAGTCCGAGGCCTTTGGAAAATTCCAGGAGTATAAGAATGAAGTAGAGAAACAGACCGGCAAAAGTATTAAGATTCTAAGATCGGATCGAGGTGGAGAATACTTAAGTGTCGAGTTCCTGGACTATTTAAAAGAGAACGGAATTCTCTCTCAGCTTACTCCTCCATACACCCCGCAACATAACGGTGTATCGGAGAGACGGAACCGCACCCTATTGGATATGGTGCGGTCCATGATGAGTAACGCTGAGTTGCCGCGATCATTCTGGGGATATGCGCTAGAATCAGCCGTATACCTTTTGAACCGAGTTCCCACTAAGACTGTGCCTACCACGCCATTTGAGATGTGGTGTGGGAAGAGACCCCATCTTAATCACATTAAGACATGGGGAAGTCCAGCTTTTGTCAAAAAGCAGCATGCGGACAAGCTCGAGGCACGCTCAGTACTGTACAAGTTTGTGGGATATCCAAAGAATTCCAAGGGATATTTCTTCTACTGTGAAGAGGAACAAAAAGTTCTTGTTTCTCGTCATGCCCACTTTCTAGAACACCAGTTCATAGAAAAAGAAATAAGTGGGAGCGCAGTAGAACTGGAAGAAATTCCAGAACCACGGACTATTACTGAAAGTTTAGTGGGACCAGAGGGTTCGGAAGAACAGGACATTCCTACGCCGCTCCGCAGGAGTAGTAGGCAGTCTCATCCGCCCGAGAGATACTACGGTTTTCTCATAGACGGGGATAGAGAGGATTGCATCATAGAATATGATGAGCCTACTAGCTTCCAGCAGGCCGTTCAGAGCGTTGACTCAGTGAAATGGCTGGATGCAATGCGGACCGAAATGGAGTCCATGTACACCAACAAGGTATGGACGTTCGACATTGCTCCAGACGGGGTAAAACCCGTAGGATGCAAGTGGATCTTCAAAAGGAAGATTGGTGTAGATGGACAGGTTGAGACCTATAAAGCTAGGCTGGTAGCAAAGGGTTTTCGTCAAAGACCTGGCCTGGACTATGACGAAACCTTTTCTCCAGTAGCCATGCTGAAATCCATTCGGATCCTTCTTGCCATTGCTGCCTTCCACGATTATGAGATCTGGCAAATGGACGTAAAGACCGCTTTTCTAAATGGAAATTTAGAGGAGTGTGTCTATATGGACCAGCCAGAGGGTTTCATTCAGAGTGGGAGCAGCGGAAAGGTGTGCAAGTTGCTTAAGTCCATCTATGGACTAAAGCAGGCATCGCGGAGTTGGAACATCTGCTTTGATGAGACGGTCAAAGAATTTGGCTTTATCAAAAATCCAGATGAACCATGCATCTATAGTAGATTTGTAGCGAGAACTGTAGTATTCCTCGTTTTATACGTGGATGACATTCTCTTAATAGGAAATGACATTCCTATGCTACAATCTGTCAAGGGGTTCTTGTCACACAGGTTCTCCATGAAAGACCTGGGTGATGCCTCGTACATTCTGGGTATCCGGATCTACCGTGACAGATCCAAGAGGATATTAGGACTTTCACAGTCCAGGTACATCAACACCATACTGAAGAGATTCAGTATGGAAGATTCCAAGCGCGGTAACCTACCGGCTTGTCACGGGATCACCCTCTCTAAAGAGATGTCTCCCAAGACTGATTTGGAGAGGGATCGCATGTCTATTATACCCTACGCTTCTGCGGTAGGCTCTATAATGTATGCGATGTTGTGTACCAGACCGGATGTAGCTTATGCACTGAGTGTGGTAAGCCGGTATCAGTCAAACCCTGGGGAGAAACACTGGATAGCGGTAAAGAACATTCTCAAGTACCTGAGAAGGACTAAGGAGATGTTCTTGGTGTATGGCGGAAAAGACCTCCAGATCGAGGCCTTTGCTGACTCCAGCTTCCAGAGTGACAAGGATGATTCCAAGTCCATGTCGGGTTTTGTCTTTACCCTCAATGGAGGGGCGGTGTGTTGGAAGAGTTCCAAACAAGAAACCGTTGCAGACTCGACAATGGAAGCGGAATACATCGCTGCATCTGATGCCGCAAAAGAAGCTGTCTGGATGAGGAAGTTCTTGAAAGAACTTCAGGTGGTTCCGTCCATTGTTGATCCAATACCTCTGTATTGCGACAACAACGGGGCTATAGCTTTAGCGAAGGAACCAAGGTCCCATCAGAAATCCAGGCACATCTTAAGGCGGTATCACCTGATCAGGGAGATCGTAGATCGCCTGGAGATCGAGGTTCGGAGAGTCGCTTCAGAAGATAACACTGCAGATCCATTCACCAAGGCCCTGCCCCAGACTCAGTTCGAGCGGCTGATCGAGATGATAGGTCTTCGATACGCCAGTACATGGCCTTAGTGCAAGTGGGAGATTGTTAGTGTATATGCCCTAGAGGCCATTACTGTATCATACTAGTTTGTATATTACTTAATGGATGCTTGGGATATTCACCTTGTATATACAATCTTGCTCAAAATAGTAGTATGCTACTTGGTTTGTTTCTACTTCAATGTGTACATGTGTTTATTTTTGCATATCGCCTATACACATTAGTAGAGCCCTTAGGATCTTTGCTTGATTACCAGCGATGTGATGGCCGTCACACTAGTGGGGCTGGGTAATCTATAAGCACATCCTTATGCAGGTCCCTGGTCGCAGGACTATCGAGACAGGGCATCGATACTCCGGAGTAGACCAGCGCATGCGCTTCTCATCCCAGTGTGGGAGACGGTCTGTTCCACAGCCGTCAGTACGTCGTACTTGAGATAGTATGCGGGTGCTCGTTAGGTTACGGGTACACTGGACAGGACTCGTCGGGAACTGACTAGTTAGTATTATACCTATCGTCAGTTATCAGTTCCCAGGTGACATGAGTACAGCTTAGTCCGCTGACTTGACACTGTCACTTCGCCTCAAGTGTGTTCCCACTGCACTTTGATCACTACCATACCACGGCTCAAAGGAGTCGTGCAAACAGGTAGTGGTTGGGTGCAGTCCCGAAGCACTTGGAGGCAGTGACGGTTAGACAGGATTTGTCTCTCCCGGTATTGGGGGTTGACATCGTGCTGTGTCTAGGAGAGCCATTACACGAGTAGTCCCTGGCCAGGGCAAACGAGATATACTGGTAGGTTTCCAGTGTTATCTCAGGGTGTTTTAGGCTTCGCTCCGGCACGACTTGTACCGCTATTGGGGGACTGACGTTTACCACCCCCAGGCCCGCCATGCGATGTATCAGACGAACAGACCGGACTGTACGGAGAATGTCACACTCAGGCTCAGTAGGAGTTCAGATGGGTTTCGCCTCGTCGGTCTTCTTGTCGGCACTACCTGGGGACCGTTACGCACAGCTAGTGCCGCTTGCGGTCTGTGGTTAAACCCACTGCCAGCGTAGTGTCGAGTCTTTAGAGTCCCACACAGAAAGCTTTTCGCCTTTAGGCAAACGAGTAGAGGTCGCATGGTATTGCGATAGGTCGCATGGTTTTGCAACAGGGTTCGGTCACATCCGTGCACTTGTGCACGTACAGTGTCCGGACAGTTTACACTAGCGGGCTTTGGTTTAAGCCAGATCCTAGTATACCTTATGGGATTGGATTTATCCAGTTTGCATTCGTGTTCCTCGGAACGCGGATGCGGGTGTGTATGCACAGTTGACAGGGAGGCAGAGGCAGCGGATTCTCATTAGGGTTGTTGACAGTTGACCGTTGACTATTTGACTTTTTGCTCAACCCTAATGAGAATATGATATGTGATTAACTATTATATTAATTAAGTATTATGGTGACATGGTTGTTGAATTTTGTTGACTTTGTTGACTTGTTGACTTTTGTTGACTTGTTGACTTTGTTGACCGGTTGACTAGGCTTGACTAGTTGACCATCATGATAACCATAGCCATCATTTCATGGCAAAGACTTTTGTTTACTTGCTCATTTGTGTAAAATGAGTGCATGAAATGATATGGTTATGGTTGCTTCAACCATCACATAAGACTTTTTTTGATATGATGAGTTATGATCACTTTGGATTATGAGAGGGTGAAAGACAAAAGAGAGCCTCATTCTTTCTTGCTCATTCTCTATCTTGTTCTTGAGCTCTCCTCTTGCTCTCACCCTCAACCTCTTCCTCCCTCTCTTGATTCTATGGTTCTCTTGTCTCATGAGTTGAGAATCAAGAACCATAGATAAAATCCCATTCTGTTTCTTCTCTACTCATTCTAGTTCACTAGGTTTAGCAAACCAAGTGAACTAGTTTCTTCAAAGAACGAAGAAGGAGCTAAAGGTTGGAGCTTTCAGGTGGATCTATCTTCGGCGTACGGAGACGACGAGGAGAAGCCATCGGACCACCATCGGAGCTTTGAAGACGAAGGAGTTCAAGACAAGCAAGGTATAACCCCCTAACCGAGTAGCTAGAAACTCTTAGTTAGGTGTTAGATAGATGTTTAACCAAGATCCGGGTTATAGGTCCATGTTACCACCTCCGTAAAAATTGTTTTTTACCAAATTCCGCTTTCCCGAAAGTACCGGGAGAGGTAGCATGGACTTACAAGCAACTCCATCTCTGCAAATGTTTTGACAGAGTCGTTGGACAGCTCCGAATACCATTCGAAGGCCGTTTCTGCTAGGCTACCGACGAATTGGCGAAGCAACAGTTTGTCGTCGCCTCCAGTCTTACCGTATAGAGCCTTGAACTGAGCGACATGTTGATGGGGATTGCCTGTCCCCTCGTACACAAGGAATTTGTGGATCGTGTATCCCGGCGGGTAACTTATTTGGTCATACCAGCCCGGATAGGGTCGTCCGGTCTTGACAATTTGGCCAGCCGCTTCATTTGCCTGGTGAGCTCGTATTTGCTGAGCAATATAATCATCGAGCGCAGCTTTTGAGATGGTCCCCTCTTTGGCTGCTGAACAAGCCGGAAGGGGATTTGACGTCTCCGCTCGGTCATCTTCAATAATGATCGGAGGGTCTTCAGCTGGAGGATCCGGCTGTAACATCATCCCGACCATGTCTTGGAAGAGAAGCGCCATTCGTTTTATGTTGGCAGCTTGTTCTACTGCTTCTCTGTCCTTCTTTTCGAGGACTCTGCGGAGAAAGTCAGCATCGGTTTCTTATTCATGACGCTGCTCTGATGACGCCTCCGGGCTTTCTTTTGGTCCGGTGACCGCAGCCAATCCAGTCAGCATCTCCTGAAGCTTCTGCTATTATTGTTCTTGAGCCCTTGTTATTGATCGGGTGAGTGGTCGGTGGCCCGTCGAAGTGTGGCTTTCTTATTTTCCGGAAGCCATGTAGACAGCATGTACCATCATGCCCCCAGACTTAGGGCGTTTGGGCTCAGCGTCTTTGTGGCCTGCTGCAGTCACAGGGGTTTTCTCTGGCCTCCTTCTTTTGTGAGCAGTTGACGTCGAGGGGGCCGTCGCAGTGAGCACCCAGACAGCTGTTGCCTTTTGTGGCTTGGCAAGATGATTTTCTTCCTGTCGGACCTTCAGCTTCTTCTGTCGGCGGGGATAGTCTTGATCAACTACCGACTCTCGGACTTGTCGCCAGATTTTGTAAACTTTAGAAGACAGTCGTTGAGGGGACTGCTCCGACTTTATTTCTGTGACAGTCTCCACCGGTGACGGAGATCTTTTCACGGCAGTAGGCGAGTTCCTGCACACCTTGTTCAGCAGCTCAAAACTGTTCCAGGTTGGAACAGTAGCATTAATTTCCACCGTTGGAGCCGGTGGAGTTAGCCTAGAGGGGTAGTTGTCCCCGGCCTTCCTTACTCGACGCCAGTGGCAACGTCGAGCGTGTCGAGCTGTTGGGCCTGGTTCGGCGATGGGGATGGCTATGTCTTGCCCCCTGTCTAGATGAGGCGCCGCTGGTGCCAGTCTCTTGAAGACTGACGTCTTTTGAGTAGCGGTATCCAATCTGTCAATGACAGACCTTCGAGCAGGAACGGGAGCCGGAATAGTCAGTCTTGTAAAGACCGACTCTTTGGCAGGAGAAGCCGCCTTGACGACTTCAGGAGCAGGGGTGGCTATCTTCTTTGGGATGGCCACTTCAGGTGTCATGGGCTTCTTGGCAGGCCAACAGGAATTTTGGCCCAGTCTGGCGAAGACCGAGGAGCTGGAGCTGGACGACCCGTTGAGAGGGGCCGTGGTAGTAGCAAGCCGATCGAAGACCGACTTCTCGGGAGCTTCCGGTGCTGGCACAAGGGTGCTGAAGCTCATCGGGGGGAGCATAGTCCCAAAAAACAATCTAGTAGTAGCTTGGGTGACCTGTTCCACCGGCATCGTGAATAGGGACGCCGCTTGAGGTCCGTAAGCTACACCTCCAGGTGAGGCGGAGCGTAGGTTGGAGTTGTAGTTGGAACATCTTGCACAAGTGGACGCCATTGATTCTTTGCTTTCTGCAGCAAGCAAAACGCCAAATCTTAGTACCTCGAAACCCAAGGGAAACCATTAGCAAACCGCGATTGGTTCGCGAACACGACACACAAAGTGTGGAGTGGAAAGAGGAAAAGGTCCCACCGGGCGTGCCAGAATCTGTTCACCGCCGAAGCCGGGAAGACTGTACGTCTTTCCTGAATCTGAGGGTAGATGCTAATTGGTGCTATCCGTCCACCTCTCCGAAGATGCCAAGTTGATTTATGGCACCATGTATCGAAGGTTTAAACGGATGCGGCCGATGTAGCAGACTTCGTCAGATTCCCCCTCGTTTGAGGGGTTTTTGATTATGGGGATGCTCTTCCCTGCAGGCACAAGCCCCTGCAGTTAATTACGCTACCGCATCGCGATAACAACTTTCTCCTTCTCCATATGGTCACTTCATGTCGTGGGTGTTTGTTTTGTGTTTGGTTGCCCGTGGATTGTATACGGAGACTAAGTTATGTTGTCGCCCGTAGGGCATGGATTAGTCCAAATCCGTATCTTTCTTAGATTTAGGTTTGGGGGGGTTGTGTTTAAGGATGTGTTAGCCTTATTTGAGGCTAAGATCAACTTAAACGTTTGTTAAGGACACGTTAGTCTAATTCTAGACTAAGATCAACTTAACGGGATCGTTTAGATCCGACAAGAGAGCAATTGAGCCCTATTGTTTAGTTTAATGACATTGCGGTCGATAATTAGTTTAAGGACATTATGGTCCAACGTTAGTTTTAAGACATCGCGGTCGAGGTTAAGGACATCATAGCCCGTGAGTTTAAGGACCTCACAGTCCGATGTTAGCTTTAAGACATCATGGTCGAGGTTGAGGACATTATAGTCCATAGATTTGAGGACTCCACAGTCCGACGTTAGTTTTAAGACATCACGGTCAAGGTTAAGTACATCATAGTCCATGAGTTTAAGGACCTCACAGTCCAATGTTGTTAGTTTTAAGACATCACGGTCAAGGTTAAGGACATCATAGTCCGTGGATTTAAGGACTCCACAGTCCGATATTAGTTTTAAGATATCACGGTCGAGGTTAAGGACATCATAGTCCATGAGTTTAAGGACCTCACAGTCCAATGTTGTTAGTTTTAAGACATCACGATCAAGGTTAAGAACATCATAGTCCATGGATTTAAGGACTCCACAGTCCGATATTAGTTTTAAGACATCACGGTCGAGATTAAGGAGATCATAGTCCATGAGTTTAAGGACCCCACAGTCCGTAGCAATGTGTGGTTGTTGGGACCCGTCACCTCTTTGAAGATGTTGAGGAATTACAACGATAAATATCAAAGGAGTGAAGAGATTTACCCTTGAACCGGGGTGATTTGGTTGAAAGAGCAGATGTGCTCTCCTCAAAATAAGTTGAGGACTTATGGCCAGAATTGGGCCAAGTCCAATTAAAATGTTTTAACAGTTCATTTTTGTTCTGGCTATTAAGCCTTTACTTGGGCTCGGCCTTTTTTTAATAATGCTAAGCATTGGGCTCTGTCAATTTGTCTGGTATTAAATGCATAGCATTTATCAGGAACAAAGTGGTGGTCTGACAGTGCAACACAGGGCGCGTCAGGCGCTTTGCGCCAATTAAAGAGCGCATTGCGCTAGCGCATATGAGGGTGACATGTGTCGCGCTCAACACTAAGCGCCGGCTCATTAGTGTAGGGTTGCTAGGCACGCGCACAAGGGTCTGCGAGGCATCAACCATGCCCGATTAAAAAATTAGCCGTGCCGAACAACCCGAAGCCGGATCTTCAAACTAAGGTTTAGGAAAAAACGAACATGTTAAACAGTTTAACACTAAGTGAGAGGGATTACAACCATTGTAGATCCGGTCCTTTACTTCTTAAACTCCGTGTTGAGGTCCCTTCGCTGCGATCATCGTGTTCTGGACTCTCGAGAGGCTTCACGAAGAGAATGATGCAACCTTTGCTTCCGATCTTCGATACAAAGATGATCTACCTTGAAGTTTCGTTAATACAAGCTAACACTCATGAAATGATGTGAACACCCTCATCTAAATGGAAAGAATAGATGAGGATGATGAAGTAGGATTTTCGCTCTCTTTTATAATCTTTTTCTCACTCATTTATCATCACTTAGAAAAAGCTAGAAAGCTTTTTCAATGAATAACTCAAGGAAGAAGATTATAGAATCCA
Organism: Agapanthus africanus; assembly: GCA_030015575.1. NCBI lineage: Eukaryota > Viridiplantae > Streptophyta > Magnoliopsida > Asparagales > Amaryllidaceae > Agapanthus > Agapanthus africanus. The sequence continues at coordinate 423,163,841 of CM057344.1, forward strand.
TTTGTGATCATTAATAAAAAGTTGTCATAATTATTTATGCAACCATGGTTGTAGTAACCAATGTAGAGAGTTTACTAGGGTTAGGGTTTGGGTTGGGTTAAAGGGTGAGTCACAAAGAAATATCTATCATAATATCTTAGCAAATGACAAAGTAAAACCTTCTAGAAACATCTAGAATATATTAACCCAAATAAAACCCTAATCTTGTTTAAACTCAACTAAATATGTTGCATTAATAATTATAACATGTTACAATATTATATATCACATATACTATATTTATTGTAATAAAATAAAATAATACATTTAACATATATCGCATATATATCAATGTATTACCCGAGTGAGAAAAATAATCTTTTAGTGAGCAAATATTAGTTAATGTAATTTAATATATCATATATATTATTATACATTAAATTATCGAATCAACACTTGATCCGACAATCTGGCTATATCGCATATAACCAACTAATATTTATCCGTACCGATTCATCGAATCAACACTTGATCCGATAACGCGGCTGATATCAAATATCGCGAGAATAGAATACGGTATCTCATATCGTATTATCCTCGGTCCCGCACATATCACATATGTGCTCCTACTCCGATTTGCCTGAGCTAAGAAACCTCTGTGTAGGACTATAAAGAATCGTCAATACGCCGGCAGTAGGTGATGATCATATCAAACACCCACAAGCTGCAAGCGGTCAGCTAAACGTAACAGCTACCCAGGTATTGAGCGCTCAGAAGATCAACAAGCAAGCCTGTACATTCTCTTGTGAATCCAAATAGTAACACTCCCGTACAGTCCGGTCTCGTCGTCTGATATGTCACATATCTCGCCTAGGGGTCGTAAACGTCAGACCCCAGTCGTGTCGATATGAGGTCTATAACAGTTTGAGAAACTACTGATAACACTTACCAGTAAATCTCAGCAACCCTGGCCAGAGATTTCCGGTTATAGCCAATCGAACACAGCGCAACATCAACTCCCTATAACGGGAGAGACGAATCCCCTCCTATCGCTCATTGCCTCCATGTGATTCGGGACTGTACCCAAAAGCCACCTTTTTGCACGCCCTCTTGGACGTGGTATGATGGAAATCAAAGCACAGTGGGAATCACACAAGACTCTATGACGATCTCGGGTCAACAGACTATTCTGTACCAGTGTCACCGGAGAACTGCCATCTGACGTAAGGTATAATACCATCTGGGAGTTCTCGGCGAGTCCGTCCAGTGTACCCAGTCTCCACTGAGCACCCGTACACCATCCTTGATGTCAAACACCAATGGATATGGGATCATCCATCGCCCATCATATGGGTCAAGACGCGTATACGCTAGTCTACTCTGGTGTATCGATGCCCTGTCTCGATACACCCTCGACTAGGAACAGTTATAGGATGTACTCGTCGACTACCGTGGCCCCACTAGTATGATCTCATCATAGTCCTAGTAGTCGAGTACATATCCTAAGGGCTTTATCAACATGTAATATAGAGACAATCAGAATACATGTTAAGATAAAGTACAACCAGATAGCATACTATCATGTCGAGCAAGAAAGTCCTCCCTATATATGTCCAAGCATCCATTACAATATACATCGTATGTACAGTAATGGCCTCTAGGGCATAAATATAACTAACAATCTCCCACTTGCACTAGGGCCATCTGTTGTGGTATCACATACCCAACAATTAGCTGTGGTTGAAGTATCTCATACTCAACCATCCCATAAAAGTCTCTACTGGGAAAAAGGCCTTTGTGAGTGGATCTGCGCTGTCATCCTCTGTGTCTACTCTCCTAACCTCGATCTCCCTGGAGATCAACCATCTCCATGATCAGGTGATACTGCCTAAGAATTATATCTGGATTTCTGATGGGACGGTAGTTCCTTGGCATAAGCCACAACTCCATTGTCACATTATGGTAGGAACGAAGTTCATCCCATGAACTTATATATATCCAGAATGCCTCTTTGGTAGCATCCTTGGTAACAATGTATCTTACCTTTAATCGTCTAGTAAGTCACGGTATCTAGTTTGGAACTCTTCCAACATACCGTCCCTCCACTGAGGCTAAAGACAATGCCTGCGACTGACATTCAGTCGTCCTCATCACCCTTGAACCTTTCCAATGATTCTCCCCAGGATCGATTGATACCATCTCACTACAACTAGTGAGTATCCTAACATCCAATTAGATCTATCTCATAGATCTAAAATCCAGGATTCAGGAGGTATCACTATGATCCTATATGGAGAATCCTTGTGATAAGCAGAGATTGACCGAGCGTAGCATAGGAAACTCCTTCCCTATCAAGAGTATGTCATCCACGTACTCTACGAGGATCACCACCATACTCTCTACTACTTTTTGTATATACAAGGTTCATCTACCATTTTGATGAAGTCAAACTCTTTGACTACCACATCAAAACAGACGTTCCAACTCCGCGATACCTGCTTTATCCTATAAAGCATTTTGCACACGTTTCCGCTGCTCCCACTATCTACGAAGCCCTCTGGCTATGTACTTATAGACGCTCTCTTCTAAAACATCATTTAGAAAAGCTGTCATGACACCCAACCACCAGATATCGTAGTTATAGTATATAGCCGTGGCAAGTAGGATCTGGATGGACTTAAGCATAGCTTTGAAAGTCTCAACTTTTCCATGTACATCAAGTAATCTTCTCAGGATATACTTGCTCCTGATGGGGATTTAACCCTTCAGATAAAGCAACCAAAGTCCATACTTTGTTGGTGTATAAGGATTCCATCTCAGATCGCTAAGCATCCAGCCATTCTTACAGAGTCCCATTCCTGATGGCCAGCTCGAAACTAGTTGGGTCATCATCTCATGATGCAATCCTCGCTCCCACTGTCATAGAGAAACCGAAGTATCTCTCAGGTGGGTGAGGAACCCTACTAAATCGGCGGAGAGGCTGAGGTTCGTTGGAAACTATTGAATACTTTGGTTCTACATAACAGGCTGAGGAACCCTACTAAATCAGCTGCAGTTTGTATAGCTGGAACATTTCCAGTTCTACATAACAGACCTTGCCTCGAGCTTGTCCGGATTTTGCTTTTAGACATAGGCCGGACAACCCCAAATCTTAACAAACTTAAGATATGGGCTCTTCCCTTTCCATATCATATATGAAGTGGTAGGCAACTGATTTGATTTGAACCCTATTCAATAGGTATGCAGCTTCTCAAGTGCATAACTCCTAAAAGGAAATAGGCAACTTAGTAGTACTCATCATAGAGCACACCATATCACATATGTTGTTTCTTGCTCTGCCCCGATACACCGACGTGCTGTGGTGTATACGGAGGAGTAATGCTGAGAGAGAATCTCATTCTCCTTTAGAATAATCCAGGAATTCCGTGCTCAAGTATTCTCCTCCTTGATCTCATCAAAGGACATAATACTTATACCCGTTTTTGGTTCTTTACTTCTAACTTATATTCTATGAATATCTCAAAAGTTTCGGACTTGTGTTTCAACAGGAACATATGTCCGGATCTTAAAAGATAATCAGTGAATCTAATGAAGTACAAAGAACCGGTCTTGGCATGTGTAGACAGGGGACCTTCATACATCAGCATGTATCAATCCTAAGAGTTCACTAACTCTTTCTCTGTTTCTAATAAACAGAGCTATGGTCATCTTATCTTTATGACATGACCGGCAAGTTTCACAAGATGTAAATTCAAATAAATTTAAATATGCATCTTAATGTAACTTCAGCTAGTCGAGTCGCATTGATATGACCTAGTCTACAATGCCTCAAGAAGGATTCGTTCATTTCTGAATTCTTCCTCTCGTGTGTGTTCTGTATACTAAGAACTGTAGTTTGATTTAGAACGTCAATGCTTTTAGATAACGTGCCTGAACCGATCAACTCTTGATATAGGAAATGTTCAAAACATTATCCAATAATACAAAATTATATCCGTTCTTTACTAATAAAGAGACTGATATGATGTTGTATATCAGGTTCTGTATCTAATAACATTTGTTCAGAATCAATGTATTCTAGCAATACAGGGTGATAGTGACCAACAGACTTGGCTGCAACACTTGCACCGTTTTCTGTCTCATGAAACTTATCACCCGTTCTCAGTTCTCTACCTTTTTGCAGCCCATGTAACAGATTACATATGCGGGATCCTGATCCGGTATCTCATATCCAGGATGTAAAGGATACTGAGAAACAGTTCTCTGTAATGAACACACCCGAAGATGATGCATCAACATGCACTTTCTTCGTTTGGGCGGCACGGGAAATCTGGTATCCCTAATTTCCTGCTCTGTCTTATAACAATTATAAGTTGGAGCGGGACCAACGTTCAACATCTCAGTATAACAAGCGGGTTCGGTCAATATATCCGTATTATTATCTTGATTAAGGCGTGATATGGTCGCTACCTGGAGAGAGAGAAGAAAACACTCAGCGTATGCTCTTGCAAGATTAGATTGGTTATCTAATATATCTAATCAGGATGCCTCCTACTGTTTTTGTCAAATCTTCCTTCAAACCCTGAAAGGAAAGACTAGCCGGGATTAATTACGCGCTACAAGTTCGCCAATCTTTCAGCCAGGCCAGTATCGGTACTTTGAGGGAGGTCCCCCGTGCTTTCGCACGAACCTAATTAAAGTAAACCTCGTTTTCCCAGAGGCATAACCTCGTTAACACCTTTCTAGACATCTACTTGATCGGCTAATTGTAATGTGTAAAACTCTCCCAGGAGTAACTCTTACTCGCAGCGGGTATCGGGATCCAACTATCTCATAGAAGGTATGCAATCTCATTGCAAATTTCAACACTTGAAATTCCCGATAATTTTGTCCCAAGCGATCTATGACCTTGACAAGGTCAACAAACCATAGACCGCAAGTCAAGTTCAACCCGTCATTTCCTGATTGAATTAAACCCACCCGCACGACTCTTGACAAGGTCAACAAAGTCGCACGACTACCCTAATCCAATCGCATCATATGCTTATGCAGATAAGCATAAATAGCTACCGCACACTACGCCTTGACAAGGTCAACAAACGCAACACGAATACTATGAAGTACTTATCTGAAATGACGGAGGGCTACGACGGGTTTTTCAGAAAACCCTTTGTGTAATGAACTTGATATCGTTGTAGAATCGAGTGATCTTAAATGGAGTGTTTTTGAGGCTTTTCTAGTTTTGCTAAAAGGGTCACTCCCGGTGAAGGGATCGTCAGCCATTTCCTCATCGAATAAGGTGCAGGATATTTCACAAATATCACTATGCAAAGCAAGAACTATAGAAGCAATCAAAAGACAAACCGAGTTTGTAGCATCTACTAGTTTCACTAAAGAGGTCACTCCCGGTGAAGGGATCTCGGCTCTTTCCTTATCGAATAAGGTGCTGGATGTTCTACAAGGAACACCGCTATGCAAAGCAAGAACTAGAGCTACCAGTTTTTTTTGTTTTTTTTAATTTTTTAAACAAGTTTCTACAACATCTTAGGTTTCTTTTAGTTTCATTAATCTCATTAATGAAGTCCCATTTTATTATGCTTCGCAAGCATCACATTTGAAAACGAAATCTGCAATATAACATATATCTCATATATATAATATAAACATTTGTCTCAGGCAGTAATATGATCTCATCACAGAACATTGCAGCAGAAGAACATATATGAAATATTGGATATACTAGGACGTCCGTGTTTTAGTACGAGCCTGCATAAAACACGGATTCCACTGTCGCGATGAATAGCCAAACCCACATCCCTAGACCCCTACGAGAGCGGCAAGCAACACTGCCAATTCTAGGGTTAGGAGACCCGGTCTCGACTCTTCGAGATGGTCTCCAACTGGACCCTAGAACCCGGTTACTTGTGCTCCCCGCCTTGGTTCTCCCTAATGCGGAAAAGTAAATAATATACAAGTAGTGACATCAACCTTATCCCGGAATTGCCCCAATAAAAGAATATTACATACAAATGAATTTTACATGAATGAAAAAGAAAAAACTCTCATCTCACATAAAACCCCCGGCTATTCAGAACGCGACGATCCAATAGAACATATCACAGCAACACATAATATCTCATATCATCAACGTAAGCAAGTATGCGTATCTCGATTGTCATTGATGTATAGCAACGAAGCCGGCGATACACCACATACTACGCTTACGGTCACAGAAAAGAAAGTGTAAAACTACAACAGTTGGAATCCGCAACCTCTTTAGACATCGCATGCCTAACCAAATGAATACCTTAGACATCGCATGCTTAACAATTATAAACCCCGCATTTTAGTCTCATTATCGAAAACTCTTTTCAATATCAAGTCGGGCAATTCAACAAGATTCCCAACATTCTGATCGAATGCTCGTCGCAAACTTTAGTAGACGGCCGCACCCCCGATACCGTCGACGAAGTGCACTAAGGCGGAACATCGCTGCCGCGAGCACCCGAACGGATGCTTTTGGCGACGGGGTTCTCCTACAGTCACTTGGTCGGGGCTATGGGGCGTGGATGTCTATTAAGTTTATCCGGCGAGTATCCGCGTACGCTACGTGATTGCGACGGACTTTTGATCACATCAAAATTCCGTGGCAACCGATCAATTTGAGACTGAAGTGCTAGATTTATAACATTCAAATTAGTTATCTCATAACTACTTGTGGATTCCAAATATTGTACCACATTCCAGATAAATAGACAATGTTAAACTTTCCGATCGAATAATCAAACACCCAAGATTTCCCCAATATATCTGAACACTTGAAATCAGTTTAAAAACATCCATCACATGCCACAGTACCAATGGTCCAACCATAGAAGGGTCAAGCCAACGCCTCACATGTGGCATGCCGTACTGCCGCAAACCCTAAGGTTTAGAGGCAGTTCAAGACGGTCACATAATCGAGTTAAGGTTTTTTGTCTTCTAGAGGGTCCACCGCGTTACTTTCACGACTTAAAACGTTCTTAAACTCGAGAAAATATCCAACTTTTGAAAAATTGTCCGACAGGGGAAAAAGTGAGTTATTGATATCCGTTCGAACTTTTTAACAGTTTCTAAAAATTATCCGGACAAAACTAAACAAAGTTAAATTATCTGATCAAATCAACGATTCCCCAATACAACCGTAGAAAACTCAACACTTGAGTGGAATTAAAAAAATTACCAGAAAAAAATAACAAGAATGGACCTAAGAATAATTACATGAAATTCTAGGGACTAAGTCACAATTTTGGCCGCGGAACCGCCGCCAAACCCATGGTTTGGCTGCGGTTCCGCGATCATTTTAGCGAATTAGAGGGCCGTACTTCACAGTAATTGTTAGTTTTTCCTGCTTGTTTTTCTGAGAATTTTTAATTCATAAAAAACCACAGTTTTGAAAAATGACAGAGAAGGGTAAACATCGGGGTTTCGGGTTTCGATCGGACATTAAACTTCGCTCAGACATCGCCTAAAGCTCTAGCTTGGCTCTGATACCACTGTAGGGTTGCTAGGCATGCGCACAAGGGTCTACGAGGCATCAACCATGCCCGATTAAAAAATTAGCCGTGCCGAACAACCCAAAGCCGGATCTTTAAACTAGGGTTTAGGCGAAAACGAACATGTTAAACAGTTTAACACTAAGTGAGAGGGATTACAACCTTTGTAGATCCGGTCCTTCACTTCTTAAGCTCCGTGTTGAGGTCCCTTCGCTGCGATCATCGTGTTCTAGACTCTCGAGAGGCTTCACGAAGAGAATGATGCAACCTTTGCTTCCGATCTTCGATACAAAGATGATCTACCTTGAAGTTTCGTTAACACAAGCTAACACTCATGAAATGATATGAACACCCTCATCTAAATGGCAAGGATAGATGAGGATGATGAAGTAGGATTTTTGCTCTCTTTTATAATCTTTTTCTCACTCATTTATCATCACTTAGAAAAAGCTAGAAAGCTTTTTCAATGAATAACTCAAGGAAGAAGATGATAGAATCCATTTGTGATCATTAATAAAAAGTTGTCATAAGTATTTATGCAACCATGGTTGTAGTAACCAATGTAGAGAGTTTACTAGGGTTAGGGTTTGGGTTGGGTTAAAGGGTGAGTCACAAAGAAATATCTATCATAATATCTTAGCAAATGACAAAGTAAAACCTTCTAGAAACATCTAGAATACATTAACCCAAATCAAACCCTAATCTTGTTTAAACTCTACTAAATATGTTGCATTAATAATTATAACATGTTACAATATTATATATCACATATACAATATTTATTGTAACAAAATAAAATAATACATTTAACATATATCGCATATATATCAATGTATTACCCGAGTGAGAAAAATAATCTTTTAGTGAGCAAATATTAGTTAATGTAATTTAATATATCATATATATTATTATACATTAAATTATCGAATCAACACTTGATCCGACAATCTGGCTATATCGCATACAACCGACTAATATTTATCCGTACCGATTCATCGAATCAACACTTGATCCGATGACGCGGCTGATATCAAATATCGCGAGAATAGAATACGGTATCTCATATTGTATTATCATCGGTCCCGCACATATCACATATGTGCTCCAACTCCGTTTTGCCTGAGCCAAGAAACCTCTGTGTAGGACTCTAAAGAATCGTCAATACGCCGGCAGTAGGTGATGATCATATCAAACACCCACAAGCTGCAAGCGGTCAGCTAAACGTAACAGCTACTCAGGTATTGAGCGCTCAGAAGATCAACAAGCAAGCCTGTACATTCTCCTGTGAATCCAAACAGTAACACTCCCGTACAGTCCGGTCTCGTCGTCTGATATGTCGCATATCTCGCCTAGGGATCGTAAACGTCAGACCCCAGTAGCTCGATAAGTCGTGTCGATATGAGGTCTATACCAGTTTAAGAAACTACTGATAACACTTACCAGTAAATCTCAGCAACCCTGGCCAGGAATTTCCGGTTATAGCCAATCGAACACAGCGCAACATCAACTCCCTATACCGGGAGAGACGAATCCCCTCCTATCGCTCATTGCCTCCATGTGATTCGGGACTGTACCCAAAAGCCACCTTTTTGCACGCCCTCTTGGACGTGGTATGATGGAAATCAAAGCACAGTGGGAATCACACAAGACTCTATGACGATCTCGGGTCAACAGACTACTCTATACCAGTGTCATCGGAGAACTACCATCTGACGTAAGGTATAATACCATCTGGGAGTTCTCGGCGAGTCCGCCCAGTATACCCAGTCTCCACTAAGCACCCGTACACCATCCTTGATATCAAACACCAATGGATATGGGATCATCCATCGCCCATCATATGGGTCAAAACGCGTATACGCTAATCTACTCTGGTGTATCTATGCCCTGTCTCGATACATCCTCGACTAGGAACAGTTATAGGATGTACTCGTCGACTACCGTGGCCCCACTAGTATGATCTCATCATAGTCCTAGTAGTCGAGTACATATCCTAAGGGCTTTATCAACATGTAATATAGAGACAATCAGAATACAAGTTAAGATAAAGTACAACCAGATAGCATACTATCATGTCGAGCAAGAAAGTCCTCCCTATATATGTCCAAGCATCCATTACAATATACATCGTATGTACAGTAATGGCCTCTAGGGCATACATATAACTAACAATTAGCGCACTTGCGCTTTCCATCTATGAGCGCTTTGCGCTAGTCTATTGGTGTGCCAGCGAAGGACATGTGGCGCGCTTGGCGCTAAGCGCCAGTCTATGAGCACAGCGCTCTGTTTCAGGAGAGCAAAGCGCAGATTGTGTCTCTAATTGACACGTGGCAAGTTCCGGCGCTGTGCGCCGGTCCAATGAGCGCAAGGGCGCAGTTCATGAGTGCAAGGCACTTTTCTATAGCGCAAAGCGCATCTGATTGATTTTAAGATCACAGAACAACTTTTATGTTCTTCTAAGGAGGCTTTGCCTCGAGATTCAAGAACAACGGTTCTTGTTTTTGATAAAGGCTCTGCCTTTATAGTTCAAAGATCTGTGGGCGAAGTAAAAATACTTCTTATATATTTTTTTTTATATAATTAGATCTTTTGATCTTTTTATCAAAGACCTTGGTCTTTTTTCAGATCTGTGATCTTTTTAGATGATGTTTCTTCTTTTTACGAGATGATTTCATCTCTGTTGTTCAAGAATTAATTCTTTACCTTAAAGATGAAGAAATGATCTTCTCTTTTCTAAAGGCTTGTCTTTCTTTCTCTTTGAGTTTTTTCTCAAAGTTTGCAGAGGGTTTTCTCTATATTCTTCTGTCTCCTTTAGACTTGATATCTAGGGGGTCTTTATATAGGGCCAATTGATTTGTTCAATCAATTCAAGAGATCTTTCTCTAATTGATTTGGGAACATTTCCTACCGTTGGATCTTTGATCCTAAGGCTTCTGTTTTATAGAAGATAATCTTCTTGGTTTTCAATAAAGATTGAGAAATCTTTCTATGCAGAATTTGTTCTGTTTTGGTAATTCATTATTTACCATTGGATCATTCATCCAGCGGTTCTTAAAGCACAATCTTGTTGTTTGGAAAGATTTTGAGAAATCTTTTCTTAACAGAATTTAATTCTGGTTAATTAATGATTTATCATCATTATTAGATCCTTTGATCCAACGGTGGGAATTTTTAATTCCAGCGCTGGCACACCTACGTTAGACACGTGGTGCGCAACGCAGAGCGCAGCGCACCTGTGCTTGACACGTGGCGCTCAGTGCAACTGCGCTAGCGTACCTGTATGTGACACGTAGCGCGCAGCGCAGAGTGCTGGATCTGAAACGTTGCTTCAACTTTTTAATTTTTGAATTTTGAAAACAGAGCTTTGCTCTGATTAGGGTGTGCTGCCTAGGGCTCAGCTCTCCTGGCGTTGGCGCGTCTGCTTTTGACACGTGGCGCGCAGCGCGTAGGATCTGAAGCGTTGCTTCAATTTTTTTGAATTTTGAAATTCAAAAGAGCTTTGCTCTGATTGGGGAAACACTAATCACCTGGTAAACTCCTCGCTTAGCCGAAATCGATGTGTTTCGTCATCTCGGAAGTCTATGAGAAGGTACCTACAATCAATACACAATCGGAATACTATTAAAATCAAGTCCGAAAAACCGATACGGCACACAGATTGCTTATAGGTTAGAACATATAGCTTAAGCATGAAAGATCAACCAAACAACTCTCTTCCGTTAACGTACAAACGTCCAACGACGGAATCAAATCTCAAATACTAAACCCACAAATTCAAATATATTAAAAACATAGCCAAAACACTCTCAAGTAGCTCCCATATTTTGGCTCAGGTCAATTGGATCTAAACAACCAAGTACAGGGGATAGGTTATAGGGTAAGTGAGATACAGGCAAAACCATAACACCATAGGAAATAGGGGGTCCGGCGAGATCACCTCAAAATCCGGCGCCTGTAAAGTTTTATGAATCGTTATGCGAATTATTCCGTTTTAGGGTAAAATAGTCGGTGTTTTCCGTAAAAACCCGGAAGTGATCAAATTTCAGTACAGACTTGACTGCACCTAGTTTAACTAGAATAGTGCTAGTTTGCGGGTTTTTGTGGTCACTTGAAAATTTTGGTTCACATAGATTTTTCCCTAATTAAAATATTATTTTAAGTTGTTAATTATGCACTTAATTAGTGGTAATTACATTTTTGGTTTGGGTTAATTACTTCTAAAGTGAATCTATGCTAATCCAATCCATGAAAAATATCTTGATATTTGTGATTAAAAGAAAAGTGAAGAGGTGGCATGAGATATTATTGCATTAATGAGCATTTAATGGTATTTTTAGCTAGAAAATTCCACTCATTTCACAAAACCCCCCTCACTTTTGGTCTTGGCCGAGCCCCCCTTGTGCTGCCCACTCTTTTTCCTTGCTCATTTTCATCTTCTCCAAGATCAAATAAATCACTAAAAATCCTCAAATAATCCCACAAACTCACAAACTAATCCCTACCCATCATTCTTCATCACTAAACAAACTTAGATCTTCTTGAAAGACTTCATTTTGGAGGATTAAAATTGGAGTTAGTTGCTAATTTGTGTTCTTGAGGAGGTATAAAATTCTAACCCTAATCTTTATTTGTTGTGTTAAAATCATTAAGCTAGATATTTAAAGTTTAATATAGCTTTAATTGCATATTTAGATGATTCATGTTAGTTTTTAGAAGATCAAGTTAGGGTTTATATTGATGATATGGTTAATTGATAAGTATAGTTTTGGAACACTTAACTTAGTGGGTGAAAGTTGTTGTAAAATTCCTAATTTGTCTAATTGAGTTTAATAGCAAACTAACTTTTGTTAAATCATATTTGGGTGAGATTAAAATTGTGGTAATGGTTTGGGTGACTTAATTAAGTTACATTGTGGTGATGGAAATCGCTAGAATTATGTTAGCTTTAGAATTGTGCTAAATTGAGATAAAGTTGCTTACTAGGTTTCGATAAAAAGTTGGACATGGGTTCTAATGGACGTTGCGATGTTATATTTATTATCTTCCTCATGATATATTGTGTTGTGAATGTGCGATCGGTACGATCGGGGTCTAGGCTTGATGGTTGCTTAGTTTAGCGATCCTTACTAGGGTTCTGCCGATGTCGTACGCATTTTGTGCACTAGGTGCACAGTGTAATTTTCTGGGTGTTATCCTTGCGTTTCGTTATCTTTGTGTCGGCGTAGGATATTTAGCCTTATGTGATATGTTTGTGAAATTTTAGGATCGCAAGCGGGGACTTCGGACGCTGCAAAGAAAGTAAAGCAGGTGGTCGGATTTTCGTAGCTCGAGATCATCGGTGAGTAGATTTAACATCTACGGGGAAATCGCCCGTATGGAGTTATGCGTTAGGGCTGGATATGATATGATAGCTATATGTTATTCGCATATGAGTTGATTGCGCATAAGCGTCATTGCATATTATTACCTGTTATACCTTGACTTGTACCTATTGGACACAACACCATTACTGACGGTTCATGTTGCACGAGCACTAATTTGTATGCTACACACACACCATCGGTAATTGCCATGACACGCACAACCTATATACATACGTTATATTATAATGGATAGGGATAATTGAGGTAGTGACTCTTATTCCATTGTGCATATGAGATACAGCTGATACACATATATACGTGATATTGTATTGGATAGGGATAATTGAGGTAGTGACTCTTATTCCATTTCACCTATACCTTGCTATAACTACATGTACATCATGGATACATACTGACATATACACCCACATATCTTGCAATAGCTGCATATACCCTAAGTGGTAGTATATTGACATGTGATATTGAGACGTTGATTATTGTGCTATTGCACTTATGAAATGCATCATACATACTTGCTTACATGTAGATACTTATATCTTGCTACAGTTACATGTACACCTCATATGATGCTGCACTTGATTTCGGAGGATTTGGGAAGCACATGATATATTTTAAAAGCTGGATTCAATTAAAAGAGCGGTTTTCCCTTAATATGCTCATATTGTTGTTTTATGTTGCATATATCAGTTTTTCATGGATTTAAGCATTGAGATATGGATTTCATATGATTTATGGATTTGAGAACCGTAGGGGTGTTTTCAAGAAATTATGTATTGTTTGAAAACCCAGTTTCTCTTGATATGATATTTCAGTGCGTCCACCATGAGTTTTCTCGGTTCTGAGACTTGTGTTATATACCCGATTCGAGGAGCGAATAGGCACCGTCTGCGGGTACATGGTGGACCCGGTATGGTTCCCCGGGGCAAGATATGTTGTTCATGGTATAGACGATGAGCCTGGCTGGCAGGGCAAGTACCTACCGGTGATAGTATTTGGACTCGGCGGTTATCGTGGGGATACCGACCGTAGTGATGTACGGACATGACATCAGGGCCAGTCGTGGTGACGACGCCTGAGATATGAGGATTTACGTGTCGATGCTGGACACGGTTTTCATGATGTTTCAAGTGTCGGTGTTAGACACTCAGGTTCCATGATTTTTATGTATCGTCGGAGGACATACGTGGTTGACATCCTTATACATACATACATACATACATACATACATATATATACACACACCCACATACAGGTATATGTTTTCATGATGTTTCGAGTGTCGATGTTTGACACTCAGGTTCCATAAGACTTACAGGGTATGAGGACCAATCTGAGGATGCGGTGCCTGAGGATTTTGGGATTTGATGTGTCAGTGAGGGACTCCGGGGTTTTTCCATGCTAATCATTTTGCATGAGGTTTTATTATATCATCCCACACTCAGGATTATTTTGATATGCATTGCTTCATGTAGTTGTAGTGCCCTGATGATGTACCTTTACATGATTGTTGCATATTCATATTGCCATACTTATGCTATCAGATTACATGTGATAGATTTATCACTGTTCGTGCATAGTTGTGATTACAATATGGTGTTATTTACTATTCACGAGTTGGCAACTCACCCCCGTTGTGACACAATGTTTTACAGGGCTTAGCCTAAGAGTAGTCGCGGCAGGGCGCCTTATTATCTCTACTTTTGCAGATACCGCTACGGTTGGTTGTGAGGCCTTTGCTATTAGGTGGGTTCGCGGTTATCCGTTTATGTACATTGTATATCTTTTTGTTGAATCTAGTACTCTCCATCTACCACGTCATGTATTTGACTTAGAGACGAGTTGTGAGGATCAGTGTTGTATTATTTTTGGTGACTTTGGGGTGCCGTGCTCGTGGGAGTCGGTCTTGTTGTAAAGCTTTACCTCCTTATGTTGTTTTCATTTATATTTCTTCGCTACGGCATCGTATATGTGCTTGTGGCAGTTGTCTCCGCCGTTGGGCGTGATTTGCTCCCGTTTGGGATGCTTTATTTATATTCTATGTTGTACGTTTTCCGGGCTAGTTTTTACAAAGGTGGTGCTGCCGAAATTTTCAAGAAAGTAAAACTAAAGTTAAATATTTTACTTGAGATTTTCCGAATGTTTTTAACTATGTTTTTCTCCACTTATCCAATTTTGGGTGGTTTAGATTTTTGGGTTTCGGCTTACTTAAATTACGTACGCCTGTTGACGTTACGTGATTTAAGTGCCGGTCACATGCCTAAATTTGGGTCGTGACAAAGTTGGTATCAGAGAGCTAGATTTTACATTTTGGAGTGTAGGATGACCTTGGTATGATGGAGTAGGTAGCTTAAGCAGAGTGACGTAGCGTGTGTATGTTCAGCGGCATACTTACGACACGGTACTCCGCCTAAGTGACCTTAGGACTTATTGATAGAAATTCCTTCCGTGATTATATAAATCCTTGTGATTCGATTTCTGTGTCCTTATCGAATCTTGTTTCCATTTCCAGCCTTTATGCCGCCGAAGACTACGAGGGCACAGAGAGCGGCCGCGACGGCCGAGGTCAGAGTTGACTCGTCTGAGACAAGGACTGACCAGGGCAGTACGCCTTGTTGGATATAGTGCCCTCAGAGTCAATTATTGGATCAGAGTCACGTGATTGCAATGATTGAGGAGGACCTATGCCGGTAGGACAGTCTTACTCGAGATGATAGTATGCTATCTGGTTTATGTTTATCATCATGTACTGCTTTAGGTGACCTTACGAGTCGCTATTACACGTTGATAGAGCCCCTAGGATTCTTGCTTGACTACCAGCGGTATGAGGGCGATCATATACGTGAGAGCTGGAGTCTATAAGCACATCCTTAAAAGGTCCCTAGTCGTGGGAGTTTCGAGACAGGGCATCGATACTCTGGAGTAGACTAGTGTATACAGTCGAGACCCCGACGAGGGGCGGTAGCCGGTCTCACAAGCCACTGGTGTCAGTTGGTTCACCTAAGATGTATACAGGTGCTCATTGGATTATGAATACACCGGACAGGACTCGCCGGGAACCTGCAAGTTGGGATTATACCTAATGTCAGATAGCAGTTCCCTGGTGACATGTGTACAGGTTAGTTTATCGACCTGAGATTGTCATTTGTCTCGTGTGAGTTCCCACTGTGCTTTGATTACTACCCTACCACGTCTCAAAGGAGTCGTGCAAACAGGTTTTAGTTGGGTACAGTCCCGAGCCATATGGAGGCAATGAGAGGATCTGCAGGGGTTCGTCTCTCCCGGTATTGGGGGTGAGGTCGTGCTGTGTCTAGGAGAGCCAGAACATGAAAAGTCCTTGGCCAAGGCAGGAAATTTGCTGGTAGGTATTCCAGTAGTATCTCAGGGTGTTCTAGGCTACACTCCGACATGACTTGTACCGCTATTGGGGGTCTGACTTTTACCAACCCCCTAGGCCCACCATGCGATGCTCATAGACAAACGGACCGGGCTGTACGGATATTGTCACTGACAGGCTCAGTAGGGTGTCAGGATGAGTTCGCTCATCGACGTCCCTTTGGTTAATAGCTGGTGGCCCGTCACGTATGGCTAATACCTCTGACGTGCTAGTGGTTAAATCCACAGCCATAGTATTGACGAGTCTTTAGAGTCCACCACACACAGTTACTCAAGTTTAGGGCGAAACGCTGTAGAGGCCGTATGGAGATATGGCAGGGTTCGATCAGATACGTGCGGTATTGCACAGGTCGTGATCGGACGGTTTTTACTTGCCGGCTTTGGTTTAAACCGGATCCCAGTATTTGACAGTGTTGATTTTGTCTCTTTGCATTTATGTTCAGTGGGAATACAAATGCGGGCATGTATATGCAGTAGCGGGGTTTTCCTGTAATTTATTACGGGATCAGTTTTCTGAAGTTGCCAGTTTGCATTCCGTTCCGGCCAGTTTTTCTTTGTTTCTTCCCGGCCGGACTTTCCGATGGAGGGGGTTACTTGCAAGTGTGCAAATAAAATTTTGTGGAGGGTTTATTTGTGAAATGGGAGATTATGAGAGCATCTTTTTATTCCTTTCTTTTCTATCCTCATTTCTTGCTTTAATGAGAAAGGATTTGTTGATTAGGATTTGATGTGAGGTTTTCTTTGGATGTGGTCACCCTCTACTTTTCCTACCATCACCTCCCTTGATGTTTTTGTTCTTTCCTCCACCATTTTGATATAGAGGGGCCGGCCACTTCATTGAGAGAGAGAGAGAGGTTTCATTTTGTATGAGGGAAATTTGATTATCCCATTTGGCTTGCTCACAAAATCCTTCTCACATCTCCAAAGTTCATATTGATTCCTCCATCAATGGCAACTACATAAACTCCAAGAGACAAAGTTTCTACACTAGTCTACAGCATTCCTTGGACGCGTCGGCTAGCCAACTTCGCGTCCGAGTTGCCTCGGTATAGAGGTGGGAGCCCGTAAAAGTATTTGGCTACGTGGTGCCCTTTCCGACGAGGAGGTGACGGACGGAGATTCCGCGGGAGATCGGAGTGGAGACGAAGACCGAAGGACATGGATCGCTTGGTATAGCTTCTCTACTCTTTTCTTGTTTGCTAGTAGCTAGGTTAATGGCCCGATCCGGGTTAAAAGTGCGCGGTGGAGCCGGTTTGCTAGTTTGCAAAGTTTTTCGTTTCCGCATTTCCGGCGTCGGATCGACGGTCGGGGCGCCGCCGCGGACTTACATTGGTATCAGAGCCATGCCGTTAACCTTGCCTAGCTTGCTCTAGTATGTTTAAAGACTCGACCGAACAAAATCCCAAAAACCGTATTTCATGTGCACATGTGTTCTCTGTCGAAATTTTTTCAGCTCTAAAAATTTTTCAGGTTGTTGCAGAAACATGTGCAGAGAATTCTAAGAACACTGCAAAAATTTGGTGCCCTAATTCGTCTAAACGGCCGCGGAACCGCGGCCATAACCCTACTTTGGCCGCGGTTCCGCCGCAGTAATATAGCTTCGTTGCACCATTTTTTTCCAGTGGGTCCTAGTCTGAGAAATGGGGGTTTTGGAACATTCTTTTTGGGCCTAGATTTTCTGTAAGTGCTACAGTACTGCTTGGGGCCCACTTCGATAAATTTGGTCGATCGGATATTTTAAACTTGCTAGTTCACAGTATTTACATTATATCTACGACCATGAATGTCACTTGATCGGTAAATCCTGTCTAACTGCTATAGCCCGGTTAGACGGATTTGCGAACGTGACATTCACGTTGATGTTCTGTGATTGTGCTGTGTTGTTGCAGATCGGTCGTGGGGATAGCCTGGTTGCAGTATTAGTACTGTTTTGTTTTATATGTACATTTGATATTGTGGGACGAGCGTCCGACATGTGGACTGCCGTCACTGCCTGTTTGTATTATTCTTTTGGGGCACGACCAGGTTGCGGTCGATGTACCCGTTGTATGTATATTTTACTTTCTGTACTAGGTTTACCCCGCGGAGGGGTGCACGGGTAGCCGGGTTCTAGAGGGCAACGAGCCCGCATCTCATGGCATTGAGACGGAGGGAGCTTTACTCTAGAATTGGCAGGGCAATTCGCCGCATTCGTAGGGGGTACAGGTTGATCCAGGAGGGGTGCCCGAGTTACCGGATTCCATGAAGTGCTGGGTGGTCCATTCACATTGTTGAAGGGGGCTGCCTCGCTTCAGGTTTTGGCGGGTAACTTGCCGTGCCCGTAGGGGTCTAGGATTCTCATTGCACAGGCTATCCACACGACCAGGGGAACGTCGGGTTTCAGTAGCGGCTCTATGAAACCCGGTGATCCCAGATATCTGTATTGTTCTGTGATGCTGGTTTCATTTCTGTGATGTTGCATTTTATCACGCCTTGAGCAAAAATTATATATTTTATATATATTAGTAGATGTTGTATATGTTTTGCATCCGCGCTAGTCCAGTCCCCGCTCTGTCGTTAGTTAGCTAACCTAACGGGTGATGACGGGACCCAGTGGCGAATGCGGATGGCATATACGTACGTCAATCTTTTCATTCTTTGTGGTGTGATCAATTGATGGGACTGTGTTGATTCGGATCAATGCAAGATAAACAAACCTATTCTGATGTTGTTGGAACACTTTTCAAAAAGCTGTTATTGCAAGGGCGTTCTCTTTTGTTTTGCATCGTGGTATTCAGTTGGAATATCCTGCTCCTCAGTCGACGAGACAAGGGCCGAGATCCCTTCACCGGGAGTGACCCCTTGGACAAAAGTTTGCGTCAGGGCAATAACTTCACTATAGCCGATTACTTTTGCTTTGCATCGTGGTATTAAGTTGGAATATCCTGCACCTCATTCTACGGGGAAAGAGCCGAGATCCCTTCACCGGGAGTGACCTCTTTAGCAAAGGTTTTCGTTACTATATTTTTCTAAAAAGCTATCCGTTCCTTCAACGATATCAAGTTCATTACGTTAAAGGTTTTCGCCAGAAACCATTCGTAGCCCTCCATCGTTTCATATGGATAGTCAATAGTATTCAAGCTGTGTTTGTTGGCCAAAGTCAAGGAACAGTGTTTGGTAGCTGTTGGTTATTCATATGCAGCATAGATAGATGCGTTGGTTTGGGACAGTCGTATAGCCTTGTTGGCCAAAGTCAAGGGCTTGTACAGGTGGGTTCAAATTAACCTGGAGAACGACGGGTAGAACTTGACATGTGACTTATGATTTGTTGGCCAAAATCAAGGTCATAAGAGCATGGGGTAAAAATCACATCGGGAGTTTCTAAAGAAACTGAAACTTGCCAGATATGCGCATACCTTCTGGAGTGTGATAACGTGAGCGGATTCCGTCACGTTATCATGCGATGATAGTTGGATCCTGATTCCCACTGATGAGTTGGTTTACTCCTCGGGTGATCCCGGCTAATTCTTCTTTCAGGTTTGGGGAAGAATTTGACGTTACAGTGGGAGGTTTCCAGACTAGATAAAGTGATAACCATTCTGATCTAGGATAGAGTGCACGCTAAGTGTTTCTTTTCTCTCTCTCTTTGGCAGCGACCATTGACCCGACCCTAGACTATGACTCAGTGACCAAGTTGACCGAACCTTCTTAACACTGGCTTTTAGATTGTCAGAGTTGCAAACCTCATTACCACTCCTACTTTTACCCTTTTCTCCAGGACACCCCGTATCACTACGAACGTCCACGTCCATTGGACAAAACCATCGTATGGTTATATACGAACTCGAAGGAATTTGAGGATGGTTTCTGGTTCTGGAGAAAACGAATAGGACTATTCAGTTGTCTTTTCCTTTTACGTTCTCTCAGGTTGCGAGTACTCCTTGGTTTAGGAGATAGTACACCTATTACGCAAATTGGATAGTCTTCTTCCAAACCTTAGGCTGGTGTCAACCGGTAGGGAATGAAGTAAACCAGTTAGCCTAAACGGTGTACAGAATGTATTAAGTTAAGACAAAGAAAGGGATTAGTAAGAGGGCAAAGTAAATTGCGACTGCTATTCACGACCAAACCAAGTATTTCTTCGCCAATCCTAAATTACCTTTGTATTTCTCCAGGACACTCCGTATCACTACGAAGATCCCAAGTTTATTGGATAATCCATCGTATGGTTATATACGAACTCGAAAGGAACTTGTTCCAGTTCGGCGATGGATCCTGGTTCAGGAGAAATAGGAATAAGGTTCATTCGGTTGTTTTTTATCTTCACCTTCTCTCGCATTGCGAGTGCTCCTAGGATTAGGACAGTACACCCATTATGCTTATTGGATAGTCTTCTTCCAAACCATAGGCTGGTGCCGAACGGTAGGGAATGAAGAAAACCATTTGGCCTAAAGGGGTGTGCAGAAGGTAATGACTAAAGACATATAAAGGGATTTGGAGAAGTGGCAAAGAAATATACGGTTACAGTTGTGAATCTGGATAATGGAAGAGGCATTACTAGGAATACCCGGATACCCCATCGAAACATTTTAATGTTTCAGTTTCACTGTGTACTGTTAAAAGAAAACTGATTTCCCAATTAGACACTTGCTCCAGGGTATGTATTTACCAGGTCTGATTCTCACATCTGTATGGTTTTACAGATGATGAGTGGGAGTAAGTTATTGGGAATTAGGTGATCATCCTCATTATATCGGAATTCGTTGTAATTGGTGATATTTGAGGAAGTCACCTGGGTTGTTTGCCGGACGGCAAATATTTGGTTTTGAATATCCGTTGTTATGCACCAATTTCAAATTGATATATCTGTACGTCTATTTTTATAGAGTGAGATATACCTTTTGAAATTATGTCTATGACATTTACCTATATCAGTGGATGGTTAGGTAAGGAGCATTGAACAACCGTGTAATTCTTCTTAACCATAAGTACACTTTTCAACCTACGGCACACAGTGAATGAGTCATTTGACTCAAGGGACTTATACAGAGTATTGTATGTTGTCCAGTGTCCATTAGGACAAAGGGGTTGGTTCTTGTACTAATTCGGTTTACTTATGACTTCTCTAGTTTTTAGACAGGTGTTTCGTAGAAACACAGGGTCCGAATTTTGAGAAGTTATAGGTATATGGATAAAGTAGAGAACCGGGTGTTGCAAGTATCGGGATTCTTCAAGGTGATCGAAGATGTAGATACTTGTGTATGGTATTCAGTTGATAGTGATGTTTAAGAGAACTTGTTTCTCTTTCAGGTTACTCATAATTAGAAGTACTCCTAAGTTGAGTAACGCTGATCGGCCTCTCTTCCATTTACTTGACATGCACTGGTGACAGCTGCATGATTTGAATCTGGTTCAATTAAATCAGTGCCTCTGTTTCTGTATTGGATATAAAACAGTTCATATCTTGACTTTGTTAAGATACGGGGAGTTGTCCGGCTTATGCTTAAAACCAGACTCCGGATAATTCAAGGCACGTTTCTGTAATGGTTGTTTGTGGGTTGACCCGGGCTATGACGAGGGTTGACTTTCTACCATCTGGAAGATCAATAGTGATATTGTTCTTAACTCGCCACAGTTTTAACAAAAAAAAGGATTTTTTTCAGAAAACAGTAGTGGGAGTATGGTAGAACTGGAAGTGATTACAGAACCGCAAACGATTACTGAAGATTTGATAAGAACCTAATGATTCAATCTGGTTTGACATTCCATTGGCCACTCCGCAGATAAAGTGGGTAACCTCAGGCACTTGAGAGGTACTTCGGTATGCTCAAGGACGGTGGCAGGGAGGTTCTTGTTTACCCATACTTGCCATTGCTGTTGTTCCAGACTGTGAGACCCGGCAGGAGGATGAGTATAGCGTCGTTCTAAACTAGCTTTAGAAGTGCACGTCTGTATGACTCTGCCAGAGGGTTGCATAGTCAGTGGGAGCAGCGGAAACATTGGTGGACAGGTGGCTTATATCTATTTATAGACTAAAGCAGATACAGTGGAGATAGACCATCTATTTCTGATCTGACAGTCATAGGTTTGACTTCATCGGAATAGGGGATGGATCTGTTAAGAAGGTAGTAGGGTGTGATGTCCTGGTATTTGATGACATACACGGAGTAGGAAGTGATATTCCTAAACTACGATCGGTTATACGTTGGTCGTCACACAATGGTTTCTCTACATAGGACTTGGATATTATATCAGACATTCTGGTCACTAGATCTATGGTTTTAGATCTAGATTTGGGTGGTTTCCCAATTAGGGTACTTAGAAAGCATTCTAAGAGTATTTAGAATGGACGACTCCTGGCACGGTAGTATACCTGCAGGTGATGGAGTCACCCTCTCTAAAGGTGTCTTACAGACTAAAGGGGAGAGGGATACGCATGATTGGCAGATAACTTGCTTAGGCAATTGAGTCAATCATGAGATGTCAAGTACCACACCAGATGTTGTTCTTGCAGTAGGTGCAATAAGTTGATATTCATCCAATCCTGGAGAAACGATCGGAAGCAGTTTTAGAACATAAGTGAATGTTCTAGGGATATGATAACGGCAGTCTCCTTCGGGAGACAGTTATCATTCCAGGCTTCCAAGGTGACCTGGATGATAGAGTGGCTGTCAGAGTTATAGTTTTCCCTCTGACGAGGGGCAGTATTTTGGACAGATGGTCCAAGTGGATACTGAGGGAAGGATGGAGCAGGATACTGATTAAGTTCAGTTGACGATACAGTCTAAGAAGTTTGGATTTGGAGTTATTTATGAGCTAGGTCCCATCAGACATCCAGACACATTCTAAGACAGGTATTGCTCATTTCGGGAGATGGCTTTCTCCGCGAACTTGAGATAAAGAGAGACATTGTCACGACCCGAAAGTACGGAACGCGACTGGCACTTAGATTACGAGACGTCTAAAGGCGTACCGTAACCTAAGTCAGCCAAAGCCCAGAAGAATCTAAACCAAAATCAAAAGAGAGTGAAGGAAAACCTTTAATGAAAATGGTTTTTTAAAAATCATTTAAGTTGCATAGAATCCCTTTTTAAAAAACATCATAAATTTCTGAAAATTTCGGCAGAGTCTCCCCTGTATTTTCTATCCCCCAAAATGGGTACAACAAGATAATAAACCTGTAATCATAAAATGGCATCCCCAAGTGGGAGCTAGCTCTTCGCCCAAGGCGGATCACAACCACACGCAATATATAAGTAATATCAAGAAAAAGAGCATAAAAGAAATGCGAAATACCTGAAAACACACGTCGGCTCAAGTGAGCTCGACCCAAAAGAAACCACAAATATACAAGTCTCTCAGTCTCATCACTAGGTCGCATATACAATATAAAGTGGTAGATGGAGAATACTAGATACAATGATAAAGCAAAAAGAAATAAAGTATACTCGCAACCCACCTACGGGCGATGTCGCGAGTCTGAGCAAAAGAAGCTGATGATAAGATAGCCCGCCGCTACAAGACTGACGGGTCCGACCTGCAAGACACTGTGGCACAACGGGGGTGAGTTGCCAGCTCGTGAGTAAATATAACATCTAATAAGGCAATCGTAAGAATGCACGCAATGCACCACAACATGCATGTCCATATGTGCTATAATAGCTCTAGTATGCATGCACAGGTATGCAATGTCATTAATAAGTCTTTAAGTGTTTTAAATGCTAAGGGTATTGAATTCTTAACTTTAGAACATGAATATCTGTATAATAGCTAAATACCATCAAGAAATCATCTGAAAACCCGTGTCAAGCATCGACACCAAATAGGAATCATATCTGTCTCAATATCGGGCTCCGTCAGTCCGGATCGGCCCATATCATAAATCTCACGACAACGGTCGGTATCCTCCGGATATCCGCCGCGCCAGACATCACCGGTAGGTAGTCTTCCCCTGCCAGGCCCATCGTCTACAACTCGATCTTCTTGCCCCGGGGTACCATACCGGGCCCACCATGTACCCGAGACGGTTCATCCACTCCTCGAATCGGGTCTCGAAATCCAACAGAAAACATGAAAACTCATGGTGGACGACACATACATCACGAGAAAACCGCAACTTTTGTTTTGAAAATGATAAATATAAGGTTTTGTTAAATTCTTGCGGTTTTCCCCAAAAATCCAGAAATCGCAACAATACTGAAATCCTCAAGAAAATCATAATGTCCAACATGTTATATATGATAAATGTCCATGCTATCAATATATGTGATGTGAATTTTTGCTAGAAATCTATGTAAATATGATGATGATGCGAGGTATATACATGCTATGCAAATTCATATATCAAGTATGAATGCAAGTGGCGATATCATGATAAACAGATTCTATAGTGCGCGTGGCATGGCATTTACCAAAGGCGTGTGTGTCACATGAATAGTGCGCGTGCAACAGAAGCCAATGGTAAGGTGTTCGTGTCCTACGAAATGATATAGCATAAGTATAGATGAATGTCCATGCAGTTTAATATACTGTTCGCTATAAGGGTATGCAGTGTACATGAATGGATAAGCTAGCTAACACAACAATTCTTGCAAAAAGTAGGGTAATCCTAACTAGGGGGGCACCTCGCTCCATTCAGACGATTCCCCCATAGATGAATACATCTACTCACCTGAAATCCCCGCTAATCCGATCCGACCACCGCTTTGCCTTTACGTGCCGTGTCCGATGTTTCCCCGACCGATCCTATATTTGCACAACACCAAGCATAAGATTACAAAACCTAAAACGATGCAAGTCATAATATACAATTATCGACGCTCTCAAATTAAACATAACATACACTCGGTGCGCGGGAAAACGCACGAAAATCGCTAAAACCTTAACTAAACTCGTCGTTTCGGTGCAACCGCCAAAGCTAAAACCCAACTAGACAAAACTACGCATTCGCACACCCTACAAGTCATATTAGATGCTAATAATATCATCATGATATCGCAAATAAATCGCTTCCTAATTTCGTAGAAAACCTAGTAAGCATTCACGGACAAATTTCGATGCAAACCTCACGAATTAACGATTTAGCGATCGCAACAACACATAAACGTTCGATCTAACCCACTAGATGGCCACAACACTAACTTAAACACACTTATCATAAGTCAAACCCTAATTACAACACCAATCCTATTCTTGAATTTTTAAAACAAACCATTGCAATGAAATTGACACTTTAAACTTCTAAAATAGCTTATTTAAACTACAAATTTAACAACTAGATTAAAATTATACCTCCCAAGTGTTGATCCTCTTTCACTTAGACACCATAGATGTCTTCTTTCTCCTTGTTTTAAACAACTTAGGGTTTGGAAAGAGGTGGAATAGGATTTAGGTTTCAATTTTGTGAAGAAATTGTGAATTTTTGTGGATTTCGGTGGATTTTTAATGGAAATTTGAAGCAAGAAATGGGGGAAATGAGGGGTTTCCAGCAGGTGAGCTCGGCCTGGAGCAAGGGAGGGAGGTTGTGGGAGTTTTGTGGAAGTTTCTAGGTCAATAAAACATCATATGTTATCATTTAATGCTTTCACATCAATATTTTCACAAAAAGCCTCATTTTAATTCATTTTTTCATAAAATTCCAACCCTTAAACCAAAAGTTTGCAAGTCATGATATAATTTTATTAACACCCTATTTTAGCTTATAAAGACTCCTAATTATGAAATTTACCTAATTAAATTTGTATTTATCACTAATTTAATGTATTTAAAAAGGCTTAAAATAATAAAAAAATAATTAATTACGAAAAAAAATTTATTTAACTAGAAAATTATAAGTGACATTTTAGTGACAAAATTATAGTAATATCTTATCTAAATTTTGTATAATTAGGTCTACAATGAAAAATATCAATTTTGACTTTTTACGGAAAAAGCCGAAAAATTAGCCGATTACCGAAAAACTGCCTAAACGATTTTCGAAGGGTTACAATCTTCCCTCCTAAAAGAAATTCGGTCCCCGAATTTAGAATTTAACTACGCGTACCTTCAAAAAGATGGGGATATCTCTTCCTCATCTCGACCTCGGTCTCCCAGGTGACCTCCTCGCTGTTCGGCCACGCCAAAAGACCTTGACGGACGGTATGACCTTCGACCTCAATTTCTTCACCTGCCGATCCAAGATGACAACCGGCTGCTCGGTGAAAGAAAGATCACGCTCTAACTGGATCGTCTGGTGCTGAATCGCCTAGGAAGGATCATGAAGGTACTTGCGGAGCATCGAGACATGGAATACGGGGTGAACATCGGGGAAGCTAGGCGGAAGAGCTAACCGATAAGCGACTGGACCAACACGCTCTAAGATCTCGAAAGGACCAACATATCTAGGACTCAGCTTCCCTTTCCGCCCAAATCTCATCACACCTTTCATCGGAGAGACCTTCAGGAAAACATGATCGCCAACAGCGAACTCGAGTCGGCGACGACGCTTGTCAGCATATGATTTCTGCCTGCTCTGTGCCGCTCTCATCCTGTCCCGAATCAGCTGTATCTTCTCGGTCGTCTCCTGTACGATCTGCGGCCCCAAAATACTGCTCTTCCTGAGCTCTGTCCAACATACAGGCGATCGACATCTCCTCCCATATAAAGCCTCAAAAGGTGCCATCTGAATCGTCTCCTGGAAGCTATTATTGTAGGAAAACTCGATCAAAGGCAAATGACGATCCCAGCTACCACCGAAATCTAAAACACAAGCTCTGAGCATGTCTTCAAGAGTCTGAATCGTACGCTCCGACTGACCATCAGTCTGAGGATGAAAGGCTGTGCTAAAACTCAATCGGGTGCCCAATGCTTCCTGAAGTTTTTGCCACAACCGGCTGGTAAACTGGGTGCCACGGTCGGACACGATGCAAGTCGGAACACCATGCAGTCGCACTATCTCATCAATATAAACCTGGGCGTACTGAGAAAATCCAAAAGTGGTCTTCACTGGCAGGAAGTAAGCCGCTTTCGTCAGTCGATCCACAATCACCCAAATAGAGTTGTACCCTCGACTGGTCCTGGGTAGACCCACAACGAAGTCCATGGAGAGCTGCTCCCACTTCCACTCAGGGATGGGCAAAGGCTGTAACTCGCCAGCTGGCCTCTGGTGCTCGGCCTTGACTTGCTAACAAGTCAGGCATCTTGACACAAAGTCTGTAATATTCTTCTTCATCCCGTCCCACCAGTAAACCTCTCTCAAATAACGGTACATCTTGGTGGAACCTGGATGCACACTGTATACTGATTTATGTGCCTCCTCGAGGATATCACGCCTCAGTCCCTCTGAATCTGGCACGCACAGTCGAGTCCCAAATCGAAGTATCCCCTGATCATCAATCACGAACTCAGAAACTCTGCCCTGTCGAATCTGCTCAATAATCTCCAAAATGCGGGCATCGCCGGACTGTGCCTCGCGGATACGGTCAAGTAACTGTGGGCGTGCTCTGAAATGGGCCAGCTGTCCCCCTGTAGGAGTAAACTCGAATTGCACTCTGCTGTCACATAACACCTGCCAATCCGCCGTCGACTGCATATGTACTGCGCTCAAACAAGATAAGCTACCTCCGGGCCTCCTACTCAAAGCATCTGCCACCACATTCGCCTTGCCCGGATGGTATAAAATCTCGCAGTCATAATCCTTCACCAACTCCATCCAACGGCACTGTCTCAGGTTCAAATCTCGCTGCTGGAAGATATACTTCAAACTCTTGTGGTCAGTGAATATCTGGCACGACTCACCGTATAGGTAATGTCTCCAGATCTTAAGTGCAAATACCACTGCAGCCATCTCTAAATTATGGGTGGGGTAGTTCTGCTCGTGTTTCCTCAGCTGCCGAGAAGCATACGCGATAACTCTGTCGTGCTGCATCAATACACATCCCAGCCCCACTCGAGAAGCATCACAATAAACCACGAACCCGCCTGATCCTGAAGGCAATGCTAACACTGGTGCAGTAGTCAGACGAGTCTTCAACTGCTGGAAGCTATCCTCACATGCCTGGGTCCAATCAAAAGGAACCCCCTTCCGGGTCAACCCGGTCAAAGGTGCAGCAATGCGGGAGAAATCCTGGACAAAACGTCGATAATAGCCGGCCAGACCTAGAAAACTGCGAACCTCTGTAACTGATACTGGTCTAGGCCAACGCTGAACTGCCTCGATCTTCTTCGGGTCTACGCAAATACCGTCTCTCATCACCACATGACCCAAGAAGTCGACACTGTCTAACCAGAATGCGCACTTGGAAAATTTGGCGAACAGCTGATGCTCCCTCAAAGTCTGCAATGTGATACGTAAGTGCTGCTCATGCTCCTCCCGGCTCCGAGAATATACCAAAATGTCGTCAATGAACACAATGATGAACTGATCGAGATACGGCCTGAATACACGGTTCATCAAATCCATAAAAGCTGCCGGGGCATTGGTGAGCCGGATCGTGATCGGACGGTTTTTACTAGCCGGCTTTGGTTTAAGCCGGATCCTAGTATTTGACAGTGTAGATTTTGTCTCTTTGCATTTGTGTTCAGTGGGAATACAAATGCGGGAATGTATATGCAGTAGCGGGGTTTTCCTGTAATTTATTACGGGATCGGTTTTCTGAAGTTGCCAGTTTGCATTCCGTTCCGGCCAGTTTTCCTTTGTTCCTTCCCGGCCGGACTTTCCGACGGAGGGGGTTATTTGTAAGTGTGCAAATAACATTTTGTGGAGGGTTTATTTGTGAAATGGGAGATTATGAGAGCATCTTTTTATTCCTTTCTTTTCTATCATCATTTCTTGCTTTAATGAGAAAGGATTTGTTGATTAGGATTTGATGTGAGGTTTGCTTTGGATGTGGTCACCCTCTACTTTTCCTACCATCACCTCCTTTGATGTTTTTGTTCTTTCCTCCACCATTTTGATATAAAGGGGCCGGCCACTTCATTGAGAGAGAGAGAGAGGTTTCATTTTGTATGAGGGAAATTTGATTATCTCATTTGGCTTGCTCACAAAATCCTTCTCACCTCTCCAAAGTTCATATTGATTCCTCCATCAATGGCAACTACATAAACTCCAAGAGACAAAGTTTCTACACTAGTCTACAGCATTCCTTGGACGCGTCGGCTAGCCAACTTCGCGCCCGAGTTGCCTCGGTATAGAGGTGGGAGCCCGTAAAAGTATTTGGCTATATGGTGCCCTTTCCAATGCGGAGGTGACGGACGGAGATTCCGCGGGAGATCGGAGTGGAGACGAAGACCGAAGGACATGGATCGCTTGGTATAGCTTCTCTACTCTTTTCTTGTTTGCTAGTAGCTAGGTTAATGGCCCGATCCGGTTAAAAGTGCACGGTGGAGCCGGTTTGCTAGTTTGCAAAGTTTTTTGTTTCCGTATTTCTGGCGTCGGATCGACGGCCGGGGCACCGCCGCGGACTTACACGCCTGTTGTACCGGAGCAGAATGCTATGCTAGGGGCCGGTATACAGGACTTGCGCCAGATGATGGGGTCGTTAGTTGAGGCCATTCGAGCGCAGAGGCAGGAGGTTGTTCCACCTGTTTGGGGACCGTGATGGTCCCTACTGTTCCGGCATTCACGGCTACAGCTACGGAGGTTATCACCGTGTCACTGTCAGAGTTCATGAGGCTGAGGCTGAGGCCTCCGGTTTTCTCTGGCACGGATGCAGCTGAGGATCCGCAGTCATTTATCGACCGGATAGCCAGGTTATGTTGTTCGCTGAGATGCTCCGATGCGAGATGGGTAGAGTTCGCGAGTTTTCGTCTGGAGGGTCTGGCCCAGAAGTGGTGCGAGTCCTTGGAGAAGGGCAGAGCCGCAGGTCTTGCTCCTATGACATGGGCTGAGTTCGTGACAGTGTTTCTTGCCCGTTTTCTTCTGCAGAGCATTAGGGATCCTCGAGCGTGAAGATTTGAGTCGTTACGCCAGACTCCGGGGATGACGGTGGCTGAGTACGATGTATTGTTTACCGAGCTGTCTGTGTATGCTCCGTATTTGGTGGCGACTGAAGAGATGCGGGTGAAGAGGTTCGTTCGAGGCCTGCTTACCCAGTTGTTCCTCGCTATCAGCATTCAGCATTGTGATACATATGCAGCAGCGGTGGACGCGACCCTATTGGTTGAGGAGCGTCTTTCTGAGTCGTCGGTTGTTCAAGAACCGAAGAGGGTTCATACTGGTATAGCAGTCCGAAGGCAGCGTTTTAGACCCTGAGACAGTGTTCGTTCAGGAACGGGGAGTAGCAGAGAGGTGGGACGTGGCCAGTTGTTCAGCACTTATTCCCAGGAGGGTCAGCAGTCGATGCGTGGGTGTTTTGGGTGTGGCAGTTTACATCATCTCGTTACGGATTGTACCGTGATACACCAGAGAGAGGTAGTCGTACCCCAGGTTACCTTACCACCTTCTCCGCCTCATAGAGCGTTGCCTCTTATGCCTGTTGTTGCCCCGCGTCAGACTCCTGCTCAGAGAGGTCGTGGTCGTGGTGGTTTTGTTCCGAGAGGACGAGGTGGCGGAGGCAGAGGACAGCCATTCACAGGTAGAAGGCAGGCTCGGGTGTTTGCCTTGACTCACCACGACGCGCAGGCGTCCAATGCCGTGGTTTCAGGTACCCTTTCTGTATGTTCTTTTGATGCACATGTTCTTTTTTATCCGGGATCTATGCATTCGTATGTTTCTACGCACTTCGTGCCGAGGTTAGGCCGAGAGTCGTGTTTGCTAGATCATCCGCTTTTCGTGACTACTCCTGTTAGCGAGTCGTTTGTTGCGCGACACGTTTTGCGGACGTGTGTTGTTCGCTTAGGAGATAGAGATTTGTCCGTCGACTTGATCCTTCTTGAGATGTTGGACTTCGACGTTCTCCTGGGCATGGACTGGTTAGCTACTTGCTACGCGTCCGTGGACTGCCGCGAGAAGAAAGTTAGGTTTTGTTTTCCCGGCGAGTCAGTGTTTGTTGTACAGGGGGACCGTGGTGCCGCCCCTCACAGTTTGATTTCTGTCCTTTGCGCTAGTTGGCTTTTGAGGAGAGGATGTCGGGGATTCTTGGCTTTCATTCATGATACTGGAGCCACAGTGGAGTCGTTGGACTGGATTCCTACTATTCGAGAGTTTCCCGACGTTTTTCCCGATGAGTTACCTGGGTTGCCGCCAGAGCACGATATTGAGTTTTGCATTGATCTGATTCCCGGCGTGGGGCCTATTTCTATACCGCCTTATCGGATGGCTCCGGCGGAGCTTAGAGAGCTTAAAGATCAATTGCAAGAGTTGCTTGATAAGGGACTTGTGCGTCCGAGTGTTTCGCCGTGGGGAGCTCCTGTTCTGTTCGTCAAGAAGAAGGACGGCAGTTTGAGGTTGTGTATGGATTATCGTCAATTGAACCGAGTTATGGTGCGGAATAGGTATCCTTTACCTCGCATTGACGATTTATTTGATCAGCTCCAGGGTGTGAAACATTTTTCTAAGATTGATTTGCGTTCAGGTTATCATCAGTTGCGGGTTCGGAATGATGACATTCCGAAGACTGCTTTTCGTACGCGCTATGGGCATTATGAGTTTTTATTGATATAGTTCGGACTCACCAATGCACCAACAGCGTTCATGGATCTAATGAACCGGATTTTCAGGCCATTCATCGACCAGTTCATTATTGTGTTTATTGATGACATTCTGGTCTACTCTAGGAGTCGTGAGGAGCATGAGCAACACTTAAGGATTACTTTGCAGATATTGAAATAGCACCAGCTGTATGCTAAATTCTCAAAGTGCACGTTTTGGCTTGATAGAGTTGACTTTCTGGGTCATGTCGTGACGGGAGACTGTATTCTTGTGGACCGGAGGAAGATCGAGGGTGTGCAGCTTTGGCCCAGACCTATATCTGTGACTGAGGTCTGCAGCTTTTTGGGCTTAGCTGGTTATTATCACCGTTTCGTGCAGGATTTTTCGAGTATCGCTGCACCGCTGCACCGCTGACCGGATTAACCCAGAAGGGGGTTCCTTTTCTTTGGACTGATGCGTGCGAGCAGAGTTTTCAGCAGTTGAAGACTCGGTTGACGATGGCACCAGTTCTATCTTTGCCTTCTGGATCGGGCGGCTATGTTATTTACTGTGATGCTTCTCGAGTGGGGCTCGGTTGTGTACTGATGCAGCATGATAGAGTGATTGCTTATGCTTCTAGGCAGCTGAAGAAGCATGAGCAGAATTACCCCACTCACAATCTTGAGATGGCCGCAGTGGTCTTTGCGTTGAAGATTTGGAGACATTACTTGTACGGGGAGTCATGTCAGATCTTCACGGATTACAAGAGCTTGAAGTACATCTTCCAACAGCGGGCTCTGAATCTGAGACAGTGCTATTTTATGGAGCTTGTGAAGGATTATGATTGTGAGATCCTTTATCACCCGGGAAAGGCGAATATGGTAGCGATGCTTTAAGTCATAGGCCCGGGGGTACCTTGTTCCAGTTGAGCGCATTTCAGCGATAGTCTTCTGCAGATTAGCAGATCTTGTGTGATGGTAGAGTACGGTTTGAGTTCACTTCCACTGGGGGACAACTTGCTCATGTCCGCGCTCGTCCACTACTTTTTGATCGTATCCGTGAGGCGCAAACCAGTGATGCTCGTTTGTCTGAGATTCTTGAGCTTGTTCGGCAGGGTATAGTTTCGGAGTTCATGATTGATGACCAGGGTATGCTATGATGGGGGACTCGCTTGTGTGTACCAGATGCTGATGGGTTGAGACGCGAGATCCTAGAGCAGGCACATCAGTCAACCTTTAGCGTTCATCCAGGTTCCACCAAGATGTACCATGACTTGAGAGACTTTTACTGGTGGGAAAAGATGAACTGCGATATTTCGGACTTCGTTTCGAGGTGCCTGACTTGTCAACAAGTCAAGGCTGAGCATCAGAGGCCGGCAGGTGAGTTGCAGCCTTTACCCGTTCCGGAGTGGAAATGGGAGCAGATTTTCATGGACTTCGTTGTGGGTCTACCCAGGACCAGTCGAGGGTATGACTCCATTTGGGTGATTGTTGACCGGTTGACGAAAGCGTCTCACTTCCTTCCAGTGAAGACCACTTTCGGTTATGCTCGGTATGCTCAGTTCTTCATAGATGATATTGTGCATTTCCACGGCGTTCCCACATGCATCGTATCCGACAGAGGCACCCGGTTTATTAGCCGTCTTTAGCAAAAGCTTCAGGAAGCTTTGGGTACCCGGTTGTATTTTAGCACCGCTTTTCATCCACAAACCGATGGTCAGTCGGAGCGGACTATACAGACTCTGGAGGATATGCTTCGTGCGTGTGTGCTTGATTTTGGTGGCAGTTGGGATCGTCACTTGCCGTTGATTGAATTCTCCTACAATAACAGTTATCAGGAGACGGTTCAGATGGCACCTTTTGAGGCTTTGTATGGTAAGAAGTGTCGATCGCTAGTCTGTTGGACCGAACTCAGTGAGAGTAGGGTTTTGGGACCCCAGCTAGTTCAGGAGACTACGGAGAAGATCCAGCTGATTCAGGACAGGATGAGAACAGCCCAGTGCAGACAGAAGTCTTATGCCGACCGTCGTCGTCGCAGACTTGAGTTCGCAGTGGGGGATCATGTATTCCTGCGGATTTTTCCGATAAAGGGCGTTATGCGATTTGGGAAAAAGGGGAAGCTCAGTCCCAGATTTGTAGGTCCCTTCGAGACCCTTGAGCGTGTTGGAGCCGTTGCCTATCGTTTGGCACTTCCGCCCAGTTTTCCGGATGTTAATCCCGTTTCATGTGTCGATACTTCGTAAATACCTTCATGATCCTTCTCATATGATTCAGCACCAGACCGTTCAGCTTGAGCGCGATTTTTCGTTCACCGAGCAGCCGGTAGTTATATTGGATCGGCAGGTGAAGAAACTTCGGTCAAAGATCTTGCCATCAGTGAAGGTTCTTTGGCGTGGCCCTACTAGTGAAGAGATCACTTGGGAAGCCGAGAGCGAGATGCGGAAGGAATTCCCTCATCTCTTCGAAGGTACGCGCAACTAAAATTTTAATTCGGGGACCGAATTTCATTAAAGGGGGAGATTGTAACGTTTTAGGAATCGTTATGCGAATTTTTCCGTTTTAGGATAAAATAGTCGGTGTTTTCCGTAAAAACCCGGAAGTGATCAAATTTCAGTACAGACTTGACTGCACATAGTTTAACTAGAATAGTGCTAGTTTGCAGGTTTTTGTGGTCACTTGAAAATTTTGGTTCACATAGATTTTTCCCTAATTAAAATATTATTTTAAGTTGTTAATTATGCACTTAATTAGTGGTAATTACATTTTTGGTTTGGGTTAATTACTTCTAAAGTGAATTTATGCTAATCCAATAACTAGATTAAGCTTAATCCATCCATGCAAAATATCTAGATATTTGTGATTAAAAGAAAAATTTTAAAAGAAAAGTGAAGAGGTGGCATGAGATATTATTGCATTATTGAGAATTTAATGGTATTTTTAGCTAGAAAATTCCACTCATTTCACAAAAACCCCCTCACTTTTGGTCTTGGCCGAGCCCCCTTGTGCTGCCCACTCTTTTTCCTTACTCATTTTCATCTTCTCCAAGATCAAATAAATCACTAAAAATTCTCAAATAATCCCACAAACTCACAAACTAATCCCTACCCATCATTCTTCATAACTAAACAAGCTTAGATCTTCTTGAAAGACTTCATTTTGGAGGATTTAAATTGGAGTTATTGTTGGAGATAGTGCCCTCAGAGTCAATTATTGGATCACAGGCACGTGATTGCAATGATTGAGGGATGACCTGTCCCAGTAGGACAGTCTTACTCGAGATGATAGTATGCTATCTGGTTTATCTTTATCATCGTGTACTGCTTTAGGTGACCAGACAGGTCGCTATTACACGTTGATAGAGCCCTTAGGATTCTTGCTTGACTGCCAGCAGTATGAGGGCGATCATATACGTGGGAGCTGGTAGTCTATAAGCACATCCTTAAAAGGTCCCTAGTCGTGGGAGTTTCGAGACAGGGCATCGATACTCCAGAGTAGACTAGTGTATACAGTCGAGACCCCGACAAGGGGCGGTGGCCGGTCTCACAAGCCACTGGTGTCAGTTGGTTCACCTAAGATGTATACAGGTGCTCGTTGGGATATGAGTACACCGGACAGGACTCGCCGGGAACATGCTAGTTGGTCTTATACATGACGTCAGATAGCAGTTCCCTGGTGACATGTGTACAGGTTAGTTCATCGACCTGGGGATCGTCATTTGTCTCGTGTGAGTTCCCACTGTACTTTGATTACTACCCTACCACGCTCAAAGGAGACGTGCAAACAGGTTTTAGTTGGGTACAGTCCCGAGCCACATGGAGGCAGTGAGCGGATCTTCAGGGGTTCGTCTCTCCCGGTATTGGGGGTGAGGTCGCGCTGTGTCTAGGAGAGCCATTACACGAAGCCCTCGGCCGAGGCAGGAGATTTACTGGTAGGTATTCCAGTAGTATCTCAGGGTGTTCTGGGCTACACTCCGACACGACTTGTACCGCTTTTGGGGGTCTGACTTTTACCAACCCCCTAGGCCCGCCATTCGATGCTCATAGACGAGTGGACCGGACTGTACGGATATTGTCACTGACAGGCTCAGTTGGGTGTCAGGATGAGTTCGCTCATCGACGTCCCTTTTGGTCAATACCTGGTAGCCCGTTACGTATTGGCTTATACCTCTGACGTGCTAGTGGTTAAATCCACAAACCAAGGTGTTGACGAGTCTTTAGAGTCCCCCACATTCAGTTGCTCAAGTTTTCGGGCGAAAAGCTGTAGAGGCCGTATGGAGATATGGCAGGGTTCGATCAGATACGTGCGGTATTGCACGGATCAGGATCGGACGGATATTACTAGCCGGCTTTGGTTTAAGCCGAATCCTAGTATAGTACAGTGTAGATTTTGTCTTATTGCATTTGTATTCGGTCGGAATACAGATGCGGGTGTGTATACACAGTAGCGGGGTTTTCCTGTGATTTATTATGGGACCAGTTTTCAGGAGTTGCCAGTTTGCTTTCCGTTTCGGCCATATTTCTTTGTATCCTTCATTGGCCGAAGATTGGTGGAGGAGGGCTTATTTGCAATTGTGCAAATAAGCAATTGTGGAGGGGGTCTTTGCATATTTCTTTGTATCATGATGATGATGCATCCCTTGACCATTTGACTTCTTCATCCATCATGGCTTGACTTTTATATGATATGGTTGTTAATGATGGCATGACTTTTGGAAGTGATGATTGTTGTTTGAGTGTTGGACTTTCCTAGCTATCATTTCTTTGCATGATAACCATTCCTCTCTCTCTTTCATGCATGATTGTGTGGCCTCTCTCATTTTTTTTGATACACTCTCTCATTCACTCCTCTCCCACCTAAGGATGGCCGGCCAAGCTCCATGGGGCTGCCTAATTCATTTGGTTGTGGGATTTTTGTTCATTTGATGTCGCAAAAATCCCACAAGATCAATCTCCAAAAACTCCAAGTATCATTCCTCCACCAAAGGCAACTCCATAACCCCAAGTGAGACATGAGCACTACACACCATTCTACAGAAAACTTTGGGCACGTCGGCTCGCCAACTTCGTGCCCGAGTTGCCTCGGTATAGAGGTGGGAGCCCGTAATAGAAGCCGGCGACGTGGTGCCTTTCCGGCGAGGAGGTGGAGACCGGACATTCTGCGGGGAGATCGGGACGACGACGAGAAGACCGAAGGACTCGGATCACTCGGTATATCTCTCTTCCCTCTCTAGATAGCTAGGACTAGTTAATGGCCCGATCCGGGTTTTAGTGCGCGGTGGTGCCGGTTCATGAAAAATTAAAATTAACCATCGCTTCCGCATTTGGCCTCGGGATGGAGGCCGGGGCGCCGCCGTGCACTTACAGTGGTATCAGAGCCTCGCCATTAACATAGTCTAGTTTTGTCTAATGTGTTTTACATTTCCGATCGAGCAAAAATTCCAAAATCCGCATTTTCAATAGCAACAGTTTTCTGTCGAAATTTTTTTTGTCTCGAAAATTTTTTCAGGTTGTATAAAACTGGTGTACTGGAAGTTCTAAGAGTTCTGGGGAAATTCGAGACATTGATCTTTCAGGGAGAGCGCGGAACCGCGGCCAAACCCCACTTGGCGCCGCGGTTCCGCCGCAGTATGAAGGGATCAATGCTTCAAATTTTTCCAGTGGGCTTCTGGGGTGAAAATAGGGTTTCTGGAATATTAATTTTTGGGCCCAGAATTTCTTGATGTGCTACAGTAGTACTTGGGGGCCCACTTGGTAAATTTGATCGATCGGATATTTAAAACACATTATTTCACAGTATTTACATTATATCTGCGACCATGAATGTCACTTGATCGGTAAATCCAGTCTAACTGCTATAGCCCGGTTAGACGGATTTGCGAACGTGACTTTCACGTTGATGTTCTGTGTTTTTGCTGTGATGTTGCGGATTGGTCGTGGGGGATAGCCTGGATGCAACGCTAGTACAGTTTTTGGTTGTATTATGTACATTTGATATTGCGGGGCGAGCGTCCGACATGTGGACTGCTGTCACTGCCTGATTGTATTATTATTTTGGGGCACGGCCAGGTTGCGGTCGATGTACCCGTTGTATGTATATTTTACTTTCTGTACTAGGATTGCCCCGCGGAGGGGTGCACGGATAGCCGGGTTCTAGAGGGCAACGGGCCCGCATCTCATGGCATTGAGACGGAGGGGGCTTCACTCTAGAATTGGCGGGCTATTCGCCGCACTCGTAGGGGGTACAGGTTGACCCAGGAGGGGTGCCCAAGTTACCGGATTCCGTGAAGTTCCGGGTGGTCCATTCACGTTGCTGAAGGGGGCTGCCTCGCTTCAGGTTTTGGCGGGTAACTTGCCGCGCCCATAGGGGTCTAGGATTTCATTGCACAGGCTATCCACACGACCAGGGGAACGTCGGGTTTCAGTAGTGGCTCTGTGAAACCCGGGGATCCCAGATATCTGTATTGTTCTGTGATGCTGTACATTTCTGTGATGTTGCATTTTATCACGCCTTGAGCGAATATAATATATTGGTATATATATTAGTAGATGTTGTATATGTTTTGCATCCGCGCTAGTCCAGTCCCCGCTCTGTCGTTAGTTAGCTAACCTAACGGGTAATGACGGGACCCAGTGGCGAATGCGGATGGCATATACGTACGTCATATTATTTCCGTTCTTTGTGGTGTGATCAATTGATGGGACTGCGTTGATTCGGATCAATGCAAGTTAAAAACAAACCTAATCTGATGTTGTTGGAACACTTTTCAAAAAGCTGTTATTGCAAGGACATTCACTTTTGTTTTGCATCGTGGTATTCAGTTGGAATATCCTGCTCCTCAGTCGACGAGGCAAGGGCCGAGATCCATTCACCGGGAGTGACCCCTTGGACAAAAAGTTTGCCTCAGGGCAATAACTTCACTTTAGCCGATTACTTTTGCTTTGCACCGTGGTATTCAGTTGGAATATCCTGCACCTCATTCTACGGGGAAAGAGCCGAGATCCCTTCACCGGGAGTGACCTCTTTAGCAACGGTTTTCGTCACTATATTTTTAAAAGCTATCCGTTGCTTCAACGATATCAAGTTCATTACGTTAAAGGTTTTCGCTAGAAACCATTCGTAGCCCTCCGTCGTTTCATATGGATGGTCAATAGTATTCAAGCTGTGTATGTTGGCCAAAGTCAAGGCACAGTGATTGGTAGCTATTGGGGTATTCATATGCAGCATAGATAGATGCGTTGGTTTGGGACAGTCGTACTGCCATTTTGGCCAAAATCAAGGTAGGTACGGGTGGATTCAAATTAACCTGGAGAATGACGAGTAGAACTTGACATGTGACTTATGATATGTTGGCCAAAGTCAAGGTCATAAGAGCATGGGGCAGAAATCACATCGGGAGTTTCTAAAGGAACTGAAACTTGTCAGATATTCGCATACCTTCTGGAGTGTGATAGCGTGAGCGGATTCCGTCACGTTATCATGCGGTGATAGTTGGATCCCGATTCCCACTGATGAGTTAGTTTACTCCTCGGGTGACCCCGACTAATTCTTCTTTCAGGTTTGGAGAAGAATTTGACGGTACAGTGGGAGGTTTCCAGATTAGATAAATTGGTAACCATTCTGATCTAGGTTAGAGTGCACGCTGAGTGTTTCTTTTCACTCTCTCTTTGGCAGCGACCATTGACCCGACCCTAGACTATGACTCAGTGACCAAGTTGACCGAACCTTCTTTAACACTGGCTTTTGGATTGTCAGAGTTGCAAACCTCATTGCCGCTCCTACTTTTACCCTTTTCTCCAGGACACCCCGTATTACTACGAACGTCCACTTCCATTGGACAAAACCTGTTAGTTGTATGTATGCCCTAGAGGCCAGTATTGTACAGATGATGTATATTATATTAGATGCTTGGACATATATAGAGATGACTTTCTTGCTCGATATGATAGTATGCTATCTGGTTGCTCTTTATCTTAACATGTACACTAGTCTCTTTAAACTGTCTTATAGTTACATGTTGGTAAAGCCCTTAGGATGTGTACTTGACTACCTGGACTGTGATGCAGATCATACTAGTGGGACATGGTAGTCCATAGGTACATCCTTCAAGGTCCCTAGTCGTGGGTGTATCGAGACGGGGCATCGATATACCAGTGTAGACTAGCGTATACGCTTCTCGACCCATGAGATGGGCGATGGATGATCCCATATCCATTGGTGTTTGACATCAGAGATGGTATACGGGTGCTCAGTGGAGACTGGGTACACTGGACGTGTTGGAGATAGTGCCCTCATAGTCAATTATTGGATCGCAGGTACGTGATTGCAATGATTGCGGAGGACCTATACCGGTAGGACAGTCTTACTCAAGATGATAGTATGCTATCTGGTTTGCCTTTATCAGTCGTGTACATGATCAGGTGACTGATTACATGTTACACTTTGATAGAGCCCTTAGGATCTTTCTTTACTACCAACAGTATGATGGCAATCATATACGTGAGAGTTGGGTAGTTTATATGCATATCCTTAATTGTGGTCCCTAGTCGTGGGAGTTTCGAGACAGGGCATCGATACTCCGGAGTAGACTAGTGTGTACAGTCGAGACCCCGACGAGGGGCGGTGGCCGGTCTCACAAGCCACTGGTGTCAGTTGGATCACCTAAGATGTATACAGGTGCTCATTAGGTTATGAGTACACCGGACAGGACTCGCCGGGAATCTGCTAGTTAGTACTATACCTATCGTCAGATAGCAGTTCCCTGGTGACATGTGTACAGGTTAGTTCATCGACCTGAGGTCGTCATTTGTCTCGTGTGAGTTCCCACTGTGCTTTGATTTCTACCCTACCACGGCTCAAAGGAGTCGTGCAAACAAGTAGTTTTTGGGTACAGTCCCGAGCCATATGGAGGCACGTGAGCGGATCGGCAGGGGATTCGTCTCTCCCGGTATTGGGGGCGAGGTCGTGCTGTGTCTAGGAGAGCCATTACACAAAGCCCACGGCCGTGGCAGGAGATTTACTGGTAGGTACTCCAGTAGTATCTCAGGGTGTTATTGGGCTTCACTCCGACACGACTTATACTGCTAATGGGGGTCTGACGTTACTAGCCCCCTAGGCAGATATGC
Source organism: Agapanthus africanus (assembly GCA_030015575.1). Classification (NCBI taxonomy): domain Eukaryota; kingdom Viridiplantae; phylum Streptophyta; class Magnoliopsida; order Asparagales; family Amaryllidaceae; genus Agapanthus; species Agapanthus africanus. The sequence continues at coordinate 423,204,779 of CM057344.1, forward strand.
GATACTCATAGACGAACGGACCGGACTGTATATACATGGTCACTGTTAGGCTCTGTAGGGTTTCCGGATGAGTTCGCTCATCGGCCTCCCTTGAGGTCAGTCCATGGGCAGCCGTTACGCATTGCTAGTGCCGCTGACAGTTTATGGTTAAACCCAATGCCAGGGTACTGACGAGTCATTAGAGTTCCCCACAGACAGTTTCCCAAGTTCGGGCGAAACGTTGTAGAGGCCGTATGGTTTTATGGCTGGGTTCGGAAAATGCACGTGCGTTTACGCACGTGTTATTTTTCGGGAAGATGATACTGGTCGGCTTTGGTTTAAGCCGGATCCGAGTATTATATTGAGTAGGTATAATATCTTTGTCTCAGTTGCATTTGTATTCGGTCGTAATACAAATGCGGGTATATTTATACAGTTACGGGGTTATCCTGAAAGTTGTTTCAGGATCACTTTTGGAAGTTGCCCGTTTCCAGTTTTCTATCAGCCGTCTTTTAACATTTGGTTAAAGACGGATTTATCTTTTCTTGGATGAGGTGAGTCAGTGTTCTAGAAGTTTCTAGAAGTGATGACAAGGATGGTGACTAGGTTCATGAACCTTTAATTGCATTTATTGCATGATGACTAGGTTTAAGTGAGTCATGGTTTGCTTTATTGCTTTTTGTTTTGGTTAAGATCTTTTCTTCATGATAAGCTTTGTGCTATGGTCACCACTTCCCTCCTACACTCACCCCCCTCCTTTTTAGTGGCCGGCCCTCTCTCTCCTCCTTCACTCACTTATTTGAGAAATTATGGTTGCTAAAAAGAAAAGACTAAAGTTTTGGATGCATGGAAATTTCATAGTTCATTTCTTGTTCCATTTCATTTCCATCGGCAACTTCATTAACCGATCGTCCACGGACTTGGACGAAGTGAGACAAAGTCATCTACTCATTCTCTACATCATTCTTGGTCGTCTCTTTTAGCAAACTTGACGACCGAGTTGCCTCGAGTCAGAGGCGGGAGCCCGTTTAAAGAATCAGTGATGTGGTGCCACCTGGACGAGCAGATCGGAGATCGACGAGATCGGAGCAGCCGCAACGGAGCGTGGGATGATGGTTAAAGAACGAAGGACTCGGATCGTTCGGTATAACCTTTCTACACTCTTTACAGTTTGTTAGTTTAGCAATAATGGCAGATCCGGGTTAAAGTATACGATAGCGCCAGTTAAAAAGTTTTTGTTCCGCATTTTGCGTCTGTAGACGGCCGGGGCGCTAGCATAGACTTACAGTGGTATCAGAGCCTCACCATTTTGCTATACTAACTTGTGCTAACGCGTTTAAAAGATCGATCGAACTGATTTTTCGAAAATCGCAATTTCTAGTATTAAAGTTTCTGTTAATTTTCAAACTGGTCCAAATGTCATTTTGACCATACCAGAAAATCAAGCAGGGTTTTTGAGGAATACTGTAGAAATTCGAGGAAGTGATTCCACTGTTCCGCCGCGGATCCGCGGCCACAGCTAGGGTTTTGCCGCGGATCCGCCGCAGGAAAGTGGGATCACTCACTCAATTTTCTACAGTGGATTCTATGTTGGAAATTGGGGTTTTTGGTATATATATTTTGGGCCCACTTCGGGAAATTTAGTCGATCGAAATTTAAACACGTTGGTTTACAGTGCTTACATTATATCTCCGACCGGGAATGTCATTTGATCGGTAAACCGCGTCTGATTGCTATAGTTCTTTTAGACGGGTTTGCGAACGTGAGATTCGCGTTGATGTTCTGTGTTGTGCTGTGATGTTGCGGTTTTGTCGTGGTGGATAGCAGTGTGCAATGGTAGTACAGTTTGAGTTTATTTGTACATTTGATATTGCGGGGCGAGCGTCCAACATGTGGACTGCCGTCACTGCCTGTTGTATAATATTCTTTTGGGGCACGACCAGGTTGAGGCCGATGTACCTGTTGTACTATTTTTCATTACTGTACTAGGTTTTACCCCGCGACGGAGTGCACGGATAGCCGGGTTCTGAGGGGCAACGGGTCCACATCTCATGGCTTTGAGAGGCAGAGGGGCCTCACTCTAGAATTGGCAGACTATTCGCCGCACTCGTAGGGCGTACAGGTTGACCCAAGGAGGGGTGCTCAAGCTACCGGATTCCGTGAAGTGCTGGGTGGTCCATTCACTCTGCTGTAGGGGGCTGCCTCGCTTCAGGTTTTGGCGGGTAACTTGCCGCACCCGTAGGGGTCTAGGTTTCATTGCATAGGCTATCCACACGACAGGGGAACGTCGGGTTTCAGCAGCGGCTCTGTGAAACCCGGGGATCCCAGATTATCTGTATTGTTCTGTGATGCTTATTACTTTTCTGTAATGTTGCATATTATCACGCCTGGAGCGATTATTGTATATTGGTTTATATACTATTAGATGTTGTATATGTTTTACACCCGCGCTAGTCCAGTCCCCGCTCTGTCGTTAGTTAAGTAACCTAACGGGTGATGACGGGACCCAGTGACGAATACGGATGGCATATACGTACATTTTATTTTCGTTCTTTTCTGGTGTGATTGATTGATGGGACTGCGTTGATTCTGATCAATGCAAAGTAAAGCAAACCTGTTTACAGCTGTTGGAACAAATTTAAAAGGTGTTATTGCAAAGACGTTTCCTTTTGTTTTGCATAGAGGTATTCAGTGGAATATCCTGCACCTCATTCGACGGGGCAAGGGCTGATATCCCTTCACCGGGACTGACCCCTTGGGCAGAAGTTTGCGTCAGGGTAATAACTTTGCTATAGTCGATTACAAGTTGCTTTGCATAGCGGTATTCAGTGGAATATCCTGCACCTCATTCCACGAGGAAAGAGCCGAGATCCCTTCACCGGGAGTGACCTCTTTAGCAAAAGGTTTTCGCCACTATATTTTAAAAAGCTATCAGGTTCCTTCAACGAGATCAAGTTCATTACGTTAAAGGTTTTTCGCCAAAAACCAGCCGTAGCCCTCCGTCATTTCATGTGAATGGTCAGTAGTATTCAAGCTATGTTGGTCTGGCCCTTAGCTAGGACATAGTGATTGGTAGCTGCTGGGGTGTTCATATGTTGCATAGATAGATGCGTTGGTTTGGGACAGTCGTACAGCCTTGTTGGCCCTTAGTCAAGGGCGAGTACGGGTGGGTTCAAATTAACAAGATAATGATGGGAAGAACTTGACATGTGACTTATGATGGGTTGGCCCTTAGTCACGATCATAAGAGCATGGGGTAAAAATCTTATCGGGAGTTTCTAAAGAAACTGAAACTTGCCAGGCATGCGCATACCTTCTGGAGTATGAGTAACGTGGATGCATTCCATCACGTTATCATGCGATGAGAGTTGGATCCCGATTCCCACTGATGAGTTGGTTTACTCTTCGGGTGATCCCGATTGATTCTTCTTTAGGTTTGGAGGAGAATTTGACAGGACAGTGGGAGGTTTCCGGATTAGATAAAGTAATAACCATTCTGATCTAGGTTAGAGTGCACGCAAAGTGTTTCTTTTCTCTCTCTCTTTGGCAGCGACCTTTGACCGACCCTAGACTATGACTCAGTGACCAGGTTGACCGAACCTTCTTAAAATACTGGCTTTTGGATTGTCTGAGTTGCATAAGTCATTGCCACTCCTTCTTTTACCCTTTGCATTTCTCAGAACACCCGTATTACTACGGACATCCACTTCCATTGGATAGATCCATCGTATGGTTATATACGAACTCGAAGGGACTCCTTCGAGGATGGATCAAGGTTCAGGAGAAATAGAATTGGTTTATTCAGTTGTCTTTTATTATCACCTTCTCTCAGGTTGCGAGGGCTCCTTGGTTTAGGAGAGTACACCTATTATGCTTATTGGATAGTCTTATTCCAAACCATAGGCTGGTGCCGAAAGGTAGGGAATGAAGAAAACCAATTAGCCTAAGTAGGGTGTGCTGAAGGTAATATGTAAAGACAAAATAAAGGGATTAGAAAGAGGGCAAAGTAAAATACGATTGATATCATTCACGACCAAAACCGCGTACTTCTTCGCCACTCCTCTTTCACCTTTAAAAGAATAAGGTATTATTCAGTTGTCTTTTATCATCACCTTCTCTCGAGATGCGAGTACTTCTTGGTTTAGGAGGGTACACCTATTATGCTTACTGGATAGTCTTCTTCCAAACCATAGGCTGGTGCCGAACAGTAGGGAAGGAAGAAAACCATTTAGCCTAACGATGGTGTACAGAAGGTAACGACTAAAGACAAATAAAGGGATTTGGAGAGATGGCAATAAAATATACGGTTGAAGTCATGAATTGGATTATGGAAGAGGCATTGCTATGAATACTAGGATACCCCTACGAAACATTTTCATGTTTCAGTGCATTGTTAAAGGAAAACTGTTTTCCCGATTGGATACTTACTCCAAGGGTATGTTTTTACCAGGTTTCATTCTCATATCTGTATGGTTTTACAGATGATGAGTGGGAGTAAGATATTGGGAATTAGGTGGTCATCCTCATTATATCGGAATTCGTTGTAATTGGTGATATTTGAGGAAATCGCCAGGGTACAGTTTCCAACCTACGACGCACAGGTTTTTGAGTTGTTCAACTCAGCGGACTTATACAGAGTATTGTATGTTGTCCAGTGTCCATCAGGACAAAGGAGTAGGTCCTCGTACTATGTTCTGTTTACTTATAACTTCTCTAGTATTTAGACAAGTGTTTCGTTGAAATACAAGGTCTAAGTTTTGAGAAGTTACGGGTATAAGAATAAAGTAGAGAACCAGGTATCACAAGTATCGGAATTCTTCAAAGAGATCGAAGATGTAGATTCTTGTGATTGGTATTCAGATGATAGTGATGGTTTTGAGAAACGTGTTTCTCTTTCAGGTTACTCATAATTGGATGGATTCCTAAGTTGAGTAATGCTGATTAGCCTCTTTCCATTAAGTTGATATGCACTGGAGACAGCTGCATGATTTGAATCAGGTTCCAATTAAATAAGTGCCAAAGTTTCTATATTGGATATAGAATGGTTCGTACCTTAAAAGATGTTAAGGTACAGAGAGTTGTCCAGCTTATGCTTAAAACCAGACTCTGGATAACTCAAGGCACGTTTCTGTAATGGCTGTTTATGGGTTGACCCTGGCTATGACGAGGGTTGATATTCTACCATTTAGAAGTTCAATAGTGATATTGTTCTTGACTGGCCACAGTTTTAGTAAAATGGATTTTTTCAGAAAACAGTAGTGGGAGTATGGTAGAACTGGAAGTGATTCCAGAACCACAAACGATTACGGAAAATTTAATAGGACCTATATATTCAATCAGGTTTGACATTCAAATAAGCCACTCCGCAGATATGATGGGTAACCTCAGACACCCGAGAGGTACTCCGGTAGCCTCAAGGACGGTGACAGGGAGGATCTTGTTTACCCAAACTTGACACTACTGTTGTTCCAGGATATGAGACCCGGTAGGAGGGTTGTCATAGTCAGTGGGAGCAACGGAAGCATAGTGGGCAAGATGCTTATATCTATTTATAGACTTGAGCAGTTATAGCGGAGATAGATCATCTAATTTTGATGTGATAGTCATGGGTTTGACTTCAATCAGGATAGGGGATGGATCTGTTAAGAAGGTAGTAGGGTGTGATGTCATGGTATCTGGATGACATACACAGAGTAGGAAGTAAAATTCCTATACTACGATCGGTTGTACTGTGGTCGTCACACAGTTGTTTCTCCAGACAGGATATGGATATAATATTTGACATTATGGTTTCTAGATCTATGGTTTTAGATCTGGATTTGGGTAGTTTCCCAATGTGGGTACTTTGATAGTATTCTAATGGTTTTTAGAATAGATGACTCCTAGCATGGTGGTGTACCTGCAGGCGATGGAGTCACCCTCTCTAAAGGTGTCTTACAGACTAAAGTGGAGAGGGATGTGCATGATTGGCAGATCACTTGCTTAGGCAATTGAGTCAATCATGAGATGTCAAGTACCACACCAGATGTTGTTTTTGCACTAGATGCAATAAGTTTGTATTAATCCAATCCTGGAGAAACATAAGGAAGCAGTTTTAGAACATAAGTGCATGTTCTACGGATTTGATGACGGCAGCCTCTTTCGGGAGACGGTTATCATTCCAGGCTTCAAAGGTGACATGGTTGACAGAGTGATTGTCAGAGTTCTAGTTTTACCCTCTGATGAAGAGGGACAGTATTATGGACAGGTGGTCCTGTTAATTATATGTATGCCCTAGAGGCCATTACTGTACATAGGATGTATATTGTAGTGGATGCTGGGACGTATATAGGGAGGACTTTCTTGCTCGACATGATAGTATGCTATCTGGTTGATCTTTACCTTAACGTGTATACTGATTGTCTCTCTGTTACATGTTGGTAAAGCCCTTAGGATCTGTACTTGACTACCTGGACTATGATACGGATCATACTAGTGGGGACATGGTAGTCTATAAGTACATCCTTCAAAGTCCCTAGTCGTGGATGTATCGAGACGGGGCATCGATATACCAGAGTAGACTAGCGTATACCTTCTTGACCCATACAGATGGGCGATGGATGATCCCATATCCATTGGTGTTTGACATCAGAGATGATATACGGGTGCTCAGTAGAGACTGGGTACACTGGACGGACTCGCCGAGAACTCCCAGATGGTATTATACCTCACGTCAGATGGCAGTTCTCTGGTGACACTGGTTCAGAGTAGTCTGTTGACCCGAGATCGTCAAAGAGTCTTGTGTGGTTCCCACTGTGCTTTGATTTCCATCTTACCACGTCCAAGAGGGCGTGCAAAACGGTGGTTTTTGGGTACAGTCCCGAGTCACATGGAGGCAATGAGCGATAGGAGGGGATTCGTCTCTCCCGGTATAGGGAGTTGATGTTCCGCTGTGTTCGATTGGCTATAACAGGAAATCCCTGGCCAGGGTTGCTGAGATTTACTGGTAAGTGTTACCAGTAGTTTCTCGAATTGTTATAGACCTCATATCGACACGACTTATCAAGTTATTGGGGTCTGACGTTTACTACCCCTAGGCGAGATATGCGACATATCAGACGATCAGACCGGACTGTACGGTAGTGTTACTGGTTGGATTCACAGGAGTGTGAGCGGGCTTGCTCGTCGATCTTCTGATCGCTCAATACCCAGGTGGCCGTTACGTTTAGCAGATCATCATCTGCTGCCGGCGTATTGACGAGTCTTTAGAGTCCTACACACAGGTTTCCTGGCTCAAGCGAAACGAAATAGGAGCGCATATGAGATATGTGCGGGACCGAGAATAATGCGTGTATGTGATACCGTATTCCATTCTCGCGATAAATGTATCGATTGGTTGTATGCGATATAACCTAGTTATCGATTCAAGGATTGATTCGATAAGCCGATACATTGGATACTAGTCGGTTATGTGCGACATGACCGGATCATTGAATCAAGTGTTGATTTAATGATTTAATGTATAATTATATATTTGATATATTACTTTGCATTAACTAGTATTGGTTCACTTTAAATGGATTTTCTCACTTGAAGTTCACATGTTGTATATGTGATATACTTTTGTGCACTTGATTGTATCATGTTTGATGATACATGTTTACTTGAGTTTGTGTAAAGATTAAACCATGGTTATTTAAATGGTTAGGGTTTTGTTTTTCATATCTATTTATTCATTTATTTATTTATTTTCTTTTTGGAAAAAGAAATGAGAAGAATGGTGGCTTTCTTTGTTTGTAGTTGAAGATTCATGAAGCTTTGACTTTGTCCACCATTCTTATCTCATGCTTAACCCTAACCATTTGATTTAACCCTAGTTTATTCTTTACACTTGACCATGGTTGTATGATGATAAGTTTGGAATTTCTTTTCTTTTTAAATAAGAACTTATCATATTCAACCTCTTCTTCTTCTTCATCTTCATGAAGAAAAACCTTCCTCCATCAATGGCAACTCTTGAAAAAGAGTGAGAAATCCAATTCTAAAGTGAACCCACTTCCTATTTCTTCATCCTCTACCTCTTGCCAAGTAGTAGAGTGTGTTTCCTTCACAAGTTTTCATGACTTGGTGAAGGTGGAGCTTGATTTAGCGATGCCTCGACGTAGATCATCTTCGGCATGGACATCGACGACCTAGCTCGCCTATTCTCCGATGAAGCCGACGCTAGAGCCCGGGATTTGTTTTGGACAGCGAGAGGACTTCATTACGGAGCTATGGAGGTGGAGCACCGGATCTACAAAGGTTGTATTTCCGATTCTTATAGTTAAGTGTTAACTAGTTTACTTTTCGCCTAGTTTTCTAGCCAACGATCCGTACACTAGGGTTTCTCGGCACCGTATTTTTGAAATTAGCATGGTTGATGCCTTGTGAGACCTCCTTGGGGTGCCTAGGAACCCTACAGTGGTATCAGAGCCTAGCTAGAGCCTTAGGCGAAGTCTAGACGGAATTTGAAGTCCGAACGAACCCGAAAACCCATTTCAAAATAGCTCTCTGTCCTTTTTTCAAAAACTGGGATTTTTCCAAATTAAAAATTGCTAAAAAATTCAGCAGGGAAATATAAGAATTACGGCGCAAAAAGTTTCCAATGAACAGTATATATTGCGACGGAACTGCGGCATAAGCATGGCTTATGCGGCGGTTCCGCGGCCTATTGATGACGTAATCCTCCACTGTTTGCACAGTAACTCTTATTAAATTATGCTGGATTTTCTGGGAATTTTTAATATTAATTCAAGAGTTGAATTTTCTGGGTTGTTTTGGGGATTCGAAGTTTCGATCGGAGTATCAAATTTTGTCTATGTGGCTTTCCAGATAATTTTTAGAATATGTTAAAAAGTTCGACCGGATATAAATACCCAATTTTTCCCCTGTCGGGAAATTTCCAAGTGTTGGATTTTTCCGTAGTTTAACGACGTTCTAAGTAGTGCAAGTAACGCGATGGACCCTCTAGAAGACAACAAACCTTAACTCGATTATGTGACCGTCTTGAACTGCCCTTTGAACCTTCGGGTTTGGGGCAGTACGGCGTGCCACATGTGAGGCGTTGGCTTGACCCTTCTACGGATGGACCGTTGGTACTGAGGCACGAACTGAATGTTGTTAGACTTATTTCATGTGTTGACCTGTTTCGGGAAAACTTGGGTGTTCGATTGTTCGATCGGAAAGTTTAACATTTTCTATTTATCCGGAATGTGATACAATAATTGGAATTCACAAGAAGTTATGAGATAACTAAATGAACGTTATAAACATAGCACTTTAGTGTCACTTGATCGGTTGCCACGGAATTTTGATGTGATCAAAAGTCCGTCGCAATCACATAGCGTACGTGGATACTCGCCGGGTAAACTTAATAGACAGCCTCACTCCATAGCCCCGACCAAGTGACTGTAGGAGAACCCCGTCGCCGAAAGCATCCGTTCGGGTGCTCGCGGCAGCGGTGTTCCGCCTTGGTGCACTTCGTCGACGGTATCGGGGGTGTGACCGCCTACTAAAGTTTGCGACGAGCATTCGATCAGGATGTCGGGAATCTTGTTGAATTGCCCGACTTGATATTGAAAAGTGTTTTCGATAATGAGACTAAAATGCGGGGTTTATAATTGTTAGGCATGCGATGTTTAAGGAATTCATTTGGTCAGGCATGCGATGTCTGAGGTGGTTGCGGATTCCAACTGTTGTAGTTTTTCACTTTCTTTTCTGTGACCGTAAGTGTAATATGTGATATCGTCGGTTTCGTTGCTATATGTCAACGACAATTGGGATGCGCATATTTACTTACGTTGATGACATGTGATGTTATGTGTTGCTGGATATGTTATATTGGATCGTCGTGTTTGAATAGCCGGGGGGTTTTTATGTGAGATGAGTGTTTTTCATTTTCATTCATGTAAAAACTTGTATGTAATATTCTTTTATTGGGGCACTTCCAGGTTGCGGAAGTTGTCACCGTTTGTATATTATTTACTTTTCCGCACTAGGATAGACCCAAGGAGGAGGGCACAAGTAACCGGGTTCTGGAGTCCAGTGGGAGACCAACTCGAGGAGTCGAGTCCGGGTCTCCTAACTCTAGAATTGGTAGGGTTACTTGCCGCTCTCGTAGGGGTCTAGGGGTGTGGGTTTGGCTATTCATCGCGACTGTGGAATCCGTGTTTTATACTTGCTCGTATTGAAAACACGGACGTCCCAGTATATCCAATATTTCATATGTTTCTTCTGCTGCGATATCTGTGATGTGATCATGTGATGTTCTGTGATAGATACAGTATATAGTATATATGATATATTATATAGACGTTACTTATGTTTTACACCCGCGCTAGCCCTGCCCTGCTCTGCCGTTAGTTACCTAACCTAACGGTGCACGAGGGGACATCGAGGCGAATGCGGATGGCATAAGTGTACGTCGTATTTATCTGTGATGTTTAGGTATATAAATGATGGGACTTCATTAATGTGATTAATGAAAGTAAAAGAAACCTAAAGATGTTGTAGAATCGAATTTCAAAATAAAACAGGTAGCTACAGTTCTTGCTTTGCACAGAGGTATATGTGATATATCCTGCACCTTATTCGACGAGGAAAGGACCGAGATCCCTTCACCGGGAGTGACTCCTTTAGCAATAACTGGCAGATGCTACACACTCGGTTTGTCTTTTGATTGCGTTTAAGAGTTTTTGCTTTGCACAGTGATATATATGATATATCCCGCACCTCATTCGACGAGGAAAGGACCGACGATCCCTTCACCGGGAGTGACTCCTTTAGCAAAACCAGAAAAGCCTAAAAAACACTCCATTTCAAAATTCATTCGATCCTACAACGATATCAAGTTCATTACGCAATAGGTTTTCAGAAAAACCTGTCGTAGCCCTCCGTCATTTCAGATAAGTCCTGTTTAGTATTCGTGCTGCGTTTGTTGACCTTGTCAAGGCGCAGTGTGCGGTAGCTAACCAGTATTTATCTGCTTATGCATATGATGCAGATTGGGTTAGGGTAGTCGTGCGGCCTTGTTGACCTTGTCAAGGGTCGTGCGGGTGGGTTTGATTCAATCAAGAAATGACGGGTTGAACTTGACTTGCGGTCTATGGTTTGTTGACCTTGTCAAGGTCATAGATCGTTCGGGGCAAAATATTATCGGGAATTTCAAGTGTTGAAATTTGCAATGAGATTGCATACCTTCTATGAGATAGTTGGATCCCGATACCCGCTGCGAGTAATTGTTACTCCTGGGAGAGTTTTACACATTACAATTAGCCGATCAAGTAGGTGTCTAGAAAGGTGTTAACGAGGTTACGCCTCTGGGAAAACGAGGTTTACATTAATTAGGTTCGTGCGAAAGCACGGGGGACCTCCCTCAAAGTACCGACACTGGCCTGGCTGAAAGATTGGCGAACTTGTAGTGTGTAATTAATCCCGGCTAGTCTTTCCTTTTTAGGTTTGAAGGAAGATTTGATAAAAAGCAGTGGGAGCCATCCTGATTAGATAAAATAAAAACCAATCTATTCTTGCAAGAGCGCACGCTGAGTGTTTTCTTCTCTCTCTCTCCAGGTAGCGACCATATCACGCCTTAATCAAGATAATAATACGGATTATTGACCGAACCCGCTTGTTATACTGAGCTGGGGAACGTTGGTCCCGCTCCAACTTATAATTGTTATAAGACAGAGCAGGAAATTGGGGATTACCATAATTCCCGTGCCGCCCAAACGGAGAGAGTGCATGCTGATGCATCATCTTCGGGTTTGTTCATTATACAGAACTGTTTCTCAGTATCCTTTACGTCCTGGGTATGTGATACCATATCAGGATCCCAGATATGTAATCTGTTACATAGGGCTACAGAAAGGTAGAGAACTGAGAACGGGTGATAAGTTTCATGAGGCAGAAAACGGGGCAAGTGTTGCAACCAAGTCTGTTGGTCACCGTCACCCTGTATTACCAATACATTGATTCTGAACGAATGTTATTAGATACCGAACCTGATATACAAAATCATGTCAGTCTCTTTATCATTAAAGAAATGATATAATTTTGTATTGTTGGATAATGTTTTGAACATTTCCTATATCAAAAGTTGATCGGTTCAGGCACGTTATCTAAAAGCATTGATGTTCTAAATCAAACTACAGTTCTTAATATACGGAACACACACAAGAGGAAGAGTTTAGAAATGAACGGATCCTTCTTAAGGTATTGTAGACTAGGTCAGATCAATGTGACCCGACTAGCTGAAGTTGCATGTAGATGCATATTTAAATCAGTTTGAATCTACATCTTGTGAAACTTGCCAGTCATGTCAAAAAGATATAATGACACTAGCTCTGTTTATTGGAAACAGAGAAAGAGTTAGTGAACTCTTGGGATAATACATGTTGATGTATGTAGGTCCCCTGTCTACACATGCCAAGACCGGTTCTTTATACTTCATTACATTCTCTGATAATCTCTCAAGATTCAGACATATGTTCCTGTTGAAACACAAGTCCGAACCTTTTGAGATATTCATAGAATATAAGTTAGAAGTAGAGAACCATTAAGGGTATAAGTATTATGTCCTTTGATGTGATCGAGGAGGAGAATACTTGAGCACGGAAATCCTGGACTTTTCTAAAGGAGAATGAGATTCTCTCTCAGCATTACTCCTCCGTATACACCATAGCACGATGGTATATCGGGGCGGAGCAGATACACCCTATTTGATATGGTATTGTCACGACCCGAAAGTACGGAACATGACCGGCACTTAAACTACGAACGTCTCGAGACGTACGTAATCTAAGCAAACCGAAAACCCAGAAATCCAAACCAAGAAAAGTAGTAGAGTGCAGGAAAAACCAACTTAAAACAAGTAATTTCAATAGCATAAGCCGAATTATGCGGTTTTTAAATCATCAAAAATTTACTGAAAATTTCGGCAGAGTCTCCTTTGTAAATACTGGCCCCCAAACGGGATACAACATGAATAGTATACGAAATCAAGAAAAAGGCATCCCCAAGCGGGAGCTAGCTCTTCGTCAATCGACGGTCACAACCACACAAGCAATAATATACAACGCCAACGGCGAGGATCAAAACTCAAAAGGAAACTCAAAACCACCAGAATAAAACGAGCAACTCTACGGTCGAAAGAATAAACAACACTGGTCTCTATCTCAATAAATACATGTTTGGTTGATGGAATTTACTAGATACAACGGAATAATATTATACAAGGTAATATGATGGGTACGATACAAGAAAAACCCACCTACTAGCAAGTCACCCGAATGAAACTGAGCCCGCAAAGCCGTAATGGAACCTGTACGGCAAACCTGCAAGAAACTGGGGCACAACGGGGGTGAGCTGCCAACTCGTGAATAGAAAAATATCTACGCACAGAAATCGCATAAATAACGTAACCTAGGTCAATGATCATAGTATATCCTCAAATATATGAATAACACGTAGCCTATAACAAGGCTAGGGTAAATATCTAACCCGAGTATAAACTCATGTGCCCGTGTCAGTGCCTCAGGTAGCAATATATCATATGAGTGAGGTATGAATGCATGAAAACAGAATACATGTAAATGAAAAAAAACTGTTTTCATAAATTAGTGAGATTTCTATACTTTTAAAGTGAGGTATCATAAATGAAATCAGTATTAACCGTGTCTAGCATCGACACAAAACATAAATCTCACTGTCTCAATCTCAATATCTAGGGCGCCGTCAGTCCAGACCGGCCCCTACCATCCATCTCAAGACCACGACGGTATCCTCCGGATATCCGACGCGTCGGGTAATATCACCGGTAGGTAATCTGTCCCCTGCCAGGCTCAACGTCAACACCACATTCATCTTGCCCCGGGGTACCATACCGGGCCCACCATGTACCCGTGACGGTTCCTCCACTCCTTGACACGGATCTCGAAAACCACAGCAAACTCATGGTGGACGACACTTACATCACTAGAAAACCGCAATTTACATATTTTTAAAAGGTTAATAAGTTTAGAAATTTTGCGGCTTTTCCCCGAAATCCAGAAATATCATAAATCTCAAGAAGTCATCATAAGTGCATATGTCAATGCTAATGAATGTATATGGTATCAATAACCAAGTTGTAATGTATGATTAATAACTAGGCATGAACAATGGAATAATAGTATGCATGAAGTGACAAGTAATAACTACAATGTCTAGACTGGCATATAACCCAGGTACACTAATATCGTATCAACTACTAACTAACAAGCTAAGCCAAGCAATAGTATTTTCTAAGTGTACGTGACATGGCAATTACCGATGAAGATGTGTGTGAGCCGGCAAGTAAGTGTATGTCGTACATACGCATCATCGGTAATGGTGCTGGTGTCCTAACAGCATGATATCAATAATGGAGTATGCAGCAAAATAAGTATGCGGGGCAGAGCGAACAGCAATAATGTGCGGAAGCAGAATACTAGACACAACGATAACTAATCAGTATTAAACTAATATAAGTCCTACAAATGGTGCCTTTTGAAATAACACGAATCATGGGGTTTTGAAAATAGGGGCTATGGTGTTTTTATGAAAAGATACGTCTTTTGAAATATCCACGATTCGTTAGTTTTTGAAATAGGTAAGAAGTCTAATCTAATCTAACAACTACACTAAACTATACGGCTGAACTACAGGTAAGGAAACCGCCTAAAATCTGAGTCGATCCATATACATACCTGTATATGTATAGTCGGTGATCCCGCCTCAATAATATCATATCCGATACCATATCTATAATCAGGCATCCCAAGTCAAGAGTGCGGATCAATCATCAATATAGCTCGTACGTAAATCCGTCGTACGGCATCCCAAATCTGGGTACGGGTCAATATCACATTCATCCTACTATTCACCTAGTATCCTCTTTATCCAAGATCATAGTCTAGGGTACTGACCTATGTCTTGCACAATATTGATACCGCCTAAGTATGTATGGACGTGTGTGAAACACTACGTCAAGGACCCGCTACAACGTCATGTCGTATCTAAGATACGAACCCTGCTATATCACCGATCTCACGGCCTCAAATCAAATCTCATCGACCCAGCTCATTCCCAAGTATCATCCTCAAATCCGTATGTGAACACATAGTCCCATACCCATATGAACACATAACTCTAAAGAATCCCATGAGCACATATCAATAGGAAAGTATGCAAGTATGTATGTGTGTATGTGTAGTGCAACACTACTCTAGGGTTCGCAACACTAAGGTAATCCAACACACCAATATCTATCCAAAGCATCGTTATTAATCCCAAATAACATATAATAATTGTTGGTGTGTATACGTATCCGTATACACCACCACGGACTGCGGAGGTGCTATACGCCATCCACCCGACTTCTCCCCGTAGATATAAATCTACTCACCTGGTCCTCGCTCGCCGGTGCCGACGCCGCCAGGCGCTTGCTTGTCATCCCGAAGTTTACATGGGGTACCTACATATCATAACGCACCATATCGCATTAAAACTAAATTCGAAATCGAAACGGCATACGAAAATCAAATCGGCACGCGTATCACGCATAGATCTAAATCTATCGCCTACGCATGCAAGAATAGCCAAACCAACCCCCGATGTCGATGTACAAACGTCAAACCATCGAGAAAACCCAAGCACACCAATCGTGATTTCAAAACTCACTAATTATATAAGAAATAGGGTTTAGTTCATCAAAACCATAAAATTAAACAATTCGTTTTATTTTCCAAAAACCTAGTTAGCACAAATTCCCATTTCGGTTTAAAACTTGATGTTTTACCCAAACTAAATATTTTGATGATTCTAATGGCCAAAATGCTCACTTAATATCATAATTAGGTCATACAAATCACCC
The DNA here is from genome assembly GCA_030015575.1 of Agapanthus africanus. Lineage (NCBI taxonomy): Eukaryota > Viridiplantae > Streptophyta > Magnoliopsida > Asparagales > Amaryllidaceae > Agapanthus > Agapanthus africanus. Next base: position 423,220,665 of record CM057344.1, read on the forward strand.
CCATATTTTTAATCTCACGAATTAGCATTAACTCAAAATTCAAGTTCGCAACAAATATCGATTTTAACACTTTTCAAAGTAAAATTCACAATTTAGCAATTAAGCATGGTTTTGCATGATCAAAGTCGCTAAACAACAAATTAAAATGCTAATAAAGTCATCAAAATCTTAATTACATTTTAAATCACAATTTATATGTATTTCACTAAAACCTAGTTTGCAAATTACATAATTAATACAAATTTAAATTGAACAAAGATATAAACTACCAACTAGATTAGTTTTAGCATAACAACATGTTAAACTACACAATTTTCCCATGATCAATTATAAGAACCCCAACTTAAATTCACAACCCTAATCTAGAATTTTCCAAACCTCACTTAATAATTTCAACTTGAAATTAGAAACCAAATTAACATTTAACTACTTTAGCTTATGAAAAAAAACTAACAAATTAACCATTAGATAAGATTATACCTCACAATTTGTAGATCTATCTTGCAAGAATCTTAGCCTCCAAACTTGCTTCCATGCTCCAAGATCCACACTAGATTGGTTAAAGAATAATGGGTAATTGTTGGATTTGGGATTTAAGAGGTTTTAATTTGATTTTTTTCTTGAATTTTTTTGAGCACTTTGTGTTGGAAATGAAGTGGAAAGATTTTGGGGCTGATCAAGGAGGGTCTCGGCCAGATATTGAGGGGGGGAAGGAGAGAGAGGGAGGTAGAGAAAGTGGGGTGAAGTCAAAGTCAAAGTAAGGTCAAAGTCGACCTAATTCACCCATTTTCTTTTCTTTTCTTTCATATCTTTTCCTTTGAAAATCAAGTGGGGAAAACTATGGTGGCTGCTGAATTCAGCCATGGGGGGAAGTGAGTGGGGGTGTGTGGGTGTGGGTACGGGTGTGGGGTGATGAAAAATGCTAAATATAATACCCCAAACATCCATTTACGCTAAAAAAAGCCTTTTTTCTTCAATAATTTCTAAACCGTTTTGGCAAATGATTTCGTTCCAAAAACCACATGATAAAATTTTATTTAATGTTTTATGATGCACAAAATTTGTTTCAACTCATTCCAATTTGTAATTTTCCCTAATTAAATGTATTAGTGACGGCTTAAATAATAATAAAATAATATATTTTTTTTCAGAAAATTTGAAATTTCACGAGCGGCTCAATAAACACCAAATAATAGCAATTACATAGCTAGAATATGTATTTTTAATTTTTATAATAAGATATTTGTATTTTGACTTTTTGCAGAAAACCCCCTTATTTTACCGATTTTTCGAAATTTCACCGAATCGATTTTCAAAACGTTACAGGTATGCTCTATGATGAGTAATACTGAGTTACCTTTTTCCTTTTAGGAGTTATGCACTTATGAAGTTGCATACCTATTGAATAGGGTTCCAATCAAATCAGTTGCCTACCACTTCATATGTGATATGGAAAAGGAAGAGCCCATTTCTTAAGTTAGTTAAGATTTGGGGTTGTCCGGCCTATGTTTAAAAGCAAAATCCGGACAAGCTCGAGACAAGGTCTGTAATGTAGAACTGGAAAGGTTCCAGCTATACAAACTACAGCAGATGATTTGATAGAGCCAAAGGATTCAGTAGATTCCAATGAACCTCAGCCTCTCCGCCGATCTAGTAGGGTTTCTCACCCACCTGAGAGATACTTCTGTTTCTCTATGACAGTGGGAGTGAGGATTGCATCATGAGATGATGACCCAACTAGTTTCGAGCTGGCCATCGAGAGTAAGACTCTGTAAGAATGGCTGGATGCTTAGTGATCTGAGATGGAATCCATATACACCAACAAAGTATGGACTTTGGTTGCTATATCTGAAGGGTTAAATCCCCATCAGGAGCAAGTATATCTTGAGAAGATTACTAGGTGTAGATGGAAAAGTTGAGACTTTCAAAGCTAGACTTGTTAAAGGTTTGCATCATTGACCAGGTGTGGATCATGAGGAAACCTTTTTTCTAAGGAGCTATGCTTAAGTCCATCCAGATCCTACTTGCTATGGCTACAAACCATGACTACGATCTCTGGTGGTTGGGTGTCTTGACTGCTTTTCTAAATGATGATTTGGAAAAGAGCGTCTATAAGTACACAGCCAGAGGGCTTCGTAGACAATGGGAGCAGCGGAAACGTGTGCAAGATGTTTTATAGGATAAAGCAGGCATCGCGGAGTTGGAACGTCTGTTTTGATGAAGTAGTCAAAGAGTTTGACATCATCAAAATGGTAGATGAACCTTGTATAAACAAAAAGGTAGTAGGGAGTATGGTGACGATCCTCGTAGAGTACGTGGATGACATACTCTTGATAGGGAAGTAGTTTCCTATGCTACGCTCGATCAATCTCCGATTATCACAAAGATTCTCCATATAGGATCAAAGTGATACCTCCTAAATCCTGGGTTTTGGATCTATGAGATAGATCTAATTGGATGTTAGGACTCTCACTAGTTGTAGTGAGACGGTATCAACCGATCCTGGGGAGAATCACTGGAAGGGTTCCAAGGTGATAAAAACGACTGAATGTCAGTCACAGGCATTGTCTTTACCCTCAGTGGAGGGACGGTATGTTGGAAGAGTTCCAAGCTAGATACCGTGACATACTAGACGATAAAGGCTGGATACATCGCTACTTAAGATGCTACCAAAGAGGCTGTTTGGGTGTATATTGGTTCATGAGATGAACTATGTTCCTCCCATTGTGTGACAATGGAGTTGTGGCTTATGCCATGGAACGTCCGTCCCATCAGTGATCCAGGAATATTCTAAGGCAGTATCGCCTGATCATGGAGATAGTTGATCTCCAGGGTGATCAAGGTTAGGAGAGTAGATTCAGAGGACAACACAGCGAATCCACTCACAAAGGCCTGTTCCCAGAGAGAGATTTTTATGGATGGTTGAGTATGAGATACTACAACCACTGCTACAGATGGCCCTAGTGCAAGTGGGAGATTGTTAGTTATATGTATGCCCTAGAGGCCATTACTATACATAGGATGTATATTGTAGTGGATGCTGGGACGTATATAGGGAGGACTTTCTTGCTCGACATGATAGTATGCTATCTGGTTGATCTTTACCTTAACGTGTATACTAATTGTCTCTCTGTTACATGTTGGTAAAGCCCTTAGGATCTGTACTTGACTACCTGGACTATGATGCGGATCATACTAGTGGGGACATGGTAGTCTATAAGTACATCCTTCAATGTCCCTAGTCGTGGGTGTATCGAGACGGGGCATCGATATACCAGAGTAGACTAGCGTATACCTTCTTGACCCATACAGATGGGCGATGGATGATCCCATATCCATTGGTGTTTGACATCAGAGATGATATACGGGTGCTCAGTAGAGACTGGGTACACTGGACGGACTCGCCGAGAACTCCCAGATGGTATTATACCTCACGTCAGATGGCAGTTCTCTGGTGACACTGGTACAGAGTAGTCTGTTGACCCGAGATCGTCATAGAGTCTTGTGTGGTTCCCACTGTGCTTTGATTTCCATCTTACCACGTCCAAGAGGGCATGCAAAACGGTGGTTTTTGGGTACAGTCCCGAGTCACATGGAGGCAATGAGCGATAGGAGGGGATTCGTCTCTCCCGGTATAGGGAGTTGATGTTGCGCTGTGTTCGATTGGCTATAACAGGAAATCCCTGGCCAGGGTTGCTGAGATTTACTGGTAAGTATTACCAGTAGTTTCTCGAATTGTTATAGACCTCATATCGACATGACTTATCAAGCTATTGGGGTCTGACGTTTACCACCCCTAGGCGAGATATGCGACATATCAGACGATCAGACCGTACTGTACGGTAGTATTACTGGTTGGATTCACAGGAGTGTGAGCGGGCTTGCTCGTCGATCTTCTGATCGCTCAATACCCGGGTGGCCGTTACGTTTAGCAGACCGCTTGCGGCTTGTGGGTGTTTGATATGATCATCATCTGCTGCCGGCGTATTGACGAGTCTTTAGAGTCCTACACAGAGGTTTCCTGGCTCAAGCGAAACGAAATAGGAGCGCATATGAGATATGTGCGGGACCGAGAATAATGCGTGTATGTGATACCGTATTCCATTCTCGCAATAAATGTATCGATTGGTTGTATGCGATATAACCTAGTTATCGATTCAAGGATTGATTCGATAAGCCGATACATTGGATACTAGTCGGTTATGTGCGACATGACCGGATCATTGAATCAAGTGTTGATTTAATGATTTAATGTATAATTATATATTTGATATATTACTTTGCATTAACTAGTATTGGTTCACTTTAAATGGATTTTCTCACTTAAAGTTCACATGTTGTATATGTGATATACTTTTGTGCACTTGATTGTATCATGTTTGATGATACATGTTTACTTGAGTTTGTGTAAAGATTAAACCATGGTTATTTAAATGGTTAGGGTTTTGTTTTTCATATCTATTTATTCATTTATTTATTTATTTTCTTTTTGGAAAAAGAAATGAGAAGAATGGTGGCTTTCTTTGTTTGTAGTTGAAGATTCATGAAGCTTTGACTTTGTCCACCATTCTTATCTCATGCTTAACCCTAACCATTTGATTTAACCCTAGTTTATTCTCTACACTTGACCATGGTTGTATGATGATAAGTTTGGAATTTCTTTTCTTTTTAAATAAGAACTTATCATATTCAACCTCTTCTTCTTCTTCATCTTCATGAAGAAAAACCTTCCTCCATCAATGGCAACTCTTGAAAAAGAGTGAGAAATCCAATTCTAAAGTGAACCCACTTCCTATTTCTTCATCATCTACCTCTTGACAAGTAGTAGAGTGTGTTTCCTTCACAAGTTTTCATGACTTGGTGAAGGTGGAGCTTGATTTAGCGATGCCTCGACGTAGATCATCTTCGGCATGGACATCGACGACCTAGCTCGCCTATTCTCCGATGAAGCCGACGCTAGAGCCCGGGATTTGTTTTGGACAGCGAGAGGACTTCATTGCGGAGCTATGGAGGTGGAGCACCGGATCTACAAAGGTTGTATTTCCGATTCTTATAGTTAAGTGTTAACTAGTTTACTTTTCGCCTAGTTTTCTAGCCAACGATCCGTACACTAGGGTTTCTCGGCACCGTATTTTTGAAATTAGCATGGTTGATGCCTTGTGAGACCTCCTTGGGGTGCTTAGGAACCCTACAGTGGTATCAGAGCCTAGCTAGAGCCTTAGGCGAAGTCTAGACGGAATTTGAAGTCCGAACGAACCCGAAAACCCATTTCAAAATAGCTCTCTGTCCTTTTTTCAAAAACTGGGATTTTTCCAAATTAAAAATTGCTAAAAAATTCAGCAGGGAAATATAAGAATTACGGCGCAAAAAGTTTCCAATGAACAGTATATATTGCGACGGAACTGCGGCATAAGCATGGCTTATGCGGCGGTTCCGCGGCCTATTGATGACGTAATCCTCCACTGTTTGCACAGTAACTCTTATTAAATTATGCTGGATTTTCTGGGAATTTTTAATATTAATTCAAGAGTTGAATTTTCTGGGTTGTTTTGGGGATTCGAAGTTTCGATCGGAGTATCAAATTTTGTCTATGTGGCTTTCCAGATAATTTTTAGAATATGTTAAAAAGTTCGACCGGATATAAATACCCAATTTTTCCCCTGTCGGGAAATTTCCAAGTGTTGGATTTTTCCGTAGTTTAACGACGTTCTAAGTAGTGCAAGTAACGCGATGGACCCTCTAGAAGACAACAAACCTTAACTCGATTATGTGACCGTCTTGAACTGCCCTTTGAACCTTCGGGTTTGGGGCAGTACGGCGTGCCACATGTGAGGCGTTGGCTTGACCCTTCTACGGCTGGACCGTTGGTACTGAGGCACGAACTGAATGTTGTTAGACTTATTTCATGTGTTGACCTGTTTCGGGAAAACTTGGGTGTTCGATTGTTCGATCGGAAAGTTTAACATTTTCTATTTATCCGGAATGTGATACAATAATTGGAATTCACAAGAAGTTATGAGATAACTAAATGAATGTTATAAACATAGCACTTTAGTCTCACTTGATTGGTTGCCACGGAATTTTGATGTGATCAAAAGTCCGTCGCAATCACATAGCGTACGCGGATACTCGCCGGGTAAACTTAATAGACAGCCTCACTCCATAGCCCCGACCAAGTGACTGTAGGAGAACCCCGTCGTCGAAAGCATCCGTTCGGGTGCTCGCGGCAGCGGTGTTCCGCCTTGGTGCACTTCGTCGACGGTATCGGGGGTGTGGCCGCCTACTAAAGTTTGCGACGAGCATTCGATCAGGATGTCGAGAATCTTGTTGAATTTCCCGACTTGATATTGAAAAGTGTTTTCGATAATGAGACTAAAATGCAGGGTTTATAATTGTTAGGCATGCGATGTCTAAGGAATTCATTTGGTCAGGCATGCGATGTCTGAGGTGGTTGCGGATTCCAACTGTTGTAGTTTTTCACTTTCTTTTCTGTGACCGTAAGTGTAATATGTGATATCGCCGGTTTCGTTGCTATATGTCAACGACAATTGGGATGCGCATATTTACTTACGTTGATGACATGTGATGTTATGTGTTGCTGGATATGTTATATTGGATCGTCGTGTTTGAATAGCCGGGGGGTTTTTATATGAGATGAGTGTTTTTCATTTTCATTCATGTAAAAACTTGTATCTAATATTCTTTTATTGGGGCACTTCCAGGTTGCGGAAGTTGTCACCGTTTGTATATTATTTACTTTTCCGCACTAGGATAGACCCAAGGAGGAGGGCACAAGTAACCGGGTTCTGGAGTCCAGTGGGAGACCAACTCGAGGAGTCGAGTCCGGGTCTCCTAACTCTAGAATTGGTAGGGTTACTTGCCGCTCTCGTAGGGGTCTAGGGGTGTGGGTTTGGCTATTCATCGCGACCGTGGAATCCGTGTTTTATACCGGCTCGTATTGAAAACACGGACGTCCCAGTATATCCAATATTTCATATGTTTCTTCTGCTGCGATATCTGTGATGTGATCATGTGATGTTCTGTGATAGATACAGTATATAGTATATATGATATATTATATAGACGTTACTTATGTTTTACACCCGCGCTAGCCCTGCCCTGCTCTGCCGTTAGTTACCTAACCTAACGGTGCACGAGGGGACATCGAGGCGAATGCGGATGGCATAAGTGTACGTCGTATTTATCTGTGATGTTTAGGTATATAAATGATGGGACTTCATTAATGTGATTAATGAAAGTAAAAGAAACCTAAAGATGTTGTAGAATCGAATTTCAAAATAAAACAGGTAGCTACAGTTCTTGCTTTGCACAGAGGTATATGTGATATATCCTGCACCTTATTCGACGAGGAAAGGACCGAGATCCCTTCACCGGGAGTGACTCCTTTAGCAATAACTGGCAGATGCTACACCCTCGGTTTGTCTTTTGATTGCGTTTAAGAGTTTTTGCTTTGCACAGTGATATATATGATATATCCCGCACCTCATTCGACGAGGAAAGGACCGACGATCCCTTCACCGGGAGTGACTCCTTTAGCAATACCAGAAAAGCCTCAAAAACACTCCATTTCAAAATTCATTCGATCCTACAACGATATCAAGTTCATTACGCAATAGGTTTTCAGAAAAACCTGTCGTAGCCCTCCGTCATTTCAGATAAGTCCTGTTTAGTATTCGCGCTGCGTTTGTTGACCTTGTCAAGGCGCAGTGTGCGGTAGCTAACCAGTATTTATCTGCTTATGCATATGATGCAGATTGGGTTAGGGTAGTCGTGCGGCCTTGTTGACCTTGTCAAGGGTCGTGCGGGTGGGTTTGATTCAATCAAGAAATGACGGGTTGAACTTGACTTGCGGTCTATGGTTTGTTGACCTTGTCAAGGTCATAGATCGTTCGGGGCAAAATATTATCGGGAATTTCAAGTGTTGAAATTTGCAATGAGATTGCATACCTTCTATGAGATAGTTGGATCCCGATACCCGCTGCGAGTAATTGTTACTCCTGGGAGAGTTTTACACATTACAATTAGCCGATCAAGTAGGTGTCTAGAAAGGTGTTAACGAGGTTACGCCTCTGGGAAAACGAGGTTTACATTAATTAGGTTCGTGCGAAAGCACGGGGGACCTCCCTCAAAGTACCGACACTGGCCTGGCTGAAAGATTGGCGAACTTGTAGTGTGTAATTAATCCCGGCTAGTCTTTCCTTTTTAGGTTTGAAGGAAGATTTGATAAAAAGCAGTGGGAGCCATCCTGATTAGATAAAATAAAAACCAATCTATTCTTGCAAGAGCGCACGCTGAGTGTTTTCTTCTCTCTCTCTCCAGGTACGACCATATCACGCCTTAATCAAGATAATAATACGGATTATTGACCGAACCCGCTTGTTATACTGAGCTGGGGAACGTTGGTCCCGCTCCAACTTATAATTGTTATAAGACAGAGCAGGAAATTGGGGATTACCAGAATTCCCGTGCCGCCCAAACGGAGAGAGTGCATGCTGATGCATCATCTTCGGGTTTGTTCATTATACAGAACTGTTTCTCAGTATCCTTTACGTCCTGGGTATGTGATACCATATCAGGATCCCAGATATGTAATCTGTTACATAGGGCTACAGAAAGGTAGAGAACTGAGAACGGGTGATAAGTTTCATGAGGCAGAAAACGGGGCAAGTGTTGCAGCCAAGTCTGTTGGTCACTGTCACCCTGTATTACCAATACATTGATTCTGAACGAATGTTATTAGATACCGAACCTGATATACAAAATCATGTCAGTCTCTTTATCATTAAAGAAATGATATAATTTTGTATTGTTAGATAATGTTTTGAACATTTCCTATATCAAAAGTTGATCGGTTCAGGCACGTTATCTAAAAGCATTGATGTTCTAAATCAAACTACAGTTCTTAGTATACGGAACACGCACAAGAGGAAGAGTTCAGAAATGAACGGATCCTTCTTAAAGTATTGTAGACTAGGTCAGATCAATGTGACCCGACTAGCTGAAGTTGCATATAGATGCATATTTAAATCAGTTTGAATCTACATCTTGTGAAACTTTCCAGTCATGTCACAAAGATATAATGACACTAGCTCTGTTTATTGGAAACAGAGAAAGAGTTAGCGAACTCTTGGGATAATACATGTTGATGTATGTAGGTCCCCTGTCTACACATGCCAAGACCGGTTCTTTATACTTCATTACATTCTCTGATAATCTCTCAAGATTCAGACATATGTTCCTGTTGAAACACAAGTCCGAACCTTTTGAGATATTCATAGAATATAAGTTAGAAGTAGAGAACCAATAAGGGTATAAGTATTATGTCCTTTGATGTGATCGAGGAGGAGAATACTTGAGCACGGAAATCCTGGACTTTTCTAAAGGAGAATGAGATTCTCTCTCAGCATTACTCCTCCGTATACACCATAGCACGATGGTATATCGGGGCGGAGCAGATACACCCTATTTGATATCGGGGCGGAGCTATGGAGGTGGAGCACCGGATCTACAAAGGTTGTATTTCCGATTCTTATAGTTAAGTGTTAACTAGTTTACTTTTCGCCTAGTTTTCTAGCCAACGATCCGTACACTAGGGTTTCTCGGCACCGTATTTTTGAAATTGGCATGGTTGATGCCTTGTGAGACCTCCTTGGGGTGCCTAGGAACCCTACAGGTCCAAGAGGATACTGTGGGTGGCATGGTGCCGGATACTGATTAGGTTCAGTGATCGATACAGTCTAAGAAGTTTGGATTTGGAGTTCATTTATGAACTAGGTCCCATCAGATATCCAGACATATTCTAAGACAGGTATTACTCGATTCGGGAGATGGCTTTCTCCGCGAACTTGAGATTAAGAGAGATATAGAAAGAAACTTCTAGGCGGATCCACTCACTGAGGCTATTTCTCGAACACAATAGTTTTACAAACGGGCTTTGTGAAACTGATTAGTAGAGGAGTTGGATGTTCGGTTTCACACGGGCTGTGAGTAGTCGACATCGCAATAATTAGCCCTGAGTGCAAGTGGGAGATTGTTGGAGATAGTGCCCTCATAGTCAATTATTGGATCGCAGGTACGTGATTGCAATGATTGCGGAAGACCTATACCGGTAGGACAGTCTTAATCAAGATGATAGTATGCTATCTGGTTTGCCTTTATCAGTCGTGTACATGATCAGGTGACTGATTACATGTTACACTTTGATAGAGCCCTTAGGATCTTGCTTTACTACCAACAGTATGATGGCGATCATATACGTGAGAGTTAGGTAGTTTATATGCATATCCTTAATTGTGGTCCCTAGTCGTGGGAGTTTCGAGACAGGGCATCGATACTCCGGAGTAGATTAGTGTGTACAGTCGAGACCCCGACGAGGGGCGGTGGCCGGTCTCACAAGCCACTGGTGTCTGTTGGATCACCTAAGATGTATACAGGTGCTCATTGGGTTATGAGTACACCGGACAAGACTCGCCGGGAATCTGCTAGTTAGTACTATACCTATCGTCAGATAGCAGTTCCCTGGTGACATGTGTACAGGTTAGTTCATCGACCTGAGGTCGTCATTTGTCTCGTGTGAGTTCCCACTGTGCTTTGATTTCTACCCTACCACGGCTCAAAGGAGTCGTGCAAACAAGTAGTTTTTGGGTACAGTCCCGAGCCATATGGAGGCACGTGAGCGGATCGGCAGGGGATTCGTCTCTCCCGGTATTGGGGGAGAGGTCGTGCTGTGTCTAGGAGAGCCATTACACAAAGCCCACGGCCGTGGCAGGAGATTTACTGGTAGGTACTCCAGTAGTATCTCACGGTGTTATTGGGCTTCACTCCGACACGACTTATACTGCTAATGGGGGTCTGACGTTACTAGCCCCCTAGGCAGATATGCGATACTCATAGACGAATGGACCGGACTGTATATACATGGTCACTGTTAGGCTCAGTAGGGTTTCCGGATGAGTTCGCTCATCGGCCTCCCTTGAGGTCAGTCCATGGGCAGCCGTTACGCATTGCTAGTGCCGCTGACGGTTTGTGGTTAAACCCAATGCCAGGGTACTGACGAGTCATTAGAGTTCCCCACAGACAGTTTCCCAAGTTCGGACGAAACATTATAGAGGCCGTATGGTTTTATGGCTGGGTTCGGAAAATGCACGTGCGTTTACGCACGTGTTATTTTTCGGGCAGATGATACTGGTCGGCTTTGGTTTAAGCCGGATCCGAGTATTATATTGAGTAGGTATAATATCTTTGTCTCAGTTGCATTTGTATTCGGTCGTAATACAAATACGGGTATATCTATACAGTTACGGGGTTATCCTGAAAGTTGTTTCAGGATCACTTTTGGAAGTTGCCAGTTTCTAGTTTTCTATCAGCCGTCTTTTAACATTTGGTTAAAGGCGGATTTATCTTTTCTTGGATGTGGTGAGTCAGTGTTCTAGAAGTTTCTAGAAGTGATGACAAGGATGGTGACTAGGTTCATGAACCTTTAATTGCATTTATTGCATGATGACTAGGTTTAAGTGAGTCATGGTTTGCTTTATTGCTTTTTGTTTTGGTTAAGATCTTTTCTTCATGATAAGCTTTGTGCTATGGTCACCACTTCCCTCCTACACTCACCCCCCTCCTTTTTAGTGGCCGGCCCTCTCTCTCCTCCTTCACTCACTCATTTGAGAAATTATGGTTGCTAAAAAGAAAAGACTAAAGTTTTGGATGCACGGAAATTTCATAGTTCATTTCTTGTTCCATTTCATTTCCATCGGCAACTTCATTAACCGATCGTCCACGGACTTGGACGAAGTGAGACAAAGTCATCTACTCATTCTCTACATCATTCTTGGTCGTCTCTTTTAGCAAACTTGACGACCGAGTTGCCTCGAGTCAGAGGCGGGAGCCCGTTTAAAGAATCCGTGATGTGGTGCCACCTGGACGAGCAGATCGGAGATCGACGAGATCGGAGCAGCCGCAACGGAGCGTGGGATGATGGTTAAAGAACGAAGGACTCGGATCATTCGGTATAACCTTTCTACACTCTTTACAGTTTGTTAGTTTAGCAATAATGGCAGATCCGGGTTAAAGTATACGATAGCGCCAGTTAAAAAGTTTTTGTTCCGTATTTGGCGTCTGTAGACGGCCGGGGCGCTAGCGTAGACTTACAGGACGGACTCGCCGAGAACTCCCAGATGGTATTATACCTCACGTCAGATGGCAGTTCTCAGGTGACACTTGTGCAGGTTAGTCTGTAGACCCGAGATCGCCATAGAGTCTTGTGTGATTCCCACTGTGCTTTGATCTCCACCTTACCACATCCATGAGGGCGTGCAAAACGGTGGTCTTTGGGTACAGTCCCGAGTCACATGGAGGCAATGAGCGATAGGAGGGGTTTCGTCTCTCCCGGTATTGGGGGTTGATGTTGCGCTGTGCTCGATTGGCCGTAACAGGGAAGTCCCTGGCCAGGGCTGATCAGAGATCTGCTGGTAAGTGTTACCAGTAGTTTCTCGACCCGTTATGAGCCTCAAATCGGCACGACTTATCGCTTATTGGGGTCTGACGTTTACCACCCCTAGACTTGATATGCTACATATCAGACGAGGAGACCGGATTGTACGAGAAGTGTCGCCGATCGGCTCGACGGGAGTTGTAGCAGGTTCGCTTGTTCTCTTCTAATCGTTCAATACCCGGGTGGCCGTTACGTTTAGCTGACCGCTTGCAGCTTGGGGGTGCTTGATATGATCATCACCCACTGCCGGCGTATTGACGAGTCTCAGAGTCCCACAATGGAGTTTCCTAGTCCAGGCGAAACGTTGTGGTGCGCATATGCGATATGCGCATGGACCCGATTAAAATGCGCGTATAGAATACCGTATATTGATCGGGCGGCATGCTTTTGGTAGGGGTCGTATGTGATATGGACGGATTGATAAATCAAGTGTTGATTTATCATTTAACCATTAGCTTCTCACTTGAATTCCTTTCTTGTGTTGGATGGATGTATGCATGCATGCATATCTTTCTTTCTTTCTCCTTTCATGCACATATGGATGTGTATACATACATACATGCATACATACATTTATCATGGTTGGATGTATATAAAAATGGTGGCAATATAAGACTCACACCATGGTATTTTTTATGAATTATTATTGTATTTATACAAAAAACATAAAAGGAAACAAAAGGGTTCATTATTGATTTATTCTACACTCTTCCTTTGACCTAACCACTCTCACCCACCATTTAACCTTAGGTTAAGTTTCCTTTTGTGTTTTAACTATAGTACAATAATGATTCAACCATGGTTAGAAATGATAGATAGAAAATATATATTGATATATTTTCCATTTTTCTTTTAGTGGTTGAACTTATCATATTCTATTGTTGCCATCATCTTCTTCCTCCTCCTTCATAGCTCTCTAGATTTTTGTAGTGAGCTATATAATCAACAAGTTAGGATTTTTAAGTGAGAAAGAGAACCACAACACCATTCTACACAAGCCTAGCCCACTTGTTTGGAGTGTTGATTCGATTTCGTTCACTTGATCGGAAAAGGTCGCAAGCTTGGACAAAGAAGACTCCGGGTGGATCATCGGTGACGTCGAGGAGTTCAAGTGGAGTTCTTTCAAACCCTGAGTAGCCGAGGAGTCTAGCGTAGGGAGCTACAAAGGTTGTACTCTCTAAACCCTAGCATTTCTTTCATATGTCGATATGAAAATTTTGAAACCCTAATCGAATCTAGGAACGATTCTTTGTTCATTAGCTTAGCACCCTAAAGACTACATATTTGGTTCATGTGATGCTTCCAAACCCTTCATGAGGTGCTATGCTAACCCAACATTGGTATCAGAGACGACCTAGAACATTAGGCGCCCTTTTTACGAAGTTAAAAGTCCGATCGAACCAAAAATACGGCTTTTAGCATGCTCTCTGGACTTTTTTCAAAATCTGGTTATTTTAAGAATTAAAAATATGTAAAAATTACAGCAGGAAAAACTAAGAATTACGGCATAAAAATATTTCCATGATCCCTCATTACTGCCGCGGAAACGCGGCCTAAGCTTGATTAGGCCGCGGTTCCGCGGCCGTACACCTCTGTCAATGTATAATTTTTATGTTGTAATGTCTAGTTCTGCTAGTATAATTTTTAGGATATTTTTAATCTGTTTTTGGTGCTGAAAAATTCTGGAGATGTTTTTGGACTCGTCTGTTCGATCGGAATTTTGATTTCGTGACTTTTCCGGGTAAATTAGAAAGTAGTGAAGTGTTTGAACGAGTATCATTTGCTCACTTTTCACGGGGTTTAAATACTTTGGAGATACGTGCAAGTCTTTTTGCGGTGGTCCCTCTAGAAGAAAACAAACCTTAATTCGATTATGTGACCGTCTTGAACTGCCCTTTGAACCTTAGGGTTTGGGGCAGTACGGCGTGCCACATGTGAGGCGTTGGCTTGACCCTTCTATGGCTGGACCGCTACTACTGTGTCACACTCCAAGTTTTTGAACTTCGCTCAAGTGTTGAGCTTTAGTGAATCTTGGGTATTTGATCGGTCGTTCGAAAACTTTGATACTGTCTATTTATCCGGAATGGGATACAATAATTGGAATTCACACACAGTTATGAGATAACTGAATGAATATTGTAAATCTAGCAGTTTAGTCTCACTTCATATTGAAAAGAGTTTTCGATAATGGGACTAAAATGCGGGGTTCATAAGTGTTAGGCATGTGATGTCTAAAGAGGTTGCGGATTCCAACTGTTGTAGTTTTACACTTACTTTTCTGTGACCGTAAGTATAGTATGTTGATATCGCCGGTTTCGTTGCTATACGTCAACGACAATTGGGGTATGCATACTTACTTACGTTGATGACCTGTGATGTTATGTGTTGCTGGATATGTTATAATAGATTGTTGTGTTTGAATAGCCGGGGGGTTTTTTTGTGAGATAAGTGTTTTTCCATCTTCATTCATGTAAAAACTTGTATGTAATATTCTTTTATTTGGGGCACTTCCAGATTGCGGAAGCTGTCACCTTTTGTATATTATTTACTTTTCTGCACTAGGATAGACCCAAGGAGGGGAGCACAAGTAACCGGGTTCTAGGGTCCAGTAGGAGACCATCTCGAGGAGTCGAGTCCGGGTCTCCTAACCCTAGAATTGGTAGGGTTGCTTGTCGCTCTCGTAGGGGTCTAGGGGTGTGGGATTGGCTATTCATCACGACCATGGAATCCGTGTTTTATACTGGCTCGTATTGAAAACACGGACGTCCTAGTATATCCAATATTTCATATGATATTTTCTGCTGCGATATCTGTGATGTGATCATGTGATGTTCTCTGATAGATACTGTATATAGTATATATGATATATTATATAGACGTTACTTATGTTTTGCACCCGCACTAGCCCTGCCCTGCTCTGTCGTTAGTTACCTAACCTAACGGTGCACGAGGGGACATCCAGGCGAATGCGGATGGCATAAGTGTACGTCGTATTTATCTGTGATGTTTAGGTGACTTAAATGATGGGACTTCATTAATGTGATTAATGAAAGAAAAGAAACCTAAGATGTTGTAGAATCAAATTTTAAAATAAAACAGGTAGCTACAGTTCTTGCTTTGCATAGCGGTATATATGATATACCCTGCACCTTATTCGATGAGGAAAGGACCGAGATCCCTTCACCGGGAGTGACTCCTTTAGCAATAACTGGAAGATGCTACACACTCGGTTTGTTTTTTATTGCTTCTATAGTTTTTGCTTTGCACAGTGATATATATGATATGTCCAGCACCTCATTCGACGAGGAAAGGGCCGACGATCCCTTCACAGGGAGTGACCCCTTTAGCAAAACTAGAAAAGCCTCAAAATCATTCCATTTCAAAACTTCATTTGATCCTACAACGATATCAAGTTCATTACGCAATAGGTTTTCTGAAAACCTGCGTAGCCCTCCGTCATTTCAGATAAGTACTACTTAGTATTCGTGCTACGGTAGTTTGGCATTCGTCAAGGCGTAGTGTACGGTAGCTAACTAGTATTTATCTGCTTATGCATATGATGCAGATTGGATTAGGGTATTCGTACGGCGTTGTTTGGCATTCGTCAAGGGTCGTGCGAGTGGGTTTAATTCAATCAAGAAATGTACGGGTTGAACTTGACTAGTGGACTATGGGTTGTTTGGCATTCGTCAAGGTCATAGAACACTAGGGGTAAAATGTTATTGGGAATTTCAAGTGTTGAAATTTGCAATGAGATTGCATACCTTCTATGAGATAGTTGGATCCCGATACCCACTGCGAGTAAGAGTTACTCCTGGGAGAGTTTTACACATTGCAATTAGCTAATCAAGTAGGTGTCTAGAAAGGTGTCAACGGGGTTACGCCTCTGGGAAAACGAGGTTTACATTAATTAGGTTTGTACGAAAGCACGGGGGACCTCCCTCAAAGTACCGACACTGGCCTGGCTGAAAGATTGGCGAACTTGTAGTGTGTAATTAATCCCGGCTAGTCTTTCCTTTTAGGGTTTGAAGGAAGATTTGATAAAAACCAGTGGGAGCCATCCTGATTAGATAAGATAATAACCAATCTGATCTTGCAAGAGCATATGCTAAAGTGTTTTCTTCTCTCTCTCTCCAGGTAGCGACCATGTCATGCCCTAATAAAGATAATAATATGGATGTATTGACCGAACCCGTATGTTATACTGTGCAGGGGAACGTTGGACCCGTTCTTTCTTATAAGAGTTATAAGACTGAACAGGGAATAGGAGAATATCTAGATTCTCAAGCCGCCCAAAAGAACATGCATGTTGATGCATCTTCTTCGGGTGTGTTAGTTATTGAGAACTGTTTTTCAGTTCACCCTACATCCTGGGTATTAGATACCGGATCAGGATCCCACATATGTAAGCAGTTACATGGGCTACGGAAAGGTAGAGAACTGGGTAAAGGTGATCATTCCGTTCAAGTAGGGAACGGTGCAAATGTTGCAGCCAAAGCAGTTGGCGAATATCACCTAGTATTACCAAGTGGTGATACAATGATTCTGAATGAGTGCTATTATATACCGAACATGATGTGCAACAATATATCAGTTTCTTTATTGAATAAAGAAGGATATAATTTTGTAGTACAGGATAATATTATGAACATATTCCTAGATCAAAAGTTGATTGCATCAGGCTCGTTACATAATGGCATATTCATTCTAAATCAAAATACAGTCCTCAAAATACAAAACACACACAAGAGGAAAAGTTCAGAAATGAACGAATCCTACTTGTGGCATTGTAGACTTGGTCATATCAATGCGACACGACTGGCTAAGTTACATAAGGATGGTTATTTGAATCCGTTCGAATTATCATCTTATGATACTTGCCATTCATGTCTCAAAGGAAAAATGACCAAAGCTCCGTTTAGTGGACACGGAGAAAGAGTTACTGAACTCTTAGGACTGGTACATAGTGATGTATGCGGTCCCATGTCTACCCATGCCAGGAACGGTTCTTCCTACTTCATTACATTCACTGACGATCTCTCTAGATACGGGCATGTGTTCCTATTGAAACACAAGTCTGAAGCTTTTGAGAAATTCAGAGAATATAAGCAAGAAGTAGAGAACCAAACGGGCAAAAGTATTAAGATCCTTCGATCTGATCGAGGAGGAGAATACTTGAGCAATGAGTTCCAAGATTATCTAAAAAAGAATGGGATTCTCTCTCAGCTTACTCCACCTTATACACCACAGCACAACGGTGTATCGGAACGAAGGAATCGCACCCTATTAGATATGGTGCGTTCAATGATGAGTACAGCTGAGTTACCTATTTCCTTCTGGGGGTATGCGCTTGAGACATCCATACACCTATTGAATATGGTTCCTACCAAATCTGCGCCTACCACTCCATATGAGATATGGAAAGGGAAGAGACCATCTCTTAAGTATGTTAAGATATGGGGTTGTCCAGCCTATGTCAAAAGACAAAATCCGGACAAACTCGAGGCAAGATCAGTCTTATGTAAGTTTGTAGGATATCCCAAAAATTCACAAGGGTATATCTTCTACCACCCCGAGGAACAAAAGGTGTTTGTTTCTCGACATGCCACTTTCTTAGAAAAAGGTTTTCTTATGAAACAGATTAGTGGCATTGAGGTAGAACTGGAAGAGGTTCCAGCAACACAAACTATAACTGAAGATTTAGTAGAACCAGAGGATTCAGTAGTACCCGACGAACCCCAGCCTCTCCGCCGATCTAGCAGGGTTTCTCGTCCACCTGAGAGATACTACGGTTTTCTCATTGACGGTGGAAGCGAAGATTGCATCATGGAGGATGATGACCCAACTAGCTTCGAGCAGGCCATCACGAGTAGGGACACAGTGAAATGGCTGGATGCTATGCGGTCCGAGATGGAATCCATGTACACCAACAAAGTATGGACTTTGGAAGTTGCTCCTGAAGGGGTAAAACCCATTGGGAGCAAGTAGATCTTCAAGAAGAAACTTGGTGTAGATGGGAAAGTGGAGACTTTCAAAGCTAGACTTGTTGCAAAAGGTTTTCGTCAAAGACCAGGTGTGGACTATGACGAAACCTTTTCTCCAGTGGCTATGCTTAAATCCATCCGAATCATGCTTGCCATCGCTGCATATCATGACTACGAAATCTGGCAAATGGATGTTAAGACCGCCTTTCTAAATGGTGATTTAGAAGAGTGCGTGTACATGACTCAGCCAGAGGGCTTCGTAGACAGTGGGAGCAGCGGGAAGGTGTGCAAGCTGCTTAAATCCATTTATGGATTAAAGCAAGCATCGCGGAGTTGGAACATCTGCTTTGACGTCGTTATCAAAGAGTTTGATTTCGTCCAAAACCCAGATGAACCTTGTATCTACAAGAAAGTAGCAGAGAGTAAGGTTGTCTTCCTCGTATTGTACGTGGACGACATACTCTTGATAGGAAATGATATTCCTATGCTGCAATCGGTCAAGCTCTTCTTATCACAAAGATTCTCAATGAAAGATCTTGGTGATGCCTCCTGCATATTGGGAATTAGGATCTATAGAGATAGATCCAAACGGATATTGGGATTGTCCCAATCCAGGTACATTGACACCATACTAAAAAGGTTTAGTATGGAAGAATCCAAGCGTGGGAACTTGCCCACGATCTCTGGAGTCACTCTCTCCAAAGAGATGTCTCCCAAGACTGATTTGGAAAGAGCTCGCATGCAAGGGATACCCTATGCTTCGGCTGTAGGCTCTATCATGTACGCGATGCTATGTACCAGACCCGATGTAGCATACTCACAAAGTGTAGTGAGCAGGTATCAAGCTGATCCTGGAGAGAGTCACTGGACAACTGTGAAGAGCATTCTCAAGTACTTGCGAAGGACTAAAGAGATGCTCTTGGTGTATGGTAAGGGAGAACTCCAAGTGGAGTCCTTTACCGATTCGAGCTTCCAGAGTGATAAGGACGACTCTAAGTCGCAGTCGGGATTTGTCTTTACCCTTTACGGAGGGGCGGTTAGCTGGAAGAGTTCCAAGCAGGAAACCGTGGCAGACTCGACGATGGAGGCTGAATACATCGCTGCCAACGATGCTGCTAAAGAGGCTGTCTGGATCAAGAAGTTCATTATTGAACTTGGAGTGGTTCCATCCATTGAGCATCCAATACCTTTGTATTGCGATAACAATGGAGCGGTGGCTTTGGCCAAGGAACCTAGGTCCCATCAGCGATCCAGGCATATTCTAAGGCGGTATCACCTGATCCGGGAGATAGTTGATCGCCGGGAGATCAAGGTCAGGAGGGTTGACACGAAGAACAACACGGCGGATCCACTCACGAAGGCCATTCCCCAGATACAGTTTGAGAGATTCTTCGGGATGCTCGGTATGCGATACTACAGCAACTGGCCCTAGTGCAAGTGGGAGATTGTTAGTTGTATGTATGCCCTAGAGGCCAGTATTGTACAGATGATGTATATTATATTGGATGCTTGGACATATATAGAGATGACTTTCTTGCTCGATATGATAGTATGCTATCTGGTTGCTCTTTATCTTAACATGTACACTAGTCTCTTTAAACTGTCTTATAGTTACATGTCGGTAAAGCCCTTAGGATGTGTACTTGACTACCTGGACTGTGATGCAGATCATACTAGTGGGACATGGTAGTCCATAGGTACATCCTTCAAGGTCCCTAGTCATGGGTGTATCGAGACGGGGCATCGATATACCAGTGTAGACTAGCGTATACGCTTCTCGACCCATGAGATGGGCGATGGATGATCCCATATCCATTGGTGTTTGACATCAGGGATGGTATACGGGTGCTCAGTGGAGACTGGGTACACTGGACGGACTCGCCGAGAACTCCCAGATGGTATTATACCTCACGTCAGATGGCAGTTCTCAGGTGACACTTGTGCAGGTTAGTCTGTAGACCCGAGATCGTCATAGAGTCTTGTGTGATTCCCACTGTGCTTTGATCTCCACCTTACCACGTCCATGAGGGCGTGCAAAACGGTGGTCTTTGGGTACAGTCCCGAGTCACATAGAGGCAATGAGCGATAGGAGGGGTTTCGTCTCTCCCGGTATTGGGGGTTGATGTTGTGCTGTGCTCGATTGGCCGTAACAGAGAAGTCCCTGGCCAGGGCTGATCAGAGATCTGCTGGTAAGTGTTACCAGTAGTTTCTCGACCCGTTATGAGCCTCACATCGGCACGACTTATCGGTTATTGGGGTCTGACGTTTACCACCCCTAGACTTGATATGCGACATATCAGACGAGGAGACCGGATTGTACGGGAAGTGTCGCCGATCGGCTCGACGGGAGTTGTAGCAGGTTCGCTTGTTCTCTTCTGATCGTTCAATACCCGGGTGGCCGTTACGTTTAGCTGACCGCTTGCGGCTTGGGGGTGCTTGATATGATCATCACCCACTACCGGTGTATTGACGAGTCTCAGAGTCCCACAATGGAGTTTCCTAGTCCAGGCGAAACGTTGTGGTGCGCATATGCGATATGCGTATGGACCCGATTAAAATGCGCGTATAGAATACCGTATATTGATCAGGCGGCATGCTTTTGGTAGGTGTCGTATGTGATATGGCCGGATTGATAAATCAAGTGTTGATTTATCATTTAACCATTAGCTTCTCACTTGAATTCCTTTCTTGTATTGGATGGATGTATGCATGCATGCATATCTTTCTTTCTTTCTCCTTTCATGCACATATGGATGTGTATACATACATACATGCATACATACATTTATCATGGTTGGATGTATATGAAAATGGTGGCAATATAAGACTCACACCATGGTATTTTTTATGAATTATTATTGTATTTATACAAAAAAAACATAAAACGAAACAAAAGGGTTCATTATTGATTTCTTCTACACTCTTCCTTTGACCTAACCACTCTCACCCACCATTTAACCTTAGGTTAAGTTTCCTTTTGTGTTTTAACTATAGTACAATAATGATTCAACCATGGTTAGAAATGATAGATAGAAAATATATATTGATATATTTTCCATTTTTCTTTTAGTGGTTGAACTTATCATATTCTATTGTTGCCATCATCTTCTTCCTCCTCCTTCATAGCTCTCTAGATTTTTGTAGTGAGCTATATAATCAACAAGTTAGGATTTTTAAGTGAGAAAGAGAACCACAACACTATTCTACACAAGCCTAGCCCACTTGTTTGGAGTGTTGATTCGATTTCGTTCACTTGATCGGAAAAGGTCGCAAGCTTGGACAAAGCAGACTCCGGGTGGATCATCGGTGACGTCGAGGAGTTCAAGCGGAGTTCTTTCAAACCCCGAGTAGCCGAGGAGTCTAGCGTAGGGAGATACAAAGGTTGTACTCTCTAAACCCTAGCATTTCTTTCATATGTCGATATGAAAATTTTGAAACCCTAATCGATTCTAGGAACGATTCTTTGTTCATTTGCTTAGCACCCTAAAGACTACATATTTGGTTCATGTGATGCTTCCAAACCCTTCATGAGGTGCTATGCTAACCCAACAAAACCATCCTATGGTTATATACGAACTCGAAGGGATTTATTCGAGGATGGTTTCCGGTTCTGGAGAAAACGAATAGGACTATTCAGTTGTCTTTTCCTTTTTACCTTCTCTCAAGTTTCGAGTACTCCTTGGTTTAGGAGATAGTACACCTATTACGCAAATTGGATAGTCTTCTTCCAAACCTTAGGCAGGTGCCGACCGGTAGGGAATAAAGAAAACCAATTAGCCTAACGATGGTGTACAGAAGGTATTAAGTTAAGACAAAGAAAGGGATTAGAAAGAGGGCAAAGTAAATTGCGATTGCTATTCATGACCAAACCAGGTATTTCATTACCACTCCCAAATCACCTTTGTATTTCTCCAGGACACTCCGTATCACTACGAAGATCCACAGTTTATTGGATACTCCATCGTATGGTTATATACGAACTCGAAAGGAACTTGTTCCAGTTCGGGGATGGATTCTGGTTCAGGAGAAATAGGAATAAGGTTTATTCGGTTGTCTTTTATCTTCACCTTCTCTCGCATTGCGAGTGCTCCTAGGATTAGGACAGTACACCCATTATGCTTAATGGATAGTCTTCTTCCAAACCATAGGCTGGTGCCGAACGGTAGGAAAGGAAGAAAACCATTTGGCCTAAAGGGGTGTGCAGAAGGTAATGACTAAAGACATATGAAGGGATTTGGAGAGGTGGCAAAGAATTACACGGTTATAGTCGTGAATCTGGATAATGGAAGAGGCATTACTAGGAATACCAGGATACCCCATCGAAACATTTCAATGTTTCAGTTTCACTGTGTACTGTTAAAAGAAAACTGATTTCCCGATTAGATACTTACTCCAGGGTATGTATTTACCAGGTATGATTCTCACATCTGTATAGTTTTACAGATGATGAGTGGGAGTAAGTTATTGGGAATTAGGTGATCATCCTCATTATATCGGAATTCGTTGTAATTGGTGATATTTGAAGAAGTCACCTGGGTTGTTTGCCGGACGGCAAATATTTGGTTTTGAATATCCGTTCTAATGCACCAATTTCAAATTGATATATCTGTACGTCTATTTTTATAGAGTGAGATATACCTTTTTGAAATTATGTCGATGACATTTACCTATATCAGTTGATGGTTAGGTAAGGAGCATTAGACAGCGGTGTAATTCTTCTTAACCATAAGTACAGTTTTCAACCTACGACACACAGGGAGTGAGTTATTAGACTCAAGGGACTTGTACAGAGTATTGTATATTGTCCAGTGTCCATTAGGACAGAGGGGTTGGTCCTCGTACTATATTCGGTTTACTTATGACTTCTCTAGTTTTTAGACAGGTGTTTCGTGGAAACACAGGGTCCGAATTTTGAGAAGTTATAGGTATTTGAATAAAGTAGAGAACCAGGTGTAGCAAGTATCGGGATTCTTCAAAGTGATCGAAGATGTAGATACTTATGTACGGTATTCAGTTGATAGTAATGATTTAGGGAACTTGCTTCTCTTTCAGGTTACTCATAATTGGAAGCATTCCTAAGTTGAGTAACGCTGATAGGCCTCCTTCCATTTAGTTGACATGCACTGGAGACAGCTGCATGATTTGAATCTGGTTCAATTAAATCAGTGCCTCTGGTCCGATATTGGATATAGAACAGTTCGTATCTTAACGATGTTAAGGTACGGGGAGTTGTCTGGCTTATGCTTAAAACCAGACTCTGGACAACTCAAGGCACGTTTCTGTAATGGCTGTTTGTGGGTTGACCCAGGCTATGACGAGGGTTGACTTTCTACCATCTGGAAGATCAATAGTGATATTGTTCTTAACTCGCCACAGTTTTATTAAAAATGGATTTTTTCAGAAAACAGTGGTGGGAGTATGGTAGAACTGGAAGTGATTCTAGAACCACAAACGATTACTGAAGATTTGATAGGAACCTAAACATTCAATCTGGTTTGACATTCCATTGGCCACTCCGCAGATAAGGTGGGTAACTTCAGGCACCCGAGAGGTACTCCGGTAGCCTCAAGGACGGTGACAGGGAAGTTCTTGTTTACCCAGACTTGCCATTGTTGTTGTTCCAGGCTACGAGACCCGGCAGGAGGATGAGTATAGCGTCGTTCTAAACTAGTTTTAGAAGTGTACGTCTATATGACTCTGCCAGAGGGTTGTCGTAGTCAGTGGGAGCAGCGGAAGCATTGGTGGACAAGTGGCTTATGTCTATTTATAGACTAAAGCAGATATAGCGGAGATAGATCATCAATTTCTGATGTGACAGTCATAGGTTTGACTTAATCAGAATAGGGGATGGATCTGTTGAGAAGGTAGTAGGGTGTGATGTCATGGTATTTGGATGACATACACAGAGTAGAAAAAGAAACTCCTACACTACGATCGGTTATACTTTGGTCGTCACACAGTGGTTTCTCCACAAAGGAAATGGATTTTATATCTGACATACTGGTTACTAGATCTATGGCTTTAGATCTAGATTTGGGTGGTTTCCCAATCAGGGTACTCAGACAGCATTCTAAGAGTATTTAGAATGGACGACTCCTGGCACGGTAGTGTACCTGCAGGTGATGGAGTCACCCTCTCTAAAGGTGTCTTATAGACTAAAGGGGAGAGGGATGTGCATGATTGGCAGATCACTTGCTCAGGCAATTGAGTCAATCATGAGATGTCAAGTACCACACCAGATGTTGTTCTTGCACTACATGCAATAAGTTGACATTGATCCTATCCTGGAGAAACAGTCGAAAGCAGTTTTAGAACATAAGTGGATGTTCTAGGGATATGATAACGGCAGCCTCATTCGGGAGACAGTTATCATTCCAGGCTTCCAAGGTGACCTGGACGACAAGGAGGTTGTCAGAGTTATAGTTTTCCCTCTGACGAGGGACAGTATTTTGGACAGGTGGTCCAAGGCAATACTGAGGGAGGCATGGTGTAGGATACTGATTAAGTTCAGTTGACGATACAGTCTAAGAAGTTTGGATTTGGAGTTCATTTATGAGCTAGGTCCCATCAGACATCCAGACACATTCTAAGACAGGTATTGCTCATTTCGGGAGATGGCTTTCTCCGCGAACGTGAGATATAGAAAGATATAGAAAGAAACATCAAAGCGGGTCCACTCACTGAGGCTATTCCTCGAACGCAATAGTTTCGCAAACGGGATTTGTGAGATTGACTAGTGTAGGGTTCGTAGGCACTCTCTAGAGGTCTCACAAGGCATCAACCATGCCAATTTCAAATTTTACAAGTGCCGAGAAACCCTAATACGGATCGTTAACTAGATATATAGGCGAAAGATACAACTAGTTAACAACTTAACTAAAAGAACGGAAATGCAACCTTTGTAGATCCGGTCCTCCACCTCCATAGTTCCGCAATGAAGTCTCCTCGCTGTCCAAATCGAATCCCGAGCTCTAGCGTCGGCTTCATCGGAAAAATGGGCGGGCTAGGTCATCGACTACGATGCCGAAGATGATCTACGTCGAGGCATCACAAGATCAAGCTCCCACTTCACCAAGTCATGAAACTTGTGAAGAAAACACCCTATACTACTTGGCAAGAGATAGAGGATGAAGAAATAGGAAGTGGGTTCACTTTAGAATTGGATTTCATACTCATTTTCTCAAATTGCCATTGATGGAGGCAAGCTTCTTCTTGAAGAAGAAGAAGAAGAAGATGAAGTATATTATGATAAGTCTTTTTCAAAAGGAAAATAAAATGAATACTTATCATAATCCAACCATGGTCAAGTGTAGAGAATGAACTAGGGTTAAGTGGAATGGTTAGGGTTAAGCATGAGACAAAATGGTGACTTAGTCAAAGCTTCATGAAGCTTCAATATCAAACAAAGAAAGCCACCATTTTCTCTTTATCATTTTCTTTTGTCAAAATGAACAAAAGAAATAAATAAATGAATAAGTAAATAAACTAAAACCCTAACCACTCATATAACCATGGTTTAATCTTTACACAAACTCAAGTAAGCATGTATCATCAAACATGATACAATCAAGTGCATAAAAGTATATCACATATACAACTTGTGAACTTCAAGTGAGAAAATCTATTTAAAGTGAACCAATACTAGTTAATGCAAAGTAATATATCAAATATATAATTATACATTAAATCATTAAATCAACACTTGATTCAATGATCCGGTCATGTCGCACATAACCGACTAGTATCCAATGTATCGATTTATCGAATCAACCCTTGATTTGATAACTATGTTATATCGCATACAACCAATCGATACATTCATAGCGAGAATAGAATACGGTATCACAAACACGCATTATTCTCGGTCCTGCACATATCTCATATGCGCTCCTATTTCGTTTCGCTTGAGCCAGGAAACCTTTGTGTAGGACTCTAAAGATTCGTCAATACGCCGGCAGCAGGTGATGATCATATCAAACACCTACAAGCCGCAAGCGGTCTGCTAAACATAACGGCCACCCGGGTATTGAGCGATCAGAAGATCGACGAGCAAGCCCGCTCATACTCCTGTGAATCTAACCAGTAACACTTACCGTACAGTCCGGTCTGTTCGTCTGATATGTCGCATATCTTGCCTAGGGGTGGTAAACGTCAGAGCTCGATAAGTCGTGTCGATATGAGGTCTATAACAGTTCGAGAAACTACTGGTAACACTTACCAGTAAATCTCAGCAACCCTGGCCAGGGATTTCCGGTTATAGCCAATCGAACACAGCGCAACATCAACTCCCTATACCGGGAGAGACAAATCCCCTCCTATCGCTCATTGCCTCCATGTGATTCGGGACTGTACCCAAAAGCCACCATTTTGCACGCCCTCTTGGACGTGGTAAGGTGGAAATCAAAGCATAGTGGGAACCACACAAGACTCTATGACGATCTCGGGTCAACAGACTACTCTGTACCAGTGTCACCAGAGAACTGCCATCTGACGTAAGGTATAATACCATCTGGGAGTTCTCAGCGAGTCCGTCCAGTGTACCCAGTCTCCACTGAGCACCCGTATATCATCTCTGATGTCAAACACCAATGGATATGGGATCATCCATCGCCCATCTGTATGGGTCGAGAAGGTATACGCTAGTCTACTCTGGTATATCGATGCCCCGTCTCGATATACCCACGACTAGGGACTTTGAAGGATGTACTTATGGACTACCATGTTCCCACTAGTATGATCCGCATCATAGTCCAGGTAGTCAAGTACACATCCTAAGGGCTTTACCAACATGTAACAGAGAGACAATCAGTGTACACGTTAAGGTAAAGATCAACCAGATAGCATACTATCATGTCGAGCAAGAAAGTCCTCCCTATATATGTCCCAGCATCCACTACAATATACATCCTATGTATAGTAATGGCCTCTAGGGCATACATATAACTAACAATCTTCCACTTGCACTAGGGCCATCTGATAGCAGTGGTTGTAGTATCTCATACTCAACCATCCCGGAAAAGTCTCTCTCTGGGAAAAGGCTTTTGTGAGTGGATCCGCCGTGTTGTCCTCTGAGTCTACTCTCCTAACCTCGATTACCCTGGAGATCAACTATCTCCATGATCAGGTGATGCTGCCTCAGAATATGTCTGGATCACTGATGGGACCGGCGTTCCTTGGCATAAGCCATAACTCCATTGTCACACAATGGGAGGAACTAAGTTCATCTCATGAACAAATATACATCCAGACTGCCTCTTTGGTAGCATCTTAAGTAGCGATGTATCGAGCCTTTATCGTCTAGTATGCCACGGTATCTAGCTTGGAACTCTTCCAACATACCGTCCCTTTACTGAGGGTAAAGACAATGCCTGCGACTGACTCTCAGTCGTCCTTATCACCCTGGAACCCTTCCAGTGATTCTCCCCAGGATCGGTTGATACCATCTCACTACAACTAGTGAGAATTCTAACATCCAATTAGATCTATCTCATAGATCCAAAACCCAGGATTTAGGAGGTATCACTTTGATCCTTTATGGAGAATCCTTGTGATAAGCGGAGATTGACCGAGCGTAGCATAGGAAACTCCTTCCCTATCTAGAGTATGTCATCCACGTACTTTACGAGGATCGTTACTATACTCCCTACTACCTTTTTGTTTATACAAGGTTCATCTCCCATTTTGATGATGTCAAACTCTTTGACTAATACATCAAAACAGATGTTCCAACTCCGCGATACCTGCTTTATCCTATAAAGCATCTTGTACACGTTTCCGCTGCTCCCACTGTCTACGAAGCCCTCTGGCTGTGTTCTTATAGACGTTCTCTTCTAAATCATTATTTAGAAAAGTAGTCATGGCACCCAACCGCCAGATATCGTAGTCATGGTATGTAGCCGTGGCAAGTAGGATCTGGATGGACTTAAGCATAGCCACTTGAAAAGGTTTCATCATAATCCACGCCTGGTCGATGACGAAAAGCTTTAACAAGTCTAGCTTTGAAAGTCTCAACTTTTCTATATACACCAAGTAATCTTCTCAAGATATACTTGCTCCTGATGGGGATTTAACCCTTCAGATATAGCAACCAAAGTCCATACTTTGTTGGTGTACATGGATTCCATCTCAGATCGCTAAGCATCCAGCCATTTTTACAGAGTCCCACTCCTGATGGCCAGCTCGAAACTAGTTGGGTCATCATCTCATGATGCAATCCTCGCTCCCACTGTCATAGAGAAACCGAAGTAGCTTTCAGGTGGGTGAGGAACCCTACTAGATCGGCGGAGAGGCTGAGGTTCGTTGGTAACTATTGAATCCTTTCGTTCTTTCAAATCATCAGCTGCAGTTTGTATAGCTGGAATCTTTCCAGTTCTACATTACAGACCTTGCCTCGAGCTTGTCCGGATTTTGCTTTTAGACATAGGCTGGACAACCCCAAATCTTAACCAACTTAGGATATGGGCTCTTCCCTTTCCATATCACATATGAAGCGGTAGGCAACTAATTTGATTTGAACCCTATTCAATAGGTATGCAACTTCTCAAGTGCATAACTCCCAAAAAGGAAATAGGTAACTCAGTAGTACTCATCATAGAGCACACCTTATCATATAGGGTGTGATTGCTCCGCCCCGATATACCATCGTGCTATGGTGTATACGGAGGAGTAATGCTGAGAGAGAATCTCATTCTCTTTTAGAAAAGTCCAAGAATTCCGTGCTCAAGTATTCTCCTCCTTGATCTCATCATAAGACATAATACTTATACCCGTATTTTGGTTCTCTACTTCTAACTTATATTCTGTGAATATCTCAAAAGGTTCGGACTTATGTTTCAACAGGAACATATGTCTGAATCTCGAGAGATCATCAGAGAACGTAATGAAGTACAAAGAACCGGTCTTGGCATCTGTAGACAGGGGACTTTTATACATCAACATGTATCATCCCAAGAGTTCATCTACTCTTTCTCTGTTACCAATAAACAGAGCTATGGTCATCGTATCTTTGTGACATGACTGGCAAGTTTCACAAGATGTAGATTCAAACTGATTTAAATATGCATCTTCATGTAACTTCAGCTAGTCGGGTCGTATTGATATGACCTAGTCTACAATACCTCAAGAAGAATTCGTTCATTTCTGAACTCTTCCTCTTGTGTGTGTTCCGTATACTAAAGAACTGTAGTTTGATTTAGAACATCAACGCTTTTAGATAACGTGCCTGAACCGATCAACTTTTGATATAGGAAATGTTCAAAACATTATCCAACAATACAAAATTTTATCATTTCTTTACTATTAAAGAGAGTGATATGATTTTGTATATCAGGTTCGGTATCTAATAACATTCGTTCAGAATCAATGTATTTGGAATACAGGGTGACAGTGACCAACAGACCTGGCTGCAACTCTTGCCCCGTTTTCTGCCTCATGAAACTTATCACCCGTTCTCAGTTCTCTACCTTTCTGTAGCCCTATGTAACAGATTACATATCTGGGATCCTGATCTGGTATCACATACCCAGGACGTAAAGGATACTGAGAAACAGTTCTTTGTAATGAACACACCCGAAGATGATGCATCAGCATGCACTCTCTTCGTTTGGGCGGCACGGGAATTCTGGTAATCCCCAATTTCCTGCTCTGTCTTATAACAATTATAAGTTGGAGCGGGACCAACGTTCCCCAGCTCAGTATAACAAGCGGGTTCGGTCAATAATCCGTATTATTATCTTGATTAAGGCGTGATATGGTCGCTACCTGGAGAGAGAGAGAAGAAAACACTCAGCGTGCGCTCTTGCAAGAATAGATTGGTTATTATTTTATCTAATCAGGATGGCTCCCACTGCTTTTTATCAAATCTTCCTTCAAACCCTAAAAGGAAAGACTAGCCGGGATTAATTACATACTACAAGTTCGCCAATCTTTCAGCCAGGCCAGTGTCGGTACTTTGAGGGAGGTCCCCCGTGCTTTCGCACGAACCTAATTAATGTAAACCTCGTTTTCCCAGAGGCGTAACCTCGTTAACACCTTTCTAGACACCTACTTGATCGGCTAATTGTAATGTGTAAAACTCTCCCAGGAGTAACTTTTACTCGCAGCGGGTATCGGGATCCAACTATCTCATAGAAGGTATGCAATCTCATTGCAAATTTCAACACTTGAAATTCCCGATAATTTTGCCCCTAGTGTTCTATGACCTTGACGAATGCCAAACAACCCATAGTCCACTAGTCAAGTTCAACCCGTACATTTCTTGATTGAATTAAACCCACCCGCACGACCCTTGACGAATGCCAAACAATGCCGTACGAATACCCTAATCCAATCTGCATTATATGCAAAAGCAGATAAATACTAGTTAGCTACCGTACACTACGCCTTGACGAATGCCAAACTACCGCAACACGAATACTAACTAGTATTTATCTGAAATGACGGAGGGCTACGACAGGTTTTTCTAAAAACCTATTGCGTAATGAACTTGAAATCGTTGTAGAATCAAATGATTTTTGAAATGGAGTGTCTTTGAGGCTTTTCTAGTTTTGCTAAAGAAGTCACTCCCGGTGAAGGAATCGTCGGTCCTTTCCTCGTCGAATGAGGTGCGGGATATATCATATATATCACTGTGCAAAGCAAAAACTCTTACAAGCAATCAGAAAACAAACCGAGTATGTAGCATCTGCCAGTTATTGCTAAAGGAGTCACTCCCGGTGAAGGGATCTCGGTCCTTTCCTCATCGAATAAGGTGCAGGATATATCACATATACCGCTGTGCAAAGCAAGAACTGTAGCTACCTGTTTTATTTTGAAATTCGATTCTACAACATCTTAGGTTTCTTTTATTTCATTAATCACATTAATGAAGTCCCATCATTTAAGTACCTAAACATTACAGATAAATACGACGTACACTTATGCCTTCCGCATTCGCCTCGATGTCCCCTCGTGCACCGTTAGGTTAGGTAACTAACGGTAGAGCGGGGCAGGGCTAGCGCGGGTGTAAAACATAAGTAACGTCTATATAATATATCATATATACTATATACAGTATCCATCACAGAACATATCACATGATCACATCACAGATATCGCAGCAGAAGAATCATATGAAATATTGGATATACTAGGACGTCCGTGTTTTCAATACGAGCCAGTATAAAACACGGATTCCACGGTCATGATGAATAGCCAAACCCACACCCCTAGATCCCTACGAGAGCGGCAAGCAACCCTACCAATTCTAGAGTTACGAGACCCGGACTCGACTCCTCGAGTTGGTCTCCCACTGAACTCCAGAACCCGGTTACTTGTGCTCCCCTCCTTGGGTCTATTCTAGGGCGGAAAAGTAAATAATATACAAAGGGTGACAACTTCCGCAACCTGGAAGTGCCCCAAATAAAAGAATATTACATACAAGTTTTTACATGAATGAAAATGAAAAACACTCATCTCACATAAAACCCCCGGCTATTCAAACACGACGATCCAATATATCATATCCAGCAACACATAACATCACATGTCATCAACGTAAGTAAACATGCGTATCCCAATTGTCGTTGACATATAGCAACGAAACCGGCGATATCACATATTACACTTATGGTCACAGAAAAGAAAGTGTAAAACTACAACAGTTGGAATCCGCAATCTCTTTAGACATCGCATGCCTAATCAAATGAATTACTTAGATATCGCATGCCTAACAATTATAAACCCCGCATTTTAGTCTCATTCTCGAAAACTCTTTTCAATATCAAGTCGGGCAATTCAACAAGATTCCCGACATCCTGATCGAATGCTCGTCGCAAACTTTAGTAGGCGGCCGCACCCCCGATGCCGTCGACGAAGTGCACCAAGGCGGAACACCGCTGCCGCGAGCACCCGGACGGATGCTTTCGGCGACGGGGTTCTCCTACAGTCACTTGGTCGGGGCTATGGAGTGAGGCTGTCTATCAAGTTTACCCGGCGAGTATCCGCGTACGCTACGTGATTGCGACGGACTTTTGATCACATCAAAATTCCGTGGCAACCGATCAAGTGAGACTAAAGTGCTATGTTTATAACATTCATTCAGTTATCTCATAACTAATTGTGAATTCCAATTATTGTATCCCATTCCAGATAAATAGAAAATGTTAAACTTTCCGATCGAACAATCGAACACCCAGGTTTTCCCGATATAGATCAACACATGAAACATGTTTAAAAAACATCCAGTTCATGCCTCAGTACCAACGGTCCAGCCGTAGAAGGGTCAAGCCAACGCCTTACATGTGGCACGCCGTACTGCCCCAAACCCTAAGGTTCAAAGGGCAGTTCGAGATGGTCACATAATCGAGTTAAGGTTTGTTGTCTTCTAGAGGGACCATCGCATTACTTGCACTACTTAGAACGTCTTTATACCACGGAAAGATCCAACACTTGGAAATTTCCCGACAGGGGAAAAAGTGGGTATTTATATCCAGTCGAACTTTTTAACATATTCTAAAATATCCGGAAAAACACATAGACGAAGTCTGATAATCCGATCGAATCTACGAACTCCCAATGCAACCCAGAATATTCAACTCTTGAATAAATATTAAAAATTCCCAGAAAATACATCACCTGGAAAAATGAATTACTGTGCAAAAATTACAGGCAACTCTCATCATCTGGCCGCGGAACCGCCGCAGACGCCATGCTTCTGCCGCGGTTCCGCCGCACTATTAACATATCATGAGTCAAATTTTGTACCATAATTCATAGAATTCCCTGCTGAATTTTTCAGCAATTTTTAATCTGGAAAAAACCCAGTTTTTAAAAAATGTACAGAGAGCCGTTTTCGGGTTAGGGTTTTGGTTCGATCGGACTTCAAACGTCGTCTACGCATCGCCTAAGGCTCTAGCTAGGCTCTGATACCACTGTAGGGTTCGTAGGCACTCTCTAGAGGTCTCACAAGGCATCAACCATGCCAATTTCAAATTTTACAAGTGCCGAGAAACCCTAATACGGATCGTTAACTAGATATATAGGCGAAAGATGCAACTAGTTAACAACTTAACTAAAAGAACAGAAATACAACCTTTGTAGATCCGGTCCTCCACCTCCATAGTTCCGCAATGAAGTCTCCTCGCTGTCCAAATCAAATCCCGGGCTCTAGCGTCGGCTTCATCGGAAAAATGGGCGGGCTAGGTCATCGACTACGATGCCGAAGATGATCTACGTCGAGGCATCACAAGATCAAGCTCCCACTTCACCAAGTCATGAAACTTGTGAAGAAAACACCCTATACTACTTGGCAAGAGGTAGAAGATGAAGAAATAGGAAGTGGGTTCACTTTAGAATTGGATTTCTCACTCATTTTCTCAAGTTGCCATTGATGGAGGCAAGCTTCTTCTTGAAGAAGATGAAGTATATTATGATAAGTCTTTTTCAAAAAGAAAATAAAATGAATACTTATCATAATCCAACCATGGTCAAGTGTAGAGAATGAACTAGGGTTAAGTGGAATGGTTAGGGTTAAGCATGAGACAAAATGGTGACTTAGTCAAAGCTTCATGAAGCTTCAATATCAAACAAAGAAAGCCACCATTTTCTCTTTATCATTTTCTTTTGTCAAAATGAACAAAAGAAATAAATAAATGAATAAGTAAATAAACTAAAACCCTAACCACTCATATAACCATGGTTTAATCTTTACGCAAACTCAAGTAAGCATGTATCATCAAACATGATACAATCAAGTGCACAAAAGTATATCATATATACAACTTGTGAACTTCAAGTGAGAAAATCCATTTAAAGTGAACCAATACTAGTTAATGCAAAGTAATATATCAAATATATAATTATACATTAAATCATTAAATCAACACTTGATTCAATGATCCGGTCATGTCGCACATAACCGACTAGTATCCAATGTATCGATTTATCGAATAAACCCTTGATTTGATAACTAGGTTATATCGCATACAACCAATCGATACATTCATCGCGAGAATAGAATACGGTATCACATACACGCATTATTCTCGGTCCTGCACATATCTCATATGCGCTCCTATTTCGTTTCGCTTGAGCCAGGAAACCTCTGTGTAGGACTCTAAAGACTCGTCAATACGCCGGAAACAGGTGATGATCATATCAAACACCCACAAGCCGCAAGCGGTCTGCTAAACGTAACGGCCACCCGGGTATTGAGCGATCAGAAGATCGACGAGCAAGCCCGCTCATACTCCTGTGAATCCAACCAGTAACACTTACCGTACAGTCCGGTCTGTTCGTATGATATGTCGCATATCTTGCCTAGGGGTGGTAAACGTCAGACCCCAGTAGCTCGATAAGTCGTGTCGATATGAAGTCTATAACAGTTCGAGAAACTACTGGTAACACTTACCAGTAAATCTCAGCAACCCTGGCCAGGGATTTCCGGTTATAGCCAATCGAACACAGCGCAACATCAACTCCCTATACCGGGAGAGACGAATCCCCTCCTATCGCTCATTGCCTCCATGTGATTCGGGAATGTACCCAAAAGCCATCGTTTTGCACGCTCTCTTGGACGTGGTAAGGTGGAAATCAAAGCACAGTGGGAACCACACAAGACTCTATGACGATCTCGGGTCAACAGACTACTCTGTACCAGTGTCACCAGAGAACTGCCATCTGACGTAAGGTATAATACCATCTGGGAGTTCTCGGCGAGTCCGTCCAGTGTACCTAGTCTCCACTGAGCACCCGTATATCATCTCTGATGTCAAACACCAATGGATATGGGATCATCCATCGCCCATCTGTATGGGTCGAGAAGGTATACACTAGTCTACTCTGGTATATCGATGCCCCGTCTCGATATACCCACGACTAGGGACTTTGAAGGATGTACTTATGGACTACCATGTCCCCACTAGTATGATCCGCATCATAGTCCAGGTAGTCAAGTACACATCCTAAGGGCTTTACCAACATGTAACAGAGAGACAATCAGTGTACACGTTAAGGTAAAGATCAACTAGATAGCATACTATCATGTCGAGCAAGAAAGTCCTCCCTATATATGTCCCAGCATCCACTACAATATACATCCTATGTATAGTAATGGCCTCTAGGGCATACATATAACTAACAACTAGTAGAGGAGTTGGGTGTTCGGTATCACACGGGCTGTGAGTGTGCGACATCGCAATAATTAGCCTTGAGTGCAAGTGGGAGATTGTTGGAGATAGTGCCCTCA
Organism: Agapanthus africanus; assembly: GCA_030015575.1. Taxonomy (NCBI): domain Eukaryota; kingdom Viridiplantae; phylum Streptophyta; class Magnoliopsida; order Asparagales; family Amaryllidaceae; genus Agapanthus; species Agapanthus africanus. Next base: position 423,256,384 of record CM057344.1, read on the forward strand.
GAGTCAATTATTGGATCACAGGCACGTGATTGCAATGATTGAGGGAGGACCTGTCCCAGTAGGACAGTCTTACTCGAGATGATAGTATGCTATCTGGTTTATCTTTATCATCGTGTACTGCTTTAGGTGACCAGACAGGTCGCTATTACACGTTGATAGAGCCTCTAGGATTCTTGCTTGACTTCCAGCAGTATGAGGGCGATCATATACGTGGGAGCTGGTAGTCTATAAGCACATCCTTAAAAGGTCCCTAGTCGTGGGAGTTTCGAGACAGGGCATCGATACTCCAGAGTAGACTAGTGTATACAGTCGAGACCCCGACGAGGGGAGGTGGCCGGTCTCACAAGCCACTGGTGTCAGTTGGTTCACCTAAGATGTATACAGGTGCTCATTGGGATATGAGTACACCGGACAGGACTCGCCGGGAACATGCTAGTTGGTCTTATACCTGACGTCAGATAGAAGTTCCCTGGTGACATGTGTACAGGTTAGTTCATCGACCTGGGGATCGTCATTTGTCTCGTGTGAGTTCCCACTGTACTTTGATTACTACCCTACCACGCTCAAAGGAGACGTGCAAACAGGTTTTAGTTGGGTACAGTCCCGAGCCACATGGAGGCAGTGAGCGGATCTTCAGGGGTTCGTCTCTCCCGGTATTGGGGCTGAGGTCGCGCTGTGTCTAGGAGAGCCATTACACGAAGCCCTCGGCCGAGGCAGGAGATTTACTGGTAGGTATTCCAGTAGTATCTCAGGGTGTTCTGGGCTACACTCCGACACGACTTGTACCGCTTTTGGGGGTCTGACTTTTACCAACCCCCTAGGCCCGCCATGCGATGCTCATAGACGAACGGACCGGACTGTACGGATATTGTCACTGACAGGCTCAGTAGGGTGTCAGGATGAGTTCGCTCATCGACGTCCCTTTTGGTCAATACCTGGTAGCCCGTTACGTATTGGCTTATACCTCTGACGTGCTAGTGGTTAAATCCATAAACCAAGGTGTTGACGAGTCTTTAGAGTCCCCCACATTCAGTTGCTCAAGTTTTCGGGCGAAAAGCTGTAGAGGCTGTATGGAGATATGGCAGGGTTCGATCAGATACGTGCGGTATTGCACGGATCAGGATCGGACGGATATTACTAGCCGGCTTTGGTTTAAGCCGGATCCTAGTATAGTACAGTGTAGATTTTGTCTCATTGCATTTGTATTCGGTCGGAATACAGATGCGGGTGTGTATACACAGTAGCGGGGTTTTCCTGTGATTTATTACGGGACCAGTTTTCAGGAGTTGCCAGTTTGCTTTCCGTTTCGGCCATATTTCTTTGTATCCTTCATTGGCCGAAGATTAGTGGAGGAGGGCTTATTTGCAATTGTGCAAATAAGCAATTTTGGAGGGGGTCTTTACATATTTCTTTGTATCATGATGATGATGCATCCCTTGACCATTTGACTTCTTCATCCATCATGGCTTGACTTTTATATGATATGGTTGTTAATGATGGCATGACTTTTGGAAGTGATGATTGTTGTTTGAGTGTTGGACTTTCCTAGCTATCATTTCTTTGCATGATAACAAATCCCCTCTCTCTCTCTCATGCATGATTGTGTGGCCTCTCTCATTCTTTTTGATACACTCTCTCATTCTCTCCTCTCCCACCTAAGGATGGCCGGCCAAGCTCCATGGGGCTGCCCAATTCATTTGGTTGTGGGATTTTGGTTCATTTGATGTCGCAAAAATCCCACAAGATCAATCTCCAAAAACTCCAAGTATCGTTCCTCCACCAAAGGCAACTCCATAACCCCAAGTGAGACATGAGCACTACACACCATTCTACAGCAAATCTTGGGCACGTCGGCTCGCCAACTTCGTGCCCGAGTTGCCTCGGTATAGAGGTGGGAGGCCATAATAGAAGCCGGCGACGTGGTGCCTTTCCGGCGAGGAGGTGGAGACCGGACATTCTGCGGGGAGATCGGGACGACGACAAGAAGACCGGAGGACTCGGATCACTCGGTATATCTCTCTTCCCTCTCTAGATAGCTAGGACTAGTTAATGGCCCGATCCGGGTTTTAGTGCGCGGTGGTGCCGGTGTAGGGTTCCTAGGCACACTAGTGAGGTCTCACAAGCCATCAACCATGGCAATTTCAAAAATTATAGGTGCCGAGAGACCCGACTACGGATCGTTTGCTAGAAAACTAGGCGAAAAAGCTAACTAGTTAACACTTAACTAATGGAATACGGAAATACAACCTTTGTAGATCCGGTGGTCCACCTCCATAGCTCCGCAACGATGTCTCCTCGCTGTCCAAAAGAGTTCCCGGGCTCTCGCGTCGGCTTCGTCGGAGAATGGGCAAGCTAGGTCGTCGATGTCCATGCCGAAGATGATCTACGTCGAGGCATCGCTAAATCAAGCTCCGACTTCACCAAGTCAAGAAACTTGTGAAGTAAACACACTCTACTACTTGGCAAGAGGTAGAGGATGAAGAAATAGGAAGTGGGTAGACTTTAGAATTGGATTTCACACTCATTTTCATCAATCACCATTGATGAAGTGAACTTTCTTCATGTGAAGAAGATGAAGAAGAAGAAGAAAGAATTATGATAAGTTAATTAAAAATGAAAAGAAAAATCAAAACTTATCATAATCTAAACCATGGTCAAGTGTAGAGATTGAACTAGGGTTAAATCAAATGGTTAGGTTAAGCATGATATAAGAATGGTGGACAAAGTCAAAGGTTCATGAATCTTCAACTACAAACAAAGAAAGCCACCATTCTTCTCATTTCTTTTTCCAAAAAGAAAATAAATAAATAAATGAATAAATAGATATGAAAAACAAAACCCTAACCATTTAAATAACCATAGTTTAATCTTTACACAAACCAAAAAGCATGTATCATCAAACATGATACAAGCAAATGCACAAAATCATATCACATATATAATGTGCACAACCGAGTGAGAAAATCCATCTAAAGTGAACCGATACTAGTTAATGCAAAGTAATATATCAAATATATAATTATGCATTAAATAATTAAATCAACACTTGATTCAATGACCCGGTCATGTCGGCGCTCCTATTTCGTTTTGCTTGAGCCAGGAAGCCTCTGTGTAGGACTCTAAAGACTCGTCAATACGCCGGCAGCGGATGATGATCATATCAAACATCCACAAGCCGCAAGCGGTCTGCTAAACGTAACGGCCACCCGGGTATTGAGCGATCTGAAGATCGACGAGCAAGCCCGCTCACACTCCAGTGAATCCCACCAGTAACACTACCATACAGTCCGGTCTGATCGTCTGATATGTCGCATATCTCGCCTAGGGGTGGTAAAACGTCAGACCCCAATAGCTTGATAAGTCGTGTCGATATGAGGTCTATAACAATTCGAGAAACTACTGGTAACACTTACCAGTAAACCTCAGTAACCCTGGCCAGGGATTTCCTGTTATAGCCAATCGAACACAGCGCAACATCAACCCCCTATACCGGGAGAGACGAATCCCCTCCTATCGCTCATTGCCTCCATGTGACTCGGGACTGTAACCAAAAACCACCATTTTGCACGCCCTCTTGGACGTGGTAAGATGGAAATCAAAGCACAGTGGGAAGCACACAAGACTCTATGACGATCTCGGGTCAACAGACTACTCTGTACCAGTGTCACCAGAGAACTGCCATCTGACGTGAGGTATAATACCATCTGGGAGTTCTCGGCGAGTCCGTCCAGTGTACCCAGTCTCTACTGAGCACCCGTATATCTCCTCTGATGTCAAACACCGATGGATATGGGATCATCCATCGCCCATCTGTATGGGTCGAGAAGGTACACGCTAGTCTACTCTGGTATATCGATGCCCCGTCTCGATACACCCACGACTAGGGACTTTGAAGGATTTACTTATAGACTACCATGTCCCCACTAGTATGATCCGCATCATAGTCCAGGTAGTCAAGTACACATCCTAAGGGCTTTACCAACATGTAACAGAGAGACAATCGGTATACACGTTAAGGTAAAGAGCAACCAGATAGCATACTATCATGTCGAGCAAGAAGGTCCTCCCTATATATGTCCCAGCATCCACTACAATATACATCCTATGTACAGTAATGGCCTCTAGGGCTTACATATAACTAACAATCTCCCACTTGCACTAGGGCCATCTGATAGCAGTGGTTGCAGTATCTCATACTCAACCATCCCATAAAAGTCTCTCTCTGGGAACAGGCCTTTGTGAGTGGATCCGCTGTGTTGTACTCTGAGTCTACTCTCCTAACCTCGATCACCCTGGAGATCAACTATCTCCATGATCAGGCGATGCTGCCTTAGAATAAGTCTGGATCACTGATGGGACCGGCGTTCCTCGGCATGAGCCACAACTCCATTGTCTCACAATGGTAGGAACGTAGTTCATCTCATGAACCAATATACACCCAAACAGCCTCTTTGGTAGCATCTTAAGTAGCGATGTATCGTGCCTTTATCGTCTAGTATGTCACGGTATCTAGCTTGGAACTCTTCCAACATACCGTCCCTTTACTGAGGGTAAAGACAATGCTTGCGACTGACATTCAGTCGTCTTTATCACCCTGGAACCCTTCCAGTGATTCTCCCCATGATCGATTGATACCATCTCACTACAACTAGTGAGAATCCTAACATCCATTTAGATCTATCTCATAGATCCAAAATCCAGGAGTTAGTAGGTATCATTATGATCCTATATGGAGAATCATTGTGATAAATGGAGATTGACCGAGCGTAGCATAGGAAACTCCTTCCCTATCAAGAGTATGTCATCCACGTACTCTACGAGGATCGTCACCATACTCCCTACTACCCTTTTGTATATACAAGGTTCATCTACCATTTTGATGATGTCAACTTCTTTGACTACTACATCAAAACAGACGTTCCAACTCCGCGATGCCTGCTTTATCCTATAAAACATCTTGCACACGTTTCCGCTGCTCCCACTGTCTACGAGGCCCTCTGGCTGTGTACTTATAGACGTACTCTTCCAAAACATTATTTAGAAAAGCTGTCATGACACCCAACCACCAGATATCATAGTCATGGTATGTAGGCGTGGCAAGTAGGATCTGGATGGACTTAAGCATAGCTACTTAGAAAAGGTTTCATCATCATCCATACCTGGTCAATGATGTAGACCTTTAACAAGTCTAGCTTTGAAAGTCTCAACTCTTCCATGTACACCAAGTAATCTTCTCAAGATATACTTACTCCTGATGGGGATTTAACCCTTCAGATATAGCAACCAAAGTCCATACTTTGTTGGTGTATAAGGATTCCATCTCAGATCGATAAACATCCAACCATTCTTACAGAGTCTCACTCCTGATGGCCAGCTCGAAACTAGTTGGGTCATCATCTCATGATGCAGTCCTCGCTCCGACTGTCATAGAGAAACAGAAGTATCTCTCAGGTGGGTGAGGAACCCTACTAGATCGGCGGAGAGGCTGAGGTTCGTTGGAATCTACTGAATCCTTTGGTTCTATCAAATCATCAGGTGCAGTTTGTATAGCTGGAACCATTCCAGTTCTACATAACAGACCTTGCCTCGAGCTTGTCCGGATTATGCTTTTAGACATAGGCCGGACAACCCCAAATCTTAACTATCTTAAGAGATGGGCTCTTCCCTTATCATATCAAATATGAAGTGGTAGGCAACTGATTTGATTTGAACCCTATTCAATAGGTATGCAGCTTCTCAAGTGCATAACTCCCAAAAGGAAATAGGTAACTCAGTAGTACTCATCATAGAGCACACCTTATCATATAGGGTGTGAATGCTCCGCCCCGATATACCATCGTGCTATGGTGTATTCGGAGGAGTAATGCCGAGAGAGAATCTCATTCTCCTTTAGAATAGTCCAGGATTTCCGTGCTCAAGTATTCTCCTCCTTGATCACATCAAGGGACATAATACTTATACCCGTATTTTGGTTCTCTACTTCTAACTTATATTCTGTGAATATCTCAAAAGGTTCGGACTTGTGTTTCAACAGGAACATAGGTCTGAATCTCGAAAGATCATCAGAGAATGTAATGAAGTATAAAGAACCAGTCCTGGCATGTGTAGACAGGGGACCTACATACATCAACATGTATCATCCCAAGAGTTTACCAACTCTTTCTCTGTTTCCAGTAAACGGAGCTATGGTCATCTTATCTTTGTGACATGACTGGCGAGTTTCACAAGATGTAAATTCAAACTGATTTAAATATGCATTTATATGTAACTCTAGCTGGTCGGGTCACATTGATCTGACCTAGTCTACAATGCCTCAAGAAGAATTCGTTCATTTCTGAACTCTTCCTCTTGTGTGTGTTCAGTATACTAAGAACTGTAGTTTGATTTAGAACATTAATGCTTTTAGATAACGTGCCTGAACCGATCAACTTTTGATATAGGAAATGTTCAAAACATTATCCAACAATACAAAATTTTATCGTTTCTTTACTAATAAAGAGACAGATATGATTTTGTATATCAGGTTCGGTATCTAATAACATTCGTTCAGAATCAATGTACTGTAATACAGGGTGACAGTGACCAACAGACTTGGCTGCAACATTTGCCCCATTTTCTGCCTCATGAAACTCATCACCCGTTCTCAGTTCTCTACCTTTCTGTAGCCCTATGTAACAGATTACATATCTGGGATCCTGATCTGGTATCACATACCCAGGACGTAGAGGATACAGAGAAACAGTTCTTTGTAACGAACACACCCGAAGATGATGCATCAGCATGCACTCTCTTCGTTTGGGCGGCACGGGAATTCTGGTAATCCCCAATTTCCTGCTCTGTCTTATAACAATTATAAGTTGAAGCGGGACCAACGTTCCACAGCTCAATATAACAAGCGGGTTCGGTCAATAATCCGTATTATTATCTTGATTAAGGCGTGATATGGTCGCTACCTGGAGAGAGAGAGAAGAAAACACTCAGCATGCGCTCTTGCAAGAATAGATTGGTTATTATTTTATCTAATCAGGATGGCTCCCACTGCTTTTTATCAAATCTTCCTTCAAACCCTAAAAGGAAAGACTAGCCGGGATTAATTACACACTACAAGTTCGCCAATCTTTCAGCCAGGCCAGTGTCGGTACTTTGAGGGAGGTCCCCCGTGCTTTCGCACGAACCTAATTAATGTAAACCTCGTTTTCCCAGAGGCGTAACCCCGTTGACACCTTTCTAGACACCTACTTGATCGGCTAATTGTAATGTATAAAACTCTCCCAGGAGTAACTCTTACTCGCAGCGGGTATCGGGATCCAACTATCTCATAGAAGGTATGCAATCTCATTGCAAATTTCAACACTTGAAATTCCCGATAATATTTTGCCCCTAACGTGCTATGACCTTGACGAAAGCCAACAAACCATAGCCCGCTAGTCAAGTTCAACCCGTCATTTCCTGATTGAATTAAACCTACCCGCACGACCCTTGACGAAAGCCAACAAAGACGCACGACTACCCTAATCCAATCGCATCGTATGCTAGCAGATAAGCAGCATATAGCTACCGCACACTGCACCTTGACGAAAGCCAACAAATGCAGCACGAATACTATATACAACTTATCTGAAATGACGGAGGGCTACGACAGGTTTTTCTGAAAACCTATTGCGTAATGAACTTGATATCGTTGTAGAATCAAATGATTTTAAAATGGAGTGCTTTTGAGGCTTTTTTAGTTTTGCTAAAGGAGTCACTCCCGGTGAAGGGATCGTCGGTCCTTTCCTCGTCGAATGAGGTGCGGGATATATCACATATATCACTGTGCAAAGCAAAAACACTTAAAAGCAATCAAAAGACAAACCGAGTGTGTAGCATCTGCCAGTTATTGCTAAAGGAGTCACTCCCGGTGAAGGGATCTCGGTCCTTTCCTTATCGAATAAGGTACAGGATATATCACATATACCTCTGTGCAAAGCAAGAACTGTAGCTACCTGTTTTATTTTGAAATTCGATTCTGCAACATCTTAGGTTTCTTTTATTTCATTAATCACATTAATGAAGTCCCATCATTTAAAGTACCTAAACATCACAGATAAATACGACGTACACTTATGCCATCCGCATTCGCCTCGATGTCCCCTCATGCACCGTTAGGTTAGGTAACTAACGGCAGAGCGGGGCAGGGCTAGCGCGGGTGTAAAACATAAGTAACGTCTATATAATATATCATATATACTATATACTGTATCTATCACAGAACATCACATGATCACATCACAGATATCGCAGCAGAAGAAACATATGAAATATTGGATATACTAGGACGTCCGTGTTTTCAATACGAGCCAGTATAAAACACGGATTCCACGGTCGTGATGAATAGCCAAACCCACACCCCAAGACCCCTACGAGAGCGGCAAGCAACCCTACCAATTCTAGAGTTAGGAGACCCGGACTCGACTCCTCGAGTTGGTCTCCCACTGGACTCCAGAACCCGGTTACTTGTGCCCTCCTCCTTGGGTCTATTCTAGTGCGGAAAAGTAAATAATATACAAAAGGTGACATCTTCCGCAACCTGGAAGCGCCCCAATAAAAGAATATTACATACAAGTTTTTACATGAATGAAAATGAAAAACACTCATCTCACATAAAACCCCCCGGCTATTCAAACACGACGATCCAATATAACATATCCAGCAACACATAACATCACATGTCATCAACGTAAGTAAATATGTCCATCCCAATTGTCGTTGACATATAGCAACGAAACCGGCGATATCACATATTACACTTACGGTCACAGAAAAGAAAGTGTAAAACTACAACAGTTGGAATCCGCAATCTGCATAGACATCGCATGCCTAATCAAATGAATACCTTAGACATCACATGCCTAACAATTATAAACCCCGCATTTTAGTCTCAACATCGAAAACACTTTTCAATACCAAGTCGGGCAATTCAACAAGATTCCCGACATCCTGATCGAATGCTCGTCGCAAACTTCAGTAGACGGCCGCACCCCCGATACCGTCGACGAAGTGCACCAAGGCGGAACACCGCTACCGCGAGCACCCGGAGGGATGCTTTCGGCGACGGGGTTCTCCTACAGTCACTTGGTCGGGGCTATGGAGTGAGGCTGTCTATTAAGTTTACCCGGCGAGTATCCGCGTACGCTACGTGATTGCGACGGACTTTTGATCACATCAAAATTCCGTGGCAACCGATCAAGTGAGACTAAAGTGCTACGTTTATAACATTCATTTAGTTATCACATAACTTTTGCGAATTCCAATTATTGTATCCCATTCCAGATAAATAGAAAATGTTAAACTTTCCGATCGAACAATCGAACACCCAAGTTTTCCCAATACAGATCAACACATGAAATAAGTCTAACAACATTCAGTTCGTACCTCAGTACCAACGATCCAGCCGTAGAAGGGTCAAGCCAACGCCTCACATGTGGCACGCCGTACTGCCCCAAACCCGAAGGTTCAAAGGGCAGTTCAAGACGGTCACATAATCGAGTTAAGGTTTGTTGTCTTCTAGAGGGACCATCGCATTACTTGCACTACTTAGAACGTCGTTAAACTACGGAAAAATCCAACACTTGGAAATTTCCCGGCAGGGGAAAAATTGGGTATTTATATCCGGTCGAACTTTTTAACATATTCTAAAATTTATCCGGAAAGCCACACAGACAAAATTTGATACTCCGATCGAAACACCGAATCTCCAAAAACACAGCAGAAAAATTCAACTCTTGAATAAATATTAAAAATTCCCAGAAAACTCAGCTCTTTGAACTAGGAATTACTGTGCAAAGGAACAGGGCTGACGTCATCAAGGGGCCGCTGATCCGCCGTAGAATCCATGATTCTGCCGCTGATCCACCGCGAAATTTACTGTTCACCAGAAACTTTTTGCACCGTAATTCTTATTTTTCCCTGCTGAATTTTTTAGCAATTTTTAATACTGAAAAATCCCTGTTTTAAGAAAAAGTACAGAGAGCATTTTGGGTTTGGGTTTTAGGGTTCGTTCGGGTTTCAAAATCCGTCTGGACTTCGCCTAAGGCTCTAGCTAGGCTCTGATACCACTGTAGGGTTCCTAGGCACACTAGTGAGGTCTCACAAGCCATCAACCATGGCAATTTCAAAAATTATAGGTGCCGAGAGACCCGACTACGGATCGTTTACTAGAAAACTAGGCGAAAAAGCTAACTAGTTAACACTTAACTAATGGAATACGGAAATACAACCTTTGTAGATCCGGTGGTCCACCTCCATAGCTCCGCAACGATGTCTCCTCGCTGTCCAAAAGAGTTCCCGGGCTCTCGCGTCGGCTTCGTCGGAGAATGGGCAAGCTAGGTCGTCGATGTCCATGCCGAAGATGATCTACGTCGAGGCATCGCTAAATCAAGCTCCGACTTCACCAAGTCAAGAAACTTGTGAATTAAACACACTCTACTACTTGGCAAGAGGTAGAGGATGAAGAAATAGGAAGTGGGTAGACTTTAGAATTGGATTTCACACTCATTTTCATCAATCACCATTGATGAAGTGAACTTTCTTCATGTAAAGAAGATGAAGAAGAAGAAGAAAGAATTATGATAAGTTAATTAAAAATGAAAAGAAAAATCAAAACTTATCATAATCTAAACCATGGTCAAGTGTAGAGATTGAACTAGGGTTAAATCAAATGGTTAGGTTAAGCATGAGATAAGAATGGTGGACAAAGTCAAAGGTTCATGAATCTTCAACTACAAACAAAGAAAGCCACCATTCTTCTCATTTCTTTTTCCAAAAAGAAAATAAATAAATAAATGAATAAATAGATATGAAAAACAAAACCCTAACCATTTAAATAACCATGGTTTAATCTTTACACAAACCAAAAAGCATGTATCATCAAACATGATACAAGCAAATGCACAAAATCATATCACATATATAATGTGCACAACCGAGTGAGAAAATCCATCTAAAGTGAACCGATACTAGTTAATGCAAAGTAATATATCAAATATATAATTATGCATTAAATAATTAAATCAACACTTGATTCAATGACCCGGTCATGTCGCACACAACCGACTAGTATATAATGTATCGGCTTATCAAATCAACCTTTGATTCGATAACTACGGTATATCGCATATAACCTAATCGATACATTCATCGCGAGAATGGAATACGGTATCACATACACGCATTATTCTCGGTCCCGCACATATCTCATATGCGCTCCTATTTCGTTTTGCTTGAGCCAGGAAGCCTCTGTGTAGGACTCTAAAGACTCGTCAATACGCCGGCAGCGGATGATGATCATATCAAACATCCACAAGCCGCAAGCGGTCTGCTAAACGTAACGGCCACCCGGGTATTGAGCGATCTGAAGATCGACGAGCAAGCCCGCTCACACTCCAGTGAATCCCACCAGTAACACTACCGTACAGTCCGGTCTGATCGTCTGATATGTCGCATATCTCGCCTAGGGGTGGTAAAACGTCAAACCCCAATAGCTTGATAAGTCGTGTCGATATGAGGTCTATAACAATTCGAGAAACTACTGGTAACACTTACCAGTAAATCTCAGCAACCCTGGCCAGGGATTTCCTGTTATAGCCAATCGAACACAGCGCAACATCAACCCCCTATACCGGGAGAGACGAATCCCCTCCTATCGCTCATTGCCTCCATGTGACTCGGGACTGTACCCAAAAACCACCGTTTTGCACGCCCTCTTGGACGTGGTAAGATGGAAATCAAAGCACAGTGGGAACCACACAAGACTCTATGACGATCTCGGGTCAACAGACTACTCTGTACCAGTGTCACCAGAGAACTGCCATCTGACGTGAGGTATAATACCATCTGGGAGTTCTCGGCGAGTCCGTCCATTGTACCCAGTCTCTACTGAGCACCCGTATATCTCCTCTGATGTCAAACACCGATGGATATGGGATCATCCATCGCCCATCTGTATGGGTCGAGAAGGTACACGCTAGTCTACTCTGGTATATCGATGCCCCGTCTCGATACACCCACGACTAGGGACTTTGAAGGATGTACTTATAGACTACCATGTCCCCACTAGTATGATCCGCATCATAGTCCAGGTAGTCAAGTACACATCCTAAGGACTTTACCAACATGTAACAGAGAGACAATCGGTATACACGTTAAGGTAAAGAGCAACCAGATAGCATACTATCATGTCGAGCAAGAAGGTCCTCCCTATATATGTCCCAGCATCCACTACAATATACATCCTATGTACAGTAATGGCCTCTAGGGCATACATATAACTAACAGCCGGTTCATGAAAAATTAAAGTTAACCATCGCTTCCGCATTTGGCCTCGGGATGGAGGCCGGGGCGCCGCCGTGCACTTACAGTTAGTTCCTAATTTGTGTTCTTGAGGAGGTATAAAATTCTAACCCTAATCTTTATTTGTTGTGTTAAAATCATTAAGCTAGCTATTTAAATGTTTAATATAGCTTTAATTGCATGTTTAGATGATTCATGTTAGTTTTGTGAAGATCAGGTTAGGGTTTAAGTTGATGATATGGTTAATTGATAAGTATAGTTTTAGAACACTTAACCTAGTGGGTGAAAGTTGTTGTTAAATTCCTAATTTGTCTAATTGAGTTTAATAGAAAACTAACTTTTGTTAAATCATATTTGGGTGAGATTAAAATTGTGGTAATGGTTTGGGTGACTTAGTTAAGTTACTTTGTGGTGATGGAAATCGCTAGAATTGTGTTAGTTTTAGAATTGTACTAAATTGCGATAAAGTTGCTTACTAGGTTTCGGTAAAAAGTTGGAGATGGGTTCTAATAGACGTTGCGATATTATCTTTATTATCTTCCTCACGATATATTGTGTTGTGAATGCGCGATCGGTACGATCGGGGTCTAGGCTTGGTGGTTGCGTAGTTTAGCGATCCTTGCTAGGGTTGTGCCGATGTTGTACGCGTTTTGTGCACTAGGTGCACAGTGTAATTTTCTGGGCGTTATCCTTGCGTTTCGTTATTTTTGTGTCGGCATAGGATATTTAGCCTTATGTGATGTGTTTATGAAATTTTAGGATCGCAAGCGGGGACTTCGGACGCTGTGAAGAAAGGGAAGCAGGTGGTCGGATTTTCGTAGCTCGAGATCATCGGTGAGTAGATTTAACATCTACGGGGAAATCGCCCGTATGGAGTTATGCGTCAGGGCTGGATATGATATGATAGCTATATGTTATTCGCATATGAGTTGATTGCGCATGAGCGTCATTGCATATTATTACCTGTTGTACCTTGACTTGTACCTATTAGACACAACACCATTACTGACGGTTCATGTTGCACGAGCACTAATTTGTATGCTACACACACACCGTCAGTAATTGCCATGATAAGTACAACCCATATACATACGTGATATAGTAATGGATAGGGATAATTAAGATAGTGACTCTTATTCCATTATACATATGAGATACAACTGACATATATACATACGTGATATTGTATTGGATAGGGATAATTGAGGTAGTGACTCTTATTCCATTTCACGTATACCTTCCTATAACTACATATACATCATGCATACATATTGACATGTACACCCACATATCTTGCTATAGCTACATATACCCTAAGTGGTATTGTATTGACATGTGATATCAAGACGTTGATTATTGTGCTATTGCGCTTATGAAATGCATCATATATACTTGCTTACATGTAGATACTTATATTTTTCTACAATTACATGTACACCTCATATGATGCCGCACTTGATTTCGAAGGATTTGAGAACCGCATGATATATTTTAAAAGCTGGATTCAATTAAAAGAGCAGTTTTCCCTTAATATGCTCATATTGCTGTTTTATATTGCATATATCAGTTTTTCATGGATTTACGTATTGTGATATGGATTTCATATGATTTATGGATTTGAGAACCGTGTTGGGGTAAAAATTTACACCCCGGTTGACCAAGTCAAAATCCAAGTCAACCCCAAACCAAGTGGGCCCAAGCCCAGACCCAGTGGGCCCATGCCCGAGTCGAGCCCGAACATGAAGCGGCCGGCCTCCTCCACGCCAAGATAAAATTTTTGTAATAAATAATCTTGTTGCATTTTCTTTTATTTTATTTTATGGATAAATGTAAGAAAATGGGCATAAAGCCAAATTTTTGTAAAGCCCATGGCTTATGTGCAAAAAGAAATGGCACATGAGCCATGAAATAGGCAAAATGCCATTTTGTGAAGCCCAAGGGGCTATGTGTAAGATGTATGGCCTATAAAGGCAAAGATAATGAAAATATCTCATAACTTTTTTCTCTCTCCAAAAAAAGTTTCAGAGCTGAGCTCTTTCCTCCTTCTTCAAGGTTCCAAAACCTTCTTCTTTCTTTTGAATTAAATCAAGAGTTTTACTCTTCCTTTTTCAAAACTAAATAGTTTTCCACCACAAAACCCACAAAGGGGAACTTGGATCTGTCATCAGATCTTAAAAAGGAGAGATTTTGAGATTTCACATCTCTTGATCTTCAAGATCCAGCAAGCGACAGGAGGAAGAAGAAGAACCACTTCCATTAAACCCAAAACACACACTCAGGAGTCCAACTCCTCTCTGATTTCTCTTCTGAGAAATTTGTTTTAGCAGCGCGCAGCGCAAGTGCGCAAAGCGCCCGCGTGCCGACACGTGGCGCGCGCGCTTGCGCAAGTGCGCAAAGCGCCCGCGTGCCGACACGTGGCGCGCGCGCGCTTGCGCACCTAAGCGCTTGCGCAAGTGCGCAAAGCGCCCGCGTGCCGACACGTGGCGCGCGCGCTTGCGCACCTGCGCGCTTGCGCAAGTGCGCAAAGCGCCCGCGTGCCGACACGTGGCGCGCGCGCTTGCGCACCTGCGCGCTTGCGCAAGTGCGCAAAGCGCCCACGTGCCTACACGTGGCGCGCTTGCGCACCTGCGCGCAGCGCTCATGCGCAAAGCGCCCACGTGCCGACACGTGGCGCGCTTGCGCCTGAGCGTACAGCACCTAAGCGCACAGCGCCCAAGGTGCTGTCCCACGCATCCTTTGGATGCCCTTTTCCCCTTTATTTATATATACATGTATATATATACATATGTATACAAATGTACATATACACATACTCCGCCACACTCTCCCCCTCAAAAAAATTTTCGGGCCGGGGCGCTGCCCCGAACCCCGCAAGGGGGCTGCTAGCCCCCTTGACCCCCAGCCCGCTATCCGGGTAGCGGGACCCCCGTAAAAACTCTGCGTGGCTCCCGATATATCCAAACCCCCCCTTTTAGAACAGAACACACGTACACCGCACATTGAGTTCGCATGACCAGTTTAACCCGTTAATCGGAGGTTCCCTCGCCCCAAAGGCGAGGGGTAATTAACGGCAGCTTAGTCCGCGGCTGCCGGAGATTCGGATCCCCACAATCATCAAACCCCGGCCTACCCTAGGCAGGGGGAATCTGTAGTACGCCTGACAAGCGCTCGCGTATTCCCATCTCACTGGGGTGACGAAAAACACCCTACAGATTCTGGCACGCCCGGTGGGACCCTATCTCTCCTTCCATATTTTGGGTTAAACGTTCATACGAACTCAATCAATATACATATCGATTGCCTATACTGAAATGATGTTTTTTTTCCGTGCAGCAATCAACCTTCAACGACAATGTCTTCCCAGACGAATTCAACTTCCAAAGCGACCCCGATTCCGTACGTGGTCAAGATCAACGCTCGTGTGGTTCTCCCCGCAAGCCTCAGTCGACAATGGGAGGAACCGCCCCGCCAGTTTGGCTCTGTCATCATCTACCCTGCCGGAAGCGCTCATCTGGCAGAGATCCCAGCGGAACAGGTGGCCAAGCCGGTCTCAAGGGGTAAGAGGTCGAATGTCGTGATCGCCAAGGCACCACAACCGAAACTTAAGATGGTGTCTGAACGAGTCCCTGGCGCTCTAGCTGGGGGCAAGACTTCCGATGTGAAGGGCAACATTAAAAGTTGCGGACGAGCTCAGGCGATGACTCCAACAAATGCACAATCGGGCGTATCTCCAAGGCCCTCCATCAACCGGTATGCGGCGTCTTCCCAAAAAGCCGAAGTTTGCAAGGTGCTTAGAACAGAAAAGTTAAGGCAGAAGCGGATCAGGTATCGAGCCAACAAAAGGGCCAAGGCTTCGGCCAAATGGAATCGTTTGAAGTTCCAAGTGCAGGGTTGCCCCGCGACGACGGCTGAGTCGGACGTAAGAATCAGCAATTCCTTCGAGCCTCTAAAGTGGGTTCAGAACAATGCCATGACCGCCAGAATCAAGAAGACAGTGGTCCGAACAGTGCCGCAAAGAGACGTGTCCTGGCCCCAACAGAAAAAGTATGACACTGTCTCTTCAAGAGTCTATCGAGCACTCTGTGCCGCACGAAAGCAGCGGGGAAAACCCAGAAAAGAAGCGCCAGCGCCATTCAGGAAACTGGTTAAGCCAGACGCCTTCAATCGACTACCAGCTACAAGGGGGTCAAGACAGCGATCCACGAAATCAACTGCCAATGATAGAAAGACGGCCGGATATATCATCCATACGGTCTATATGGCGGGCGGGCGCCCCAGCGACAACCTTCGCAGCAAAAGCAAGGACGGGGCCACCACATCCCAAGCCCAATCTAGCCTAAATGTGGTTGCCGCCGCCCAAGAACAGCCGCCCCTGCTGGATGAAGAAAACCCTCTCGATGAGGATGATAGGCAGATAGACCCCTCGGTCCATGAAGAGTCAAGCTCGGACAGCGAGGAAGAGCCGACTTTCCGCCCTAGGACTGCGGAGCAAGAGCTGCTTCAAGAGCTTCGAAAACAGCTCAGGAGCAAAGATAAAGAGATGGCCAAGCTCTATTCGAAGATTGACGACTTAACGAATGTGGTGATGCAGCTTACGGCTCAAATTGCTCGAGCGCCTCCTAATCAAGCGCAAGCCGCTACTAATCAGCCGGGTGAGGACAATCCGAGGCAGCCAATGCCTGTTCCTTTGGGACCAAGACTGGTCGAGCCAAATGAAAGCCGTCTACATTCCGCTTCTGGGGACGCCTTGGCCCCAGATAGCACCATCCCGCTAACACAGGATCGGATAATGGATTTGGTCACCAGCAAGGTTAAAACATTGGTGGCCGAAGCTGAAGCTCAGAAAGAAATCGGCAGTAGTGGGCGGCCATATCCCGCGCAGTACGATCTGATTGAGTTCCCAAGCGGCTACGTCATTCCTAAGTTCGGAAGATTTGATGGAACGGGGAATGCAAACCAGCACGTCGCCCACTTCAAAGCATCGTGCGGAAATACAGGGGGCAATGACGCGCTCCTTCTTCGTCAGTTTGTCAACAGCTTGACCGGCGTCGCCTTCGACTGGTATGCGAGTATACCGGACGGGTCCGTCATTACCTTTGCCCAAATGGAGTCCCTGTTTCGGCAAAGATTCATGAGTGTCAGTGATAAAATCTCCATTGCCGACCTTGTGAGGACTAAGCCGGGGAAGAATGAAAGCAACACCGACTTTATCGCCCGATGGCGTAATCTCACAGTCAAATGCGAACCGCCGCTGGAGCAGGACCAGTCCGTCAGCCTTCTCATTGGGAACCTCAGCAATTGGATGGTCCCATTCTTGTGTACAGCGGGCCTCAAGACATTTCAGGAGCTAACCAAGAAAGTTCAAATGCTAGAACGCTCGAAGCAAGAGTCCCCGCCGGACTCTCAGAGAGACAAAACCTGGAAAAGCAAGCGGGACGACAACCGTAGAAGCGGGAGTTCCGGCAGTACCAATGTCTTCAATGCGTCCGACAATGAAGAAAAGCGAAGGGCGGGCGAATCCAAAACCAACCGGTCGCGAAAGCCATTGCTGGGAGGAGATGGGCCTTCCCTAGAGGAGAAAAAGAACAAGGTTTACTCTTTCAGAAGGGACAAGGTCCGCAAGATATTTAAAGATGCCTTGAACAACGGCTTACAATTGCCGGAGTCGAAAAGACCCCAAGAAGCAAAAATGAACGACAATCCTCTGTATTGCCCGTACCACCGAGTAGTGAGCCATGCGATCGAGGATTGCTATATCTTCAAAGACTGGGTCGAGAAGCAGTACAAGGCTGGAGAGATCGAGTTGTCCAAAAGCGTGTTGGTGAACAATCAAGTTGCGACCGCCAACTTTATACAGACAGAAGTTGAAGCCTTCTGGGAGCAGACAGCTGAACCCGCTGCCCCGACAAACGAAACCGACTCATCGCAGCCTCCGTGGAGTACGCACATATCTAATAAGACGAAGAAGATGCTAAAGCTACTTCAGAAAGAACCCAGGACGGAATGGGAAGGGCAAAAGAAGCCTACCAGTCCAGCTGCCAATGCAGCTCCATCAGGCTCAAAATCCAAGAAGCTCAAGAAGAAGAAAAGTGTAGCTCGGCGCGAAAAGGAGCCTGCAGGGAGATCGACCATTCAAAAATATATCGATTCCCTCGAAGAATATGAACAAAGGAAAAGAACATTGATTCAATTGAAGGAGTTCTTCCCTGTAGAAGCGGCTGAAATTCTGGAGGAGTTAGAAGAAGACTCCAATGAAGAGATCCCAGTAGTGACCTGCTATGCCATCCATCTTGGCAGCGACTCCGAGGATGATCTCTGTTTTCCCGAAGAGGACGAGGAGCTCACCACAAAGGCCAATCAAATCCAGCTCAGAAGCGGCAGAGCTCTACCGCAAAATCAGGGCAACGCCCCAAAAGGGAAAGAAAAACAAGTCGCTAATGAAGAAAATGGCAGAGAACCGGCCGATGAAAACATAAATCCTTCCTCGGTGGACTATAATGTCTTGGCACATCTCCGGAAGCTTCCATCTCTCCTGAGCATCTACGACGCCTTGGTCCTATCTAAGGAGCTTAGAGACGTTCTCATTCATGCTCTACAAAACCCCGAGCGGTATCAGGCTCACTTTGCGGAAATTAATATGAAAGAAGCCCAGCACGCTTTGCATGCCGCCGCAGTCACATTTAAGGATGAAGACTTGCTACTGGGAACGGCTGAGCATAATCGGCCGCTTTACGTGACCGGGTACAGCGACGGAGATCGAATTAATCGTATATTGATTGATCCGGGGTCCTCAGTGAACATCATGAACTTGCGAACTCTGAAGAGTTTGTCAATGGACGTCCGACACCTGTCAAGGGAAAGGATTGTCATTCAAGGCTTCAACCAAAATTGCCAGCAAGTTCTGGGGTCTATAGCTTTGCCAATCAAATTTGGGGATCTGCAAACTGAAGCTAAGATATACGTAATCGACGCCGACACATCTTATAAGATTCTCTTGGGGCGGCCGTGGATCCATGATTACGGCATCATTCCGTCGACTCTCCATCAATGCATGAAGTATACTAAAAATGGCGAAGAAAGACGTATTGACGGAGACATCCAGCCGTTCGGTGTGCATGAAGTCCGATATGAAGATTCTCGGTACTTTACGAACCACCAAAATGCTAAGCCACAACTGACTGAGGATAGACCGGCCCCAAGACTCAAAAGCAAATCTGCGCCGGCTGTCACTTTCAAGAGCAAAAACGCCCAAGTGCGCCCGCGTTTCGGTAGCGACACTGACGAGTCCGACGCTGGAAGCCCGTCCTCCCGTAAAACTCGTCCTCGTTTCGGCAGCGATACAGACGAATCTGTTACTGAAGGCCCATCTAGCAGCAAAGTCCGCCCTCATCTTGGCAGCGACACTGAAGAGTCGGAGGAAGAGGACCTGCCGTGCAACAGCGATGCAGATTGGACCCCTATGCAACAAGCGAAACTACGAGAGACCTTCGAAGTCGCAGAAGGGTCCCTGGCCATCACAAGGGTGCCGGAACGGATGTGCAAAGAGCTCGACGCATTGTCAGTCTCTACCGTGGACCAGCTGGAAACTTTCTACGTGCCCGGGAGGAAAAATGGACAGAAGGGCATCCTGTTTTACAGGTCAAACCCCGTTGTGCACCCGGACGACCTTTCTAGCGTGTGCCTTCCCTATGAGAGAGGCATAAGAGCCGTCCTCAATCCCAGATACTATGCGCCCGAGATGCGGGAATACTTTAAAAAGTGCGGATGCCGGTTATATCAAACGGAGTCCGAAGCAAAGTTTTACGAAGGGCTATGGTATCCGCCCCAGGTCCGAGCACTCATCGATGGACGAATTCCAGATAGACGGGGCATAGGCTACATTCAACCTGATTCCAAAGCGTGCTACATGATCCATGTTGGTGAGGCCAGCGAAAGATCAAATGATGATGACGAGATAGCCGAGCCAGAAGAAGCTCCTCAAGAGCTCGAAGATGGCGGACAAGCAACCTTTGATGAGCTAACCGAGATTGACCTAGGAACGCCCGATAATCCAAGGCCGACCTATATCAGCTCACTCTTGTCAGAGGAAATGAAAGAGCAGATAATTGCCCTGCTGCGTGAGTTCGTCGACTGCTTCGCGTGGACGTACAAAGAAATGCCTGGCCTTTCCCCTGAGGTAGCCGTGCATAAGCTGGCTATATCTCCTGATGCTAAGCCAGTCAAACAAGCTCCTCGAAGAATGAGAAGGGAACTAGAAGAAAAGGTCATTGAGGAAACTAAAAAGCTCATCGATGCCGGCTTCATCAGGGAAGAGAAATATGCGGATTGGATCGCATGCATAGTCCCAGTGAAGAAGAAAAATGGGCAGATCCGAGTTTGTGTCGATTTCAGGGACCTCAACAAGGCATGTCCTAAAGACGACTTCCCGCTACCGGTCATGGAAATGATGGTCGATGACACCTCAAATTACGAACTGTTCACCTTTATGGATGGCTCGTCTGGATATAATCAGATCAAGATGTCGCCTGAGGATGAGAAGCACACAGCATTTCGAACCCCGATCGGAATATATTGCTACAAGGTAATGCCATTCGGACTGAAGAACGCAGGTGCTACATATCAAAGGGCAATGACTAATATCTTTGATGACCTAATCCATAAAGTCGTCGAATGCTATGTTGATGATCTGGTCGTCAAGACTAAAGCCAAGGCCGATCATATCCAAGATCTCAGGACCGTTCTCACCAGACTGAGGGAATACGATCTGAAGATGAATCCTCTGAAGTGCGCTTTTGGCGTGTCATCGGGAAAATTCCTGGGCTTCATAGTCCGACATCGAGGGATCGAAGTTGACCCATCAAAGATAAAGGCCATCATGGAGATGCCTCTTCCGAAGAGTCTGACGCAGCTAAGATCTTTTCAAGGCAAGCTTGCTTATATACGGAGGTTTATCTCAAATTTATCGGGGAGATGTAGGCCCTTCTCAAAGCTCATGAAGAAAGGAGCTCCTTTTATCTGGGATACCGAATGTCAAGCAGCGTTCGAAAGCATCAAACAATACTTGTTGCACCCTCCAGTGCTGGCCGCTCCCATTCCAAATAAACCGTTGATTCTCTATACTGCCGCGCTAGATGAGTCACTCGGTGCGCTCCTCGCCCAGAATAACGAGGAGGGAAAGGAAAATGCCCTCTACTACCTCAGTCGAACTCTAGTCGGGGCGGAACACAACTACTCCCCAATCGAAAAGCAATGCCTGGCTCTGATATTTGCTGTGAAGAAGCTGAGGCACTATCTGCTCGCTCATCGGGTTATGCTGATCTCCAAGGTCGACCCGCTCAAACACTTGATGACCAAAGCAAGCCTAGCCGGCAGAATGGCAAGATGGGCTGTCATGCTACTTGAGTTTGACATAGTTTATACCCCTCAGAAAGCAGTAAAAGGGCAAGCTATTGCAGACTTTCTCGCCGCTCATCCCATACCAGAAGGGTCGCCGCTAAATTGTGAGTTACCCGATGAACAAGTTCTGCACCTCGAGGAAGATGGGCCAAGTTGGGAGCTCTACTTCGATGGAGCCTCATCAATAAGGACCTCCAGTAAATTAAGTGTCCCGGAGATAAAGGCAGGGATAGGATTGGTGTTCATCACGCCATCAATGGGAACCCTACGGCGTTCTTTTGCTCTCACCGAGCCTCGGACAAACAATGAAGCTGAGTATGAAGCTCTGATAGCTGGTTTGGAGCTCGCCGTAGAAATGGAAATTCGTCGGCTACGAGTCTACGGTGACTCCCAGCTTGTCGTCAACCAAGTAAGCGGCGACTATAAGATATACAAACCCGAATTAGCTCGGTACAGAGGCCGAGTGGTGGAACTCATGAAACGGTTCACCCATATTGAACTAACGAGAGTCCCTAGAGCGTTGAACGGGAAGGCTGACGTACTCGCTCGCCTAGCCAAGGAGCTGGCTGATCCTGACATGGACGAAATTCTGATCACAGTCAGGAGCCGACAAATTCTACCCCCAGTCTCTCTACGAGAAGAGGAAAGCGCGGAACAAAAGAGCAGTCCTGCCGAAGAAACTTCGATCATCCAAGACGAGCCCGATTGGAGAGAACCCTTCATAGAGTACCTCCGATACGACAGGCTGCCCGAAGAAAAATCTGCGAGGATTCAGCTGAAGAAGAGAGCTCTCCGATACGTGTTTGTAAATGACACGTTATACCGCAGGTCATACGACCAACTATGGCTCAGGTGTCTGTCATTGGCCGAAGCCCAAAAGGTCATGAAAGATGTCCACTCGGGCGTTTGCGGTGCTCACCAATCTGGCCCCAAGATGCGACTTCAAATCAAACGGCTTGGGTATTACTGGCCCACCATGATACGGGATTGCGGAGAGCATGCAAAGAAATGTTATATCTGCCAAATTCACGGTGATTTTATTCACAAGCATCCCAATCCATTGCATCCTACGGTGGCGTCGTGGCCCTTCGAAGTTTGGGGCACCGACATTGTTGGCCCAATTGATCCTCCGTCATCTAAAGGCCACCGGTTTATACTGGCCGCGACAGACTACTTCTCCAGATGGGCTGAAGCTGTCCCGCTAAAAGAAGTTAAGACAAAGGATATTCTGACATTCTTCCAGCATAATATTCTATACCGCTTCGGCACACCAAGAAGAATCATTTCTAACAACGGGCCTTCTTTCAAAAGCTTCAATGTCTCAAGGTTCGCTACCCAGCACAAGATAGACTGGAGATATTCCTCCATCTATAATCCAAGAGCCAATGGGCTAGCCGAAGCCTTCAACAAGACTCTATGCAAGCTCCTGAGGAAAAATGCTTCAGCCAACAAGAGAGACTGGAATCTCAAGCTTCACGAGGCATTGTGGGCATATCGTACCACGCACCGTACTCCAACACAGTCCACTCCATACTCATTGCTCTTCGGAGTGGAGGCGGTCCTCCCCCTCGAAGTCGAAGTCCCAAGCTTAAGAATAGCCGTCCAACATGAGTTGACGGAGGAAGAAAACGTGCTCCTTCGACTTGAAGAACTCGATGCCCTCGAAGAAAAGAGGCTCGCGGTGCAGCAAAATCTGGAGCTATACCGAGCCCAAATGTCACGGGCCTATGACAAGATAACCCGTCTCCGCGCTTTCAAGAAAGGTGAATTGGTGTTGGTCCTCAAAAGACCGATCATCCCCAATCGACATGCCAAGGGAAAATTCGAGCCGAACTGGGAAGGACCATACGTCATCGAGAAAGTGTTCGACGGAGGATCCTACCAACTAATAAGTGCCGAGGGAGAAAGGCCCATGCCACCCATCAATGGCCGATATCTCAAGAAATGCTACACATGAATGCTCCAAGTCGCAGGCGAATTGAGCACATCGGCCCTACGGTCTGGATCAGACATCCTGCAAAACCGTATACAATCCACGGGCGTAAATGACCCCTATTTCTCCCAAATCCTGCCGGTGAGACTACTTTTAAAGTCCCACCAGCGGCAAAAAAAAAAAAAAAAAAAAACGGTATGTCCACAAGCAAAACGGGCACGGATGAAAACCCGAAAGGGCTGCGTGAGTAAAAACAGCAGGACTACCGGCGAGTCTGTGAAAATCCGAAAGGGCGCAAACTCGTGAAAAGAGATGAAAAACACTCGCAAAGTCCTCTCGACCTTGTGAGGAGAAAACCCCTGCGTGATATCCTTACGACTCACAAAGGAGCAACACACTTAGGAATCCTCACGATTCCTAAGGAGAAAATACACCTGCGGGATCCTTACGACTCGTAGGGAGAAAATGCTTTATGGGACCCTCACGGCCCATAAAATTGAAAAGCCTTAGGTGATAGGGACCCAAACCTATCTCCTAAGCCATCGCTCCCCAACGGGCAACGGCAAATGATGAGTCGCTCCTGGCATTTCGCTTCAGTGTTAGCGGTGCTGATGCCGACCAAAAACCCAAATCCCAAGTCCTCCCGAGGCAAATGATGAGTTGCTCCTGGCATTATTCCAGTGCAGCAATACTGATGCCAAACTAGATCCAAATTCCAAGTCCCCAAACAGCGAATGATGAGTCGCTCCTGGTACCATATTCCAGTGCAGCGATGCAGACGCCAACCAAAATCCAATTTCTCAAAATTCTCCGGCCCTACGGTGGGTCCCTAAATTGACCATCGTATACAATCCACGGGCTCAAATAATTCTCATCATACCCATGCCCCACCGTAATCACCAGTTACGCGGCCGGTCTCCGCTTTGGGAATGATGCTCCATTGATAAGACCCACTCATGTGTCCTCACGATATATGAGGAGAACAAACCTTTGTGGGATCCTTACGACTCATAAAGGAAAAACACACTTAGGAGTCCTCACGACTCTTAAGGAGAAAATACACCTGCGGGATCCTTACGACTCGTAGGGAGGAAATGCTTTTATGGGACCCTCACGGCCCATAAAATTGAGAAGCCTTAGGCGATAGGGATCTAAACCTGTCTCCTAAGCCATCGCTCCCCAATCCCCAAATGGCGAATGATGAGTCGCTCCTGGTACCATATTCCAGTGCAGCGATGCAGACGCCAACCAAATTCCAAATCCCATACCCCAACGGCGAATGATGAGTCGCTCCTGGTACCATATTCCAGTGCAGCGATGCAGACGCCGACAAAGTCCCAAAATTTTTTCCGGCCCTATGGTCTGGATCATACATCCTGCAAAACCGTATACAATCCACGGGCGTAAAACAATCCCAATTTCTCCCAAATCCTCTCAGGGCAAATGATGAGTTGCTCCTGGCATTATTCCAGTGCAGCAATGCAGATGCCAAACAAAAACCAAAATCCCAAAATCCTCTCCATGACAGATGATGATTCGCTCCTGGTACCATATTCCAGTATAGCGATGCTGATGTCAACCCAAATCAAAATCAACAAGTCAACTTCCACTCCGACACCGCAAGAAGCGGAGCAAGTCAAGTCTACCCCTGGCATTGCAAGAAGCAGAGCAAGTCAAATCAAGCATCGACCGTCCACGTCGCTAAAAGGGCAGCATCGACCGTCCACGTCGCTAAAAGGGCAGAACCGACCGTCCATGTCGCAAAAAGGGCAGAACCGACCGTCCAAGTCGCTAAAAGGGCAGCACCGACCGTCTACGTCGCTAAAAGGGCAGCACCGACCGTCCACGTCGCTAAAAGGGCAGCACCGACCGTCCACGTCGCTAAAAGGGCAGCACCGACCGTCCACGTCGCTAAAATGGCAGCACCGACCGTCTACGTCGCTAAAAGGGCAGCACCGACCGTCCACGTCCCTAAAAGGGCAGCACCGACCGTCCAAGTCGCAAAAAGGGCAGAACCGACCGTCCACGTCGCTAAAAGGGCAGCACCGACCGTCCATGTCGCAAAAAGGGCAGAACCGACCGTCCACGTCGCTAAAAGGGCAGCACCGACCGTCCAAGTCGCAAAAAGGGCAGAACCGACCGTCCACGTCGCTAAAAGGGCAGCACCGACCGTCCATGTCGCAAAAAGGGCAGAACCGACCGTCCATGTCGTAAAAAGGGCAGTGCCGGCTTCCCAAAAGGTGGGAACCAAATCAAGTCGCCTCCACGTGAAAGAAGATCCATCAATTTCATTCACACGACCCACATATGTGGTGTGCATTTATTGATGGGGGGCAATTTGTTGGGGTAAAAATTTACACCCCGGTTGACCAAGTCAAAATCCAAGTCAACCCCAAGCCAAGTGGGCCCAAGCCCAGACCCAGTGGGCCCATGCCCGAGTCGAGCCCGAACATGAAGCGGCCGGCCTCCTCCACGCCAAGATAAAATTTTTGTAATAAATAATCTTGTTGCATTTTCTTTTATTTTATTTTATGGATAAATGTAAGAAAATGGGCATAAAGCCAAATTTTTGTAAAGCCCATGGCTTATGTGCAAAAAGAAATGGCACATGAGCCATGAAATAGGCAAAATGCCATTTTGTGAAGCCCAAGGGGCTATGTGTAAGATGTATGGCCTATAAAGGCAAAGATAATGAAAATATCTCATAACTTTTTTCTCTCTCCAAAAAAAGTTTCAGAGCTGAGCTCTTTCCTCCTTCTTCAAGGTTCCAAAACCTTCTTCTTTTTTTTGAATTAAATCAAGAGTTTTACTCTTCCTTTTTCAAAACTAAATAGTTTTCCACCACAAAACCCACAAAGGGGAACTTGGATCTGTCATCAGATCTTAAAAAGGAGAGATTTTGAGATTTCACATCTCTTGATCTTCAAGATCCAGCAAGCGACAGGAGGAAGAAGAAGAACCACTTCCATTAAACCCAAAACACACACTCAGGAGTCCAACTCCTCTCTGATTTCTCTTCTGAGAAATTTGTTTTAGCAGCGCGCAGCGCAAGTGCGCAAAGCGCCCGCGTGCCGACACGTGGCGCGCGCGCTTGCGCACCTAAGCGCTTGCGCAAGTGCGCAAAGCGCCCGCGTGCCGACACGTGGCGCGCGCGCTTGCGCACCTGTGCGCTTGCGCAAGTGCGCAAAGCGCCCGCGTGCCGACACGTGGCGCGCGCGCTTGCGCACCTGCGCGCTTGCGCAAGTGCGCAAAGCGCCCGCGTGCCGACACGTGGCGCGCGCGCGCTTGCGCACCTGCGCGCTTGCGCAAGTGCGCAAAGCGCCCACGTGCCTACACGTGGCGCGCTTGCGCACCTGCGCGCAGCGCTCATGCGCAAAGCGCCCACGTGCCGACACGTGGCGCGCTTGCGCCTGAGCGTACAGCACCTAAGCGCACAGCGCCCAAGGTGCTGTCCCACGCATCCTTTGGATGCCCTTTTCCCCTTTATTTATATATACATGTATATATATACATATGTATACAAATGTACATATACACATACTCCGCCACACTCTCCCCCTCAAAAAAATTTTCGGGCCGGGGCGCTGCCCCGAACCCCGCAAGGGGGCTGCTAGCCCCCTTGACCCCCAGCCCGCTATCCGGGTAGCGGGACCCCCGTAAAAACTCTGCGTGGCTCCCGATATATCCAAACCCCCCCTTTTAGAACAGAACACACGTACACCGCACATTGAGTTCGCATGACCAGTTTAACCCGTTAATCGGAGGTTCCCTCGCCCCAAAGGCGAGGGGTAATTAACGGCAGCTTAGTCCGCGGCTGCCGGAAATTCGGATCCCCACAATCATCAAACCCCGGCCTACCCTAGGCAGGGGGAATCTGTAGTACGCCTGACAAGCGCTCGCGTATTCCCATCTCACTGGGGTGACGAAAAACACCCTACAAACCGTAGGGATGTTTTCAAGAAATTATATAATGTTTGAAAACCTGGTTTCTCTTGATATGATATTTCAGTGCGTCCAACATGATTTTTCTCGGTTCTGAGACTTGTGTTATATAACCGATTCTAGGAGCGGATAGGTGTAGGGTTCCTAGGCACACTAATGAAGTCTTGCAAGTGATCAAACATGGCCAATTTAAATTTTACAAGTGCCGAGAAACCCTAATACGGATCGTTAACTAGATATATAGGCTATGCGATGCACGTTAACGACTTTTAACTAAAGGAAAGAAGCTACAACCTTTGTAGATCCGGTCCTCCACGTCCTAGGCTCCGCGACGATGTCCCACTGCTATCCAAGTCGGATCCGAACTCTAGCATCGGCTTCATCGAAGAAATGGGCGGGCTTGATCGTCGGCTTCGATACCGAAGATGATCTACGTCGAGACATCACAAGATCAAACTCCGACTTCACCAAGTCATGAAACTTGTGAAGAAAACACCCTATACTACTTGGCAAAAGGTAGAGGATGAAGAAATAGGAAGTGGGTTCACTTTAGAATTGGATTTCTCACTTGTTTTGGCTAGTTGCCATTGATGGAGGCATGCTTCTTCTTGAAGAAGCAGAAGAAGAAGATGAAGATGAATATATGATAAGTTATTCAAAATAGAAAAGAAATATAATACTTATCATATACTAACCCTTGGTTAAGTGTAGAGAATGAACTAGGGTTAGTTTAAATGGTTAGGGTTAAGCATGAGACAAGAATGGTGACTTAGTCAATGCTTCATGAATCTTCAACTAAAAACAAACATAGCCACCATTCATTTATCTTTATCATTTTCTTTTGCCAAAATAAACAAAAAGAATAGATAAATGAATAAGTAAATAAAATGAAACCCTAACCATTCATATAACCATGGTCAATTCTTTACACAAACCCAAGCATGCATGTATCATCAAACATGATACAATCTTGTGCACAAAAAATATATCACATATACAATATGCACATCAAGTGAGAAAATCCAATTTAAGTGAACCTATACTAGTTAATGCAAAGTAATATATCAAATATATAATTATGCATTAAATCATTAAATCAATACTTGATTTAACGATCCGGTCATATCGCATATAACCGGCAAGTATCCAATGTATCGGCTTATCAAATCAATCCTTGATTCGATAACTAGGTTATATCGCATACAACCATTCGACACATACATCGCGAGAATGAAATACGGTATCACATACACGCATTATTCTCGGTCCTGCACATATCTCATATGCGCTCCTATTTCATTTCGCTTGAGCCAGGAAACCTCTGTGTAGGACTCTAAAGACTCGTCAATACGCCGGCAGTAGATGATGATCATATCAAACACCCACAAGCCGCAAGCGGTATGCTAAACGTAACGGCCACCCGGGTATTGAGCGATCAGAAGATCGACGAGCAAGCCCGCTCACACTCCTGTGAATCCAACCAGTAACACTTACCGTACAGTCCGGTCTGTTCGTCTGATATGTCGCATATCTCGCCTAGGGGTGGTAAACGTCAGACCCCAGTAGCTCGATAAGTCATGCCGACGTGAAGTCCATGACATGTGTGAAACTACTGATAACACTTACCAGTAGGTCACTGCAACCCTGGCCAGGGATTTCCTGTTATGGCCAGTCGAGCATAGCGCAACATCAACCCCCAATACCGGGAGAGACGAATCCCCTCCTATCGCTCATTGCCTCCATGTGAATCGGGACTGTACCCAAAAACCACCTGTTTGCACGACTCAGTAGAGCCGTGGTAGGGTGGAAATCAAAGCACAGTGGGAGACACACAAGACTCTATGACGATCTCGGGTCAATAGACTAAGCCGTACCAGTGTCACCAGAGAACTGCCATCTGACGTGAGGTATAATACCATCTGGGAGTTCTCGGCGAGTCCGTTCAGTGTACCCAGTCTCCACTGAGCACCCGTATACCATCTCTGATGTCAAACACCAATGGATATGGGATCATCCATCGCCCATCGCATGGGTCGAGAAGATATACGCTTGTCTACTCTGGAATATCGATGCCCCGTCTCGATATTCCCTCGACTAGGAACATTGAAGGATGTACTCATGGACTATCCAGGCCCCACTAGTATGATCTGCATCATAGTCCAGATAGTCAAGTACACATCCTAAGGGCTTTACCAACATGTAACAGAGAGACAATCAGTGTACACGTTAAGGTAAAGAGTAACCAGATAGCGTACTATCATGTCGAGCAAGAAAATCCTACCTATATATGTCCCAGCATCCACTACAATATACATCCAATGTACAGTAATGGCCTCTAGGGCATACATATAACTAACAATCTCCCACTTGCACTAGGGCCATCTGTAGCAGTAGTTGTAGTATCTAATACTCAACCATCCCCTAAAAGTCTCTCTTTGGGAAAAGGCCTTCGTGAGTGGATCCGCCGTGTTGTCCTCTGAGTCTACTCTCCTAACCTCGATCAACCTGGAGATCAACTATCTCTATGATCAGGTGATGCTGCCTCAGAATTTGTCTGGGTCACTGATGGGACCAGGGTTCCTAGGCCAAAGCCACAGTTCCATTGTCATACAATGGTAGGAACCTAGTTCATCTTATGAACCAATATACACCCAAACTTCCTCTTTGGTAGTATCTTTAATAGCGATGTTACCAGCCTTTATCGTCTAGTTTGTCACGGTATCTAGCTTGGAAATCTTCCAACATACCATCCCTTTACTGAGGGTAAAGACAATGCCTGTGACTGACATTCAGTCGTCTTTATCACCCTGGAACCCTTCCAGTGTTTTCCCCAGGATCGATTGATACTCTCTCACTACATCTAGTGAGAATCCTAGCATCCAATTACATCTATCTCATAGATGAAAACTCAGGATTTAGGAGGTATCACTTTGATCCTATTAGAGAATCCTTGTGATAAGCGGAGATTGACCGATCGAAGCATAGGAAACTCCTTTCCTATCAAGAGTATGTTGTCCACGTACAATACGAGTATGACCACCTTACTCTCTATTACCGTTTTGTATATACAAGGTTCATCTACCATTTTGATGAAGTCAAACACTTCGACTATCACATCAAAACAGACGTTCCAACTCCGCGATGCTTGCTTTATTATGTAAAGCAACTTGCACACGTTTCCGCTGCTCCCACTGTTTACGAAACCCTCTGGCTGTATTCTTATAGACGTTCTCTTCTAAATCATTATTTAGAAAAGTAGTCATGGCACCCAACCACCAGATATCGTAGTCATGGTATGTAGCAATGGCAAGTAGAATCTGGATGGACTTAAGCATAGTCCCCTGAAAAGATTTCATCATTATCCACGCCTGGTCGATGACGAAAACCTTTAACAAGTCTAGCTTTGAAAGTCTCAACCTTTCTATCTACACCAAGTAATCTTCTCAAGATATACTTGCCCCTGATGGGGATTTAACCCTTCAGATATCCCAGCCAAACTCCATACTTTGCTGGTGTACATGGATTCCATCTCAGATTGCTAAGCATCCAGCCATTCTTACAGAGTCCCTACTCTCGATGGCCTACTTGAAACTGGTTGGGTCATCATCTCATGATGTATTCCTTGCTCCCACTGTCATCGAGAAACCGAGGTATCTCTCAGGCGGATGAGGAACCCTACCAGATCGGCGGAGAGGCTGAGGTTCGTCGGGAACTATTGAATCCCTTGGTTCTGTCAAATCATCAGCTGCAGTTTTGTATAGCTGGAACCTTTCCAGTTGCTACAGAACTGACCTCGCCTCGATCTTGTCCGGATTTTGCTTTTGACATAGGCCGGACAATCCCAAATCTTAACTAACTTAAGATATGGGCTTTTCCCTTTCCATATCACATATGAAGTGGTAGGCAGTGATTTGATTCGAACCTAATTCAATAGGTATGCAGCTTCTCAAGCGCATAACATCCAAAAGGAAATAGGTAACTCAGTAATACTCATCATAGAGCACACGATATCTAATATTGTGTGATTGCTCCGCCCCGATACACCGTTGTGCTGTGGTGTATTCAGAGGAGTAATACTGAGAGAGAATCTCATTTTCCTTTAGAATAGTCCAAGGATTCCATGCACAAGTATTCTCCTCCCTAATCTCATCATATGACATAATACTTATACCCGTATTTTGGTTCTCTACTTCCTACTTATATTCTGTGAATAGCTCAAAAGGTTCGGACTTATATTTCAACAGGAATATATGACTGAATCTTGAGAGATTATCAGAGAATATAATGAAGTATAAAGAAACAGTCCTGGCATGTGTAGACAGGAGACCTTACATACATCATTATGTATCAGTCCCAAGAGTTTACTAACTCTTTCTCTGTTTCCAGCAAACGGAGCTATGGTCATCTAATTTATGTGACATGACTGGCAAGATTCACAAGATGTAAATTCAAACTGATTTAAATATGCATCTAAAATGTAACTTCAGCCAGTCGGGTCGCATTGATGTGACCTAGTCTACAATACCTCAAGAAGGATCCGTTCATTTCTGAACTCTTCATTTTGTGTGTGTTCTGTATACTAAAGAACTGTAGTTTGATTTAGAACGTCAATGCTTTTAAATAACGTGCCTGAACCGATCAACTTTTGATATAGGAAATGTTCAAAACATTATCCATCAATACAAAATTTTATCATTTCTTTACTAATAAAGAGACTGATATGATTTTGTATATCAGGTTCGGTATCTAATAGCATTTGTTCAGAATCAATGTATTGGTAATACAGGGTGACAGTGACCAACAGACTTGGCTGCAACACTTGCCCCGTTTTCTGTCTCATGAAACTTATCACCCGTTCTCAGTTTTTCTACCTTTTTGTAGCCCTATGTAACAGATTACATATCTGGGATCCTGACCCGGTATCAAATACCCAGGATTCAGAGGATACTGAGAAACAGTTCTTTGTAATGAACACACCCAAAGGAGATGCATCATATGCACTTTCTTCGTTTGGGCGGCATAGGAATTCTGGTATTCCCTATTTCCTGCTCTGTCTTATAACAATTATAAGTTGGAGCGGGACCAACTTTCCCCAGCTCAGTATAACAAGCGGGTTCGGTCAATACATCCATATTATTATCTTGATTAAGGCGTGATATGGTCGCTACCTGGAGAGAGAGAGAGAAGAAAACACTCAGCGTGCGCTCTTGCAAGAATAGATTGGTTATTATTTTATCTAATCAGGATGGCTCCCACTGTTTTTATCAAATCTTCCTTCAAACCTTAAAAGGAAAGACTAGCCGGGATTAATTACACTCTACAAGTTCGCTAATCTTTCAGCCAGGCTAGTGTCGGTACTTTGAGGGAGGTTCCCCGTGCTTTCGCACGGACCTAATTACTGTAAACCTCGCTTTCCCAGAGGCGTAACCCCGTTGACACCTTTCTAGACACCTACTTGATCGGCTAATTGTAAAGTGCAAAACTCTCCCAGGAGTAACAATTACTCGCAGTGGGTATCGAGATCCAACTATCACATAGAAGGTATGCAATCTCATTGCAAATTTCAACACTTGAAACTCCCGATAAAGATTTTTACCCCTAGCACTTATGACCTTAACTATGGTCAACAAATCATAAGCACTAGTCAAGTTCTACCCGTCATTTCATGATTAATTAGACCCACCCACATGACCCTTAACTAAGGTCAACAAAGTAACGCGACTGTCCTAACTAATCACATCATATGCGGTGTAGGAAGACATCACTTAGCTACCGTACACTGTGCCTTGACTATGGTCAACAAACACAGCACGAATACTAAGTACTCTACTTCCTAAAATGACGGAGGGTTGCGAATGGTTTTTGTGAAAACCTTTAACTCTTTGAACTTGATCTCGTTGCGGAATCAAATGGTTTTTAAATGGAATGTTTTCGAGGCTTTTCTAGTTTTGCTAAAGGGGTCACTCCCGGTGAAGGGATCGTCGGCCCTTTCCTCGTCGAATGAGGTGCGGGACATATCATATATATCACTGTGCAAAGCGGAAACTATAGAAGCGATCAAAGACAAACCGAGGGTTGTAGCATCTGCCAGTTATTGCTAAAGGAGTCACTCCCGGTGAAGGGATCTCGGTCCTTTCCTCATCGAATAAGGTGCAGGATGTTCTATAATGAACACCGCGATGCAAAGCAAGAACTGTAGCTACCTGTTTTTATTTTGAAATTCGATTCCACAACATCAATTAGGTTTATTTTCTTTCATTAATCTCATTAATGGATATCCCATCATTTAAGTCCACCTAAACATCACAGATAAATATAACGTACGCTTATGCCATCCGCATTCGCCTCGATGTCCCGTCTGCACCGTTAGGTTAGGTAACTAACGCCAGAGCGAGGCAGGGCTAGCGCGGGTGTAAAACATAAGCAACGTCTATATAATATATCATATATACTATATATAATATCTGTCATAGAACATCACATGATCACATCACAGATAAATCACAGCAGAAGAAACATATGAAATATTGGATATACTAGGACGTCCGTGTTTTCAATACGAGCCAGTATAAAACACGGATTCCACGGTCGTGATGAATAGCCTATCCCACACCCCTAGACCCCTACGAGAGCGGCAAGCAACCCTACCAATTCTAGGGTTAGGAGACCCGGACTCGACTCCTCGACTTGGTCTCCCACTGGACCCTAGAACCCGGTTACTTGTGCTCCCCTCCTTGGGTCTATCCTAGTGCAGAAAAGTAAATAATATACAATGGGTGACATCTTCCGCAACCTAGAAGTGCCCCAATAAAAGAATATTACATAAAAGTTTTTTTTTACATGAATGAAAATGAAAAACACTCATCTCACATAAAAAAACCCCGGCTATTCAAACACGACGATCCAATATAACATATCCAGCAACACATAACATCACATGTCATCAACGTAAGTAAATATGCGCATCCCAATTGTCGTTGACATATAGCAACGAAACCGGCGATATCACATATTACACTTACGGTCACAGAAAAGAAAGTGTAAAACTACAACAGTTGAAATCCGCAATCTCTTTAGACATCGCATGTCTAATCAAATGAATTCCTTAGACATCGCATGCCTAACAATTATAAACCCCGCATTTTAGTCTCATTATCGAAAACACTTTTCAATATCAAGTCGGGCAATTCAACAGGATTCCCGACATTCTGATCGAATGCTCGTCGCAAACTTTAGTAGGCGGCTGCACCCCCGACGCCGTCGACAAAGTGCACCAAGGCGGAACAACGCTGCCGCGAGCACCCGAACGGATGCTTTCGGCGACGGGGTTCTCCTACAGTCACTTGGTCGGGGCTATGGAGTGAGGCTGTCTATTAAGTTTACCCGGCGAGTATCCGCGTACACTACGTGATTGCGACGGACTTTTGATCACATCAAAATTCCGTGGCAACCGATCAAGTGAGACTAAACTGCTATGTTTATAACATTCATCCAGTCATCTCATAACTATTTGCGAATTCCAATTATTGTATCACATTCCGGATAAATAGAAAACGCTAAACTTTTCGATCGAACAATCGAACACCCAAGTTTTCCCGATACAGCTCAACACATGAAATAAGTCTAACGGCATTCAGTTCGTGCCTCAGTACCAACGGTCCAGCCGTAGAAGGGTCAAGCCAACGCCTCACATGTGGCACGCCGTACTGCCCCAAACCCGAAGGTTCAAAGGGCAGTTCAAGACGGTCACATAATCGAGTTAAGGTTTGTTGTCTTCTAGAGGGACCATCGCGTTACTTGCACTACTTAGAACGTCGTTAAACTACGGAAAAATCCAACAATTGGAAATTTCTCGGCAGGGGAAAAAGTGGGTATTTATATCCGGTCGAACTTTTTAACATATTCTAAAAATACCCGGAAAAACACACTGACAAAATTAGACAATCCGATCGATACATCGAGTCCCCAATACAACCCAGAAAATTCAACTCTTGAAAAAATATTAGAAATTCCCAGGAAAACCAGCACTGCAAACTAGGAATTACTGTGCAAAATTTATTGCAAGAGGAGACAAAAGGGCCACGGAACCGCCGCATTAGCATGATAATGCCGCGGTTCCGCCGCGCTTTGATGGATTCAGGGGCCCCGTTTTACACAGTAATTCTTAGAATCTTCTACTGAGTTTTCTGCATATTTTTAATTCTCAAAAAACCACGATTTTCAAAAATGCACATAGAGCAATATTAGGGTTACGGTTTCGGTTCGATCGGATTTCTAACTCCGTCTACGCATCGTCTAAGGCTCTAGCTAGGCTCTGATACCACTGTAGGGTTCCTAGGCACACTAATGATGTCTTGCAAGTGATCAAACACGGCCAATTTAAATTTTACAAGTGCCGAGAAACCCTAATATGGATCGTTAACTAGATATATAGGCTATGGGATGCAAGTTAACGACTTTTAGCTAAAGGAAAGAAGCTACAACATTTGTAGATCCGGTCCTCCACGTCCTAGGCTCCGCGACGATGTCCCTCCGCTGTCCAAATCGGATCCCGAACTCTAGCATCGGCTTCATCGAAGAAATGGGCGGGCTTGATCGTCGGCTTCGATGCCGAAGATGATCTACGTCGAGACATCACAAGATCAAACTCCGACTTCACCAAGTCATGAAACTTGTGAAGAAAACACCCTATACTACTTGGCAAGAGGTAGAGGATGAAGAAATAGGAAGTGGGTTCACTTTAGAATTGGATTTCTCACTTGTTTTGGCTAGTTGCCATTGATGGAGGCATGCTTCTTCTTGAAGAAGAAGAAGAAGAAGAAGATGAAGATGAATATATGATAAGTTATTCAAAATAGAAAAGAAATATAATACTTATCATATACTAACCCTTGGTTAAGTGTAGAGAATGAACTAGGGTTAGTTTAAATGGTTAGGGTTAAGCATGAGACAAGAATGGTGACTTAGTCAATGCTTCATGAATCTTCAACTAAAAACAAACATAGCCACCATTCATTTATCTTTATCATTTTCTTTTGCCAAAATAAACAAAAAGAATAAATAAATGAATAAGTAAATAAAATGAAACCCTAACCATTCATATAACCATGGTCAATTCTTTAAACAAACCCAAGCATGCATGTATCATCAAACATGATACAATCTTGTGCACAAAAAATATATCACATATACAATATGCACATCAAGTGAGAAAATCCAATTTAAGTGAACCTATACTAGTTAATGCAAAGTAATATATCAAATATATAATTATGCATTAAATCATTAAATCAATACTTGATTTAACGATCCGGTCATATCGCATATAACCGGCCAGTATCCAATGTATCGGCTTATCGAATCAATCCTTGATTCGATAACTAGGTTATATCGCATACAACCATTCGACACATACATCGCGAGAATGAAATACGGTATCACATACACGCATTATTCTCGGTCCTGCACATATCTCATATGCGCTCCTATTTCATTTCGCTTGAGCCAGGAAACCTCTGTGTAGGACTCTAAAGACTCGTCAATACGCCGGCAGCAGATGATGATCATATCAAACACCCACAAGCCGCAAGCGGTCTGCTAAACGTAACGGCCACCCGGGTATTGAGCAATCAGAAGATCGACGAGCAAGCCCGCTCACACTCCTGTGAATCCAACCAGTAACACTTACCGTACAGTCCGGTCTGTTCGTCTGATATGTCGCATATCTCGCCTAGGGGTGGTAAACGTCAGACCCCAGTAGCTCGATAAGTCATGCCGACGTGAAGTCCATGACATGTGTGAAACTACAGATAACACTTACCAGTAGGTCACTGTTGGAGATAGTGCCCTCAGAGTCAATTATTAGGTCACAGGTACGTGACTGCAATGATTGATGGAGGACCTATCCCGGTAGGACAGTCTTACTCAAGATGATAGTATGCTATCTGGTTTACCTTTATCATCGTGTACTGCTTTAGGTGACCTGACAAGTTGCTATTGCACGTTGATAGAGCCCCTAGGATTCTTGCTTGACCACCAGCAGTATGAGGGCGATCATATAAGTGGGAGCTGGGGGTCTATAAGCATAACCTTAAAAGGTCCCTAGTCGTGAGAGTTTCGAGACAGGGCATCGATTCTCCATAGTAGACTAGTGTATACAGTCGAGACCCCGACGAGGGGCGGTGGCCGGTCTCACAAGACACTGGTGTCAGTTGGATCACCTAAGATGTATACAGGTGCTCATTGGGTTATGAGTACACCGGACAGGACTCGCCGGGAACATGCTAGTTGGTCATATACCAGACGTCAGATGGCAGTTCCCTGGTGACATGTGTACAGGTTAGTTCATCGACCTGGGGATCGTCATTTGTCTTGTGTGAGTTCCCACTGTACTTTGATTACTACCCTACCACGGCTCAAAGGAGTCGTGCAAACAGGTTTTAGTTGGGTACAGTCCCGAACCACATGGAGGCAGTGAGCGTATCTTCAGGGGTTCGTCTCTCCCGGTATTGGGGGTGAGGTCGTGCTATGTCTAGGAGAGCCATTACACAAAGCCCTCGGCCGAGGCAAGGAGATTTACTGGTAGGTATTCCAGTAGTATCTCAGGGTGTTCTGGGCTACACTCCGACACGACTTGTACCGCTTTTGGGGGTCTGACTTTTACCAACCCCCTAGGCCCGCCATGCGATGCTCATAGACGAACGGACCGGACTGTACGGATATTGTCACTGACAGGCTCAGTAGG
Organism: Agapanthus africanus; assembly: GCA_030015575.1. NCBI lineage: Eukaryota > Viridiplantae > Streptophyta > Magnoliopsida > Asparagales > Amaryllidaceae > Agapanthus > Agapanthus africanus. The sequence continues at coordinate 423,294,729 of CM057344.1, forward strand.
GTAGTCAGGCTGAGTTCGCTCACAGACATCCCTTTTAGTCAGTACCTGGTAGCCCGTTACGTATTGGCTTGTACCTCTGACGTGCTAGTGGTTAAATCCACAACCAAGGTGTTGATGAGTCTTTAGAGTCCCCCACATTCAGTTACTCAGCTTTCGGGCGAAAGGTTGTAGAGGCCGTATGGAGATATGGCAAGGTCCGTTCAGATACGTGCGGTATTGCACGGATCAGGATCGGACAGTTTGTACTATAGGCCGTATGGATATATGGCAGGGTTCGATCAGATACGTGCGGTATTGCACGGATCAGGATCGAACAGATATTACTAGCCGGCTTTGGTTTAAGCCGGATCCTAGTATAGTACAGTGTAGACTTTGTCTCATTGCATTTGTATTTCGGTCGAAATACAGATGCGGGTGTGTATGCACAGTATCGGGGTTTTCCTGTAATTTATTACGGGACCAGTTTTCTGGAGTTGCCAGTTTGCTTTCCGTTTCGGCCAATTTCCATTGTTCCGTTCATTGGCCGAAGATTGGTGGAGGAGGGCTTATTTGCATTGTTGCAAATAAGTGGTTGTGGAGGGGGTCTTTGCATTTTTGTTGCATCATGATTATAGCACCATACCTTGACTTTCTTTAGTTGATCATGGCTTGACTTTTGCAATCATGGTTGTTGATTGAGTGTTGGTATTGTTGTGATCATTTGGTTTCTTTTCATCATCACTCACTTTCCACCCACCCCCTTGTCTTTGTTCTTTCTCTCTCCAATCACACACAAGGGGGGGCCGGCCATTCCTTGGCATGGGATGGGATTCATTTCATTATGGGGTGGCAATTTTGGTTCTCATGGTGCCAAGGAAAAATTCTCTCTTGTTCATCCAAAAACATCCTTTATTTCCTCCACCAAAATGGCAATTCCTACAACCCCAAAGTGAGACTTGAGGACTACATATTCTACAGCGAACCTTGGGCACGTCGAGTAGCCGGCTTCGTGCCCGAGTTGCCTCGGCATTGAGGTGGGAGCTCGTAAAAGAAGTAGGCGATGTGGTGCGCTTCCGGCGACGAGGAGGAGACGGGACATTCCGCAAGAGATCGGGACGATGACGAGAAGACCGGAGGACTTGGATCGTCGGTATATCTCTTTCCCATCTTATTGTTAGCTAGGACTAGTTAGTGGTTCGATCCGGGTATTAGTGCGCGGCGGTTTGCCAGTTCAAGAAAATTTAAGTTTATCACCGCTTCCGCATTTGGCCGTCGGATTGACGGCCGGGGCGCCGCCGTGCACTTACAGTGGTATCAGAGCCTCGCCATTAACTTAGTCTAGCTTGGTTTAATGTGTTTTGCATTTCCGATCGACCAAAATTCCAAAATCCACATTTTTGTTCACATCAGTTTTCTGTTGAAATTTTTTGGTGTCGAAAATTTTTTCAGGTTACAGAAAATTGATGTACTGAAAATTTTAAGGACACTGTAGAAATTCGACACTGTAATTCGCCAATGAGAGCGCGGAACCGCGGCCAAACCCCCATTTGGGCCGCGGTTCCGCCGCGCTATGAAGGGATCACTGTGTCAATTTTCTCCAGTGGGCTTCTGGGGTGAAAATAGGGTTTCTGGAATATTAATATTGGGCCCAGTATTTCTTGATCTGCTACAGTAATGCTTGGGGGCCCACTTGTTAAAATTTGATCGATCGGATATTTTAAACACATTATTTCACAGTATTTACATTATATCTGCGACCGTGAATGTCACTTGATCGGTAAATCCTGTCTAACTGCTATAGCCCGGTTAGACGGATTTGCGAACGTGATTTTCACGTTGATGTTCTGTTTTTGCTGTGATGTTGCGGATCGGTCGTGGGGGATAGCCTGGATGCAATGCTAGTACAGTTGTGGTTGTATTATGTACATTTGATATTGCGGGGCGAGCGTCCGACATGTGGACTGCCGTCACTGCCTGATTGTATTATTATTTTGGGGCACGGCCAGGTTGTGGTCGATGTACCCGTTGTATGTATATTTTACTTTCTGTACTAGGATTGCCCCGCGGAGGGGTGCACGGATAGCCGGATTCTAGAGGGCAACAAGCCCGCATCTCATGGCATTGAGACGGAGGGGGCTTCACTCTAGGATTGGCGGGATATTCGCCGCACTCGTAGGGGGTACAGGTTGACCCAGGAGGGGTGCCCAAGTTACCGGATTCCGTGAAGTGCTGGGTGGTCCATTCACGGTGCTGAAGGGGGCTGCCTCGCTTCAGGTTTTGGCGGGTGACTTGCCACGCCCGTAGGGGTCTAGGTTTTCATTGCACAGGCTATCCACACGACCAGGGGAACGTCGGGTTTCAGCAGTGGCTCTGTGAAACCCGGGGATCCCAGATATCTGTATTGTTTCTGTGATGCTGTTCATTCTCTGTGATGTTGCATTTTATTCACGCCTTGAGCGAAATATAATATATTGGTATATATATTAGTAGATGTTGTATATGTTTTGCATCCGCGCTAGTCCAGTCCCCGCTCTGTCGTTAGTTAGCTAACCTAACGGGTAATGACGGGACCCAGTGGCGAATGCGGATGGCATATACATACGTCATATTATTTTCGTTCTTTGTGGTGTGATCAATTGATGGGACTGCGTTGATTCGGATCAACGCAAGTTAAAAACAAACCTAAACTGATGTTGTTGGAACACTTTTCAAAAAGCTGTTATTGCAAGGACGTTCACTTTTGTTTTGCATCGTGATATTCAGTTGGAATATCCTGCTCCTCAGTCGACGAGGCAAGGGCCGAGATCCCTTCACCGGGAGTGACCCCTTGGACAAAAAGTTTGCGTCAGGGCATTAACTTCACTATAGCCGATTACTTTTGCTTTGCACCGTGGTATTCAGTTGGAATATCCTGCACCTCATTCTACGGGGAAAGAGCCGAGATCCCTTCACCGGGAGTGACCTCTTTAGCAATGGTTTTCGTCACTATATTTTTAAAAAGCTATCCGTTCCTTCAACGATATCAAGTTCATTACGTTAAAGGTTTTCGCCAGAAACCATTCGTAGCCCTCCGTCGTTTCATATAGGTAGTCAATAGTATTCAAGCTGTGTTTGTTGGCCAAAGTCAAGGCACAGTGTTTGGTAGCTGTTGGTTATTCATATGCAGCATAGATAGATGCGTTGGTTTGGAACAGTCGTATAGCCTTGTTGGCCAAAGTCAAGGGCTTGTGCGGGTGGATTCGAATCAACCTGGAGAATGACGGGTAGAACTTGACATGTGACTTATGATTTGTTGGCCAAAGTCAAGGTCATAAGAGCATGGGGCAGAAATCACATCGGGAGTTTCAAAAGAACTGAAACTTGCCAGATATGCGCATACCTTCTGGAGTGTGATACCGTGAGCGGATTCCGTCACGTTGTCATGCGATGATAGTTGGATCCCGATTCCCACTGATGAGTTAGTTTACTCCTCGGGTGACCCCGACTAATTCTTCTTTCAGGTTTGGAGGAGAATTTGAGGTACAGTGGGAGGATTCCAGATTAGATAAATTGGTAACCATTCTGATCTAGGTTAGAGTGCACGCTGAGTGTTTCTTTTCTATCTCTCTTTGGTAGCGACCATTGACCCGACCCTAAGACTATGACTCAGTGACCAAGTTGACCGAACCTTCTTGACACTGGCTTTTGGATTGTCAGAGTTGCAGACCTCATTGCCACTCCCACTTTTGCCCTTTTCTCCAGGACACCCCGTATCATTACGAACGTCCACTTCCATTGGACAAAACCATCGTATGGTTAGATACGAACTCGAAGGAATTTATTCGAGGATGGTTTCCGGTTCTGGAGAAAACGGATAGGATTATTCAGTTGTCTTTTCCTTTTACCTTCTCTCAGGTTGCGAGTACTCCTTGGTTTAGGAGATAGTACACCTATTACGCAAATTGGATAGTCTTCTTCCAAACCTTAGGCTGGTGCCGACCGGTAGGGAATAAAGAAAACCAATTAGCCTAACGATGGTGTACAGAAGGTATTAAATTCAGACAAAGCAAGGGATTAGTAAGAGGGCAAAGTAAATTGCAACAGATATTCACGACCAAACCAAGTATTCCTTCGCCTATCCTAAAATCACCTTTGTATTTCTCCAGGACACTCCGTATCACTACGAAGATCCACAGTTTATTGGATACTCCATCGTATGGTTATATACGAACTCGAAAGGAACTTGTTCCAGTTCGGGGATGGATTCTGGTCCAGGAGAAATAGGAATAAGGTTTATTCGGTTGTCTTTTATCTTCACCCTCTCTCATTGCGAGTGTTCCTAGGATTGGGACAGTACACCCATTATGCTTATTGGATAGTCTTCTTCCAAACCATAGGCTGGTGCCGAACGGTAGGGAAGGAAGAAAACCATTTGGCCTAAAGGGGTGTGCAGAAGGTAAAGACTAAAGACATATGAAGGGATTTGGAGAGGTGGCAAAGAACTATACGGTTACAGTTGTGAATCTGGAAGAGGCATTACTAGGAATACCGGGATACCCCATCGAAATATTTCAATGTTTCAGTTTCACTGTGTAATGTTAAAGGAAAACTGATTTCCCGATTAGACACTTGCTCCAGGGTATGTATTTACCAGGTATGATTCTCACATCTGCATGGTTTTACAGATGATGAGTGGGAGTAGGTTATTGGGAATTGGGTGATCATCCTCATTATATCGGGATTCGTTGTAATCAGTGATATTTGAGGAGATCGCCTGGGTTGTTTGCCGGTCGGCAAATATTTGGTTTTGAATATCCGCTGTTATGCACCAATTTCAAATTGATATATCTGTACGTCTATTTTCATAGAGTGAGATGTACCTTTTTGAAATTATGTCTATGACATTTACCTATATCAGTGGATGGTTAGGTAAGGAGCATTGAACAGCGGTGTAATTCTTCTTAACCATAAGTACAGTTTTCAACCTACGACACACAGTGAATGAGTTATCAGACTCAAGGGACTTATACAGAGTATTGTATGTTGTCCAGGGTCCATCAGGACAGAGGGGTTGGTCCTCGTACTATATTCGGTTTACTTATGACTTCTCTAGTTTTTTGGACAAGTGTTTCGTGGAAACACAGGATCTGAATTTTGAGAAGTTATAGGTATTTGAATAGAGTAGAGAACCAGGTATAGCAAGTATCGGGATTCTTCAAAGAGATCGAAGATGTAGATACTTGTCAATGGTATTCAGTTGCTAGTAATGATAAAGAGATCTTGCTTCTGTTTCAGGTTACTCATAATTGGAAGCATTCCTGAGTTGAGTAACGCTGATCGGCCTCCTTCCATTTAGTTGACATGCACTGGAGACAGTTGCATGTTTTGGATCTGGTTCAATTAAATCAGTGCCTCTGGTTCTATATTGGATATAGAACAGTTCATATCTTAACGATGTTAAGGTACGGGGAGTTGTCCGGTTTATGATTAAAACCAGACACTGGACAACTCAAGGCACGTTTCTGTAATGGCTGTTCGTGGGTTGACCCAGGCTATGACGAGGGTTGACTCTCTACCATCTGGATGAACAATAGCGATATTGTTCTAGACTCGCCACAGTTTTATTAAAAATGGATTTTTTCAGAAAACAGTAGTGGGGGTATGGTAGAACTGGAAGTGATTCCAGAACCACAAATGATTACTGAAGATTTGATAAGGAACCTTAAGATTCAATCCGGTTTGACATTCCATTGGCCACTCCGCAGATACGGTGGGTAACTTCAGGCACCCGAGAGGTACTACGGTAGCCTCAAGGACGGTGACAGGGAAGTTCTTGTTTACCCACAATTACCATTGCTGTTGTTCCAGGCTGCGAGACCCAGCGGGAGGATGAGTATAGCGTCGTTCTAAACTAGTTTTAGAAGTGTACGTGTATATGACTCTGCCAGAGGGTTGTCGTAGTCAGTGGGAGCAGCGGAAGCATTGGTGGACAGGTAGCTTATGTCTATTTATAGACTGAAGCACCAGTAGCGGAGATAGATCATCTATTTCTGACGTGACAGTCATAGGTTTGACTTCATCAGAATAGGGGATGGATCTGTTGAGAAGGTAGTAGGGTGTGATATCCTAGTATTTGGATGACATACTCAGAATAGGAAAGGAAACTCCTATACTACAATCGGTTATACTTTGGTCGTCACACAGTGGTTTCTCCATAAAGGAAATGGATTTTATATCAGACATATTGGTTACTAGATCTATGGTTTTAGATCTAGGTTTGGGTGGTTTCCCAATCAGGGTATTTTGACTGCATTCTAAGAGTATTTAGAATGGACGACTCCTGGCACGGTAGTGTACCTGCAGGTAATGGAGTCACCCTCTCTAAAGGTGTCTTGCAGACTAAAGGGGAGAGGGATGTACATGATTGGCAGATCACTTGCTCAGGCAATTGAGTCAATTATGAGATGTCAAGTACCACACCAGATGTTGTTCTTGCACTAGATGCAATAAGTTGACATTGATCCAATCCTGGAGAAACGGTCGGAAGCAGTTTTAGAACATAAGTGGATGTTCTAGGGATATGATAACGACAGCCTCATTCGGGAAACAGTTATCATTCCAGGCTTCCAAGGTGACATGGACGACAAGGAGGTTGTCAGAGCTATAGTTTTTCCTTCTGACGAGGGGCAGTATTTTGGACAGGTGGTCCAAGGAAATACTGAGGGTGGCATGGCGCAGGATACTGATTAAGTTCAGTTGACGATACAGTCTAAGAAGTTTGGATTTGGAGTTCATTTATGAGCTATGTCCCCTCAGACATCCAGACATATTCTAAGACAGGTATTGCTCATTTCGGGAGATGGCTTTCTCCGCGAACTTGAGATATAGAGAGACATTGAAAGAGACAACAAAGCGGATCCACTCACTGAGGCTATTCCTCGAACGCAATAGTTTCGCAAACGAGCTTTGTGAGACTGACTAGTAGAGGAGTTGGGTGTTCGGTATCACACGGACTGTGAGTATGCGACATCGCAATAATTAGCCTTGAGTGCAAGTGGGAGATTGTTGGAGATAGTTCCCTCAGAATCAATTATTAGGTCACAGGTACGTGACTGCAATGATTGATGGAGGACCTATCCCGGTAGGACAGTCTTACTCGAGATGATAGTATGCTATCTGGTTTACCTTTATCATCGTGTACTGCTTTAGGTGACCTGACAAGTTGCTATTGCACGTTGATAGAGCCCCTAGGATTCTTGCTTGACCACCAGCAGTATGAGGGCGATCATATAAGTGGGAGCTGGGGGTCTATAAGCATATCCTTAAAAGGTCCCTAGTCGTGAGAGTTTCGAGACAGGGCATCGATTCTCCATAGTAGACTAGTGTATACAGTCGAGACCCCGACGAGGGGCGGTGGCCGGTCTCACAAGACACTGGTGTCAGTTGGATCACCTAAGATGTATACAGGTGCTCATTGGGTTATGAGTACACCGGACAGGACTCGCCGGGAACATGCTAGTTGGTCATATACCAGACGTCAGATGGCAGTTCCCTGGTGACATGTGTACAGGTTAGTTCATCGACCTGGGGATCGTCATTTGTCTTGTGTGAGTTCCCACTGTACTTTGATTACTACCCTACCACGGCTCAAAGGAGTCGTGCAAACAGGTTTTAGTTGGGTACAGTACCGAGCCACATGGAGGCAGTGAGCGTATCTTCAGGGGTTCGTCTCTCCCGGTATTGGGGGTGAGGTCGTGCTGTGTCTAGGAGAGCCATTACACAAAGCCCTCGGCCGAGGCAAGGAGATTTACTGGTAGGTATTCCAGTAGTATCTCAGGGTGTTCTGGGCTACACTCCGACACGACTTGTACCGCTTTTGGGGGTCTGACTTTTACCAACCCCCTAGGCCTGCCATGCGATGCTCATAGACGAACGGACCGGACTGTACGGATATTGTCACTGACAGGCTCAGTAGGGTAGTCAGGCTGAGTTCGCTCACAGACATCCCTTTTAGTCAGTACCTGGTAGCCCGTTACGTATTGGCTTGTACCTCTGACGTGCTAGTGGTTAAATCCACAACCAAGGTGTTGATGAGTCTTTAGAGTCCCCCACATTCAGTTACTCAGCTTTCGGGCGAAAGGTTGTAGAGGCCGTATGGAGATATGGCAAGGTCCGTTCAGATACGTGCGGTATTGCACGGATCAGGATCGGACAGTTTGTACTATAGGCCGTATGGATATATGGCAGGGTTCGATCAGATACGTGCGGTATTGCACGGATCAGGATCGAACAGATATTACTAGCCGGCTTTGGTTTAAGCCGGATCCTAGTATAGTACAGTGTAGACTTTGTCTCATTGCATTTGTATTTCGGTCGAAATACAGATGCGGGTGTGTATGCACAGTATCGGGGTTTTCCTGTAATTTATTACGGGACCAGTTTTCTGGAGTTGCCAGTTTGCTTTCCGTTTCGGCCAATTTCCATTGTTCCGTTCATTGGCCGAAGATTGGTGGAGGAGGGCTTATTTGCATTGTTGCAAATAAGTGGTTGTGGAGGGGGTCTTTGCATTTTTGTTGCATCATGATTATAGCACCATACCTTGACTTTCTTTAGTTGATCATGGCTTGACTTTTGCTATCATGGTTGTTGATTGAGTGTTGGTATTGTTGTGATCATTTGGTTTCTTTTCATCATCACTCACTTTCCACCCACCCCCTTGTCTTTGTTCTTTCTCTCTCCAATCACACACAAGGGGGGGGCCGGCCATTCCTTGGCATGGGATGGGATTCATTTCATTATGGGGTGGCAATTTTGGTTCTCATGGTGCCAAGGAAAAATGCTCTCTTGTTCATCCAAAAACATCCTTTATTTCCTCCACCAAAATGGCAATTCCTACAACCCCAAAGTGAGACTTGAGGACTACATATTCTACAGCGAACCTTGGGCACGTCGAGTAGCCGGCTTCGTGCCCGAGTTGCCTCGGCATTGAGGTGGGAGCCCGTAAAAGAAGTAGGCGATGTGGTGCGCTTCCGGCGACGAGGAGGAGACGGGACATTCCGCAAGAGATCGGGACGATGACGAGAAGACCGGAGGACTTGGATCGTCGGTATATCTCTTTCCCATCTTATTGTTAGCTAGGACTAGTTAGTGGTTCGATCCGGGTATTAGTGCGCGGCGGTTTGCTAGTTCAAGAAAATTTAAGTTTATCACCGCTTCCGCATTTGGCCGTCGGATTGACGGCCGGGGCGCCGCCGTGCACTTACAGTCACTGCAACCCTGGCCAGGGATTTCCTGTTATGGCCAGTCGAGCATAGCGCAACATCAACCCCCAATACCGGGAGAGACGAATCCCCTCCTATCGCTCATTGCCTCCATGTGAATCGGGACTGTACCCAAAATCCACCTGTTTGCACGACTCAGTAGAGCCGTGGTAGGGTGGAAATCAAAGCACAGTGGGAGACACACAAGACTCTATGATGATCTCGGGTCAACAGACTAAGCTGTACCAGTGTCACCAGAGAACTACCATCTGACGTGAGGTATAATACCATCTGGGAGTTCTCGGCGAGTCCGTTCAGTGTACCCAGTCTCCACTGAGCACCCGTATACCATCTCTGATGTCAAACACCAATGGATATGGGATCATCCATCGCCCATCGCATGGGTCGAGAAGATATACGCTAGTCTACTCTGGAATATCGATGCCCCGTCTCGATATTCCCTCGACTAGGAACATTGAAGGATGTACTCATTGACTATCCATGCCCCACTAGTATGATCTGCATCATAGTCCAGATAGTCAAGTACACATCCTAAGGGCTTTACCAACATGTAGCAGAGAGACAATCAGTGTACACGTTAAGGTAAAGAGTAACCAGATAGCGTACTATCATGTCGAGCAAGAAAGTCCTACCTATATATGTCCCAGCATCCAATACAATATACATCCAATGTACAGTAATGGCCTCTAGGGCATACATATAACTAACAATAGGCACCGTCTGCGGGTACATGGTGGACCCAGTATGGTTCCCCGGGGCAAGATATGTTGTTCGTGGTATAGACGATGAGCCTGGCTGGCAGGGCAAGTACCTACCGGTGATAGTATTTGGACTCGGCGGTTATCGTGGGGATACCGACCGTAGTGATGTTCGAACATGACATCAGGGCCAGTCGTGGTGATGGCACCTGAGATATGAGGATTACGTGTCGATGCTGGACACGGGTTTCATGATATTTCGAGTGTCGGTGCTAGACACTCAGGTTCCTTGATTTTTATGTATCGTCGGTGGACATACGCGGTTGACGTCCTTATACATATATATATATATACATACAGGTATATGTTTTCATGATATTTCGAGTGTCGATGTTTGACATTCAGGTTCCATGAGACTTACAGGGCATGAGGACCGATCTGAGGATGCGGTGCTTGAGGATTTTGGAATTTGATGTGTCAGTGAAGGACACCGGGGTTTTTCCATGCTGATGATTTTGCATGAGGTTTTATTATATCATCCCACACTCAGGATTATTTTGATATGCATTGCTTCATGTAGTTGTAGTGCCCTGATGATATACCTTTACATGATTGTTGCATATTCATATTGCCATACTTATGCTATCAGATTACATATGATAGATTTATCGCTGTTCGTGCATACTTGCGATTACAGTATGATGTTATTTACTATTCACGAGTTGGCAACTCACCCCCGTTGTGCCACAGTGTTTTTCAGTGCTTACCCTCAGAGTAGTCGCGGCAGGGCGTCTTATTATCTCTACTTTTGCGGATACCACTACGGTTGGCTGTGGGGCCTTTGCTATTAGGTGGGTTCGCGGTTATCCTTTATTTACATTGTATATCTTTTTGTTGGATCTAGTACTCTCCATCTACCACTTCATGTATTTGACTTAGAGACGAGTTGTGAGGATCGGTGTTGTATTATTTTTGGTGACTTTGGGGTGCCGTGCTCGTGGGAGTCGGTCTTGTTGTAAAGTTTTACCTCCTTATGCTGTTTTCACTTATATTTCTTCGCTACGACGTCGTATATATGCTTGTGGTGGTTGTCTCCGCCGTTGGGCGTGAATTGCTCCCTTTTGGGATGCTTTATTTATATTCTATGTTGTACCCGTTTTCGGGGCTAGTTTTTACAAAGGAAGTGCTGCCGAAATTTTTAAGAAAGTAAAACTAAAGTTAAAGATTTACTTGAGATTTTCCGAATGTTTTTAACTATTTTTTCTCCACTTATCCATTTTTAGGTGGTTTAGATTTCTGGATTTCGGCTTACTTAAATTACGTACGTCTGTTAACGTTACATGGTTTAAGTGCCGGTCACATGCCTAAATTTGGATCATGACAGCGCCGCCGGTCAAAGTAGGCCAAAACGTGCCCGTACTTCGGTGGTGGTCTTCTAGTGGTTTATCTAGGTCAATGAACTTGTTTGTTTATCTCAGAAATAACCCAAGTTTCTCCCGATACCCTGTAGGCTAACAACCTCCACAAAACCGACACGGAACAATTTCAAACTTTGTGTTTTGGGTTCTATTCTCTGTTCCAGGTTAGGAAATCATCTCTAAAGTCTTGCAAACACTCACTACACCTCTATTTACCACTTAACATCAACTTGGAAATTTCCAAGATCACATAACTCACTAAATCGATTTCTAAACTAAATTAGGATATATAAACAAAAATAGTAATCTAAAAGTGAAGAGATTACCTCATTTGGCAACTTAGAAAAATTCTTGAGTTGCTCAAAATCTTCAAAATCCAAACTTGAAAAGTCTAAAGGGTTTAGGATAGGCTTGTGCATGTTTATTGTGAAGGAGGCATGTGGTATTGAAAAAAGATTGAAGATGATGCATGGAGGTAGTGAGATGAAGGATGCATGAAGAATTGATGAAGAAAACAATGGGAAATGAAAGAATGGAGCGGCCAAGTCTCTCTCTCTCTCTTATGCTCACTCTCTCTCTCACTCTAAGTATCTCCTACACTCATTCTCTTAAATATGTTCTTTGTTTCATTCTCTTTTTGTCTTTCCCTCGTTACTTCTCTTTTCTTTTTATTTTCTTTTCTTTATCTTACAAACTCACAAGTCACAAACACAATAACATGCATATGACATGGTGCACTAGCCATGGAAAAATGTAAAAAATACGGATTTGGCTTAATCGTGATTAGTAGTGCACTAATCAAATTTAATTTAAATTTGCATATCATTAATTATAAAAATGCCAAAATCCGATAAATATTATTATAATAAATACATCATTTTAATCTCCGATTATTTTCCAAATATTAGTATATACTTATACCTTTTTACGAAAAAACCCTATTCGCAAATCGAATAGTTTTCGCGAAATATATTATTTTAATATTAAATTTCCAAAAATAATATTTTATATTTCTGAAATGTTATACATTTGGTGCGTGGATGCTCGAGTGGAGATGGAGTTGCTGGGTGTTTGTCGTCGATGAGAGGCGGCGGCAGCAAGGTGGTAGCTCGGCCATGGCTAGAATGATCGGTTGGGTTTTAATGTAGGGATTTAAAATAAAAAATGATTAGAGATAGAAAATTAAAAATATAGGAAAATAGGAAATGGTTATAATAAAACGGTAGGGTTAGAGAAATAATAGGCATATTTTTAAAATATAATATAATAATAATTAATGAAAAATTAATACCAAATCAATCTAAATAATAACAATCATTAAATTACCCTAAATTTAGCCAATGCGAGAGGGTATAAATGAATGAAAAATATAAAGAAATAAATTAGAATACATAAACTTTATTTAAATTCGTATTTTACTGTATAACGGGTACTGGGTATTACAAAGACTAATATCTATAGGTATGATATAAAGGAAATCGTTACCTATGAATTTGGTATCGTCACCAGCGGTGACGATACCCGCCTTACATGCGTCGTTATCTCTCTGGTAATCACGACAAAATTACATAGGGTAGCTTATGCTTAGTTAAAACAGGTTATCAATGTTTCAATAGAATACATGGACACATGTTAATTTAGCCTCGATTAATGGATGCAGAGGAAAAATATATCAAAATGATAATTATTAGATCAAGTTAGGTTAAAGCGTATTTGAAAAAGATAGAACCAACATTAAGTATTAGACGGTTTTTCTCAGTTGATGGTCGTTATAACTCGACCAATGGTCAGTACAAACCGATTTCACCACCGGTAACTGGATGGAATATTACTCAAACCCATGGCCAGTCCAAACCGATGTACCGGCAAAGCCTTGGGTTTTAAAGACTAATATTGAAATAGATCTAATTTTAGGGGCTTATTTGAAAACAAAACCTGCCGTCAGCTTTTGCTGCCGTCATAGGAGGTGGCGGGACCCACCTAACCCGAGCCCGTCTTTTTCCAGGAAATCTTCATAAAAAAAAGCCTTCCAGCAAATCTTTCATAAAAAAGTCTTTCGCATTCTAATGCCGTCACTTAACCTGCACCGCCTACGTGTCGATTCATTGTACATCTCGTTGTTAGTAATTTAAGCATACATAGTGCTGAAGGCATATCGTACCGCAGCGCGGGCAGCTTATAAATTTTCGCATATTTCGCCCAATTGTTCCAACCCAAGTCCTCTGGCTTCCTCACTCTCGAAGTCTCTCAAATTTCTTCACATTTTCTTGGGATTAAACCCTAGAATCCCAAATTCTCAAACCTAATTTCTTCGAGTTTTATGCTAGTTGGATTCGATTGAGCTGTAAAAGGTGATGGATTTGGAGAGGAATGGGAGGAAATTTGGGGAGGTGGAGCTCGTGGAGGCGGATGGGCCGGAGCGTGACGCGGCGGTGACGCCGGCGAGGGAGATAAGCTTGGTGAGGCTGGTGTTCTCGTGCATGGTTGCTGGTGGTGTCCAGTACGGGTGGGCCCTTCAGCTCTCGCTCCTCACTCCTTATGTTCAGGTCTGAATTTTGATACTTAAATTTTTTATCCCCATTTGTTTAACGAAGATTATGCGCGGAAAAGTTTGAATTTTTAGCTCTATTTTGAGCTATTGTTTGAATTCGAGCAGGTATTTGTTTTTTAGCCTACATTTATCAATTTTGTAATTTGGGTTTTCCCTTTCAAAAAGCATTTGACTCCTTGTGTTTTCTGACCTAAAAGAAACTCTTTGATTTTTGCAAAAAAAAAGGAAAAAATGATATATTTTATCATTTGAGAGTAAATATAAAAGGTGCTAGCTAATTATTTACCTTTTCGTTTGACCTTGTAATGGGGGAAAATAAAATATAAGATGCAATTTCACCATTTTCTTGTTAGCATTCTAATTAAGGATTTTTTCTGAGCTCATTATATAATAATAACTCTCAAATACAAAGTAAAAAATAGAGAAAAACGAAACGAAGAAGAAGAGAAAAAACAACTCTTTATATTTTTTCTTTTCTTTTTTTGCTTTTGTGAAAATATATTAAATTGTTGGTTTTTTGGAAAATGTTAGGTTAAATCAAGTGATACCCGCTAACATACAGAAGAAATAATTTTCCCCTTCTTTTTAATACAGTAATGTGCTTTCATATTGTGTATGCATAAAAAATTTATATGAACCATACCCGTCAAAAGAGGTTAATTATTGTTGAGATGTGAGAGACTAAATGGTTTATTGTTGGAACCCATTTCTATCAAAAGCCCGTGTACACTCATAAATAAAATATATATAATCGCCCCCCTCGTTCGTGCATATATATAAAAAAAAAACTTTGATATGGTATCAGAGCCTAGATCGATCGATATCTCAACAATACCTCTGAGAGAAGCAGTCTACAAGCACAAAAAAGTGTCTTAGAGACCTATCTCTATAAGTATTGTGCAATCCACGTGACAACCACACTAAGAAAAAGTGATGGTTGGACGTGAGGGAGAGTGTTGAGATGTGAGAGACTAAAATAGTCCCATATTGAAAAAACTGTGAGAGGTATATGGGTCTAAAATATAAGACGGGACAAATCTCAATAAGGCCTGAGTCTTATTGTTGGAGCCCACTTATATCAAAATCCCGTGTACACTCATAGATAAAATATATATAATTGCACCCTTAATTTTTTTAATATATATAAAAAATCTAATAATTATTAAAGTTGATTTCAAGTGTTCCGAATTAAAGGAATTATACATGAAGTTTGAATTTTTTTAATTGTTTTTGACGTGGTCTTTGGGTGATGAAGTTTGAATTGTTTTTTGCGAGATATGTTTTATATTGATTTCTTTTGGATATATTGAGCTAATCTGCAGAGATATCATATTACAAAGTAGATTATACTATATGTAATGTAATACAGCTGGCTAGATTGTTTTAGGAATGCTAAAAATGGAAGTATAATACTTCATGTGATAAATATACATTTTACTTTTTGTGGTTTTTTTTTTTGAAATCTCTTAAATTCTTTCATATTTTTATATACACCCACTGAATTCTTTCTATTTGTATATACCTCATCAAATCCTTAAACTTGATTTAGATTATTATCTTTTCATGATTTTTTAATTCATAACTTTATAGATTAGAGCCATAATAATATTTTTAGCTATTCAGTATCAAGGCAATAACAAATATAATTTCCCCCTTTTTAATCTTGTCATCATTTTTTTTTACTAAATACACCTTTAAATCCAATTCTTTGATAAGTCAACAATTTCCAATTTAAACTATAAATGGAAAGTGTGGCCCAAAGGTGCCTCCTTAGGTTGCAACCTAAGTAATCGGCCTAAAATTTCATGTTCGACAATCAAATCGGATGATCCACATCGTCCATCATGATTTATATATGCTTTACAATAGACGTCTACAATAAATCTTGTGATTTGAACATGTATACACCATCAATCAAGTGGTGTTAAATGTTCTATTACTGACAAATCGTTCATTTTACCGTCACTTGATGCATGTATGATAAATATCATAATTGCATGAATTTTTTAACATAACCATTTTGGAGTGTATTGATCATGATAGACGGTGTGGAACCTCTATTTTTGATTTTGTATCATAGGATTTTATGCTGACTTCTTAGCATCCAACTTAAGGAGTTAGCTTAATGCCACTTTTCCGGTTATATATTAATGCTTTTTGTTTGCATTTTTTTTCAGTGTGCTATCTTTCGTTTACTTAAGACTCAAATTAATTTTTGAGGGGTTAACCTGGACTATGTTAAGGCTAAGTGAAAATGGGTTTTAAGCAAACTATTGATTTTAAATTTTAATCTTGCAAGAAGGGGTGTTTTTGAAACAAAATAAAAGGAATTTAAGAAGCATCTTTTTTTTTTTTTGGTGGGGGGGGGGGGGGTTGGGGTAGGAACAAATATGAGTGCTGATAGGGGCATTTCATAAATATGAAATACTTGGGTTCCGGGGTTGGGAAAAAACTCTGGTTTTGTTTATGAGAAGAAAACAAGTCCTTTGATCTGTAACACATATTTTTGTAATGGATGGTTGGAAGTAGTGATGCAAGTGGGCTGGGTCAGATGAGGTCAATAATGACCCATATACAAACCGAATTAATACATTGGCTGAGAGTTAGATCCGACCGACAACCCATTGAATAAGCTTAATTCTTAATGTCCCTGCCTTCATACCAAAACTTCAAAGGTGTCGTCTGAGAGTTTAAGGGTATACTTTAATATTTTAATTTGACCTGCAGATTGAATTTTCTTTTGGTTAATCAAAAACCGTGATTCTGCACAATAATGTTTTTAATCACCTCTTTTCAATGTGTCCAATAGAATTTGTATTTGGGTTGCTTTAGTACCATGTTAAAGTTCAAGCCACTATATCAAGGGAAGTTATGGTGAGGGTTTGGTTTTGAATGACAAATAATTCTACAGTCTTATAGTGATAATAGTCTTTTAGCTATCCTGTTCCTGAGATGTTTTTATAATTCTTTAATTTATTAAGTTGTTACCTTATTTTTTTGTCAATCGTTAATGGTTTTATTTCGGTTGCTCTATGCCACTTCTACATCTAGACATTTCGGTATATATTTATATGCATTTTTTAAAGTTTTAAATGGATGTTTGATAGTCTGAAAACAAACTATTCTGATCTTGCAATCAAAATTTTCTCTTACCTATATTGTTACAGACACTGGGACTATCACATGCACTTTCTTCTCTTATGTGGCTTTGTGGCCCCATTGCAGGTTTTGTTGTAAGTATTTAACTAATTTTTTTTAATCTCTGATTTGCCTTCTTTTCTCCATCTCTCCAGTCTTCTTGAGAAATGGCAATCGTCACCCGGAGCTAACTTTTATTTCTGTTGTTTGGCTTCAGGTTCAACCCTGTGTTGGTTTATATAGTGATAAATGCCGGTCTAGATTTGGAAGGAGAAGACCATTTATATTCGCTGGATGTCTCCTTATATGTTTGTCTGTAAGTACCAATATTTATCGTCATATGTTCTCTGAATTTGACCTCACTGTCTCTCCATTTTATTTGTTTTAATATTCATACCTCAGGTGATCGTCATTGGCTTTTCTTCTGATATTGGCTATGCCTTAGGCGATACAAAGGAAGATTGCAGGTAATTTTCCCTCTCGTCTCTTACTTAAGTGTTGGTTCTGCGAAAACGACTTTCCCTTTCTTTTTTTGTTGTTCTGTTACTGGATGATACTGAAGGAGAATTTAATTCCACCTAGTTAAGTTCTTTGTAGTTTTTACCGTTCCTTTGCTTTATAATCGACTGTCTTGCAATCAAAGACTGTATGTACATTTGCAAGCTTAAGTTTTGATCGAGTTCCTTACACAGTGTATATCATGGCCCTCGGTGGAAAGCAGCACTTATATTTGTTGTTGGGTTTTGGATACTCGATTTCTCCAACAATGCAGTACAGGTAAGCGTACTTTTAGCTGCTGTTTAGTTATGGATATAACACATTTTTTATTGTATACCTCTAATGAGTAAGATTTTGTAGGGCCCAGCTCGAGCTTTGATGGCTGATCTCTCAGGTATTGTTTATGATGATGTTATAAATTCTCTTTGAAAAAATGGGGAAAAAAAGCTGACATCTCATTTATTTTTTGAAACAGGCCATTTCGGATGCAATGCAGCAAATGCTATATTTGCTTCTTGGATGGCTTTTGGGAACATCCTAGGGTATTCTTCTGGTTCTACAGGAGAATGGCACAAGTATGTTCATCATCCCAATTTTGTTTATACATGGCTTATTTTACTAACAACTATTATTGGATTCAGTTCTATGAAATCTTTTAATTCACAAAAAAACATTTTTTATATTTAAGTTTTCTAATTATTAAATCCTTTGGATCTTTGAGCAGTTGGTTTCCTTTCCTCAAATCAAGAGCCTGTTGTGATGCTTGCGCAAATTTGAAAGGAGCATTTTTAGTTGCTGTGGTAAGTTTATATCTCATCTCTAAATATTCGCATCTTGCACTCAATGGCTTCTATGTTTTGTTCATATATTAAAGGGACTTTTATACACTAGTTTGTTTGAGTCAGAGACACCCAGAAAGGTCTAAGAGTCAATTTCCTTGGAATGCATGGTCTTGAATTAGTTTATACATTCTCTCCTGCTTATGACGATCAAAGCTACAAATAAGGCATTTATTTTACACAAATTTTACTGTTAACCATAATTGCAGGAACAGCTAAATCATATATTATTTGTCCTAATAGTGCAATTTCTTTTTTGAAGAAAAGAGTAATAGTGCTGTTTCCTGAATTAAGTGTTATTGACTTTTACCTCTTAAGCAGCTCAAAGGATTGACATGTAGGAAACCTTATATTATGCTGGTTTTTAATTGTGTTTTTGGTTGTTGGGAGTGAATATTTGGAATAACAAGGTTGATAAGTAGAGAGACCCCGAACCCGTTGATAAGTCCCATCATCTCCACATAGGGGAAGTTCCACTGAACAACGTAGGAGTCACTTCTCGAACTATGATTTTATCGATGTGCTTCTAGTCTCTGAGCTATTACTATTTGATTTGATGAAAATGTGGTCAGTACTTAGGGTACTTAGTCGATTACCTGTAAAATCCAAGTGGTTATAGAACTCCTAATTCAACTGCATTACCTGTAAAATCCAAGTGGTTATAGAACTCCTAATTCAACTGCATTGGTGAATAACGCTTACAATAGAACAAGGATTGCATACTGATTATAGGCTAGTTGTTCGATCCATTTTCATACATTTTTTTATGACAGCATTATCCATTTTCGTACATTTTTTACTTAAATACTAATTTTAGTGGAATTCTTGATGGCCAAGCAGGTCTGCCTCCTCTTCTGCATGTTTGTGACATTAATAGTTGCAAAAGAAATTCCTCTTTCTAGCTCCACTGGCAAAGGCGAAGAAGAGCATAAAGCAGAGTTCCTTGATATCTTCAGAAGCATTAAAAATTTGCCGCCTGGAATGCCTTCGGTGCTTCTCATCACTGGTCTTACTTGGGTGGGTAATTTTCTAGATTTCTTAACAATTTCAACTATTTTAAAGGTGTTTTATTCATTTAATGTTCTATGTTCTTTCAGCTATCCTGGTTTCCATTTATCCTCTTTGATACTGATTGGATGGGCCGAGAAGTGTTCCATGGGGATCCAAAGGGAACTCCAGTTCAAATCAATGCCTTTGATAGAGGGGTTAGAGCTGGTGCATTTGGTTTACTATTGAATTCGGTAAGCACTCAATTACGAGAGAAAATTGTTAAGAAATGCCAAGCATTTGTTGTGTAGTGTAAATTGGAGAAAACTCTCCTCATATATATATATATATATATATATCAAGGCACCACCCTATTTTTCCAAAAGTTACACTTTATATTAGTCTGTTTCGGGTTCAATTTCTGCCATTACAAACCCCCCCCCCCCCCCCCGCGCATGCTAACATTGCATATTAATACTTTCACTTGAGGGTTATTTTGGAATAAAAGAATTGGTGAAGCAGCAAAAAATATATGGGTGTTAAAATAGAGGGAAAAGTACTGGTTTTTTTTTTATAAAAAAAGTTAAAAAATTAAAAAAATTGGCGGCGTCTTGTTATATGGTCAAAACCAAGAAGGGTTTTCTGCAATATAGCAGATATTTTATTAGTAAATTACGGATTTTCTCATTCTTTTGTTGCAGATTGTTCTTGGGCTTGGTGCTTTCATGATCGAACCCATGTGCCGAAAATTCACCCCAAGACTAGTTTGGGTGGCAAGCAACTTCATGGTGTGCATCGCAATGGCCGCCACGGCAATTATAAGTGTCTGGTCCTTGCATAAATACAATGGTGGACTTGAGCAAGTAATTGGAGCAGATGGTAGAGTGAAAGCAGTAGCATTGGTTCTTTTCGCATCTCTCGGTCTTCCTTTAGCTGTTAGTATTCCAATTTTATGTTCTCACACACATTAGTCATCACCTTTAAGCTAAATTACTTGAAACTACCTTCAACCATACTGTTTCTCACTGAACTACCTTAAGCTTTTCTTTGTTACAGTAAGAGTATAGCCAACATTTAAGGTATCATAGGGAAAAATTTCCCTTGGGAGGCTTTCTTTTTCAAATGTTCTTAAGGAAAGTTTAGTGAAAAACAATGATAGCTAAGGGCAATTCATGCTACTTGTTTCAAATTAAGTAATACCTGATTCGATTGCTTGCAGGTTTTATATAGTGTTCCTTTCGCTGTTACGGCCACATTGGCTGCTAACCGAGGAGGTGGCCAAGGTTTGTATATTTGTTTTCGTGTCATGAGTTTTCTTCATTTCTGGTTTTGACAAGTTCTATTCATTTTGCAGGACTATGTACCGGGGTTTTGAACATATCAATAGTTGTTCCTCAGGTCAGTTATGACCATCCTTCAACAAAAGTTAAAGCTTAGATTTTCTGTTTACTTAAATTCATTAAAAAGTTCGAGATATTTTTTTTTACTTTATACTATTACCCTCATACATCAGGGTTTGCTGTTGAGCTTAATTCATGCCCAAGTGGCATTCTTCAAATGCCCGAAGCAAATTAATAATCACATGCGAATGGAAACCTATCATAGGCATTCCTTTCAGATGATGGTCCTTCAAAATTTATTACTAAAAAATCATTGAAATAAATATCTTCCATTTCAATTGTTTTGCATATATTCTTTTAATCATCAGTAACTATTTAATTTTAAATTAAAGAAGCCTCATGTTATTTTTGTTTGTACAACATTACCTGATGATCTGTACAACACATGCATACCACGTTGCCATAATTCTATTGATTTAATTATAAGAAGAGCAAATTAACAGCAACTGACACAGATTATTTGATCATGCAGGTTATAGTAGCTCTTGGTGCAGGGCCATGGGATCAATTGTTTGGCAAAGGGAATATTCCGGCGTTTGTTCTGGCATCAGCCTTCGCCTTCGTGTGCGGGTGCCTTGGACTCTTCATGCTTCCAAAGCTTTCAAGATCAAATTTCAAAACCAGTGGCATCGGCGGCATGCACTGATCTCTATTATAGAAGTATTTAGGTCCAAAAAGATATGGGCAATATGGATCCCGAGATGAATAGCATGTTCAAGTAGTTTTAGGCCTTAATTGTTAGTTTTATTTGATTCCCTGATAGAGTGAAAAGTTTGATGTTTCATGGGGAACAAGAATAATCTGTGGGTTTTTGTGTTATGGGGCTGCAGGCCTTCTTCAGAGGAAGTTGGTTTGTAGTCCCTGTGTAGTGTGCCAATTATATATTTTACCAAAGGGGTTATTTGTCAAGTTGTGTTCTGCTTGGTTAGTTGTTTTAGCTATCTATTTACATGCTAAGTTAAATGCAAATATATAACATAAGTTATCATCATCCTGTTTGTTTTTTGCTTGCTTTAGAGCTTCTATTTCATTATTAATAAGTTTATAAGGGTATATGCAGCCTTTAAGGAATACGGCAAACTCTGCTCTGTAATTAATTTCTTATAGACATCAAGATATTCCTGTTCCATATTCACAAAAGGGCTCTTGGATGTGAGGATGAGTAATTGTCATCTCCGGCAACGGCGCCGTTTGATTGATGTGAAAATTAGTTATCCTAAACCACACTCAAGATGGTATTACTTTCAAAGAAAGCTTCTAAAAGATTTTACTCTGCCTCCCTTTCTATTTACTATAATTGCATAAGCTTGACCTTTTAATTGTGTCTGGAAGTGGCCTGCACAGTGAAGGATAGAGAGTGAATGAGGACATGAGCATGCTGATCAGGAACATAGAGAAGGACTGGGGTCGAAAGGGCGGCCATTCTCTGGTCGAAACCCTATGAACGGCTAGTCAGAGCAGGTCCTGAATAAGCAGCAGGTAGATATATCATCCTATGCACCTGGAAGTTGTAGCTTATAATCCAAATATATAGATGTAGATTTATATATATTCTCGTATCTCTCATAATCTTAAGATTAGGAGCCAAGAGTTTTGGAAGGTCTTTAATGATCCTTATGCTGTTTGAAGAGACTTTGAATAGGATATTAATTTGAGGAGCTCTCATTGTCAATTTATACGCTATTGGATTGAATAGGATATTCGATGAAGTTCCCTTATCGATTTATATGCATTGGATCTTCCTGTTGGTAATGTTCTAATGTTCTGAAGATTGTTGGGATTAGAACAGGTTGAACAACAATCAAATAATTTGATGATCACGAATCAGAGCATGCAGAAATAACAGTGAGACAATTAAGCAAATTAATAAACAATATGCCGAAAGCGGAAACCTCCTCGGGGAAAAAGCATGGGACAATGGTCTAGTTCCCATCTTCTTCCACTACTAACAATATATTGGGATACACAAGTTTTTCTTCTCTAGATATAACTAGACTCACAACATGAAAAGAAAACTCTGGGATCAACTGGGACAACATGAATTATCACCGTCGAAAGTGGATATTTTAACAACTACAACAAAAAGACTTGAGCGGATATTGCCTGACTTGAGCAGAAATAGAAGACGGTAACGCAATCTAACCATATGGATGTGTGGCGAACCTTGTCGGCAACAAACCGTCACAGTTTGAAGGGAATCAGGGAAGAGTTAATTATTCAAACTTCCACCGAAGTCACCAACTCAACACCTTGTCTTTCTCTCTAATCCCTCAGCGCTTCTCAAAAGTTGCAGCGAGCTTTAGAAAGCTCTTTGTTGTTGCTGATATGCTTGCTATGGGGTGTAGAAGCCAATCAGTGCATCTTTGGTATTTATAGCATCTATGAGCACATGATTTCGATATGAAAACCAAGGGCTATCATGTAGCTTTGTTTGAGAATTAAGGGGCTACCATGAAACCGTGGAATCAAATGGAGGTGAGGGCCCCATCCTAGTTGATGATACTCGATATCGGTGATCTCCGAGATCGTGACACGTGGCTGATGACGTGTCCCGAAGCTCACAAGGAAGGACCTACAGCGGCCGACCAGGCCGCTCCAGTGCCCGTCCTGCAGACAACCTTTGGCTCTTCTCCGAGCTCCCTGCACAATTGGCCACCTCGGCCCTATCAGCTCGTCTCCGAGCTACCGCAGAACTAAAATACCTCGGCTCTCTCGTTCGTCCGCGAGCTCTCCTTCCGAGGTCATCTTCCTCGGTCTCATCGATCGACCAGCGGCACCACTCACAGGCGCAATCGCCATCCCACGAATCTCGCCTTGTGCGAGATATCCGCCGGCCACATCCCACGTTCCACGCCATCACGATCCCCCATTAATGAACCTGTCTCGCCATTAATGCGGGATCCCGCCCATCACGCGGGCGTGACGTTAGGAGCGTAACGGCCGGCGCGATTGCGCTAGCCTGCCTGCTTCCACCGCTATATAAACCCCTCCTTCAGACGGTTCAAGTAAACGATTTTGACTCCACTAAGCCGTTACTCTGCTCGGATTTCCTCTCTAACTTGATCGTCGGAGGGTTCTCGGTGGTCCAACCATCCCGGGACTTCCTTGCATGTAGCTCGGCCCAAACAACCTCAAACCCATTAAGATCCACACGCTTCAGGAGCCATCCTCCAGATCCAATCTCAGCTGCCTATCGCCGCCATCAGCAGATCAACGGAAGGCAACATCTTGACGTGATCCGACATCCGTCAGCTGGTGCCGTCTATGGGAAAATCTTGATTCCACAAAAACAAAAGTTCGTCTTCCGATCTCAACCAAATGGCGAGCGGTCATCATGACGATCCAAGCACTAGCTGCCGCCTCCCCCACAACGGAGGCGCGGACGAATCTCCTCCTCCGAACACCATCATCGCTCTCGCCGCACGGATAGATCGACTTGCGTCCGTCGTGGATGCGCTCGTCCGTGTCCAAACGGCGGGGCAAGCTCCCCAGGTCGCAGCTCCCCCACCTCGGAACCGGGACCCCTACAGAGGGAAAGAAGATTCTGCTCGCGTCGGCACTGCCGACCACCGCCTCGCTACCTCCCAAGGCCGCAGATATCCTGGGCCAACGTACTCCGTGGCTCGTTGGGCGCCCCAAATCTCAACACCGAGGTCCATCGCCAGAGCGCTTCGCCCCGAGCCTCTTCGCACCCCTGTCCCTCCCGAGGAGACGTCGGTCAGCTCGTCTGTGCCCAGGCATGACCAACACCACCTCCCTCGACGGGGACGCGCAGACGGGACTCATCACGGGGGCTCGAAGACCACCACGCCGGGGGACCTAAGGAATCTCATCGAAAAGAACCAGAGCCACGGTCCGGCACAGGTCTCCATCAGTAGAGGCCAGAGATCAGAATGTGCCGAATCTTCAGGATACCACGGTCGACTCGACACCCTCGAGAAGAAGATCGAGGGTATGCATCGGAAGGTCACCGTACGAGCGACGGCGCTAAGTACGCCGCCGACTCGCTCACCAAACCCTTCACCGAGGAGCTGCTCGCCGTCCATGTCTCCTTGCGGAACAAGCCCCGAAGGTCTCCCTCTTCGATGGAAATTCCGACCCGAAGGACCACTTGGTTGCATTCACCGCGGGAATGAGCTTCCAAGACAACTCTGATGCCGCCCAGTGCCGAGCTTTTGCGGCCACCCTCATCCGCGCCGGACGAAACTGGTTCCGAGGACTCGCGCCATGCTCGATCTCAATCTTCGGCGAGCTGGCCACTCAATTCCTCGGCCAATTCGTTGGGAACAGGAGGCAGAAACGGACAATCGACCATTTCTTCACGATCAAAAGCGGTGACAAAGAAACGTTCAAGGCTTACGTCACCCACTTCTACAATGCCCTTCTCGAGGTCCCAGAGCACCGGGACGAGTCAGTCCTCACAGCACTCAGGTCTGGTCTTAGGCACAAGGAGTTGTTACTCTCTTTTGTATTAGCGCAACCTAAGACCATGGCCGAGGTAAAAGCCTGGACCGAGCGTGAGATCCAGCTCGAGTCTTAGGTGAACGCAAATCTCCCCAGGGCAGAGCAAACCGACCAAAATAAAAGGGCGAGGGAAGAGAGGAAGAGACTCGACCGGCCGAAGCACTATTCCCCGAAGTTTCAGGAGTACACCCCGCTCAACGTCTCCCAGACTGTACTCCTAGAGGAGGCTAAGGGCGAGGGGTTCTTCAAGGTTCCCCCGATCTCGCGCATGGCAGCAAAGCGCACCCGAGGCCCTACTGCGGTTTCTACAGGTCGCTAGGCCACTCCACGGAGAGCTGTAAGCAATTCCGAGATTACATCGAGGAGCTCATCCGTTCGGGACACCTCGCGGCATACTTTCGAGACAAGCGGCAAGCTGACCGCGAGCAGGAGCAGCATCCCCCTCCCGGCAAGCTGACGATTGGCCAAATCATGGTCGTACCAGCGGAGGGAACATCGGATACCTATGGAGCCAAGCACCCCACGCCGATTGCGAAGGCCAACCAGCATCCGAGGAGCTCGATTCACGAATAGGATCATCTACTAGAGTGTATTTCTTTTGCCAAGGCAATGTAAACCTTTCTCAGGATCTTTCTGTCTATGTAATAAGAAGAGGTCAATAAAACATTGCAAAAAGAAAAAGAAAATTTTCGTTTATTCAAAAGGGTACTATAGGCTCCTCATCCATACATCGAAAAAGAAAAAAATTACAATAGCGGGGGAAGCGGGTGCAGAGAACACTGCTCGTGGTACTCCAAAGATATTTCCGCCAGCCGAGCCCTCGCGGCCTCCAACCTCTGCCCTCGATGCCCCCCGCGAACGTCGGCATCGTGCCTCAATTGGTAGCACTCAAGGACGAGCGCCACCGAGCGATTTAGCCGACTCGCAGAGATCAGGCCGAAGCGCCTCAGAGACCTTAGCTTGCCAACGGCCTCATCTTTCAGCTGTTCGTACAAGGGGTTGTAGAGCCCCGACGACGTCCTCCAGATGGAGTACATCAAAAGATGAAGTAGGGAGGAGCGCCGGGGGAGCAATCGGCCGAAATGATCCTCGATGCGGCTTATCACCAACTGCACCGTGTCCTCAGTACAGTACTGATAGTAGAGGTACATGTCCTCGAAGTTTATGATCTCGGGGATGGTGAAAGGGAAGTCCTCCATTCTTACGCGTCGGGTTTGAGGAAGGGAATAATCAACACTCCCTCCGTTTTATATCCCACAACGCCCCCGGAGTTCAACGGTCTCCCGTTTCACCAGCGACTGTGCTGCCACGCGGCAGACATCGCGCAGCTCGATGCGAAATCGAAACAACACTACTCCGGCGCTTCGCGTTCCCTACGCGATCATGACACGTGTCACCAGCGACTGTCCTTCTTCCCAGCACTTACACCAGGGAGGTCGGACAGAACCTCACCAAGAGGCAGCTGATTGAATACGATTTCGGATTGTGTAGTATGAAAATTATATAAAAATCATAACCAAAAGTATTTTGACCGCAATCAATAACGGTGTCGAATGTAGCGCGTTAGTAAGTGCGGATCGTCCACAGGGAAAGTGTAATCGTTCGTGTTTCGAATTAGATGAGTCAAAACTTTAAAGAAAAGAAAAGAAAACAATTCATGATTTGTAATTGAATTTCAAGAATTAGAAAATCTAGATCTAATAGTAAGAAAACGATAAAATCAAGAATTGAGAGTTTGATGATTTTCCAAACCAAATATCAAGAATCAAAATGAGGCTCGTAGGAATCGATCGGATCTATAGATGTGATGTAATCTAGTGATTACGTATTCTTATCCTTCGATGAATTGATACTAGATCGATGATGATTGACAAGAATTAGGGATTTCTAGTGAAACTAGGGTTTCAACATTTATCCCTTATTCCTTCGTCGATATCATTCGCATTCTAGTCTCTAGTAAATTCAAGAATCGATCGTGGATCCCTAATTTCGAGCGACCACAATCAAGAAAGCATCGCAACAAAACTAGGTCGTCGATTCTTCAATTTGCTAGGGTTTACAAAACTCGTAGGACTTAAGAATCGTTTTAAGATTTGTTACATCATCATTCTATTGATAATCTCGACTCCTTTACGAGCAGAGTTTTACTCAAACATCACAACAAGAACCACAATCACAAATTGAGATCGAATCATGATGCAAGAATTAAAAGAAAGCAAGATTAAAGAATTTCACCTTTTATTTATATCAACAATTCCGTTACAAATCACTCAAGAACTACAAGAGGAAGAACTCGATCGTCGATTTGGCTTCGCTCGTCTCCTTGAGTCGTGGATCGGCTTGGATCACTTGCTCGATTGAAGATCGGCTCCGCTCCTAAAAGGTTGAAGGCTTCTTGCTTGATTTGGTACTCGGGATCTTGAATTTGGTGTTGGATTTTGGAATTAGGACTACAAGATGTGTCACTCAACTTGTAGATGGAAGAGGGAGAGATGAAGAATTAGCCCTTAACCCTAGATCTAGGCTCCTTTTTATAGACCATCAAAACCCTAGATCTAGGATTTCAAATTTGAATTTTCCCTCCAAAAGTTTGTTAAAAGAGAGCCTTCTAGATGAAGTTTGTTAAGCCGAGCCTTCTAGATGAGCCACGTGGCATTTCTATAATGTTCTGGAAGCTTGGGCCGTTATTTGAAGACACGTGCAGAAATTGGAGCAGCTGAAGCTATCAAGCCGCCGCGGTTCCGCGGCGCAAGCCAGCTCCCACCACGGATCCACGGCACCTGTGAAGCCTTGGGGCTTGGGCTTTCTGTGATGATTTAGGGCTGACTTTGTGGGCTTTTTCTGATATGTTTATTTGCCAAATGAGTCCCTAATTACTGCCAGATCTCTAGCCTTTGAGTTGGCGTATTTTATCAGCACTGTTTCACAATTTTGGCTCGGTTTCTGGAATATCCTGCACAGACTTCGAAACAAGTGTTGCGCAATACAGGGATGATGCGATGCCATGATAAACACATAATTTCCCTCAGAAATGTCGGTTTTAAAGTCTACCACATGCAATCTGGTATTTTAGGGTTGTTTTGCTAATATGTGCAACATGAATACCGAACACTTCTAGATGAGTGCAAATGATAGGGAAATTGCCGTGTAAAAAATACATTATTTTCGACTGATCAAATTCCCCCAAACTTATTTTCGGTCGTCTCGAGCGAACTGTTTTATTAAAAAGAGAAGGAGAAAATAAAGAAAGAGAAAAACTAACTAGCACACTTTCGTAGGCAACACGATTGCACTGAGCACGTTCAACAAGCCTTTAAACCTCTAGGTGTCCCTAGTAGGAGGAGTGTTGTCTCCTGAGGGTTTTCAGCGGATTGCACCCACAAAATCCAATAATAAAAGGAAGATCATGAATATTACATTTAAAGAAAAGAACTGTAAAAGAAAAGCCTTGAAAATTAGGGTTTCCAACTAAGCTAGCTTTTCGGTTGTCATGAGCCCTATCTTAATGGTCATGAAAAAATGTCAGAAATCACATCCTCCCTCAATAAAACATCGTCTTATTCTTCATTCCTATCTTTCTTCCAAACATCGATCATATCACCCTGCGTGTGTGTAAAGGACATCCCTACATCCGGAGAATTCAATTCAAGCTATCATACTCTTGCCCATCAGCCTCAGTACTTTTTAATTAATGAATATTTAGGATTGCTCACACACTTTCATACGACCGTTAATACTTCTTGAGGAACTAACCGACCGATTACTCATGTGCTTGCTTATTTGGTGTATTTTCCTCGTCTTGCACCACCTCAGGTATAGCAGTGACTCCCAGACCAGTTAGCCTTAGGGCACTAGGTGAAGAGGCACCCTCGCTATATATTTTTTATTGCCCTTGGTGATAACAAAACCAGCGTCCATTTTTCTCACCATTTTATATTTTCTTCATTTTTTTTATTTCCTTCATACATCGGCTTTAAGACAAGAGCATTTCAAGGTATCCTCTACTATCCCGGGCTTTAAGACGTGTGTAAGTGCGAATAGTAGGGTATCAACGTTCAAAATGTTTGACTTCCAGAATAGAAACTATTTTTCAGACTTATTTTTATCCTCAGATTAGTGACATCCTTCATCTTACTAACCCTTAGGACAACGGCTCATAACTACTTATTACTAGTTCGTATAAGAAAAATTCTAATTTTCTAGGTTTTCTTAAATTTTTCTAATCTCATGGATGTAATTTTTCACTATCTAATCTTTTATTATCTTATTTATGTACAAAAATATTTTTATAGTTTTGAAATTTTTTAAATTTTTATAGGTTTTCAAAAATGTTTTGTGCTTATGCAAAGTATGATGCAAATGATGCGAAAATAAGCACAAACCTCCCCCAAACTTGTTTTCAACAGTGTCCTCACTGTTGCCTTCTGCTAAATCTCGAAAAACCTGTAAGCCTGGGAGGAATTTTATTAACGGGGCCAAAATATTTAAGTGAAGACCCTCCCCCAAACTTATTTTTGGCTCAAAATTTTGTAAAATTTTTCTTTCAAGAGCCAGATTATACCCCCCCAAACTTGAGTTATGCAATGTTAATCTTTTGAAAATCACATGAGGGGGTCAAAAATCAGTGGTCGATGCCATGCTTTGCAAAGATCGAAAGTTAACACCAACCATTCAAAATTTTTATCAATGCAGTGCTCGGGTTGGTGGAAGAAGAAGTGGGGAAAGGGTAAGTGGTGGAATAGAATGTGGGTGCGTCTCATTTTGGAGAGACGATGCAGTGAATGTGATGGATTGCTCGCATTCTTTTTACAGTTCAAAAGAAGGGGTGGAGGTTCAATTTCATTGATTGGGAGATGATTCATCTCAACACCCGTGGCATTCAAAAATGCGAGTTCATCAGCGAAGATCTCCTCAAAAGTTCCATCAATACCCCGATGAATAATGTCATCACAAAGTTCGGGGTGATCTTCAGACTCTAAGAACGGTTCATAATCAGTGTTAGTTGTTGACCCGGCCATCTCAGTGGAAGAGTCCGTATGTGTATGATACATAGTTGGGTCAAACAACAACGTATGAAAAGAGTCAAGATCGGTATCATGAGGATCATCAATTTCGCTGCTGTCGACATCCATTAAGTCGACAGAACAGACCTGAGCAGTAGGTTCGAAGGGTACACTTCCCAACTTGTAAATGTTCAGCTCAATTGACCTATTCCCGAAAGATAGGGTCATAGAACCGTTACGACAGTTGATGATAGCATTGGAAGTGGCCAAAAGGGGCGACCTAAAATCACCGGAATTTGATTCCGTGGGTTTGCTACAGGCTGTGTATCAATTACAATAAAGTCTACAGGGAATACAAATTCCCCGATTTTTATTAACACATCCTCCAGTTCACCCCTAGATTTGGTGATTAATCGGTCAGCCATCTGGAGAGTTATGCTCAAGGGCTTTAACACTCCGATACCTGACTGCTCGTAAACCGAGTATGGAAGCAAGTTAACACTAGCGCCATGGTCTAGTAGAGCACGGTTGATGTGTTTTTCCCCGATAGAAATGGAAATAGTAGGACAGCCAGGGTCCTTACGTTTCCTCGGTACTTGTTGGGGGAAAGCTGTGTCTATTGTCTTTGCCATGAAAATCTTCTTGGGCACTTGAGTCTTCCTCTTCCTAGTGCACAAGTTCTTAAGGGTTTTCGCATAGGACGGAACTTGTTGGATGGCATCTAGGAGAGGGATATCGATGTTAACTTGCTTAAACATGTCCATAATCTTCTCCATATGTGGACTCGATTTGTTAGCCCTTAACCGATTAGGATAAGGTGCTTTAGCAATAAGCGATGGGTCCATCATAGGAGAAGGAAGCGTGTGTGGACCTGATCCCAAAATAGAGGTGGGGATCGTCCGTGGAGAACTAGAAGAGATGGGCTGAGGTGGCGAGCCTTGTGGGAAACGAAGAATAGGCTTGCAAGAAGGTGGTGGGGTAGAAGAACTGGGGTCAGAATTAGAAGTAGAAGTGGAAGGAAAGGTCTCAGCCGGGGTATCATCGATAGATTTTTTAGTGTCATCAATCTCTTCCTCAACATGATTGTCAAGCACTCTTCCAGATCTCAACGTGATTTCATTCACATGATGTGAATAGCCAGGATTGGGTAAAGGTTGAGCTGGAAGTTTTCCTTTCTCTCTTGCACTCATTTCGGCTTTTAGTTGTGCAATTTGTACTTCCATCGATTTGATATTCTCATTTTGAGAGACAATGATCTTCATCACATTTTCGACGGAAGATTGCAAACTTGCCGTCCCTTGGATGGATTGTTTCATAAAAGTATCTAAGGTTTGTGCTAGTGCAGAGGTATTATCACCGGTCAATTGCAAAGAGTTTTCATGTGGTGCAAATGTGTTGGCCGGATTTTGGATGTTTTGTGATTGGAAGGGGTGCTGACTCAATTGAAGTGGTGGTTGCTGTTGTGGTGGAGGGACCCTTTGCAAATTGTTTTGGGTTGGAACCGTGTTTTGAGATTGTGATTGGTTCCAAGCAAAGTTAGGGTGATTCCTCCAACCCTGATTATATGTGGAAGAAAATGGATCATTTCTAGGTCTTTGAAATGCGGCATTGGTATGCTTGTGACCTTGAAACGGAGAGTTTAGTGGACATTCTTCCGTCAAATGAGAAGGATCAGAACAACATCCACATACAGTTTTGGAGAGTGACATTTGATTTAGGGCGGCGGCTAAAAATTTGTTTTCCATAGTCTCGAGTTTCTTATTGATAGCTGAAATTTCAGCTCTAACTCCTATGGAAATATTATTGCCATCCCTAGACGATTGACTCACACCCTCCCACTGTAACGATTTTTCAGCGAAATCTTCTAGAAATTTCCAGGCTTCCCTATCATCTTTGGTCATGAAGTTGCCTTGACACATGCATTCTGTTGGAGATAGTGCCCTCAGAGTCAATTATTGGATCACAGGCACGTGATTGCAATGATTGAGGGAGGACCTGTCCCAGTAGGACAGTCTTACTCGAGATGGTAGTATACTATCTGGTTTATCGTTATCATCGTGTACTGCTTTAGGTGACCTTACGAGTCGCTATTACACATTGATAAAGCCCCTAGGATTCTTGCTTGACTACCAGCAGTATGAGGGCGATCATATAAGTGAGAGCTGGAGTCTATAAGCACATCCTTAAAAGGTCCCTAGTCGTGCGAGTTTCGAGACAAGGCATCGATACTCCAGAGTAGACTAGTGTATACAGTCGAGACCCCGACGAGGGGCGGTGGCCGGTCTCACAAGCCACTGGTGTCAGTTGGTTCACCTAAGATGTATATAGGTGCTCATTGGGTTATGAGTACACCGGACAGGACTCGCCGGGAACCTGCTAGTTGGGATTATACCAGACGTCAGATAGCAGTTCCCAGGTGACATGTGTACAGGTTAGTTCATCGACCTGAGATCGTCATTTGTCTCGTGTGAGTTCCCACTGTGCTTTGATTACTACCCTACCACGGCTCAAAGGAGTCGTGCAAACAGGTTTTAGTTGGGTACAGTCCCGAGCCACATGGAGGCAGTGAGCGGATCTGCAGGGGTTCGTCTCTCCCGGTATTGGGGGTGAGGTCGCGCTGTGTCTAGGAGAGCCAGAACATGAAAAGTCCTTGGCCAAGGCAGGAGATTTGCTGGTAGGTATTCCAGTAGTATCTCAGGGTGTTCTGGGCTACACTCCGACACGACTTGTACCGCTATTGGGGGTCTACTTTTACCAACCCCCTAGGCCCGCCATGCGATGCTCATAGACGAACGGACCGGACTGTACGGATATTGTCACTGACAGGCTCAGTAGGGTGTCAGGATGAGTTTGCTCATCGACATCCCTTTTGGTCAATACCTGGTAGCCCGTCACGTATTGGCTTATACCTCTGACGTGCTAGTGGTTAAATCCACAGCCATACTATTGACGAGTCTTTAGAGTCCACCACACACAGTTACTCAAGTTTCGGGCGAAACGCTGTAGAGGCCGTATGGAGATATGGCAGGGTTCGATCAGATACGTGCGGTATTGCACGAATCGTGATCGGACGGTTTTTACTAGCTGGCTTTGGCTTAAGCCGGATCCTAGTATTAGATAGTGTAGATTTTGTCTCTTTGCATTTGTGTTCAGTGGGAATACAAATGCTGGCATGTATATGCAGTAGTGGGGTTTTCCTGTAATTTATTACGGGATCAGTTTTCTGAAGTTGCCAGTTTGCATTCCGTTCCGGCCGGTTTTCTTTTGTTCCTTCACGGCCTGACTTTCCGATGGAAAGGGGATATTTGCACATTTGCAAATAACTTATTTGTGGAGGGGTTCTTTGCATATTGAGGGCTTCATGATGGTTCTTTCATCATTAGATGCTTTTTGCATCACTTGACTTGCTTTCTTGTGATGGTTGTGTGTGATTTGATGAGATGAGATATTGTTGTGACCATTATTCTTGTTGATTTTTTTTCCCACCACACAAGAGGAGGGCCGGCCACACATTTGAAGAGGGAATGAGAGAGTTTCATTTTTGTGGTGTGGCATTATTCTTCATCTCATTTTTCTTGCTAGAAAATTGAAAGCACCAATTTTCCTTAACCTCTTCCTCCATCCTCCATGGCAACTTCTTGACCCCAAAGAGACATAGCATTCTACACTAGCCTACAGCAAATCTTGGACGCGTCGGCTAGCCAACTTCGCGCCCGAGTTTCCTCGGTCCAGAGGTGGGAGCCCGTAAAAGATTCCGGCTACGTGGTGCCCTTTCCGACGAGGAGTTCACGGACGGAGATTCCGTTGGAGATCGGAGTGGAGACGAAGACCGAAGGACACGGATCGCTTGGTATAGCTTCTCTACTCTTTTCTAGTTTGCTAGTAGCTAGGTTAATGGCCCGATCCGGGTGAAAAGTGCGCGGTGGTGCCGGTTTGCTAGTTTGCAAAGTTTTTGTTTCCGCGTTTCCGGCATCGGATCGACGGCCGGGGCACCGCCGCGGACTTACATTGGTATCATAGCCACGCCGTTAACCTAACGTAGCTTGCTCTAGTATTTTAGTACTCGATCGAACAAAAGTCCCTAAAAACCGTATTTTGTATGCACATGTGTTCTCTGTCGAAATTTTTTCAGCTCAAAATTTTTTCAGGTTCTTTCAGAATACTGTGCATGAAAATCTAAGAAATCTGTGAAAATTTGGTCGTGAGATCCCTCCATACCGCCGCGGAACTGCGGCCAAACCCATGCTTGGGCCGCGGTTCCGCCGCGCTTTTTACTATTCATCGCACCAAATTTTAACAGTAGGCTTTTGGGTTGGAAATAGGGGTTTTGGGATATTCTTTTTGGGCCCAGATTTTCTGTAAGTGCTACAGTACTGCTTGGGGCCCACTTGATAAAATTTGGTCAATCGGATATTTTAAACATGCTAGTTCACAGTATTTACATTATATCTGCGACCGTGAATGTCACTCGATCGGTAAATCCTGTCTGACTGCTATAGCCCGGTTAGACGGATTTGCGAACGTGACATTCACGTTGATGTTCTGTGATTGTGCTGTGTTGTTGCGGATCGGTCGTGGGAGATAGCTGGATGCAATATTTGTACAGTTTCGTTTTATATGTACATTTCATATTGCGGGGCGAGCGTCCGACATGTGGACTGCCGTCACTGCCTGTTTGTATTATTCTTTTGGGGCACAACTAGGTTGCGGTCGATGTACCCATTGTATGTATATTTTACTTTCTGTACTAGGATTACCCCGCGGAGGGGTGCACGGGTAGCCGGGTTCTAGAAGGCAACGAGCCTGCATCTCATGGCGTTGAGACGGAGGGGGCTTCACTCTAGAATTGACGGGCTATTCGCCGCACTCGTAGGGGGTATAGGGTTGACCCAGGAGGGGTGCCCAAGTTACCGGATTCAGTGAAGTGCTGGGTGGTCCATTCACGTCGCTGAAGGGGGCTGCCTTGCTTCAGGTTTTGGCGGGTAACTTGCCGCACCCGTAGGGGTCTAGGATTTCATTGCACAGGCTATCCACATGACCAGGGGAACGTCGGGTTTCAGTAGCGGCTCTATGAAACCCGGGGATCCCAGATATCTGTATTGTTCTGTGATGCTGTACATTTCTGTGCTGTTGCATTTTATTACGCCTTGAGCGAAAATTATATATTATATATACTAGTAGATGTTGTATATGTTTTGCATCCGCGCTAGTCTAGTCCCCGCTCTGTCGTTAGTTAGCTAACCTAACGGGTGATGACGGGACCCAGTGGCGAATGCGGATGGCATATACGTACGTCATTATTTTCGTTCTTTTTGGTGTGATCAATTGATGGGACTGCGTTGATTCGGATCAATGCAAGATAAACAAACCTATTTGATGTTGTTGGAACATTTTTCAAAAAGCTGTTATTGCACGGGCGTTCTCTTTTGTTTTGTACAGTGGTATTCAGTTGGAATATCCTGCTCCTCAGTCGACGAGGCAAGGGCCGAGATCCCTTCACCGGGAGTGACCCCTTGGACAAAAGTTTGCGTCCGGGCAATAAATTCATTATAGCCGATTACTTTTGCTTTGCATCGTGGTATTCAGTTGGAATATCCTGCACCTCATTCTACGGGGAAAGAGCCGAGATCCCTTCACCGGGAGTGACCTCTTTAGCGAAGGTTTTCGTCACTATATTTTTAAAAGCTATCCGTTCCTTCAACGATATCAAGTTCATTACGTTAAAGGTTTTCGCCTGAAACCATTCGTAGCCCTCCATCATTTCAGTTAAATATTCGGTAGTATTCAAGCTATGTAT
Source organism: Agapanthus africanus (assembly GCA_030015575.1). Taxonomy (NCBI): domain Eukaryota; kingdom Viridiplantae; phylum Streptophyta; class Magnoliopsida; order Asparagales; family Amaryllidaceae; genus Agapanthus; species Agapanthus africanus. The sequence goes on from CM057344.1 coordinate 423,330,761, forward strand.
TTTGACCTCACGCCAAGGCATAGTGATTGGTAGCTGCCGGATATTTATCTGTTGCATAGATAGATGCGTTGATTTGGGACAGTCGTACTACTATTTTGGCCTACGTCAAGGGTATGTACGGGTGGGTTCAAATTAACCTGGATAATGATGGGTAGAACTTGACATGTGACTTATGATATTTTGACCTCACGCCAAGGTCATAAGAGCATGGGGTAAAAATCCACATCGGGAGTTTCAAAAGAACTGAAACTTGCCAGATATACGCATACCTTCTGGAGTGTGATAACGTGAGCGGTTTTCGTCATGTTATCATGCGATGAGAGTTGGATCTCGATTCTCACTGATGAGTTGGTTTACTCCTCGGGTGATCCCGGCTAATTCTTCTTTCAGGTTTGGGGAAGAATTTGACGTTACAGTGGGAGGTTTCCAGATTAGATAAAGTGATAACCATTCTGATCTAGGTTAGAGTGCACGCTGAGTGTTTCTTTTCTCTCTCTCTTTGACAGCGACCATTGACCCGACCCTAGACTATGACTCAGTGACCAAGTTGACCGAACCTTCTTAACACTGGCTTTTGGATTGTCAGAGTTGCAGACCTCATTGCCACTCCTACTTTTACCCTTTTCTCCAGGACATCCCGTATTACTACGAACGTCCACTTCCATTGGACAAAACCATCGTATGGTTATATACGAACTCGAAGGAATTCGAGGATGGTTTCTGGTTCTGGAGAAAACGAATAGGACTATTCAGTTGTCTTTTCCTTTCACCTTCTCTCATTGCGAGTACTCCTTGGTTTAGGAGATAGTACACCTATTACGTAAATTGGACAGTCTTCTTCCAAACCATAGGCTGGTGCCGAACGGTGGGGAATGAAGAAAGCCAATTAGCCTAAACGGTGTACAGAAGGTATTAAGTTAAGACAAAGAAAGGGATTAGTAAGAGGGCAAAGTAAATTGCGACTGCAATTCATGACCAAACCAAGTATTTCTTCGCCAATCCTAAATCACCTTTGTATTTCTCCAGGACACTCCGTATCACTACGAAGATCCCAGGTTTATTGGATAATCCATCGTATGGTTATATACAAACTCGAAAGGAACTTGTTCCAGTTCGGGGATGGATCCTGATTCAGGAGAAATAGGAATTAAGTTCATTCGGTTGTCTTTTATCTTCACCTCCTCTCGCGTTGCGAGTGCTCCTAGGATTAGGACAGTACACCCATTATGCTTATTGGATAGTCTTCTTCCAAACCATAGGCTGGTGCCGAACGGTAGGGAAGGAAGAAAACCATTTGGCCTAAAGGGGTGTGCAGAAGGTAATGACTAAAGACATAAAAAGTGATTTGGAGAAGTGGCATAGAATTATACGGTTACAGTTGTGAATATGGATAATGGAAGAGGCATTACTAGGAATACCAGGATACCCCATCGAAACATTTCAATGTTTCAGTTTCACTATGTACTGTTAAAAGAAAACTGATTTCCCAATTAGACACTTGCTCCAGGGTATGTATTTACTAGGTTTGATTCTCACATCTATATGGTTTTACAGATGATGAGTGGGAGTAAATTATTGGGAATTAGGTGATCGTCCTCATTATATCGGAATTCGTTGTAATTGGTGATATTTGAGGAAGTTACCTGGGTTGTTTGCCGGACGGCAAATATTTGGTTTTGAATATCCGTTGTTATGCAACAATTTCAAATTGATATATCTGTACGTATATTTTTATAGAGTGAGATATACCTTTTGAAATTATGTCTATGATATTTACCTATATCAGTGGATGGTTAGGTAAGGAGCATTGAACAGCGGTGTAATTCTTCTTAACCATAAGTACAGTTTTCAACCTACGGCACACAGTGAATGAGTCATTTGACTCAAGGGACTTATACAGAGTATTGTATGTTGTCCAGTGTCCATTAGGACAGAGGGGTTGGTCCTCGTACTATATTCGGTTTACTTATGACTTCTCTAGTTTTTAGACAGGTATTTCGTAGGAACACAGGGTCGAAGTTTTGAGAAGTTATAGGTATAAGAGTAAAGTAGAGAACCAGGTATTGCAAGTATCGGGATTCTTCAAAGTGATCGAAGATGTAGATACTTGTGAATGGTATTCAGTTGATAGTAATGATTAAGAGAATTTGCTTCTCTTTCAGGTTACTCATAATTGGAAGCATTCCTAAGTTGAGTAACGCTGATCGGCCTCCTTCCATTTACTTGACATGCACTGGAGACAGCTGCATGATTTGAATCTGGTTCAATTAAATCAGTATCTCTGTTTCTATATTGGATATAGAACAGTTCATATCTTGACATTGTTAAGGTACGGGGAGTTGTCCGGCTTATGCTTAAAACCAGACTCCGGAAAACTCAAGGCACGTTTCTGTAATGGCTGTTTGTAGGTTGACCCGAGCTATGACGAGGGTTGACTTTCTACCATCTGGAAGATCAATAGTGATATTGTTCTTGACTCGCCACAGTTTTATTAAAAATGAATTTTTTCAGAAAACAGTAGTGGGAGTATGGTAGAACTGGAAGTGATTCCAGAACTGCAAACGATTACTGAAGATTTGATAAGAACCTAAAGATTCAATCTAGTTTGACATTCCATTGGCCACTCCGCAGATATAGTGGGTAACCTCAGGCACTCAAGAGGTACTTCGGTATGCTTAAGGACTGTGGCAGGGAGGTTCTTGTTTACCCAGACTTTCCATTGCTGTTGTTCCAGACTGTGAGACCCGGCAGGAGGATGAGTATAGCGTCGTTCTAAACTAGCTTTATAAGTGCACGTGTATATAACTCTGCCAGAGGGTTGTCGTAGTCAGTGGGAGCAGCGGAAGCATTGGTGGACATCAGGCTTATGTCTATTTATAGACTATAGCAGATATAGCGGAGATAGATCATCTATTTCTGACGTGACAGTCATAGGTTTGACTTCATAAAAATAGGGGATGGATCTGTTAAGAAGGTAGTAGGGTGTGATGTCCTGGTATTTGATGACATACTGTCACGACCCGAAAGAGCACGTGACTGGCCCTTGAACCACATGAAGTCTATAGGACTTCATCTGATCCAAGTAAGCCAAAAGCCCATAAATCTAAAACCATTTAAAGAGTAAGTAAAGAGAACTGGTTTAAAGAAGTGAAGGAAAACATGTTTGAAGTCAAGGTTTTTAAATAACTAAGCCGAATATGCATTTTAAAATATCAAGTCTTTTCTAAAAATTTCGGCAGAGTTCCTTTTGTAAATACAGGCCCCGAACGGGGTACAACAAGAACAATATATATATGCAGTGATAAGGGCATTCCCAAGCGGGAGCTAGCTCTTCGTCAATCGACGGTTACAACCACACAAGCAATAATAATATACAACGCCGAAAGGCGAGGGTCAAAACCAAAAGAAACTCAATAAGTATGAAAACCGCAATACTACTAAGCGCGACTCTAAGGTCGAATAATACATCACTAATGTCTAAGTATGAAACAATATACAAGTTTTGGTTGATGGAATTTCTAGATACAATGAATAATACAAGTACAATGGTGGTTCTTGATGCAAAAGAATCCACCTACCAAATGCAATTCACCCGCAAGGAAGCAGGGTGCCAGAAATGCCGCAATGGAACCTGTACGGCAAAACCTGCAAGAACTGTGGCACAACGGGGGTGAGTTGCCAACTCGTGAATAGAAATATCTACAAGCAGAAACCGAATGCAAGACATAATCCTAGGTCAAAACGACCAGTATAATATAAACCACAAGAGTATGTCTGAAGCATGATAAGGTGGCAATGTAACATCTAAACATGCATATAGTGCCAAGTACTCAGGTAATAACATATCATCAGTATAAGGTATGTCTGCATGAAGTAAATATGAATATCAATACACATATATTAGCGTCCCATACCACTAATATTGGTGTAAGGGTATATATAACAGCGCCCTCATACCCTGTTATATATACAAATGAAGTATGATCAATGTAAATCCAGTCTGTATGTGATCAAGTCTGTATGAACGTGGACCCCGTCCACCCGTCACCCAATGACAAATAAACGTGGAACCCGTCCACCCGTCAACCAATGACAATAAACGTCATGCATGCAAATATGAGGATATAAACAAAGTCATGGAAAACATCATGAAACCTGTGCCTAGCATCGGCACGTAAATCCTTATCCATATGGGGCTCCGTCTGCGGTATCGGCCCTCGGCCACGACAGTACGGGTCAGCCCATGTCCATCTCTCAACTCCGGTCGGTATCCTCTCGATATCCGCCGAGCTCAAATACAATCACCGGTAGGTAGTAGTCCCTCTGCCAGGCTCACCGTCTACTATACAGCGAAACCGTTCTCGCCCTGGGGTACCATACCAGGTCCACCATGTACCCGCAATCGGCCTCATCCGCCTCCTCGAATCGGGTTTCACATATCGCTCTCAGCACCGAGAAAACACATGGTGGACGCACTAAAATATCATATCAAGGGTAACCGGGTTTTTAAAACAATCATATATTCTCTTTTGAAATACCCACGGTTCCCAAATCCAGAAATATCATGGAAACAACATATCTCAATGCGTATAATCAAAACATGATGTATGCGACATGCAAAGAAAGGTAAGCATATCAGAAGCCATGCAACATGGAATAATAATGTGCACATGTCGAGGGAAACCGCTCTTTTTAAAATGAATCAGTTTTGAAGAATATCTTGCGGTTCCCAGATCTCTAATCAAATCAGAATCATCTATGTATGTATACAGGTATAGGTGTACAATACGCCATGCAAGAATCATATCATGGATGCAACAGTACTACAGTGTAGTGGCATGGCAATTATCGATGATGAAGTTTGTGAGCCGGCAAATAGTGTACGTGGAACATACGCATCATCGATAATGGTGCTGGTGTTCTAACAGCATGATACTAATATAGCAATAAACATATGCAAGCAATGCGAATAGAATGAATATGCGGAAATCAAATAATCAACACCACAGTGAAGAATCTACTATGCAAACTACAGATCTAAGTATCAAGTCAATCGGGAGAGGTATGGAAACCACCTAAATCTGAGTCGATATATATATAGATATAATAGTCGGTGATCCCGCCTCAATAATATCGCGTACGATACAATATATCGTAAGACATCCTCGAGTCATGAGTGCAGATCTATCATCAATATAGGCTCGTACGGTAAATCGTCGCACGGCATCTCAATAGCTGGGTACGGGTCAATATCACATTCCTTTCATCAGATATCAGGTATCATTATCATCGTATCACATAATCTGGGGTATTGATCTAAGTCTAGTACAACTGATACCATCAATATACTGCGTGTGCAAGAACACGTCCCAAGGCCCGCTAGAGATCACGTATCGTATCCCAAATACGAATCACATCAAATCACCGATCTCGCGGCACAATGCCCAACATCATCGACTCATCTCCAATGTCATCCAATATCATCAACACAGTGCAAGAATAATGAATATGCAAGGGTGTGCGTGTAGGTCTAAATCTATTCTAGGGTTCGCGACTATGAACTACACTAGTCACTTCTAACCCTACACTATCCATAGTACACCTAATTATCATATATATAATATAACAACTACGGACTGCGGGGGTGCTATACGCCATCCACCCGACTTCCCCCTGTAGATATAATCTACTCACCTTGCGTCTTCATTGTCGACGTCACCACGCATTTTCTTGTCGTCCCGAAGTCTTCATGGGTACCTACATATCAAAGTATCGTATATGCGCATTAAAACCAAATCAAAGCTAAAACGGCACACGAAACCCAGAACGATACGATAAGGGGCCTATAGGTTAGAACCTATGGCACGCCTTCAAAACCATCAATAAATCCTCTATATCGTCGTATAAACGCCAAATAGTCGAGGTAAAACACATTCCACAAATTCAGAATTTAGAATACGGAATACGGAAACACGAATCCAAAACAGCAACTTAGGAATTATGTTCCAGATTTCACCCTAGGCCAAATTAGACAAATCTATATATACCAGGGGTCTAATCTACAGATAAGGGAACACCAAAACCAAAACGAGGCAAATCCACCATGGTCTGGCCGCAAATTGCGTCCAGAATGGGTAAATCTGCGGCCGGCTTGATGAGTTAGGGGTTGGGGTCTTGGTGGTAGCTTCCTGGGTGCCTGCACATGTCACTGTCCAATCAATTTTATTTTAGGATGCCTCGGGTGATAGCAGATTCAATATACCCTTCACAGATTCTACAATTTCTCCGATATCGGTTTCTAAATCCGTATTTTGGGTTTCAACACTCAGGTTAGGGTCTCAATTCATGCACTAGGATGATATTATAACCTCTACTGAGCTTAATTTCACAATACAACACAAAATTCTTCACAACCCTAACTAGGTTTTCCTCAAGTCACCAAAATCACACAATATCGGTTCAATCATAACATGGGGGTATAAGTAATGCTAAAACTAAGTTAATGATCCAGAAAATACCTCATTTGGCAACTCAAGAATTTTCTTGAGTTGCCCCTAGTGGCTAAAATCCTTGCTTTCTTGGTCCAAAGTGTAGATCTAGGGATTGTGCACACATTTAATGAAATGGAGATTGGGTTTTGGAGTTGTTTTAGAGGTGATTTGAGGAGTTGAAGAGGGGAGGGAGGTGAGGAGCAGGAGCAGCAGCAGCAACAAGAGGGATTGGGGGAAAAATGAGTGAAGGTTGAAGAGGAAATGGCTAAGTCTTTAGTCAAAGAAGCCCATACCTCTCTCTCTCTCACCAACTACCAATTTCTTTATTCCTTTCACATTTCTTTTCCTTTTCTTATTCTCTCAAAATCCTTCTCCCAAGAATAGTAAACCCAAAGTGAACCATGGCAAGAAAATGCACAAGTGTGAAAAAGTGATATGTGCATGTTTTGCACAAAAATGCTAAAAACCGATTAGCGATTTTTAATCGCGATTAGCACTAAATTAGCATATAACTAATCAATTAAACTTAGAAACGGCATAATTCTTTAATTTACTCTATTTTAGAATTTTCCATAATTTTTCTAAAATTTTTCCCTTTTATTTGTATTTAATAATACCAAAATATTAAAATATTCAATAAAATAATATTAAATTATAAAAATTCCCAAAAATAATATTTTTATTATTTCGAAATGTTACACATACACAGAGTAGGAAGTGATATTCTTATACTACGATCGGTTATACTTTGGTCGTCACACAGTGGTTTCTCCACACAGGACTTGGATATTATATCAGACATTCTGGTCACTAGATCTATGGTTTTAGATCTAGATTTGGGTGGTTTCCCAATCAGGGTACTTAGACAGCATTCTAAGAGTATTTAGAATGGACGACTCCTGGCACGGTAGTGTACCTGCAGGTAATGGAGTCACCCTCGCTAAAGGTGTCTTACAGACTAAAGGGGAGAGGGATGTGCATGATTGGCAGATCACTTGCTTAGGCAATTGAGTCAATCATGAGATGTCAAGTACCAAACCAGATGTTGTTCTTGCAGTAGGTGCAATAAGTTGATATTGATCCAATCCTTGAGAAACAATCGGAAGCAGTTTTAGAACATAAGTTGATATTCTAGGGAATTGATAACGGTAGCCTCCTTTAGGAGACGGTTATCATTCCAGGCTTTCAAGGTGACCTGGATGGCAGAGTGGCTGTCAGAGTTATAGTTTTGCCTCTGACGAGGGGTAGTATTTTGGACAAGTGGTCCAAGCAGATACTGAGGGAAGGCATGGCGCAGGATACTGATTGAGTTCAGTTGACGATACAGTCTAAGAAGTTTGGATTTGGAGTTCATTTATGAGCTAGGTCCCATCAGACATCCAGACATTCTAAGACAGGTATTACTCATTTTGGGAGATGGTTTTCTCTGCGAACATGAGATAAAGAGAGAAATAGAAAGAAACACCATAGCGGATCCACTCACTGAGGCTATTCCTCGAACGCAATAGTTTCGCAAACGAGCTTTGTGAGACTGACTACTAGAGGAGTTGAGTGTTCGGTATCACACGGGCTGTGAGTATGCGACATCGCAATAATTAGCCTTGAGTGCAAGTGGGAGATTGTTGGAGATAGTGCCCTCAGAGTCAATTATTGGATCACAGGCACGTGATTGCAATGATTGAGGGAGGACCTGTCTCAGTAGGACAGTCTTACTCGAGATGGTAGTATGCTATCTGGTTTATCTTTATCATCGTGTACTGCTTTAGGTGACCTTACGAGTCGCTATTACACGTTGATAGAGCCCCTAGGATTCTTACTTGACTACCAGCAGTATGAGGGCCATCATATAAGTGAGAGCTGGAGTCTATAAGCACATCCTTAAAAGGTCCCTAGTCGTGGGAGTTTAGAGACAGGGCATCGATACTCCAGAGTAGACTAGTGTATACAGTCGAGACCCTGACGAGGGGCGGTGGCCGGTCTCACAAGCCACTGGTGTCAGTTGGTTCACCTAAGATGTATACAGGTGCTCATTCGGTTATGAGTACACCGGACAGGACTCGCCGGGAACCTGCTAGTTGGGATTATACCAGACGTCAGATAGCAGTTCCCAGGTGACATGTGTACAGGTTAGTTCATCGACCTGAGATCGTCATTTGTCTCGTGTGAGTTCCCACTGTGCTTTGATTACTACCCTACCACGGCTCAAAGGAGTCGTGCAAACAGGTTTTAGTTGGGTACAGTCCCGAGCCACATGGAGGCAGTGAGCGGATCTGCAGGGGTCGTCTCTCCCTGTATTGGGGGTGAGGTCGCGCTGTGTCTAGGAGAGCCAGAACATGAAAAGTCCTTGGCCAAGGCAGGAGATTTGCTGGTAGGTATTCCAGTAGTATCTCAGGGTGTTCTGGGCTACACTCCGACACGACTTGTACCGCTATTAGGGGTCTGACTTTTACCACCCCTAGGCCCGCCATGCGATGCTCATAGACGAACGGACCGGACTGTACGGATATTGTCACTGACAGGCTCAGTAGGGTGTCAGGATGAGTTCGCTCATCAACGTACCTTTTGGTCAATACCTGGTAGCCCGTCACGTATTGGCTTATACCTCTGACGTGCTAGTGGTTAAATCCACAGCCATAGTATTGACGAGTCTTTAGAGTCCACCACACACAGTTACTCAAGTTTCGGGCAAAACGCTGTAGAGGCCGTATGGAGATATGGCAGGGTTCGATCAGATACGTGCGGTATTGCACGAATCGTGATCGGACGGTTTTTACTAGCCGGCTTTGGCTTAAGCCGGATCCTAGTATTAGATAGTGTAGATTTTGTCTCTTTGCATTTGTATTCAGTGGGAATACAAATGCGGGCATGTATATGCAGTAGTGGGGTTTTCCTGTAATTTATTACGGGATCAGTTTGCTGAAGTTGCCAGTTTGCATTCCGTTCTGGCCGGTTTTCTTTTGTTCCTTCACGGTCGTACTTTCCGATGGAAATGGGTTATTTGCACATTTGCAAATAACTTATTTGTGGAGGGGTTCTTTGCATATTGAGGGTTCATGATGGTTCTTTCATCATTAGATGCTTTTTGCATCACTTGACTAGCTTTCTTGTGATGGTTGTGTGTGATTTGATGAGATGAGATATTGTTGTGACCATTATTCTTGTTGATTTTTTTTCCTCACCACACAAGAGGAGGGCCGGCCACACATTTGAAGAGGGAATGAGAGAGTTTCATTTTTGTGGTGTGGCATTATTCTTCATCTCATTTTTCTTGCTAGAAAATTGAAAGCACCAATTTTCCTTAACCTCTTCCTCCATCCTCCATAGCAACTTCTTGACCCCAAAGAGACATAGCATTCTACACTAGCCTACAGCAAATCTTGGACGCGTCGGCTAGCCAATTTCGCGCCCGAGTTGCCTCGGTCCAGAGGTGGGAGCCCGTAAAAGATTCCGGCTACGTGGTGCCTTTTCCGACGAGGAGTTCACGGACGTAGATTCCGCGGGAGATCGGAGTGGAGACGAAGACCGAAGGACACGGATCGCTTGGTATAGCTTCTCTACTCTTTTCTAGTTTTCTAGTAGCTAGGTTAATGGCCCGATCCGGGTGAAAAGTGCGCGGTGGTGCCGGTTTGCTAGTTTGCAAAGTTTTTGTTTCCGCGTTTCCGGCGTCGGATCGACGGCCGGGGCACCGCCGCGGACTTACACATTCAAGGGTCTGTCTTGTGTTAGGATTAATGCCCTCATATATGATTCGGCACAGATCCCATCTAGGGATTCCGTGATGTGGACATTGGACTAACAAATCCTTGAAGCGTTCAAGACATTAAGAAAATGTTTCATTTGGAAGCTGGGTGAATTGATTTATTTCGCTACGGACTCGAGCTGTTTTATGATGTGGGTAGAATTTCTTAAGGAATGCTTTGACGAATTCTTCCCAATTTGAGATGGAATGTGCGGTAGTGTTATACAGCCACTTCTCGGCTATATCGCACAAGGTAAATGGGAGAAGACGTAAACGTATAGCATCCATAGACAGCTGTGAGGTACCCATCATTGCGCATACATTTTCAAATTTGGTGATAAAGGCATATGCGTCTTCAGTCTCGAGACCGTGAAATTTTGGTAGAAGGTTGATGTATTGGGGTTTTATTTGAAAATTTTCCCCGTTGGCTGGTGGAATGGAGAGACCGGTGGAAAGGGGACCTCGTGTAGGATAGCACCTTTCTTGGAGAGAGATGCGGGGCGGATTCTGCGCACCAACGGACGGCGGCAGAGTAGTGGTAAAGAAGTTCGATGGAGACGGATCTATCGATGTGGGTGTGGTGGTGGGTAAAGACAAGGTAAATGTAGAAATACCGACTTTTGGGTCGATCAGGGGAACGCGGACTAAACGGGGACTAGAATCCCGTGTCCAGCCTATCTTGTACTAAAAAGGATTAGTACAAGTGGCAGCGTTACTTATAATTAGGGGAAAGAATGAATGTGATTGGTGTTTTTTTGAAAAATTATACGGATTTTTGAAAAAATGATGCGATCACAACAAATGCAACAAGCAACCCTAAAATCTAGTGGTCACCTAGGTCAAAGCTCTAGACCGCTCCTAACTGCCAAAAGACAAGTCACAGGATAAATCCTCCACTGCCTTTTTGTCTCTCCTGTGGCCAGGTAAGTGCCAGGTAAGTGGGAGGTTCTCCACTACGTAAGTAGTGGGCCTAATTAAGAAACCACTAGCCTTCGACACACTTGCCTTAGACACCACAAAAGAAACACGGATAAGCAATGAATTACCTACGGCCTTCTCTTGTCCTAAGTGAGCACGATGGTCCTTAGAGTCATCTCTAGATATTTTTTAGTTAATGAGGGTAATGCGGATGCAAGTTTGTGTTTTTTGGGGCTTAGGAAGGGTAATGAACTCCCCACCTAATCTGGATTTGGTCTTTGCCCCTTAATTTCCGTATTAATATGCAAACAACCAAAAATCAAAACACGCACAATTTATTTTTCTTTTTGCGGCGCTGCGAATTTTGCAAAGAAACCTACATAAAATTGTTATTTGGAGCAGACAGAGGAGGATATAAGAAAGTTAGGAGTTCACCTGAGAAAAATTGCACAGAGATGACGTCAGCACGCGGCGGAACCGCGGTGGGAGCTAGCTATTGCCGTGGAAACGCGGTGGAGTTAGGGGATCACTGCACAAATTTTTAACAGTAGGCTTTTGTTAACTTCCCCAGCTCTCTGGAAATTTCAGAAATTTTTTTCTCCAGCTCCAATGATTCTAGATTTCCTCGCAACAAATCACAACAACTCGTATTAGTGTTTGCGCGAATTTTGATCTAAAAATTTATAATGGAATAAACTTTTCAACTCAAATTTCAAAATACGAACAATTAGCGCACTGTCCCCGGCAACGACGCCATTTGATTGAAACGATTTCGGATTGTGTAGTATGAAAATTATATAGAAATCACAACCAAAAATATTTTGACCGCAATCAATAACGGTGTCGAATGTAGCGCGTTAGTAAGTGCGGATCGTCCACAGGGAAAGTGTTATCGTTCGTGTTTCGAATTAGATGAGTCGAAACTTTAAAGAAAAGAAAAGAAAACAATTCATGATTTGTAATTGAATTTCAAGAAAGAAAACGATAAAATCAAGAATTGAGAGTTTGGTGATTTTCCAAACCAAATATCAAGAATCGAAATGAGGCTCGTAGGTCAATCGGATCTATAAATGTGATGTAATCTAGTGATTACGTATTCTTATCATTCGATGAATTGATACTAGATCGATGATGATTGACGAGAATTAGGGATTTCTAGTGAAACTAGGGTTTCAACATTTATCCCTTGTTCCTTCGTCGATATCATTCGCATTCTAGCCTCTAGTAAATTCAAGAATCGATCGTGGATCCCTAATTTCGAGCGACCACAATCAAGAAAGTATCGCAACGAAACTAGGTCGTCGATTCTTCAATTTGCTAGGGTTTACAAAATTCGTAGGACTTAAGAATCGTTTTAAGATTTGTTACATCATCATTCTATTGATCGTCTCGACTCCTTTACGAGCGGAGTTTTACTCAATCATCACAACAAGAACCATAATCACAAATTGAGATCGAATCATGATGCAAGAATTAAAAGAAAGCAAGATTAAAGAATTTCACCTTTTATTTCTATCAACAATTCCGTTACAAATCGCTCAAGAACTACAAAAGGAAGAACTCGATCGTCGATTTGGCTTCGCTCGTCTCCTTGAGTCGCGGATCGGCTTGGATCACTTGCTCTATTGAAGATCGGCTCCGCTCCTAAAAGGTTGAAGGCTTCTTGCTTGATTTGGTACTCGGGATCTTGAATTTGGTGTTGGATTTTGGAATTAGGGCTACAAGATGTCTCACTCAACTTGTAGGTGGAAGAGGGAGAGATGAAGAATTAGCCCTTAACCCTAGATCCAGGCTCCTTTTTATAGACCATCAAAACCCTAGATCTAGGATTTCAAATTTGAATTTTCCCTCCAAAAGTTTGTTAAAAGAGAGCCTTTTAGATGAAGTTTGTTAAGCCGAGCCTTCTAGATGAGCCACGTGGTATTTCTACAATGTTCTTGAAGCTTGGGCCGTTATTTGAAGACACGTGCAGAAATTGGAGCAGCTGAAGCCATCAAGCCGCCGCGGTTCCGCGGCGTAAGCCAGCTCCCACCGCGGATCCGCGGCGCCTGTGAAGCCTTGGGGCTTGGGCTTTCTGTGATGATTTAGGGATGACTTTGTGGGCTTTTTCTGATATGTTTATTTTCTAAATGAGTCCCTAATCACTGCCAGATCTCTAGCCTTTGAGTTGGCGTATTTTATCAGCACTGTTTCACAATTTTGGCTCGGTTTCTGGAATATCCTGCACAGACTTCGAAACAAGTGTTGCGCACTATAGGGATGATGCGATGCCATGATAAACACATAATTTCCCTCAGAAATGTCGGTTTTAAAGTCTAACACATGCAATCTGGTGTTTTAGGGCTGTTTTGCTAATATGTGCAATATGAATACCGAACACTTCTAGATGAGTGCAAATGAAAGGGAAATTGCCGTATTAAAAATACATTATTTTCGACTGATCAGCAGCTGAGTGGCTACCCTGCTCGGCTATCCCTGGCTGGTAGTCCCTACCTTGCAACGCCAGGGATCTAAGCCCTCACCAAGAGGCAGTCGAGCGGCTACCCTTCTCGGCTATCCCTTGCTGGAAGTCCCCTACCTTGCAACGCCAGGGATCTAAGACCTCACCAAGAGGCAGCCGAGTGGCTACCCTGCTTGGCTATCCCTGGCTGGTAGTCCCCTACCTCGCAATGCCAGGGATCTAAGGCCTCACCAAGAGGCAACCGAGAGGCTACCCAGCTCGGCTATCCCTGGCTGGTAGTTCCCTACCTCGCAACGCCAGGAATCTAAGCCCTCACCAAGAGGCAGCCGAGCTGCTACCCTGCTCGGCTATCCCTGGCTGGTAGTCCCCTACCTCGCAACGCCAAGGATCTAAGCCCTCATAAAGAGGCAGCCGAGCGGCTACCCTGCTCGGCTATCCCTGGCTGGTAGTCCCCTACCTCGCAACGCCAGGGATCTAAGCCCTCACCAAGAGGCAGCCGAGCGTCTACCCTGCTCGGCTATCCCTGGATGGTAGTTCCCTACCTCGCAACACCAGGGATCTAAGCCCTCACCAAGAGGCAGCCGAGCGGATACCCTGCTTGGCTATCCCAGGCTGGTAGCTCCCTACCCCACAATGCCACGGGTCAAAGCCCTCGCCAAGAGGCACCGGGCAGCTAACCTGCCCGGCCTATCCTTAAGGATTAAAAGCCCACGAAAGAGGCAACCGGGCCTGCCCTTGCTCGGTTATCCCTGGCTGGTAGCTCCCTACCTCCACAATGCCAGGGATCAACGTGTAAGTCCACGTTACCTCTCCCGGTTCTTTCGGGCTTGCGGAAATGATGAAAAACGATTTTTCTTTTGGTGGTAACATGGACTCAAAATACAGATCTTTGTTAAACAACTATCTAACAACCTAACTAGGAGTTTTACCTACTCGGTTAGGGGGTTATACCTTAACTTGAACTCCTTCTCTTCGACTCCTTGTGGTGGTCGGATGGTTCTCTCCTCGTCGTCTCCTTGTGCCGAAGATGGATCCACCTGAAAGCTTCTACCTTTGGCTTCAACCTCAAACTAGAGGAAACTAGAACACTTGGCTTGCTAGACTTTGTGTACTAGGATGAGTAGAGAAGTGTTTTGGGTTTTTATCACCAAGGCAAATGATTCTCAACACATGAGAGTTTTTTGCCTTGAACTAGAGAGAGAGCAAGAGGAAGAGGGAGAGCTTGAGGATGAGAGAGCTTTCATGAGAGAGAAAGCAAATGAATGAGTGAGCAAGACTTTTCTCACCCTTGCTCTCATAATCCAAAATAATCATAACCCATAATAGTAATTGAGTATTATGTGATGGTTCAAGTCAAAATGGCAATATCATTCACTCATTTTGTGAAGAATAACAAGCAAGCAAAAGTCTTTTCCATGAAATGATAGCCATTGTAATGATGATGGTCAACTAGTCCAACCTAGTCAACCGGTAAACAAAGTCAACAAGTCAACAAAGTCAACCCTTCAAACCAACCATGGCACAATAATACTTAATTAATATTATCATTAATCATATTTATTATTCTCATTAGGGTTTAGCAAAAGTCAACAGTCAACAACCCTAATGAGAATCCTCTGCCTCTGTCTCTGTCAACCGTGCATACACACCCGCATCCACGGTCTGAGGAACACGAATACAAACGAGATAAAACCAATCCCAAAACGTACACTAGGATCTGGCTTAAACCAAAGCCCGCTAGTGATAACTGCCCGGACACTAAACGTGCACAAGTGCACGGATGTGACCGAACCATGTCGCAAAACCATGTGACCTCTACTCTTTTGCCTAAAGGCGAATAGCTCTCTGTGTAAGACTCTAAAGACTCGACACTACGCTGGTAGTGGGTTTAACCACAGACCACAAGCGGCACTAGCTGTGCGTAACGGCCCCTAGGTAGATGCCGATAAGAAGACGGACAAGGTGAAACCCATCTGAACTCCTACTGAGCCTGAATGTGACAATCTGCGTACAGTCCGGTCTGTTCGTCTGAGAATATCGCATGGCGGGCCTAGGGGGCGGTAAACGTCAGTCCCATAATAGCGGTACAAGTCGTGTCGGAGTGTAGCCCAGAACACCCTGAGATAACACCAGAAACCTACCAGCATATCTCGCTTGCCCTGGCCAAGGACTTTGTGTAATGGCTCTCCTAGACGCAGCGCGATATCAACCCCCAATACCGGGAGAGACGAATCCTGTCTAACCGTCACTGCCTCCAAATTCTTCGGGACTGCACCCAACTACTACCTGTTTGCACGACTCCTTTGATTCGTGGTAGGGTAGTAATCTAAGTACAGTGGGAACACACTCGAGGCGAAGTGACAGTGTCAAGTCAGCGGACTAAGCTGTACTCATGTCGTCTGGGAATTGATAACTGACGATAGGTATAGTACTAACCAACAGTTCCCGACGAGTCCTGTCCAGTGTACTCGTAACCTAACGAGCACCCGCATACTATCTCAAGTACGACGTACTGATGGCTGTGGGACAGACCGTCTCCCCTGCTGGGATGAGAAGCGCATACGCTAGTCTACTCCGGAATATTGATGCCCTGTCTCGATAGTCCTATGACTAGGGACCTGCATAAGGATGTGCTTGTGGATTACCCAGCCCCCATGAGTATGACTGCCATCACAACGCTGGTAATCAAGCAAAGATCCTAAGGGCTCCACTAATCTGTATAGATGATATACTAAAATAAACACATGTACACATTAAACTAGAAACAAACCAAGTAGCATACTACTATTTTGAGCAAGATTGTCTTTACAAGGTGAATATCCCAAGATTCCATTAAGTAATATACAAACTAGTTTGATACAGTAATGGCCTCTAGGGCATATACCCTAACAATCTCCCACTTGCACTAAGGCCATGTACTGGCGTATCGATGACCTATCATCTCGATCAGCCGCTATAACTGAGTCTGGGGTAAGGCCTTCGTGAATGGATCAGCAGTGTTATCTTCCGTAGCAACTCTCCGAACCTCGATCTCCTGACGACCCACGATCTCCCTGATCAGGTGATACCGCCTCAAGATGTGTCTAGACTTCTGATGGGACCTGGGTTCCTTCGCTAAAGCAATAGCCCCGTTGTTGTCGCAATACAGAGGTATTGGATCAACAATGGACGGAACTACCTGAAGTTCTGTTAAGAACTTCTTCATCCAGATGGCTTCTTTTACGGCATCTGCAGCAGCGATATATTCCGCTTCCATCGTCGAGTCAGCAACGGTTTCCTGTTTGGAACTCTTCCAACACACCGCCCCTCCATTGAGGGTAAAGACATAACCCGACATGGACTTGGAATCATCCTTGTCACTCTTGAAGCTGGAGTCAGCAAAGGCCTCGATCTGGAGGTCTTTTCCGCCATATACCAAGAGCATCTCCTTAGTCCTTCTCAGGTACTTGAGAATGTTCTTTACCGCTATCTAGTGCTTCTCCTCAGGGTTTGACTGATACCGGCTTACCACACTCAGTGCATAAGCTACATCTGGTTTGGTACACAACATCGCATACATTATAGAGCCTACCGCAGAAGCGTAGGGTATAATAGACATGCGATCCCTTTCCAAATCAGTCTTGGGAGACAACTCCATGGAGAGGGTGATCCTGTGACAAGCCGGTAGATTACCGCACTTGGAATCTTCCATACTGAATCTTCTCAGTATGGTGTCGATGTACCTGGACTGTGAAATTCCTAATATCCTCTTGGATGTGTTACGATAGATCCGGATCCCCAGAATGTAAGAGGCATCACCCAGGTCTTTCATGGAGAACTTGTGTGACAAGAACGCTTTGACAGATTGTAGCATAGGAATGCCATTTCCTATCAAAAGAATGTCATCCACGTACAAAACGAGGAACACGATAGTTCTTGATACAAATCTACTATAGATGCATGGTTCATCTAGATTTTTGATAAAGCCAAATTCTTTGACCGTCTCATCAAAACAGATGTTCCAACTCCGCGATGCCTTCTTTAGTCCATAGATGGACTTAAGCAACTTGCACACCTTTCCGTTGCTCCCGCTCTGAATGAAACCCTCTGGCTGGTCCATATAAGCACACTCCTCTAAATTTCCATTTAGAAAAGCGGTCTTTACGTCCATCTGCCAAATCTCATAATCGTGGAAGGCAGCAATGGCAAGAAGGATCCGAATGGATTTCAGCATAGCCACTGGAGAAAAGGTTTTGTCATAGTCCAAACCAGGTCTTTGACGAAAACCCTTTACAACAAGTCTAGCTTTATAGGTCTTAACCTGTCCATCTACACCAATCTTCCTTTTGAAGATCCACTTGCATCCTATGGATTTTACCCCATCTGGAGCAACGTCCAACGTCCATACTTTGTTGGTGTACATAGACTCTATTTCGGTCCGCATTGCATCCAGCCATTTTACCGAGTCAACGCTCTGAATGGCCTGCTGGAAGCTAGTCGGCTCATCACTATCAATGATGCAATCCTCTCTATCCCCGTCTATGAGAAAACCGTAGTATCTCTCGGGCGGATGAGACTACCTACTACTCTTGCGGAGCGGCGCAGGAATGTCCTAATCTTTCGAACCCTCTGGTTCTACTAAGCTTTCAGTAATAGCTTGTGGTTCTGGAATTTCTTCCAGTTCTATTGCGCTCCCACTTATCTGATTTTCCAAAAACTCAGTTTCCAAGAAGTGGGCATGACGAGAAACAAAAACCTTTTATTCCTCTTCGCAATAGAAGAAATATCCCTTGGAGTTCTTTGGATATCCCACAAACTTGCACTGTACTGAGCGTGCCTCGAGTTTGTCCGCATGCTGCTTTTTGACAAAAGCTGGACATCCCCATGTCTTAATGTGCTTAAGATAGGGTTTCTTCCCACACCACATCTGATATGGTGTGGTAGGCACAGTCTTAGTTGGAACTTGGTTTAAAAGGTATCCAGCTGATTCTAGTGCATATCCCCAGAATGATCGCGGTAACTCAGCGTTACTCATCATGGAATGTACCATATCCAATAGGGTCTGGTTCCGTCTCTTCGATACACCGTTATGTTGCGGAGTGTATGGAGGAGTAAGCAGAGAGAGAATTCCATTCTCTTTTTGTTGGAGATAGTGCCCTCAGAGACAATTATTGGATCACAGGCATGTGATTGCAATGATTGAGGGAGGACCTATGCCGATAGGACAGTCTTATTCAAGATGATAGTATGCTATCTGGTTTATCTTTATCATCGTGTACTGCTTTAGTTACAGGTCACTATTGCACGTTGAAAGAGCCTCTACGATTTTTGCTTGACTGCCAGCAGTATGAGGGCGATCATATACGTGGGAGCTGGCGTCTATAAGCATATCCTTAAAAGGTCCCTAGTCGAGGGAGTTTCGAGACAGGGCATCGATACTCCAGAGTAGACTAGTGTATACAGTCGAGACCCCGACGAGGGGCGGTGGCCGGTCTCACAAGCCAGTGGTGTCAGTTGGTTCACCTAAGATGTATACAGGTGCTCATTGGGTTATGAGTACACCGGACAGGACTCGCCGGGAACATGCTAGTTGGTCTTATACCTGACGTCAAATAGCAGTTCCCTGGTGACATGTATACAGGTTAGTTCATCGACCTGAGATCGTCATTTGTCTCGTGTGAGTTCCCACTGTACTTTGATTACTACCCTACCACACTCAAAGGAGACGTGCAAACAGGTTTTAGTTGGGTACAGTTTCGAGCCACATGGAGGCAGTAAGCGGATCTGCAGGGGTTTGTGTCTCCCGGTATTGGGGGTGAGGTCGCGCTGTGTCTAGGAGAGCCATTACACGAAGTCTTTGTCCAAGGAAGGAGATTTACTGGTAGGTATTCCAGTAGTATCTCAGGGTGTTCTGGGCTACATTCTGACACGACTTGTACTTCTTTTGGGGGTCTGACTTTTACCAACCCCCTAGGCCCGCCATGCGATGCTCATAGACGAACGGACCGGACTGTATGGATATTGTCACTGACAGGCTCAGTAGGGTGTCAGGATGAGTTCGCTCATCGATGTCCCTTTTGGTCAATACCTGGTAGCCCGTTACGTATGGCTAATACCTCTGACGTGCTATTGGTTAAATCCACAACCAAAGTATTGACGAGTCTTTAGAGTCCTCCATAGACCGTTTTCTCAAGTTTCGGGCGAAACGCTGTAGAGGCCGTATGGAGATATGGCATGGTTCGATCAGATACGTGCGGTATTGCACGGATCAAGATTGGACGGATAATACTAGCGGGCTTTGGTTTAAGCTGGATCCTAGTATTGTACAGTGTAGATTTTGTCTCATTGCATATGTATTCGGTCGGAATACAAATGCTGGTATGTATATACAGTCGCGGGGTTTTCCTGTAATTTATTACGGGATCAGTTTTTTGAAGTCGCCAGTTTCCTTTCCGTTTCAGCCAGTTTTCCTTTCTTCCTTTCGTTGGCCGATAATTGGTGGAGAGGCTAATTTGCATATTTGCAAATTAGCAATTGTGGAGGGGTTTATTTGTAAATGGATGATCATGATGGTTCCACCATACATTGAATTCTTGGTTCATGATTTTCCATCATTGCTTGACTTTTGTTTTGATGGGTTGGTGATGGGTTTATGAGTGTGGATTTTGTTGTGATGATTATTCCTCATCATCACCTTTTCTCTCTCTTGCATTATCTTGGCTCACTCATTTTTCATTCTTTCCACTCTCTCATTTTCCTCACACATTTTGGCCGGCCATTCTTCTTTGGGGCTGTCCAAAAATTTGAGAAGAGAAAATGATCTCTTTTGCTTGCCACAAAATTCCCAAGTTCATCTCAAAAGTTTACAACTTCATCTCCATATCAATATGGCAACTTTCTTAACCCCTGGAGACAAATGGATTCTACACTTTGCCTACAGCATCCTTGTGCACGTCGACTCGCCAACTTCATGCTCGAATTGCCTCGGTCCAGAGGTGGGAGCCCGTAAAAGAACCAGGCGATGTGGTGCCCTTCCGACGAGGAGATGAAGACCGGAGATTCCGCGGGGAGATCGGGACGACGACGAGAAGACCAAGGGACACGGATCGCTCGGTATATCTCTCTACCCCTTCTCTAGTTAGCTAGGATTAAGTTAATGGCCCGATCCGGGTTTATAGTGCGCGGTGGTGCCGGTTTTAAAGTTTAAAGAAAAGTATCGTTTCCGTATTTTGGCCTCGGATTGACGGCCGGGGCGCCGCCTTGCACTTACACTGGTATCAGAGCTACGCCATTAACCTAGTCTAGCTTGCTCTAACGTGTTTACAAGTTCGATCGAACGAATTTCCAAAAACCACATTTTCCATGCATCAGTTTCTGTCGAATTTTTCCAGTCGTCAAAAAATTATTTGGTACATTGGAAAATTACGTGCAGGGTTTTTTGAGAATTCTGTGAAAATTTGGTCGGTTGATATTACTATAGCGCGGCGGATTAGTGGCCAAAACCATGTTTGGGCCGCGGATCCGCCGCCGTTTTGTGTCCAAACAGCACCAAATTTTTACAGTGAGCTTCTAACATGGAAATAGTGTTTTTGGAATGTTCTGTTTGGGCCCAGATTTCTTTGAGTGCTACAGTTGTGCTTGGGGCCCACTTCGGGAAATATTTAGTCGATCGAAAATTTTAACATGTTAGTTCACAGTATTTACATTATATCTGCGACCGTGAATGTCATTTGATCGGTAAATCCTGTCTAATAGCTATAGCCCTTTTAGACGGATTTGCGAACGTGACATTCACGTTGATGTTCTGTGTTGTGCTGTGATGTTGCGGATTGGTCGTGGGGGATAGCCTGGATGCAATGGTAGTACAGTTTGGTTTATTATGTACATTTGATATTGCGGGGCGAGCGTCCGACATGTGGACTGCCATCACTGCCTGTTTGTATATTATTCTTTTGGGGCACGACCGGGCTGAGGTCGATGTACCCGTTGTATGTATATTTTACTTTTTGTACTAGGATTACCCCAAGGTGGGGTGCACGGATAGCCGGGTTCTAGAGGGCAACGAGCCCGCATCTCATGGCGTTGAGACGGAGGGGGCTTCACTCTAGAATTGGCGGGCTATTCGCCGCACTCGTAGGGGGTACAGGTTGACCTAAGGAGGGGTGCCCAAGTTACCGGATTCCGTGAAGTGCTGGGTGGTCCATTCACGTTGCTGAAGGGGGCTGCCTCGCTTCAGGTTTTCGCGGGTAACTTGCCGCGCCCGTAGGGGTATAGGATTTCATTGCACAGGCTATCCACACGACCAGGGGAACGTCGGGTTTCAGTAGCGGCTCTATGAAACCCGGGGATCCCAGATATCTGTATTGTTCTGTGATGCTTATTACATTTCTGTAATGTTGCATTTTATCACGCCTTGAGCGAATATTATATATTGATATATATACGAGTAGATGTTGTATATGTTTTGCATCCATGCTAGTCCAGTCCCCGCTCTGTCGTTAGTTAAGTAACCTAACGGGTAATGATGGGACCCAGTGGCGAATGCGGATGGCATATACGTACATCATTATTTTCGTTCTTTATTGGTGTGATCAATTGATGGGACTGCATTGATTCGGATCAATGCAAGCTAAACAAAGCTATTCTGATGTTGTTGGAACATTTTTCAAAAAGCTGTTATTGCAAGGACGTTCTCTTTTGTTTTGCACAGTGGTATTCGGTTATGAATATCCAGCACCTCAGTCGACGAGGCAAGGTCCGAGATCCCTTCACCGGGAGTGACCCCTTGGACAGAAGTTTGTGTCAGGGCAATAACTTCACTATAGTCGTTTACTTTTGCTTTGCATCGTGGTATTCAGTTGGAATATCCTACACCTCATTCTACGGGGAAAGAGCCGAGATCCCTTCACCGGGAGTGACCTCTTAGCAAAGGTTTTCACCACTATATTTTTATAATGCTATCCAGTTCCTTCAACGATATCAAGTTCATTACGTTAAAGGTTTTCGCCAGAAACCATTCGTAGCCCTCCATCATTTCAGTTAAATATTCGGTAGTATTCAAGCTATGTATTTTGACCTCACGCCAAGGCATAGTGATTGGTAGCTGCCGAATATTTATCTGTTGCATAGATAGAATGCGTTGGTTTGAGACAGTCGTACTGCCATTTTGGTCTTTGTTAAGGGTAGGTACGGGTGGGTTCAAATTAACCTGGATAATGATGGGTAGAACTTGACATGTGACTTATGACATTTTGACCTCACGCCAAGGTCATAAGAGCATGGGGTAAAAATCACATCGGGAGTTTCTAAAGAAACTGAAACTTGCCAGATATGCGTATACCTTCTGGAGTGTGATAACGTGAGCGGATTCCGTCACGTTATCATGCGATGATAGTTGGATCTTGATTCCCATTGATGAGTTGGTTTACTTCTCGGGTGATCCCGACTAATTATTCTTTCAGGTTTGGAGGAGAATTTGATGGTACAGTGGGAGGTTTCCTCATTAGATAAATTGATAATCATTCTGATCTAGGTTAGAGTGCACGCTGAGTGTTTCTTTTCTCTCTCTCTTTGGCAGCAACCATGACCCGACCCTTGACTATGACTCAATTACCAAAATTAACCGAACTTTCTTAAACATTGGCTTTTGGATTGTCAGAATTGCAAACCTCATTGCACTCCTACTTTTACCCTTTTCTCCATAGTACCCCGTATTACTACAAACGACCACTTCCATTGGACAAAACCATCGTATGGTTATATACGAACTCGAAGGAAT
Organism: Agapanthus africanus; assembly: GCA_030015575.1. Classification (NCBI taxonomy): domain Eukaryota; kingdom Viridiplantae; phylum Streptophyta; class Magnoliopsida; order Asparagales; family Amaryllidaceae; genus Agapanthus; species Agapanthus africanus. Next base: position 423,354,127 of record CM057344.1, read on the forward strand.
TTATTCGAGGATGGTTTCCGGTTCTGGAGAAAACGAATAGGACTATTCAGCTGTCTTTTCCTTTTACCTTCTCTCAGGTTGCGAGTGGCCCTTAGATTAGGGGATAGTACACCTATTACGCAAATTGGATAGTCTTCTTCCAAACCATAGGCAGGTGCCGACCGGTAGGGAATGAAGAAAACCAATTAGCCTAACAATGGTGTACAGAAGGTATTATGTAAAGACAAATAAAGGGATTAGTAAGAGGGCAAAGTAAATTGCGACTGCTATTCACGACCAAACCAAGTATTTCTTCGCCAATCCTAATCACCTTTGTATTTCTCCAGGACACTCCGTATCACTACGAAGATCCACAATTTATTGGATACTCCATCGTATGGTTATATACGAACTCGAAAGGAACTTGCTCCAGTTCGGGGATGGATTCTGGTTCAGGAGAAATAGGAATAAGGTTTATTCGGTTGTCTTTTATCTTCATCTTCTCTCGCATTGCGAGTGCTCCTAGGATTAGGACAGTACACCCATTATGCTTATTGGATAGTCTTCTTCCAAACCATAGGCTGGTGCCGAACGGTAGGGAAAGAAGAAAACCATTTGGCCTATAGGGGTGTGCAGAAGGTAATGACTAAAGACATATGAAGGGATGCGGAGAGATGGCATAGAAATATACGGTTACAGTTGTGAATCTGGATAATTGAAGAGGCATTACTAGGAATACCCGGATACCCCATCGAAACATTTCAATGTTTCAGTTTCACTGTGTACTGTTAAAAGAAAACTGATTTCCCAATTAGTCCTTGCTCCAGGGTATGTATTTACCAGGTTTGATTCTCACATCTGTATGGTTTTACAGATGATGAGTGAGAGTAAATTATTGCGAATTGGGTGATCATCCTCATTATATCGGGATTCGTTGTAATTGGTGATATTTGAGGAAATCACCTGGGTTGTTTCCCGGACGGTAGATTTTTGGTTTTGAATATCCGCTGTTATGCACCAATTTCAAATTGATATATCTGTACGTCTATTTTTATAGAGTGAGATATAACTTTTTGAAATTATGTCGGTGACATTTACCTATATCAGTGGATGGTTAGGTAAGGAGCATTAAACGGCGGTGTAATTATTCTTAACCATAAGCATAGTTTTCAACCTACGCCACACAGGGTTTGAGTTATTAGACTCAGAGGACTTATACAGAGTATTGTATGTTGTCCAGTGTCCATTAGGACAGAGGGATTGGTCCTCGTACTATGTTCGGTTTACTTATGACTTCTCTAGTTCTTATACAAGTGTTTCGTAGAAACAAAAGATCTGAGTTTTGAGAAGTTATAGGTATAAAAATAAAGAAGAGAACCAGGTATTGCAAGTATCGGGATTCTTCAAGGTGATCGAAGATGTAGATACTTGTGTATGGTATTCAGTTAATAGTAATGGTTTTGAGAAACATGTTTCTCTTTCAGGTTACTCATAATTGGAAGCACTCCTAAGTTGAGTAACGCTGATCGGCCTCCTTCCATTTAGTTAACATGCACTGGAGACAGCTGCATGATTTGAATCTGGTTCAATTACATCAGTGCCTCTGGTTATATATTGGATATAGAACAGTTCGTATCTTAACGATGTTAAGGTACGGGGAGTTGTCCGGCTTATGCTTAAAACCAGACTCTGGATAACTCAAGGCACGTTTCTGTAATGGCAGTTTGTGGGTTGACCCAGGCTATGACGAGGGTTGACTATCTACCATCTGGAAGATCAATAGTGATATTGTTCTTGACTCGCCACAGTTTTAACAAAAATGGATTTTTTCAGAAAACAGTAGTGGGAGTATGGTAGAACTGGAAGTGATTCCAGAACCGCAGACGATTACTGAAAATTTGATAAGAACCTAAAGATTCAATCTGACTTGACATTCCATTGGCTACTCCGCAGATATGGTGGGTAACCTCAGGCACCCGAGAGGTACTCCGGTAGCCTTAAGGACTGTGGCAGGGAGGTTCTTGTTTACCCAGACTTGCCATTGCTGTTGTTCCAGGCTGTGAGACCCGGCAGGAGGATGAGTATAGTATCGTTCTAAACTAGCTTTAGAAGTGTACGTGTATATGACTCTGCCAGAGGGTTGTCGTAGTCAGTAGGAGCAGCGGAAGCATTGGTGGACAAGTGGCTTATGTCTATTTATAGATTAAAGCAGATGTAGCGGAGATAGATCATCTATTTTTTGTTAGTTATATGTATGCCCTAGAGGCCATTACTGTACATTGGATGTATATTGTAGTGGATGCTGGGACATATTTAGGGAGGACTTTCTTGCTCGACATGATAGTATGCTATCTGGTTGCTCTTTACCTTAACGTGTACACTGATTGTCTCTCTGTTACATGTTGGTAAAGCCCTTAGGATTCGTACCTGACTACCTGGACTATGATGCGGATCATACTAGTGGGGACATGGTAGTCCATAAGTACATCCTTCAAAGTCCCTAGTCGTGGGTGTATCGAGATGGGGCATCGATATACCAGAGTAGACTAGCGTGTACCATCTCGACCCATACCGATGGGCGATGGATGATCCCATATCCATTGGTGTTTGACATCGGAGATGATATACGGGTGTTCAGTAGAGACTGGGTACACTGGACGGATTCGCCGAGAACTCCCAGATGGTATTATACTTTACGTCAGATGGCAGTTCTCTGGTGACACTGGTACAGAGTAGTCTGTTGACCCGAGATCGTCATAGAGTCTTGTGTGGTTCCCACTGTGCTTTGATTTCCATCTTACCACGTCCAAGAGGGCGTGCAAAACGGTGGTTTTTGGGTACAGTCCCGAGTCACATGGAGGCAATGAGCGATAGGAGGGGATTCGTCTCTCCCGGTATAGGGAGTTGATGTTGCGCTGTGTTCGATTGGCTATAACCGGAAATCCCTGGCCATGGTTGCTGAGATTTACTGGTAAGTGTTACCAATAGTTTCTCGAACTGTTATAGACCTCATATCGACACGACTTATCGAGCTATTGGGGTCTGACGTTTACCACCCCTAGGCGAGATATGCGACATATCAGACGATCAGACCGGACTGTACGGTAGTGTTACTGGTTGGATTCACTGGAGTGTGAGCGGGCTTGCTCGTCGATCTTCTGATCGCTCAATACCCGGGTGGCCGTTACGTTTAGTAGACCGCTTGCGGCTTGTGGGTGTTTGATATGATCATCACCTGCTGCCGGCGTATTGACGAGTCTTTAGAGTCCTACACAGAGGTTTCCTGGCTCAAGCAAAACGAAATAGGAGCGCATATGAGATATGTGCGGGACCGAGAATAATGCATGTATGTGATACCGTATTCCATTCTCGCGATGAATGTATCGAAAGGTTGTATGCGATATAACCTAGTTATCGAATCAAGGGTTGGTTCGATAAGCCGATACATAGAATACTAGTCGGTTATATGCGATATGACCGGATCGTTAAATCAAGTGTTGATTTAATGATTTAATGCATAATTATATATTTGATATATTACTTTGCATTAACTAGTATTGGTTCACTTTAAGATGGATTTTCTCACTCGGATGTGCGCATTGCATATGCGATATGATTTTGTGCACTTGCTTGTATCATGTTTGATGATGCATGCCTTTTGGTTAAGTGTAAAGAATTAAACCTTGGTTAATGAAATGGTTAGGGTTTACTTTTTCCTTATTCATTTTATTCATTAATTTATTCTTTTGGAAAAAGAAAAGCAAATGAGAAAATGGTGGCATGTTTTGTTTTATTCATGAAGTTTCATGAACACTTTGACTTTGTAACCATTTTGTCTCATGCTTAAACCTAACCATTCCACTTAACCCTAATTAATTCTCTACACCTAACCATGGTTCAATTATGATAAGAATTCATTATTCTTTTCATTTTGAGGATGATTTTATCATAATACTAGCTTCTTCTTCTTCATCTTCTTCATTGAAGAAAACCTTGCTTCATCAATGGTGGATTGATGAAATGAGTGAGAAATCCAATTCTAAAGTCTACCCACTTCCTATTTCTTCATCCTCTACCTCTTGCCAAGTAGTATAGGGTGTTTCCTTCACAAGTTTTCATGGCTTGGTGAAGGTGGAGCTTGATCTAGCGATGTTTCGACGTAGATCATCTTCGGCATGGACATCAACGACCTAGCTCGCCTATTCTCCGATGAAGCCGACGCTTGAGCCCGGGATTTGTTTTGGACAGCGAGAGGACTTCATTGCGGAGCTATGGAGGTGGAGCACCGGATCTACAAAGGTTGTATTTCTGATTCTTATAGTTAAGTGTTAACTAGTTACTTTGTTCGCCTAGAAATCTAGCCAACGATCCGTTCTAGAGTTTCTCAGCACCGTTAAAATTTGAAATTGGCATGGTTGATGCCTTGTGAGACCTCATTAGGGTGTCTAGGAACCCTACAGTGGTATCAGAGCCTAGCTAGAGCCTTAGGCGAAGTCTAGACGACGGTTGAATCCCGATCGTGTTGGAGATAGTGCCCTCAGAGTCAATTATTGGATCACAGGCACGTGATTGCAATGATTGAGGGAGGACCTATCCCGGTAGGACAGTCTTACTCGAGATGATAGTATGCTATCTGGTTTATCTTTATCATCGTGTACTGCTTTAGGTGACATGACAGGTCGCTATTACACGTTGATAGAGCCCCTAGGATTCTTGCTTGACTACCAGCAGTATGATGGCGATCACATACGTGGGAGCTGGTTGTCTATAAGCACATCCTTAAAAGGTCCCTAGTCGTAGGAGTTTCGAGACAGGGCATCGATACTCCATTAGTAGACTAGTGTATACAGTCGAGACCCCGACGAGGGGCGGTGGCCGGTCTCACAAGCCACTGGTGTCAGTTGGTTCACCTAAGATGTATACAGGTGCTCATTGGGTTATGAGTACACCGGACAGGACTCGCCGGGAACCTGCTAGTTGGTCATATACCAGATGTCAGATAGCAGTTCCCTGGTGACATGTGTACAGGTTAGTTCATCGACCTGAGATCGTCATTTGTCTCATGTGAGTTCCCACTGTGCTTTGATTACTACCCTACCACGGCTCAAAGGAGTCGTGCAAACAGGTTTTAGTTGGGTACAGTCCCGAGCCACATGGAGGCAGTGAGCGGATCTGCAGGGGTTCGTCTCTCCCGGTATTGGGGGTGAGGTCGCGCTGTGTCTAGGAGAGCCATTACACAAAGCCCTCGGCCGAGGCAGGAGATTTACTGGTAGGTATTCCAGTAGTATCTCAGGGTGTTCTGGGCTACGCTCCGACACGACTTGTACCGCTTTTGGGGGTCTGACTTTTACCAACCCCCTAGGCCCGCCATGCGATACTCATAGACGAACGGACCGGACTGTACGGATATTGTCACTGACAGGCTCAGTTGGGTGTCGGGGTGAGCTTCCTCATCGACGTCCCATTTGGTCAATAGCTGGTGGCCCGTCACGTATTGGCTTATACCTCTGACGTGCTAGTGGTTAAATCCACAGCCAAGGTATTGACGAGTCTTTAGAGTCCACCACACTCAGTTACTCAAGTTTCGGGCGAAACGCTGTAGAGGCCGTATGGAGATATGGCAGGGTTCGATCAGATACGTGCGGTATTGCACGGATCGTGATCGGACAGTTTTTACTAGCCGGCTTTGGCTTAAGCCGGATTCTAGTATTTGATAATGTAGTTTTGTCTCTTTGCATTTGTGTTCAGTGGGAATACAAATGCGGGCATGTATTTGCAGTAGTGGGGTTTTCCCGTATTTTATTACGGGATCAGTTTTTCTGAAGTTGCCAGTTTGCATTCCGTTCCGGCCGGTTTTCCTTCATTCCTTCTCGGTCGGACTTTCTTGATGGAGGGTGTTAATTGCAAGTTTGCAATTAACATTTAGTGGAGGGTTTTCTTGCATTTGTGGATTATGATGAGACTTGCTTCATGATGATATTCCTTTTTTTGTCCATTTGATGGTTTGTGAAAGGAAATGGTTGTGACCATTTTCTTTTAGTTATTGTTTTTCCATTCTTTTATTCTATACAAATTGTGGTGCCATTGTTTTTCTCTCTCCAATCTCATTCTTGAGATGAGGGGCCGGCCATTCTTGAGGAGAAAAAAATGAGAGGATCATTTTTCTAGTGGTGGAAATATATCATCTCATTCTCATGCTTGCTTGCTTGAAAAATTACACAAATCCCTCCATAGTTTTTTATTCCTTTCCTTCACCTCCACATCCATGGCATCTTCAAGAACCCTAAAGAGACAAGTTCACTACACTATTTCTATAGTAAGCCTTGGACGCTTCGGCTAGCCAACTTCGCGCCCGAGTTGCCTCGGTCAAGAGGCGGGAGCCCGTAAAAGATTCCGGCTACGTGGTGCCTTTTCCGACGAGCGAGGAGGTGACGGAGATTCCGCGGGAGATCGGAGTGGAGACGAAGACCGAAGGACATGGATCGCTCGGTATACTTCTCACCCTATCTCTAGTTAGCTAGTATAGGTTAATGGTTTACGATCCGGGTTTTCTTTGTCCGCGGTAGCGCCGGTTTCCGAGCAAGGAAAATTTTTGATTCCGCATTTTGGCCTCGAGTACGAGGCCGGGGCGCTGCCGTGGCGCAACATGGTATCAGAGCCACGCCATTAACCTTTCCTAGCTTGTTCTAATGTGTTTTTCAGTTCCGATCGACCGAAATTCCAAAAACTGTATTTTTCCTTCACATCAGTTTCTGTCGAAATTTTTTGGAGTCTAAAAATTTTTCAGGTGGTCTCAGAATGATGTGCAGGGAGTTCTAAGAACTCTGGGAAAACTCGAGACAGTGATCACTCAACAAGAGCGCGGAAGCGCCGCAGAAACCCCATTTGTGCCGCCCTTCCGCCGCAGTTTGGTGGGGTCACTGCTTCGAATTTCTCCAGTGGGCTTCTGGGCTATAATTAGGGGTTTTGGAATATTAAAATTGGGCCAATTATTTCTGTGAGTGCTACAGTTTTCTTTGGGGCCCACTTGTTAAGGTTTGATCAATCGGAAAATTTTAAACACATTATTTCACAGTATTTACATTATATCTGCGACCGTGAATGTCACTCGATCGGTAAATCCGGTCTAACTGCTATAGCTCGGTTAGACGGATTTGCGAACGTGACTTTCACGTTGATGTTCTATGTTTATGCTGTGATGTTGCGGATCGGTCGTGGGGGATAGCCTGGTTGCAATATAGTACAGTTTTGTTGTATTATGTACATTTTTTATTGCGGGGCGAGCGTCCGACATGTGGACTGCCGTCACTGCCTGTTTGTATTATTCTTTTGGGGCACGGCCTGGTTGCGGTCGATGTACCCGGTGTATGTATATTTTACTTTCTGTACTAGGATTACCCCGCGGAGGAGTGCACGGATAGCCGGGTTCTAGGGGGCAACGGGCCCGCATCTCATGGCATTGGGACGGAGGGGGCTTCACTCCAGGATTGGCGGGCTATTCGTCGCACTCGTAGGGGGTACAGGTTGACCCAGGAGGGGTGCCCAAGTTACCGGATTCCGTGAAGTGCTGGGTGGTCCATTCACGGTGCTGAAGGGGACTGCCTCGCTTCAGGTTTTGGCGGGTGACTTGCCGCGCCCGTAGGGGTCTAGGTTTTCATTGCACAGGCTATCCACACGACCAAGGGAACGTCGGGTTTCAGCAGCGGCTCTGTGAAACCCGGGGCTTCCAGATATCTGTATTGTTCTGTGATGCTGTACATTTCTGTGATGTTGCATTTTATTCACGCCTTGAGCGAAATACTATATATTGGTATATATATTAGTAGATGTTGTATATGTTTTTCATCCGCGCTAGTCCAGTCCCCGCTCTGCCGTTAGTTAGCTAACCTAACGGGTGATGACGGGACCCAGTGGTGAATGCGGATGGCATATACGTACGTCAGTATATTTTCGTTCTTTGTGGTGTGATCAATTGATGGGAGTGCATTGATTCGGATCAATGCAAGATAAACAAACCTAATCTGATGTTGTCGGAACATTTTTTTCAAAAAGCTGTTATTGCAAGGACGTTCACTTTTGTTTTGCATCGTGGTATTCATTTGGAATATCCTGCTCCTCAGTCGACGAGGCAAGGGCCGAGATCCCTTCACCGGGAGTGACCCCTTGGACAGAAGTTTGCGTCAGGGCATAAACTTCACTATAGCCGATTACTTTTGCTTTGCATCGTGGTATTCAGCTGGAATATCCTGCACCTCATTCTACGGGGAAAGAGCCGAGATCCCTTCACCGGGAGTGACCTCTTTAGTAAAGGTTTTTCGTCACTATATTTTCTAAAAAGGTTATCCAGTTCCTTCAACGATATCAAGTTCATTACGTTAAAGGTTTTTCGCCAAAAACCAGTCGTAGCCCTCCGTCATTTCAGATTAGTATTACTTAGTATTCGCGCTACGTTTGTCGTTGCTATTCGCCGAGGCGTAGTGTGCGGTAGCTTTGTCGTGCTATTCTGTCGCATGGATATGTAGATTGGTTAGGACAGTCGTACGACTTTGTTGATTATTCGTCAAGGGTCGTGCGGGTGGGTTTAACGCAATCAAGATAATGACGGGTTGAACTTGACTAGGACCTTTTGATTTGTTGATTATTCGTCAAGGTCACTTGGGTCCTAGGGGTAAAAATCACATCGGGAGTTTCAAAAGAACTAAAACTTGCCAGGCATGCGCATACCTTCTGGAGTGTGGTGGCGTGAGTGGATTCCGTCACGCTATCATGCGATGATAGTTGGATCCCGATTCCCACTGATGAGTTGGTTTACTCCTCGGGTGATCCCGACTAATTCTTCTTTCAGGTTTGGAGGAGAATTTGAGGTACAGTGGGAGGTTTCCTGATTAGATAAAGTGATAACCATTCTGATCTAGGTTAGAGTGCACGCTGAGTGTTTTCTTTTCTCTCTCTCTGGCAGCGACCATTGACCCGACTCTAAAACTTTGACTCAGTGACCAAGTTGACCGAACCTTCTTAACACTGGCTTTTGGATTGTCAGAGTTGCAAACCTCATTGCCACTCCTACTTTTACCCTTTTCTCCAGGACACCCCGTATTGCTACGAACGTCCACTTCCATTGGACAAAACCATCGTATGGTTAGATACGAACTCGAAGGACTTCGAGGATGGTTTCTGGTTCTGGAGAAAACGAATAGGATTATTCAGTTGTCTTTTCTTTTTTCACTTTCTCTCATTACGAGTACTCCTTGGTTTAGGAGTAGTACACCTATTACGCAAATTGGATAGTCTTCTTCCAAACCTTAGGCTGGTGCCGACCGGTAGGGAATGAAGAAAACCAATTAGCATAACGATGGTGTGCAGAAGGTATTAAGTTAAGACAAAGCAAGGGATTAGTAGGAGGGCAAAGTAAATTGCGACTGATATTCACGACCAAACCAAGTATTTCTTCGCCAATCCTAAATCACCTTTGTATTTCTCCAGGACACTCCGTATCACTACGAAGATCCCATTTTTTTGGATAATCCATCGTATGGTTATATACGAACTCGAAAGGAACTTGTTCCAGTTCGGGGATGGATTCTGGTTCAGGAGAAATAGGAATAAAGTACATTCAGGTGTCTTTTATCTTCACCTTCTCTCGCATTGCGAGTGCTCCTAGGATTAGGACAGTACACCGTTTATGCTTTTTGGATAGTCTTCTTCCAAACCAAAGGCTGGTGCCGAACGGTAGGGAAGGAAGAAAACCATTTGGCTTAAAGGGGTGTACAGAAGGTAATGACTAAAGACATATAAAGGGATTTGGAGAGGTGGCAAAGAATTATACGGTTATGGTTGTGAATCTGGATAATGGAAGAGGCATTACTAGGAATACCAGGATACCCCGACGAAACATTTCAATGTTTCAGTTTCACTGTGTACTGTTAATGGAAAACTGATTTCCCAGTTAGACACTTGCTCCAGGGTATGTATTTACCAGGTATGATTCTCACATCTGTATGGTTTTACAGATGATGAGTGGGAGTAAGTTATTAGGAATTGGGTGATCATCCTCATTATATCGGGATTCGTTGTAATCGGTGATATTTGAGGAAGCCACCTGGGTTGTTTGCCGGACGGAAAATATTTGGTTTTGAATATCCGCTGTTATGCACCAATTTCAAATTGATATATCTGTACGTCTATTTTCATAGAGTGAGATATACCTTTTGATATTATGTCGATGACATTTACCTATATCAGTGGATGGTTAGGTAAGGAGCATTAAACAGCGGTGTAATTCTTCTTAACCATAAGTACAGTTTTCAACCTACGACACACAGTGAAAGAGTTGTTAGACTCAGTGGACTTATACAGAGTATTGTATGTTGTCCAAGGTCCATTAGGACGGAGGGGTAGGTCCTCGTACTATATTCGGTTTACTTATGACTTCTCTAGTTCTTAGACATGTGTTTCGTGGAAACACAGGGTCTAAGTTTTGAGGAGTTATAGGTATTTGAATAGAGTAGAGAACCAGGTATAGCAAGTATCGGGATTCTTCAAAGTGATCGAAGATGTAGATACTTGTGTATGGTATTCAGTTGATAGTAATAAGAACTTGCTTCTCTTTCAGGTTACTCATAATTGGAAGCATTCCTAAGTTGGGTAACGCTAATCGGCCTCCTTCCATTTAGTCAACATGCACTGGAGACAGCTGCATGATTTGAATCTGGTTCAATTAAATCAATGCCTCTGGTTCTATATTGGATATAGAACAGTTCATATCTTAACGATGTTAAGGTACGGGGAGTTGTCCGGCTTATGATTAAAACCAGACACTGGACAACTCAAGGCACGTTTCTGTAATGGCTGTTTGTGGGTTGACCCAGGCTATGACGAGGGTTGATTTTCTACCATCTGGATGAACAATAGCAATATTGTTCTAGACTCGCCACAGTTTTTATTAAAAATGGATTTTTTCAGAAAAAGTAGAGGGAGTATGGTAGAACTGGAAGTGATTCCAGAACCACAAACGATTACTGAAGATTTGATAAGGAACCTAAAGATTCAATCTGACTTAACATTCCATTGGCCACTCCGCAGATACGGTGGGTAACTTCAGGCACCCGAGAGGTACTCCGGTAGCCTCAAGGACGGTGACATGGAAGTTCTTGTTTACCCACAACTTGCCATTATTGTTCTTCCAGGCTGCGAGACCCGGCAGGAGGATGAGTATAGCGTCGTTCTAAACTAGCTTTGGAAGTGCACGTCTATATGACTCTGCCAGAGGGTTGTCGTAGTCAGTGGGAGCAGCGGAAGCATTGGTGGACATCAGGTTTATGTCTATTTATAGACTAAAGAAGATACAGCGGAGATAGATCATCTATTTCTGATGTGACAGTCATAGGTTTGACTTCATCAGAATAGGGGATGGATCTGTTGAGAAGGTAGTAGGGTGTAATGTCATGGTATTTGGATGACATACACAGAGTAGGAAAGGAAACTCCTATACTACGATCGGTTATACTTTGGTTGTCACACAGTGGTTTCTCCACACAGGACTTGGATATTATATCAGACATTCTGGTTACTAGATCTATGGTTTTAGATCTAGATTTGGGTGGTTTCCCAATCTGGGTACCTTGACAGCATTCTATGAGTATTTAGAATGGACGACTCCTGGCATGGTAGTGCACCTGCAGTTGATGGAGTCACCCTCTCTAAAGGTGTCTTATAGACTAAAGGGGAGAGGGATACTCATGATTGGCAGATCACTTGCTTAGGCAATTGAGTCAATCATGAGATGTCAAGTACCACACCAGATGTTGTTCTTGCACTAGATGCAATAAGTTGATATTGATCCAATCCTGGAGAAACAGTCGGAAGCAGTCTTAGAACATAAGTGGATGTTCTAGGGATATGATAACGACCGCCTCATTCGAGAGACAGTTATCATTCCAGGCTTCCAAGGTGACATTGACGACAAGGAGGTTGTCAGAGTTATAGTTTTCCCTCTGACGAGGGGCAGTATTTTGGACAGGTGATCCAAGGCAATACTGAGGGAGGCATGGCGCAGGGTACTGATTAAGTTCAGTTGACGATACAGTCTAAGAAGTTTGGATTTGAAGTTCATTTATGAGCTAGGTCCCATCAGACATCCAGACATTCTAAGACAGGTATTGCTCATTTCGGGAGATGGCTTTCTCCGAGAACTTGAGATATAGAGAGACATAGAAAGAAACTTCTCTGCGGATCCACTCACTGAGGCTATTCCTCGAACGCAATAGTTTCGCAAACGAGCTTTGTGAGACTGACTTGTAGAGGAGTTGGGTGTTCGATATCACACGGGCTGTGAGTATGCGGCATCGCAATAATTAGCCTTGAGTGCAAGTGGGAGATTGTTGGAGATAGTGCCCTCAGAGTCAATTATTGGATCACAGGCACGTGATTGCAATGATTGAGGGAGGACCTATCCCGGTAGGACAGTCTTACTCGAGATGATAGTATGCTATCTGGTTTATCTTTATCATCGTGTACTGCTTTAGGTGACATGACAGGTCGCTATTACACGTTGATAGAGCCCCTAGGATTCTTGCTTGACTACCAGCAGTATGATGGCGATCACATACGTGGGAGCTGGTTGTCTATAAGCACATCCTTAAAAGGTCCCTAGTCGTAGGAGTTTCGAGACAGGGCATCGATACTCCATTAGTAGACTAGTGTATACAGTCGAGACCCCGACGAGGGGCGGTGGCCGGTCTCACAAGCCACTGGTGTCAGTTGGTTCACCTAAGATGTATACAGGTGCTCATTGGGTTATGAGTACACCGGACAGGACTCGCCGGGAACCTGCTAGTTGGTCATATACCAGATGTCAGATAGCAGTTCCCTGGTGACATGTGTACAGGTTAGTTCATCGACCTGAGATCGTCATTTGTCTCATGTGAGTTCCCACTGTGCTTTGATTACTACCCTACCACGGCTCAAAGGAGTCGTGCAAACAGGTTTTAGTTGGGTACAGTCCCGAGCCACATGGAGGCAGTGAGCGGATCTGCAGGGGTTCGTCTCTCCCGGTATTGGGGGTGAGGTCGCGCTGTGTCTAGGAGAGCCATTACACAAAGCCCTCGGCCGAGGCAGGAGATTTACTGGTAGGTATTCCAGTAGTATCTCAGGGTGTTCTGGGCTACGCTCCGACACGACTTGTACCGCTTTTGGGGGTCTGACTTTTACCAACCCCCTAGGCCCGCCATGCGATACTCATAGACGAACGGACCGGACTGTACGGATATTGTCACTGACAGGCTCAGTTGGGTGTCGGGGTGAGCTTCCTCATCGACGTCCCATTTGGTCAATAGCTGGTGGCCCGTCACGTATTGGCTTATACCTCTGACGTGCTAGTGGTTAAATCCACAGCCAAGGTATTGACGAGTCTTTAGAGTCCACCACACTCAGTTACTCAAGTTTCGGGCGAAACGCTGTAGAGGCCGTATGGAGATATGGCAGGGTTCGATCAGATACGTGCGGTATTGCACGGATCGTGATCGGACAGTTTTTACTAGCCGGCTTTGGCTTAAGCCGGATTCTAGTATTTGATAATGTAGTTTTGTCTCTTTGCATTTGTGTTCAGTGGGAATACAAATGCGGGCATGTATTTGCAGTAGTGGGGTTTTCCCGTATTTTATTACGGGATCAGTTTTTCTGAAGTTGCCAGTTTGCATTCCGTTCCGGCCGGTTTTCCTTCATTCCTTCTCGGTCGGACTTTCTTGATGGAGGGTGTTAATTGCAAGTTTGCAATTAACATTTAGTGGAGGGTTTTCTTGCATTTGTGGATTATGATGAGACTTGCTTCATGATGATATTCCTTTTTTTGTCCATTTGATGGTTTGTGAAAGGAAATGGTTGTGACCATTTTCTTTTAGTTATTGTTTTTCCATTCTTTTATTCTATACAAATTGTGGTGCCATTGTTTTTCTCTCTCCAATCTCATTCTTGAGATGAGGGGCCGGCCATTCTTGAGGAGAAAAAAATGAGAGGATCATTTTTCTAGTGGTGGAAATATATCATCTCATTCTCATGCTTGCTTGCTTGAAAAATTACACAAATCCCTCCATAGTTTTTTATTCCTTTCCTTCACCTCCACATCCATGGCATCTTCAAGAACCCTAAAGAGACAAGTTCACTACACTATTTCTATAGCAAGCCTTGGACGCGTCGGCTAGCCAACTTCGCGCCCGAGTTGCCTCGGTCAAGAGGCGGGAGCCCGTAAAAGATTCCGGCTACGTGGTGCCCTTTCCGACGAGCGAGGAGGTGACGGAGATTCCGCGGGAGATCGGAGTGGAGACGAAGACCGAAGGACACGGATCGCTCGGTATACTTCTCACCCTATCTCTAGTTAGCTAGTATAGGTTAATGGTTTACGATCCGGGTTTTCTTTGTCCGCGGTAGCGCCGGTTTCCGAGCAAGGAAAATTTTTGATTCCGCATTTTGGCCTCGAGTACGAGGCCGGGGCGCTGCCGTGGCGCAACAGATCGAACCCGAAACCCCATTTTTCCCATGCTCTCTGTACTTTTTTCAAAACAGTGCATTTTTTCACATTAAAAATATGCAGAAAATTAAGCAGTGTATTATATGAATTACTGTGAAATACGGGGGCCTAATTCAATTAAACTACCGCGGAACCGCGGCACGTGCTTGGCATGCGCGGCGGTTCCGCGGCCTTATGGTCTCCTCTTGCGTTGACTTTTGCACAGTAGTTCCTATTTTACAGTGATGAGTTCTCTGGGTATTTTTAATATTTATTCAAGAGTTGAATAATCTGGGATGTTTTGGAGCTTCGATGATTCGATCGGGTTTATCAGACTTTGTCTATTTGGCTTTCCGGATAATTTATGAATATGTTAAAAAGTTCGACCGAATATAAATACCCAATTTTTCCCCTGTCGGGAAATTTCCAAGTGTTGGATTTTTCTGTGGTTTAAAGACGTTCTAAGTAGTGCAAGTAACGCAATGGACCCTCTAGAAGACAACAAACCTTAACTCGATTATGTGACCGTCTTGAACTGCCCTTTGAACCTTCGGGTTTAGGGCAGTACGGCGTGCCACATGTGAGGCGTTGGCTTGACCCTTCTAAGGCTGGACCGTTGGTACTGAGGTACGAACTGAATGTTTTTAGACTTATTTCATGCATCGGGAAAACTTGGGTGTTCGATTGTTCGATCGGAAAGTTTAACATTTTCTATTTATCCGGAATGTGATACAACAATTGGAATTCACAAGAAGTTATGAGATAACTGAATGAATGTTATAAACATAGCAATTTAATCTCACTTGATCGGTTGCCACTGAATTTTGATGTGATCAAAAGTCCGTCGCAATCACGTAGCGTACGCGGATACTCGCCGGGTAAACTTAATAGACAGCCTCGCCCCATAGCCCCGACCAAGTGACTGTAGGAGAACCCCGTCGCCGAAAGCATCCGTTCAGGTGCTCGCGGTAGCGGTGTTCCGCCTTGGTGCACTTCGTCGACGGTATCAGGGGTGCGGCCGCCTACTGAAGTTTGCGACGAGCATTCGATCAGGATGTCGGGAATCCTGTTGAATTGCCCGACTTGATATTGAAAAGAGTTTTCGATTTTGAGACTAAAATGCGGGGTTTATAATTGTTAGGCATGCGATGTCTAAGTAATTCATTTGGTCAGGCATGCGATGTCTGAGGTGGTTGCGGATTCCAATTGTTGTAGTTTTACACTTTCTTTTCTGTGACCGTAAGTGTAATATGTGATATCGCCGGTTTCGTTGCTATATGTCAACGCCAATTGGGATGCGCATATTTACTTATGTTATGTGTTGCTGGATATGTTATATTGGATCGTCGTGTTTGAATAGCCGGGGGTTTTTATGTGAGATGAGTGTTTTTTATTTTCTTTCATGTAAAAACTTGTATGTAATATTCTTTTATTGGGGCACTTCCAGGTTGCGGAAGATGTTTTATACTGGCTCGTATTCAAAACACGGACGTCCTAGTATATCCAATATTTCATATGTTTCTTCTGCTGCGATATCTGTGATGTGATCATGTGATGTTCTGTGATAGATACAGTATATAGTATATATGATATATTATATAGGCGTTACTTATGTTTTACACCTGCGCTAGCCCTGCCCCGCTCTGTCGTTAGTTACCTAACCTAACGGTGCACGAGGGGACATCGAGGCGAATGCGGATGGCATAAGTGTACGTCGTATTTATCTGTGATGTTTAGGTACTTAAATGATGGGACTTCATTAATGTGATTAATGAAATAAAAGAAACCTAAGATGTTGTAGAATCGAATTTCAAAATAAAACAGGTAGCTACAGTTCTTGCTTTGCACAGCGGTATAGGTGATATATCCTGCACCTTATTCGATGAGGAAAGGACCGAGATCCCTTCACCGGGAGTGACTCCTTTAGCAATAACTGGCAGATGCTACACACTCGGTTTGTCTTTTGATTGCTTTTAAGTGTTTTTGCTTTGCATAGTGATATATATGATATATCCCGCACCTCATTCGACGAGGAAAGGACCAACGATCCCTTCACCGGGAGTGACTCCTTTAGCAAAACTAGAAAAGCCTCAAAAGCACTCCATTTCAAAATCATTCGATCCTACAACGATATCAAGTTCATTACGCAATAGGTTTTCAGAAAAACCTGTCGTAGCCCTCCGTCATTTCAGATAAGTAGGAGTTAGTATTCGTGCTGCGTTTGTTGGCCTTTGTCAAGGCGCAGTGTGCGGTAGCTAACTGGTGCTTATCTGCTTATGCATATGATGCAGATTGG
Source organism: Agapanthus africanus (assembly GCA_030015575.1). NCBI lineage: Eukaryota > Viridiplantae > Streptophyta > Magnoliopsida > Asparagales > Amaryllidaceae > Agapanthus > Agapanthus africanus. The sequence goes on from CM057344.1 coordinate 423,370,905, forward strand.
ATTAGGGTAGTTGTGCGACCTTGTTGGCCTTTGTCAAGGGCCGTGCGGGTGGGTTTATTTCGATCAAGAAATGACGGGTTGAACTTGACTAGCATCCTATGGTTTGTTGGCCTTTGTCAAGGTCATGGGAGGTTAGGGGTAAAATATTATCGGGAATTTCAAGTGTTGAAATTTGCAATGAGATTGCATACCTTCTATGAGATAGTTGGATCCCGATACCCGCTGTGAGTAAGAGTTACTCCTGGGAGAGTTTTATACATTACAATTAGCCGATCAAGTAGGTGTCTAGAAAGGTGTCAACGGGGTTACGCCTCTGGGAAAACGAGGTTTACATTAATTAGATTCGTACGAAATGTAAGTGCACGGCGGCGCCCCGACCGTCAATCTGACGCCGGAATGCGGAAACGGTGATAAACTTAAATTTTGCGGACTTTGCAAACCGGCACTACCGCGCACTAAACTCCGGATCGTAACCATTAACAAGTCTAAGCAAACAAGAATACGGGTTAGAGATGTACCGACTGATCCGAGTCCTCCGGTCTTCATCTCCACTCCGATCTCCTCGCGGGATCTCCGTCCGTCTCCTCCTCGTCGGAAAGGGCACCACGTCGCCTGTATCTTTTACGGGCTCCCACCTCAATACCGAGGCAACTCGGGCGCGAAGCTGGCGAATCGACGCGTCCAAGATTTGCTGTAGGAAGTGTAGTGTAGAATCGTAGTCTCTTTTTGGGGTGGTTGCCATTTGATGGAGGAATGAAGATTGAGCTTTGGAGGGAAATGAAGCTATCAATTTTTGCATGAAAAATGATATGAACAAATATATCTCCTCACAAAATGAATCACCCTCTTCCCCTCTAAAATGTGGCCGGCCATATCATCTAGGAAAATGGTGGAGGGAACAAAATACCTATCATGAAGGGAGGTGAGGGTAGGAGAGGTCAAGAGGTGACCACATACAAACAACAACCATACTTCATTTAAAAACCAACCATACCCTTTCAAATCTCATCCTCATTCAATCAAATCATATTAAAGCAAAAGCATGGTGCAAAAGAAAAGATTCTTATCATATCAAACCCTTTTGCAATAAAACCCCTCCACAAATGTAATTTGCAAAAATGCAAATTACCCCCTCCATCGGAAAAGTCCGGCCGGGAAAGAACAAAGGAAAACCGGCCGGAACGGAATGCAAACTGGCAACTCCAGAAAACTGGTCCCGTAATAAATTACAGGAAAACCCCGATACTGTGCATACACACCCGCATCTGTATTCCGTCCGGATACAAATGCAAAGAGATAAAATCTACACTGTACTAAACTAGGACCGGCTTAAACCAAAGCCGGCTAGTATTATCCGTTCAATCCTGATCCGTGCAATACCGCACGTATCTGATCGAACCCTGCCATAAACCTATACGGCTACTAGTACAAACCGTCCGATCCTGATCCGTGCAATACCGCACGTATCTGATCGGACCCTGCCATATCTCCATACGGCCTCTACAGCGTTTCGCCCGAAAGCTTGAGTAACTGAAAGTGTGGTGGACTCTAAAGACTCGTCAATACTATGGCTGTGGATTTAACCACTAGCACGTCAGAGGTATAAGCCAATACGTGACGGGCCACCAGCTATTGACCAAAAGGGACGTCGATGAGCGAATTCATCCTGACACCCTACTGAGCCTGTCAGTGACAATATCCGTGCAGTCCGGTCCGTTCGTCTATGAGTATCGCATGGCGGGCCTAGGGGGTTGGTAAAAGTCAGACCCCCAAAAGCGGTACAAGTCGTGTCGGAGTGTAGCCCAGAACACCCTGAGATACTACTGGAATACCTACCAGTAAATCTCCTTGCCTTGGCCAAGGACTTTGTGTAATGGCTCTCCTAGACACAGCACGACCTCACCCCCAATACCGGGAGAGACGAACCCCTGAAGATACGCTCACTGCCTCCATGTGGCTCGGGACTGTACCCAACTAAAACCTGTTTGCACGACTCCTTTGAGCCGTGGTAGGGTAGTAATCAAAGTACAGTGGGAACTCACACGAGACAAATGACGATCCCCAGGTCGATGAACTAACCTGCACACATGTCACCAGGGAACTGCCATCTGACGTCTGGTATATGACCAACTAGCATGTTCCCGGCGAGTCCTGTCCGGTGTACTCATAACCCAATGAGCACCTATATACATCTTAGGTGATCCAACTGACACCAGTGGCTTGTGAGACCGGCCACCGCCCCTCGTCGGGGTCTCGACTGTATACACTAGTCTACTAATGGAGTATCGATGCCCGGTCTCGAAACTCCCACGACTAGGGACCTTTTAAGGATATGCTTGTAGACCCCCAGCTCCCACTTATATGATCGCCCTCATACTGCTGGTGGTCAAGCAAGAATCCTAGGGGCTCTATCAACGTGTAATAGCGACGTGTCAGGTCACCTAAAAACAGTACACGATGATAAAGGTAAACCAGATAGCATACTATCATCTCGAGTAAGACTGTCCTACCGGGATAGGTCCTCCCTCAATCATTACAATCACGTACCTGTGACCTAATAATTGACTCTGAGGGCACTATCTCCAACAATCTCCCACTTGCACTCAAGGCTAATTATTGCGATGTCGCATACTCACAGCCCGTGTGATACCGAACATCCAACTCCTCTACTAGTCAGTCTCACAAAGCTCGTTTGCGGAACTATTGCGTTCGAGGAATAGCCTCAGTGAGTGGATCCGCTTTGTTGTTTCTTTCCATGTCTCTCTATATCTCATGTTCGCGGAGAAACCCATCTCCCGAAATGAGCAATACCTGTCTTAGAATGTGTCTGGATGTCTGATGGGACATAGCTCATAAATGAACTCCAAATCCAAACTTCTTAGACTGTATCGTCAACTGAACTTAATCAGTATCCTGCGCGCCATGCCTCCCTCAGTATTGCCTTGGATCACCTGTCCAAAATACTGCCCCTCGTCAGAGGGAAAACTATAACTCTGACAACCTCCTTGTCGTCCATGTCACCTTGGAAGCCTGGAATGATAACCGTCTCCTGAATGAGGCTGTCGTTATCATATCCCTAGAACATCCACTTATGTTCTAAAACTGCTTCCGACTGTTTCTCCAGGATTGGATTAATGTCAACTTATTGCATCTAGTGCAAGAACAACATCTGGTGTGGTACTTGACATCTCATGATTGACTCAATTGCCTAAGCAAGTGATCTGCCAATCATGCACGTCCCTCTCCCTTTTAGTCTGTAAGACACCTTTAGAGAGGGTGACTCCATTACCTGCAGGTACACTACCGTGCCAGGAGTCGTCCATCCTAAATACTCTTAGAATGCTGTCAAGTACCCTGATTGGGAAACCACCCAAATCTGGATCTAAAACCATAGATCTAGTAACCAGTATGTTTGATATAATGTCCAAGTCCTTTGTGGAGAAACCACTGTGCGACGACCAAAGTATAACCGATCGTAGTATAGGAATTTCTTTTCCTATTCTATGTATGTCATCCAAATACCAGGATATCACACCCTACTACCTTCTCAACAGATCCATCCCCTATTCTGATGACGTCAAACCCATGACTGTCACATCAGAAATAGATGATCTATCTCCGCTACATCTGCTTTAGTCTATAAATAGATATAAGCCTGATGTCCACCAATGCTTCCGCTGCTCCCACTGACTACGACAACCCTCTGCCAGAGTCATATAGACGTGCACTTCTAAAACTAGTTTAGAACGACGCTATACTCATCCTCCTGCCGGGTCTCGCAGCCTGGAACAACAACAATGGCAAGTGTGGGTAAACAAGAACTTCCCTGTCACCGTCCTTGAGGCTACCTGAGTACCTCTCGGGTGCCTGAAGTTACCCACCTTATCTGCGGAGTGGCCAATGGAATGTCAAACCAGATTGAATCTTTAGGTTCCTTATCAAATCTTCAGTAATCGTTTGTGGTTCTGGAATCACTTCCAGTTCTACCATACTCCCACTACTATTTTCTGAAAAAAAATCCATTTTTAATAAAACTGTGGCGAGTCTAGAACAATATCGCTATTGTTCATCCAGATGGTAGAAAGTCAACCCTCGTCATAGCCTGGGTCAACCCACAAACAGCCATTACAGAAACGTGCCTTGAGTTGTCCAGTGTCTGGTTTTAATCATAAACCGGACAACTCCCCGTACCTTAACATCGTTAAGATATGAACTGTTCTATATCCAATATAGAACCAGAGGCACTGATTTAATTGAACTAGATTCAAATCATGCAGCTGTCTCCAGTGCATGTCAACTAAATGGAAGGAGGCCAGATCAGCGTTACTCAACTTAGGAATACTTCCAATTATGAGTAACCTGAAAGAGAAGCAATTTCTCTTAATCATCACTTTCAACTGAATACCACAAGTATCTACATCTTCGATCTCTTTGAAGAATCCCGATACTTGCTACTCTTGGTTCTCTACTCTATTCAAATACCTGTAACTTCTCCAAATTCGGACCCTGCGTTTCTACGAAACACCTGTCTAAAAACTAGAGAAGTCATAAGTAAACTGAATGTAGTACGAGGACCAACCCCTCTGTCCTGATGGACTCTGGACAACATACAATACTCTGTAAAAGTCCCTTGAGTCTGATTACTCATTCACTGTGTGTCGTAGGTTGAAAACTGTACTTATGGTTAAGAAGAATTACACCGCTGTTTAATGCTCCTTACCTAACCATCCACTGATATAGGTAAATGTCGTAGACATAATTTCAGAAAGGTATATCTCACTCTATGAAAATAGACGTACAGATATATCAATTTGAAATTGGTGCATAACAGCGGATATTCAAAACCAAATATTTGCCGACCGGCAAACAACCCAGGTGATTTCCTCAAATATCACCGATTACAACGAATCCCGATATAATGAGGATAATCACCCAATTCCCAATAACTTACTCCCACTCATCATCTGTAAAACCATACAGATGTGAGAATCGTATCTGGTAAATACATACCCTGGAGTAAGTATCTAATCGGGAAATCAGTTTTCTATTAACAGTACACAGTGAAACTGAAACATTGAAATGTTTCGATGGGGTATCCTGGTATTCCTAGTAATGCCTCTTCCAGATTCACGACTGTAACCGTATAGTTCTTTGCCACCTCTCCAAATCCCTTCATATGTCTTTAGTCTTTACCTTCTGCACACCCCTTTAGGCCAAATGGTTTTCTTCCTTCCCTACCGTTCGGCACCAGCCTATGGTTTGGAAGAAGACTATCCAATAAGCATAATGGGTGTACTGTCCCAATCCTAGGAACACTCGCAACACGGGAGAAGGTGAAGATAAAAGACACCTGAATGTACTTTATTCCTATTTCTCCTGAACCAGGATCCATCCCCGAACTGGAACAAGTTCCTTTCGAGTTCGTATATAACCATACGATGGAATATCCAAATAAACTGTGGATCTTCGTAGTGATACGGAGTGTCCTGGAGAAATACAAAGGTGATGTGGGAGTGGTAACGAAATATTTGGTTTGGTCGTGAATATCTGTTGCAATTTACTTTGCCCTCCTACTAATCCCTTGCTTTGTCTGAACTTAATACCTTCTGCACACCATCGTTATGCTAATTGGTTTTCTTCATTCCCTACCGGTCGGCACCAGCCTAAGGTTTGGAAGAAGACAATCCAATTTGCGTAATAGGTGTACTACCCCTAAACCAAGGAGTACTCGTAACCTGAGAGAGGGTAAAAGGAAAAGACAACTGAATAATCCTATCCGTTTTCTCCAGAACCGGAAACCATCCTCGAATAAATTCTTTCGAGTTCGTATCTAACCATACGATGGTTTTGTCCAATGGAAGTGGACGTTCGTAGTAAAACGGGGTGTCCTGGAGAAAAGGGTAAAAGTAGGAGTGGCAATGAGGTTTGCAACTCTGACAATCCAAAAGCCGGTGTTTAAGAAGGTTCGGTCAACTTGGTCACTGAGTCAAAGTCTTAGGGTCGGGTCAAATGGTCGCTGCCAGAGAGAGAGAGAAAAGAAACACTCAGCGTGCACTCTAACCTAGATCAGAATGGTTACCAATTTATCTAATCTGGAATCCTCCCACTGTACCTCAAATTCTCCTCCAAACCTGAAAGAAGAATTAGTCGGGGTTACCCGAGGAGTAAACTAACTCATCAGTGGGAATCGGGATCCAACTATCATTGCATGATAACGTGACGGAATCCGCTCACGCTATCACACTCCAGAAGGTATGCGCATATCTGGCAAGTTTCAGTTCTTTTGAAACTCCCGATGTGATTTCTGCCCCATGCTCTTATGACCTTGGCGAAGGTCAACAAATCATAAGTCACATGTCAAGTTCTACCCGTCATTATCCAGGTTAATTTGAATCCACCCGTACAAGCCCTTGACGAAGGTCAACAAGGCTGTACGACTGTCCCAAACCAACGCATCTATCTATGCAGCAGAAAGGTAACAAGCAGCTACCATACACTATGCCTTGACGAAGGTCAACAAACATAGCATGAATACTACGTGCTACCCGTCTGAAACGACGGAGGGCTACGAATGGTTTCTGGCGAAAACCTTTAACGTAATGAACTTGATATCGTCGAAGGAACGGATAGCTTTTAAAAATATAGTGACGAAAACCGTTGCTAAAGAGGTCACTCCCGGTGAAGGGATCTCGGCTCTTTCCCCGTAGAATGGGGTGCAGGATATTCCAACTGAATACCACGATGCAAAGCAAAAGTAATCGGCTATAGTGAAGTTAATGCCCTGACGCAAACTTCTGTCCAAGGGGTCACTCCCGGTGAAGGGATCTCGGCCCTTGCCTCGTCGACTGAGGAGCAGGATATTCCAACTGAATACCATGATGCAAAACAGAAATGAACGTCCTTGCAATAACAGCTTTTTGAAAAGTGTTCCAACAACATCAGATTAGGTTTGTTTTTAACTTGCATTGATCCGAATCAATGCAGTCCCATCAATTGATCACACCACAAAGAACGAAAATATACTGACGTACGTATATGCCATCCGCATTCGCCACTGGGTCCCGTCATCACCCGTTAGGTTAGCTAACTAACGGCAGAGCGGGGACTGGACTAGCGCGGATGAAAAACATATACAACATCTACTAATATATATACCAATATATAGTATTTCGCTCAAGGCGTGAATAAAATGCAACATCACAGAAACAATACAGATATCTGGGATCCCCGGGTTTCACAGAGCCACTACTGAAACCCGACGTTCCCCTGGTCGTGTGGATAGCCTGTGCAATGAAATCCTAGACCCCTACGGGCGCGGCAAGTCACCCGCCAAAACCTGAAGCGAGGCAGCCCCCTTCAGCGCCGTGAATGGACCACCCAACACTTCACGGAATCCGGTAACTTGGGCACCCCTCCTGGGTCAACCTGTACCCCCTACGAGTGCGGCAAATAGCCCGCCAATCCTAGAGCGAAGCCCCCTCCGTCTCAATGCCATGAGATGCGGGCTTGTTGCCCTCCAGAACCCGGCTATCCGTGCACCCCTCCGCGGGGTAATCCTAGTACAGAAAGTAAAATATACATACAACGGGTACATCGACCGCAACCAGGTCGTGCCCCAAAAGAATAATACAATCAGGCAGTGACGGCAGTCCACATGTCGGACGCTCGCCCCGCAATATCAAATGTACATAATACAACAAACACTGAACTAGCATTGCATCCAGGCTATTCCCCACGACCGATCCGCAACATCACAGCATAAACATAGAACATCAACGTGAAAGTCACGTTCGCAAATCCGTCTAACCGGGCTATAGCAGTTAGACAGGATTTACCGATCGAGTGACATTCACGGTCGCAGATATAATGTAAATACTGTGAAAAATGTGTTTAAAATTTTCCGATTGATCAAACAATTAACAAGTGGGCCCCCAATCAAAACTGTAGCACTCACAGAAATCCTGGGCCCAATTTTAATATTCCAAAACCCATATTTTAAGCCCAGAAGGCCTCTGTAAAAAAATGGTGAAGTGATGTGAATAGTGCGCGGCGGAAGGGCCGCACAAATGGGGTTTTCGCGGCGGTTCCGCGCTCCAACTGTGGAGTTACTTCGTCAAATTTTTACAGAACTCTTAGATTTTCCAGTACATCAATATTTTATAACCTGAAAAATTTTTCGAGTCCAAAAATTTTCAACAGAAACTGATGCGAACTAAAATGCAGTTTTGGAACTTTTTGATCGATCGGAAATGCAAACACATTACACAAAGCTAGACTAAGTTAATGGCGAGGCTCTGATACCACTGTAAGTGCACGGCGGCGCCCCGACCGTCAATCTGACGCCGGAATGCGGAAACGGTGATAAACTTAAATTTTGCGGACTTTGCAAACCGGCACTACCGCGCACTAAACTCCGGATCGTAACCATTAACAAGTCTAAGCAAACAAGAATACGGGTTAGAGATGTACCGACTGATCCGAGTCCTCCGGTCTTCATCTCCACTCCGATCTCCTCGCGGGATCTCCGTCCGTCTCCTCCTCGTCGGAAAGGGCACCACGTCGCCTGTATCTTTTACGGGCTCCCACCTCAATACCGAGGCAACTCGGGCGCGAAGCTGGCGAATCGACGCGTCCAAGATTTGCTGTAGGAAGTGTAGTGTAGAATCGTAGTCTCTTTTTGGGGTGGTTGCCATTTGATGGAGGAATGAAGATTGAGCTTTGGAGGGAAATGAAGCTATCAATTTTTGCATGAAAAATGATATGAACAAATATATCTCCTCACAAAATGAATCACCCTCTTCCCCTCTAAAATGTGGCCGGCCATATCATCTAGGAAAATGGTGGAGGGAACAAAATACCTATCATGAAGGGAGGTGAGGGTAGGAGAGGTCAAGAGGTGACCACATACAAACAACAACCATACTTCATTTAAAAACCAACCATACCCTTTCAAATCTCATCCTCATTCAATCAAATCATATTAAAGCAAAAGCATGGTGCAAAAGAAAAGATTCTTATCATATCAAACCCTTTTGCAATAAAACCCCTCCACAAATGTAATTTGCAAAAATGCAAATTACCCCCTCCATCGGAAAAGTCCGGCCGGGAAAGAACAAAGGAAAACCGGCCGGAACGGAATGCAAACTGGCAACTCCAGAAAACTGGTCCCGTAATAAATTACAGGAAAACCCCGATACTGTGCATACACACCCGCATCTGTATTCCGTCCGGATACAAATGCAAAGAGACAAAATCTACACTGTACTAAACTAGGACCGGCTTAAACCAAAGCCGGCTAGTATTATCCGTTCAATCCTGATCCGTGCAATACCGCACGTATCTGATCGAACCCTGCCATAAACCTATACGGCTACTAGTACAAACCGTCCGATCCTGATCCGTGCAATACCGCACGTATCTGATCGGACCCTGCCATATCTCCATACGGCCTCTACAGCGTTTCGCCCGAAAGCTTGAGTAACTGAAAGTGTGGTGGACTCTAAAGACTCGTCAATACTATGGCTGTGGATTTAACCACTAGCACGTCAGAGGTATAAGCCAATACGTGACGGGCCACCAGCTATTGACCAAAAGGGACGTCGATGAGCGAACTCATCCTGACACCCTACTGAGCCTGTCAGTGACAATATCCGTGCAGTCCGGTCCGTTCGTCTATGAGTATCGCATGGCGGGCCTAGGGGGTTGGTAAAAGTCAGACCCCCAAAAGCGGTACAAGTCGTGTCGGAGTGTAGCCCAGAACACCCTGAGATACTACTGGAATACCTACCAGTAAATCTCCTTGCCTTGGCCAAGGACTTTGTGTAATGGCTCTCCTAGACACAGCACGACCTCACCCCCAATACCGGGAGAGACGAACCCCTGAAGATACGCTCACTGCCTCCATGTGGCTCGGGACTGTACCCAACCAAAACCTGTTTGCACGACTCCTTTGAGCCGTGGTAGGGTAGTAATCAAAGTACAGTGGGAACTCACACGAGACAAATGACGATCCCCAGGTCGATGAACTAACCTGCACACATGTCACCAGGGAACTGCCATCTGACGTCTGGTATATGACCAACTAGCATGTTCCCGGCGAGTCCTGTCCGGTGTACTCATAACCCAATGAGCACCTGTATACATCTTAGGTGATCCAACTGACACCAGTGGCTTGTGAGACCGGCCACCGCCCCTCGTCGGGGTCTCGACTGTATACACTAGTCTACTAATGGAGTATCGATGCCCGGTCTCGAAACTCCCACGACTAGGGACCTTTTAAGGATATGCTTGTAGACCCCCAGCTCCCACTTATATGATCGCCCTCATACTGCTGGTGGTCAAGCAAGAATCCTAGGGGCTCTATCAACGTGTAATAGCGACGTGTCAGGTCACCTAAAAACAGTACACGATGATAAAGGTAAACCAGATAGCATACTATCATCTCGAGTAAGACTGTCCTACCGGGATAGGTCCTCCCTCAATCATTACAATCACGTACCTGTGACCTAATAATTGACTCTGAGGGCACTATCTCCAACACGAAAGCACGGGGGACCTCCCTCAAAGTACCGACACTGGCCTGGCTGAAAGATTGACGAACTTGTAGTGTGCAATTAATCCCGGCTAGTCTTTCCTTTTAGGGTTTGAAGGAAGATTTGATAAAAAGCAGTGGGAGCCATCCTAATTAGATAAAATAATAACCAATCTATTCTTGCAGAGCGCACGCTGAGTGTTTTCTTCTCTCTCTCTCCAGGTAGCGACCATATCACGCCTTAATCAAGATAATAATACGGATTTTTGACCGAACCCGCTTGTTATACTGAGCTGGGGAATGTTGGTCCCGCTCCAACTTATAATTGTTATAAGACAGAGCAGGAAATTGGGGAATACCAGATTTCCTGTGCCGCCCAAACGAAGAGAGTGCATGCTGATGCATCATCTTCGGGTGTGTTCATTATACAGAACTGTTTCTTAGTATCCTCCGCATCCTGGTATATGATACCGGATCAGGATCCCAGATATGTAATCTGTTACATAGGGCTACAAAAGGGTAGAAAAACTGAGAACGGGTGATAAGTTTCATGAGACAGAAAACGGGGCAAGAGTTGCAGCCAAGTCTGTCGGTCACTGTCACCCTGTATTACCAATACATTGATTCTGAACGAATGTTATTAGATACCGAACCTGATATACAAAATCATATCTGTCTCTTTATTAGTAAAGAAATGATAAAATTTTGTATTGTTGGATAATGTTTTGAACATTTCCTATATCAAAGGTTGATCGGTTCAGGCACGTTATCTAAAAGCATTGATGTTCTAAATCAAACTACAGTTCTTAGTATATGGAACACACATAAGAGGAAGAGTTCAGAAATGAACAGATCCTTCTTAAGGTATTGTAGACTAGGTCATATCATTGCGACCCGACTGGCTGAGTTACATTTAGATGCATATTTAAATAAGTTTGAATTTATATCTTGTGAAACTCGCCAGTCATGTCACAAAGATAAGATGACCACAGCTCTGTTTATTGGAAACAGAGAAAGGGTTAGTGAACTCTTGGGATAATACATGTTGATGTATGTAAGGTCCCCTGTCTACATATGCCAAGACTGGTTCTTTGTACTTCGTTACATTCTCTGATGATCTCTCGAGATTCAGACATATGTTCCTGTTGAAACATAAGTCCGAACCTTTTGAGATATTCACAGAATATAAGCGAGAAGTAGAGAACCAGAATACGGGTATAAGTATTATGTCCTTTGATGAGATCAAGGAGGAGAATACTTGAGCACGGAAATCCTGGACTATTCTAAAGGAGAATGAGATTCTCTCTCAGCATTACTCCTCCGTATACACCATTGCACGATGGTATGTCGGGGCGGAGCAATTACACCCTATGTGATAAGGTGTGCTCTATGATGAGTAATACTGAGCTACCTATTTCCTTTTGGGTGTTATGCACTTGAGAAGCTGCATACCTATTGAATAGGGTTCTAATCAAATCAGTTGCCTACCGCTTCATATGTGATATGGAATGGGAAGAACCCATGTCTTAAGTTAGTTAAGATTTGGAGTTGTCCGGCCTATGTCTGAAAGCAAAATCCGGACAAGCTCGAGGCAAAGTCTGTAATGTAGAACTGGAAAGGTTCCAGCTATACAAACTGCAGCTGATGATTTGATAGAACCAAAGGATTCAGTAGATTCCAACGAACCTCAGCCTCTCCGCCGATCTAGTAGGGTTCCTCACCCACCTGAGAGATACTTCTGTTTCTCTATGACAGTGGGAGCGAGGATTGCATCATGAGATGATGACCCAACTAGTTTCGAGCTGGCCATCAGGAGTAAGACTCTGTAAGAATGGCTGGATGCTTAGTGATCTGAGATGGAATCCATATACACCAACAAAGTATGGACTTTGGTTGCTATATCTGAAGGGTTAAATCCCCATCAGGAGCAAGTATATCTTGAGAAGATTACTTGGTGTACATGGAAGAGTTGAGACTTTCAAAGCTAGACTTGTTAAAGGTCTACATCATTGACCAGGTTTGGATGATGATGAAACCTTTTCTAAGTAGCTATGCTTAAGTCCATCCAGATCCTACTTGCCACGGCTACATACCATGACTACGATATCTGGTGGTTGGGTGTCATGACAGCTTTTCTAAATGATTTAGAAGAGTGCGTCTGCAAATACACAGCCAGAGGGCTTCGTAGACAGTGGGAGCAGCGGAAACGTGTGCAAGATGCTTTATAGGATAAAGCAGGCATCGCGGAGATGGAACATCTGTTTTGATGGATTAGTCAAAGAGTTTGACATCATCAAAATGGTAGATGAACCTTGTATAAACAAAAAGGGTAGTAGGGAGTATGGTGGTGATCCTCGTAGAGTACGTGGATGACATACTCTTGATAAGAAAGGAGTTTCTTATGCTACGCTCGTTCAATCTCCGTTTATCACAAAGATTCTCCATGTAGGATCAAGATGATACCTCCTAAATCCTGAGTTTTGGATCTATGAGATAGATTTAATTAGATGTTGGGATTCTCACTAGTTGTAGTGAGATGATATCAATCGATCCTGGGGAGAATCACTGGAAGGGTTCCAGGGTGATAAAGACGACTGAATGTCAGTCGCAGGCATTGTCTTTACCCTCAGTAAAGGGACGGTATGTTGGAAGAGTTCCAAGCTAGATACCGTGGCATACTAGACGATAAAGGTTGGATACATCGCTACTTAAGATGCTACCAAAGAGGCTGTTTGGGTGTATATTGGTTCATGAGATGAACTATGTTCCTCCCATTGTGTGACAATGGAGTTGTGGCTTATGCCAAGGAACGCAGGTCCCATCAGTGATCCAGACATATTCTAAGGCAGTATCTCCTGATCGTGGAGATGGTTGATCTCCAGGTGATCAAGGTTAGGAGGGCAGACTCAGAGGACAACACGGCGGATCCACTCGCGAAGGCCTATTCCCAGAGAGAGACTTTTATGGGATGGTTGAGTATGAGATACTACAACCACTGCTACAGATGGCCCTAGTGCAAGTGGGAGATTGTTAGTTATATGTATGCCCTAGAGGCCATTACTGTACATTGGATGTATATTGTAGTGGATGCTGGGACATATATAGGGAGGACTTTCTTGCTCGACATGATAGTATGCTATCTGGTTGCTCTTTACCTTAACGTGTACACTGATTGTCTCTCTGTTACATGTTGGTAAAGCCCTTAGGATGCGTACCTGACTACCTGAACTATGATGCGGATCATACTAGTGGGGACATGGTAGTCCATAAGTACATCCTTCAAAGTCCCTAGTCGTGGGTGTATCGAGATGGTGCATCGATATACCAGAGTAGACTAGCGTGTACCTTTTCGACTCATACAGATGGGCGATGGATGATCCCATATCCATTGGTGTTTGACATCGGAGATGATATACGGGTGCTCAGTAGAGACTGGGTACACTGGACGGACTCGCCGAGAACTCCCAGATGGTATTATACCTTACGTCAGATGGCAGTTCTCTGGTGACACTGGTACAGAGTAGTCTGTTGACCCGAGATCGTCATAGAGTCTTGTGTGGTTCCCACTGTGCTTTGATTTCCATCTTACCACGTCCAAGAGGGCGTGCAAAACGGTGGTTTTTGGGTACAGTCCCGAGTCACATGGAGGCAATGAGCGATAGGAGGGGATTCGTCTCTCCCGGTATAGGGAGTTGATGTTGCGCTGTGTTCGATTGGCTATAACCGGAAATCCCTGGCCAGGGTTGCTGAGATTTACTGGTAAGTGTTACCAGTAGTTTCTCGAACTGTTATAGACCTCATATCGACACGACTTATCGAGCTATTGGGGTCTGACGTTTACCACCCCTAGGCGAGATATGCGACATATCAGACGATCAGACCGGACTGTACGGTAGTGTTACTGGTTGGATTCACTGGAGTGTGAGCGGGCTTGCTCGTCGATCTTCTGATCTCTCAATACCCGGGTGGCCGTTACGTTTAGCAGACCGCTTGCGGCTTGTGGGTGTTTGATATGATCATCACCTGCTGCCGGCGTATTGACGAGTCTTTAGAGTCCTACACAGAGGTTTCCTGGCTCAAGCAAAACGAAATAGGAGCGCATATGAGATATGTGCGGGACCGAGAATAATGCGTGTATGTGATACCGTATTCCATTCTCGCGATGAATGTATCGAAAGGTTGTATGCGATATAACCTAGTTATCGAATCAAGGGTTGGTTCGATAAGCCGATACATAGAATACTAGTCGGTTATATGCGATATGACCGGATCGTTAAATCAAGTGTTGATTTAATGATTTAATGCATAATTATATATTTGATATATTACTTTGCATTAACTAGTATTGGTTCACTTTAAGATGGATTTTCTCACTCGGATGTGCGCATTGCATATGCGATATGATTTTGTGCACTTGCTTGTATCATGTTTGATGATGCATGCCTTTTGGTTAAGTGTAAAGAATTAAACCTTGGTTAATGAAATGGTTAGGGTTTACTTTTTCCTTATTCATTTTATTCATTTATTTATTCTTTTGGAAAAAGAAAAGCAAATGAGAAAATGGTGGCATGTTTTGTTTTATTCATGAAGTTTCATGAACACTTTGACTTTGTAACCATTTTGTCTCATGCTTAAACCTAACCATTCCACTTAACCCTAATTAATTCTCTACACCTAACCATGGTTCAATTATGATAAGAATTCATTATTCTTTTCATTTTGAGGATGATTTTATCATAATACTAGCTTCTTCTTCTTCATCTTCTTCATTGAAGAAAACCTTTCTTCATCAATGGTGATTGTTGAAAACAAGTGAGAAATCCAATTCTAAAGTCTACCCACTTCCTATTTCTTCATCCTCTACCTCTTGCCAAGTAGTATAGGGTGTTTCCTTCATAAGTTTTCATGGCTTGGTGAATGTGGAGCTTGATCTAGCGATGCTTCGACGTAGATCATCTTCGGCATGGACATCGACGACCTAGTTCGCCTATTCTCCGATGAAGCCGACGCTAGAGCCCGGGATTTGTTTTGGACAGCGAGAGGACTTCATTGCCGAGCTATGGAGGTGGAGCACCGGATCTACAAAGGTTGTATTTCCGATTCTTATAGTTAAGTGTTAACTAGTTACTTTGTTCGCCTAGAAATCTAGCCAACGATCCGTTCTAGAGTTTCTCGGCACCGTTAAAATTTGAAATTGGCATGGTTGATGCCTTGTGAGACCTCATTAGGGTGCCTAGGAACCCTACATTTTTAACATGACAGTCATAGGTTTGACTTCATCAGAATAGGGGATGGATCTGTTAAGAAGGTAGTAGGGTGTGATGTCTTGGTATTTGGATGACATACACAGAGTAGGAAGTGATGTTCCTATACTACGATCGGTTATACTTTGGTTGTCACACAGTGGTTTCTCCATTTGGGACATGGATATAATATCACGACATTCTGGTTACTGGATCTATAGTTTTAGATCTAGATTTGGGTAGTTTCCCAATCAGGGTACTTAGACAGCATTCTGAAGGTGTTTTAGAATGGACGACTCCTGGCACGGTAGTATACCTGCAGGTGATGGAGTCACCCTCTCTAAAGGTGTCTTACAGACTAAAGGGGAGAGGGATGTGCATGATTGGCAGATCACTTGCTTAGGCAATTGAGTCAATCATGAGATGTCAAGTACCACACCAGATGTTGTTTGCACGAGATGCAATAAGTTGATATTGATCCAATCCTGGAGAAACATTCGGAAGCAGTTTTAGAACATAAGTGGATGTTCTAGGGATATGATAACGACATCCTCATTCGGGAGAAAGTTAGCATTCCAGGCTTCCAAGGTGACCTGGATGACAGAGTGACTGTCAGAGTTATAGTTTTCCCTCTGAATAGAGGCAGTATTTGGACAGGTGGTCCAAGAGGATACTGAGGGAGGCATGGCGCAGGATACTGATTAAGTTCAGTTGACGATACAGTCTGAGAAGTTTGGATTTGGAGTTCATTATGAGCTAGGTCCCATCAGACATCCAAACATATTCTAAGATAGGTATTGCTCATTTCGGGAGATGGGTTTCTCCGCCAACATGAGATTAAGAGAGACATAGAAAGAAACATCACAGCGGATCCACTCACTGAGGCTATTCCTCGAACGCAACAGTTTCGCAAACGGGTTTTGTGAGACAGATTATTAGAGGAGTTGGGTGTTCGGTATCACACGGGCTGTGAGTATACGACATCGTAATAATTAGCCTTGTGTGCAAGTGGGAGATTGTTGGAGATAGTGCCCTCAGAGTCAATTATTGGATCACAGGCACATGATTGCAATGATTGAGGGAGGACCTATGCCGATAGGACAGTCTTACTCAAGATGATAATATGCTATCTGGTTTATCTTTATCATCGTGTACTGCTTTAGGTGACCTTACAGGTCACTATTGCACGTTGATAGAGCCCCTAGAATTCTTGCTTGACTGCCAGCAGTATGAGGGCGATCATATACGTGGGAGCTGGGGTCTATAAGCATATCCTTAAAAGGTCCCTAGTCGAGGGAGTTTCGAGACAGGGAATCGATACTCCAGAGTAGACTGGTGTATACAGTCGAGACCCCGACGAGGGGTGGTGGCCGGTCTCACAAGCCACTGGTGTCAGTTGGTTCACCTAAGATGTATACAGGTGCTCATTGGGTTATGAGTACACCGGACAGGACTCGCCGGGAACATGCTAGTTGGTCTTATACCTGACGTCAGATAGCAGTTCCCTGGTGACATGTGCACAGGTTAGTTAATCGACCTGAGATCGTCATTTGTCTCGTGTGAGTTCCCACTGTACTTTGATTACTACCCTACCACGCTCAAAGGAGACGTGCAAACAGGTTTTAGTTGGGTACAGTCCCGAGCCACATGGAGGCAGTGAGTGGATCTGCAGGGGTTCGTCTCTCCCGGTACTGGGGGTGAGGTCGCGCTGTGTCTAGGAGAGCCATTACACGAAGTCCTTGGCCAAGGCAGGAGATTTACTGGTAGGTATTCCAGTAATATCTCAGGGTGTTCTGGGCTACACTCTGACACGACTTGTACCGCTTTTGGGGGTCTGACTTTTACCAACCCCCTAGGCCCGCCATGCGATGCTCATAGACGAACGGACCGGACTGTACGGATATTGTCACTGACAGGCTCAGTAGGGTGTCAGGCTGAGTTCGCTCATCGACGTCCCTTTTGGTCAATACCTGGTAGCCCGTTACGTATGGCTAATACCTCTGACGTGCTAGTGGTTAAATCCACAACCAAAGTATTGACGAGTCTTTAGAGTCCCCCACAGACCGTTTTCTCAAGTTTCGGGCGAAACGTTGTAGAGGCCGTATGGAGATATGGCAAGGTTCGATCAGATACGTGCGGTATTGCACGGATCATGATCGGACGGATAATACTAGCGGGTTTTGGTTTAAGCCGGATCCTAGTATTGTACAGTGTAGATTTTGTCTCATTGCATTTGTATTCAGTCGGAATACAAATGCGGGTAAGTATATACAGTCGCGGGGTTTTCCTGTAATTTATTACGGGATCAGTTTCTTGAAGTTGCCAGTTTGCTTTCCGTTTCAGCCAGTTTTCCTTTCTTCCTTTCGTTGGCCGATAATTGGTGGAGGGGCTAAATTGCATATTTGCAAATTAGCAATTGTGGAGGGGTTTATTTGTAAATGGATGATCATGATGGTTCTGTTAGTTATATGTATGCCCTAGAGGCCATTACTGTACATATGATGTATATTGTAGTGGATGCTGGGACATATATAGGGAGGACTTTCTTGCTCGACATGATAGTATGCTATCTGGTTACCCTTTACCTTAACGTGTATGCTGATTGTCTCTCTGTTACATGTTGGTAAAGCCCTTAGGATCTGTACTTGACTACCTGGACTATGATGAGGATCATACTAGTGGGGACATGGTAGTCCATAAGTACATCCTTCAAAGTCCCTAGTCGTGGGTGTATCGAGACGGGGCATCGATATACCAGAGTAGACTAGCGTGTACCTTCTCGACCCATACAGATGGGCGATGGATGATCCCATATCCATTGGTGTTTGACATCAGAGATGATATACGGGTGCTCAGTAGAGACTGGGTACACTGGACGGACTCGCCGAGAACTCCCAGATGGTATTATACCTCACGTCAGATGGCAGTTCTCTGGTGACACTGGTACAGAGTAGTCTGTTGACCCGAGATCGTCATAGAGTCTTGTGTGGTTCCCACTGTGCTTTGATTTCCATCTTTCCATGTCCAAGAGGGCGTGCAAAACGGTGGTTTTTGGGTACAGTCCCGAGTCACATGGAGGCAATGAGCGATAGGAGGGGATTCGTCTCTCCCGGTATAGGGGGTTGATGTTGCGCTGTGTTCGATTGGCTATAACAGGAAATCCCTGGCCAGGGTTGCTGAGATTTACTGGTAAGTGTTACCAGTAGTTTCTCGAACAGTTATAGACCTCATATCGACACGACTTATCGAGCTATTGGGGTCTGACGTTTACCACCCCTAGGCGAGATATGCGACATATCAGACGATCAGACCGGACTGTACGGTAGTGTTACTGGTTGGATTCACTGGAGTGTGAGCGGGCTTGCTCGTCGATCTTCAGATCGCTCAATACCCGGGTGGCCGTTACGTTTAGCAGACCGCTTGCGGCTTGTGGGTGTTTGATATGATCATCGCCTGCTGCCGGCGTATTGACGAGTCTTTAGAGTCCTACACAGAGGTTTCCTGGCTCAAGCGAAACGAAATAGGAGCGCATATGAGATATGTGCGGGACCGAGAATAATGCGTGTATGTGATACCGTATTCCATTCTCGCGATGAATGTATCGATTAGGTTATATGCGATATACCCTAGTTATCGAATCAAAGGTTGATTCGATAAGCCGATACATAGGATACTGGTCGGTTATATGCGATATGACCGGATCGTTAAATCAAGTGTTGATTTAATGATTTAATGTATAATTATATATTTGATATATTACTTTGCATTAACTAGTATCGGTTCACTTAAGATGGATTTTCTCACTCGGATGTGCGCATTGTATATGCGATATACTTTTGTGCACTTGTTTGTATCATGTTTGATGATGCATGTTTAACTATAGTTAAGTGTAATGGATTAAGCCATGGTTAAACTAATGATTAGGGTTTTCTTTTCTTACTTATTTATTTATTTATTTATTTTGAATAGATAAGAAAAGAATGGTTGCTAATTTTGGAGTTTAGTTGAAGCTTCATGAAGCTTTGACTTTGTAACCATTCTTGTCTTCATCTTTAACCCTAACCATTAATCTAACCTTAGTTAATTCTCTACACTTGACCATGGTTTAGATTATGATAAGTTTTGATTATTCTTTTCTTTTTTAAATAACTTATCATAATATTTATCTTCTTCTTGCTCTTCTTCTTCTTCATGAAGAAGCTTGTCTTCATCAATGGCATATTGAGCATATGAGTGAGAAATCCAATTCTAAAGTCTACCCACTTCCTATTTCTTCATCCTCTACCTCTTGCCAAGTAGTAGAGTGTGTTTCCTTCACAAGTTTTTAGGGCTTGGTGAAGGTGGAGCTTGATTTAGCGATGCCTCGACGTAGATCATCTTCGGCATGGACATCGACGACCTAGCTCGCTTATTCTCCGATGAAGTCGACGCTAGAGCCCGGATTCCTTTTGGACAGCGGAGAGGACTTCGTTGCGGAGCTATGGAGGTGGAGCACCGGATCTACAAAGGTTGTATTTCCGATTCTCATAGTTAAGTGTTAACTAGTTAGCTTTTTCACCTAGTTTTCTAGCAAACGGTCCGTATTAGGGTCTCTCGGTACCTAGATTTTTTGAAATTGGCATGATTGACGCCTTGTGAGACCTCATTAGGGTGCCTAGGAACCCTACAGTGGTATCAGAGCCTAGCTAGAGCCTTAGGCGAAGTCTAGACGGAATTTGAAACCCGATCGAACCCGAAACACCAAATCAATCTTGCTCTCTGTACTTTTTTGAAAACAGTGAGTTTTTCCAAATTAAAAATTGCTAAAAAATTCAGCACGGAAAAATAAGAATTACGGTGCAAAAAGTTTCTGGTGAACAGTAAATTTCGCGGCGGATCCGCGGCAGAAGCATGGCTTCTGCGGCGGATCAGCGGCCCCTTGATGACGTCAGCCCTGTTCCTTTGCACAGTAATTCCTAGTTCAAAGAGCTGAGTTTTCTGGGAATTTTTAATATTTATTCAAGAGTTGAATTTTTCTGCTGTGCTTTTGGGGATTCGGTGTTTCGATCGGAGTATCAAATTTTGTCTGTGTGGCTTTCCGGATAGTTTTTAGAATATGTTAAAAAGTTCGACCGGATATAAATACCCAATTTTTCCCCTGTCGGGAAATTTCCAAGTGTTGGATTTTTCCGTAGTTTAACGACGTTCTAAGTAGTGCAAGTAACACGATGGTCCCTCTAGAAGACAACAAACCTTAACTCGATTATGTGACCGTCTTGAACTGCCCTTTGAACCTTCGGGTTTGGGGCAGTACGGCGTGCCACATGTGAGGCGTTGGCTTGACCCTTCTACGGCCGGACCGTCGATACTGAGGCACGAACTGAATGTTGTTAGACTTATTTCATATGTTGATCTGTATCGGGAAAACTTGGGTGTTCGATTGTTCGATCGGAAAGTTTAACATTTTCTGTTTATCTGGAATGTGATACAATAATTGGAATTCACAATGTTATGAGATAACGGAATGAATATTATAAACGTAGCAGTTTAGTCTCACTTGATCGGTTGCCACGGAATTTTGATGTGATCAAAAGTCCGTCGCAATCACGTAGCGTACGCGGATACTCGCCGGGTAAACTTAATAGACAGCCTCGCTCCATTGCCCCGACCAAGTGACTGTAGGAGAACCCCGTCGCCGAAAGCATCCGTTCGGGTGCTCGCGGCAGCGGTGTTCCGCCTTGGTGCACTTCGTCGACGGTATCGGGGGTGCGGCCGCCTACTAAAGTTTGCGATGAGTATTCGATCAGACTGTCGGGAATCTTGTTGAATTGCCCGACTCGATATTGAAAAGTGTTTTCGATAATGAGACTGAAATGCGGGGTTTATAATTGTTAGGCATGTGATGTCTAAGTAATTCATTTGGTCAGGCATGCGATGTCTGAGATGGTTGCGGATTCCAACTGTTGTAGTTTTACACTTTCTTTTCTGTGACCGTAAGTGTAATATGTGATATCGCCGGTTTCGTTGCTATATGTCAACGACAATTGGGATGCGCATATTTACTTACGTTGATGACATGTGATGTTATGTGTTGCTGGATATGTTATATTGGATCGTCGTGTTTGAATAGCCGGGGGTTTTTATGTGAGATGAGTGTTTTTCATTTTCATTCATGTAAAAACTTGTATGTAATATTCTTTTATTGGGGCACTTCCAGGTAGCGGAAGTTGTCACCTCTTGTATATTATTTACTTTTCCGCACTAGGATAGACCCAAGGAGGAGGGCACAAGTAACCGGGTTCTGGAGTCCAGTGGGAGACCAACTCGAGGAGTCGAGTCCGGGTCTCCTAACTCTAGAATTGGTAGGGTTGCTTGCCGCTCTCGTGAGTCGAGTCCGGGTCTCCTAACTCTAGAATTGGTAGGGTTGCTTGCCGCTCTCGTAGGGGTCTAGGGGTGTGGGTTTGGCTATTCATCACGACCGTGGAATCCGTGTTTTATACTGGCTCGTATTGAAAACACGGACGTCCTAGTATATCCAATATTTCATATGTTTCTTCTGCTGCGATATCTGTGATGTGATCATATGATGTTCTGTGATAGATACAGCATATAGTATATATGATATATTATATAGACGTTACTTATGTTTTACACCCGTGCTAGCCCTGCCCCGCTCTGCCGTTAGTTACCTAACCTAACGGTGCACGAGGGGACATCGAGGCGAATGCGGATGGCATAAGTGTACGTCGTATTTATCTGTGATGTTTAGGTACTTAAATGATGGGACTTCATTAATGTGATTAATGAAATAAAAGAAACCTAAGATGTTGTAGAATCGAATTTCAAAATTAAAACAGGTAGCTACAGTTCTTGCTTTGCACAGCGGTATATGTGATATATCCTGCACCTCATTCGACGAGGAAAGGACCGAGATCCCTTCACCGGGAGTGACTCCTTTAGCAATAACTGGCAGATGCTACACACTCGGTTTGTCTTTTGATTGCTTTTAAGTGTTTCTGCTTTGCACAGTGATATATGTGATATATCCCGCACCTCATTCGACGAGGAAAGGACCGACGATCCCTTCACCGGGAGTGACTCCTTTAGCAAAACTAGAAAAGCCTCAAAAGCATTCCATTTTAAAATCATTTGATTCTACAACGATATCAAGTTCATTACGCAATAGGTTTTCAGAAAAAACCTATCGTAGCCCTCCGTCATTTCAGATAAGTATTAGTTAGTATTCGTGCTGCGGTTGTTTGGCATGCGTCAAGGCGTAGTGTACGGTAGCTAACTAGTGCTTATCTGCCAGCACATGATGCGATTGGATTAGGGTATTCGTACGGCGTTGTTTGGCATGCGTCAAGGGTCGTGCGGGTGGGTTTAATTCAATCAAGAAATGTACGGGTTGAACTTGACTAGCAGACTATGGGTTGTTTGGCATGCGTCAAGGTCATAGCGAGCTAGGGGCAAAATATTATCGGGAATTTCAAGTGTTGAAATTTGCAATGAGATTGCATACCTTCTATGAGATAGTTGGATCCCGATACCCGCTGCGAGTAAGAGTTACTCCTGGGAGAGTTTTATACATTACAATTAGCCGATCAAGTAGGTGTCTAGAAAGGTGTCAACGGGGTTACGCCTCTGGGAAAACGAGGTTTACATTAATTAGGTTCGTGCGAAAGCACGGGGGACCTCCCTCAAAGTACCGACACTGGCCTGGCTGAAAGATTGGCGAACTTGTAGTGTGTAATTAATCCCGGCTAGTCTTTCCTTTTAGGGTTTGAAGGAAGATTTGATAAAAAGCAGTGGGAGCCATCCTGATTAGATAAAATAATAACCAATCTATTCTTGAAAGAGCGCACGCTGAGTGTTTTCTTCTCTCTCTCTCCAGGTAGCGACCATATCACGCCTTAATCAAGATAATAATACGGATTATTGACCGAACCCGCTTGTTATACTGAGCTGGGGAACGTTGGTCCCGCTCCAACTTATAATTGTTATAAGACAGAGCAGGAAATTGGGGATTACCAGAATTCCCATGCCGCCCAAACGAAGAGAGTGCATGCTGATGCATCATCTTCGGGTGTGTTCATTACAAAGAACTGTTTCTCAGTATCCTCTGCGTCCTGGGTATTTGATACCAGATCAGGATCCCAGATATGTAATCTGTTACATAGGGCTACAGAAAGGTAGAGAACTGAGAACGGGTGATAAGTTTAATGAGGCAGAAAACGGGGCAAGTGTTGCAGCCAAGTCTGTTGGTCACTGTCATCCTGTATTACCAATACATTGATTCTGAACGAATGTTATTAGATATCGAACCTGATATACCAAATCATATCACTCTCTTTGTTAGAAAAGAAAGGATATAATTTTGTATTGATGGATAATGTTTTGAACATTTCCTATATCAAAGGTTGATCGGTTCAGACACGTTATCTAAAAGCATTGATGTTCTAAATCAAACTACAGTTCTTAGTATATGGAACACACACAAGAGGAAGAGTTCAGAACTGAACGAATCTTTCTTGAAGTATTGTAGACTAGGTCAGATCAATGTGACCCGACTAGCTGAAGTTACATAAAGATGCATATTTAAATCAGTTTGAATTTACATCTTATGAAACTCGCCAGTCATGTCACAAAGATAAGATGACCATAGCTCCGTTTACTGGAAATAGAGAAAGAGTTAGTAAACTCTTGGGACTGATACATGATGATGTATGTAAGGTCTCCTGTCTACACATGCCAGGACTGGTTCTTTATACTTCATTACGTTCTCTGATGATCTCTCAAGATTCAGACATATGTTCCTGTTGAAACATGAGTCCGAACCTTTTGAGATATTCATAGAATATAAGTTAGAAGTAGAGAACCAAAATACGGGTATAAGTATTATGTCCTATGATGAGATCAGGGAGGAGAATACTTGAGCACGGAAATCCTGGATTATTCTAAAGGAGAATGAGATTCTCTCTCGGCATTACTCCTCCGAATACACCATAGCACGATGGTATATCGGGGCGGAGCATTCACACCCTATATGATAAGGTGTGCTCTATGATGAGTACTACTGAGTTACCTTTTTCTTTTTGGGAGTTATGCACTTGAGAAGCTGCATACCTATTGAATAGGGTTCAAATCAAATCAGTTGCCTACCACTTCATATGTGATATGGAAAGGGAAGTGCCCATCTCTTAAGTTGGTTAAGATTTGGGGTTGTCCAGCCTATGTCTGAAAAGTATAATCCGGACAAGCTCGAGGCAAGGTCTGTAATGTAGAACTGGAAAGGTTCCAGCTATACAAACTGCAGTTGATGATTTGAAAGAACCAAAGGATTCAATAGTTACCAATGAACCTCAGCCTCTCCGCCGATCTAGTAGGGTTCCTCACCCACCTGAGAGATACTTCGGTTTCTCTATGACAGTGGGAGCGAGGATTGCATCATGAGATGATGACCCAACTAGTTTCGAGCAGGCCATCGAGAGTAAGACTCTGTAAGAATGGCTGGATGTTTAGCGATCTGAGATGGAATCCATATACACCAACAAAGTATGGACTTTGGTTGCTATATCTGAAGGGTTAAATCCCCATCAGGAGCAAGTATATCTTGAGAAGATTACTTGGTGTATATGGAAAAGTTGAGACTTTCAAAGCTAGACTTGTTATAGGTTTTCGTCATTGACCAGGCGTGGATAATGATGAAACCTTTTCAAGTAGCTATGCTTAAGTCCATCCGGATCCTACTTGCCACGGCTACATACCATGACTACGATATCTGGCGGTTAGGTGCCATGACTGCTTTTCTAAATGATGATTTAGAAGAGTGCGTCTGTAAGTACACAGCCAGAGGGCTTCGTAAACAGTGGGAGCAGCGGAAACGTGTGTAAGATGCTTTATAGGATAAAGCAGGCATCGCGGAGTTGGAACATCTGTTTTGATGAATTAGTCAAAGAGTTTGACATCATCAAAATGGTAGATGAACCTTGTATATACAAAAAGGTAGTAGGGAGTATGGTGGTGATCCTCGTAGAGTACGTGGATGACATACTCTTGATAAGAAAGGAGTTTCTTATGCTACGCTTGATCAATCTCCGTTTATCACAAAGATTCTCCGTATAGGATCAAAATGATACCTACTAAATCCTGGATTTTGGATCTATGAGATAGATCTAATTGGATGTTAGGAATCTTACTAGCTGTAGTGAGATGGTATCAGTTGATCCTGGGGAGAATCACTGGAAGTGTTCCAGGGTGATAAAGATGACTGAATGTCAGTCACAGGCATTGTCTTTTCCCTCAGTAAAGGGACGGTATGTTGGAACAGTTCCAAGCAAGATACCGTGACATACTAGACGATAAAGGCAGGATACATCGCTACTTAAGATGCTACCAAAGTGGCTGTTTGGGTGTATATTGGTTCATGAGATGAACTATGTTCGTCCCATTGTGTGACAATGGAGTTGTGGCTTATGCCAAGCAACGCCGGTCCCATCAGTGATCCAGACATATTCTAAGGCAGTATCACTTGATCATGGAGATGGTTGATCTCCAGGGTGATCGAGGTTTGGAGAGTAGACTCAAAGGACAACACAGCGGATCCACTCACAAAGGCCTGTTCCCAGAGAGAGACTTTTATGGGATGGTTGAGTATGAGATACTGCAACCACTGCTATCAGATGGCCCTAGTGCAAGTGGGAGATTGTTAGTTATATGTATGCCCTAGAGGCCATTACTGTACATAGGATGTATATTGTAGTGGATGCTGGGACATATATAGGGAGGACTTTCTTGCTCGACATGATAGTATGCTATCTGGTTACCCTTTACCTTAACGTGTATGCTGATTGTCTCTCTGTTACATATTGGTAAAGCCCTTAGGATCTGTACTTGACTACCTGGACTATGATGCGGATCATACTAGTGGGGACATGGTAGTCCATAAGTACATCCTTCAAAGTCCCTAGTCGTGGGTGTATCGAGACGGGGCATCGATATACCAGAGTAGACTAGCGTGTACCTTCTCGACCCATACAGATGGGCGATGGATGATCCCATATCCATTGGTGTTTGACATCAGAGATGATATACGGGTGCTCAGTAGAGACTGGGTACACTGGACGGACTCGCCGAGAACTCCCAGATGGTATTATACCTCACGTCAGATGGCAGTTCTCTGGTGACACTGGTACAGAGTAGTCTGTTGACCCGAGATCGTCATAGAGTCTTGTGTGGTTCCCACTGTGCTTTGATTTCCATCTTACCACGTCCAAGAGGGCATGCAAAACGGTGGTTTTTGGGTACAGTCCCGAGTCACATGGAGGCAATGAGCGATAGGAGGGGATTCGTCTCTCCCGGTATAGGGGGTTGATGTTGCGCTGTGTTCGATTGGCTATAACAGGAAATCCCTGGTCAGGGTTGCTGAGATTTACAGGTAAGTGTTACCAGTAGTTTCTCGAACAGTTATAGACCTCATATCGACACGACTTATCGAGCTATTGGGGTCTGGCGTTTACCACCCCTAGGCGAGATATGCGACATATCAGACGATCAGACCGGACTGTACGGTAGTGTTACTGGTTGGATTCACTGGAGTGTGAGCGGGCTTGCTCGTCGATCTTCAGATCGCTCAATACCCGGGTGGCCGTTACGTTTAGCAGACCGCTTGCGGCTTGTGGGTGTTTGATATGATCATCGCCTGCTGCCGGCGTATTGACGAGTCTTTAGAGTCCTACACAGAGGTTTCCTGGCTCAAGCGAAACGAAATAGGAGCGCATATGAGATATGTGCGGGACCGAGAATAATGCGTGTATGTGATACCGTATTCCATTCTCGCGATGAATGTATCGATTAGGTTATATGCGATATACCCTAGTTATCGAATCAAAGGTTGATTCGATAAGCCGATACATAGGATACTGGTCGGTTATATGCGATATGACCGGATCGTTAAATCAAGTGTTGATTTAATGATTTAATGTATAATTATATATTTGATATATTACTTTGCATTAACTAGTATCGGTTCACTTAAGATGGATTTTCTCACTCGGATGTGCGCATTGTATATGCGATATACTTTTGTGCACTTGTTTGTATCATGTTTGATGATGCATGTTTAACTATAGTTAAGTGTAATGGATTAAGCCATGGTTAAACTAATGATTAGGGTTTTCTTTTCTTACTTATTTATTTATTTATTTATTTTGAATAGATAAGAAAAGAATGGTTGCTAATTTTGGAGTTTAGTTGAAGCTTCATGAAGCTTTGACTTTGTAACCATTCTTGTCTACATCTTTAACCCTAACCATTAATCTAACCTTAGTTAATTCTCTACACTTGACCATGGTTTAGATTATGATAAGTTTTGATTATTCTTTTCTTTTTTAAATAACTTATCATAATATTTATCTTCCTCTTCCTCTTCTTCTTCTTCATGAAGAAGCTTGTCTTCATCAATGGCATATTGAGCATATGAGTGAGAAATCCAATTCTAAAGTATACCCACTTCCTATTTCTTCATCCTCTACCTCTTGCCAAGTAGTAGAGTGTGTTTCCTTCACAAGTTTTTAGGGCTTGGTGAAGGTGGAGCTTGATTTAGCGATGCCTCGACGTAGATCATCTTCGGCATGGACATCGACGACCTAGCTCGCTTATTCTCCGATGAAGTCGACGCTAGAGCCCGGATTCCTTTTGGACAGCGGAGAGGACTTCGTTGCGGAGCTATGGAGGTGGAGCACCGGATCTACAAAGGTTGTATTTCCGATTCTCATAGTTAAGTGTTAACTAGTTAGCTTTTTCGCCTAGTTTTCTAGCAAACGGTCCGTATTAGGGTCTCTCGGCACCTAGATTTTTTGAAATTGGCATGATTGATGCCTTGTGAGACCTCATTAGGGTGCCTAGGAACCCTACAGGTTCCACCATACATTAACTTCTTGGTTCAAGATTTTCCATCATTGCTTGACTTTTGTTTTGATGGGTTGGTGATGGGTTTATGAGTGTGGATTTTGTTGTGATGATTATTGCTCATCATCACCTTTTCTCTCTCTTGCATTATCTGGGCTCACTCATTTTTCATTCTTTCCACTCTCTCATTTTCCTCACACATTTTGGCCGGCCATTCTTCTTTGGGGCTGTCCAAAAATTTGAGAAGAGAAAATGATCTCTTTTGCTTGCCACAAAATTCCCAAGTTCATCTCAAAAGTTTACAACTTCATCACCATATCAATATGGCAACTTTCTTAACCCCTAGAGACAAATGGATTCTACACTTTGCCTACAGCATCCTTGTGCATGTCGACTTGCCAACTTCGTGCTCGAGTTGCCTCGGTCCAGAGGTGGGAGCCCGTAAAAGAACCCGGCGATGTGGTGCCCTTCCGACGAGGAGATGAAGACCGGAGATTCCTGTAAGTCGATGTAAAACACCCCACGACTTGCGGGGAGGCGGAAATATGAAAAACGATCTTGTTCTTTGCTTAAACATCGACTAACCGCATGAATCGAAGCTAAACGATAACTAACATCAAACATAGAAGTTCTAAACTACTATGTAAAGGGATTATACCTAAAGAACCGTGTCCTTCGTCTTTACGAACTCCACCTCCTCTTCGGCCTTCTCCAAGTAGTAGACGATCCACCACGAGAGCTAAACTCCAAGCTTTGCCTCTAAACTTGAGGCAACTAGGTATGTTTAAGTGCTAATCAAAGTAACTAGATGAAATAGAGTATGGTTATGGATTAAGTAGTCTAACTAATCCTTGTACTCAACACATGAGTGGGGAGGATTAGGGTTTGAAGAGAGAGAGCTTGAGGAGAGAGAAGATGAACATAATAATGAGAAGAGAAAATGAGTTATCATAATATATATCAAGCATTTTTATTTATCAAGAAAAGAAAAGAAAATGATTTACAACCATGCTTGATAAATATCTTGTGGTGATCCATCTCCATGAGTTATTAAGCAATTATGAAGCATTAATGACATGGATGAATCATCCATATGACTCACTAATCTCATTCAATGTATATGCCACCTAAACCTCCTTAGTCACCATCTTCTAGAAGCTTCTCGCGCAATTACGAGAACGCCCCTCTTATCCGTGAAAACACGAAAAAACTTTAGACTGTATAAATCCAATAACCGGATACTAGTAACTGGCTTAAACCAAAGCCGACTAGTAAAAGCTGTCCAAAAGTCGTACGTGCGTAAACACACGTATGCGTCCGAACCCTTGTCGTAAAACCATACGACCTCTATATCGTTTTGCCTGGAGTAGGAAAACTCTCTGCGTGGGACTCTAGAGACTCGACTACTACGTTGGCAGTGTGTTTAACCACAGACTGCAAGCGGCACTAGCTGTACGTAACGGTCCCCAGGTAGATGTCGATAAGAAGGCCGATGAGGAAACCCATCCGAACTCCTACTGAGTCTGATGTGACAATCTCCATACAGTCCGGTCCGTTCGTCTAAGACTATCGCATATCGGGCCTAGGGGGCGGCAAGCGTCAGTCCCCTAATAGCGGTATAAGTCGTGTCGGAGCGAAGCCCATTACATCCTGAGAAACTACTGGAACCTACCAGCAAATCTCGCTTGCCCTGGCCAGGGACTTTGCGTAATGGCTCTCTGACACAGTGCGATATCAACCCCCAATACCGGGAGAGACGAATCCTGTCTAACAGCCACTGCCTCCAAGTGCTCGGGACTGCACCCAACTGCTACTTGTTTGCACGACTCCTTTGAGCCGTGGTAGGGTAGCAATCTAAGAACAGTGGGACACACTCGAGGCGAAATAGCAGTGTCAAGTCTGCGGACTATGCTGTACTCATGTCATCTGGGAACTGTTCACTGACGACTGGTATAAAACCAACCAACAGTTCCCTGTGAGTCCTGTCCGGTGTACCCGTAACCCAACGAGCACCTGTATACTATCTCCAGTACGACGTACAGACGGCTGTGGGACAGACCATCTCCCCAACTGGGATGAGAAGCGTACACACTAGTCTACTCCGGAGTATCGATGCCCTGTCTCGATAATCCAACGACTAGGGACCTGAATAAGGATGTGCTTGTAGACTATCCAGCCCCCACTAGTGTGACTGCCATCACAACGCTGGTAGTCAAGCAAGATCCTAAGAGCTCTATCAATACGTATACTCACATATTAAGATAGAAAAACCAAGTAGCATACTACCATGTTTAGCAAGACTGTTATATACATGTGAATATCCCAAGCTTCCATTAAGTAATATACAAACTAGTATGATACAATAATGGCCCCTAGGGCATATACACTAACAATCTCCCACTTGCACTAGGGTCATGTACTGGCATATCGAAGACCGAGGATCTCAAGTAGCCTCTCGAACTGAATCTGAGGTAGGGCCTTTGTGAATGGATCAGCAATGTTCTCTTCAGAAGCAACTCTCCGAACCTCGATCTCCCGACGATCAATGATCTCCCTGATCAGGTGATACCGACTTAAGATGTCT
Organism: Agapanthus africanus; assembly: GCA_030015575.1. Classification (NCBI taxonomy): domain Eukaryota; kingdom Viridiplantae; phylum Streptophyta; class Magnoliopsida; order Asparagales; family Amaryllidaceae; genus Agapanthus; species Agapanthus africanus. The sequence goes on from CM057344.1 coordinate 423,402,151, forward strand.
CTGGACTTCTGATGGGACCTTGGTTCCTTCGCTAAAGCTATAGCTCCGTTGTTGTCGCAATTCAGAGGTATTGGATCAACTATGGTAGGAACCACCTGAAGTTCTGTTAGGAACTTCTTCATCCAGACTGCTTCTTTTACGGCATCGCAAGCAGCTATATACTCTGCTTCCATCGTCGAGTCAGCAACGGTGTCCTGCTTGGAGCTCTTCCAGCACACCGCCCCTCCATTGAGGGTGAAGACATAACCCGACATGTACTTGGAATCGTCCTTATCACTCTGGAAGCCGGAATCAGCAAAGGCCTCCAACCTGAGGTCTTTTCCGCCGTAAACCAAGAACATCTCCTTAGTCCTTCTTAGGTACTTGAGAATGTTCTTTACTGCTATCCAGTGCTTCTCCCCTAGGTCTGACTGATACCGGCTTACCACGCTCAGTGCGTAAGCTACATCTGGTCTGGTGCACAACATCGCATACATTATAGAGCCTACCGCAGAAGCGTTGGGTATAATAGATATGCGTTCCCTTTCCAAATCAGTCTTGGGAGACATCTCTTTGGAGAGGGTGATTCCGTGACAAGCCGGTAGATTACCGTGCTTAGAATCTTCCATACTGAATCTTTTCAGTACAGTGTCGATATACCTGGACTGCGAAAGTCCTAACATCCTCTTGGATCTATCACGATAGATCCGGATCCCCAGAATGTAAGAGGCATCACCCAGGTATTTCATGGAGAACCTGTGTGACAAGAATCCTTTGACAGATTGTAGCATAGGAATGTCATTTCCTATCAATAGAATGTCATCCACGTACAAGACGAGGAATACGACACTTCTGGCTACAACTTTACTATATATGCACGGTTCATCTGGATTTTTGATAAAGTCATATTCTTTGACTGTCTCATCAAAACAGATGTTCCAACTCCGCGATGCCTGCTTTAGTCCATAAATGGACTTAAGCATCTTGCATACTTTCCCGCTGCTCCCACTCTGATTGAAACCCTCTGGCTGATCCATATAGACGCACTCTTCTAAATTTCCATTCAGAAAAGCCGTCTTTACGTCCATCTGCCAGATTTCATAATCATAGAAGGCAGCAATAGCAAGAAGGACCTGAATGGATTTGAGCATAGCCACTGGAGAAAATTTTCGTCATAGTCCAAACCAGGTCTTTGACGAAAACCCTTTGCAACAAGTCTAGCCTTATAGGTTTCCACCTGTCCATCTACACCAATCTTTTTCTTGAAGATCCATTTGCATCCTATGGGTTTTACCCCATCTGGAGCAAAGTCCAAAGTCCATACTTTGTTGGTGTACATGGACTCCATTTCAGTTCGCATTGCATCTAGCCATCGTACCGAGTCGCCGCTCTGGATGGCCTGCTGGAAGTCAGTAGGTTCATCATCATCTATGATGCAATCCTCTCTATCCCCATCTATGAGAAAACCGTAGTATCTCTCAGGCGGATGAGATGGCCTACTACTTCTGCGGAGGGGTGCGGGAATGTCCTGATCTTCTTGAATTACCGGTTCTACAAACTTTCAGTAGCAGTTTGTGGTTCTGGAATTTCTTCCAGTTCTATTTTGCTCCCACTTGATTCCTTTTCTAAAAACTGATGTTCTAGAAAATGGGCATTATGAGAAACAAATACCTTTTGTTCCTCTGCGTAATAGAATAGATATCCCCTGGAGTTCTTTGGATATCCCACAAACTTACACTTTACTGATCGTGCCTCGAGCTTGTCCACATGCTGCTTTTTAACAAAAGCTGGACATCTCCAAATCTTTATATACTCTAGATGGGGTTTCTTCCCGCTCCACATCTGATATGGAGTGGTAGGCACAGTCTTGGTAGGTACCATGTTTAGAAGATATGCCGCTGATTATAGCGCATAACCCCAAAAAGATCGCGGTAACTCAGCATTGCTCATCATGGATCGTACCATATCCAATTGGGTTCGATTCCTTCTCTCCGATACACCGTTATGCCGTGGAGTGTATGGATGAGAAAGCTGAGAGAGAATTCCTTTCTCTTTTAGGTAACCTAGGAACTCGTTACTCAAGTATTCACCACCTCGATCAGATCTTAGTGTCTTGATACTTTTGCCGGTTTGGTTTTCCACTTCATTCTTATACTCTTGGAATTTCTCAAAAGCCTCGGATTTATGTTTCATCAGATAAATGAATCCGTATGTTGAGTAATCATCCGTGAAAGTAATGAAATAGGAAAAACCACCTCTTGCATGCGTAGACATTGGACCACATACATCGCTGTGTATGAGTCCTAAGAGCTCGCTCGCTCTTACTCCATGTCCAGTAAATGGAGTCTTTGTCATCTTTCCTTTGAGACAAGATTGACAAGTGTCATAAGTTTGATATTCGAACGAGTCCAAATATCCTTCTCTATGCAACTTAGTCAACCTTCTCTCATTGATGTGACCCAGTCTACAATGCCATAAGAAAGCTTTATTTAAATCTGGAGACTTTCTTTTTAGTGTGTTCTGGACATTGAAAATTTGGAGTTGGTTTAAAACATATATACCGTTATTTAGTGTACCGGACCCAATCAAACCATGATTAAGGTGGATGTTAACAACATCTCTTACAAACGTGAAATTATAACCTTTATTTGATAACAAGGAAACTGATATGATATTACACGTTAAGCTTGGTACAAAAAAACAGTTAAGTAAAACCAAAATGTGTCCACTTGTCAATCCCAGGTGATAATCCCCGACGGACGCAGCTCCCACGCTAGCTCCGTTAGCAACCTTTAGGGTCATATCACCTTCCTTCAGCATTCTACGGTTTCTCAGTGCCTGCAATGAATTGAAAATATGAGATCCTGATCCGGTATCCAATACCCAGGAAGTAGAGTTAATTGACAGACAATTCTCAATCACAAACACACCTGAAGTCGAAGCCACAGCTTTCTTCGGTTCCTGGTTCTTAGTGTTCCACGCCTTGCAATCTTTCTTCCAGTGTCCTTTCCTGTGACAATGGAAGCACTCATCCTGGCCCACTACCGGTACCGCAAACTTTTTCTTTCCCTTCCCTCCTACCTTACTAACACCTCCTCTAGGTTTGGTGGCGGCCTTCTTCTTCCTTCCTTTGGCTCTAGCCTTGGACCCGGAAGAAGATGCACCGCTAACAAACATAGCGGGTGTTTCCCTTGCCTTCTGCAAGGTGCCCTCTGCACTCCTTAACATGTTCAGGAGTTCCGGAAGTTCAACTTCTTTTCTTTGAATGTTGAAGTTCAGGATAAACTGGGCGTAGGTGGAAGGAAGGGACTCGAGAATAAGGTCTGTATAGAGCTCATTATCTAAAGTCGTCCCAAGGTCTGCAAGCTCTTCTATATAGCCGATCATCTTTAGGACATGTTCTCCTACCGATGACCCGCCAGCCAACCTCGCTCGAAATAAGTTCTTAGAGGTCTCGTATCTTGCTATACGAGATTGCTCTCCATAAAGTTCCTTTGTATGGAGAAATATGGCATCTAGTTCCATATCCTCGTGCCTCCTCTGATGTTCATTGTTCATCGAGGCAAGCACGATGCACTTGGCTTTCGCGCAATCGAAATCCCAGGTGTTGCGGATTTCCTTATCCGCATTACTGGATTTGGGACCAGGGACAGCAGGTGCCGTAGCGGTGAGGACGTACCCCAATTTGTCATAGGTCTAAGCCATTTTGACATTCCGCAGCCAATCTTTATAGTTTGGCCCTGTCAGTATATTTTTCTCTAAAAGTAACTTAAGTCCAGTCATTTTCAGGATCGCTGCAATTAGGAGAGAGAGAAGAAAACTCTTTTAGCATGATGCTCTTGCAAGTTTAGAGTGGTTTTTAGTTTATCTAAACTGGATGGCTCCCACTGTTTCTCGAATCCTTCCTCAAACCATAAAAGAAGAATTAGCCAGGACTATTCTCACCGTACAATACTTGCTTAACCGTTCAGCCAGGCTAATGTCGATACTTCGAGGGAGGTTTTCCAACGCTTTCGCGAAGTTCCTTAATTAAATAACCTCTTTTCTCTGGGGGCGTAACCCCGCTGACACCTTTCTTGACACCTACTTGGTTTATAGCATTGATCGTTAAGTGACGAATCTCCTGATAAGTAGTATATACTCACAGTAGGATCGGGATCCAAATATCATCGTATGATAATGTTGAAGGAATCCTACCAACATTCATCAAACTCCAAATGGTATGCATCTCTTTGCAAATTTCAGTTTCTTTAGAAATTCCCGATATTTATTTTTCCCCATGCTCTTATGACCTTGGCGTTAGGTCAAAATGTCATAAGTCACATGTCAAGTTCTACCCATCATTATCTTGTCAATTTGAACCCATCCGTATATATCCTTGACGTTCGGCCAAAATGATAATACGACTGTCCCAAACTAACTCATCTATCTATGCAACAAATGAATACCCAGTAGCTACCAAACACTATGCCTTGGCGTTAGGTCAAAATACATAGCTTGAATACTACTGAATACCCAGATGAAATGACGGAGGGCTACGAATGGTTTTGGCGAAACCGTGAACGTAGTGAACTTGATATAACCGAAGGAACCTGATAGCTTTTAAAAGGAGTGGTTAAAGCTCCGTATTAAAAATATCTGTTTTTAAAATTAACCGAGTGGTTTCTTTTAAATTGTTTCAACGATTAAACTTTTGGTTTATTTTCTCTGCATTATAAATAATGCGTCCCATCATTAACCTATCATTGCAGAAAACAACGAAAATACAACGTCCTCTTTTGCCATCCGCATTCGCCACTGGGTCCCGTCATCACCCGTTAGGTTACTTAACTAACGACAGAGCGGGGGCTGGGCTAGCGCGGGTGTAAAACATAAGTGACGTCTAAATAGCTATCATATATATATAGATATTTTACATTCGTCGGACGCAATAATATTCATTCCAGATCACAGATGAACTTTATTGGATTTGCAAGCAATCCGTGTTTGTTTTGAGCCTACAACAAAAGACGGATTACACAGTTGTGATGAATAGCCATTACCCCACCCAAGACCCTAACGGGTACGGCAAACTACCAGCCCGGCAGTTTGTGCACCCCACCTTGGGTCTGTCCTAGGAGCATAAACAGTAAAATGAAATAATACAACGGTGGCTACAACCGCAACCTGGATGTGCCCTGCAAAATAATATTATAACAAATTACATTTACATCAAATGAATTAAATAATAACCTATCACATAACCCCGGCTATACATCACAACAGTCCAACACAGTTCATATACACAAAAAGATAAAATCCATTACAGAAATGTGCAACCCCCTGCCAACCGACATACTAGCAGTTAGGGGAGGTTTACGAACACATTATACAAACACAGATATAATCCAACAAGCAAATACCGTATAATTTCGATCGATTAAACACATTTAATTTTTCTCCAATACTTCTCTGTAAATCTGAAACCTGAGCAAAAATTAAAAAATTCCAGAAAATACCAAATATCACATAGAACCAACACAGGAAAATAAGGCTGATGAATCGACAACTCGGCGGCGGAATCGCGGCGGATCGGTGGGATTCGCCGCAGTTCCGCGGCGCTTTAGTCGATTCGTGAGCCCAGTTTTCTTGGGTGTTCTAATACTATCATTTTGAGCTTTCTGAAGGTCCCTGAAATATTTTTGGACCACATTTAAAAATCGACAGAATACCATGATATCGGGGTTTTCTGGTTTTGTTTTTTCCGTTCGAAATTCATACAATTTTGCAAGTGAGTTATTTATTGTTTAGCGAGGCTCTGATACCACTGTAAGTCGATGTACAACACCCTACGACTTGCGGGGAGGCGGAAATATGAAAAACGATCTTGTTCTTTGCTTAAACATCGACTAACCGCATGAATCGAAGCTAAACGATAACTAACATCAAACATAGAAGTTCTAAACTACTATGTAAAGGTATTATACCTAAAGAACCGTGTCCTTTGTCTTTACGAACTCCACCTCCTCTTCGGCCTTCTCCAAGTAGTAGACGATCCACCACGAGAGCTAAACTCCAAGCTTTGCCTCTAAACTTGAGGCAACTAGGTATCTTTAAGTGCTAATCAAAGTACCTAGATGAAATAGAGTATGGTTATGGATTAAGTAGTCTAACTAATCCTTGTACTCAACACATGAGAGGAGAGGATTAGGGTTTGAAGAGAGAGAGCTTGAGAAGAGAGAAGATGAACATAATAATGAGAAGAGAAAATGAGTTATCATAATATATATCAAGCATTTTTATTTATCAAGAAAAGAAAAGAAAATGATTTACAACCATGCTTGATAAATATCTTGTGGTGATTCATCTCCATGAGTCATTAAGCAATTATGAAGCATTAATGACATGGATGAATCATCCATATGACTCACTAATCTCATTCAATGTATATGCCACCTAAACCTCCTTAGTCACCATCTTCTAGAAGCTTCTCGCGCAATTACGAGAACGCCCCTCCTATCCGTGAAAACACGGAAAATTTTTAGACTGTATAAATCCAATAACCGGATACTAGTAACTGGCTAAAACCAAAGCCGACTAGTAAAAACTGTCCGAAAGTCGTACGTGCGTAAACACACGTATGCGTCCGAACCCTTGTCGTAAAACCATACGACCTCTATATCGTTTCGCCTGGAGTAGGAAAACTCTCTGCGTGGGACTCTAGAGACTCGACTACTACGCTGGCAGTGGGTTTAACCACAGACCGCAAGCGGCACTAGCTGTACGTAACGGTCCCCAGGTAGATGTCGATAAGAAGGCCGATGAGGAAACCCATCCGAACTCCTACTGAGTCTGATGTGCCAATCTCCATACAGTCCGGTCCGTTTGTCTAAGACTATTACATATCGGGCTTAGGGGGGCGGCAAGCGTCAGTCCCCTAATAGCGGTATAAGTCGTGTCGGAGCGAAGCCCATTACACCCTGAGAAACTACTGTAACCTACCAGCAAATCTCGCTTGCCCTGGCCAGGGACTTTGCGTAATGGCTCTCTGACACAGCGCGATATTAACCCCCAATACCGGGAGAGACGAATCCTGTCTAACCGCCACTGCCTCCAAGTGCTCGGGACTGCACCCAACTGCTACCTGTTTGCACGACTCCTTTGAGCCGTGGTAGGGTAGCAATCTAAGAACAGTGGGACACACTCGAGGCGAAGTAGCAGTGTCAAGTCTGCGGACTATGCTGTACTCATGTCACCTGGGAACTGTTCACTGACGACTGGTATAAAACCAACCAACAGTTCCCTGTGAGTCCTATCCGGTGTACCCGTAACCCAACGAGCACCTGTATACTATCTCCAGTACGACGTACAGACGGCTGTCGGACAGACCATCTCCTCAACTGGGATGAGAAGCGTACACACTAGTCTACTTAGGAGTATCGATGCCCTGTCTCGATAATCCAACGACTAGGGACCTGAATAAGGATGTGCTTGTAGACTACCCAGCCCCCACTAGTGTGACTGCCATCACAACGCTGGTAGTCAAGCAAGATCTTAAGAGCTCTATCAATACGTATACTCACATATTAAGATAGAAAAACCAAGTAGCAACTACCATGTTTAGCAAGACTGTTATATACATGTGAATATCCCAAGCTTCCATTAAGTAATATACAAACTAGTATGTTACAATAATGGCCCCTAGGGCATATACACTAACAATTCCGCGGGGAGATCGGGACGACGACGAGAAGACCAAGGGACAAGAATCGCTCGGTATATCTCTCTACCCCTTCTCTAGTTAGCTAGGATTAGGTTAATGGCCCGATCCGGGTTTATAGTGCGCGGTGGTGCCGGTTTTAAAGTTTAAAGAAAAGTATCGTTTCCGCATTTTGGCCTCGGATTGACTGCCGGGGCGCCGCCGTGCACTTACACTTTTAGGTAATCCAGGAACTCGGCACTCAAGTATTCACCACCTCGATCAGATCTTAGTGTCTTGATACTTTTGCCGGTTTGTTTTTCTACTTCATTCTTATACTCCTGGAATTTTCCAAAGGCTTCGGATTTATGTTTCATTAAGAAGACATATCCGTACCTTGAAAAGTCATCCGTGAAAGTAATGAAGTAAGAATAACCGCTTCACGCATGTGTAGACATTGGACCGCACACGGCGCTATGTACGAGTTCCAAGAGCTCGCTCGCTCTTACTCTGTTTCCAGTGAACGGAGTCTTTGTCATCTTTTCTTTGAGACAGGATTAACAAGTTGCATATGATTGATATTCGAACGGATCCAAATATCGTTTTGTATGTAACTTCGTCAACCTTCTCTCATTAATGTGACCCAGTCTACAATGCCATAAGAAAGCCTGATTTGTTTCCGGAGACTTTCTTTTGTGTGTATTCTGGACATTGAAAATCTGTGGCTGGTTTAATACGTATATACCATTGCTTAATGTACCTGACCCAATCAAAACTTGATTAAGGTGAATGTTCACAACATTACTTACAAATGCAAATTCATAACCTTCTTTAGATAATAAAGATACAGATATGATATTACAGGTTACATTGGGTACAAAATAACAATCACGTAAAACCAAAACGTGTCCATCTGACAACCCCAGGTGATAGTCCCCCACGGACTCAGCATCCATGCCAGCTCCGTTTGCAACTCTGAGGGTCATATCACCTGCCTTCAAAACCCTACGCCTTCTCAGTGCCTGTAAAGAATTACAGATATGAGATCCTGATCCGGTATCCAATACCCAGGATGTAGAGTTTATTGATAGACAGTTTTCAATAACATACACACCTGAAGCTGAAGCCGCAACTTGCTTCAGATCCTGGTTTCTGGCCTTCCAAGCCCTGCAATCCTTTTTCCAGTGTCCACTCTTGTGACAGTAAAAGCATTCTTCCTTTCCCACAAGCTTTCCCGCTAACTTTGTTGCCTTTGTCTTTCCCTTCGTATCCACTTTACTAACACCGCCCCTTGGTTTGGCGGGGGCTTTCTTCTTCTTTCCCTTGGCTTTCGCCTTGGACCTAGAAGAGGAAGATCCTCCTACAAACAAAGTGGATGTTTCCCTACCTTTCTGTAGGGTGCCCTCTGCACTCCTCAGCATGTTGAGGAGTTCTGAAAGTTCAACTTCTTTTTCTTGCAAGTTGAAGTTCAGGATAAACTGTGCGTAAGTGGAAGGAAGGGACTGGAGAATCAAGTCCGTGTAAAGCTCGTTCTCTAACGTGGTCCCAAGGTCTGTGAGCTCCTCAATGAAGCCAATCATCTTAAGCACGTGTTCCGCTACCGATGATCTGACGGCCAATCTCGCCGAAAACAGCTTTTTCGAGACTTCGTATCTGGCGATACGGGATTGCTCTCCATACAGTTCTTTTGTATTGAGAAATATGGATTCTAGGTCCATATTCTCGTGCCTCCTCTGATGTTCATTGCCCAGAGAGGCAAGCACGAGGCACTTGGCCTTCACGCAGTCGATTTCCCAGGTCTTACGGATTTCCCTATCCGTGACGCTGGTTTTGGGACCTGGGACAGGGAGAGCTTTGGTGGTGAGGAGATACCCCAACTTGTCATAAGTGATTGCCATTTTGACATTCCTGAGCCAATCTTTGTAGTCTGGCCCTGTCAGTATGTTTTTATCTAGTAGTAACTTAAGTCCAGTCATGATGTTTGGTCGCTGCAATTAGGAGAGAGAGAAGAAACACTTTAGCATGATGCTCTTGCAAGTTTAGAGTGGTTTTAATTTGTCTAAACAGGATGGCTCCCACTGTCTCTCGAATCCCTCCTCAAACCAAAAATGAAGAATTAGTCAGGATCAATCTCACCGTACAATACTTGCTTAACCGTTCGGCCAGGCCAGTGTTGGTACTTCGAGGGAGGTTTTCCAACGCTTTCGCGAAGTTCCTTAATTAAATAACCTCTTTTCCCTGGGGGCGTAGCCCCGCTAACACCTTTCTAGACACCTACTTGGTTTATAGCATTGATCGTTAAGTGAGAAATTTCCCGAGGAGTAGCATATACTCACAGTAGGATCGGGATCCAAATATCATTGCATGACAAAACTGAAGGAATCCTACCAGAATCATCACACTCCAAATGGCATGCAGCGCTAGCAAGTTTCAGTTTCTTTTGAAACTCCCGATGTGGAATTTTGCCCCATGCTCTTATGACCTTGACTTTGGCTAACAAATCATAAGTCACATGTGTTGGATATAGTGCCCTCAGAGTCAATTATTGGATCACAGGCACGTTATTGCAATGATTGAGGGAGGACCTATGCCGGTGGGACAATTTTACTCGAGATGATAGTATGCTATCTGGTTTATCTTTATCATCGTGTACTTCTTTAGGTGACCTTATGAGTCGCTATTGCATGTTGATAGAGCCCCTAGGATCCTTGCTTGACTACCAGCAGTATGAGGGCGATCATATACGTGAGAGCTGGAATCTATAAGCACATCCTTAAAAGGTCCCTAGTCGTGGGAGTTTCGAGACAGGGCATCGATACTCCAGAGTAGACTAGTGTATATAGTCGAGACCCCAACGAGGGGCGGTGGCTGGTCTCACAAGCCACTAGTGTCAGTTGGTTCACCTAAGATGTATACATGTGCTCATTGGGTTATGAGTACACCGGATAGGACTCACCGGGAACCTACTAGTTGGGATTATACCAGACGTCAGATAGCAGTTCCCTGGTGACATGTGACAGGTTAGTTCATCGACCTGAGATCGTCATTTGTCTCGTGTGAGTTCCCACTGTGCTTTGATTACTACCCTACCACGCTCACAGGAGACGTGCAAATAGGTTTTAGTTGGGTACAGTCCCGAGCCACATGGAGGCAGTGAGCGGATCTGTAGGGGTTCGTCTCTCCCGGTATTGGGGGTGAGGTCGCGCTGTGTCTAGGAGAGCTAGAACATGGAAAGACCTTGGCCAAGGCAGGAGATTTGCTGGTAGGTATTCCAGTAGTATCTCAGGGTGTTCTGGGCTACACTCCGACACGACTTGTACTGCTATTGGGGGTCTGACTTTTACCATTCCCCTAGGCCCGCCATGCGATGCTCATAGGCGAACGGACCGGACTGTACGGATATTGTCACTGATAGGCTCAGTAGGGTATCTGGATGAGTTCACTCATCGACGTCCCTTTTGGTCAATAGCTGGTGGCCCGTTATGTATTGGCTAATACCTCTGACGTGCTAGTGGTTAAATCCACAGCCATAGTATTGACGAGTCTTTAGAGTCTGCCACACACTGTTACTCAAGTTTCAGGAGAAACGCTGTAGAGGCCGTATGGAGATATGGCAGGGTTCGATCAGATACGTGCGGTATTGCACGGATCGTGATCGGACGGTTTTTACTAGCCGGCTTTGGCTTAAGCCGGATCCTAGTATTAGATAGTGTAGATTTGTCTCTTTGCATTTGTGTTCAGTTGGAATACAAATGCAGGCATGTATATGCAGTAGAGGGGTTTTCCTGTAATTTATTACGGGATCAGTTTTCTGGAGTTGCCAGTTTGCTTTCCGTTCCGGTCGGCTTTTCCTTTGTTCCTTCGCGGCCGGACTTTCCGTTGGAGGGGGGTTATTTGCAAGTTTGCAAATAACTTATTGTGGAGGGGTTTTCTTGCATATGTGTGGCTTCATGATAGTTATTCATCATGAGATTCTTTATTGGTCTTTTCTTTTGCTTTTTGAGATTGGATTTGTAAAAGATTGATTAAGTGTTTGATGTGAAGCTTGCTTTTGATGTGGTCACCACCCTTGATCTCCTACACTCACCTCCCTTGGTTTTGATTCCCTCCTCATTCAAATTTGGGGCCGGCCATTATTTTGAGAGGAGAAGAGAGAGGTTTCATTTTGAGTGAAGGAAAATGATTCATTACAATTCTAGCTTGCTTCAAAATTCCTCATCACTCAAAAGTTCATTCCATACCTTCATCCAAAGGCAACTAAACCCCAAAGAGACATAGTATTCTACACTACATCTACAGCATCCCTTGGACGCGTCGGCTAGCCAACTTCGCGCCCGAGTTGCCTCGGTCCAGAGGTGGGAGCCCGTAAACGAACCCGGCAACGTGGTGCCCTTTCCGACGAGGAGGTGACGGACGGAGATTCCGCGGGAGATCGGAGTGGAGACGAAGACCGAAGGACACGGATCACTTGGTATACTTCTCTACTCTTATTCTAGTTTGCTAGTAGCTAGGTTAATGGCCCGATCAGGGTTAAAAGTGCGCGGTGGTGCCGGTTTGCTAGTTTGCAAAGTTTTTCGTTTCCGCATTCCGGCGTCGGATCGACGGCCGGGGCGCCGCCGTGCACTTACAACATGTCAAGTTCTACCCGTCATTCTCCAGGTTAATTTGAACCCACCCGTACCTACCCTTGACTTTGGCCAACAAGGCAGTACGACTGTCCCAAACCAACATATCTATCTATGCTGCACATGAATACCCAATAGCTACCAATCACTATGCCTTGACTTTGGCCAACAAACATAGCTTGAATACTATTGACTATCCATGTGAAACGACGGAGGGCTACGAATGGTTTTGGCGAAACCGTGAACGTAGTGAACTTGATATAATCGATGGAACGAGATAGCTTTTAAAAGGAGTGGCTTAAGCTCCGTGTTTAAAAGTTGTTTTTGAAAAGAAACCGAGTGGTTTTGAAAGTGTTCCAACGACTCAACTTTGGTTTATTTTCTTGCATTAATTTAATGCGTCCCATCATTTAATCCTACAATTGCAGAAAACAACGAAAATATGACATACGCTTATGCCATCCGCATTCGCCACGGGGCCCCAACATTACCCGTTAGGTTACTTAACTAACGACAGAGCGGGGGCTGGACTAGCGCGGATGTAAAACATAAGCAACGCCTAAATAGATATCATATATAGATATACACATTCGTCACATGCAATGATAGCCATTCCAGATCACAGATGAACACATTGGATATACTAGGAATCCGCAATCCGTACGAGCCTGTAACGAAGAGCGGATTACACGGTCGCGATGAATAGCCAAGACCCCACCCTAGACCCCTACGGGTGCGGCAAACTACCCGCAAAGTACCCGAAGTGAAGCAACCTCCCTCAACACCGTGAGTAGGCCACTCGGCACTTCGAGATACCCGGTAGTTTGTGCACCCCACCTTGGGTCTATCCTAGGAGCAAAAACAGTAAAAGAAATTATACAATGACGGTTACAACTCCATCCCGGTTGTGCGGCCATATAAATAATATTACATCAATTACAAATTACATGAATTGAAAGAAAAAGAAAACTCTCATCTCACAACCCCCCGGCTATTCATCCGCGACAATGCACTGAATTCATATACACATACCATCAACATTACAGATCACAGATATGTATAACCCCCACTAATCGACGTATAGCGATTAGCAGACGTTCAATACATATATCACATCACAGATATAACCCGTTAGCTTAAGTCTTTAGAAGTTCGATCAAAATACGGATTTTCAAACCCCAAAAACAAATTTTGCTTTCTATAAAATCTGGGCAGAAAAAACATATTCCAAAAATCCCAAAACAGCGCCAGAAAAACACTGCAGGAAAATTGTGCCATGACCGAGTCAACTCGGCCGCGGATCCGCGGCGTGATCATGCTCCTGCCGCGTTTCCACGACGCTTTGACTGAGTCGGTAGACCAATTTTCTTGTGTGGGTTTTAAAAAGCCTGAGTCGATTTTTAGTGTAAGATTAATTATTTACACAAAACAGAATCGGCAGAAACTTGAAATTACGGGCATGTTTCGTGACTTTTTCTCCGATCGAATTTCTAGTTACTTTTGCTAACATGTTAGATAGTGTTTAACCTGGCTCTGATACCACTGTAAGTACACGTTACCTCTCCCGGTTCTTTCAGGCTTGCGGAAATGATGAAAAATGATTTTTCTTTTGGTGGTAACATGGACTCAAAATACGGATCTTTGTTAAACAACTATCTAACAACCTAACTAGGAGTTTTACCTACTCGGTTAGGGGGTTATACCTTAACTTGAACTCCTTCTCTTCGACTCCTTATGGTGGTCGGATGGTTCTCTCCTCGTCGTCTCCTTGTGCCGAAGATGGATCCACCTGAAAGCTTCTACCTTTGGCTTCAACCTCAAACTAGAGGAAACTAGAACACTTGGCTTGCTAGACTTTGTGTACTAGGATGAGTAGAGAAGTGTTTTGGGTTTTTATCTCCAAGGCAAATGATTCTCAACACATGAGAGTTTTTTGCCTTGAACTAGAGAGAGAGCAAGAGGAAGAGGGAGAGCATGAGGATGAGTGAGCTTTCATGAGAGAGAAAGCAAATGAATGAATGAGCAAGACTTTTCTCACCCTTGCTCTCATAATCAAAAATAATCATAACCCATAATAGTAATTGAGTATTATGTGATGGTTCAAGTCAAAATGGCAATATCATTTCATGCACTCATTTTGTGAATTATAACAAGCAGGCAAAAGTCTTTGCTATGAAATGATAGCCATTGTAATAATGATGGTCAACTAGTCCAACCTAGTCAACCGGTCAACAAAGTCAACAAGTCATCAAACTCAACCCTTCAATCCAACCATGGCACAATAATACTTAATTAATATTATCATTAATCATATTTCTTATTCTTATTAGGGTTTAGCAAAAGTCAACAGTCAACAACCCTAATGAGAATCCTCTGCCTCTGTCTCTGTCAACCGTGCATACACATCCGCATCCGCATTCCGAGGAACACGAATTCAAACGAGATAAAACCAATCCCAAAACGTACACTAGGATCTGGCTTAAACCAAAGCCCGCTAGTGATAACTGCCCGGACACTAAACGTGCACAAGTGCACGGATGTGACCAAACCCTGTCGCAAAACCATGCGACCTCTACTCTTTTGCCTAAAGGCGAATAGCTCTCTGTGTGGGACTCTAAAGACTCGACACTACGCTGGCAGTGGGTTTAACCACAGACCGCAAGTGGCACTAGCTATGCGTAACGGCCCCCAGTTAGATGCCGATAAGAAGATGGACGAGGTGAAACCCATCTGAACTCCTACTGAGCCTGAATGTGACAATCTGCGTACAGTCCGGTATGTTCATCTGAGAATATCGCATGGCGGGCCTAGGGGGCGGTAAACATCAGTCCTCTAATAGCGGTACAAGTCATGTCGGAGTGTAGCCCAGAACACCCTGAGATAACACTGGAAACCTACCAGCATATCTCGCATACCCTGGCCAGGGACTTTGTGTAATGGCTCTCCTAGACATAGCGCGATATCAACCCCCAATACCGGGAGAGACGAATCCTGTCTAACTGTCACTATCTCCAAGTGCTTCGGGACTGCACCCAACTACTACCTGTTTGCACGACTCCTTTGAGCCGTGGTAGGGTAGTAATCTAAGTACAGTAGGAACACACTCGAGGCGAAGTGACAGTGTCAAGTCAGCGGACTAAGCAGTACTCATGTCACCTGGGAACTGATAACTGACGATAGGTATAGTACCAACCAACAGTTCCCGACGAGTCCTGTCCAGTGTACTCGTAACCTAACGAGCACCCGCATACTATCTCAAGTACGACGTACTGACGGCTGTGGGATAGACCGTCACCCCTGCTGGGATGAGAAGCGCATACGCTAGTCTACTCCGGAGTATCGATGCCCTGTCTCGATAGTCCTACGACTAGGGACCTGCATAAGGATGTGCTTGTGGATTACCCAGCCCCCACGAATATGACTGCCATCACAACGCTAGTAATCAAGCAAAGATCCTAAGGGCTCCACTAATGTGTATAGGTGATATACTAAAATAAACACATGTACACATTAAAGTAGAAACAAACCAAGTAGCATACTACTATTTTGAGCAAGATTGTCTATACAAGGTGAATATCCCAAGCTTCCATTAAATAATATACAAACTAGTATGATACAGTAATGGCCTCTAGGGCATATACACTAACACAAAGCCGTCGCCAAGAGGCACCGGGCAGTAACCCTGCTCGGCCAGTCCTTAGTAGGCCTCTTACGGCCCCTCCCGTGCTAAGGATTAAAAGCCCTCGAAAGAGGCAACCGGGCCCGCCCTTGCTCGGTTATCCCTGGCTGGTAGATTCCTACCCCACAACGCCAGGGATCAAAGCCCTCGCCACGTGGCACCGGGCAGAAACCCTGCCCGGTCCGTCCTTAAGGATCAAAAGCCCTTGCCAAGAGGCAACCGGGCCCACCCTTGCTCGGTTATCCCTGGCAGGTAGCGCCCTACCCCAAAAATCCAGGGATCAAAGCCCTCGCCAAGAGGTACAGGGTAGCTACCCTGCTCGGCCCATCCTTAGTAGGCCTCGCACGGCCCCTCCCGCGCTAAAGATTAAAAGCCCTAAAGGAGGCAACCGGGCACGCCCTTGCATGGTTATCCCTGGCTGGTAGCTTGCTACCCCCACAATGCTAGGGATCGAAGCCCTTGCCAAGTGGCACCGAGCAGCTACCCTGCTCAGCCCATCCTTAGCACACCTCTATGTGCCTCCCATGCTAAGGAATGGAGCCCTCATCAATATGCATCCGGTCTATCTACGTCTGAGCGATCCCCACCTCGACTTCGGGGCCATGGAGATATCGTCTTCCCACCGATCTTTGCACACTTGGCAAATGAACAGATTCAACTCGACGTATGATCGCTAGACGAAGAACCGACTGGACATGAAGGCAGTACTGTGCAAATACAAGTGTTTACCGACAAAGGAAAATACGCGCGCAAATACTACTGCAAAAAGGATTTATTCCCAAAATCAGAAGTCTTTATAAGGGTATTGGGGGCTCCCCAGCCTTACAAAATGCCCGGAGGCTTACAAAATTCCCGATGCAACAAAAGAAAAGGAGACAAGAAGACGAGGGGCTTCAGGCCTCAAGGCTAGGCGTGACCCCGGGGAGCTCAATATCTACCACGGCTCGGGCCGCGTCTGGAGGATCAGCGCCGGTCACAGGAGCCTTAGCGTTGCCCTCACCAGGAGTCCCTTTCTCGGCCTCGCCCCCGGGGCCGTCACCCTGCTCGTCATCCGCGCGAGGATATTCGGCTCGGAGCTCTACGTCAGAGAACTCCGGCATCCGAGCCTTGACGGCGTCGAGGGCTTCATGCCAGATGAGGGTAGTGGCCATGGCTAGGTCGGTGTAAAAAGGTTCTGACTTCTTGTAGTTCTCCACCGCCTTCGCCGCTGTGAGCTCGGCTCGCTTCTTCCCCTCTACCGCCTCCTCCAGCTCCTTCCGGAGGGTGCCCGTCGACTTCCTCAGGGTGCCGACGAGCACCTTCCTGAAGCTTGGCCCGGGCGGTCTCGCGGTACCTGGCGACCTCCTGCTTCCCGGCCGCCACCTCGCCCTCGAGGGCTGCGACTTTCGCCATTGCCGCCTCCAGCTCCAACTTCGATCTCTCCTCCAGCGAGGAGAGCTCGCCCGCGGCTCGTATCGCCGAGGTAATCTCCTCGTCCTCCATATTGACAACGAGGGCGACGTGCTGGAGGACCTGGAGAAATCAGAGGGGGGTGGGGTGGGGGGTCAGCAAGAAAGGGAGGTACCAAATCTCACGAATGATAGGATGCTAAGTGAAAAAGACAAGTAGGGTCGAGGACTAACCTGCACGGCCTCTTGGGCGATGGCTGCCATCTGCGCCCTGAGGGTCCCCCGAGGGACCTTGCCCCCGGCCGACCTCTCGATGTCCGCCAGCAAGCTGTCAGCAACAGAGAGCCCCGAGGGTACCTGAAAGCGGAGGTTCTCCTCGTCCACCAAGATCGGGGAGGACGGGGTCCGCGGAACTATCCCGGGGAACCTCTTGAGAGACGACCCCGGGGAGTCGATCTCTATGTCCGAAGCCTGGGCTTCCGGTTCCCGAGCCCGCTTTCGGCTCCATGGCCCGGCCCGCACTCGAACGCTGGGGTGGGGCGGCTGCTAGAGGAGCTGGGGCCGACGTCGGACGGGAGGACCTGGCACCTCCAGCCTTCGATCCCTTCTTCGGCTTGCACATGGCCGCTCGAAGTTCGCACAGGTCCATGGGTTCTGCATAAGACAAGGTATACTGGAGTCAGCAACACAAGTAAAATGAAAATAAACACAAGTCTAACAGATCGCCTGCGAGTTCCTAACTTACCGGCGAACTGGGCGGGGCTGAGCCCAGCCCAACTAAGGGCCCACTCAGAAAGCAGCACGTCGGCCCGGGGAATGGGCACCCACTTCGCCACCTTTGCCGCATCGGGATCATTGGACTGACCTCCCCGTCGGCACCTACACCTAGACACTGGGTGGGCACGGGCCAGTCCTCACCCTCCGGCGGCCCAACAAAGAAAAACTTCTTCTTCTAATCATGGATGGAAGAAGGCACGATGACGACTCCCGAACTGGGAGCACTCCCATGTTGTTTCCTGAAGGAGATGTAAACCCACCATGGGTCGCCCGCACGAGTGCCGGGGTGACGTTTATAGAGGAAAGAATAGGCAAGGGTGGACAGCCTGAAAGGGATCAGCTGCAACTTCAAACGGACCAGGAACCCGAGGAGAATCCTCCAGGAGTTCGGCACTAGCTGGCCCGTGGCTAACCCGAAGTAATTCAGCACTCTAACAACCTCGAGGGAGAAGGGCAGGCGCATTCCGGCCCAAAAGTCTTCCAAGTACAAGGCAATATCCTTGCCTCATACCTGTTCTGCCCTCTCCCCCTCCCCGACCAAACGCTATTAGTTGTATATATGCCCTAGAGGCCATTGTTGCACATATGATGTATATTATAGTGGATGCTTGGATATATATAGAGAGGACTTTCTTGCTCGATATGATAGTATGCTATCTGGTTTCACTTTGTCTAAACATATTGACTTGTATTGGTTTACTGTCTTTCTCTCACATGTTGATAAAGCCTTATTATATGTACTCGACTACTAGGACTATGATGTAAATCATACTAGTGGGGCCAGGGTAGTCCAAGAGTAGATCCTATAACTTTTCCTAGTCGAGGGCATATCGAAGCAGGGCATCGATACACCATAGTAGACTAGCGTATACGCATCTTGACACATATGATGGGCTATGGATAATCCCATATCCATCGGTGTTTGACATCAAAGATGGTGTACGGGTGCTCAGTGGAGACTGGGTACACTGAACGGACTCGCCGAGAACTCCTAGATGGTATTATACCTATCGTCAGATAGCAGTTCTCTGTGACACCAGTACAGGTTAGTCTGTAGACCCGAGATCATCATAGAGTCTTGTGTGATTCCCACTGTGCTTTGATTTCCACTTTACCACGTTCACGAGAACGTGCAAAACGGTGGCTTTTGGGTACAGTCCCGAATCACATGTAGGCAATGAGCGATAGAAGGGGTTTCGTCTCTCCCGGTATTGGGGGTTGATGTTGCGCTGTGTTCGATTGGCTATAACTGGAAGTCCCTGGCCAGGGCTGATATGGAGATCTACTAGTAAGTGTAATCAGTAGTTTCTCGACCCGTTATGAGCCTCACATCGACACGACTTATCGGTTACTGGGGTCTGACGTTCACCACCCCTAGAATGGATATGCGACATATGAGACGAAGAGATCGTACTGTACGGTAGTGTTACTGATTGGCTCGACGGGTGTTTTGACAGCTTCGCTGGTTTTCTTCTGATCGCTCAATACCCGGGTGGCCGTTACGTTTAGCTGACCACTTGCGGCCTGTAGGTGTTTGATATGATCATCACCTACTGCCAGCGTATTGACGAGTCTTAGAGTCCCATACAGGAGTTTCCTAGCTCAGGCGAAACGATGTGGTGTGCATATGAGATATATGCAGGGACCCGATTGAATACGAGTATGTGATACCGTATGTTAATCGGGCGTTTTTCTATTGGTCGGGTCGTATGTGATATGACCAGTTTGTTAAATCAAGTGTTGATTTAACATTTGACTTTTAGTATAATTCTTTATTTAAACCCTTTTCTTTGTTGAAGATGTATGCATGCATGTATGCACATGTTGATGTGCATGGACACATACATACAATGTATCATGGTTGTTGATACAAAAGAGATGGCAATATAAGACTCACATGGTTCAATCATACATACATACATACATACATACATACATATATATATATATATATCTATATCTATATATATATATATTGTATTTGGATTAAAAAGGGCAAATGGAAATTAAATCATTAATGGGGTTTTCTACACACTTCTTTACTTTGACCTAGCTTTAACCCATGGTTTACTTTTCATTTGGACTTTAATCCAAATGGAAAATATCTAGATGTTATTGTACCATGGTTTGTGATGAGAGAAAGAAAATATATATACTTTCTTTTCTCATTTATTCATTAAGCTTAATCATTATCTTTTGACAAAAGCTTTTGCCATTCCCTTCTTCTTTTTCCAAGCTCTCTTGAGTTTTCTTTTGAGTAAGGTTGATAAAATGAAAGGGTTTTGATTAAAGAATACAAACCAACTCATAATTCTACACCTCTCTAGCCCATTTGTGTAGGGTGTTTTGCTATATTTCTTTGAAAGATCAAGTAAAGCAAGGAGCTTTGGGCAAAGGGACTTCGGGTGGATCATCGTGGACAAGGAAGATTGCTAGCAATCCGTTCCAAACTCTCAAAGGTCCAAGGAGTCACCAAGGGAAGACTACAAAGGTTGTAATTTCTTCACTCAGTGTTTAAAAGTTCTTTGTATGTGATACAATTTGTTGTTACCCTAAACTATTCTAGTTGTGATTCATGGTTTGTTTGCTTTGCACCTCTCTAAAATTTTAAGATGGCATGTGTGATGCTTCTATACACTAGACTAGGTGCAAGGGAAACCCAACAGTGCTATCAGAGCCTAGCTAGAATTTTAGACACGGTGCTAATACAATTACGAAAATGAAATCGACTCCGAAATACGATATTTGAAACCTTTGATATTGCTCTCTGGATTTTTTGTAAAAAGCCGTTTAAAATATTTTTTAGCAACTGCAGAAGTTAGTATGAGATGTACTGAGAACACTAGAGCAATACGGGGTAAAAACACCATTAGAAAACTGAGCACATTGGCTCTTTGGCTGGCCTGCTCGGTCAGATCACCCCCAAAATGCTCCGTATTTCTCCTGTGGTCTTCTCTGTAGGATTTGGGGTTTCAGGTATTGTTTGCTTAGCCCATTTTTTCATGTGATGACTGTTTTAATTAGAGGCTAATTCGTAGTAATTTGTAGTCGTATAATTTAACACTGTTTTAGTAACCTTGACAATTTTTAGCAGTTCGAACGAACTTCGAACACCACATTTTGTACCCCGCTGAAATTTCCAAGTGTTTTAATTTTCCCAAGTTGATTGTATTCATAAAATCGTGCAAGTATCCCTATAGACCCTCTAGAAGAATATACTAACCTTAACTCGATTCTATGCCCATGGAACCGCGATCGAACCCTAGGGTTTGCCGTAGTTCCGTGGTGTCATAGGTGAGGCATTGGTTAACCCCTTCTACGGCTGGTCCATAGACACTGTGGCACGGTTTTTGAGTATTTTGACTTTGCTCAAGTGTTGAGCTCACGCGATAATTTGTGAGTGTATGTTGATTCGATCAAAACGTTAAACATCGTCTTGATATATATGAATGTGATACAATATGTGGAATTCACATTGTTAGTCATGAAATCCGTAATATGTGATATTTCGGGTTTACGATGTCTAAGGTGATTGTGGATTCCAAATGTTGTAGTTTTTCACTTTTCTTTTCTGCGACCGTAAGTGTAGTATGTGGTGTATCGCCGGCTTCGTTGCTATACATCAACGACAATCGAGATACGCATACTTGCTTACGTTGATGATATGAGATATTATGTGTTACTGTGATATGTTATATTGGATCGTCGTGTTTTGAATAGCCAGGGGTTTTATGTGAGATGAGAGATTTTTTTTTCATTCATGTAAAATTCATTGTATGTAATATTCTTTTATTGGGGCACTTCCGGGTTGATGATGATGTCACCATTTTATATTATTTACTTTTTCACATATGGATAGACCCAAGGAGGAGAGCAAAAGTAACCGGGTTCTAGGGTCCAGTGGGAGGCCATCTCGAGGAGTCGAGACCGGGTCTCCTAACCCTAGAATTGGGAGGGTTGCTTTCTGCTCTCGTAGGGTCCTAGGGATATGGGTTTGGCTATTCATCGCGACCGTGGAATCCGTGTTTTATAAAGGCTCAAAATAAAACACGGACCTCCTAGTATATCCAATATTTCATATGTTATCTTCTGCTGCTGATATACAGTGATGTGATCATATTATATGCGTGAGACGAATGCTTTATTATTATATATGAGATATATAGTAGACGTTGCTTATGTTTTGCACCCATGCTAGTCCCGTCTCGATATGCCGTTAGTTAAGTAACCTAACGGTGCATAACGGGACACTGTGGCGAATGCGGGTGGGATAAGCGTATGTTGTATTTTCGTTTCTTCTGTGATGCTTAGGAAGCTTAAATGATGGGCTTCATTAATGAGATCAATGAAGAAAAGAAACCTAAAAGATGTTGTAGAATCAAATTTATAAAAAAGGGTAGCTCTAGTTTTGCTTTTCATAGCGGTATTCCTTGTAGAATATCCAGCACCTTATTCGATAAGGAAAAAGCCGAGATCCCTTCATTTGGGGTCAAAATTTACACCCCGGTTGACCAAGCCATAGTCAAGGTCAACCCCAAGCAAGGTGGGCCGAAGCCCAAGCAAGTGAGCCAATGCTCGGGTCGAGCCCGAACACGAAGCGTCCGTCCTTCCGCCATACCAAAATAAAAATCATGTAACGAATAATTTTGATGTAATTTTTTGTGCATGAATGTATGCAAAATGGGCATAAAGCTAAATTTTTGTAAGCCCATGGCTTATGTGCAAAAAGAAATGGCACATGAGCCATGGGATGGGCAAAACGCCATTTTGTAAAGCGCAAGGGGCTATATGTAAACATGTAAGCCTATATAAGGCAACATGATGATGAATAAAGTAACACTTTTTCATTCCCCCAAAAAATAGGATTCTTTGTGCCTCCTGCTCCTTCTCCAAGGTTCTAAACCTTCTCATTTCTTTTGAATTAAATTAAGAGTTTTACTCTTTCTTTTCCAAAACTAAATAGTTTTTCACCACAAAACCCACAAAGGGGAACTCAGATCTGCCATCAGATCTCAGAAAGGAGAGATTTTTAGATCTCACATCTCTTGATCTTCAAGATCCGGCCAACAAAGGAAGAAGAAGGAGACCCATCTCCAGAAACCCCACTTTGGGGAAGAACTAGCGTTCAAGGGGAGAAGCCCTTAATCAGCTTCAAAACATCTTAGGAGTTTAACTCCTCATATATATATATATACAGAATAATAAGTGCTCCTTTCTGGGAGTACAACTCCTATTGCAGGGACCAAGTCCCTTTTGCTGCTCGAGCACCATGTGCTGACACGTGGTGCGCTAGCGCTTTGAGCGCTAGCGCTTTAGCGTCCGAGCGCCTACGTGCTGACACGTGGCGCGCTAGCGCTCATAGCGCTAGAGCGCTTGAGCTCGGAGCGCTAGTGCTCGAGTGTCCACGTGTGGACACGTTGCGCGTTAGCGCGCTTGCTCTCAGAGCGCTAGCGCCCAAAGCGCTAGCGCCCGAGCGCCCACGTGCTGACACGTGGCGTGCTAGTGCTCAGTGCATTAGCATTCTTGCGCTCAGAGTGCTAGCGCCCAGTGCGCTAGCGCCCTAGCGCCCACGTGCTGACACGTGGCACGCTAGCGCTCAGTGCGCTAGCGCCCGAGCGCCCACGTGCTGACACGTGGTGCGGTAGCGCTCTTGCGCTCAAAGCGCTGGCGCTGGCCCCACGCATGCTTTGGATGCCTTTCCCCCCCTTTTTTTTTATATATATACATATGTTTACATATGTACACGCACACATGCTCCACGACACTGTCCCAGTTAGAAAAAAATTTCCAACGGGGCGCTGCCCCGCACCCCGCAAGGGGGCTGTAGCCCCCTTGACCCCCAGCCCGCTATCCAGGTAGAGGGACCCCCGTAAAAACTCTGCGGCGCCCCCGATATATCCAAAACCCCTTCAAAACACAACACTGCACATTGAGTTCGCATGACCAGTTTAACCCGTCAATCGGAGGTTCCCTCGCTCCAAAGGCGAGGGGTAATTAATGGCAGCTTAGTTCGCGGCTGCCGGAGATTCGGATCCCCACAATCATTAAACCCCGGCCTACCCTAGGCAGAGGGAATCTGTAATGCGCCTGACAAGCGCGCGCGTATTCCCATCTCAATGGGGTGACGAAAAACACCCTACACCTTCATCGGGAGTGACCTCTTAAGCAAAACTAGCAGATGTTACAAACTCACGGTTTAGTTTTTGATTGCTTCTATAGTTCTTGCTTTGCATAGTGGTATTTGTGAAATATCCTGCACCTTATTCGATAAGGAAAGAGCCGAGATCCCTTCACCGTGAGTGACCTCTTTAACAAAACTAGTAAAACCCTAAAAAACACTCATTTTTCAAAATCACTTGCTTCTACAACGATATCAAGTTCATTACGCTCATGGTTTTCTGAAAAACCCGCGTAGCCCTCCGACATTTCAGATAAGTAATACTTAGTATTCGTGTTGCATTTGTTGGCTTTCGTCAAGGCGTAGTGTGCGGTAGCTAACTAGTGCTTATCTGCAACATAAGATGAGATTGGATTAGGGTAGTCGTACGGCCTTGTTGGCTTTCGTCAAGGGTCATGCGGGTGGGTTTAATTCAATCAAGAAATATACGGGTTGAACTTGACTAGCGCACTATGGTTTGTTGGCTTTCGTCAAGGTCAGAGCACGTTAGGGGAAAAAGCATTATCGAGAATTTCATGTGTTGAAATTTGCAATGAGATTGCATACCTTCTATGAGATAGTTGGATCCTGATACCCACTGCGAGTAAGAGTTACTCCCGGGAGAGTTTTACACATGACAATTAGCCGATCAAGTAGGTGTCTAAAAAGGTGTTTACGGGGTTATGACTCTGGAAAAACGAGGTTTATTTTAATTAGGTCCGTGTGAAAGTATGGGGAACCTCCCTCAAAGTACCAACACTGGCCTGGCTGAAAAATTGGCGAACTTGTAAGGTGTAATTAATCCCGGCTAATCTTACCTTTTTGGGTTTTAAGGAAGATTTGATAAAACCAGTGGGAGCCATCCTGATTAGATAAGATAATAACCAATCTAATCTTGCAAGAGCATACGCTAAAGTGTTTTCTTCTCTTTCTCTCCAGGTAGTGACCATGTCAGGCCTTAATCAAGATAATAATATGGATGTATTGACCGAACACGCTTATTATACTGAGCAGGGGAACGTTGGTCCCGCTCCAACTTATAATTGTTATATGTCCGAGCAGGAAATCGGAGCATATCTGGATTTTCACGCTGCCCAAATGAAAAATAAGCATGCTGATACATCTTCTTCGGGTGTGTTAGTTATCGAGAACTGTTTCTCAGTTCACTCTACGTCCTGGGTATTAGATACCGGATCGGGATCCCATATATGTAATATGTTACATGGGCTACGAAAAGGTTGGGAACTAGGAGATGGTGATCATTCCATAAGAGTAGGGAATGGTGCAAATGTTGCAGCCAAGGCTGTTGGCGAATATCATCTTGTGTTACCAAATGGTAATACATTGATTCTGAACGAATGCGATTACATTCCGATCCTGATATGCAATCTTATATCAGTTTCTTTATTGAGTAAGGAAGGATATAATTTTGTAGTACATGATAATGTTATGAACATCTTCATAAATCAAAAGTTGATTGGATCAGACTCGTTAAATAATGGCATATATGTTCTCAATCAAACACCAGTACTTAATGTGCAAAACACACACAAGAGGAAGAGTTCAGAAATGAACGAATCCTTCTTGTGGCATTGTAGATTAGGTCATATCAATGCGACACGACTAGCTAAGTTACATAAGGATGGATATTTGAATCCGTTCGAATTATCATTTTATGAAACTTGCCATTCATGTCTCCAAGGAAAAATGACCAAATCTCCGTTTAGTGGACACAGAGAAAGAGTTACGGAACTCTTGGGACAGATACATAGTGATGTATGTGGTCCCATGTCTACACATGCCAGGAATAGTTCCTCATATTTCATTACATTCACTGACGATCTCTCAAGATACGGACATGTGTTCCTGTTGAAACACAAGTCTGAAGCTTTTGAGAAATTCAGAGAATCTAAGAACGAAGTAGAGAACCAAACGGGCAAAAGTATTAAGATCCTTCGATCAGATCGAGGAGGAGAATACTTAAGCAATGAATTCCTGGACTATCTAAAAGAGAATGGGATTCTCTCTCAGCTTACTCCTCCATATACACCACAACACAATGGTGTATCGGAGCGGAGGAATCACACCCTATTAGATATGGTGCGCTCTATGATGAGTACTGCTGAGTTGCCTATGTTGGATATAGTGCCCTCAGAGTCAATTATTGGATCACAGGCACGTGATTGCAATGATTGAGGGGGGACCTATGCCGGTAGGACAGTCTTACTCAAGATGATAGTATGCTATCTGGTTTATCTTTATCATCGTGTACTACTTTAGGTGACCTTACATGTCGCTATTACACATTGATAGAGCCCCTAGGATTCTTGCTTGACTGCCAGCAGTATGATGGCGATCATATACGTGGGAGCTAGGGTCTATAAGCAAATCCTTAAAAGGTCCCTACTCATAGGAGTTTCGAGACAGGGCATCGATACTCCAGAGTAGACTAGTGTATACAGTCGAGACCCCGACGAAGGGCGGTGGCCGGTCTCACAAGCCACTGGTGTCAGTTGGTTCACCTAAGATGTATACAGGTGCTCATTGGGTTATGAGTACACTGGACAGGACTCGCCGGGAACATGCTAGTTGGTATTATACCTGGCGTCAGATAGCAGTTCCCTGGTGACATGTGTACAGGTTAGTTCATTGACCTGAGATCGTCATTTGTCTTGTGTGAGTTCCCACTGTACTTTGATTACTACCTTACCACGGCTCAAAGGAGTCGTGCAAACAGGTTTTAGTTGGGTACAGTCCCGAGCCACATGGAGGTAGTGAGCGGATCTGCAGGGGTTCGTCTTTCCCGGTATTGGGGGTGAGGCCGCGCTGTGTCTAGGAGAGCCATTACACAAAGCCCTCGACCGAGGCAGGAGATTTACTGGTAGGTATTCCAGTAGTATCTCAGGGTGTTCTGGGCTACACTCCGACACGACTTGTACCGCTTTTGGGGGTCTGACTTTTACCAACCCCCTAGGCCCGCCATGCGATGCTCATAGACGAACGGACCGGACTTTACGGATATTGTCACTGACAGGCTCAGTAGGGTGTCAGGATGAGTTCGCTCATCGACATCCCTTTTGGTCAATACCTGGTAGCTCGTTACGTACGGCTAATACTTCTGACGTGCTAGTGGTTAAATCCACAGCCAAGGTATTGACGAGTCTTTAGAGTCCTCCACAGACAGTTTCTCAAGTTTCGGGCGAAACGTGGTAGAGGCCATATGATATATGGCAGGGTTCGATCTTATACATGCGGTATTGCACGGATCATGATCGGACGGATCATACTAGTGGGCTTTGGTTAAAGCCGGATCCTAGTATTAGATTTGTTTGATTACTTTAGTCTCATCGCATTCGCATTCAGTCGAAATGCGGGTGCAGGTATGTATATACAGGTGAAGGGTATCCTTGTGATCCGTCACGAGTTTACTTTAGATGTTGCCGGATCTTTTTGTTGTGGCAAACATTTGGATTAATGTTTGCTTAAGGAAATAATGAGCTAGAAATCATCATGACAATGCATTAATGTGACATAGACTTATATCATGAGTCATGGTCTCTTTTTTAGCAAAAGTGTCACATTAATGGATTGATTTGTGATGATTTGAGAGGAAGAGAGAGAGAGGGGCTGCTATTGGGTTATGGTTAGCTCTCATATTATTTTCTTCACTCTCTCTCATTCTATCATAACATCACAACAAAAGAAAAAGAAAAGATGAGAAAATTTCTCTTCTTCTTCTTCTTCTTCTTCCTCTAGCTCATTGTCTTCCTCCAGCTCATTGTCTTCCTCCAATGGCAACAACTTCAACCTCCATCCAAGTCATGGATGCAAAGAGACAAAGTAGTCACAACATACTCTACTTCAACCTTGGGCACATCGGCTAGCACACTTCGTGCTCGAGTTGCTTCGGACGAAGCGGGAGCCCGTAAAAAGACTTCTCGATGTGGTGCCCTTTCCGACGAGGAGATGAAGACCGGAGATACCGCAAGGAGCTTGGGATGGTGGCCGAAGACCGAAGGACACGGATCGCTCGGTATAGCCTTCTATCCCTTCTCTAGACTGTAAGTCCACGTTGCGACCCCCGGTGCTTACGGGGAGGCGGAAACGGTATAAAAAACAAATTTTTATCACAAGAGGCAACATGGACTAAACAATGTCGGGATCGTGTCTAAACTAAAACTAGCATACTTGCTAAAGAGATTTAGCTACTCGGATGAAGATGGTTATACCTAAACTTGAACTCCTTCTTCTTCAAACTTTTGTAGAGGTTGATGGTTCTCTTCTTGTCGCCTTCTTCCGTCGAAGATGGATCCACCTCGAAGGTTCGATCTTTGGGCTCTTCCTCGATCTTTGAGTGAACTAGGGTTTCCGGCTTGCTAAACCTTGAACCTAGAATGAGTAGAGAGTGACTAGGGGTTGCTTTTCTTTTTAAAGAGAAGGATTCTCAACACATGAGAAGGGTTCTCTTTTGCTAGAGGAAGAAGAAGATGAAGTGAGGAGAGAGAGTTGTTATGATAAAGTGAGCTCTTTTTCTTTTGCAACCATAACATAAAGCAAAAGAATTATCAAATAATAATAATAATGAAAATGAAAAGGTTGATGGAAAGTTTTAGAATGACCATTATCATTTCAAATATTAAATGAATTTGCTAGAATCAAAGAGCATCTTTCTTTTGTAATGATGATGGTCAAAACTTCAACCATGGTCAACAAGTCAACCATGGTCAACAAGTCAACATAAAAACCAACCATGACACAATTTCATTTTATTATATATTATTAATTGATATAACATAAATCCATTAGGGTTTGGAAAAAGACGACTGTCAACTGTGCATACGCACCCGTTCCGAAACCCTAATGAAAGCCCTCTTCCTCTTCCTCAAATAACCGTGCATACACACCTGCATCCTTGTTCCGAGGAACATGAATACTGAGAGATAAAAGCAACCCCAAATCATATACCAGCATCTGACTCAAACCAGAGTCAGCCAGTAATATCCGTCCGGACTCCAAACGTGCACAAGTGCGCGGATGAGAACGAACCCTGTCGCAAAACCATGCGACCTCTACTCTGTTTTGCCCAGAGGCGAATACCCTCTGTGTGGGACTCTAAAGACTCGACACTACGCTGGCAGTGGGTTTAACCACAGACCGCAAGCGGCACTAGCTGTGCGTAACGGTCCCCAGGTAGATGCCGACAAGAAGGCTGACGAGGTGAAACCCCATCTGAACTCCTACTGAGTCTGAATGTGACATTCTCCGCACAGTCCGGTATGTTCGTCTGATACATTGCATGTCGGGCCTAGGGGGCGGTAAAACGTCAGTCCCCAATAGCGGTACAAGTCGTGTCGGAGTGAAGCCCAAAACACCCTGAGATAACACTGGAAGCCTACCAGTATATCTCGCTTGCCCTGGCCAGGGACTACTTGTGTAATGGCTCTCCTAGACACAGCGCGATGTCAACCCCCAATACCGGGAGAGACGAATCCTGTCTAACCGTCACTGCCTCCAAGTGCTTCGGGACTGCACCCAACCACCACCTGTTTGCATGACTCCTTTGAGCCGTGGTAGGGTAGTGATCAAAATGCAATGGGAACACACTCGAGGCTAAGTGCCAGTGTCAAGTCAGCGGACTAAGCTGTACTCATGTCACCTGGGAACTGATAACTGACGATAGGTATAATACCAACCTTTCAGTTCCCGACGAGTCCTGTCCAGTGTACCCGTAACCTAACGAGCACCCGTATACTATCTCCAGTACGACGTACTGATGGCTGTGGGACAGGCCATCTCCCACACTGGGATGAGAAGCGCATACGCTAGTCTACTCCGGAGTATCGATGCCCTGTCTCGATAGTCCTGCGACTAGGGACCTGTATAAGGATGTGCTTATAGATTACCCAGCCCCCACTAGTGTGACTGCCATCACAACGCTGGTAATCAAGCAAAGATCCTAAGGGCTCTACTAATGCGTATAGGTGATATCGCAAAATAAACACATGTACACATTGAAGTAGAAACAAACCAAGTAGCATACTACTATATTGAGCAAGATTGTTTATACAAGGTAAATATCCCAAGCTTCCATTAAGTAATATACAAACTAGTATGATACAGTAATGGCCTCTAGGGCATATACACTAACAATCTCCCACTTGCACTAAGGCCATGTACTGGCGTATCGAAGACCTATCATCTCGATCAGCCGCTCGAACTGAGTCTGGGGTAGGGCCTTGGTGAATGGATCTGCAGTGTTCTCTTCTGAAGCAACCCTCCGAACCTCGATCTCCTTGCGATCCACGATCTCCCTGATCAGGTGATACCGCCTCAAGATGTGCCTGGATCTCTGATGGGACCTGGGTTCCTTCGCTAAAGCTATAGCCCCGTTGTTGTCGCAATACAGAGGTATTGGGTCAACAATGGACGGAACCACCTGAAGTTCTTTCAAGAACTTCCTCATCCAGACAGCTTCTTTTGCGGCATCAGATGCAGCGATGTATTCCGCTTCCATAGTCGAGTCTGCAACGGTTTCCTGTTTGGAACTCTTCCAACACACCGCCCCTCCATTGAGGGTAAAGACAAAACCTGACATGGACTTGGAATCATCCTTGTCACTCTGGAAGCTGGAGTCAGCAAAGGCCTCGATCTGGAGGTCTTTTCCGCCATACACCAAGAACATCTCCTTAGTCCTCCTCAGGTACTTGAGAATGTTCTTTACTGCTATCCAGTGTTTCTCCCCAGGGTTTGACTGATACCGGCTTACTACACTCAGTGCATAAGCTACATCCGGTCTGGTACACAACATCGCATACATTATAGAGCCTACCGCAGAAGCGTAGGGTATACTAGACATGCGATCCCTCTCCAAATCAGTCTTGGGAGACATCTCTTTAGAGAGGGTGATCCCGTGACAAGACGGTAGGTTACCGTGCTTGGAATCTTCCATACTGAATCTCTTCACTATGGTGTCGATGTACCTGGACTGTGAAAGTCCTAATATCCTCTTGGATCTATCACGATGGATCGGATCCCCAGGATGTATGAGGCATCACCCAGGTCTTTCATGGAGAAGCTGTGTGACAAGAAACCTTTGACAGATTGTAGCATAGGAATGTCATTTCCTATTAAGAGAATGTCATCCACGTATAAAACGAGGAATACTACAGTTCTCGCTACAAATCTACTATAGATGCATGGTTCATCTGGATTTTTGATAAAGCCAAATTCCTTGACCGTCTCATCAAAACAGATGTTCCAACTCCGCGATGCCTGCTTTAGTCCATAGATGGACTTAAGCAACTTGCACACCTTTCCGCTGCTCCCACTCTGAATGAAACCCTCTGGCTGATCCATATAGACACACTCCTCTAAATTTCCATTTAGAAAAGCGGTCTTTACGTCCATCTGCCAAATCTCATAATCGTGGAAGGCAGCAATGGCAAGAAGGATCCGAATGGATTTCAGCATAGCCACTGGAGAAAAGGTTTCGTCATAGTCCAAGCCAGGTCTTTGACGGAAACCCTTTGCTACAAGTCTAGCTTTATAGGTCTCAACCTGTCCATCTACACCAATCTTCCTTTTGAAGATCCACTTACATCCTACGGGTTTTACCCCGTCTGGAGCAATGTCCAACGTCCATACTTTGTTGGTGTACATGGACTCCATTTCGGTCCGCATTGCATCCAGCCATTTTACCGAGTCAACGCTCTGAACGGCCTGCTGGAAGCTAGTAGGCTCATCATAATCTATGATGCAATCCTCTATATCCCCGTCTATGAGAAAACCGTAGTATCTCTTGGGCGGATGAGACTGCCTACTACTCCTGCGGAGCGGCGTAGGAATGTCCTGTTCTTTTGAACCCTCTGGTTCCACTAAGCTTTCAGTAATAGTCTGAGGTTCTGGAATTTCATCCAGTTCTACTGCGCTCCCACTTATCTGATTTTCCAAAAACTCAGTTTCCAAGAAGTGGGCATGACGAGAAACAAGGACTTTTTGCTCCTCTGCGTAATAGAATAGATACCCCTTGGAGTTCTTTGGGTATCCCACAAACTTGCACTGTACTGAGCGTGCCTCGAGCTTGTCCGCATGCTGCTTTTTTACAAAAGCCGGACATCCCCATGTCTTAAAGGATTTTAAGACAGGGTTTCTTCCCACTCCATATCTGATATGGTGTGGTAGGCACAGTCTTAGTAGGAACTTGGTTCAAGAGATGTGCAGCTGTTTCTAGTGCATATCCCCAGAAAGATCGCGGTAACTCAGCCTTACTCATCATGGAACGAACCATATCCAATAGGGTTCGATTCCTCCTTTCCGATACACCGTTATGTTGCGGAGTGTATGGAGGAGTACGCTGAGAGAGAATTCCATTCTCTTTTAAATAGTCCAGGAACTCGGCACTCAAGTATTCTCCACCTCGATCCGATCTTAGAATCTTAATACTTTTGCCTGTTTGTTTTTCAACTTCATTCTTGTAATCCCGAAATTTCTCAAAGGCCTCGGATTTGTGCTTCATTAAGAAGACATGTCCATACCTAGAGAAATCGTCTGTGAAAGTAATGAAGTATGAATAACCGCTTCGCGCATGTGTAGACATTGGACCACACACGTCACTGTGTATGAGTCCCAAGAGCTCGCTCGCTCTTTCTCCGTGTCCAGTAAACGGAGTCTTTGTCATCTTTCCCATGAGACAAGATTCACAAGTGGCATAAGACTGATACTCGAACGGATCCAAGTATCCTTCTTTATGTAACTTAGTCAACCGTGTCTCATTGATGTGACCCAGTCTACAATGCCATAAGAAAGCCTGATTGATATCTGGAGACTTTCTTTTGTGTGTATTCTGGACATTGAAAATCTGTGGTTGGTTTAATACGTATATACCATTGCTCAGTGTACCTGACCCAATCAGAACTTGATTAAGGTGAATGTTTACAACATTACTTACTAACGCAAATTCATAACCTTCTTTAGAAACCAAAGATACAGAAATGATATTACAAGTTGCGTTGGGTACAAAAAAGCAATTACGCAAAACCAAAACATGCCCATCTGACATTCCCAGGTGATAGTCCCCCACGGCTTTAGCATCCATGCTAGCTCCGTTCGCAACTCTGAGGGTCATGTCACCTTCCTTCAAAAACCTACGATTTCTCAACGCCTGCAAATAATTACAGATATGAGATCCTGATCCGGTATCCAATACCCAGGAAGTAGAGTTTATAGAAAGACAGTTTTCAATAACATACACACCTGAAGCTGAAGCCGCAACCTGCTTCAGTTCCTGTGTCTTGGCCTTCCAAGCCCTGCAATCTTTCTTCCAGTGTCCGCTCTTATGACAATAGAAGCATTCTTCCTTTCCAATAAGCTTCCCCGCAATCTTTGTTGCCTTTTCCTTTCCCTTCGTACCCACTTTACTAACACCGCCTCTTGGTTTGGCGGGGGCTTTCTTCCTCTTTCCCTTGGCTTTCGCCTTGGACCTAGAGGAAGAAGATCCTCCTACAAACAAAGCGGGTGTATCCCTACCCTTCTGTAGGGTGCCCTCTGCGCTCCTCAGCAGGTTGAGGAGTTCTGAAAGTTCAACTTCCTTTTCTTGCAAGTTGAAATTCAGTATGAACTGGGCGTAAGTGGATGGAAGGGACTGGAGAATTATATCCGTATAGAGTTCACTGTCCAACGTGGTCCCAAGTTCCGCGAGCTCCTCAGTGTATCCAATCATCTTAAGCACGTGGTCCGCTACCGATGATCCGACGGCCAATTTTGTCGAAAATAACTTCTTCGACACTTCGTATCTTGCGATATGAGACTGCTCTCCATACAGTTCTTTTGTATGAAGAAATATGGATTCCAAATCCATATTCTCGTGCCTCCTCTGATGGTCGTTGTCCATCGAGGCAAGTACGAGGCACCTGGCCTTCGCGCTGTCAATCTCCCAAGTCTTACGGATTTCCTTATCCGCGACGCTGGAGGTGGGACCTGGGACGGGGGGAGCTTTGGTGGTAAGAAGATACCCCAGCTTGTCGTAAGCGATTGCCAATTTGACATTCCTGAGCCAATCTTTGTAGTTTGGCCCTGTCAGTATGTTTTTATCTAGAAGTAACTTAAGTCCAGTCATTTCGAATTTGGTCGCTGCAGGGGGGAGAGAAGAAACACTTTAGCACGATGCTCTTGCAAGTTTAGAATGGTTTTTAATTTGTCTAAACAGGATGGCTCCCACTGTCTCTCGAATCCCTCCTCAAACCACAAAGGAAGAATTAGCCGGGATCAATCCCACCGTACAATACTTGCTTAACCGTTCAGCCAGGCCAGTGTCGGTACTTCGAGGGAGGTTTTCCAACGCTTTCGCGAAGTTCCTTAATTTAAGAACCTCTTTTCCCTGGGGGCGTAGCCCCGCTAACACCTTTCTAGGCACCTACTAGGTTTATAGCATTGATCGTTTAGTGAGAAATTTCCCGAGGAGTAGCATATACTCACAGTAGGATCGGGATCCAAATATCATCGCGTGACGAAAATGAAGGAATCCTACCATAATCATCACACTCCAAATGGTATGCAAATCTAGCAAGTTTCAGTACTTGTGAAACTCCCGATGTGGATTTTTGCCCCATGCTCTTATGACCTTGACTAAGGCCAACAAATCATAAGTCACATGTCAAGTTCTTCCCGTCGTTATCCAGGTTAATTTGAACCCACCCGTATATACCCTTGACTATGGCCAACAAGGCAATACGACTGTCCCAAACCAACGCATTCTATCTATGCAACATATGAATACCCACCAGCTACCAAACACTGTGCCTTGACTAAGGCCAACAAACACAGCTTGAATACTGTTGAATATTCATATGAAACGACGGAGGGCTACGGATGGTTTTGGCGAAACCGTGAACGTAGTGAACTTGATATAATCGATGGAACGAGATAGCTTTTAGAAGGAGTGGCTCAAGCTCCGCATTTAAAAGTTAGTTTTGAAAAGAACCGAGTGGTTTTTCGAAAGTGTTCCAACGACTTTAACTTGGTTTATTATCTTGCATTAGTTCTTTTAATGCGTGATATTCTTGCATTAGTTCTTTTAATGCGTCCCATCATTAAATCCTACCATTGCAGAAAACAACCAAAATATGACGTACGCTTATGCCATTCGCATTCGCCACGGGGTCCCGTCATCACTCGTTAGGTTACTTAACTAACGACAGAGCGGGGGCTAGGCTAGCGCGGCTGTAAAACATAAGCAACGCCTAAATAGAAAGCAATGATAGATATTACAGATCACAGATGAATACATTGGATATACTAGCAATCCGCAATCCTTTCGAGCCTGCAACGAAAAGCGGATTACACGGTCGCGGTGAATAGCAAATACCCCACCCAAGACCCCTACGGGTGCGGCAAACTACCCGCCAAGTTCCCGGTAGTTTGTGCACCCCTCCATGGGTCTATCCTAGGAGCAAAAATAGTAAAAAGAATTATACAATGACGGCTACAACCCCGACCCGGTTGTGCGGCCAAACAAATAATAATTATTACATCAATTTACATTTACAATGAATGAAAGAAAAACAAAAGCTCATCTCACATCCACCCCGGCTATTCACCCGCGACAGTCCAACACATTCATATACACATTCCAATATCAAACACAGATCATGTATAACCCCGACCAATCGCCTTATAGCGATTAGCCGACGTTCAATACATGCAAACATCACAGATATAACCATCATAGCCAAAGTGTAGTGAAGTTCGAAAAAAATACGGAATTATAGGACCCCAAAAGTAAATTTCTGTTCTGGAAAATCTGGGCACATATAATATATCTTAAAAATCCCAAAATCCTACCAGCAGAACACTGCACCAAAAACGATCGAATGAAGCGTCCAAACAGC
The DNA here is from genome assembly GCA_030015575.1 of Agapanthus africanus. NCBI lineage: Eukaryota > Viridiplantae > Streptophyta > Magnoliopsida > Asparagales > Amaryllidaceae > Agapanthus > Agapanthus africanus. The sequence goes on from CM057344.1 coordinate 423,438,319, forward strand.
GGCGGATCCGCGGCCATGACAATAGATGAGGCCGCGGATCCGCGGCTCTTTCAATGAATTGGTTGATCGTTTTTCTTGGGTGTTCATTAAAAACCCTGAGCCGATTTTAGGTGTATAACAAATCTTGTTTTGACCAGAAAATTTTTTAACAGAAACTAGGGTTTTTAAAAGTTTGGATTTTGGATTTTTTTTCGGTTCCGAACTTCGTTACACTTCACTACCAAGCTAGTTTAAGTTTAGTTAGGCTCTGATACCACTGTAAGTCCACGTTGCGACCCCCGGTGCTTACGGGGAGGCGGAAACGGTATAAAAAACAAATTTTTATCACAAGAGGCAACATGGACTAAACAATGTCGGGATCGTGTCTAAACTAAAACTAGCATACTTGCTAAAGAGATTTAGCTACTCGGATGAAGATGGTTATACCTAAACTTGAACTCCTTCTTCTTCAAACTTTTGTAGAGGTTGATGGTTCTCTTCTTGTCGCCTTCTTCCGTCGAAGATGGATCCACCTCGAAGGTTCGACCTTTGGGCTCTTCCTCGATCTTTGAGTGAACTAGGGTTTCCGGCTTGCTAAACCTTGAACCTAGAATGAGTAGAGAGTGACTAGGGGTTGCTTTTCTTTTTAAAGAGAAGGATTCTCAACACATGAGAAGGGTTCTCTTTTGCTAGAGGAAGAAGAAGATGAAGTGAGGAGAGAGAGTTGTTATGATAAAGTGAGCTCTTTTTCTTTTGCAACCATAACATAAAGCAAAAGAATTATCAAATAATAATAATAATGAAAATGAAAAGGTTGATGGAAAGTTTTAGAATGACCATTATCATTTCAAACATTAAATGAATTTGCTAGAATCAAAGAGCATCTTTCTTTTGTAATGATGATGGTCAAAACTTCAACCATGGTCAACAAGTCAACCATGGTCAACAAGTCAACATAAAAACCAACCATGACACAATTTCATTTTATTATATATTATTAATTGATATAACATAAATCCATTAGGGTTTGGAAAAAGACGACTGTCAACTGTGCATACGCACCCGTTCCGAAACCCTAATGAAAGCCCTCTTCCTCTTCCTCAAATAACCGTGCATACACACCTGCATCCTTGTTCCGAGGAACATGAATACTGAGAGATAAAAGCAACCCCAAATCATATACCAGCATTTGACTCAAACCAGAGTCAGCCAGTAATATCCGTCCGGACTCCAAACGTGCACAAGTGCGCGGATGGGAATGAACCCTGTCGCAAAACCATGCGACCTCTACTCTGTTTTGCCCAGAGGCGAATACCCTCTGTGTGGGACTCTAAAGACTCGACACTACGCTGGCAGTGGGTTTAACCACAGACCGCAAGCGGCACTAGCTGTGCGTAACGGTCCCCAGGTAGATGCCGACAAGAAGGCTGACGAGGTGAAACCCCATCTGAACTCCTACTGAGTCTGAATGTGACATTCTCCGCACAGTCCGGTCTGTTCGTCTGATACATCGCATGTCGGGCCTAGGGGGCGGTAAAACGTCAGTCCCCAATAGCGGTACAAGTCGTGTCGGAGTGAAGCCCAAAACACCCTGAGATAACACTGGAAGCCTACCAGTATATCTCGCTTGCCGTGGCCAGGGACTACTTGTGTAATGGCTCTCCTAGACACAGCGCGATGTCAACCCCCAATACCGGGAGAGACGAATCCTGTCTAACCGTCACTGCCTCCAAGTGCTTCGGGACTGCACCCAACCACCACCTGTTTGCACGACTCCTTTGAGCCGTGGTAGGGTAGTGATCAAAATGCAGTGGGAACACACTCGAGGCTAAGTGCCAGTGTCAAGTCAGCGGACTAAGCTGTACTCATGTCACCTGGGAACTGATAACTGACGATAGGTATAATACCAACCTTTCAGTTCCCGACGAGTCCTGTCCAGTGTACCCGTAACCTAACGAGCACCCGTATACTATCTCCAGTACGACGTACTGATGGCTGTGGGACAGGCCATCTCCCACACTGGGATGAGAAGCGCATACGCTAGTCTACTCCGGAGTATCGATGCCCTGTCTCGATAGTCCTGCGACTAGGGACCTGTATAAGGATGTGCTTATAGATTACCCAGCCCCCACTAGTGTGACTGCCATCACAACGCTGGTAATCAAGCAAAGATCCTAAGGGCTCTACTAATGCGTATAGGTGATATCGCAAAATAAACACATGTACACATTGAAGTAGAAACAAACCAAGTAGCATACTACTATATTGAGCAAGATTGTTTATACAAGGTGAATATCCCAAGCTTCCATTAAGTAATATACAAACTAGTATGATACAGTAATGGCCTCTAGGGCATATACACTAACATAGATAGCTAGTTGTAGGTTAATGGTTAGGATCCGGGTTTTTAGGATGCGGTAGTGCCGGTTTAAAGTCAAGAAAAATTTTCGTTTCCGCATTTTGGCCTCGGAAAGACGGCCGGGGTGCTACCGTAGTCCTACATGGTATCAGAGCCTGGCCATTAACCTTTACTAGCTTGCTCTAACGTGTTTACAAGTTCGATCGAACGGATTTTCCGAAAACCCGATTTCAAATGTGCAGTTTCTGTCGAATTTTTGCAGTGGTCAAAAAATAATTTGGTACATTGTAAAAATACGAGCAGGGTTTTTTGTGAACACTGTAAAAATTTGACACCCTGATCCTACTGTTGAGCCGCGGAACCACGGCCTTAACCCCATTTTGGCCGCGGTTCAGCCACCGAAATATTGCTTCTCTGCACCAAATTTGTACGGTGGGTTTCTGACTTGAAATTAGGGTTTTTGGTATATACTGTTTGGGCCTAGATTTTCTTTGAGTGCTACAGTTGTGCTTGGGGCCCACTTCGGTAAATTTAGCCGATCGAAATTTTTAAACATCTTAGTTCACAGTATTTACATTATATCTATGACCGTGAATGTCACTCGATCGGTAAATCCAGTCTATCTGCTATAGCCCTTTTAGACGGATTTGCGAACGTGACATTCACGTTGATGTTCTGTGTTGTGCTGTGATGTTGCGGATTTGTCGTGGTGGATAGCCTGGATGCAATGTTAGTACAGTTTGGTTGTTTATGTACATTTGATATTGCGGGGCGAGCGTCCGACATGTGGACTGCCGTTACTGCCTGTTTGTATATTATTCTTTTGGGGCACGACCGGGCTGAGGTCGATGTACCCGTTGTATGTATATTTTACTTTCTGTACTAGGATTGCCCCGCAGAGGGGTGCACGGATAGCCGGGTTCAAGAGGGCAACGGGCCCGCATCTCGTAGGGGGTATAGGTTGACCCAGGAGGGGTGCCCAAGTTACCGGATTCCGTGAAGTGCTGGGTGGTCCATTCACGTCGTTGAAGGGGGCTGCCTTGCTTCAGGTTTTGGCGGGTAACTTGCCGCGCCCGTAGGGGTCTAGGATATCATTGCACAGGTTATCCACACGACCAGGGGAACGTCGGGTTTCAGCAGCGGCTCTGTGAAACCCGGGGCTTCCAGATATCTGTATTGTTCTGTGATGCTTATTACATTTCTGTGATGTTGCATTTTATCACGCCTTGAGCGAATATTATATATTGATATATACTAGTAGATGATGTATATGTTTTTCATCCGCGCTAGTCCAGTCCCCGCTCTGTCGTTAGTTAAGTAACCTAACGGGTGATGACGGGATCCAGTGGCGAATGCAGATGGCATATACGTACATCATTATTTTCGTTCTTTATTGGTGTGATCAATTGATGGGACTGCATTGATTCGGATCAATGCAAGCTAAACAAACCTATTCTGATGTTGTTGGAACAATTTTTCAAAAAGCTGTTATTGCAAGGACGTTCTCTTTTGTTTTGCACAGTGGTATTCGGTTATGAATATCCAGCACCTCAGTCGACGAGGCAAGGGCCGAGATCCCTTCACCGGGAGTGACCCCTTGGACAGAAGTTTGCGTCAGGGTAATAACTTCACTATAGCCGATTGCCTTTTGGTTTGCATCGTGGTATTTAGTTGGAATATCCTGCACCTCATTCTACGGGGAAAGAGCCGAGATCCCTTCACCGGGAGTGACCTCTTTAGCAAAGGTTTTCGCCACTATATTTTTATAAAAAGTTATCCGATTCCTTCAACGATATCAAGTTCATTACGTTAATGGTTTTTCGCCAAAAACCAGCCGTAGCCCTCCGTCATTTCAGATTAGTATTGCTTAGTATTCGTGCTGCGTATGTCGTGCATTGCCGAGGCGTAGTGTTCGGTAGTTATGTAAAGCTTTTCTGTCGCATGGATAAGTGGATTAGTTAGGACAGTCGTACGGTTATGTTGGCATTGTCAATGACTCGTACGGGTGGGTTTAACGCAATCAAGATAATGACGGGTTGAATTTGTCTAGGACTCTTTGATATGTTGGCATTGTCAAGGTCCCTTGGGTCCTAGGGGTAAAAACATACATCGGGAGTTTCTAAAGAAACTGAAACTTGCCAGGCATGCGCATACCTTCTGGAGTGTGGTGACGTGAGTGGATTCCGTCACGTTATCATGCGATGATAGTTGGATCCCGATTCCCACTTATGAGTTGGTTTACTCCTCGGGTGATCCCGACTAATTCTTCTTTCAGGTTTGGAGAAGAATTTGACGTTACAGTGGGAGGTTTCCTGATTAGATAAATTGATAACCATTCTGATCTAGGTTAGAGTGCACGCTGAGTGTTTCTTTTCTCTCTCTCTTTGGCAGCGACCATGACCCGACCCGTGACTATGACTCAGTGACCAAGTTGACCGAACCTTCTTATAAGACTGGCTTTTGGATTGTCAGAGTTGCAAACCTCATTGCCACTCCTACTTTTACCCTTTTCTCCAGGACACCCCGTATTACTACGAACGTCCACTTCCATTGGACAAAACCATCGTATGGTTATATACGAACTCCAAGGAATTTATTCGAGGATGGTTTACGGTTCTGGAGAAAACGAATAGGACTATTTAGTTGTCTTTTCCTTTTACCTTTTCTCAGGTTGCGAGTGCTCCTTGGTTTAGGACGGTACACCTATTACGCAAATTGGATAGTCTTCTTCCAAACCATAGGCAGGTGCCGACCGGTAGGGAATGAAGAAAACCAATTAGCCTAACGATGGTGTACAAAAGGTATTATGTAAAGACAAATAAAGGGATTAGTAAGAGGGCAAAGTAAACTGCGACTTCTATTCACGACCAAACCAAGTATTTCATTACCAATCCCACTTCAACTTTGTATTTCTCCAGGACACTCCGTATTACTACAAAGATCCACAGTTTATTGGATACTCCATCGTATGGTTATATACGAACTCGAAAGGAACTTGTTCCAGTTCGGGGATGGATTCTGGTTCAGGAAAAATAGGAATAAGGTTTATTCAGGTGTCTTTTATCTTTACCTTCTCTCGTGTTGCGAGTGCTCCTAGGATTAGGACAGTACACCCATTATGCTTATTGGATAGTCTTCTTCCAAACCATAGGCTGGTGTCGAACGGTAGGGAAGGAAGAAAACCATTTGGCCTAAAGGGGTGTGCAGAAGGTAACGACTAAAGACAAATAAAGGGATTTGGAGAGGTGGCAAAGAAATATACGGTTACAGTTGTGAATCTGGATAATGGAAGAGTCATTACTAGGAATACCCAGATACCCCATCGAAACATTTACATGTTTCAGTTTCACTGTGTATTGTTAATAGAAAACTGATTTTCCAATTAGACACTTGCTCTAGGGTATGTATTTACCAGGTATGATTCTCACATCTGTATGGTTTTACAGATGATGAGTGGGAGTAAGTTATTGGGAATTTGGTGATCATCCTCATTATATCGGGATTCGTTGTAATTGGTGATATTTGAGGAAATCGCCTGGGCTGTTTGCCGGACGGCAAATGTTTGGTTTTGAATATCCGTTGTTATGCACCAATTTCAAATTGATATATCTGTACGTCTATTTTTATAGAGTGAGATATATCTTTTTGAAATTATGTCTATGACATTTACCTATATCAGTGGATGGTTAGGTAAGGAGCATTAAACAGCGGTGTAATTCTTCTTAACCATAAGTACAATTTTCAACCTACGACACACAGTGAATGAGTTATTAGACTCAAGGGACTTATACAGAGTATTATATATTGTCCAGTGTCCATAAGGACAGAGGGGTTGGTTCTCGTACTATATTCGGTTTACTTATGACTTCTCTAGTTTTTTGACAGGTGTTTCGTAGAAATACAGGGTCCAAGTTTTGAGAAGTTATAGGTATATGGATAAAGTAGAGAACCAGGTGCTGCAAGTATCGGGATTCTTCAAGGTGATCGAAGATGTAGATACTTATGTGGTATTCAGTTGATAGTAATGGTTTTAAGAGATCTTGCTTCTCTTTCAGGTTACTCATAATTGGAAGCACTCCTAAGTTGAGTAATGCTGATCGGCCTCTTTCCATTTAGTTGACATGCACTGGAGACAGTTGCATGATTTGAATCTGGTTCAATTAAATCAGTGCCTCTGTTTCTGTATTGGATATAGAACAGTTCATATCTTAATGATGTTAAGGTACGGGGAGCTGTCCGGCTTATGCTTAAAACCAGACTCCGGATAACTCAAGGCACGTTTCTGTAATGGCTGTTTGTGGGTTGACCCGGGCTATGACGAGGGTTGATTTTCTACCATCTGGAAGATCAATAGTGATATTGTTCTAGACTCGCCACAGTTTTAATAAAAATGGATTTTTTCAGAAAACAGTAGTGGGAGTATGGTAGAACTGGAAGTGATTCCAGAACCGTAAACGATTACTGAAAATTTGATAAGAACCTAAAGATTCAATCTGATTTGACATTCCGTTAGCCACTCCGCAGATATGGTGGGTAACCTCAGGCACTCGAGAGGTTCTTCGGTAGCCTCAAGGACGGTGACGGGGAGGTTCTTATTTACCCAGACTTGCCATTGCTGTTGTTCCAGACTGTGAGACCCAGCAGGAGGATGAGTATAGCGTCGTTCTGAACTGGCTTTAGAAGTGCACGTGTATATGACTCTGCCAGAGGGTTGTCGTAGTCAGTGGGAGTAGCGGAAGTATAGTGGACAAGTGGCTTGTGTCTATTTATAGACTAAAGCAGATATAGCGGAGATAGATCATCTATTTCTGATGTGACAGTCATAGGTTTGACTTCATCAGAATAGGGGATGGATCAGTTAAGAAGGTAGTAGGGTGTGATGTCCTGGTATTTGGATGACATACACAGAGTTGGAAGTGAAATTCTTATACTACGATCGGTTATACTTTGGTTGTCACACAGTGGTTCCTCCACAAAAGACTTGGATATTATACCAGACATTCTGGTCACTAGATCTATGGTTTTAGATCTAGATTTGGATAGTTTCCCAATCTGGGTACTTAGACATCATTCTACAGGTGTTTTAGAATGGATGACTCCTGGCACGGTAATATACCTGCAGGTGATGGAGTCACCCTCTCTAAAGGTGTCTTACAGACTAAAGGGGAGAGGGATGTGCATGATTGGCAGATCACTTGCTTAGGCAATTGAGTCAATCATGAGATGTCAAGTAGCACACCAGATGTTTTTGCACTAGATGCAATAAGTTGATATTGATCCAATCCTGGAGAAACATTGGGAAGCTGTTTTAGAACATAAGTGGATGTTCAAGGGATATGATAATGACAGCCTCATTCGGGAGACAGTTATCATTCCAGGCTTCCAAGGTGACATGGATGACAGAATGACTGTCAGAGTTATAGTTTTCCCTCTGACAAGGGGCAGTATTTTGGACAGATGGTCCAGACGGATACTGAGGGAGGCATGGCGCAGGATACTGATTAGTTTCAGTTGACGATACAGTCTTAGAAGTTTGGATTTGGAGTTCATTTATGAACTAGGTCCCATCAGATATCCAGACATATTCTAAGACAGGTATTGCTCCTTTCGGGAGATGGTTTTCTCCGCGAACTTGAGATAAAGAGAGACATAGAAAGAAACATCAGAGCGGATCCACTCACTGAGGCTATTCCTCGAACGCAATAGTTTCGCAAACGAGCTTTGTGAGACTGACTAGTAGAGGAGTTGGGTGTTCGGTATCACACGGGCTGTGAGTATGCGGCATCGAAATAATTAGCCTTGAGTGCAAGTAGGAGATTGTTGGATATAGTGCCCTCAGAGTCAATTATTGGATCACAGGCACGTGATTGCAATGATTGAGGGAGGACCTATGCCGGTAGGACAGTCTTACTCAAGATGATAGTATGCTATCTGGTTTATCTTTATCATCGTGTACTGCTTTAGGTGACCTTACAGGTCGCTATTATACGTTGATAGAGCCCCTAGGATTCTTGCCTGACTGCCAGCAGTATGATGGCGATCATATACGTGGGAGCTGGGGTCTATAAGCACATCCTTAAAAGGTCTCTAGTCGTGGGAGTTTCGAGACACGGCATCAATACTCCAGAGTAGATTAGTGTTTACAATCGAGACCCCGACGAAGGGCGGTGGCCGGTATCACAAGCCACTGGTGTCAGTTGGTTCACCTAAGATGTATACAGGTGCTCATTGGGTTATGAGTACACCGGACAGGACTCGCCGGGAATATGCTAGTTGGTATTATACCTGACGTCAGATAGCAGTTCCCTGGTGACATGTGTACAGGTTAGTTCATCGACCTGAGATCGTCATTTTTCTCGTGTGAGTTCCCACTGTACTTTGATTACTACCCTACCACGGCTCAAAGGAGTCGTGCAAACAGGTTTTAGTTGGGTACAGTTCCGAGCCACATGGAGGCAGTGAGCGAATCTGCAGGGGTTTGTCTCTCCCGGTATTGGGGGTGAGGTCGCGCTGTGTCTAGGAGAGCCATTACACAAAGCCCTCGGCCGAGGCAGGAGATTTACTGGTAGGTATTCCAGTAGTATCTCAGGGTGTTCTGGGCTACACTCCGACACGACTTGTACCGCTTTTGGGGGTTTGACTTTTACCAACCCCCTAGGCCCGCAATGTGATGCTCATAGACGAACGGACCGGACTGTACGGATATTGTCACTGACAGGCTCAGTAGGGTGTCAGGATGAGTTCGCTCATCGACCTCCCTTTTGGTCAATACCTAGTAGCTCGTTACGTACGGCTAATACCTCTGACGTGCTAGTGGTTAAATCAACAGCCAAGGTATTGACGAGTCTTTAGAGTCCCATGTTCACACCATAATATTGTATTATTATATTCCCCATTCTTATTCGTTTAATAAATAAACAGGTGCTTTTGACGAATATCTGCTACATATTACAGGTTACAGGTTCTTGGATCTAAAACAGTGAAAAAGATAGAAAATGATGCAAAAGAGGGATTTTGACCAACAAATAGAAGGATATTAATCAAGCCTACACAAAAGAACAGTACAAGGCAACGCAAGGTCCAAGATTACAAAGCGAACGGTTAAAGTCCATTACAAGTACACTGGAAGATCTGGAGAATATCTAGAAGCCAAATGAAGAAAAGAACCAAATAAATAGAAAGCCCAAAATTACCAGATGCTACACAAGAATTTATGAGTTGGAAATTTTACCATAATTTGGTGGAGGGTTTGACTGGTCAAACTAGGGGTATTCTTATAAATGCAGACATGCGAATCAATTGTAACCTAGGGTTTCCTATCTTCTATAAATAGGAACTCTAAATCATTGTATTAACTATGCCTCCCTATGCCTCTTTTTATCAATAAAATTTAGATATCTTTTGGACAACATCGATGCCTCTTTTCATTTCAGAAATTCAGATCTGACAAGTCTTGTGTTGATGTTTGGAGAGAGCCGTCTGTAAAGTAAGTAGGTAATTTTAATTCTTGCCCTAGGTAATTTTTCATTCTCTGCCCTAAATTAAATTTAATTCCTTGCCCTAGTTAGATAGTTAGATCTTTAATTCAATTGCCCTAGATTAATTTAGTTTTTAGATTTAATCAATCCATTCACATCGTTTGGAATTAACTCGTAAGAGCGATTAGGAAATTCACAACATCCCTATGGACCGACCCGTACTCACCGGCTAGCTGCAAAGCGACGCCGTTCTTGATTGTGGTAACATATATTTTTTAGACAAATCAAATGGCGCCGTTGCCGGGGATGGCGTGTCATTTTCTTTTTGCAATTTCGGGTTAATATAAAATTAAAAAATCATAAAAACTGAAAAGTCAAAAAAATATAAAAATTTATCATCTTTGTATTTTGTGAAGGGTATTTTTTGTTTGAATTTCGCAGGATCTACAATCGAGACGGATCTGGAAAAATCCAGAGTTCGAAACAGAAAAAGATATATCAGAACAGAAAGAGGTTGGAAAATCAGAACAACACAATTGTTTTGGAGACCTGAATCCTCCGTACCGCCGCCATTCCGCCGCGCAAGCGCGCTCCCGCCGCTGAACCGCCGCGTCATGCTGACGTCATCGCGCGAAATTTTCCTTGTTTGTTTCCTTTTTCCCCCCTCTGCAACCTAAAATATATCTTTTGTCAAATCTCCTGCAGAATTCTTTGCGCTAAAAATCTTCACCCTTCCAATAATTGATTTTGTGCTGGATTCTTTGCGCCGCACATAAAATAAAAATAATTAATTGCAAGTGAATTTACTGTTTTGCATATTTTAATCAGACTTTAAGGGGCTATTGACCAAACTCAGATTGGGTGGGGATTTCATTACCCTTCCCAGGACCCCAGAAATCACATAAGGTATTTGCATTGACCAATCTTTAATTAAAAAAATACTAGACTCAGCCCTAAGGACTTCGAGCTCAATAGGACAGAGGACTAGTTATAGGCATCGACCATTTATCCTAACCTGACTTTGCGGTGTCTAGGCAAGTGTGTCAAAGGCTAGTGGTTATTAATTAGGCCCACTACTGTGGTTCCTTTCCACTTACCTGGCACTTACCTTGCCGCAATTGGCGGTGAAGAGGCGGTTTGAGGTCCTATCTCTAGTCCTTTGAAACAGTTAGGAGCTGTCTAGCTGACCTAGGTGACCCTAGATCTAGGTCTGATTGTGCATTTCTGGTTGATTGCATTTGTGTCTAAGCCCTTTATCAAAAATTTTTGCAAAACAAATAAAAAATAAGAGGAAAATTTTTATGAATAAAAAAAAGCTTGCAACTTTTGTCGCGAAGAAATCCTTGCACCCTACTTACACCCCAATCTTCTTTCTTTCTCTTCTCATCATGGGTACCCCACATCACAAATCTCTTGCCGAACTTTGGTATCCCGAACCTAACTTTGCCTAGTACGTCAATTGTTTTGGTCGATTTAAAGAAGATCCCTCCGTGCCCAAAATATCTTTGAAAGATCAAATAGAACCGTCTAGGAGAAACAGTTTGACGTTGCAATCCACTTTGTGTCAACCATGTCAACCTTCACCACCTTCGTACATTGACACCACTTTTCGAAGTCCTGCTGTAACTCTTAAGCCGATGTCCATTGCTGAGCATATTGCTCAATCTCGTAGCCGATCTTTCACCCCTCTCCATACATCTAGTTCTAGGGATCAACAAGTCTATTCACCTTTTTATCTACATGTTGACCCTAATCCTGTCCAACCATCCACTTCCTACCAGTCCTACCCGACTTTTCCTTCGTCACTAGACACTGTTTCTACAGAGCCTTTTGGGAGTTTGACATATCCAAACAATTTCAAATCTTTTACCGAAACCCCCTTACCACCCAAGTCTAGTTTGGAAGAGTCGTTGGAGGCTTATATCTTAGCAACAAACAAAATGACTAGGAATGCGGAAGCGTCCATGGCCGCCCTTATGCAACCTAGTGAACCGGCAGCTAGTTTTCAACTAGTTTCAAATTTTCCAATGTATGAGGAGGTGGTTGGACAGAGTGAGCATGTGAGAGAATTTCCAAATCAAACCTACCCATACACAATTGAATCCAACAACTCCAATTTTCAAACATGTGTCCAAAATGATGAGTTGTGCGACTTTGTAGTGCTTGATTTGCCAGATTGTGAAGAACCCCTTTCGAGTGAAACCACACTTAATCCTTTCGATCTTTACACCTCCACCTGAATTGATAAATATCCATGCTTTTGATGAGGTGTCAGAAAATATTGATTTTCACTTGATTGAGGATATAGACGCCGGGAATATTTCGGATGATGAACCTGTCGATTTGATTGAAATTTTATGTTCAACTCATCATCCCGAGTATTTAGATGTTTCTCCCGAAACTCATATGCGTCTTGATTTTGATGATAATGGCATGGATGGGTTAAATATTGAGAAGAATTTTGAGGATAGTATTAAGGAGAGTTTTGAGGATCATATTTAGCTTGAACCATGTTTGTTTGATGTGTCTGATTTTCCAATTCATCCTCTTGACCCTTTAATTAAATCACCCTCCCTCCTTTCATTCGTTCCGACCACGCATAAGATCACGCTTGACGACTGTGAGCTTGAAAACTTTTCCTTTGAATCTGATGCAGTTCTCACAGCCGATGACATTTACGAGTGTTTCACTTTTTCGGACGATGTTGAAGTCTCACCACCCGAGTTTGAGTCCTTTGAATTTTCAGATGAGTTAGTTGAACCATCAGACTCGGTTGCTTACAGTCGTTTCGAACCATTGATGGAATCTTTCAAATTCGAGACAGTTTACTACGGTGAGAATGAGCCTATCCCTAATTCACTCCCTTTCGTCTGTCCCATCGTTCCGACCATGCAAGAGACCGTTACGCTTTCATCTCCAGTACCAGGTTCGGCGTACCCATGCTTTCTTGCGAATCTTGAGGGATTTGACCCCATTTCTCGACGGGTTGATCGATTAGCATAATCACTTTTAACATATCGGTCATCACAAATTGCGCTAATTTATTCACTCGATTTACACCCTCAAGATCATACTCCACTTTTCTGCCATTCTTCTCCCCCACCGAGACCGTATCCCATTTCTACCTCCACACGGTCTCGTGTGCTTCTCATTTCCTTTCTTTCCACTGCATTCTTTCACCAACTTGACCATTACCACGATAAGATTTTTGAATAGTTGGTGCTAACCATTGGCTTGTGTAAGGCCAAGCTTGAGTTTGGGGGGAACCTTGTTGTATATATATTTTTGTTTTTCTTTTAACAATAAAAATAACAAAATAAAAAAAATTTAAAAATGAAAAAAGAATTTTTTTTATAAATAAATAAACAGGGAAGTGCCGGCAGTTTGACCCTCTTGGTGTAGCATGACAGTGAGGACACTATCAAGTTTAAGTTTGGGGGTATGCTCGGTACGTCTTCTTCCTTTGCATTCATATGTATATTTTTGCATTTGCATATTTATTTGAAAACCCATAAAAATTGAAAAAATTTGAAAAATTATAAAAATTATTGTATTCAATTTTGGCTTATTTGACTAGAGTTTGACAAATAGGTTAACTGGCTAGGAACAACTAGGTCTTAGCCTTAGTAAATAAAAAGCCCTAAAAATAACCTTTCTTAAAGTTTAACGGTAGAAAGTGTATGTCTTTGTAGTTTATTTAGAAATAGGCAAATTTTGGGTTCACTTCTTGGGCTAAGTTGAAACGAAGGAAAAGTATTGATATTTTTATTGGAGTATAAGTTTGAAAAATAATTCCTAGCTTAAGTCTATATTCTGAAAATGTGTACCCTACAAATTGCACTAACATGCACCTTGAAACTTGGAATAGTAGAGGAGACCTTGAAATGCTCTTGTCTAAAGTCTTTAGTACGAAGAGAATGAAATAAAAAAAATACAAGTGTGAATAAAGAAAAAAAAATGAACACTGGTTTTTGTGATTACTTAAGGCTGCAAAAATAGAAAAATATTTAGCGAGGGTGCTTCATCACCTAGTGCCTTAGACTAACTGGTTTGGGAGTCACTGCTAAAAGCCTTGGGTGTTGCAAGACTAGGAATTATGCTTTAAAGTGCAAACATATCTTGTAATCGGTTATTGGTACCTCAAGAAGTATTAACGGTCGCATGAAGGATGTGTAAGCAAAAATTCAATTAAAAATTCACCAATTAATAAGTGCTTTGGACAACGGACAAGGGTATGATTGCTTGATTTGAATTTCCAAGTGTAGGGGTGATTTATACATACACGTGGGGATTTGTGATTGAGATTTAGATGAGAGAAAGGAGTGAAGAATAAAACTTGTAACTTTAATAGAGTTAATAAAAATTCCTAAGTGAAGATGGAACTCTAGAAGGAAAACTTAAGAAATGCCAAAAGCTAAGTAATTCTACAGAACATATATAATCTTAAGTTAAATGATAAGGAAGTGTGAAGAATATGGGTGGATAATTTACGGGTCGATGATAATAGAATTCCTTGTTAGAAAACCTAATTGGAGAACAAAAGTCGAAAAGCCTAATTGATAGGATTTTGTGGGTAGTATCCGCTGAAAACCCTCAGGAGACAACACTCCTCCTACTAGGGACACCTAGATGTTTAACGGCTTGTTGCACGAGCTCAGTGCAATCGCGTTTCCCTGCGAAATTGCGGTTAGGTTTTTTGACGAGAATAAAAAAATAAGTTTGCTCGAGGACGAGCAAAAGATAAGTTTCGGGGTATTTGTTCACACCATAATATTGTATTATTATATTCCCCATTCTTATTCGTTTAATAAATAAATAGGTGCTTTTGACGAATGTCTGCTACATATTACAGGTTATAGGTTCTTGGATCTAAAACAGTGAAAAAGATAGAAAATGATGCAAAAGAGGGATTTTGACCAACAAATAGAAGGATCTTAATCAAGCTTACACAAAAGAACAGTACAAGGCAACGCAAGGTCCAAAATTACAAAGCGAACGGTTAAAGTCCACTACAAGTATTCACTGGAAGATCTGGAGAATATCTAGAAGCCAAATGAAGAAAAGAACCAAATAAATAGAAAGCCCAAAATTACCAGATGCTACACAAGAATTTATGAGTTGGAAATTTTACCATAATTTGGTGGAGGGTTTGACTGGTCAACCTAGGGGTATTGTTGTAAATGCAGACATACGAATCAATTGTAACCTAGGGTTTCCTATCTTCTATAAATAGGAACTCTAAATCATTGTATTAACTATGCCTCCCTATGCCTCTTTTTATCAATAAAATTTAGATTTCTTTTGGACAGCATCGATGCCTCTTTTCATTTCAGAAATTCAAATCTGACAAGTCTTGTGTTGATGTTTGGAGAGAGCCATCTGTAAAGTAAGTAGGTAATTTTAAATCTTGCCCTAGGTAATTTTTCATTCTCTGCCCTAAATTAAAATTAATTCCTTGCCCTAGTTAGATAGTTAGATCTTTAATTCAATTGCCCTAGATTAATTTAGTTTTTAGATTTAATTAATCCATTCACACCATTTGGAATTAACTCGTAAGAGCGATTAGGAAATTCACAACATCCCTGTGGACCGACCCGTACTCACCGGCTAGCTGCAAAGAGACGCCGTTCTTGATTGCGGTAACATATATTTTTGAGACAAATCATCCCCCACAGACAGTTTCTCAAGTTTCGGGCGAAACGTTGTAGATGCCGTATGATATATGGCAGGGTTCGATCTTATACGTGCGATATTGCACGGATCATGATCGGGAGGATCATACTAGTGGGCTTTGGTTTAAGCCAGATCCTATGTAAGTCCATGTCACGCACCCCACGAACTTGCGGGGAGGCGGAATATATGAAAAACGATTATCAAAGCTTCGTAACACGGACTTGAGCGCATGAATCGTTTCTAAACCATTGCTAACTATCAACTAGAGGTTTAACTACTCGGATTCGAAGTTATACCTCACGTTACATGTCCTTCGGGTCTTCATCGCTGTCCTCCACTCCTCGTAGGCTCCTTGGAACATCGGCACCTCAACGGCCTCCTCGAATCAAAGACGATCCACCCGAAAGCTCCTATTCCAAGCTTAATCTCAAACTTGAGATAACTAGGTTGCTTAAAGTGCTAATCTAAGCTACCTAGGGGATATAGAGTGAGGTTATGGAAGTATTAGTCTAGCTAACCCTTGATCTCAACACATGAGAGGTTAGGGTTAGGGTTTGAAGAGAGAGTGAGCTAGAGGAGAGAGAAGGTGAAGATGATAATGAAAAGAATAATGAACTCATATGAATATATCAACCATAAAAATTAATCAAATAAATAATATAAATGATTTATCATCATGGTTAGATTCATTCATCTAGTGTGATTCATCATATGACTCATTAATCCATTAATGAATCATTTAATGTAAAGGATGAATCGCACAAATGAGTCATTAAGCAATTAATGCTCATTCCACCTTAACCCCTTAGTCACCACTCTTCTAGAACCTTCCCGACAAATTAGGAGAACGCCCCTCCAATCCGTGAAAACACGGAAAAACTTTAGACTCTATAAATCCAATAACCCGATACTAGAATTTGGCTTAAACCAAAGTCGGCTAGCGAAAACTGTCCAAAAAGTCATACGTGCGTAAACACACGTATGTGTCCGAACCCTTGTCGTAAAACCATACGACCTCTATATCGTTTCGTCTGGAGCAGGGAAACTCTCTGTGTGGGACTCTAAAGACTCGACACTACGCTGGCAGTGGGTTTAACCACAGACCGCAAGCGGCACTAGCTATACGTAACGGTTCCCAGGTAGATGTCGATAAGAAGGCCGTTGAGGAAAACCATCCGAACCCCTACTGAGCCTGAAGTGACAATCTCCGTATAGTCCGGTCTGTTCGTCTAAGACTATCGCATATCAAGCCTAGGGGGCGGCAAGCGTCAGTCCCCTAATAGCTGTATAAGTCGTGTCGGAGCGAAGTCCATTTCACCCTGAAAAGCTACTGGAACCTACCAGTATATCTCGCTTGCCCTGGCCAGGGACTTTGCGTAATGGCTCTCTGACACAGTGCGATATCATCTCCCAATACCGGGAGAGACGAATCCTATCTAACCGCCACTGCCTCCAAGTGCTCGGGACTGCACCCAACTGCTACCTGTTTGCAAAACTCCTTTGAGCCGTGGTAGGGTAGCAATCTAAGAACAGTGGGACACACTCGAGGCGAAGTAGCAGTGTCAAGTCTGCGGACTATGCTGTACTCATGTCACCTGGGAACTGTTAACTGACGATGGGTATAATACCAACCAATCAGTTCCCTGGTGAGTCCTGTCCGGTGTACCCATAACCTAATGAGCACCTGTATACTATCTCTAGTACGACGTACTGATGGCTGTAGGACAGACCATTTCCCCAACTGGGATGAGATGCGTACACACTTAGTCTACTCCGGAATATCGATGCCCTATCTCGATAATCCAACGACCAGGGACCTGTATAGGATGTTGCTTACAGACTACCCAGCCCCCACAAGTGTGACTGTCATCACGACGCTGGTAATCAAGCAAAGATCCTATAGGCTCTACTAATATGTATAAGTGATACGTTACACGAAACATATGCACATATTAAAGTAGACAGAAACCAAGTAGCATACTACCATTTTTAGCAAGACTGTTATATACAACTGTGAATATCCCAAGCTTCCATTAAGTAATATACATGCTAGTATGATACAATAATGGCCCCTATGGCATATACACTAACAATCTCCCACTTGCACTAAGGCCATGAGCTGGCATATCGTAGACCTATCATCTCGAATAGCCTCTCGAACTGCGTCTGAGGAATGGCGTTTGTGAATGAATCAGCAATGTTATCCTCCGTCTTTACTCTCTTCACCTTGATCTCCCGGCGATCTATGATCTCCCTGATCAGGTGATACCGCCTTAAGATGTGTCTGGACTTCTGATGGGACCTGGGTTCCTTCGCTAAAGCTATAGCGCCGTTGTTGTTACAATACAAAGGTATTGGACCAACACAGGAAGGAACCACCTAAAGTTCTGTGAGGAACTTCTTTATCCAGACAGCTTCTTTTGCGGCATCGCAAGCAGCTATGTACTCCGCTTCCATCGTTGAGTCTGCAACGGTCTCCTGCTTGGAACTCTTCCAACAGACCGCCCTTCCATTGAGGGTAAAGACATAACCCGACATGGATTTGGAGTCATCTTTGTCACTCTGGAAGCCGGAGTCGGCAAAGGCCTCCATCTGGAGGTCTTTTCCGCCATATACTAAGAACATCTCCTTAGTCCTCCTCAGGTACTTGAGAATGTTCTTTACTGCTATCCAGTGCTTCTTCCCTGGGTTTGCTTGATACCGGCTTACTACGCTCAATGCGTATGCTACATCTGGTCTGGTACATAACATCGCATACATTATAGAGCTTACCGCAGAAGCGTAGAGTATAATCGACATGCGATCCTTTCCAAATCAGTATTGGGAGACATCTCTTTGGAGAGGGTGATTCCGTGACAAGCCGGTAGGTTACTGCGCTTAGAATCATCCATATTGAATCTCTTCACTATGGTGTCTATGTACCTGGACTGCGAAAGTCCCAATATCCTCTTTGATCTATCACGATAGATTCGGATCCCCAGAATGTAGGTGGCATCACCTAGGTCTTTCATGGAGAATTTACGTGACAAGAATCTTTTGACTGACTGTAACATCGGAATATCATTTCCTATTAGGAGAATGTCATCCACGTACAAGACGGGGAATACTACAGCTCTCCTTACAATCTTACTGTATATGCATGGTTCATCTGGATTTTTGATAAAGTCAAATTCTTTGACAGCATCATCAAAACAGATGTTCCAACTCTGTGATGCCTGCTTTAGTCCATAAATGGACTTAAGCAACTTGCATACTTTACCGCTGCTCCCACTCTGAATGAATCCTTCTGGATGATCCATATAGACGCTTTCTTCTAAATTTCCATTTAGAAAGGCCGTCTTTACGTCCATCTTCCAGATTTCATAATCGTGGATGGCAGCAATTGTTAGTTATATGTATGCCCTAGAGGCCATTACTGTACATTGGATGTATATTGTAGTGGAGGCTGGGTCATATATAGGTAGGACTTTCTTGCTCGACATGATAGTACGCTATCTGGTTGCTCTTTATCTTAACAGGTATACTTTTTGTCTCTCTGTTACTTGTTGATAAAGCCCTTTGGATGTGTACTCGACTTCCAGGACTATGATGCAGATCATACTAGTGGGGCCTGGGTAGTCTATGAGTACATCCTTCAATGTTCCTAGTCGTGGGAATATCGAGACGGGGCATCGATATTCCAGAGTAGACTAGCGTATATCTTCTCGACCCATGCCATGGGCGATGGATGATCCCATATCCATTGGTGTTTGACATCAGAGATGGTATACAGGTGCTCAGTGGAGACTGGGTACACTGAACGGACTCGCCGAGAACTCCCAGATGGTATTATACCTCACGTCACATGGCAGTTCTCTGGTGACACCGGTACAGCTTAGTCTGTTGACCCGAGATCGTCATAGAGTCTTGTGTGTCTCCCACTGTGCTTTGATTTCCACCCTACCACGGCTCTACTGAGTCGTGCAAACAGGTGGTTTTTGGGTACAGTCCCGATTCACATGGAGGCAATGAGCGATAGGAGGGGATTCGGCTCGCCCGGTATTGGTGGTTGATGTTGCGCTATGCTCGACTGTCCATAACAGGAAATCCCTGGCCAGGGTTGCAGTGATATACTGGTAAGAGTTATCAGTAGTTTTACGAATGTTATGGACCTTACGTCGGCATGACTTATCAAGCTACTGGGGTCTGACGTTTACCACCCCTAGGCGAGATATGCGACATATCAGACGAACAGACCGGACTGTACGGTAAGTGTTACTGGTTGGATTCACAGGAGTGTGAGTGGGCTTGCTCGTCGATCTTCTGATCGCTCAATACCCGGGTGGCCGTTACGTTTAGCAGACCGCTTGCGGCTTGTGGGTGTTTGATATGATCTTCACCTGCTGCCGGCGTATTGACGAGTCTTTAGAGTCCTACACAGAGGTTTCCTGGCTCAAGCGAAACGAAATAGGAGCGCATATGAGATATGTGCGGGACCGAGAATAATGCATGTATGTGATACCGTATTCCATTCTCGCGATGAATGTATCGATTGGTTGTATGCGATATAACCTAGTTATCGAATCGAAGATTGATTCGATAAGTCGATCATTGGATACTAGTCGGTTATATGCGACATGACCGGATCATTGAATCAAGTATTGATTTAATGATTTAATGTAT
This sequence comes from Agapanthus africanus, assembly GCA_030015575.1. Taxonomy (NCBI): domain Eukaryota; kingdom Viridiplantae; phylum Streptophyta; class Magnoliopsida; order Asparagales; family Amaryllidaceae; genus Agapanthus; species Agapanthus africanus. Next base: position 423,458,470 of record CM057344.1, read on the forward strand.
AATTATATATTTGATATATTACTTTGCATTAACTAGTATTGGTTCATTTTGAATGGATTTTCCCACATGATGCACACAAGTTGTATATGTGATATACTTTTGTGCACTTGTTTGTATCATGTTTGATGATACATGCTAACTTGAGTTTGTGTGTATGATTAAACCATGGTTATATGAATGGTTAGGGTTTTGTTTACTTATTCAATTATTTATTTAATTTCAAGGCAAGAAAGAATGGTGGCTTATTTTGTTGTTTTGTTGAAACTTCTTGAAGTGTTGAAAGCTTGACCATTCTTGTTCTTTTCCTTAACCTAACCATTCAACCTAACCCTAGTTTAATCTCTACACTTAACCATGGTTTCTATATGATAAGAATCAACTTATTTTCTATTTTCAAATAATACTTATCATATTCTTTCTATTCTTTCTTCATCTTCTTCATCTTCAACAATGAAGAAACCTTGCAACCATCAATGGCAACTTGAGAAAGAGAGTGAGAAATCCAATTCTAAAGTGAACCCACATCCTATTTCTTCATCCTCTACCACTTGACAAGTAGTATAGGGTGTTTTCTTCACAAGTTTCATGACTTGGGGAAGTTGGAGTTTGATCTTGAGTTGCCTCGACGTAGATCATCTTCGGCATCGAAGTCGACGACCTAGCCCGCCCATTTCTCCGATGAAGCTGATGCTAGAGTCCGGGATTCGATATGGACAGCGGTGGGACGTCATCACGGAGCCTAGGAGGTGGAGGATCGGATCTACAAAGGTTGTAGCCTCTTTCCTTTTAAGTTAAAGTTGTTTATTTGAATTGCATCGCCTATACATCTAGTTAACGATCCGTATTAGGGTTTGTAGGCACATGGAAAATTTGAATTGGGCATGTTTGATCACTTGTGAGCCCTCATTAGTGTGCCTAGGAACCCTACAGTGGTATCAGAGCCTAGCTAAAGCCTTAGACGATGCGTAGACGGAGTTAGAAGTTCGATCGAACCGAAACCCTAATTCAAAGTTGCTCTCTGTACAATTTTTGAAAACGGGGATTTTTTAGAATTAAAAATATGCAGAAAACTAAGCAGGAATTTCTAAGAATTACTATGAAGCCCGAGCACCTGAATCGATAATAGCGCGGCGGAACCGCGGCATTAGCATGCTAATGCGGCGGTTCCGCGGCCACTTGGTCTCTTCAGACAATTATTTCTGCACAGTAATTCTTTTATTTTGTGGCTGTATTTTCTGGGAATTTTTAAATCTGACTCAAGTGTTGAGTTTTCTGGGGTTGTATTGGGGACTCGGAGTTTCGATCGGATCGTCTAATTTTGTCTGTGTGCTTTTCCGGATAATTTTAGAATATGTTAAAAAGTTCGACCGGATATAAATACCCACTTTTTCCCCTGCCGGGAAATTTCCAATTGTTGGATTTTTCCGTACTTTAATGACGTTCTAAGTAGTGCAAGTAACGCGATGGTCCCTCTAGAAGACAACAAACCTTAACTCGATTATGTGAACGTCTTGAACTGCCCTTTGAACCTTCGGGTTTGGGGCAGTACGGCGTGCCACATGTGAGGCGTTGGCTTGACCCTTCTACGGCTGGACCGTTGGTGCCGAGGCATGAAGTGAATGTATTTGAACTTATTTCATGTGTTGAGCTCTTTCGGGAAAACTTGGGTGTTCGATTGTTCGATCGGAAAGTTTAACATTTTCTATCTTATCCGGAATGTGATACAACATTTGGAATTCACAAGTAGTTATGAGATAACTGAATGAATATTATAAACATAGCAGTTTAGTCTCATTTGATCGGTTGCCACGGAATTTTGATGCGATAAAAAGTCCGTCGCAATCACGTAGTGTACGCGGATACTCGCCGGGTAAACTTAATAGACAGCCTCGCCCCATAGCCCCGACCAAGTGACTGTAGGAGAACCCCGTCGCCGAAAGCATCCGTCGGGTGCTCGCGGCAGCGGTGTTCCGCCTTAGTGCACTTCGTCGACGGTATTGGGGGTGCGGCTTTCTACTAAAGTTTGCGACGAGCATTCGATCAGAATTTCGGGAATCCTGTTGAATTGCCCGACTTTATATTGAAAAGTGTTTTCGATTTTGAGACTAAAATGCGGGGTTTATAATTGTTAGGCATGCGATGTCTAAGTATTTCATTTGATTAGGCATGCGATGTCTAAAGAGGTTGCGGATTCCAACTGTTGTAGTTTTACACTTTCTTTTCTGTGACCGTAAGTGTAATATGTGATATCGCCGGTTTCGTTGCTATATGCCAACGACAATTGGGATACGCATGTTTACTTACGTTGATGACATGTGATGTTATGTGTTGCTGGATATGTTATATTGCATCGTCGTGTTCGAATTCCCAGGGGTCTTTTTATGTGAGATGAGTGTTTTTCATTTTCATTCATGTAAAAACTTGTATGTAAAATTCTTTTATTGGGGCGCTTCCAGGTTACGGAAGATGTCACCTTTTGTATATTATTTAATTTTCCGCACTAGGAAAGACCCAAGGAGGGGAGCACAAGTGACCGGGTTCAAGGGTCCAGTGGGAGACCAACTCGAGGAGTCGAGTCCGGGTCTCCTAACCCTAGAATTGGTAGGCTTGCTTGCCGCTCTCGTAGGGGTCTAGGGATGTGGGATTGGCTATTCATCACGACCGTGGAATCCGTGTTTTATACTGGCTCGTATTAAAAATACGGACGTCCTAGTATATCCAATATTTCATATGATATTTTCTGCTGCGTTATCTGTGATGTGATCATGTGATTTGTTCAGATAGATATAGTATATAGTATATATGATATATTATATAGACATTGCTTATGTTTTACACCCGCACTAGCCCTGCCTCGCTCTGGCGTTAGTTACCTAACCTAACGGTGCAGACGGGACATCGAGGCGAATACGGATGGCATAAGCATACTTTATATTTATCTGTGATGTTTAGGTAGACTTAAATGATGGGATATTCATTAATGAGATTAATGAAAGAAAATAAACCGAATTGATGTTGTGGAATCGAATTTCAAAATAAAAAAAAACAGGTAGCTACAGTTCTTGGTTTGCATCGTGGTGTTCATTATATAACATCCTGCACCTTATTCGATGAGGAAAGGACCGAGATCCCTTCACCGGGAGTGATTCCTTTAGCAATAACTGGCAGATACTACACACTTGGTTTGTCTTTTGATCGCTTCTATAGTTTCTGCTTTGCACAGTGATATATATGATATATCCCGCACCTCATTCGACGAGGAAAGGGCCGACGATCCCTTCACCGGGAGTGACCCCTTTAGCAAAACTAGGAAAGCCTAAAAAACATTCCATTTAAAAACCATTTGATTCCGCCACGAGATCAAGTTCAAAGCGTTAAAGGTTTTCATAAAAACCATTCGCAACCCTCCGTCATTTTAGGAAGTAGAGTACTTAGTATTCGTGCTACGTTTGTCGACCATAGCCGAGGCGTAGTGTGCGGTAGCTATGTGATGTCTTCCTACACAGCATATGATGCGATTAGTTAGGACAGCCATGTGGCTTTGTTGACCTTAGCCAAGGGTCATGTGGGTGGGTCTAATTAATCATGAAATGACGGGTAGAACTTCAATAGTACCTATGATTTGTTGACCTTAGCCAAGGTCATAGTTTCTAGGGGTAAAAACCATTATCGGGAGTTTCAAGTGTTGAAATTTGCAATGAGATTGAATACCTTCTATATGATAGTTGGATCTCGATACCCACTGCGAGTAATTGTTACTCCTGGGAGAGTTTTGCACTTTACAATTAGCCGATCAACTAGGTGTCTAGAAAGGTGTCAACGGGGTTACGCTTCTGGGAAATCTAGGTTTACTATAATTAGGTCCGTGTGAAAGCACGGGGAACCTCCTCAAAGTACCGACAAAGGCCTGGCTGAAAGATTGGCGAACTTGTAGAGTGTAATTAATCCCGGCTAGTCATTCCTTTTAAGGTTTGAAGGAAGATTTGATAAAAACAGTGGGAGCCATCCTGATTAGATAAAATATATAACCAATCTAATCTTTCAAGAGCGCACGCAGAGTGTTTTCTTCTCTCTCTCTCCAGGTAGCGACCATATCACGCCTTAATCAAGATAATAATATGGATGTATTGACCGAACCCGCTTGTTATACTGAGCTGGGGAATGTTGGTCCCGCTCCAACTTATAATTGTTATAAGATAGAGCAGGAAATAGGGGAAAACCAAAATTCCTATGCCGCCCAAACGAAGAAAGTGCATATGATGCATCTCTTTCGGGTGTGTTCATTACAAAGAACTGTTTCTCAGTATCCTCTGCATCCTGGGTATTTGATACCGGATCAAGATCCCAGATATGTAATCTGTTACATAGGGCTACATAAAGGTAGAAAACTGAGAACGGGTGATAAGTTTCATGAGACAGAAAACGGGACAAGTGTTGCAGCCAAGTCTGTTGGTCACTGTCACCCTGTATTACCAATACATTGATTATGAACAAATGCTATTAGATACCGAACCTGATATAGAAAATCATATCTATCTCTTTATTAGTAAAGAAATGATAAAATTTTGTATTGATGGATATTGTTTTGAACATTTCCTATTTCAAAGGTTGATCAGTTCAGGCACGTTATCTAAAAGCATTGACGTTCTAAATCAAACTACAGTTCCTCGTATACAGAACACACACAAGAGGAAGAGTTCAGAAATGAACGAATCATTCTTGAGGCATTGTAGACTAGGTCATATCAATGCGACCCGACTGGCTGAAGTTGCATTTTAGATGCATATTTAAATCAGTTTGAATTTACATCTTGTGAAACTTGCCAGTCATGTCACAGAGATAAGATGACCATAGCTCTGTTTATTGGAAACAGAGAAAGAGTTAGTAAACTCTTGGGACTGATACATGATGACGTATGTAAGGTCTCCTGTCTACACATGCCAGGACCGGTTCTTTGTACTTCATTACGTTCTCTGATGATCTCTCAAGATTCAGACATATGTTCCTGTTGAAACATAGGCCCGAAGCTTTTGAGATATTCACAGAATATAAGTTAGAAGTAGAGAACCAAAAACCGGGTATAAGTATTATATCCGATGATGAGATCAGGGAGGAGAATACTTGTGCATGGAATTCCTGGAATATTCTAAAGGAGAATGAGATTCTCTCTCAGCATTACTCCTCCGTATACACCATAGCATGATGGTATATCGGGGCGGAGCAATCACACCCTATATGATATGGTGCGCTCTATGATGAGTACTACTGAGTTTCCTATTTCCTTTTAGGGAGTTATGAACTTATGAAGTTGCATACCTATTGAATAGGGTTCGATTCAAATCAGTGCCTACCACTCCATATAAGATATGGTATGGGAAGAGCCTATCTCTTAAATAAGTTAAGATTTGGGATTGTCCGGCCTGTGTCAAAAGCAAAATCCGGACAAGATCGAGGCAAGGTCAGTTCTGTAGAACTGGAAAGGTTCCAGCTATACAAACTGCAGCTGATGATTTGACAGAACCAAAGGATTCAATAATCCCCGACGAACCTTAGCCTCTCCGCCGATCTGGTAGGGTTCCTCACCTGCCTGAGAGATACTTCGGTTTCTCGATGACAGTGGGAGCGAGGAATGCATCATGAGATGATGACCCAACTAGATTCGAGCAGGTCATCAAGAGTAGGGACTCTGTAAGAATGGCTGGATGCTTAGCGATCTGAGATGGAATCCATGTACACCAGCAAAGTATGGACTTTAGCTGCTATATCTGAAAGGTTAAATCCCCATCAGGAGTAAGTATATCTTGAGAAGATTACTTGGTGTAGATGGAAAGGTTGAGACTTTCAAAGCTAGCCTTGTTAAAGGTTTTAGTCATCAACCAGGTGTGGATAATGATGAAACCTTTTCTAGGGACTATGCTCAAGTCCATCCAGATCCTACTTGCCATTGCTACATACCATGACTGCGATATCTGGTGGTTGGGTGCCATGACTGCTTTTCTAAATACTGATTTAGAAGAGAACGTCTATAAGAACACAGCCAAAGGGCTTCGTAAACAGTGGGAGCAGCGGAAACGTGTGCAAGTTGCTTTACAGAATAAAGCAGGCATCGCGGAGTTGGAACGTCTGTTTTGATGTGATAGTCAAAGTGTTTGACTTCATCAAAATGGTAGACGAACCTTGTATATACAAAAAGGTAGTAGAGAGTATGGTGGTCATCCTCGTATTGTACGTAGACAACATACTCTTGATAGGAAAAGAGTTTCTTATGCTACGCACGGTCAATCTCCTCTTATAACATGGATTCTCCATATAGGATCAAAGTGATACCTCATAAATCCTGGGTTTTGGGTCTATGAGATAGATCTAGATGGATGTTAGGATTCTCACTAGTTGTAGTGAGATGGTATCAATCGATCCTGGGGAGAATCACTGGAAAGGTTCCTGGGTGACAAGGATGACTGAATGTCAGTCGCAGGCTTTGTCTTTATCCTCAGTAGAGGAACGATATGTTGGAAGAGTTCCAAGCTAGATACCGTGGCAAACTAGACGATAAAGGCTGGTAACATCGCTATTAAAGATACTACCAAAGAGGCAGTTTGGGTGTATATTGGTTCATGAGATGAACTAGGTTCCTACCATTGTATGACAATGGAAGTGTGGCTTCGGCCCAGGAACCCTGGTCCCATCAGCGACCCAGGCATATTCTGAGGCAGCATCACCTGATCATGGAGATAGTTGATCTCCAGGGTGATCGAGGTTGGGGAGTAGATTTAGAGGACAACACGGCGGATCCACTCACAAAGGCTTTATCCCAGAGAGAGACTTATATGGGATGGTTGAGTATGTGATACTGCAACCACTGCTACAGATGGCCCTAGTGCAAGTGGGAGATTGTTAGTTATATGTATGCCCCAGAGGCCATTACTGTACATTGGATGTATATTGTAGTGGATGCTAGGTCATATATAGGTAGGACTTTCTTGCTCGACATGATAGTACGCTATCTGGTTGCTCTTTATCTTAACAGGTATACTTTCTGTCTCTCTGTTACTTGTTGATAAAGACCTTAGGATGTGTACTCGACTTCCAGGACTATGATGCAGATCATACTAGTGGGGCCAGGATAGTCCATGAGTACATCCTTCAATGTTCCTAGTCGTGGGAATATCGAGACGGGGCATCGATATTCCAGAGTAGACTAGCGTATATCTTCTCGACCCATGCGATGGGCGATGGATGATCCCATATCCATTGGTGTTTGACATCAGAGATGGTATACAGGTGCTCTGTGGAGACTGGGTATACTGAACGGACTCGCCGAGAACTCCCAGATGGTATTATACCTCACGTCAGATGGCAGTTCTCTGGTGACACTGGTACAGCTTAGTCTGTTGACCCGAGATCGTCATAGAGTCTTGTGTGTCTCCTACTGTGCTTTGATTTCCACCCTACCACGGCTCTACTGAGTCGTGCAAACAGGTGGTTTTTGGGTACAGTCCCGATTCACATGGAGGCAATGAGCGATAGGAGGGGATTCGGCTCTCCCGGTATTGGTGGTTGATGTTGCGCTATGCTCGACTGGCCATAACAGGAAATCCCTGGCCAGGGTTGCAGTGATATACTGGTAAGAGTTATCAGTAATTTCACGAATGTTATGGACCTTACGTCGGCATGACTTATCAAGCTACTGGGGTCTGACGTTTACCACCCCTAGGCGAGATATGCGACATATCAGACGAACAGACCGGACTGTACGGTAAGTGTTACTGGTTGGATTCACAGAAGTGTGAGTGGGCTTGCTCGTCGATCTTCTGATCGCTCAATACCTGGGTGGCCGTTACGTTTAGCAGACCGCTTGCGGCTTGTGGGTGTTTGACATGATCTTCACCTGCTGCCGGCGTATTGACGAGTCTTTAGAGTCCTACACAGAGGTTTCCTGGCTCAAGCGAAACGAAATAGGAGCGCATATGAGATATGTGCGGGACCGAGAATAATGCATGTATGTGATACCGTATTCCATTCTCGCGATGAATGTATCGATTGGTTGTATGCGATATAACCTAGTTATCGAATCGAAGATTGATTCGATAAGTCGATACATTGGATACTAGTCGGTTATATGCGACATGACCGGATCATTGAATCAAGTATTGATTTAATGATTTAATGTATAATTATATATTTGATATATTACTTTGCATTAACCAGTATTGGTTCACTTTGAAAGGATTTTCCCACTTGATGCACACAAGTTGTATATGTGATATACTTTTGTGCACTTGTTTGTATCATGTTTGATGATACATGCTAACTTGAGTTTGTGTGTATGATTAAACCATGGTTATATGAATGGTTAGGGTTTTGTTTACTTATTCAATTATTTATTTAATTTTAAGGAAAGAAAGAATGGTGGCTTATTTTGTTGTTTTGTTGAAACTTCTTGAAGTGTTGAAAGCTTGACCATTCTTGTTCTTTTCCTTAACCTAACCATTCAACCTAACCCTAGTTTAGTCTCTACACTTAACCAAGGTTGCTATATGATAAGAATCAACTTATTTTCTATTTTCAAATAATACTTATCATATTCTTTCTTCATCTTCTTCATCTTCAACAATGAAGAAACCTTGCAACCATCAATGGCAACTTGAGAAAGAGAGTGAGAAATCCAATTCTAAAGTGAACCCACATCCTATTTCTTCATCCTCTACCACTTGCCAAGTAGTATAGGGTGTTTTCTTCACAAGTTTCATGACTTGGGGAAGTTGGAGTTTGATCTTGAGTTGCCTCGACGTAGATCATTTTCGGCATCGAAGTCGACGACCTAGCCCGTCCATTTCTTCGATGAAGCCGATGCTAGAGTCCGGGATTCAATATGGACAGCGGAGGGACGTCATCACGGAGCCTAGGAGGTGGAGGATCGGATCTACAAAGGTTGTAGCCTCTTTCCTTTTATGTTAAAGTTGTTTATTTGAATTGCATCGCCTATACATCTAGTTAACGATCCGTATTAGGGTTTGTAGGCACATGGAAAATTTGAATTGGGCATGTTTGATCACTTGTGAGACCTCATTAGTGTGCCTAGGAACCCTACAGTGGTATCAGAGCCTAGCTAGAGCCTTAGGCGATGCGTAGACGGAGTTAGAAGTTCGATCGAACCGAAACCCTAATTCAAAGTTGCTCTCTGTACAATTTTTGAAAACGGGGATTTTTTAGAATTAAAAATATGCAGAAAACTAAGCAGGAATTTCTAAGAATTACTATGAAGCCCGAGCATCTGAATCGATAATAGCGCGGCGGAACCGCGGCATTAGCATGCTAATGCGGCGGTTCCGCGGCCACTTGGTCTCTTCAGACAATTATTTCTGCACAGTAATTCTTTTATTTTGTTGCTGTATTTTCTGGGAATTTTTAAATCTGACTCAAGTGTTGAGTTTTCTGGGGTTGTATTGGGGACTCGGTGTTTCGATCGGATCGTCTAATTTTGTCTGTGTGCTTTTCCGGATAATTTTAGAATATGTTAAAAAGTTCGACCGGATATAAATACCCACTTTTTCCCCTGCCGGGAAATTTCCAATTGTTGGATTTTTCCGTAGTTTAATGACGTTCTAAGTAATGCAAGTAACGCGATGGTCCCTCTAGAAGACAACAAACCTTAACTCGATTATGTGAACGTCTTGAACTGCCCTTTGAACCTTCGGGTTTGGGGCAGTACGGCGTGCCACATGTGAGGCGTTGGCTTGACCCTTCTACGGCTGGACCGTTGGTAATGAGGCATGAAGTGAATGTATTTGAACTTATTTCATGTGTTGAGCTCTTTCGGGAAAACTTGGGTGTTCGATTGTTCGATCGGAAAGTTTAACATTTTCTATCTTATCCGGAATGTGATACAACATTTGGAATTCACAAGTAGTTATGAGATAACTGAATGAATATTATAAACATAGCAGTTTAGTCTCATTTGATCGGTTGCCACGGAATTTTGATGCGATAAAAAGTCCGTCGCAATCACGTAGTGTACGCGGATACTCGCCGGGTAAACTTAATAGACAGCCTCGCCCCATAGCCCCGACCAAGTGACTGTAGGAGAACCCCGTCACCGAAAGTATCCGTTCGGGTGCTCGCGGCAGCGGTGTTCCGCCTTAGTGCACTTCGTCGACGGTATTGGGGGTGCGGCCTTCTACTAAAGTTTGCGACGAGCATTCGATCAGAATGTCGGGAATTCTGTTGAATTGACCGACTTTATATTGAAAAGTGTTTTCGATTTTGAGACTAAAATGCGGGGTTTATAATTGTTAGGCATGCGATGTCTAAGTATTTCATTTGATTAGGCATGCGATGTCTAAAGAGGTTGCGGATTCCAACTGTTGTAGTTTTACACTTTCTTTTCTGTGACCGTAAGTGTAATATGTGATATCGCCGGTTTCATTGCTATATGCCAACGACAATTGGGATACGCATGTTTACTTACGTTGATGACATGCGATGTTATGTGTTGCTGGATATGTTATATTGGATCGTCGTGTTCGAATTGCCGGGGTTTTTTTTATGTGAGATGAGTGTTTTTCATTTTCATTCATGTAAAAACTTGTATGTAATATTCTTTTATTGGGGCGCTTCCAGGTTGCGGAAGATGTCACCTTTTGTATATTATTTAATTTTCCGCACTAGGACAGACCCAAGGAGGGGAGCACAAGTAACCGGGTTCTAGGGTCCAGTGGGAGACCAACTCGAGGAGTCGAGTCCGGGTCTCCTAACCCTAGAATTGGTAGGGTTGCTTGCCGCTCTCGTAGGGGTCTAGGGATGTGGGATTGGCTATTCATCACGACCGTGGAATCCGTGTTTTATACTGGCTCGTATTAAAAACACGGACGTCCTAGTATATCCAATATTTCATATGATATTTTCTGCTGCGTTATCTGTGATGTGATCATGTGATTTGTTCAGATAGATATAGTATATAGTATATATGATATATTATATAGACATTGCTTATGTTTTACACCCGCACTAGCCCTGCCTCGCTCTGGCGTTAGTTACCTAACCTAACGGTGCAGACGGGACATCGAGGCGAATACGGATGGCATAAGCGTACTTTATATTTATCTGTGATGTTTATGTGGAATTAAATGATGGGATATTCATTAATGAGATTAATGAAAGAAAATAAACCTAATTGATGTTGTGGAATCGAATTTCAAAATAAAAAAAAAACAGGTAGCTACAGTTCTTGCTTTGCATCGTGGTGTTCATTATATAACATCCTGCACCTTATTCGATGAGGAAAGGACCGAGATCCCTTCACCGGGAGTGATTCCTTTAGCAATAACTGGCAGATACTACACACTCGGTTTGTCTTTTGATCGCTTCTATAGTTTCTGCTTTGCACAGTGATATATATGATATATCCCGCACCACATTCGACGAGGAAAGGGCCGACGATCCTTTCACCGGGAGTGACCCCTTTAGCAAAACTAGGAAAGCCTCAAAAACATTCCATTTAAAAACCATTTGATTCCGCCACGAGATCAAGTTCAAAGCGTTAAAGGTTTTCATAAAAACCATTCGCAACCCTCCGTCATTTTAGGAAGTAGAGTACTTAGTATTCGTGCTACGTTTGTCGACCATAGCCGAGGCGTAGTGTGCGGTAGCTATGTGATGTCTTCCTACACAGCATATGATGCGATTAGTTAGGACAGCCATGCGGCTTTATTGACCTTAGCCAAGGGTCATGTGGGTGGGTCTAATTAATCATGAAATGACGGGTAGAACTTGACTAGTACCTATGATTTATTGACCTTAGCCAAGGTCATAGGTGCTAGGGGTAAAAACCATTATCGGGAGTTTCAAGTGTTGAAATTTGCAATGAGATTGAATACCTTCTATATGATAGTTGGATCCCGATACCCACTGCGAGTAATTGTTACTCCTGGGAGAGTTTTGCACTTTACAATTAGCCGATCAACTAGGTGTCTAGAAAGGTGTCAACGGGGTTACGCTTCTGGGAAAACTAGGTTTACTGTAATTAGGTCCGTGTGAAAGCACGGGGAACCTCCTCAAAGTACCGACAAAGGCCTGGCTGAAACATTGGAGAACTTGTAGAGTGTAATTAATCCCGGCTAGTCTTTCCTTTTAAGATTTGAAGGAAGATTTGATAAAAACAGTGGGAGCCATCCTGATTAGATAAAATATATAACCAATCTAATCTTTTAAGGGTGCACGCAGAGTGTTTTCTTCTCTCTCTCTCCAGGTAGCGACCATATCACGCCTTAATCAAGATAATAATATGGATGTATTGACCGAACCCGCTTGTTATACTGAGCTGGGGAACGTTGGTCCCGCTCCAACTTATAATTGTTATAAGACAGAGCAGGAAATAGGGGAAAACCAGAATTCCTATGCCGCCCAAACGAAGAAAGTGCATATGATGCATCTCCTTCGGGTGTGTTCATTACAAAGAACTGTTTCCCAGTATCCTCTGCATCCTGGGTATTTGATACCGTATCAAGATCCCAGATATGTAATCTGTTACATAGGGCTACATAAAAGTAGAAAACTGAGAACGGGTGATAAGTTTCATGAGACAGAAAACGGGGCAAGTTGCAGCCAAGTCTGTTGGTCACTGTCACCCTGTATTACCAATACATTGATTATGAACAAATGCTATTAGATACCGAACCTGATATACAAAATCATATCTATCTCTTTATTAGTAAAGAAATGATAAAATTTTGTATTGATGGATATTGTTTTGAACATTTTCTATTTCAAAGGTTGATCAGTTCAGGCACGTTATCTAAAAGCATTGACGTTCTAAATCAAACTACAGTTCCTCGTATACAGAACACACACAAGAGGAAGAGTTCAGAAATGAACGAATCATTCTTGAGGCATTGTAGACTAGGTCATATCAATGCGACCCGATTGGCTGAAGTTGCATTTTAGATGCATATTTAAATCAGTTTGAATTTACATCTTGTGAAACTTGCCAGTCATGTCACAGAGATAAGATGACCATAGCTCTGTTTATTGGAAACAGAGAAAGAGTTAGTAAACTCTTGGGACTGATACATGATGATGTATGTAAGGTCTCCTGTCTACACATGCCAGGACTGGTTCTTTGTACTTCATTACGTTCTCTGATGATCTCTCAAGATTCAGATATATGTTCCTGTTGAAACATAGGCCCGAAGCCTTTGAGATATTCACAGAATATAAGTTAGAAGTAGAGAACCAAAAACCGGGTATAAGTATTATATCCGATGATGAGATCAGGGAGGAGAATACTTGTGCATGGAATTCCTGGAATATTCTAAAGGAGAATGAGATTCTCTCTCAGCATTACTCCTCCGTATACACCATAGCATGATGGTATATCGGGACGGAGCAATCACACCCTATATGATATGGTGCGCTCTATGATGAGTACTACTGAGTTTCCTATTTCCTTTTAGGGAGTTATGAACTTATGAAGTTGCATACCTATTGAATAGGGTTCGATTCAAATCAGTGCCTACCACTCCATATAAGATATGGTATGGGAAGAGCCTATCTCTTAAATAAGTTAAGATTTGGGATTGTCCGGCCTGTGTCAAAAGCAAAATCCGCACAAGATCGAGGCAAGGTCAGTTCTGTTGAACTGGAAAGGTTTCAGCTATACAAACTGCAGCTGATGATTTGACAGAACCAAAGGATTCAATAATCCCCGACGAACCTTAGCCTTTCCGCCGATCTGGTAGGGTTCCTCTACTGCCTGAGAGATACTTCGGTTTCTCGATGACAGTGGGAGCGAGGAATGCATCATGAGATGATGACCCAACTAGATTCGAGCAGGTCATCAAGAGTAGGGACTCTGTAAGAATGGCTGGATGCTTAGCGATCTGAGATGGAATCCATGTACACCAGCAAAGTATGGACTTTAGCTGCTATATCTGAAGGGTTAAATCCCCATCAGGAGCAAGTATATCTTGAGAAGATTACTTGGTGTAGATGGAAAGGTTGAGACTTTCAAAGCTAGACTTGTTAAAGGTTTTAGTCATCAACCAGGTGTGGATAATGATGAAACCTTTTCTAGGGACTATGCTCAAGTCCATCCAGATCCTACTTGCCATTGCTACATACCATGACTGCGATATCTGGTGGTTGGGTGCCATGACTGCTTTTCTAAATACTGATTTAGAAGAGAACGTCTATAAGAACACAGCCAAAGGGCTTCGTAAACAGTGGGAGCAGCGGAAGCGTGTGCAAGTTGCTTTACAGAATAAAGCAGGCATCGCGGAGTTGGACCGTCTGTTTTGATGTGATAGTCAAAGTGTTTGACTTCATCAAAATGGTAGACGAACCTTGTATATACAAAAAGGTAGTAGAGAGTATGGTGGTCATCCTCGTATTGTACGTAGACAACATACTCTTGATAGGAAAAGAGTTTCTTATGCTACGCACGGTCAATCTCCTCTTATAACATGGATTCTCCATATAGGATCAAAGTGATACCTCCTAAATCCTGGGTTTTGGGTCTATGAGATAGATCTAGATGGATGTTAGGATTCTCACTAGTTGTAGTGAGATGGTATCAATCGATCCTGGGGAGAATCACTGGAAAGGTTCCAGGGTGATAAGGATGACTGAATGTCAGTCGCAGGCTTTGTCTTTATCCTCAGTGGAGGAACGATATGTTGGAAGAGTTCCAAGCTAGATACCGTGGCAAACTAGACGATAAAGGCTGGTAACATCGCTATTAAAGATACTACCAAAGAGACAGTTTGGGTGTATATTGGTTCATGAGATGAACTAGGTTCCTACCATTGTATGACAATGGAAGTGTGGCTTCGGCCCAGGAACCCTGGTCCCATCAGCGACCCAGGCATATTCTGAGGCAGCATCACCTGATCATGGAGATAGTTGATCTCCAGGGTGATCGAGGTTGGGGAGTAGATTTAGAGGAAAACACGGCGGATCCACTCACAAAGGCTTTATCCCAGAGAGAGACTTATATGGGATGGTTGAGTATGTGATACTGCAACCACTGCTACAGATGGCCCTAGTGTAAGTGGGAGATTGTTAGTTATATGTATGCCCCAGAGGCCATTACTGTACATTGGATGTATATTGTAGTGGATGCTAGGTCATATATAGGTAGGACTTTCTTGCTCGACATGATAGTACGCTATCTGGTTGCTCTTTATCTTAACAGGTATACTTTCTGTCTCTCTGTTACTTGTTGATAAAGCCCTTAGGATGTGTACTCGACTTCCAGGACTATGATGCAGATCATACTAGTGGGGCCTGGGTAGTCCATGAGTACATCCTTCAATGTTCCTAGTCGTGGGAATATCGAGATGGGGCATCGATATTCCAGAGTAGACTAGCGTATATCTTCTCGACCCATGCGATGGGCGATGGATGATCCCATATCCATTGTTGTTTGACATCAGAGATGGTATACAGGTGCTCAGTGGAGACTGGGTACACTGAACGGACTCGCCGAGAACTCCCAGATGGTATTATACCTCACGTCAGATGGCAGTTCTCTGGTGACACTGGTACAGCTTAGTCTGTTGACCCGAGATCGTCATAGAGTCTTGTGTGTCTCCCACTGTTCTTTGATTTCCACCCTACCACGGCTCTACTGAGTCATGCAAACAGTTGGTTTTTGGGTACAGTCCCGATTCACATGGATGCAATGAGCGATAGGAGGGGATTCGGCTCTCCCAGTATTGGTGGTTGATGTTGCGCTATGCTCGACTGGCCATAACAGGAAATCCCTGGCCAGGGTTGCAGTGATATACTGGTAAGAGTTATCAGTAGTTTCACGAATGTTAGGGACCTTACGTCGGCATGACTTATCAAGCTACTGGGGTCTGACGTTTACCACCCCTAGGCGAGATATGCGACATATCAGACGAACAGACCGGACTGTACGGTAAGTGTTACTGGTTGGATTCACAGAAGTGTGAGTGGGCTTGCTCGTCGATCTTCTGATCGCTCAATACCCGGGTGGCCGTTACGTTTAGCCGACCGCTTGCGGCTTGTGGGTGTTTGATATGATCTTCACCTGCTGCCGGCGTATTGACGAGTCTTTAGAGTCCTACACAGAGGTTTCCTGGCTCAAGCGAAACGAAATAGGAGCGCATATGAGATATGTGCAGGACCGAGAATAATGCATGTATGTGATACCGTATTCCATTCTCGCGATGAATGTATCGATTGGTTGTATGCGATATAACCTAGTTATCGAATCGAAGATTGATTCGATAAGTCGATACATTGGATACTAGTCGGTTATATGCGACATGACCGGATCATTGAATCAAGTATTGATTTAATGATTTAATGTATAATTATATATTTGATATATTACGTTGCATTAACGAGTATTGGTTCACTTTGAAAGGATTTTCCCACTTGATGCACACAAGTTGTATATGTGATATACTTTTGTGCACTTGTTTGTATCATGTTTGATGATACATGCTAACTTGAGTTTGTGTGTATGATTAAACCATGGTTATATGAATGGTTAGGGTTTTGTTTACTTATTCAATTATTTATTTAATTTTAAGGCAAGAAAGAATGGTGGCTTATTTTGTTGTTTTGTTGAAACTTCTTGAAGTGTTGAAAGCTTGACCATTCTTGTTCTTTTCCTTAACCTAACCATTCAACCTAACCTTAGTTTAGTCTCTACACTTAACCATGGTTGCTATATAATAAGAATCAACTTATTTTCTATTTTCAAATAATACTTATCATATTCTTTCTTCATCTTCAACAATGAAGAAACCTTGCAACCATCAATGGCAACTTGAGAAAGAGAGTGAGAAATCCAATTCTAAAGTGAACCCACTTCCTATTTCTTCATACTCTACCACTTGCCAAGTAGTATAGGGTGTTTTCTTCAGAAGTTTCATGACTTGGGGAAGTTGGAGTTTGATCTTGAGTTGCCTTGACGTAGATCATCTTCGGCATCGAAGTCGACGACCTAGCCCGCCCATTTCTCCGATGAAGCCGATGCTAGAGTCCGGGATTCGATATGGATAGCGGAGGGACGTCATCACGGAGCCTAGGAGGTGGAGGATCGGATCTACAAAGGTTGTAGCCTCTTTCCTTTTAAGTTAAAGTTGTTTATGTGCTTTGCATCGCCTATACATCTAGTTAACGATCCGTATTAGGGTTTGTAGGCACATGGAAAATTTGAATTGGGCATGTTTGATCACTTGTGAGACCTCATTAGTGTGCCTAGGAACCCTACAGCAATAGCAAGAAGGACCCGAATAGATTTAAGCATAGCCACTGGAGAAAAGGTTTCGTCATAGTCCAAACCAGGTCTTTGATGGAAACCCTTTGCAACAAGTCTAGTCTTATAGGTTTCAACCTGTCTATCTACACCAATCTTCTTTTTGAAGATCCATTTGCATCCTACGGGTTTTACCCCATCTGGAGCAATGTCCAAAGTCCTTACTTTGTTGGTGTACATGGACTCCATTTCGGTCCGCATTGCATCTAGCCATTTTACTGAGTCACCGCTCTGAATGGCTTGCTGGAAGCTAGTAGGCTCATCATAATCAATAGTGCAATCCTCTCTATCCCCGTCTATGAGAAAACTGTAGTATCTCTCGGGCGGATGAGACTGCCTACTACTCCTGCGGAGTGGCGTCGGGATGTCCCTTTCCTCTGAAACCTCTGGTTCTACCATACTTTCAGTAACAGCTTGTGGTTCTGGAATTTCTTCCAGTTCTACTACGCTCTCACTTGTTCCTTTTTCTAAAAACTGATGTTCCAGAAAGTGAGCATGACGAGAAACAAAAACTTTTTGTTCCTCTGCGTAATAGAATAGATACCCCTTGGAGTTCTTTGGATATCCCACAAACTTACAATGTACCGATCGTGCCTCGAGCTTGTCCGCATGTTTCTTTTTAACAACAGCCGGACATCCCCAAATCTTTAGATACTGAAGATATGGTTTCTTCCCACTCCACATCTGATATGGTGTGGTAGGCACAGTCTTGGTAGGAACTACGTTCAAAAGATATGCAGCTGATTCTAGTGCATATCCCCAGAATGATTGCGGTAACTCAGCGTTACTCATCTTGGAACAAACCATATCCAATAGGGTTCGATTCCTCCTTTCTGATACACCGTTGTGTTGTGGTGTGTATGGAGGAGTAAGCTGAGAGAGAATTCCATTCTCTTTTAAGTAACCCAGGAACTCGGCGCTTAAGTATTCACCACGTCGATCAGATCTCAGTGTCTTGATACTTTCGCCGGTTTGTTTTTCCACTTCATTCTTGTATTCTTGGAATTTCTCAAAGGCCTCGGATTTATGCTTCATTAAGAAGATATGTCCATACCTAGAGAAATCATCCGTAAAAGTAATGAAGTAGGAATAACCACCTCACGCATGTGTAGACATTGGACCGCACACGTCACTGTGTACGAGTCCTAAGAGCTCGCTTGCGCTTACTCCGTGTCCAGAAAACGGAGTCTTTGTCATCTTTCCCATGAGACAAGATTCACAAGTAGCATAAAATTGATATTTGAACGGATTCAAATATCCTTCTCTATGTAACTTAGTCAACCTTCTCTCATTGATGTGACCTAGTCTATAATGCCATAAGAAAGCCTGATTTAATTCCGGAGACTTTTTTAAGTGTATTCTGGATATTGAAAACCTGAGCTTGACTTAATACGTATATGCCGTTATCTAATGTGCCTGACCCAATCAGAACTTGATTCAGGTGGATGTTTACTACATCGCTTTCGAATGTAAAATTATATCCTTCTCTTGAAAGTGAGGACACTGATATGATATTACAAGTCATACTAGGTACATACAGACAGTTACGTAAAATCAATATCTGCCTACTTGTCAAACCTAGGCGATATTCTCCTACGGATACAGCATTCACTGTCATTCCGTTTGCAACTTTGAGAGACCAATCACCTACCTTTATAACTTTACGGTTTCTCAAAGCATGTAATGAATTACAGATATGAGATCCTGCTCCGGTATCTAAAACCCAGGAAGTAAAGTTAATTGACAAACAATTCTCAATAACAAACACACTTGAGGCTGAAGCCACAACATGTTTTGTATCTTGGCTACTGGCTTCCAAAGCCCTGCAATCATACTGCCTATGCCTAATCCCATAACAATAGGAACGTCCCTCTTTTACTATTTTAAGTCCCGAAACTTTTGCCCTTCTCTTTCCTTCTACTTCCCTGGTTTCTTTCAGGGTAAAAGGTAGAGACTATAGAATCAAGTCAGTACTTGACTCGTTCTGCAACGTGGTCACCAGGTCCGGGAGCTCATCAATATAGCTAGTCATTGTAAGGACGTTGTCCCCTAAAGATGACCCGTCAGCCAACCTCGCTTGAATTAATTAGTTCGAGGTTTCATATATCGTGATATGAGATTGCTCTCTATACAAATCTTTATTATGGAGAAAGATGGAAACTAAGTCCATCTTCTCGTGCTGCTTCTGGTATACACCATCATCTGAAGCTAACACGAGGCACTTAGCTTTGGCTTTATCTTTTTCCCTTGTCTGACGGATATCCATATCCGCAACAGTGGAAACTGGACCTGGGACGGCGGGATCTTGAGTAGTAATAGGGTGGTCCATCTTGTCATAGGCAATGGACATCTGGACAGACCTTTGCCAGTCATATAAGTCAAATTCAGTCAAATTATTATCTAGATGTAACCTATGTGTGGTCACAAGGTCGCTGCAATTAAGAGAGAGAGAAGAAAACATTTTAGCATGATGCTGTTGCAAGTTTAGATTGGTTTTAATTTATCTAAACAGGATGGCTCCCACTGTTTCTCAAATCCTTCCTCAAACCATAAAAGAAGAATTAGCCAGGACAATTCTCACCGTACAATTCTTGCTTAACCGTTCAGGCAGACCAGTGTCGATACTTCGAGGGAGGTTTTCCAACGCTTTCGCGAAGTTCCTTAATTAAATAACCTCTTTTCTCTAGGGGCGTAACCCCGCTGACACCTTTCTAGGTACCTACTTGGTTTGTAGCATTGATCGTTAAGTGACGAATCTCCTGATTAGTAGTATATACTCACAGTAGGATCGGGATCCAAAATATCATCGTATGATAATATTGAAGGAATCCTACCAACATTCATCAAACTCCAGAATGGTATGCATCTCTCTGCAAATTTCAGTTTCTTTAGAAATTCCCGATGTATATTTTTGCCCCATGCTCTTATGACCTTGGCGTTGGTCAAAATGTCATAAGTCACATGCTAAGTTCTACCCGTCATTATCCAGGTTAATTTGAATCCATCCGTACATATCCTTGACGTTGGCCAAAATGATAATACGACTGTCCCAAACTAACTCATCTATCTATGCAACAAATGAATACCCAGCAGCTACCAAACACTATGCCTTGGCGTTGGTCAAAATACATAGCTTGAATACTACTGACCATCCATAAGAAATGACGGAGGGCAACGACTGGTTTTGGCGAAATCATGAACGTAGTGAACTTGATATAATCGAAGGAACCTGATAGCTTTTTTAAAAGGAGTGGTTAAAGCTCCGTAATTAAAAATTCTGCTCTTTTAAAATAACCGAGTGGTTTCTTTTAAATTTGTTCCAACGATTTAACTTTGGTTTATTTTCTTTGCATTATAATAATGCGTCCCATCATTAATCTTATCATTGCAGAAAACAACGAAAATACCACGTCCGTCTTATGCCATCCGCATTCGCCATTGGCTTCCGTCATCACCCGTTAGGTTACTTAACTAACGACAGAGCGGGGGCTGGGCTAGCGCGGGTGTAAAACATAAGTGGCGTCTAATAGCTATCATATATAGATATTGTACATTCGTCAGACGCAATAATAAGCATTCTATATCACAGATGAACTTTATTGGATTTACTAGCAATCCGCATTTGCTTTGAGCCTGCAATAAAAGACGGATTACACAGTTGTGATGAATAGCCACTACCCCACCCTAGACCCCTACGGGTACGGCAAACTACCCGCCAAGTACCCGAAGTGAAGCGGTCTCCCTCAACAACGTGAGTAGGCCACTAAATACTTTGACGTACCCGGTAGTTTGTGTAGCCCACCTTGGGTCTATCCTAGGAGCAAAAACAGTAAAAAGAAATCGTACAACGGTGGCTACAACCGCAACCTGGATGTGCCCCACAAAAGAATATTACATCAAATTACATTTACATTGAATGAATGAATATTAAACACATCTCAAACCCCGGCTAATCATCACAACAGTCCAACACAGTTCATATACACAAACAGTAAACATTACAGAAATGTGCAACCCCCTGCCAACCGACATACTAGCAGTTAGGGGAGGTTTACGAACACATTAAACATTACAGATAAAAACCCAATTAGCAAATATCTTAGAATATCGATCGAATACCATATTCCGTGTCTACCCCAAAAGCAAACCTGCACTGAATAAACCTGGGTAGAAACAGTATATACAGGAAGACAAAAAACCAAAAATTCTGAATTACTGTGAAACTCCGAGTCAACTCGGCGTTGACTCGGCGGCGGATCTGCGGCAGAAGCTCTCTATTGCCGCGGATCCGCGGCCGTTTTACCGAGTCACTGGCTCGTATTTTCCCATAACTCATATATTTCCCTGCTGTGAATTTTAAGGTATGTCAAATATTTTTTCAGACAAGTTTAAAATTAACAGAAACTTAGGGTTTTCGATTTTTTGTTTTCGTGTTTTCCGTCGATCTAACTTCTAATAAGTTGCTAACAAGCTAGTAATAGTTTAGTTGGCTCTGATACCACTGTAAGTCCATATCATGCACCCCACGAACTTGCGGGGAGGCGAAATATATGAAAAACGATTATCAAAGCTTCGTAACACGGACTTGAGCGCATGAATCGTTTCTAAACCATTGCAAACTATCAATTAGAGGTTTAACTACTCAGATTTTAAGTTATACCTCACGTTACATGTCCTTCGGGTCTTCATCGCTGTCCTCCACTCCTCGTAGGCTCCTTGGAACATCGGCACCTCAACGGCCTCCTCGAATCAAAGACGATCCACCCGAAAGCTCCTATGCCAAGCTTAATCTCAAACTTGAGATAACTAGGTTGCTTAAAGTGCTAATCTAAGCTACCTAGGGGATATAGAGTAAGGTTATGGAAGTATTAGTCTAGCTAACCTTTGATCTCAACACATGAGAGGTTAGGGTTAGGATTTGAAGAGAGAGTGAGCTTGAGGAGAGAGAAGGTGAAGATGATAATGAAAAGAATAATGAACTCATATGAATATATCAACCATAACAATTAATCAAATAAATAATATAAATGATTTATCATCATTGTTAGATTCATTCATCTAGTGTGATTCATCATATGACTCATTAATCCATTAATGAATCATTTAATGTAAAGGATGAATCACACAAATGAGTCATTAAGCAATTAATGCTCATGCCACCTTAACCCCTTAGTCACCACTCTTCTAGAACCTTCCCGACAGATTACGAGAACGCCCATCCAATCCGTAAAAACACGGAAAAACTTTAGACTGTATAAATCCAATAACCTGATACTAGAATCTGGCTTAAACCAAAGCTGGCTAGTGAAAACTGTCTGAAAAGTCGTACGTGCGTAAACACACGTATGTGTCCGAACCCTTGTCGTAAAACCATACGACCTCTATATCGTTTCGCCTGGAGCAGGGAAACTCTCTGTGTGGGACTCTAAAGACTCGACACTACGCTGGCAGTGGGTTTAACCACAGACCGCAAACGGCACTAGCTGTACGTAACGGTCCCCAGGTAGATGTCGATAAGAAGGCCGATGAGGAAAACCATCCGAACCCCTACTGAGCTTGATGTGACAATCTCCTTACAGTCCGGTCTGTTCGTCTAAGACTATCGCATAGCCTAGGGGGCGGCAGGCGTCAGTCCCCTAATAGCTGTATAAGTCGTGTCGGAGCGAAGTCCATTACACCCTGAGAAGCTACTGGAACCTACCAGTATATCTCGCTTGCCCTGGCCAGGAACTTTGCGTAATGGCTCTCTGACACAGTGCGATATCATCTCCCAATCCCGGGAGAGACGAATCCTATCTAACCGCCACTGCCTCCAAGTGCTCGGGACTGCACCCAACTGCTACCTGTTTGCACGACTCCTTTGAGCCGTGGTAGGGTAGCAATCTAAGAACAGTGGGACACACTCGAGGCGAAGTAGCAGTGTCAAGTTTGCGGACTATGCTGTACTCATGTCACCTAGGAACTGTTAACTGATGATGGGTATAATACCAACCAATCAGTTCCCTGGTGAGTCCTGTCCGGTGTACCCGTAACCTAACGAGCACCTGTATACTATCTCTAGTACGACGTACTGATGGCTGTGGGACAGACCATCTCCCCAACTGGGATGAGAAGCGTACACACTTAGTCTACTCCGGAATATCGATGCCCTATCTCGATAATCCAACGACCAGGGACCTGTATAGGATGTTGCCTACAGACTACCCAGTCCCCACAAGTGTGACTGCCATCACGACGCTGGTAATCAAGCAATGATCCTATGGGCTCTACTAATATGTATAAGTGATACGTTACAAGAAACATATGCACATATTAAAGTAGACAGAAACCAAGTAGCATACTACTATTTTTAGCAAGACTGTTATATACAACTGTGAATATCTCAAGCTTCCATTAAGTAATATACATGCTAGTATGATACAATAATGGCCCCTAGGGCATATACACTAACATCCTAGTATTAGATTTGTTTGATTACTTTAGTCTCATCGCATTCGCATTCAGTCGGAATACGGGTGCAGGTATGTATATACAGGTGATGGGTATCCTTGTGATCCGTCACGAGTTTACTTTAGATGTTTCCTGATCTTTTTGTTGTGGCAAACATTTGGATTAATGTTTGCTTAAGGAAATAATGAGCTAGAAATCATCATGACAATGCATTAATGTGACATAGACTTATATCATGAGTCATGGTCTCTTTTTTAGCAAAAGTGTCACATTAATGGATTGATTTGTGATGATTTGAGAGGAAGAGAGAGAGGGGCTGCCATGGGGTTATGATTAGCTCTCATATTATTTTCTTCACTCTCTCTCATTCTATCATAACATCACAACAAAAGAAAAAGAAAAGATGAGAAAGCTTCTCTTCTTCTTCTTCTTCTTCCTCTAGCTCTTTGTCTTCCTCCAATGGCAACAACTTCAACCTCCATCCAAGCCATGGATGCAAAGAGACAAAGTGGTCATAACATACTCTACTTCAACCTTGGGCACGTCGGCTAGCACACTTTGTGCTCGAGTTGCTTCGGACGAAGCGGGAGCCCATAAAAAGACTTCTCGATGTGGTGCCTTTCCGACGAGGAGATGAAGACCGGAGATGCCGCGAGGAGCTTGGGATGGTGGCCGAAGACCGAAGGACACGGATCGCTTGGTATAGCCTTCTATCCCTTCTCTAGATAGCTAGTTGTAGGTTAATGGTTACGATCCGGGTTTTTAGGATACGGTAGTGCCGGTTTAAAGTCAAGAAAAATTTTCGTTTCCGCATTTTGGCCTCGGAAAGACGGCCGGGGCGCTACCGTAGTCCTACAGCCTATTTCCTTTTAGGGTTATGCGCTTGAGACAGCCATACACCTATTGAATATGGTTCTTACCAAATCAGTGCCTACCACTCCATATGAGATATGGAAGGGGAAGAGACCATCTCTTAATTATGTTAAGATATGGGGTTGTCCGGCCTATGTCAAAAGGCATAATCCGGACAAACTCGAGGCAAGGTCTGTCCTGTGCAAGTTTGTTGGATATCCCAAAAACTCACAAGAGTATATCTTCTACCACATTGAGGAACAAAAGGTGTTTGTTTATCGACATGCCACCTTTTTAGAAAAGGAATTTCTTGCAAAAGAAATTATTGCCGAGGAGGTAGAACTAGAAGAAGTTCCAGCAATACAAACTACGACAGATGATTTGGTGGAACCAGAGGATTCAGTGGTTCCCAATAAACCCCAGCCTCTCCGCAGATATGGTGGGAGTGAGGATTGCATCATGGAAGATGATGACCCAACTAGTTTCGAGCAGGCCATCACTAGTGGTAACTCTGTGAAGTGGGTGGATGCAATGCGATCTGAGATGGAATCCATGTACACCAACAAAGTATGGACTTTAGAAGTTGCTCCTGAAGGGGTAAAACCCATTGGGAGTAAATGGATCTTTAAGAAAAAACTTGGTGTAGATGGAAAAGTTGAGACTTTCAAAGCTAGAATTGTTGCAAAGGGTTTTTGTCAACGACGAGGTGTGGATTATGACGAAATCTTTTTCTCCAGTGGCTATGCTTAAGTCCATCTGGATCCTACTGTCATGACCCAAAATTGGCCCGTGACGGCCCTAATACTACGCAATGCCAAAAGACGTAACGCAGTACAAGAAAGCCAAAACCCAGAAATCTAAACCAAGAAAAACATACGGAAAAGATAATATAGTTTTTGAAACATTTGAAATCGCAACCCAAATTCTATAAAAGTCTTATTTTCTTTCTTTAAAATTTTGGCAACACCCCCTTTTTTGTAAAACTAGCCAAGAAGAATACAATACAAATATACGACGCCGTAGCGAAGAAATAAAGACAATAGGAAGGAAACTGTATATAAAAGGAAACAATCCACAAATTAATATACAATATCGTCCTAACCAAGTCTCTAAGTCAACAATACAATAGTAGATGGAGAGTACAAAATACAACGAATGTACAATATGAAATACAGATAATCATCTAACCCACCTAAGCAAAATGGTGTACTGTGAGCTGATGCGGTATCTATAGCAAAAGATGATAGATGAGAAGCTGAATAGCCTGCCTCAACTACTCTGGGGAAAAACCTGAAACACCTGTGGCACAACGGGGGTGAGTTGCCAACTCGTGAATAGTAGATAACAGATGCAGGTAATCGCAGGAATGTACGTACAACATGAATCTAAGATATGCGATTACAGTAATAACAGGTCATGTGAAAGAAATGTAATGGAGATGTACACTAGCAGGTACAATCAATATATGAAGCAATGATGACATGATAATAGTATGCAATAACTATGCAATAGGGATACGAGAAAGCTAATATGCAACTATCATAAGGGTACGCTAACAGGTACAACCGATATATGAATCTGTGCAAAGAATAGATAAGTGTGAGGTATGGGGTGGAATATGTCATATCCATGGAAACCTGACATCGTGGCACGATAACCATCCATCAAGACACTCCAATCCGCAAATCCTCAAATCAGCCCCCAAACCGGGCTCTCCTATCATATAAGTCTCACATCTCCTCAATGTACAATATCGAATAGATCTCCTATATCCCGAATGTACAAATCATCAATCTCGTTCATATCCAGTATCCAATCTCAATGAATCACCTATATCCTAAGTCGAGTCTCAAAATAATTTCTAACATCCTAAATATATATATATATATATATATATATATATATATGCAAGAAATAAATATGATGGGGGTAATACACATATATTAGCGTCCCATTCCACTAATATTGGTGTAAGGGTATATATAACAACGGCTAAATCCCCTGTTATATATACAAAGGTATTAAAAGAAATATCATGAAAACCAATGTGCCAAGCATCGACACAGAAATCCTGATCACGTATCATATGCTATCCCGAAAGCACGAGTGCCTAGCTCTGACCCTCGCCTTCCGACGTATGCATACGTACATGACTCCCAGCGGTGTCTCCGTGATCCCCCGCCGAGTCATCGGTACTGTCACCGGTAGGTACTCGACCGCCTCCAGGCTTAATCGGCAAAATCCATCAATCTTCTTGCCGAGGGGAACCATACCGGGCCCCACCATGTACTCTCATACGGCAACCACACCTCGTATGGAGTATATAATCAGCACCGATAAAACTCATGGTGGACGCGCAAATATCATCTCAAGGAAACCGGGTTTTTCAATGTATGCATAATTCCATGAACTCGCACGGTTCTCAAATCCAGAAAACACCATGTAAAATCCAAATAAACAATGAGCAAATCTAGGAACAAATAAATGCGATATATCTAAATGTGAGCATATAAATGAGAACAGGTAGCTGAAACCAGATGTATGCGAAATCAATAAGGTACAGCTAAGTATAGGTATCTACCTATAAATAAAAGATGTCGTATACCCTCCTGGGTATAAGAAAATATGAGTAAGGTATACCTGCAGATGTATCGTAAAGAGTATGTGTACCTATCACTAATGGTACGATACTCTATAGGTATATAGATATGGTAATGTCATATGTGATAAGCAATAGAATCTATAAGGGGTTGTGTGTGACATGGAAATTATTGACGGTGTGTGTGTGTAGCATATAATCCGTGCTCGTGCAACATGAACCGTCAATAATATGTGCAGTGTCCTACGACTGCTATTCACAGTACAACTATATCCAGGAAATAAATTAAAGGCGCAATTCTAACCTTGACGTAGAATATACGACAGGAATTGAATCCTAGCCCAGACGCATAACGCCATGCGGGCGATTCCCATGTAGATGTTAAATCTACTCACCTACGCCCCACGCTAGGTGAATCCTACCATCTGCTCCCCCTGTAGTAGTGTCCGTAGTCCCTGCCTGCAAACCTGCAAATAAGACATGGAAATCATATATAAGCCAAATATTCCGCGAAACGCGATATCGAACCAAAACGAGAAACTCGCGTCGCGAAATAAACGCGCTTGTGCACGATACGCTGAATCGTGTGTGTACGCGTCTAAAACCATCGCGACACGCCGCGATACGCTGGATCACAGAACCCACTCACGTATCGCGCGTATCGCGCAAATACAACGGACACCAAAAACGATATATAGTCCCAGATTTTCCTACAGGCCAAAACTTACAAAACTAGACATGGCAAAGCACTACACATAACAGTAAACTACCCCACTCAAAAACCCAATACCCCAGTCCCCTACCTGGCCGCAAATTGCGGCCAGAACTAATAGACCGGGGGCCCAATTTAGGAGATAAGGTCTCGTGCTCAGGTGGTGGTATCTAGACCTAGTGTACATGCCCCAGTTTCCTCAATTTTGTACTGAAGGCCCCGGGTCAAAAGCAGATTCCAGATTGCTAATATATCGCTTTAAAATCACCAATTTGCACAATTTAGAAACCTTATGGTATTTTAGTGTAATCCAGGGCTAAGCTCAGTTCAGTGACCCTAATAACACTTAAATAAACTAAGGTAACTAACACAATCAACAATTTACCACCACATCTCACAAATCACCAAAACTAGCACCAAACTAGCTAATTTACACTAACTGAAGCTAATCAATGCACAACTCAAGCAAACTAGGAATTTGGGTTAAGAAATTATACCCTAACAAACCCTAGATGGCAGGAGAAAGAGGCGAAAGGAGCTGCTACAGCTGCTGGTGATGTTGGTGCAAGTTGTTGCTGCTGAAGTTGCTTGTGCTGCTGATGCTGATGCTGTTACTGCTACTGCTGCTTTTGGTGATGATGAGGATGATGCTGTTGCTGATGATGGTGATGCTAGAGCTGCTTGCTGCTACCTCTGTTGCTGCTACATCATCTTCTTCTTGTTGTTGGAGCCGAGGCTGCTGCTCCTGCTGTGTCTTGAGCTGCTGCTGCTGCTGTGTCTGAGTGAGTGTGTGTGTGTGTGTTGTGTGAGAGAATGGGAGTGAGAGAATGAAAGTGAGAGAATGAGAGAACACAAACAAGTCAACCCCCTCCTCTCTCTCTCTCTTCATTAATGAAGGCTTGGGCAAAGCCATGATGCCCCATCGTGCACTCTCTCTCTCTCACCAAGGTCAACCATTCAAACAATATTTAAAATTCCCTTTCAAATTCATTTTCATTTTTAAAACAACCATGACACTTAATCGATATTAAAACTCGATTAGAGAAAATGGTTAGTTAACCATGATTGCTAATCATGGTTAAACCCCAAAAACAACCCTAGTTATCATGCACAAGTGTGTGCAAGCCTAGGAAAAATCTAATAAAATATTCATTAAATAGGATAAAATATTTAAAAACGAAATTGGTAAACTTTTTAGTAAAAACCATGTATAAAAATATAATTAGCTACAAAACAAATTCTAAGGTGTTACAATCTCCCCCCCCCCCCTAAAAGAAATTCGTCCCCGAATTTAAAAATATACTAAGCATACCTTCAAAGAGAAGATTACAACTCTCAATCTCGCTCGCAGCCTCCCAAGTGATTACCTCACTATACGGCTACGCCCAAGAAAAACCCTTCACAGATGGCAAGACCCTTGACCGACGTTTCTCCACCTGCCGAGCCATTAACACGCATGGCTGCTGGTGAACGAAAGATCGCGTCCAAGTCCAATGGTCTGGTGCCAAATCATGTGAGAAAGGTCATGAAGGTAATTGTAAAGCATCATCACATGGAATACGGGGTGAAAATCCAATAATCTGGGCGGAAGAGCCAAATTAAAGGCAACGAAACTAACTCGCCTATAGGATCTTAAAAGGACCTAAAATCCTGGGATAAGCTTCCCAAAATCCAACACGTCATTCATCGGAAGTCCATAGGAATACATGATCTGTCCCTGCGAACTCGAGTCTATAGCTAACACAGTCGGCATAAGACCTCAGCTCGCAATGGAAAATTTCCATCCTGACCTAACACAACTGGATCATCTTCGAAGCTCTAGACAAGCTGGGGTCCCAAACCCTACTTACGCAGAGTCAGAAGAACAACAGATTGGTGATCGACACGACCTAACCCCTAAACCTAAAGGTGGCCAATTGGAGTGTCTCCTTATAACAGCTATCGAAGGAGAACCCTAACGATGGCGAGTGACGATCCCCCAACTGCTGACAACAATCAAAACAAACACACAACTTAACAAAGAACAACTGAGCAAAGTGAGTATAACCGGACGACAAGAATCCGAATGGAGTCACACCCTGACTAAATTTGGGTAGAAACCATAACGAAATTCGTGGAGATCTGCTCCCACTCCTACTTCGGAACGGTTAAAGATTGCAACTCTCCAGCCGGTCTCAGATGCTCGACCCAAGCACACAACAAGACAGATACCTTGAAACGAAACCTGAAACTTCTCCTTACATCCCTGTCCACCCGTAACTATCTCACAAGTCACGCTAAATGTTGGTGGAACTTGAATGCATATAGAGAGTTGACAGATGTGCATGTTCTAGGATTTCACGTCTCTACCTGATGAAACCAGGTACACAAACGCGTCCCTAACTTAGCACACCATTGTCACAAATCAAGGACTCCGAATCATTACCCAGCCGAGTATGCTCAAGTATCTCTGACGAACGAGCATCGGCGGGCAGTGTCTCGCGAAAACGATTTAAGGAAAGTGGTCGGGCGCGGACATGAGCAAGCTGTCCCCTCCGTAGAGACGAACTTAACTGTACTCGACGATCACACAAGAACTGTAAATCTGCAGAAGACTATCACAACAATCAAATCCGCTGCAGGAAGATGTACATTAAGCTCTGGTGGTCCGTGAAAATCTGTCATGACTCTCGAACAAGTAGTGTCTCCAAATCTCTAACGCAAAACCACCGCGGCCATCTCCAGATCATGAGTGGAATATCCTTCTCGTACTTCCTCCAAATGTAGGGAAGCAAAAGCGATAACTCTATAGTGTCACCTCAGTACACACTCGAGCCCACTCAAGAAACATTACAGTTAACAACAAAATCGATCGAACCAAAGACAAAGAAAGAACTGATGCAGTTGTTTAACAGAATCTTCAATTGCTGAAAACTCCGCACACATGCCTCAGTCCAAAGAAAAGAAACCTCCTTTCCGGTCAATTCAGTCGACGGTGCAGCACTACTCTAGCAATCCTGCATGAAACGGCGGTAGAAACCTGCTAAGCC
This sequence comes from Agapanthus africanus, assembly GCA_030015575.1. NCBI lineage: Eukaryota > Viridiplantae > Streptophyta > Magnoliopsida > Asparagales > Amaryllidaceae > Agapanthus > Agapanthus africanus. The sequence goes on from CM057344.1 coordinate 423,489,402, forward strand.
CAACAATCTGCGGATCTCTGTCCTGCACACAAGTCTGGGCCTAGGTTGTACGGCCACGATCTCCCTCGGAACCATACGAAACCATCTCCCATGACTATAAGACCTAGGAGTCAACACAAAACAAGCCTGAAGAAACACTCCGAGAATCTAGCAAACTACTGGTGCTCTCCCAGTATCCGCATAACAAATCCTCAAGTGCTACTACTGTCCCTCAAGACACATTAAGTAGACCAGAATGTCGTAAATAACACAACAGAAACTGGTCGAGGAACGGCCTGAAGAAATCTGGTTCATCACATTTACAAATGCTGCCAGGGCACTGGTGAGTCCAATGACACACCAAAACACACAAAGCCCGTAGCACGCACAAGGCAGTCTTCGGAATGCCATCACTCCGAACCCGCAATAATGATGACCTGATCCCAAACGAACTTAGAAAATGTCTCGCACTCTGGAGCTGATCGAAGAAATCGTCAACGCAAGGTGAAGGATACCCATCCGCACTATAAGCCGGTTCAATTGACGATCCGTCGATACACAACCCTAAACTGCCGTCCTTCTCCTTGACGAACAGAAATAGGAGCTTCCAAAAGCGAAACACTCCGACGCACAAAACTCCCCAAACCACAACTCTGCAGCTGATCCTTAAGCTCCCAAGCTTCGCCGGCCTATCTGGAACAACGTCGGAAAACTCTTGTACGAAAGGAACTCGGTCCAAAAATCCCACTGTGGCTCCGGTATCACAAATGAACGCCAAGAATCCACGACATCTCCTCAGTAGCCGACTAGCGAAAAGGCTGAATTCAAGCTGTGAGAGGCGGCACAACTATCCACCTGCACAACAAGAACTGACCTGCCGGGAAAACAAACTTGACTGTTTCCTCACGGTAGTCCACAGACGCCTAGCACGTAATTAATCAGTCCGTGCCCAGGAGAACGTCAAATCCAACATCTCTAGAAGGATCAAAACGACGGACAAATCTCTATCTCCTATCCGGTTGGCACACAACTGAAATACGTGTCGCGCAACAAAAGAATCGCTGACAGAAGTTAACACAACTACGACTAATCTACCTAACCACGGTACAAGCATGAAAAACAAACGAGTACATCAAAAGAACATGCGAATTAAGAACACCTGAAAACTCCACATTGGACATCTGCGCGTCCCGATGAGTAGAAGTAAACTCCTGTGTCTGCCCTCTACTCGCAACTGGATGAACTCCTCTGGTAGACTGAGCCCTCTGATCGAATCTTCCACGTCCACGGCCTCTCTGAATACGACTCTGACGAGGTGCTAAGGAACAATCCCTGACGAAGTGCTGAAGGCTCCCGCATCGAAAACATCCACGCGCTGACTGCTGACCATCCTAGGGATGAGAGCTGAACGACTGTCCTCGCCCTAAGCCTCTGCTACTCCCGCGACGGCCACGAAATCTGTCTTGATGACCAAACCTCTGCCTTTGGGCTGGTACGCTGGTACGAGTCCTCCACATTCCTAGAACTGTCTGAGCCTCCGGAATATGTGCCTCGTCAACTAGAGCTGCAACCACTGGTGCTATGTAGGTGACGGACTGCTGCATGCTGATCGTAAGGGACAGCTGAGTAACAGGGGTGACAACCTCCTGTCGTAGCTCCCGAACGACATCAACCAATGAACTCATCGTCTGGCGGAAGTCCTGCATCTCTGCCAAAAGTCTATCGATGGTATACGTCATAGGCTGATCCGTCTGCACCTGTGCAACTAGAGTGCCATCCTGGTCAGTACTCGTCTCACCCGAGCCAACTCTGACCTCGGCCCTCGCTGCATCACTCTGAGTCCCCATAGTCATCGGCGGCAAGGCTATAAATAGATATAAGATTCGATGAGAATAAGGAATCGAATCTCAAGCATATGAATCATCAAGGAAGGAATTTCAAGCAAATTGTACTTATGTTACTTAATGCAAAGTACCGCACCGTGGGTATGCTGCAGACATACACACACCACGTTACTCTGCTTAAGCGACCTACTCCATCATACTAAGGTCATCCTATACTCCGAAAGGCAAAATCTAGCGCTCTGATACCAACTTTGTCACGACCCAAAATTGGCCCGTGACGGCCCTAATACTACGCAACGCCAAAAGACGTAACGCAGTACAAGAAAGCCAAAACCCAGAAATCTAAACCAAGAAAAAAATACGGAAAAGATAATATAGTTTTTGAAATATTTGAAATCGCAACCCAAATTCTTTAAAAGTCTTATTTTCTTTCTTTAAAATTTTGGCAACACCCTTTTTTTGTAAAACTAGCCAAGAAGAATACAATACAAATATACGACGCCGTAGCGAAGAAATAAAGACAATAGGAAGGAAACTGTATATAAAAGGCAACAATCCACAAATTAATATACAATATCGTCCTTACCAAGTCTCTAAGTCAACAATACAATAGCAGATGGAGAGTACAAATACAACGAATGTACAATATGAAATACAGATAATCATCTAACCCACTTAAGCAAAATGGTGTACTGTGAGCTGATGCGGTATCTGTAGCAAAAGATGATAGATGAGAAGCTGAATAGCCTGCCTCGACTACTCTGGGGAAAAACCTGAAACACCTGTGGCACAACGGGGGTGAGTTGCCAACTCGTGAATAGTAGATAACAAATGCAGGTAATCGCAGGAATGTACGTACATCATAAATCTAAGATATGCGATTACAGTAATAACAGGTTATGTGAAAGCAATGTAATGGAGATGTACACTAGCAGGTACAATCAATATATGAAGCAATGATGACATGATAATAGTATGCAATAACTATGCAATAGGGATACAAGAAAGCTAATATGCAACTGTCATAAGGGTACGCTAACAGGTACAACCAAAATATGAATCTGTGCAAAGAATAGATAAGTGTGAGGTATGGGGTGGAATATGTCATTTCCACGGAAACCTGATATCGTGGCAGGATCACCATCCATCAAGACACTCCAATCTGCAAATCCTCAAATCAGCCCCCAAACCGGGCTCTCCTATCATTTAAGTCTCACATCTTCTCAATGTACAATATCGAATAGATCTCCTATATCCCGAATGTACAAATCATCAATCTCCTTCATATCCAGTATCCAATCTCAATGAATCACCTATATCCCAAGTCGAGTTTCAAAATAATTTCTAACATCCTAAATATATATATATATATGCAAGAAATAAATATGATGGGGGCAATACACATATATTAGCGTTCCATTCCACTAATATTGGTGTAAGGGTATATATAACAACAGCTAAATCCCCTGTTATATATACAAAGGTATTAAAAGAAATATCATGAAAACCAATGTGCCAAGCATCGACACAGAAATCCTGATCACGTATCATATGCTATCCCGAAAGCACGAGTGCCTAGCTCTGACCCTCGGTTTCCGACGTATGCATACGTAAATGACTCCCAGCGGTGTCTCCGTGATCCCCCGCCGAGTCATGGGTACTGTCACCGGTAGGTACTCGCCCGCCTCCAGGCTCAATCGGCAAAATCCATCGATCTTCTTGCCGAGGGGAACCATACCGGGCCCCACCATGTACTCTCATACGGCAACCACACCTCGTATGGAGTATATAATCAGCACCGATAAAACTCATGGTGGACGCGCAAATATCATCTCAAGGAAACTGGGTTTTTCAATGTATGCATAATTCCATGAACTCCCACGGTTCCCAAATCCAGAAAACACCATGTAAAATCCAAATAAACAATGAGCAAATCCCGGAACAAATAAATGCGATATATCTAAATGTGAGCATATAAATGAGAACATGTAGCTGAAAACAGATGTATGTGAAATCAATAAGGTAGAGCTAAGTATAGGTATCTACCTATAAATAAAAGATGTCGTATACCCCTCTGGGTATAAGAAAATATGAGTAAGGTATACCTGCAGATGTATCGTAAAGGGTATGTGTACCTATCAATAATGGTACGATACTCTATAGGTATATAGGTATGGTAATGTCATATGTGATAAGCAATAGAATCTATAAGGGGTTGTGTGTGACATGGCAATTATTGACGGTGTGTGTGTGTAGCATATAATCCGTGCTCGTGCAACATGAACCATCAATAATATGTCCAGTGTCCTACGGCTGCTAGTCACAGTACAACTATATCCAGGAAATAAAGTAAAGGCTCAATTCTAACAATGACGTAGAATGTACGACATGTATTGAATCCTAGCCCAGACGCATAACGCCATGCGGGCGATTCCCCTGTAGATGTTAAATCTACTCACCTACGCCTCTCGCTAGGTGAATCCTACCATCTGCTCCTCCTGTAGTAGTGTCCGTAGTCCCTGCCTGCAAACCTATAAATAAGACATGGAAATCATATATAAGCCAAATATTCCGCGAAACGCGATATCGAACCAAAACGAGAAACTCACGTCGCGAACTAAACGTGCGTGTGCACGATACGCTGAATCGTGTGTGTACGCGTCTAAAACCATCGCGACACGCCGCGATAAGCTGGATCACAGAACCCACTCACGTATCGCGCGTATCGCGCAAACACAACGGACACCAAAAACGATATATAGTCCCAGATTTTCCTACAGGCCAAAACTTACAAAACTAGACATGCCAAAGCACTACACATAACAGTAAACTACCCCACACAAAAACCCAATACCCCAGTCCCCTACCTGACCGCAAATTGCGGCCAGAACTAATAAACCGGCGGCCCAATTTAGGAGATAGGGTCTCGTGCTCAGGTGGTGGTATCTAGACCTAGTGTACATGCCCCAGTTTCGTCAATTTTGTCCTGAAGGCCCCGGGTCAAAAGCAGATTCCAGATTGCTAATATATCGCTTTAAAATCACAAATTTGCACAATTTAGAAACCTTATGGTATTTTAGTGTAATCCAGGGCTAAGCTCAGTTCAGTGACCCTAATAACACTTAAATAAACTAAGGTAACTAACACAATCAACAATTTACTACCACATCTCACAAATCACCAAAACTAGCACCAAACTAGCTAATTTACACTAACTGAAGCTAATCAATGCACAACTCAAGCAAACTAGGAATTTGGGTTAAGAAATTATACCCTAACAAACCCTAGAAGGAAGGAGAAAGAGGCGAAAGGAGCTGCTACAGCTGCTGGTGATGTTGGTGCAAGTTGCTGCTGCTGAAGTTGCTTGTGTTGCTGATGCTGATGCTGTTACTACTACTGCTGCTTTTGCTGATGATGAGGATGATGCTGTTGCTGATGATGGTGATGCTGGAGCAGCTTGCTGCTACCTCTGTTGCTGCTATATCATCTTCTTCTTGTTGCTGGAGCTGAGGCTGCTGCTGCTGCTGTGTCTTGAGCTGCTGCTGCTGCTGTGTCTTGAGCTGCTGCTGCTGCTGTGTCTGAGTGAGTGTGTGTGTGTGTGTGTTGTGTGAGAGAATGGGAGTGAGAGAATGAGAGTGAGAGAATGAGAGAACACAAACAAGTCAACCCCCTCCTCTCTCTCTCTCTCTTCATTAATGAAGGCATGGGCAAAGCCATCATGCCCCATCATGCACTCTCTCTCTCTCTCTCACCATGGTCAACCATTCAAACAATATTTAAAATTCCCTTTCAAATTCATTTTCATTTATAAAACAACCATGACACTTAATCAATATTAAAACTAGATTATAGAAAATGGTTAGTTAACCATGATTGCTAATCATGGTTAAACCCCAAAAACAACCCTATTTATCATGCACAAGTGTGTGCAAGCCTAGAAAAAATCTAATAAAATATTCATTAAATAGGATAAAATATTTAAAAACCAAATTGGTAAACCTTTTAGTAAAAACCATGTATAAAAATATAATTAGCTACAAAACAAATTCTAAGGTGTTACACCTACTTGCCAGCTGCATACCATGACTACGAAATGTAGCAGATGGATATTAAGACCGCCTTTCTAAATGGTGATTTAGAGAAGTGCGTGTACATGACTCAGCCAGAGGGCTTCGTAGATAGTGGGAGTAGCGGAAAGGTGTGCAATCTTCTTAAATCCATATACGGGTTAAAGCAGGCATCGCGGAGTTGGAACATCTGTTTTGATGTGGTAGTCAAAGAGATTGGTTTCATCAAGAACGTAGATGAACCATGTATCTACAAGAATGTTGCAGAGAGTAAGGCTGTCTTCCTCGTATTGTACGTGGATGACATACTCTTGATAGGAAATTGTTAGTTATGTATATGCCCTAGAGGCCATTGTTGTACATATGATGTATATTATAATGGATGATTGGATATATATAGAGAGGACTTTCTTACACGTCATGATAGTATGCTATTTGGTTTCAATTTATCTTAGCATGTTGACTTGTATTAGTTTACTGTCTTGTTCTCACATGTTGATAAAGCCCTTGGGATATGTACTCGACTACTAGGACTATGAAGAGATCATACTAGTGGGGCCATGGTTGTCGATGAGTGTTAGGTTTACCTAGCACCTCATGAAGGGTTTGGAAGCATCACATGTGTCAAAATCAAATTTTTTAAGGTGCTAAGTGAACATACAAAGAATCATCACTAGAAATTTAGGGTTTTTGAGAGTACAACCTTTGTAGCTCCCTACGCTAGACTCCTTGGCTACTTGAGGGTTGAAAAACGTCCGCTTAAGAACCTCTAGGTCCACGATGATCCACCCGGAGTGCTCTTTGTCCAAGCTTGAAACTTCACAAGATCAAGAGATGAAATGGAAGCTAACACTCTTCACAAGTGTGCAAGACTAGTGTAGAATGGTGTTGTGGTTGTTTTTCTCACTTCAAAATCCTAACTTGGTCACTCTTTGGCTCACTTGAAAAAACTAAAGAGCAAGAGAGAGGAGGAAGAAGATGATGGCTCTCGAAAACTCAAGAGAATGATAATCTCATATGAAAAATAGAAAATATAAGTATATATATTTTCTACTCTTCATCTCAAACCAGGGTTACATAATAAAGATATTATTGTACTTGAGTTAAAAGACAAAAGGAAGATTAACTCATGGTTAAAAAGTGAGTGAACAAAGGTTAGTTCAAAGAAGAGTGTAGAAGATAACCATGGATTAATCTTTTTCTTTTCATTTGTTTTAAAACAAATACAAATATATATCCATATATAATCATAAGGTGTGGGTCTTATATTGCCACCATCTTCTATATATACAACCATGATAGAATGATGTATGCATGTATGTGTGCATGCACATCCATATGTGCATGAACAAGAATGAATGCATACATGCATGCATACACCCAAAAAAGACAAGAAAAGGATTTCTAGTGAGAAACTAATGGTTAAATGATAAATCAACACTTGATTTAGCAACCAGGTCATATCACATACGACCCAACCAAAAGCAAGCCGCCCGATTAATATACGGTATCTCATACGCGCATTTTAACCGGGTCCATACGCATATCGCATATGCGCACCACAACGTTTCGCCTGGACTAGGTAACTCCTTTGTGGGACTCTAAGACTCGTCAATACGCCGGCAGTGGGTGATGATCATATCAAGCACTCCCAAGCCACAAGCGGTCAGGTAAACGTAACGGCCACCCGGGTATTGAGAGATCGGAAGAGAACAAGCGAACCTGCTACAACTCCCGTCGAGCCAACAGGCAACACTACCGTACAGTCCAGTCTCTTCGTCAGATTTGCTGCATATCGAGTCTAGGGATGGTAACGTCGACCCCAATAACTCAATAAGTCGTGCCGATGAATGGTCTATAACAGATCGAGAAACTACTGATAACACTTATCAGTAAATCTCAACAGCCCTGGCCAGGGACTTACTGATATAGCTAGTCGGGCACAACACAGCATCAACTCCCAATACCGGGAGAGACGAAACCCCTCCTATCGCTCATCGCCTTCATGTGTCTCGGGACTGTACCCAACGGCTACCTGTTTGCACGACTCCGTAGAGCCGTGGTAGGGTAGTAATCAAAGTACAGTGGGAGAACACACAAGACTCTATGACGATCTCGGGTCTACAGACTAACCTGCACCAGTGTCACCTGAGAACTGCTATCCGACGATAGATATAATTCCATATAGGAGTTCTCGGTGAGTCCGTCCAGTGTACTCAGTCACCACTGAGCACCCGTATATGATCTCGATGTCAAACATCGATGAATGTGGGAACATCCATCGCCCATCGTATGGGTCTAGTATCATATACGCTAGTCTACTCTGGTATATCGATGCCCTGTCTCGATACACCTATGACTAGGGACATTTCAGGATATGCTTATAAACTACAGATGTCCCACTAGTATGATCTCCATCATAATCACAGTAGTCAAGCCTATATCCTCAGTGCTTTATCAACATGTATGAATGAATAAAAGCATGATCAAATCAACATGTCAGATAAAGAAGAACCAGATAGCATACTATCATGTCGAGCAAGAATGTACACTGAATATATATATATATACACACACATGTATAAATACATCCACTATCATATAATGGCCTCTAGGGCATACATATATCCAACAATCTCCCACTTTCACTAGGGCCAGTTATTGGCGTATCTCATACCCAACATCTCAAAAAGTCGCTCATGCTGCGGCTGAGGGAGGGCCTTGGTGAGTGAATCCGTGGCGTTATTCTTTGTGTCTACTCTCTTAATCTCGATCTCGCGGCGATCTACAATCTCCCGGATCAAATGAAAGCGCCTCAGGATGTGTCTGGACCGCTGATGGGACCTGGGCTCCTTGGCTAACGCCATAGCCCCATTATTATTACAATACAATGGTATTGGATCAATAATGGCTGGAACTACTCCTAGCTCCGAGATGAACTTCTTCATCCAGACGGCTTCCTTTGCGGCATCATTCGCAGCAATGTACTCAGCTTCCATCGTAGAGTCTGCAACGGTATCCTGTTTGGAACTCTTCCAACTTACCGCCCCTCCATTTAGGGTAAATACAAACCCTGAGATAGATTTGCTGTCGTCTTTATCGCTCTGGAAGCTCGAATCGGTAAAGGCCTCCATTTGGAGATCTCCATTACCATACACCAAGAACAATTCTTTAGTCCTTTACAAGTACTTAAGAATGTTCTTCACAGCTATCCAGTGATTCTCCCCTGGGTTGGATTGATACCTGCTTACAACACTAAGTGCATAAGCTACATCTGGGCGTGTACATAACATCGCATACATTATAGATCCTACTGCCGAAGCATAGGGTATAATGCTCATGCGAGCTCTCTCTTCATCGGTCTTTGGGCAAGAGTCCTTGGAGAGAGTGACCCCATGGCAAGCGGGTAAGGCACCCGGCTTGGAGTCTTCCATACTAAACCTTTTTAGGATGGTGTTGATGTACCTGGTTTGGTACAATCCCAATAACCTCTTGGATCTATCCCTATAGATCCTAATGTTGGAGATAGTGCCCTAATAGTCAATTATTGGATCGTAGGTACGTGATTGCAATGATTGCGGAGGACCTATGCCGGTAGGACAGTCTTACTCGAGATGATAGTATGCTATCTGGTTTGCCTTTATCAGTCGTGTACATGTTCAGGTGACTGATTACATGTTACACTTTGATAGAGCCCTTAGGATCTTGCTTTACTACCAACAGTATGATGGCGATCATATACGTGAGAGTTGGGTAGTTTATATGCATATCCTTAATTGTGGTCCCTAGTCGTGGGAGTTTCGAGACAGGGCATCGATACTCCGGAGTAGACTAGTGTATACAGTCGAGACCCCGACGAGGGGCGGTGGCCGGTCTTACAAGCCATTGGTGTCAGTTGGATCACCTAAGATGTATACAGGTGCTCATTGGGTTATGAGTACACCGGACAGGACTCGCCGGGAATCTGCTAGTTAGTATTATATCTATCGTCGGATAGCAGTTCCCTGGTGACATGTGTACAGGTTAGTTCATCGACCTGAGGTCGTCATTTGTCTCGTGTGAGTTCCCACTGTGCTTTGATTTCTACCCTACCACGGCTCAAAGGAGTCGTGCAAACAGGTAGCTTTTGGGTACAGTCCCGAGCCATATGGAGGCACGTGAGCGGATCGGCAGGGGATTCGTCTCTCCCGGTATTGGGGGCGAGGTCGTGCTATGTCTAGGAGAGCCATTACACAAAGTCCATGGCCATGGCAGGAGATTTACTGGTAGGTACTCCTGTAGTATCTCAGGGTGTTATTGGGCTTCACTCCGACACGACTTATACTGCTATTGGGGGTCTGACGTTTCTAGCCCCCTAGGCAGATATGCGATACTCATAGACGAACGGACCGGACTGTATATACATTGTCACTGTTAGGCTCAGTAGGGTATCTGGATGAGTTCGCTCATCAGCCTCCCTTGAGGTCAGTCCATGGGCAGCCGTTACGCATAGCTAGTGCCGCTGACGGTTTGTGGTTAAACCCACTGCCAGGGTACTGACGAGTCATTAGAGTCCCCCCCAGACAGTTTTCCATGTTCGGGCGAAACGTTGTAGAGGCCGTATGGTTTTATGGCAGGGTTCGGAAAATGCACGTGCGTTTACGCACGTGTTATTTTTCGGGCAGATGATACTGGTCGGCTTTGGTTTAAGCCGGATCCGAGTATTATATTGAGTAGATATAATATCTTTGTCTCAGTTGTATTTGTATTCGGTCGTAATACAAATGTTGGTATATTTATACAGTTACGGGGTTATCCTGAAAGTCGTTTCAGGATCACTTTTGGAAGTTGCCAGTTTCCTGTTTTCTATCAGCCGTCTTTTAACATTCGGTTAAAGACGGATTTGTCTTTTCTTGAGATGAGTGTGGATTCTTGTAGAAGGTTCTAGAAGTGGTGAGGTGTTTAGTGACTCATGGTTGCATTAATGGTTCAATTAATGCTTATGGTGACTAGGTTATTAGATTCATTGTATCTTAGTGACTCATTGTTTTCATTAATGATCAAGATAAGCTTCATCCTCTTATGGTTACCTTCCCCTCCTCCTACACTCACCCTCCTCCTTCTCTTTATACGGCCGGCCCCTCCCCTCTCTCATTTGGTTACTTGATTCATTTGTAAAAAGATTATGATAGCATTTGGGGTGCATGGAATTTCACCGCTCATTTCATTCCATCACCCGATTCGAGTGGCAACTTCATTAACCGATCGTCCACGGCTTTGGACGAAGTGAGACAAAGTCATCTACTCATTCTCTACATCATTCTTGGTCGTCTCTTTTAGCAAACTTGACGACCGAGTTGCCTCGAGTCAGAGGCGGGAGCCCGTTTAAAGAATCAGTGATGTGGTGCCACCTGGACGAGCAGATCGGAGATCGAAGAGATCGGAGCAACCGCGACGGAGCGTGGGATGATGGTTAAAGAATGAAGGACTCGGATCGTTCGGTATAACCTTTCTACACTCTTTACAGTTTGTTAGTTTAGCAATAATGGCAGATCCGGGTTAAAGTATACGATAGCGCCAGTTAAAAGTTTTTTGTTCCGCATTTGGCGTCTGTAGACGGCCGGGGCGGTACCGTAGACTTACAGTGGTATCAGAGCCTAACCATTTTGCTATACTAACTTGTGCTAACGCGTTTAATACATCGATCGAACCGGAAATCAAAAATCGCAATTTTTCAATTTGACAGTTTCTGTTAATTTTCAAACTGGTCCAAATGTCATTTTGACCATACCAGAAAATCAAGCAGGGTTTTTTAGGAATACTGGAGAAATTCGACCAAGTGATTCGACTGTCCCGCCGCGGATCCGCGGCGCAAGCATGGTTTTGGCCGCGGATCCGCCGCAGGAAAGTGACGTCACTTAGCCAATTTTCTACAGTGCATTCTATGTTGGAAATTGGGATTTTTGGTATATATCTTTTGGGCCCAGATTTTATTACTGTTCAGCAGATTTGCGTGGGGCCCACTTTGTGATATTTTGTCGATCGAAATTTAAACATGTTAGTTAACAGTGCTTACATTATATCTCCGACCGGGAATGTCATTTGATCGGTAAACCGCGTCTGATTGCTATAGTTCTTTTAGACGGGTTTGTGAACGTGACATTCGCGTTGATGTTCTGTGTTGTGCTGTGATGTTGCGGATTTGTCGTGGTGGATAGCAGTGTGCAATGATAGTGCAGTTTGAGTTTATTTGTACATTTGATATTGCGGGGCGAGCGTCCAACATGTGGACTGCCGTCACTGCCTGTTGTATAATATTCTTTTGGGGCACGACCAGGTTGCGGTCGATGTACCTGTTGTACTATTTTTCATTACTGTATTTGGTTTTACCCCGCGACGGAGTGCCCGGATAGCCGGGTTCTGAGGGGCAACGGGTCCGCATCTCATGGCTTTGAGAGGCAGAGGGGTCCCACTCTAGTATTGACAGACTATTCGCCGCACTCGTAGGGGGTACAGGTTGACCCAAGGAGGGGTGCCCAAGATTACCGGATTCCGTGAAGTGCTGGGTGGTCCATTCACTTTGTTGTAGGGGGCTGCCTCGCTTCAGGTTTTGGCGGGTAACTTGCCGCACCCGTAGGGGTCTAGGTTTCATTGCACAGGCTATCCACACGACAGGGGAACGTCGGGTTTCAGCAGCGGCTCTGTGAAACCCGGGGATCCCAGATTATCTGTATTGTTCTGTGATGCTTATTACTTTTCTGTAATGTTGCATATTATCACGCCTGGAGCGATTATTGTATATTGGTTTATATACTATTAGATGTTGTATATGTTTTACACCCGCGCTAGTCCAGTCCCCGCTCTGTCGTTAGTTAAGTAACCTAACGGGTGATGACGGGACCCAGTGACGAATGCGGATGGCATATACATACATTTTATTTTCGTTCTTTTCTGGTGTGATTATTGATGGGACTGCGTTGATTCTGATCAATGCAAAGTAAAACAAACCTGTTTTCAGTTGTTGGAACAAATTTAAAAAGTGTTATTGCAAAGACGTTTTCTTTTGTTATGCATAGCGGTATTCAGTGGAATATCCTGCACCTCATTCGACGGGGCAAGGGCCGATATCCCTTCACCAGGACTGACCCTTTGGGCAGAAGTTTGCGTCAGGGTAATAACTTCACTATAGTCGATTACAAGTTGCTTTGCATAGCGGTATTCAGTGGAATATCCTGCACCTCATTCCACGAGGAAAGAGCCGAGATCCCTTCACCGGGAGTGACCTCTTTAGCAAAGGTTTTCGCCACTATATTTTAAAAAGCTATCAGGTTCCTTCAGCGATATCAAGTTCACTACGTTAAAGGTTTTTCGCCAAAAACCAGCCGTAGCCCTCCGTCACTTCTTTTGGGTATTCAGTAGTATTCAAGCTATGTATTTTGGCCAAAGTTAAGGCATAGTGTTTGGTAGCTGCTGGGTATTCAATTGTTGCATAGATAGATGAGTTAGTTTGGGACAGACGTTCTGCCGATTGGCCAAAGTCAGGGGCATGTGCGGGTGGGTTCAAATTGACAAGATAGTGACGGGTAGAACTTGGCATGTGACTTATGACATTTTGACCAAAGCCAAGGTTATAAGAGCATGGGGCAAAAATCAGATCGGGAGTTTCTAAAGAAACTGAAACTTGCCATGTATGCGCATACCTTCTGGAGTATGAGTAACGTGGATGCATTCCATCACGTTATCATGCGATGAGAGTTGGATCCCGATTCCCACTGATGAGTTGGTTTACTCTTCGGGTGATCCCGATTGATTCTTCTTTAGGTTTGGAGGAGAATTTGACAGGACAGTGGGAGGTTTCCGGATTAGATAAAGTGATAATCATTCTGATCTAGGTTAGAGTGCACGCAGAGTGTTTCTTTTCTCTCTCTCTCTTTGGCAGCGACCTTTGACCGACCCTAGACTATGACTCAGTGACCAAGTTGACCGAACCTTCTTAAAATACTGGCTTTTGGATTGTCTATGTTGCATAAGTCATTGCCACTCCTTCTTCTACCCTTTGAATTTCTCAGAACACCCGTATTACTACGGACATCCACTTCCATTGGATAGATCCATCGTATGGTTATATACGAACCCGAAGGGACTTCTTCGAGGATGGATCCAGGTTCAGGAGAAATAGAATTGGTTTATTCAGTTGTCTTTTATTTTCACCTTCTCTCAGGTTGCGAGAGCTCCTTGGTTTAGGAGAGTACACCTATTACGCTTATTGGATAGTCTTATTCCAAACCATAGGCAGGTGCCGAAAGGTAGGGAATGAAGAAAACCAATTAGCCTAAGTAGGGTGTGCAGAAGGTAATATGTAAAGACAAAATAAAGGGATTAGAAAGAGGGCAAAGTAAATTGCGACTGATATCATTCACGACCAAAACCGCATACTTCATCGCCACTCTTATTTCACCTTTAAAGGAATAAGGTATTATTCAGTTGTCTTTTATCATCACCTTCTCTCAAGATATGAGTACTCCTTGGTTTAGGAGGGTACACCTATTATGCTTACTGGATAGTCTTCTTCCAAACCATAGGCTGGTGCCGAACGGTAGGGAAGGAAGAAAACCATTTAGCCTAACGATGGTGTACAGAAGGTAACGACTAAAGACAAATAAAGGGATTTGGAGAGATGGCAATAAAATATACGGTTAAAGTCATGAATTGGATTATGGAAGAGGCATTACTATGAATACCAGGATACCCCTACGAAACATTTTCATGTTTTAGTGCATTGTTAAGGAAAACTGTTTTCCCGATTAGATACTTACTCCAAGGGTATGTATTTACCAGGTTTCATTCTCATATCTGTATGGTTCTACAGATGATGAGCGGGAGTACGTTATTGGGAATTAGGTGATCATCCTCATTATATCGGAATTCGTTGTAATTGGTGATATTTGAGGAAATCGCCAGGGTATAGTTTTCAACCTACGACGCACAGGTTTTGAGTTGCTCAAACTCAGCGGACTTATACAGAGTATTGTATGTTGTCCAAGTGTTCATCAGGACAAAGGGGTAGGTCCTCGTACTATGTTCTGTTTACTTATAACTTCTCTAGTATTTAGACAAGTGTTTCGTAGAAATACAAGGTCTAAGTTTTGAGAAGTTGTGGGTATAAGAATAAAGTAGAGAACCAGGTGTCACAAGTATCAGGATTCTTCAAAGAGATCGAAGATGTAGATTCTTGTGATTGGTATTCAGATAATAGTAATGGTTTTGAGAAACTTGTTTCTCTTTCGGGTTACTCATAATTGGATGGATTCCTAAGTTGAGTAATGCTGATTAGCCTCTTTCCATTACGTTGATATGCATTGGAGACAGCTGCATGATTGAATCTGGTTCCAATTAAATAAGTGCCAAAGTTTCTATATTGGATATAGAATGGTTCATACCTTACAAGATATTAAGGTATGGGGAGTTGTCCAGCTTATGCTTAAAACCAGACTCTGGATAACTCAGGGCACGTTTCTGTAATGGCTGTTTGTGGGTTGACCCTGGCTATGACGAGGGTTGATATTCTTCCATTTGGAAGATCAATAGTGATATTGTTCTTGACTCGCCACAGTTTTAGTAAAAATGGATTTTTTCAGAAAAACAGTAGTGGGAGTATGGTAGAACTGGAAGTAATTCCAGAACCGCGAACGATTACGGAAAATTTAATAGGACCTATATATTCAATCAGGTTTGACATTCCAATAGCCACTCCGCAGATATGGTGGGTAACATCAGACACCCGAGAGGTACTTCGGTAGGCTCAAGGACGGTGACAGGGAGGTTCTTATCTACCCAGACTTGACACTACTGTTGTTCCAGGCTATGAGACCCGGTAGGAGGGTTGTCATAGTCAGTGGGAGCAGCAGAAGCATAGTGGGCAAGTAGCTTATGTCTATTTATAGACTTGAGCAGTTATAGCGGAGATAGATCATCTAATTTTGATGTGACAGTCATAGGTTTGACTTCAATCAGAATAGGGGATGGATCTGTTAAGAAGGTAGTAGGGTGTGATGTCATAGTATCTGGATGACATACACACAGTAGGAAGTAAAATTCCTATACTACGATCGGTTGTACTGTGGTCGTCACACAGTTGTTTCTCCAGACAGGATATGGATATAATATTTGACATTCTGGTTTCTAGATCTATGGTTTTAGATCTGGATTGGGTAGTTTCCCAATGTGGGTACTTTGACAGTATTCTAATGGTTTTTAGAATAGATGACTCCTAGCATGGTGGTGTACCTGCAGGTGATGGAGTCACCCTCTCTAAAGGTGTCGTATAGACTAAAGGGGAGAGGGATGTGCATGATTGACAGATCACTTGCTTAGGCAATTGAGTCAATCATGAGATGTCAAGTACCACACCAGATGTTGTTTTTGCACTAGATGCGATAAGTTTGTATTAATCCAATCCTGGAGAGACATAAGAAAGCAGTTTTAGAACATAAGTGGATGTTCTACGGATTTGATGACGGCAGCCTCCTTCGGGAGACGATTATCATTCCAGGCTTCAAAGGTGACGTGGATGACAGAGTGATTGTCAAAGTTTTAGTTTTTCCCTCTGACGAAGAGGGACAGTATTATGGACAGGAGGTCCAAGAGGATACTGTGGGAGGCATGGTGCCGGATACTGATTAGGTTCAGTGATCGATACAGTCTAAGAAGTTTGGATTTGGAGTTCATTTATGAACTAGGTCCCATCAGATATCCAGACATATTCTAAGACAGGTATTACTCGATTCGGGAGATGGCTTTCTCCGCGAACTTGAGATTAAGAGAGATATAGAAAGAAACATCTAGGCGGATCCACTCACTGAGGCTATTTCTCGAACACAATAGTTTTACAAACGGGCTTTGTGAAACTGATTAGTAGAGGAGTTGGATGTTCGGTTTCACACGGGCTGTGAGTAGTCGACATCGCAATAATTAGCCTTAAGTGCAAGTGGGAGATTGTTGGAGATAGTGCCCTCATAGTCAATTATTGGATCGCAGGTATGTGATTGCAATGATTGCGGAGGACCTATGCCGGTAGGACAGTCTTACTCGAGATGATAGTATGCTATCTGGTTTGCCTTTATCAGTCGTGTACATGTTCAGGTGACTGATTACATGTTACACTTTGATAGAGCCCTTAGGATCTTGCTTTACTATCAACAGTATGATGGCGATCATATACGTGAGAGTTGGGTAGTTTATATGAATATCCTTAATTGTGGTCCCTAGTCGTGGGAGTTTCGAGACAGCGCATCGATACTCCGGAGTAGACTAGTGTATACAGTCGAGACCCCGACGAGGGGCGGTGGCCGGTCTCACAAGCCATTGGTGTCAGTTGGATCACCTAAGATGTATACAGGTGCTCATTGGGTTATGAGTACACCGGACAGGACTCGCCTGGAATCTGCTAGTTAGTATTATATCTATCGTCGGATAGCAGTTCCCTGGTGACATGTGTACAGGTTAGTTCATCGACCTGATGTCGTCATTTGTCTCGTGTGAGTTCCCACTGTGCTTTGATTTCTACCCTACCACGGCTCAAAGGAGTCGTGCAAACAGGTAGCTTTTGGGTACAGTCTCGAGCCATATGGAGGCACGTGAGCGGATCGGCAAGGGATTCGTCTCTCCCGGTATTGGGGGCGAGGTCGTGCTGTGTCTAGGAGAGCCATTACACAAAGTCCATGGCCATGGCAGGAGATTTACTGGTAGGTACTCCAGTAGTATCTCAGGGTGTTATTAGGCTTCACTCCGACACGACTTATACTGCTATTGGGGGTCTGACGTTTCTAGCCCCCTAGGCAGATATGCGATACTCATAGACGAACGGACCGGATTGTATATACATTGTCACTATTAAGCTCAGTAGGGTTTCTGGATGAGTTCGCTCATCAGCCTCCCTTGAGGTCAGTCCATGGGCAGCCGTTACGCATAGCTAGTGCCGCTGACGGTTTGTGGTTAAACCCACTGCCAGGGTACTGACGAGTCATTAGAGTCTCCCACAGACAGTTTCCCAAGTTCGGGCGAAACGTTGTAGAGGCCGTATGGTTTTATGGCAGGGTTCGGAAAATGCACGTGCGTTTACGCACGTGTTATTTTTCGGGCAGATGATACTGGTCGGCTTTGGTTTAAGCCGGATCCGAGTATTATATTGAGTAGATATAATATCTTTGTCTCAGTTGCATTTGTATTCGGTCGTAATACAAATGCGGGTATATTTATACAGTTACGGGGTTATCCTGAAAGTCGTTTCAGGATCACTTTTGGAAGTTGCCAGTTTCCAGTTTTCTATCAGCCGTCTTTTAACATTCGGTTAAAGACGGATTTGTCTTTTCTTGAGATGAGTGTGGATTCTTCTAGAAGGTTCTAGAAGTGGTGAGGTGTTTAGTGACTCATGGTTGCATTAATGGTTCAATTAATGCTTATGGTGACTAGGTTATTAGATTCATTGTATCTTAGTGACTCATTGTTTTCATTAATGATCAAGATAAGCTTCATCCTCTTATGGTTACCTTCCCCTCCTCCTACACTCACCCTCCTCCTTCTCTTTATAAGGCCGGCCCCTCCCTTCTCTCATTTGGTTACTTGATTCATTTGTAAAAAGATTATGATAGCATTTGGGGTGCATGGAATTTTACCGCTCATTTCATTTTATCACCCGATTCGAGTGGCAACTTCATTAACCGATCGTCCACGGCTTTGGAAGAAGTGAGACAAAGTCATCTACTCATTCTCTACATCATTCTTGGTCGTCTCTTTTAGCAAACTTGACGACCGAGTTGCCTCGAGTCAGAGGCGGGAGCCCGTTTAAAGAATCAGTGATGTGGTGCCACCTGGACGAGCAGATCGGAGATCGAAGAGATCGGAGCAACCGCGACGGAGCGTTGGATGATGGTTAAAGAACGAAGGACTCGGATCGTTCGGTATAACCTTTCTACACTCTTTACAGTTTGTTAGTTTAGCAATAATGGCAGATCCGGGTTAAAGTATACGATAGCGCCAGTTAAAAGTTTTTTGTTCCGCATTTGGCGTCTGTAGACGTCCGGAGCGCTACCGTAGACTTACACCTAATACCCAGAATGTATATGGCATCACCCAGGTCCTTCATGGAGAACCTTAGTGATAAGAAAGATTTGACCGACTGTAGCATAGGAATATCATTTCCTATCAGAAGAATGTCATCCACGTACAATACGAGGAATGTAATGGTTCTTCCTACAGCCTTCTTCTAAACACAAGGTTCATCTGGATTTTTGATGAAATCAAACTCTTTGATAACATCATCGAAACAGATGTTCCAACTCCGTGATGCCTGCTTTAACCCATATATGGATTTAAGCAATCTACATGCTTTCCCGCTGCTTTCACTGTCAATGAAGCCCTCCGGCTGATCCATATAAACCCATTCTTCTAAATCTCCATTTAGAAATGCCGTTTTAAAATCCATCTGCCAGATTTCATAGTCATAGTGAGCAGCAATAGCAAGTAGGATCCGAATGGATTTAAGCATGGCTACGGGCGAAAAAGCCTCGTCATAGTCCAAACCTTGTCTTTGACGAAAGCCCATCGCCACAAGTCTTGCCTTATAGGTCTCTACCTGCCCATCTACACCAATCTTTCTTTTAAAGATCCATTTGCACCCTACAGGTTTTACCCGAGGGGGTACAACGTCCAAAGTCCATACTTTGTTGGTGTACATAGACTCCATTTCGGATCTCATGGCATCCAGCCACTTCACAGAGTCACCACTCGTGATAGCTTGCTGAAAACTGGTAGGATCATCATCTTCCATGATGCAGTCTTCTCTGTCACCATCAATGAGGAAACCGTACTACCTCTCCGGTGGGCGAGAAGTCCTACCAGACTTACGGAGTGGCCAAGGTTCCTCAGTTTCTATTGCAACAGCCGGTTCAACCAAGTCGTCATTTGTAGTTTGTGTCTCTAGAACCTCTTCTAGATCCACCACCTTGCCGTCATCTTTATCTGTGAAAAACTCTTTTTCTAAGAATGTGGCATACTGAGAAATAAACACCTTTTGTTCCTCTTTGTGGTAGAATAGATATCCATAAGAGTTCTTTGGATATCCCACAAAGTTACACATGACCGACCGTGTCTCGAGTTTGTTCGGATTCTGCTTTTTAACATAGGCCGGGCAACCCCAAATCTTAATTCTATTAAGAGATGGTCTCTTCCCATGCCATATCTCATATGGCATGGTAGACACGGTTTTGGTTGGAACCCTATTCAGTAGAAACGCTGCAGTCTCCAATGCATGCCCCCAAAATGAGACAGGTAACTCAGCATCACTCATCATGGATCAGACCATATCTAATAGGGTCCTATTCCGTCGTTCAGACACACCGTTGTGCTGTGGTGTGTAAGGAGGAGTGAGTTGATAGAGAATCCCATTCTCTTTTAGGAAGTTTGCAAATTCTTTACTGAGGTACTTCCCACCTCGATCTGATCGAAGTATCTTGATACTCAAGCCGGTTTGTTTTTCTACTTATTGTTTATATTCAGTGAATTTCTCAAAAGCTTCGGATTTGTGCTTTAATAAAAATACATGACCGAATCTTGAGAAATCTTCTGTGAAAGTAATGAAGTATGAAAATCCGCCTCTAGACTGTGTAGACATTGGCCCACATACATCACTATGTATGAGTCCTAGGAGCTCGGAAGCTCTTTCTCCGTGTCCGGTAAAAGGAGTTTTGGTCATTTTACCTTTGAAACAAGATTGGCAAGTTGCATAAGATTTATATTTAAATGAGTTTAAATATCCATCTTTGTGTAACCTGTTTAGTCTTGTTTCGTTAATATGACCAAGTCTACAGTGCCAAAGAAAAGCTTCATTTATTTCTGAAAGTTTTCTTTTATTAGTGTGTTGTATGCTGAAAACTGTGTGTTGATTTAGGACGTATATCCCGTTATTAAGCGTACCATACCCAACCAATATTTGATTCAGGTGAATGTTCATAACATTGTTCTGCAATACAAAATTATATCCTTCATTGCCTAACAAAGAAACAGATATTATATTACAAAGCATACTTGGTACAAAATAACATGGGTTCAAAACCAATATACACCCATATGGCAACCCAAGTGATACTCTCCCACTGCGACTGTATGTACATTGGAACCATTTCCAATGCGGAGAGTATGGTCACCTGTCTTCAAAACCTTGCTATTTCTCAGCCCCTGCATAGAATTGCAAATGTGAGAATCTAAACCGGTATCTAATACCCAGGAAGCAGAGTTTATTGAAAAACAGTTTTCTGTCACAAACACACCTGAAGCGGAAGCATCCCCATGCTTCTTCTTGAGATTTAAGTACTCCGTACAGTTGCGCTTCCAATGTCCCGTTTTGTGGCAATGAAAACATTCACCTTTCCCCGATTCTCCAGCTTTGGACTTTTCCTTCCCCTTAACCTTTTTAACTCCACCCTTAAAATTGGCGGGCTTCTTCTTTTTCTTTCTCTTGGCCTTAGCCTTTGGGCGAGAAGAGGAAGATTGTCCAACAGTCATAACGGGAGTTTTCACTGATTTCAGTGTGCTCTCTGCACTCCTTAACATATTAAGGAGTTCAGGTAGTTCCCTCTCCATGTTGTGCATGTTGAAGTTAACTATGAATTGAGCAAAGGTAGAGGGGAGGGACTGCAGAATAATATCCGTATATTGTTCATTGTCCATTGTCCATCCGAGGTCCTCAAGCTCTTCTATGAGAGCTATCATCTTCAGAACATGGTCTCCTACTGATGTGCCAGGGGCCATTCGTATCTGAAACAATTTCTTTGATGCTTCGTATCGTAATACGCGGGATTGCTCTCCATACAACTCCTTTGTATGGAGAAATATGGCTTGAATGTCCATATTCTCGTGCTGCTTTTGATGTGTGTTGTCCATCGATGCGAGTGTGAGGCATTTAACTATGGCACAGTCAGCGTCCCATGTCTTGCGGACTTCTTTGTCCGCAATTGAGGATTTTGGACCTGGGACGGGCGGGGCTGAAGCCGTGAGGACATATGATACTTTATCATAAGTCAAGGCTATTTTCAGATTCCTCAGCCAGTCTTTATAATTGGCCCCATTCAGTTTATTTTTATCAATTAGAAGCTTGAGTCCAGTCATTGGTATCTGCCATTAAGAGAGAGAAAAGAATACACTCAGCGAAAGCTCTTGCAAAGATCAGATTGGTTATTATCTTGTCTAATCGATGTCTCCCACTGCTTTAATCAAGTTTTTCTTTCAAACCTTAAAAAGAAAACTAGCCAGGATTAATTACAGTTTACAACTTCGCTAACCGTTCAGCCAGGCCAGTGTCGGTACTTGAGGGAGGTTCCCCGTGTTTTCGCACGGACCTAATTAAAGTAAACCTCATTTTCCCAGAGGTATAGCCCCGTTAACACCTTTCTAGACACCTAATGAGTTAGCTAATTGTAAACTGCAAAACTCTCCTGGGAGCAACTATTGCCCATAGTGGGATCGGGATCCAACCATCATATGGAAGGTATGTAATCTCATTGCAAATCTCAACACTTGAAATTCCCGATGCGGTTTTTACCCCTAGTACTTATGACCTTAACTATGGTCAACAAATCATAAGTACCAGTCAGGTTCTATCCGTCATTTCTTGATTAATTAGACCCACCCATATGGCCCTTAACTATGGTCAACAAAGTCGCATGAATGACCTAATCAATCTGCATCATATGCAGTGTAGGAAGACATCACTTAGCTATCGTACACTACGCCTTAACTAAAGTCAACAAATGTAGCACGAATACTAAGTACTCTACTTTCTAAAATGACGGAGGGTTGTGGATGATTTTTAAGAAAATCTTTAACACTTTGAACTTGATATCGTCGTAGAATCAAATGGTTTTCAAAAGGAGTGGCTTGTGCTCCGCAGTTTTGAAATGTAGCTTTTTCATAAAGGGCCGAGTGGTTTTCAAATCCGATTCTACAACATCTTTTTAGGTTTATTTTCTTTACATTAATCATATTAATGTAGTCCCATCATTTAAGTCCTTAAGCCAATCACAGAAAAGAAACGAAAATACAACGTATGCTTATGCCATCCGCATTCGCCGCAATGTTCCGTTATACACCGTTATCTTACTTAACTAACGGCATACCGGGACGGGACTAGCGCGGGTGTAAAACATAAGCAACGTCTACTATATATCTCATATATAATATATCATTCGTCTCAGATATCACAGAACACAGGCAGCAGAAGCATAGATATAATGTGGGATATACTAGGACGTCCGTATTTAGTATTTAGCCAACAATAGAAAATACGGATTCCACAGTCGCGATGAATAGCCAAGCCCACACCCCTAGACCCCTACGAGAGCGGCAAGCGACCCTACCAATCCTGGAGTTTAGGAGACCCGGTCTCGACTCCTCGAGATGGCCTCCCACTGAACCCCAGAACCCGGTCACTTGTGCTCCCCTCCTTGGGTCTATCCTAATGATGAAAAGTAAATAATATACAACACTGGTGACAACAACCTCAACCCGGAAGTGCCCCAAATAAAAGAATATTACATTACATTTGAATTTTACATGAATGAAAATAAAACTCTCATCTCACATAAAACCCCCCGGCTATTCAATCGCGACAATCCTGCACATCATATCTCAGCAACACATAATATCATATATCATCAACGTAAGTAAGTATGCGTACCCCGATTGTCGTTGATGTATAGCAACGAAACCGGTGATAAGCGACATACTACACTTACGGTCACAGAAAAGAAAGTGTAAAACTACAATATTTGGAATCCGCATTCACTTTAGACATCGTAAATCCGAAATATCACATACTTCGCATTTCATGCCTAACTATATGAATTCCACATATTGTATCACATTCCAGATAAATAGACAGTATTAAACTTTTCGATCGAATAATCAAATACCCAAAATTTCCTAAAGCTCAACACTTGAGCGGAGTTCAAAAAACCCGGAATGTGTCACAGTACTAGCGGTCCAGCCGTAGGAGGGTCAAGCCAACGCCTCACATGTGGCACGCCGTACTGCCCCAAATCCTAAGGTTCAAAAGGAAGTTCAAGACGGTCACATAATCGAGTTAAGGTTTGTTGTCTTCTAGAGGGTCCACCACTTAACTTGCACTATTTCCGAAAGATTTAAACCCTAGAAAAAAAATCAACACTTGAAAATTTTTCGTGCCGGGAAAAAGTGAGTTAATGATATCCGTTCGAACTTTTTAATACTTTCTAAATTATCCGAAAAAGGCAAGAGATTAAAATTCCGATCGAATCACCGAATCCAAAACCATCCTCAGAACATTCAACACTTGAATCAGATTTAAAATACCCAAAAATATCTACAAGCAGGTAGGAAGATTACTGTATAAAAATGAGGACTTAAAGACTCTGTACGGCCGTGGAGCCGCGGCCCAAGCATGCAATGGCCGCAGTTCCGCTGTGGAATATAAGGATTAGGGCTTCATTTTTTACAACAATTCTTAGAATTCCCTGCTGAATTTTTTACATATTTTTAATTCGGGAAATACACAGGTTTGAAAAAATGTCCAGAGAGGGTTCAAAAAGTCCGTATTTTGATTCGATCGGAGTTTTAACTTCGTTAAAGTGTCGCCTAAAGCTCTAGGTCGGCTCTGATACCAATGTTAGGTTTACCTAGCACCTTATGAAAGGTTTGGAAGCATCACATGGGTCAAAATCAAAATTTTTAAGGTGCTAAGTGAACATACAAAGAATCATCACTAGAAATTTAGGGTTTTTGAGAGTACAACCTTTGTAGCTCCCTACGCTAGACTCCTTGGCTACTTGAGGGTTGGAAAACGTCCGCTTGAGAACCTCAAGGTCCACGAAGATCCACCCGGAGTCCTCTTTGTCCAAGCTTGAAACTTCACAAGATCAAGAGAAGAAATGGAAGCTAACACTCTTCACAAGTGGGCAAGACTAGTGTAGAATGGTGTTGTGGTTGGTTTTCTCACTTCAAAATCCTAACTTGGTCACTCTTTGGCTTACTTGAAAAAACTAGAGAGCAAGAGAGAGGAGAAAGAAGATGATGGCTCTAGAAAACTCAAGAGAATGATAATCTCATATGAAAAATAGAAAATATAAGTATATATATTTTCTACTCTTCATCTCAAACCATGGTTACATAATAAAGATATTATTGTACTTGAGTTAAAAGAAAAAAAGAAGATTAACCCATGGTTAAAAAGTGGGTGAACAAAGGTTAGTTCAAAGAAGAGTTTAGAAGATAACCATGGATTAATCTTTTTCTTTTCTTTTGTTTTAAACCAAATACAAATATATATCCATATATAATCATAAGGTGTGAGTCTTATATTGCCACCATCTTCTATATATAAAACCATGATAGAATGATGTATGCATGTATGTGTGCATGCACATCCATATGTGCATGAACAATAATGAATGCATACATGCATGCATACACCCAAAAAAGAAAAGAAAAGGATTTCTAGTGAGAAACTAATGGTTAAATGATAAATCAACACTTGATTTAGCAACCCGGTCATATCACATACGACCCAACCAAAAGCAAGCCGCCCGATTAATATACGGTATCTCATACGCGCATTTTTACCGGGTCCATGCGCATATCGCATATGCGCACCACAACGTTTCTCCTGGACTAGGTAACTCCTTTGTGGGACTCTGAGACTCGTCAATACGCCGGCAGTGGGTGATGATCATATCAAGCACCTCCAAGCCGCAAGCGGTAAGCTAAACGTAACGGCCACCCGGGTATTGAGCGATCAGAAGAAAACAAGCGAACCTGCTACAACTCCCGTCGAGCCAACCGGCTACACTACCGTACAGTCCGGTCTCTTCGTCAGATATGCTGCATATCGAGTCTTGGGATGGTAACATCGACCCCAATAACTTAATAAGTCGTGCCGATGAATGGTCTATAACAGATTGAGAAACTACTGATAACACTTATTAGTAAATCTCAACAGCCCTGGCCAGGGACTTACTGATATAGCTAGTCGGGCACAGCACAGCATCAACTGCCAATACCGGGAGAGACGAAACCCCTCCTATCGCTCATTGCCTTCGTGTGTCTCGGGACTGTACCCAACGGCCATCTGTTTGCACGACTCAGTAGAGCCGTAGTAGGGTGGTAATCAAAGTACAGTGGGAGAACACACAAGACTCTATGACGATCTCGGGTCTACAGACTAACCTGCACCAGGGTCACCTGAGAACTGCTATCCGACGATAGATATAATTCCATTTAGGAGTTCTCGGTGAGTCTGTCCAGTGTACTCAGTCACCACTGAGCGCCCGTATATGATCTCGATGTCAAACATCGATGAATGTGGGAACATCCATCGCCCATCGTATGGGTCTAGTATCATATACGCTAGACTACTCTGGTATATCGATGCCCTGTCTATACACCTACGACTAGGGACATTTCAGGATATGCTTATAAACTACAGATGTCCCACTAGTATGATCTCCATCATAATCACAGTAGTCAAGCCTATATCCTCAGGGTTTTATCAACATGTATGAATGAATAAAAGCATGATCAAATCAACATGTCAAATAAAGAAGAACCAGATATCATACTATCATGTCGAGCAAGAATGTACACTGAATATATATATATATACATGTATAAATACATCCACTATCATATAATGGCATATAGGTCATACATATATCCAACAATGAGTACATCCTATAACTGTTCCTAGTCGAGGGTGTGTCGAGACAGGGCATCGATACACCAGAGTAGACTAGCGTATACGCATCTTGACCCATATGATGAGCGGTGGATGATCCCATATCCATCGGTGTTTGACATCAAGGATGGTGTACGGGTGATCAGTAGAGACTGGGTACACTGGAAGGACTCGCCGAGAACTCCCAGATGGTATTATAACTCACGTCAGATGGCAGTTCTCTGGTGACACTGGTACAGGTTAGTCTGTAGACCCGAGATCGTCATAGAGTCTTGTGTGATTCCCACTGTGCTTTGATTTCCATCATACCACATCCAAGAGGGCGTGCAAAACGGTGGATTTTGGGTACAGTCCCGAATCACATGGAGGCAATGAGCGATAGAAGGGGTTTCGTCTCTCCCGGTATAGGGAGTTGATGTTGTGCTGTGTTCGATTGGCTATAACTGGAAGTCTATGGCCAAGGCGGATATTGAGTACTACTGGTAAGTGTTATCAGTAGGTTCTCGACCTGTTATGATCCTCACATCGACATGACTTATCGGTTACTGGGGTCTGACGTATACCACCCCTAGATTAGATATGCAACATATCAGACGAAGAGACAGGACTGTACGGTAGTGTTATTGATTGGATTCACAGGAGAATGTATAGGCTTGCTTGTTGATCTTCTGATCGTTCAATACCTGGGTGGCTGTTACGTTTAGCTGACCGCTTGCAGCTTGTAGGTGTTTGATATGATCATCACCTGCTACCGGCGTATTGACGATTCTTTAGAATCCTACACTGAGCTTTCTTGACCCAGGCAAAATGGAGTAGGAGCACATATGTGCTATGTGCGGGATCGAGAATAATACGATATGAGATACCGTATTCTATTCTCGCGATATATGATATGGGCCGGCGATATTTGTTATCAGCCGGGTCATCGGATCAAGTGTTGATTCGATGAATCGGTACACGATATATTAATCGGTTATATTCGATATAGCCGGATTGTCGGATCAAGTGTTGATTCGATAATTTAGTGTATAATTATATATGTCATATATTACATTACATTATCTAATATTGGCTCGCTTTATTATTTCATTTTCTCACCGGATAATACATTGATATATATGCGATATATGTTAATTGTATTATTTTCTTTTGTTACAAAAATATATTATATATGTGATATATAATATTGTAACAAGTTATTATTACAAATGCAATATGATTAGTGGAGATTAAACATCATTACGGTTTGATTTGGGTTAATCTTTTCTAGAAGCTTCTAGAACCTTTTGTTTTGTTTGTTGCAAAGATATTATGTGTTGATATTTTTGGAGATATTTTCTTAACCCAACCACACCCTTTACCCAAGTTAAATCTCTACAATGGTTAAGTCTTTCTTGACTTAACCATGGTTGCAATTGTAATGATATGTCATTTTCATTATTCATCACAAAAGAATTAATCAATCATCTTCTTCTTCCTTGAGCTCTTGAAAAAGCTTTCTAGGTTTTTCTTTTGTGATGGATTAGTGTGAGAATTTGATAATAAAAGAGAGCATAAATCCTACTTCATCATCCTCATCTAATCTAGCCAATTAGATTAGGGTGTTCATTTCATTAATACTTGATTAGTGAGTGAGAACTTGAGTTAAAGAAACTTCAAGGTAGATCATCTTCGAAAAGGAAGACTTCAAGCAAGCATGGATCATTCGGGTTATGGAGCTTCTCTTGAGTTCGGGAGATCATGGATCGCGGCAAAGGGACTACTACTCGGAGCTTATGAAGAGAAGAAGCGGACTACAAAGGTTGTAATCCCTCTCTCTTAGTTGTAAAGATATTTACTTGCATGTTTAACCCTAATTATCTAGCAAAGAACCTTGCTTTGGGTTGTTCGGCACGTCTAAATTTTAAATCGGGCATGGTTGATGCCTTGTAGAACCTTGTGACAGTGCATAGTAACCCTACAGTGGTATCAGAGCCAAGCTAGAGCATTAGACGACTTGTATACGAAGTTAAAAGTCCGATCGAACCCTGAAACGTCGGTTTTGAACCCCTCTCTGGAAATTTTTTTAAAATTTGATTTTTCCCGTATTAAAAATATTCAGAAAATTCAGCAGGGAATTCTAAGGGTTACTGTGAAAAACGACATCCTAATACCCTTAAAGAGCCGCGGAACCGCGGCAATACCATGCCTTGCGCGGCGGTTCCGCGGCCGTACAGGGGTATTAGGGTCAGCTTTTGTCACAGTAACATCCGTATGTATTTGTATATACTTCTTGGAATTTTTAATGTTACTCAAGTGTGAGTGTTCTGGAGATCTTCAATATTCGTTGATTCGATCGGAAAATTTAATTTCGTTTAGTTTTCCGGGTAATTTAGAACCTGTTAAAATGTTCGAACGGATATCAATAACTTATTTTTTCCCGACACGAAAAACTTTCAAGTGTTTAATTTTTCTTGAGTTTAAAACTTTCGGAAAAACATGCAAGCATATCTGTGGACCCTCTAGAAGAACGTAACCTTAACTCGATTATGTGACCGTCAAAACTTCCACTGAACCCTAGGGTTTGTGGTAGTTTGGCGTTGCCACATGTGAGGCGTTGGTTTGACCCTTCTACGGCTGGTTCACTGGGGTTGTGACATGTTCTGGGATTTTTTGAATTTCGCTCAAGTGTTGAGCTATTTGGGAAATCTTGCGTATTTGATTATTCGATCGGAAAGTTTAACTTTGTCTATTTATCTGGAATATGATACAATATGTGGAATTCATATAGTTAGGCATGAAATGCGAAGTATGTGATAGTTTGGATTTATGATGTCTAAAGTGATTGTGAATTCCAAATGTTGTAGTTTTACACTTTCTTTTCTGTGACCGTAAGCATAGTATGTGGTGTATCTCCGGCTTCGTTGCTATACATTAACGACAATCGGGATACGCACGCTTGCTTACGTTGATGATATGAGATATTATGTGTTGCTGTGATATGTTGTGTTGGATCGTCTTGTTCTGAATAGCCGGGGGGTTTTATATGAGATGAGGGTTTTTAATTTTCATTCATGGAAAATTCATTTGTATGTAATATTCTTTTATTGGGGCACTTCCGGGATGAGGTTGTTTTCACCATTGTATATTATTTACTTTTCCGCATTAGGTAGACCCGAGGAGGGGAGCACAAGTAACCGGGTTCTAGGGTCCAGTAGGAGGCCATCTCGAGGAGTCGAGACCGGGTCTCCTAACCCTAGAATTGGCAGTGTTGCTTGCCGCTCTCGTAGGGGTCTAGGGATGTGGGTTTGGCTATTCATCGCGACCGTGGAATCCGTGTTTTATTCAGGCTCGAAATAAAACGCGGACGTCCTAGAATATCCAATATTTCATATGTTATCTTCTGCTGCAATGTTCTGTGATGAGATCATATTACTGCTTGAGACGAATGCTTATACTATATATATATGTTGATATATAAATATTACTGCTTTCGTTTCTTCTGTGATGCTTAGGAAGCATTAATTGATGGGATTTTATTAATAAGATTAATAAAAGAAAAGAAACCTAAAAGATGTTGTAGAATCAAAACTTTATAAAAAAAAGGGTAGCTACAGTTTTGCTTTGCATAGCGGTATATATGATTTACCATGCACCTTATTCGATGAGGAAAGAGCCTAGATCTCTTCACCGAGAGTGACCTCTTTAGCAATACTGGCAGATGCTACAGACTCACGGTTTAGTTTTTGACAGCTTCTATAGTTCTTGCTTTGCACAGCGGTATATATGATATACCCTGCACCTTATTCGATGAGGAAAGAGCCGAGATCCCTTCACCGGGAGTGACCTCTTTAGCGAAACTAGAAAAGCCTCAAAAACACTCATTTTCAAAATCACTTGTTTCTACAACGATATCGAGTTCATTACGCTCTTGGTTTTCTGAAAACCTGCGTAGCCCTCCGTCATTTCAGATAAAGACTATTTAGTATTCGTATTGCGTTTGTTGACCTCTGTCAAGGTATCTGTAAAGCATGTGATATGATTGGATTAAGGTGGTCGTACGACCTTGTTGACATCTGTCAAGGGTCGCGCGAGTAGGTTTGATTCAATCAAGAAATGACGGGTTGAACTTGACTAGTGCACTATGGTTTGTAGACCTCTGTCAAGGTCATAGCACACTAGGGGCAAAAGCATTATCGGGAATTTCAAGTGTTGAAATTTGCAATGAGATTGCATACCTTCTATGAGATAGTTGGATCTTGATACCCACTGCAAGTAAAAGTTACTCCTGGGAGAATTTTACACAGGACAATTAGCCGATCAAGTAGGTGTCTAGAAAGGTGTTAACGGGGTTAATCCTCTGGGAAAACGAGGTTTATTTTAATTAGGTCCGTGCGAAAGCACGGGGAACCTCCCTCGAGTACCAACACTGATCTGGCTGAAAGATTGACGAAATTGTAGGGTGTAATTAATCCCGGCTAATCTTACCTTTTAGGGTTTGAAGGAAGATTTGATAAAAACAGTGGGAGATATCCTGATTAGATAAGATAATAACCAATTTAATATTGTAAGAGCATACGCTAAAGTGTTTCCTTCTCTCTCTCTCCAGGTAGCGACCATGTCAGGACATAATCAAGATAATAATATGGATGTATTGACTGAACCCGCTTATTATACTGAGCAGGGGAACGTTGGTCCCGTTCTTTCTTATAAGTGTTATAAGACTTAGCAGGAAATAGGAGAATATCTGGATTCTTACACCGCCCAAACGAAGAACAAGTATGTTGATGCGTCTTCTTCAGGTGTGTTAGTTATTGAGAACTGTTTCTCAGTTCACCCTACGTCCTGGGTATTAGATACCGGATCGGGATCCCACATATGTAAATTATTACGTGGGCTACGTAAAGGTAGAGAACTGGAAAGGGTGATCATTCCGTACAAGTAGGGAATGGTGCATGTATTGCAGCCAAAGCAGTTGGCGAATATCACCTTGTATTACCAAGTTATAATACATTGATTCTGAATGAGTGCTATTATATACCGAACATGATGTGCAATATTATATCAGTTTCTTTATTAAGTAAAGAAAGGTATAATTTTGTAATACAGGATAATGTTATGAACATCTTCCTAAATCAAAAGTTGATTGGATCAGGCTCGCTACATAATGGCATATTCATTCTCAATCAAAATACAATCCTTAATATACAAAACACACACAAGAGGAAATGTTCAGAAATGAACGAATCCTTCTTGCGGCATTGTAGACTTAGTCATATCAATGCGACACGGCTAGCTAAGTTACATAAGGATGGATATTTGAATTCGTTCGAATTATCATCTTATGATACTTGCCATTCATGTCTCAAAGGCAAAATGACCAAAACTCCGTTTAGTGGACACGGAGAAAGAGTTGAGGAACTCTTAGGACTGGTACATAGTGATGTATGCGGTCCCATGTCTATACATGCCAGGAATGGTTCTTCCTATTTCATTACATTCATTGATGATCTCTCAAGATACGGACATGTGTTCCTGATAAAACACAAGTCTGAAGCTTTTAAGAAATTCAGGGAATATAAGCACGAAGTAGAGAACCAAACGGGCAAAAGTATTAAGATCCTTCGATCTGATCGAGGAGGAGAATACTTAAGCAATGAGTTCATGGACTATCTAAAAGAGAATGAGATTCTCTCTCAGCTTACTCCACCTTATACACCACAGCACAACGGTGTATCAGAGCGGAGGAATCGCACACTATTAGATATGGTGCGCTCTATGATGAGCACTGCTGAGTTGCCTATTTCCTTTTGGGGTTATGCGCTTGAAGCAGCAGCATACCTATTGAATCAGGTTCCATCAAAATCTGTACCTACCACACCATATGAGATATGGAGTGGGAAGAGACCATGTCTTAAACGAGTTAAGATATGTGGTTGTCCGGCATATGTCAAAAGGTAAAATCCGGACAAACTCGAGGCACGATCAGTTCTTTGTAAGTTTATAGGATATCCTAAACATTCAAATGGATATCTATTCTGCCACAGTGAACAACAAAAGGTGTTTGTTGCTCAACATGCCACCTTTTTAGAAAAGGAATTTTTTGTAAAAGAAATTAGTGGCGAAGAGGTAAGGCTAGAAGAGGTTCCAGCACCACAAACTACAACTGATAATTTAGTGGAACCATAAGATTCAGTAGTTCCCGACGAACCCCAGCCTCTCCGCCGATCTAGTAGGGTTTCTCATCCACCTGAGAGATACTACGGTTTTCTCATTGATGGTGGGAGTGAGGATTGCATCATGGAAGATGATGACCCGACTAGTTTCGAGCAGGCCATCATGAGTGGTGACTCTGTGAAATGGTTGGATGCAATGCGATCTGAGATAGAATTCATGTACACCAACAAAGTATGGACTTTGGAAGTTGCTCCTGAAGGGGTAAAACCCATTGGGAGCAAGTGGATCTTTAAGAAGAAACTTGGTGTAGATGGAAAATTTGAGACTTTCAAAGTTAGACTTGTTGCAAAGGGTTTTCGTCAACGACCAGGTGTGGATTATGACGAAACCTTTTCTCCAGTGGCTATGCTTAAGTCCATCCGGATCTTACTTGCCATTGCTGCATACCATGACTACGAAATCTGGCAGATGGATGTTAAGACCGCCTTTCTAAATGGTGATTTAGAAGAGTGCGTGTACATGACTCAGCAAGAGGGCTTCGCAGATAGTGGGAGCAGCGGAAAGGTGTGCAAATTGCTTAAATCCATCTATGGGTTAAAGCAAGCATTGCGGAGTTGGAACATCTGCTTTGATGTTGTAGTCAAAGAGTTTGACTTCATCAAAAACGTAGATGAACCTTGTATTTATAAGATGGTTGCAGAGAGTAAGGTTGTCTTCTTCGTATTGTACGTGGATGACATACTCTTGATAGGAAATGATGTTCCTATGCTGCAATCGGTCAAGCTCTTCTTATCACAAAGATTCTCAACGAAAGATCTAGGTGATGCCTCCTGCATACTGGGAATTATGATCTATAGAGATAGATCTAAACGGATATTAGGATTGTCCCAATCTAGGTACATTGACACCATACTAAAGAGGTTTAGTATGGAAGAATCAAAGCGTGGGATCCAACCCACGATCTCTGGACTCACTCTCTCCAAAGAGATGTCTCCCAAGACTGATTTGGAGAGAGCTCGCATGCAAGGGATACCCTATGATTAGGCAGTAGGCTCTATCATGTATGCGATGCTATGTACCAGACCCGATGTAGTATACTCACTAAGTGTAGTGAGTAGATATCAAGCAGATCCTGGAGAGAGTCATTGGATAGCTGTGAAGAACATTCTCAAGTACTTGGGAAGAACTAAGGAGATGTTCTTAGTGTATGGTAACGGAGAACTCCAGGTGGAGTCCTTTACCGATTCGAGCTTCCAAAGTGATAAGGACGACTCTAAGTCGCACTCGGGATTTGTCTTTACCCTTATTAGAGGGGCGGTGTGTTGGAAGAGTTCCAAACAGGATACCGTTGTAGACTCGACAATAGAGGCCGAATACATCGCTGCCAACGATGCTGCCAAAGAGGCTGTCTGGATAAAGAAGTTCATCACTGAACTTAGTGCGGTTCCGTCCATTGAACATCTAATACCTTTGTATTGTGATAACAATGGAGCTGTGGCTTTGGCCAAGGAACCCAGGTCTTATCAGAAGTCCAGACATATTCTGAGGCGGTATCACCTGATCAGGGAGATAGTTGATCGCCGGGAGATCGAGGTCAGGAGAGTTAATACGAAGGACAACACTGCGGATCCACTCACGAAGGCCATACCCCAGACACAGTTTGAGTGACTCTTCGGGATGCTGGGTATGAGATACTACAACAGCTGGCCTTAGTGCAAGCGGGAGATTATTAGTTATGTATATGCCCTAGAGGCAATTGTTGTACATATGATGTATATTATAATGGATGCTTAGATATATATAGAGAGGACTTTCTTGCTCGTTATGATAGTATGCTATTTGGTTTCACTTTATCTTAACATGTTGACCTGTATTAGTTTACTGTCTTGTTCTCACATGTTGATAAAGCCCTTAGGATATGTACTCGACTACTGGGACTATGATGAGATCATACTAGTGGGGCCACGGTAGTCGATGAGTACATCCTATAACTGTTCCTAGTCGAGGGTGTGTCGAGACAGGGCATCGATACATTAGAGTAGACTAGCGTATACGCATCTTGAACCATATGATGGGCGGTGAATGATCCCATATCCATCGGTGTTTGACATCAAGGATGGTGTACGGATGCCCAGTAGAGACTGGGTACACTGGAAGGACTCGCCGAGAACTCCCAGATGGTATTATACCTCACGTCAGATGGCAGTTCTCTGGTGACACTGGTACAGGTTAGTCTGTAGACCCGAGATCGTAATAGAGTCTTGTGTGATTCCCACTGTGCTTTGATTTCCATCATACCATGTCCTAGAGGGCGTGCAAAACGGTGGCTTTTGGGTACAGTCCCGAATCACATGGAGGCAACGAGCGATAGGAGGGGTTTCTTCTCTCCCGTTACAGGGAGTTGATGTTGTGTTGTGTTCTATTAGCTATAACTGGAAGTCCCTGGCCATGGCGGATATTGAGTACTACTAGTAAGTGTTATCAGTAGGTTCTCGACCTGTTATGAGCCTCACATCGACACGACTTATCGGTTACTAGGGTCTGACATATACCACCCCTAGACTAGATATGCAACATATCAGATGAAGAGACCGGACTGTACGGTAGTGTTACAGATTGGATTCACAAGAGAATGTACAGGCTTGCTTGTTGATCTTCTGATCGGTCAATAGATGGGTGGCTGTTACGTTTAGCTGACCGCTTGCAGCTTGTGGGTGTTTGATATGATCATCACCTACTACCGGCGTATTGACGATTCTTTAGAGTCCTACACAGAACTTTCTTGACTCAGGAAAAACGGTGTAGGAGCACATATATGATATGTGAGGGATTGAGAATAATACGATATGAGATACCGTATTCTATTCTCGCGATATATGATATCGGCCGACGATATTTAATATCAGCCGGGTCATCGGATCAAGTGTTGATTCGATGAATCGGTACATGATATATTAGTCGGTTATATTCGATATAGCCGGATTGTCGGATCAAGTGTTGATTCGATAATTTAATGTATAATTATATATGTCATATATTACATTACATTATCTAATATTGGCTCGCTTTATTATTTCATTTTCTCACCGGATAATACATTGATATATATGCGATATATGTTAATTGTATTATTTTCTTTTGTTACAAAAATATATTATATATGTGATATATAATATTGTAACAAGTTATGATTACAAATGCAACGTGATTAGTGGAGAATAAACATCGTTAGGGTTTGATTTGGGTTAATCTTTTCTAGAAGCTTCTAGAACCTTTTGTTTTGTTTCTTGCAAAGATATTATGTGTTGATGCTTTTGGAGATATTTTCTTAACCCAACCACACCCTTTACCCTAGTTAAATCTGTACAATGGTTAAATATTTCTTGACTTAACTATGGTTGCAATTGTAATGATATATCATTTTCATTATTCATCACAAAAGAATTAATCATTCTTCTTCTTCTTCCTTGAGCTCATGAAAAAGCTTTCTAGGTTTTTCTTTTGTGATGGATTAGTGTGAGAATTTGATAATAAAAGAGAGCATAAATCCTACTTCATCATCCTCATCGAATCTAGCCAATTAGATTAGGGTGTTCATTTCATTAATACTTGATTAGTGAGTGAGAGCTTGAGTTAAAGAAACTTGAAGGTAGATCATCTTCGAAAAGGAAGACTTCAAGCAAGCATGAGTCCGGGAGATTATGGATCGCGGCAAAGGGACTACTACTCGGAGCTTATGAATCGAAGGAACGGACTACAAAGGTTGTAATCCCTCTCTATTAGTTGTAAAGATGTTTACTTGCATGTTTAACCCTAATTAT
This sequence comes from Agapanthus africanus, assembly GCA_030015575.1. Lineage (NCBI taxonomy): Eukaryota > Viridiplantae > Streptophyta > Magnoliopsida > Asparagales > Amaryllidaceae > Agapanthus > Agapanthus africanus. The sequence goes on from CM057344.1 coordinate 423,526,009, forward strand.
CTAGCAAAGATCATTGCTTTGGTTTGTTCGGCACGTCTAAATTGTAAATCGGGCATGGTTGATGCCTTGTAGAACCTTGTGAAGTGCATAGTAATCATACAGAAATAATGTTCCTATGCTGCATTCGGTCAAGCTCTTCTTATCACATAGATTCTCAATGAAAGATCTAGGTTATGCCTCCTGCATTTTGGGAATTAAGATCTATAGAGTTAGATCTAAACGGATATTGGGATTGTCCCAATCCAGGTACATTGACACCATACTAAAGAGGTTTAGTATGGTTGAATCCAAGCGTAGGAACCAACCCACAATCTCTGGACTCACTCTGTCCAAAGAGATGTCTCCTAAGACTGATTTGGAGAGAGCTCGCATGCAAGGGATACCCTGTGCTTCGGCAGTAGGCTCTATCATGTACGTGATGCTATGTACCAGACCCGATGTAGCATACTCACTAAGTGTAGTGAGTAGGTATCAAGCAGATCCTATAGAGAGTCACTGGACAGCTATGAAGAACATTCTCAAATACTTGAGAAGGACTAAGGAAATGTTCTTAGTGTATGGTAACGGAGAACTCCAGGTGGAGTTCTTTACCGATTCGAGCTTCCAAAGTGATAAGGATGACTCTAAGTCGCACTCAGGATTTGTCTTTACCCTAAATAGAGGGGCGGTTTGCTGGAAGAGTTCCAAGGAAGAAACTGTGGCAGACTCGACGATGGAGGCTGAATACATCGCTGCCAACGATGCTGCCAAAGAAGCTGTCTGGATGAAGAAGTTCATCACTGAACTTGGTGTCGTTCCGTCCATTGAGCGTCCAATACCTTCGTATTATGATAACAATAGAGCTGTGGCTTTGGCCAAGGCACCCACGTCCCATCAGAAGTCCAGACATATTCTGAGGCTGTATCACCTGATCCGGGAGAGTGTTGATCGCCGCGAGATCGATGTCAGGAGAGTTGACACGAAGGACAACACTGTGGATCCACTCACGAAAGCCATACCCCTGATACAATTTGAGAGACTCTTCGGGATGTTGGGTATGAGATACTACAACAGCCGGCCTTAGTGCAAGTGGGAGATTGTTAGTTGTATATATGCCCTAGAGGCCATTGTTGTACATATGATATATATTATAGTGGATGATTGGATATATATATATATATATATATATAGAGAGAGAGAGAGAGAGGACTTTTTGCTCGATATGACAGTATGCTATCTGATTTCACTTTGTCTAAACATATCGACTTGTATTGGTTTACTGTCTTGCTCTCACATGTTGATAAAGACCTTATGATATGTACTCGACTACTAGGACTATGATGCAGATCATACTAGTGGGGCCAAGGTAGTCCAAGAGTACATCCTATAACTGTTCCTAGTCGAGGGTATATCGAAACAGGACATCGATACACCATAGTAGACTAGCGTATACGCATCTTGACCCATATGATGGACGATGGATGATCCTATATCCATCGATGTTTGACATCAAAGATGGTGTACGGGTGTTCAGTGGAGACTGGGTACACTGAACGAACTCGCCGAGAACTCTTAGATTGTATTATACCTATCGTCAGATAGCAGTTCTCTGGTGACACCAGTACATGTTAGTTTGTAGACCCGAGATCGTCATAGAGTCTTGTGTGATTCCCACTGTGCTTTGATTTCCACCTTACCACGTTCACGAGAACGTGCAAAACGGTGGCTTTTGGGTACAGTCCCGAATCACATGGAGGCAATGAGCGTTAGGAGGGGTTTTGTCTCTCCCAGTATTGGTGGTCAATGTTGTGCTGTGTTCGATTGGCTATAACTGGAAGTCCCTGGCCAGGGCTGATATGGAGATCTACTGGTAAGTGTTATCAGTAGTTTCTCGACATGAGCCTCATATCGACACGACTTATCGGTTACTGAGGTCTGACGTTTACCATCCCTAGACTAGATATGCGACATATGAGACGAAGAGACCAGACTGTATTGTAGTGTTACCGATTGGCTCGACGGGAGTTTTGACAGCTTCGTTGGTTTTCTTCTGATCGCTCAATACTCGGGTGGCCGTTACGTTTAGCTGACCGCTTGCGGCTTGTAGGTGTTTGATATGATCATCACCTACTGCCGGCGTATTGACGAGTCTTAGAGTCCCACACAGGAGTTTCCTAGCTCAGGCGAAACGATGTGGTGTGCATATGAGATATGCGCGGGGACCTGATTGAATGCGAGTATGTGATACCGTATGTTAATCGGCCGTTTTTCTATTGGTCGGGTCATATGTGATATGACCGGTTTGTTAAATCAAGTGTTGATTTAACATTTGACTTTTAGTTTAATTCTTTATTTAAACCCTTTTCTTTGTTGAAGATGTATGCATGCATGTATGCACATGTTGATATGCATGGACACATACATACAATGTATCATGGTTGTTGATACAAAGGAGATGACAATAGAAGACTCACATGGTTCAATAATACATACATATATACATACATACATACGTACATATATATATATATATATTGTATTTGGATAAAAAAGGGCAAATGGAAATTAAATCATTAATGGGTTTTTCTACACACTTCTTTACTTTGACCTACCTTTAACCCATGGTTTACTTTTCATTTGGACTTTAACCCAAATGGAAAATATCTAGATATTATTGTACCATGGTTTGTGATGAGAGACAGAAAATATATATACTTTCTTTTCTCATTTATTCATTAAGCTTAATCATTATCTTTTGACAAAAGCTTTTGCCATTTCCTTCTTCTTCCTTCAAGCTCTCTTGCGTTTTCTTTTGAGTAAGGTTGATAAAAAGAAAGGGTTTTGATTAGTGAATACAAACCACCTCATCATTCTACACCTCTCTAGCCCATTTGTGTATGGTGTTTTGCTATACTTCTTTGAAAGATCAAGTAAAGTAAGGAGCTTTGGGCAAAGGGATTTCGGGTGGATCATCGTGGACAAAGAAGGTTGCTAGCTATCCGTTCCAAACTCTCAAAGGTCCATGGAGTCACCAAGGGAAGACTACAAAGGTTGTAATTTCTTCACTTAGTGTTTAAAAGTTCTTTGTATGTGATACAATTTGTTGTTACCCTAAACTATTCTAGTTATGATTCATGGTTTGTTTGCTTTGCACCTCTCTAAAATTTTAAGATGGCATGTGTGATGCTTCTATACACTAGACTAGGTGCAAGGGAAACCCAACAAACGCAACGGGTAGCCGGGAGGAATATAGAAACGAGTCCGAGCGTTGGTGAGCTCTTCTTCATACCTCACCGTAGACGACATACCAGGCGCATCCGCGACCTCCACTCAGGAAACTGCCCCCGTCGTACGACCCTGGGAAGAAGACCTAACAATAACTCCCTGGGAGGACTCCGATCCAGAAGAAGAAGAAGTAAAAGAAGAAGAGGAAGACTCTACAGAGGGCACCTCAGACTCTACACCAACTACATCTACAGACTCCTCAGAAGAAGACATCTAACCTGATGAAGAGGAGTCCTCGGAAAAGCGAATGCGGAAATCCCTACCTAAAGAGGAGAATGCCGAGCTAACAAGACCAAAGACGAGGAGATTATGAAGATGAATGGGCCCTAGTGTGGATCCCACCTCTATTCATTGCCACCGGCATATCCATACAACGGTGGCAATCATCTCCCGCTGAAACGACGCTTCGCACTCAACGGCCACCAACGCTTCACCTGTCACGTGCATATTGGCCACGCCCCATCGGGCACAGGAAACCTATAACCCGTTGCATCAGCCAATCAGCGCTCGACACGTGGGCAGTCGCTTCGGTGACTGTATGCATGATCCGGTGCACCCTCTTTAAATGCAAGATCTGATCCCTGATTCGTTTACACCACCAGGAGAATACGACAGATTTCCTAGGAATACGCCACGATATCTTCGAAAATGAGCTCACCTCGGGTGACCCGGCAGACCACTCTCGACCCGATCTATGATCTGGTCGGGACGAGAGTGGGGGGCTAATGATGATACTCGATATCAGTGATCTCCCAGATCCTGACACGTGGCTGATGACATGTCACGAAGCTCACAAGGAAGGACCTACAGCGGTCGACCAGGCCGCTCCTGTGCCCATCCTGCAGACAACCTTTGGCTCTTCTCCGAGCTCCTTGCACAATTAGCCACCTCGACCCTATCAGCTCATCTCCGAGCTACCGCAGTACCAAAATACCTCGGCTCTCCCGCCCGTCCGTGAGCTCTCCCGCCGAGGTCATCTTCCTCGGTCTCATCGACCGACCAGCGGCACTACTCACATGCACAACCTCCATCCCGTGAATCTCGCCAAGCGCGAGATATCCTTCGGACACATCCCACATTCCATGCCATCACGATACCCCATTAACGAGCCTGTCTCACCATTAATGAGGGATCCCGCCCATCGCACGGGCGTGACGCCGGGAGCGTAACGGCCGGCGTGATTCTCACGCCAGCCTGCCTACTGCCACCGCTATATAAATCCCTCCTTCAGACGGTTCAAGTAAGCGATTTTGACTCTACTAAGCTGTTACTCGGCTCGGATTTCCTCTCTAACTTGATTGTCGTAGGGCCCTCGGTGGTCCAACCACCCCGGGACTTCTTTGCAGGTAGCTCGGCCCAAACAACCTCAAACCCATTAAGATCCACACGCTTCAGGAGCCATCCTCCAGATCCAATCTCAGTCGCCTATCGCCGCCATCAGCAGATCAACAGAAGGCAACATCTTGACGTGATTCGACATCCGTCACTAGTAGACCCCATCTAACAATCTTCCTCTTTAGACTCATGAGGAGGGTTTCGCCAACCTTGCCTGTTCTTGACAAATAACTACTTTCCCTTTAGGCAGTGACTTGGTAATCATATTCTATCTATCTTCTCGATATGAAATTTCTTAGGACACAAGTGTTTCATCTCAAGCATGTTATAAATCCAATGATATCGAACATCGATATGCTTGGTGAAATAACATGGAGACAGCTCGCTCCCGAGATATAAGGTAACTAACTACTTGAGGCCTATGCCTCCACTAACAGCAAGGCAAAGCGGGTCTTAGCTTGCCTATGCCCGCTAGGCCCAAGGCCCATATGGTCTGTATCTACTCCCACACCGCCATACCAAGGGATCTAAATTTCGCATATGGCAAGAACACTAATAGCGATTATAGATGATAATTCTCTTAAAGGACGAAGATAGGTCACAAACTTTCACGACCAATCAAGGACCCTCCGGATGCACCTATACAAGTCAGATGTGTAAGTCCACGGTAGCGCCCCGGCCGTCTAACAGACGCCAAATGCGGAACAAAACTTTTACAACTGGCGCTATCGCGTACTATAACCCAGATATGCCATTAAAGCTAAACTAACAAACTACAAAGTGGGTAGAAGAGTTATACCGAACGATCTGAGTTCTTCGGTCTTCAACCATTATCCCACGCTTTGTTGCGGCTACTCCGATCTCCGGAATCTTCAGTCTTCTCGTCCAGGTGGCACCACGTCGACGGATCTTTAAACAGGCTCCCGCCTCTGAACCGAGGCAACTCGATCATCAAGTTTGCTAAAAGAGATGACCAAGATTGATGTAGAGAATGAGTAGAACACTTTGTCTCGTTACGTCCAAAGCTATGGACGAACGGTTAATGAAGTTGCCTTTTGGATCGGATTGAAATGAGATATGAAAATATATATGAACTAGATCTCTCTCTTCTCATTTTAACAACCCTTTCTTTTTCCCAAAAATCATCATTCCTCAACAAGAGGGGTCGGCTACTTATGGAGAGGGGGGAGGTGAGTGTAGGAGAAGGGGGTTGACTACAACATTTAATGAAGAGAATGAATCATCATAAACACCTTGCAGAATCATTTAATGAACTAATGAATCATAACACTTAGTCATCCACTCATTAAATGCTCCATTAATGCACTAAGCCACCTCACCATCCTAGTCACCATCTAGAAACTTCTAGAAGCACGACTCACCCTCATGACTCACTCAAGTGACGAAAAGATAAATCCGTACTTAACCGAATGTCAAATACGGGTGATAGAAAACTGGAAACTGGCAACTTCCAAAAGCGATCCTAAAACGAATTTCAGGATAACCCCGTAACAGTATAAACATACCCGCATTTGTATTACGACCGAATACAAATGCAACTGAGACAAAGATATTATATCTACACAGTATAATACTCGGATCCGGCTTAAACCAAAGCCCACCAGTATTATCTGCCCGAAATATGACACGTACGTAAACGCACGTGCATTTTCCGAACCCTGCCATAAAACCATACGGCCACTACAACGTTTCGCCCGAACTTGGGAAAGTGTCTATGGGGGACTCTAATGACTCATCAACACACTGGCACTGGGTATAACCACTAGCACATCAGAGGTACAAGCTGTACGTAACGGTTGCCTATGTATTGATTGGAAGGGAAGCTGACGAGCGAACTCATCCAGAAACCCTACTGAGCCTGACAGTGACAATATCCGTACAGTCCGGTCCGTTCGACTAAGAGTATCGCATATCGAGTCTAGGGGGTGGATAAAGTCAGACCCCTAATAATGCAATAATTCGTGTCGGTATGAAGCACATCACCACCTGAGAAACTACTGATCCAAATCAGTAATTCTCCACTAACTCGGCCGAGGATTTCTAGTGATGGCCACTCGTGCACTGTGCGACATCAACCCCCAATACCGGGAGTGACGAATCCCCGACGATCCGCTCACTGCCTCCATGTGGCTCGGGGCTGTACCCAAAAAATACCTGTTTGCACGTCTCCTTTGAGCATGGTAGGGTAGAAATCAAAGCACAGTGGGAACTCACACGAGACAAATGACGATCTCAAGTCGACAAACTAACCTATACACATGTCACCAGGGAACTGCTATCTGACGATATATATAATACCAACTAGCATGTTCCAGGTGAGTCCTGTCCGGTGTACTCAATGAGCACCTGTATACATGTTAGGTGTAACAAACTGACACCAATGGCTTGTGAGACCGGCCATCGCCCCTCGTCGGGGTCTCGACTGTATACACTAGTCTACTCTGGAGTATCGATGCCCTGTCTCGAAACTCCCACGACTAGGGACACTTTTAAGGATGTGCTTACAGACCCCCAGCTCCCACGTATATGATCACCATCATACTGCTGGCAGTCAAGCAAGAATCCTATGGGCTCTATCAACATGCAATAGTGAACTAAAGCATGTATACGATGATAAAGACAAACCAGATAGCATACTATCATCTCGAGCAAGACTTTCATATCGGTATAGGTCCTCCCTCAATCATTGCAATCACGTATCTGTGATCCAATAACTTACTTAGAAGGCACTATATCCAACAATCTCCCACTTGCACTTAAGGCTGTTATTGCGATGTCGCATACTCATAGCCTCAGTGAGTGGATCCTCCCTGATATTTTTTTTTCTATGTCTCTCTTTTTCTTAAGTTCGCGGAGAAAGCCATCCCCCGAATCGAGTAATACCTGTCTTAGAATATGTCTGGATATCTGATGGGACCTAGTTCATAAATGAACTCCAAATTCAAACTTCTTAGATCTAAAGATAACTGAACCTAATCAGTATCGCGGACCATGACTCCCACAGTATCCTCTTGGACCACCTGTCCATAATACTGTCCCTCGTCAGAGGGAAAACTATAACTCTGATAATCACTCTGTCATCCATGTCACCTTTGAAGCCTGGAATGATAATCGTCTCCCGAAGGAGGCTGCCGTCATCAAATCCGTAGAACATGCACTTATGTTCTAAAACTGCTTCCTTATGTTTCTTCAGGATTGGATTAATATAAACTTATTGCATCTAGTGCAAAAACAACATCTGGTGTGGTACTTGACATCTCATGATTGACTCAATTGCCTAAGCAAGTGATTTGCCAATCATGCACATCCCTCTCCCCTTTTGTCTGTAAGACACCTTTAGAGAAGGTGACTCCATCATCTGCTTTTACACCACCATGCCAGGAGTCATCTATTCTAAAAACTATTAGAATACTGTCAAAGTACCCACATTTGGGAAACTACCCAAATCTAGAACTAAAACTATAGATCTAGAAACCAGAATGTCCAATATTATATCCATATCCTGTCTGGAGAAACAACTGTGTGACGACCACAGTACAACTGATCGTAGTATAGGAATTTTACTTCCTACTCTGTGTATGTCATCCAAATACCAGGACATCACACCCTACTACCTTCTTAACAGATCCATGCCCTATTCTGATGAAGTCAAACCTATGACTATTACATCAAAACTAGATGATCTATCTCTGCTATATCTGCTCAAGTCTATAAATAGACATAAGCTACTTGCCCACTATGCTTTCGTTGCTCCCACTGATCACAACAACCCTCTGGCAGAATAATATATACGTACACTTCTAAAGCTAGTTTAGAACGACGCTATACTTATCCTCTTGCCGAGTCTCATAGTCTGGAACAACAGTAGTGTCAAGTCTGGGTAAACAAGAACCTCCCTGTCACCGTCCTTGAGGCTACCGGAGTACCTCTCGGGTGTCTGAGGTTACCCACCATATCTGCGGAGTGGCTAATGGAATATCAAACCTGATTGAATATATAGGTCCTATTAAATTTTCCGTATTCGTTTGCGGTTCTGGACTCACTTCCAGTTCTACCATACTCCCACTACTGTTTTCTGAAAAAATACATTTTACTAAAACTGTGGCGAGTCAAGAAGAATATCACTATTGATCTTCCAGATGGTAGAAAGTTAACCCTCGTCAAAGCCAGGGTCAACCCACAAACTGCTATTACAGAAACGTGCCTTGATCTATCCAGTGTCTGGTTTTAAGCATAAGCTGGACAACTCCCCGTATCTTAACATCGTTAAGATATGAACCATTCTATATACAATATAGAAATAGAGGCACTAATTTAATTGGAACCAGATTCAAATCATGCAGCTGTCTCCAGTGCATATTAACTTAATGGAAAGTGGCTACTCAGCATTATTCAACTTAGGAATCCATCCAATCATGAGTAACCTGAAAGAGAAACGAGTTTCTCAAAACCATTACTATCAACTGAATACCAATCACAAGAATCTACATCTTCGATCTCTTTGAAGAATCCCGATACTTGCGATTCCTGGTTCTCTACTTTATTCTTATACCCACAACTTCTCAAAACTTAGACATTGTATTTCAACGAAACACTTGTCTAAAAACTATAGAAATTACAAGTAAACAGAACAGAGTACGAGGACCAACCCCTTTGTCCTGACGGACACTGGACAACATACAATACTCTGTATAAGTCCGCTGAGTTGAATAACACAAAACCTGTGCATCGTAGGTTGAAAACTGTACTTATGGTTAAGAACTACTCCGTTGTTCAATGCTCCTTACCCAATCGTCAACTGATATAGGTAAATGTCACGGATATAATTTCCAAAAGTTATTTCTCACTTTATAAAAATAAACGTACAGATATATCATTTTGAAATTGGTGCACAACAACGGATACTCAAAACCAAATACATGCCGTCCGGCAAATGTAGGGTTCCTAGGCACTCTTGTGAAGGTTCAAAAGGCATCAAACATGCCCGGATAAAAATTTAGACGTGCCGAACAACCCAAAGCCGGGATCTTTGCTAGATTATTAGGGTTTAACATGCAATAAGATAACTTTTATCTAAGTGTGAGGGATTACAACTTTTGTAGTCCGCTCCTTCACTTCACAAGCTCCGAGTAGAAGTCCCTTTGCCGCGATCCACGATCTCCCGGACTCATGAGAGGCTCCACGACTCGAACGATCCATTCTAGCTTGTCGTATTCCAAATCTCCGATGATCTACGTCGAGGTTTCAAAGAACTCAAGCTATCTCACTCTTTAGAAGTGAACACACTAATCCCATGGGCTAGATGAGATGAGGATGAGAGAGTAGTATTTATCCTTTCTTTTTATATCATTTTCTCAATTTTATTCATCACTTCAAGATTTTCTAGCAAGCTTTTCAAGAGAGAAGAAGAAGCTAATGGAAAATCAATAATGAGATTAAAAACCTTTTGTGATGAATAGAAAGAATATATGATTGAATTGTAAACCATGGTCAAGGATGAGAGGATGAGAATGAGTAGAGAAACAACTAGGGTTAGGGTTTGGTTAGGTTAAAAGAATGTGTCATTCTAAATATCTTAAGAATGACAAAAGAAGAAAGCTTCTAGAAGGAACTTGAAGCATCCAACCCTAATCAAACCTTAACCTCAATTAATCATCCTTAAACATGTTTAACAATTAATATATCATGTCACAATAATATATATCACATATATATTATATATTTGCAATAAAAGAAAATAATACAATTAACATATATCGCATATATATCAATGTATCATCCAATGAGAAAATGAAATAATAAAGCGAGCCAATATTAGATAATGTAATACAATATATCATATATATTATTATACATTAAATCATCGAATCAACACTTGATCCGACGATCCGGCTATATCGAATATTGCCGACTAATATATCATGTACCGATTCATCGAATCAACACTTGATCCGATGTCCCGATTCAAATCTAAATATCGCGAGAATATAATACGGTATCCCATATCGCATTATTCTCGGTCCTGCGCATATCACATATGTGCCACTACTCCGTTTCGCCTGAGCCAAGAAACCTCTGTGTAGGACTCTAAAGAATCGTCAATACGCCGGTAGCAGGTGATGATCATATCAAACACCCACAAGCTGCAAGCGGTCAGCTAAACGTAACAGCCACCCAGGTATTGAGCGATCAGAAGATCAATAAGCTAGCCTGTGCATTCTCCTGTGAATCCGATCAGTAACACTCCCGTACAGTCCGGTCTGTTCGTCTGATATGTCGCATATCAAGTCTAGGGGTGGTATACGTCAGACCCCAGTAACCGATAAGTCGTGTCGATGTATGGCTCATAACGGGTCGAGAAACTACTCGTAACACTTACCAGTAAATCTCCATATCAGCCCTGGCCAGGGACTTCCAGTTATAGCCAATCGAATACAGCACAACATCAACTCCCTATACCGGGAGAGACGAATCCCCTCCTATCGCTCATTGCCTCCATGTGATTCGGGACTGTACCCAAAAGCCACCGTTTTGCACGCCCTCTTGGACGTGGTAAGGTGGAAATCAAAGCACAGTGGGAATCACACAAGACTCTATGACGATCTCGGGTCTACAGACTACCCTGTACCAGTGTCACCGGAGAACTGCCATCTGACGTGTGGTATATCACCATCTGGGAGTTCTCGGCGAGTCCGTCCAGTGTACCCAGTCTCCACTGAGCACCCGTATACCATCCTTGATGTCTAACACCGATGGATATGGGATCATCCATCGCCCATCATATGGGTCAAGATGCGTATACGCTAGTCTACTCTGGTGTATCGATGCCCTGTCTCGATATACCCTCGACTAGGAACAGTTATAGGATGTACTCATCGACTACCGCGGCCCCACTAGTATGATCTCATCATAGTCTCAGTAGTCGAGTACAGATCCTAAGGGCTTTATCAACATGTGAGAGTAAAACAGTAAACCAATACAAGTCAACATGTTAAGATAAAGTGAAACCAAATAGCATACTATCATGACGAGCAAGAAAGTCATCTCTATATATATCCAAGCATCCATTATAATATACATCATATGTACAACAATGGCCTCTAGGGCATATACATAACTAACAATCTGCCACTTGTACTAAGGCCAGCTGCTGTAGTATCTCATACCTAGCATCCCGAATAATCTCTCAAACTGTATCTGGGGAATAGCCTTCGTGAATGGATCCGCAGTGTTGTCCTTCGTATCTACTCTCCTGACCTCGATCTCCCGGCGATCAACTATCTCCCTGATCAGGTGATACCGCCTCAGAATATGTCTGGACTTCTGATGGGACCTTGGTTCCTTGGCCAAAGCCACAGCTCCATTGTTATCGCAATACAGAGGTATTGGATGCTCAATGGATGGAACCACACCAAGTTCACTAATGAACTTCTTTATCCAGACAGCCTCTTTGGCAGCATCGTTGGCAGCGATGTATTTAGCCTCCATCGTTGAGTCTGCAACGGTATCCTGTTTGGAACTCTTCCAACATACCGCCCCTCCATTGAGGGTAAAGACAAAACCCGAATGCGACTTAGAGTCGTTCTTATCACTTTGGAAGCTGGAATCGGTAAAGGACTCCACCTGGAGTTCTCCGTTACCATACACCAAGAACATCTCCTTAGTCCTTCGCAAGTACTTGAGAATGTTCTTCACAGCTGTCCAGTGACTCTCTCCAGGATCTTCTTGATACCGACTCACTACACTTAGTGAGTATGCTACATCGGGTCTGGTACATAGCATTGCATACATGATAGAGCCTACTGCCGAAGCATAGGGTATCCCTTGCATGCGAGCTCTCTCCAAATCAGTCTTGGGAGACATCTCTTTGGAGAGAGTGAGTCCAGAGATCGTGGGCTGATTCCCACGTTTGGATTCTTCCATACTAAACCTCTTTAGTATGGTGTCAATGTACCTGGATTGGGACAATCCCAGTATCCGTTTAGATCTATCTCTATAGATCATGATTCCCAATATGCAGGAGGCATCACCTAGATCTTTCATTGAGAATCTCTGTGATAAGAAGAGCTTGACTGATTGCAGCATAGGAATATCATTTCCTATCAAGAGTATGTCATCCACGTACAATACGAGGAAGACAACCTTACCCTCTGCTACCTTTTTATAGATACAAGGTTCATCTATATTTTTGATGAAGTCAAACTCTTTGACTACAACATCAAAACAGATGTTCCAACTCCGCGATGCTTGCTTTAACCCATAAATGGATTTAAGCAGCTTGCACACCTTTCCGCTGCTCCCACTATCTACGAAGCCCTCTGGCTGAGTCATGTACACGCTCTCTTCTAAATCACCGTTTAGACAGGCGGTCTTAACATCCATTTGCCAGATTTCATAGTCATGGTATGCAGCAATGGCAAGTAAGATCCGGATGGACTTAAGCATAGCCACTGGAGAAAAGGTTTCGTCATAATCCACACCTGGTCGTTGACGAAAACCCTTTGCTACAAGTCTAGCTTTGAAAGTCTCAACTTTTCCATCTACACCAAATTTCCTTTTAAAGATCCACTTGCTCCCAATGGGTTTTACCCCTTCAGGAGCATTTTCCAAAGTCCATACTTTGTTGGTGTACATGGATTCCATCTCAGATCGCATTGCATCCAGCCATTTCACAGAGTCACCACTCGTGATGGCCTGCTCGAAACTAGTGGGGTCATCATCATCCATGATGCAATCCTCGCTTCCACCATCAATGAGAAAACCGTAGTATCTCTCAGGTGGACGAGAAACCCTACTAGATCGGCGGAGAGGCTGGGGTTCGTCGGGTACTACTGAATCCTATGGTTCTGCTAAATCTTCAGTTGCAATTTATGTTGTTGGAACATCTTCCAGCTCTACCTCTCTGCCACTAATTTCTTTTGCAAGAAATTCCTTTTCCAAAAAGGTGGCATATTGAGAAACAAACACTTTTTGTTCCTCAGCGTGATAGAAAATATATCCTTGAGAATTCTTAGGATATCCCACAAATTTGCAAAGAACTGATCGTGCCTCGAGCTTGTCTGGATTTTGTCTTTTGACATAGGCCGGACAACCCCATATCTTAACTCGTTTAAAATATGGTCTCTTCCCACTCCATATCTCATATGGTGTGGTAGGTACAGATTTAGACAGAACTAGATTCAATATGTATATGGCTGTCTCAAGCGCATACCCCCAGAAGGAAATAGGTAACTCAGCTTCGCTCATCATAGATCGCACCATATCTAATAGGGTCCGATTCCTTCGTTCCGATACACCGTTGTGCTGTGGTGTATAAGGAGGAGTAAGCTGAGAGAGAATCCCATTCTCTTTTAGATAATCTAGGAACTCACCGCTTAAGTATTCACCTCCTCGATCAGATCGAAGAATCTTAATACTTTTGCCCGTTTGGTTCTCTACTTCGTGCTTATATTCTTTGAATTTCTCAAAAGCTTCAGACTTGTGTTTCAACAGGAACACATGTCCGTATCTAGAGAGATCGTCAGTGAATGTAATGAAGTATGAAGAACCGTTCCTGGCATGCGTAGACATGGGACCGCATACATCACTATGTATCAGTCCTAAGAGTTCAGTAACTCTTTCTCCGTGTCCACTAAACGGAGCTTTGGTCATTTTTCCTTTGAGACATGAATGGAAAGTATCATAAGATGATAATTCGAACGGATTCAAATAACCATCTTTATGTAACTTAGCCAGTCGTGTCGCATTGATATGACCAAGTCGACAATGCCACAAGTAGGATTCGTTCATATCTGAACTTTTCCTCTTGTGTGTGTTTTGTATATTCAGGACTGTATTCTGATTTAGAATGAATATGCCATTATGTAACGAGCCTGATGCAATCAACTTTTGATCTAGGAATATGTTCATAACATTATCCTGTACTACAAAATTATATCCCTCTTTACTCAATAAAGAAACTGATATAATGTTGCACATCATGTTCGGTATATAATAGCACTCATTTAGAATCAGTGTATTACGACTTGGCAATACAAGGTGATATTCGCCAACTGCTTTGGCTACAATACTTGCACCGTTCCCTACTTGAACGGAATGATCACCTTTTCCCAGTTCTCTACCTTTCCATAGCCCATGTAACAATTTACATATGTGGGATCCTGATCCGGTATCTAATACCCAGGACGTAGGGTGAACTGAGAAACAGTTCTCAATAACTAACACACCCGAAGAAGATGCATCAACATGTATGTTCTTTTGGGCGGCGTGAGAATCCAGATATTCTCCTGTTTCCTGTTCAGTCTTATAACTCTTATAAGAAAGAACGGGTCTAACGTTCCCTTGCTCAGTACAATAATCAGGTTTAGTCAATACATCCATATTATTATCTTGATTATGGCCTGAAATGGTCGCTACCTGGAGAGAGAGAGAAGAAAACACTTTAGCGTATGCTCTTGCAAGATTAGATTGGTTATTATCTTATCTAATTAGGATGTCTCCCACTGTTTTTATCAAATCTACCTTAAAACCCTAAAAGGTAAGATTAGCCGGGATTAATTACACCCTACAATTTCGTCAATCTTTCAGCCAGATCAGTGTCGGTACTTTGAGGGAGGTTTCCCGTGCTCTCGCACGGACCTAATTAAAGTAAACCTCGTTTTCCCAGAGGCGTAACCTCGTTAACACTTTTATAGACACCTACTTGAATGACTAATTGTCCTGTGTAAAACTCTCCCAGGAGTAACTCTTACTCGCAGTGGGTATCGGGATCCAACTATCTCGTAGGAGGTATGCAATCTCATTGCAAATTTCAACACTTGAAATTCCCGATAATATTTTGCCCCTAGCGATCTATGACCTTAACTAAGTCAACAAACCATAAATCGCAAGTCAAGTTCAACCCGTACATTTCCCGATTGAATTAAACCCACCCGTACGACCCTTAACTGAGTCAACAAGGCCGTACGAATACCTTAATCCAATCACATCTCATGTTTTAGCAGATAAACATTACTTAGCTACCGTACACTATGCCTTAACTAAGTCAACAAACATAGCACGAATACTAAATAATATCTATCTGAAATGACGGAGGGCTACGCAGGTTTTTCAGAAAACCCTGAGCGTAATGAACTTGATATCGTCGTAGAATCGAGTGAAGTTTTGAAAAGGAGTGTTTTTGAGGCTTTTCTTAGTTTTGCTAAAGGGGTCACTCCCGGTGAAGGGATCGTCGGCCCTTTCCTCATCGAATAAGGTGCAGGATATATCATATATACCGCTGTGCAAAGCAAAACACTAAAAGCAATCAAAAGACAAACCGAGTTTTGTAGCATCTGCCAGTTTTGCTAAAGGAGTCACTCCCGGTGAAGGGATCTCGGTCCTTTCCTCATCGAATAAGGTGCAGGCTATATCATATATATCGCTGTGCAAAACAAAACTGTAGCTACCCCTTTTATAAAGTTTTGATTCTACAACATAATTAGGTTTCTTTTCTTTTTATTAATCTCATTAATAAATATCCCATCAGCTTATGCTTCCTAAGCATCACAGAAGAAACGAAAGCAGTAATATTTATATATCAGCATATATATATAGTATAAGCATTCGTCTCAGGCAATAATATGATCTCATCACAGAACATTGCAGCAGAAGAACATATATGAAATATTGGATATACTAGGACGTCCGTGTTTTCAATACGAGCCTGTATAAAACACGGATTCCACGGTCGCGACGAATAGCCAAAACCACATCCCAAGACCCCTACGAGAGCGGCAAGTAACACTGCCAATTCTAGGGTTAGGAGACCCGGTCTCGACTCCTCGAGATGGCCTCCCACTGGACCCTAGAACCCGGTTACTTGTGCTCCCCTCCTTGGGTCTACCTAATGCGGAAAAGTAAATAATATACACTGGTGACATCAACCGCAACCAGGAAGTGCCCCAAATAAAAGAATATTACATTACAAATGAATTTTATATGAATGAAAATAAAAACCCTCATCTCACATAAAACCCCCGGCTATTCAGAACGCGACGATCCAATATAACATATCACAGCAACACATAATATCACATATCATCAACGTAAGTAAATATGCGCATCCCAATTGTCGTTGAATCATATAGCAACGAAACCGGCGATATCACATATTACACTTACGGTCACAGAAAAGAAAGTGTAAAACTACAACATTTGGAATCCACAATCACTTTAGACATCGTAAATCCGAAATATCACATACTCCGCATTTCATGCCTAACTATATGAATTCCACATATTGTATCACATTCCAGATAAATATACAGTATTAAACTTTTCGAACAGATAATCAAACACCCAAAATTTCCCAAAGTGCTCAACTCTTGAGCGGAGTTCAAATAATCCCAGAATATGTCAAAGTACCAGTGATCCAGCCGTAGAAGGGTCAAGCCAACGCCTCACATGTGGCACGCCGTACTGCCCCAAACCCGAAGGTTCAAAAGGCAGTTCAAGACGGTCACATAATCGAGTTAAGGTTTGTTGTCTTCTAGAGGGTCCACCGCTTAACTTGTACAATTTTTCCGAAAGATTTAAACCCGAATAAATTTCAACACTTGAAAGTTTACCGTACCGGGAAACAGTGAGTTAATGATATCCGTTCAAATAGTTTAACATTTTCTAAATATCCGGAAAGAAATACGAACTTAAATATTCCGATCGAATCTACTATTATCAAATAAACCCCAGATTTAAACAATACTGGAATCACTGTTAAAAATATCCAGAAACATCACCAAGTACCTACGGACATTACCATGAAGCCACGTGTCGCCAGTCGACTAATCCGCCGCGGAACCGCCGCGCAAGGCCTACTTGCGCCGCGGTTCCGCCGCCGTTTGGTCGATTTGGGGGCTCGGGTTTCATGGTAATTCTTAGAATTCCCTGCGGATTTTTTTACATATTTTTAATTCAGAAAAATCCCAAAATTTAAAAATTTTCCAGAGAGGGGTCTTTTTGCGTCGTTTCGGGTTCGATCGGAGTTTTAACTTCGTAAACACATCGCCTAATGCTCTAGCTAGGCTCTGATACCACTGTAGGGTTCCTAGGCTCTCTTGTGAAGGTTCAAAAGGCATCAAACATGCCCGGATAAAAATTTAGACGTGCCGAACAACCCAAAGCCGGGATCTTTGCTAGATTATTAGGGTTTAACATGCAATAAGATAACTTTTATCTAAGTGTGAGGGATTACAACCTTTGTAGTCCGCTCTTTCACTTCACAAGCTCCGAGTAGAAGTCCCTTTTCCGCGATCCACGATCTCCCGGACTCATGAGAGGCTCCACGACTCGAACGATCCATTCTAGCTTGTCGTATTCCAAATCTCCGATGATCTACATCGAGGTTTCAAAGAACTCAAGCTATCTCACACTTTAGAAGTGAACACACTAATCCCATGGTCTAGATGAGATGAGGATGAGAGAGTAGTATTTATCCTTTCTTTTTATATCATTTTCTCAATTTTATTCATCACTTCAAGATTTTCTAGCAAGCTTTTCAAGAGAGAAGAAGAAGCTAATGGAAAATCAATAATGAGATTAAAAACCTTTTGTGATGAATAGAAAGAATATATGATTGAATTGTAAACCATGGTCAAGGATGAAAGGATGAGAATGAGTAGAGAAACAACTAGGGTTAGGGTTTGGTTAGGTTAAAAGAATGTGTCATTCTAAATATCTTAAGAATGACAAAAAAAGAAAGCTTCTAGAAGGAACTTGAAGCATCCAACCCTAATCAAACCTTAACCTCAATTAATCATCCTTAAACATGTTTAACAATTAATCATATCATGTCACAATAATATATATCACATATATATTATATATTTGCAACAAAAGAAAATAATACAATTAACATATATCGCATATATATCAATGTATCATCCAATGAGAAAATGAAATAATAAAGCGAGCCAATATTAGATAATGTAATACAATATATCATATATATTATTATACATTAAATCATCGAATCAACACTTGATCCGACGATCCGGCTATATCGAATATTGCCGACTAATATATCATGTACCGATTCATCGAATCAACACTTGATCCGATGTCCCGATTCATATCTAAATATCGCGAGAATACAATACGGTATCCCATATCGCATTATTCTCGGTCCTGCGCATATCACATATGTGCCACTACTCCGTTTCGCCTGAGCCAAGAAACCTCTGTGTAGGACTCTAAAGAATCGTCAATACGCCGGTAGCAGGTGATGATCATATCAAACACCCACAAGCTGCAAGCGGTCAGCTAAACGTAACAGCCACCCAGGTATTGAGCGATCAGAAGATCAACAAGCTAGCCTGTGCGTTCTCCTGTGAATCCGATCAGTAACACTCCCGTACAGTCCGGTCTGTTCGTCTGATATGTCGCATATCAAGTCTAGGGGTGGTATACGTCAGACCCCAGTAACCGATAAGTCGTGTCGATGTATGGCTCATAACGGGTCGAGAAACTACTAGTAACACTTACCAGTAAATCTCCATATCAGCCCTAGCCATGGACTTCCAGTTATAGCCAATCGAACACAGCACAACATCAACTCCCTATACCGGGAGAGACGAATCCCCTCCTATCGCTCATTGCCTCCATGTGATTCGGGACTGTACCCAAAAGCCACCGTTTTGCACGCCCTCTTGGACGTGGTAAGGTGGAAATCAAAGCACAGTGGGAATCACACAAGACTCTATGACGATCTCGGGTCTACAGACTACCCTGTACCAGTGTCACCGGAGAACTGCCATCTGACGTGTGGTATATCACCATCTGGGAGTTCTCGGCGAGTCCGTCCAGTGTACCCAGTCTCCACTGAGCACCCGTATACCATCCTTGATGTCTAACACCGATGGATATGGGATCATCCATCGCCCATCATATGGGTCAAGATGCGTATACGCTAGTCTACTCTGGTGTATCGATGCCCTGTCTCGATATACCCTCGACTAGGAACAGTTATAGGATGTACTCATCGACTACCGCGGCCCCACTAGTATGATCTCATCATAGTCCCAGTAGTCGAGTACAGATCCTAAGGGCTTTATCAACATGTGAGAGTAAAACAGTAAACCAATACAAGTCAACATGTTAAGATAAAGTGAAACCAAATAGCATACTATCATGACTAGCAAGAAAGTCATCTCTATATATATCCAAGCATCCATTATAATATACATCATATGTACAACAATGGCCTCTAGGGCATATACATAACTAACAGCAAAAACCCAGGCGACTTCCTCAAATATCACCAATTACAACGAATTCCTATATAATGAGGATGATCACCTTATTCCCAATAAACTACTCCCACTCATCATCTGTAAAACCATACAGATACGAGAATGAAACCTGGTAAATACATACCCTGGAGTAAGTATGTAATCGGGAAATCAGTTTTTCCTTTAACAATGCACTGAAACATTAAAATGTTTCGTAGGGGTATCCTGGTATTCTTAGTAATGCCTCTTCCATAATCTAATTCATGACTATAACCGTATATCTCTTTGCTATCTCTCCAAATCCCTTTATTTGTCTTTAGTCGTTACCTTCTGTACACCATTGTTAGGCTAAATGGTTTTCTTCCTTCCCTACCGTTCGGCACCAGCCTATGGTTTGAAAGAAGACTATCCAGTAAGCATAATAAGTGTACCCTCCTAAACCAAGGAGTACTCGTATCTTAAGAGACGGTGATGATAAAAGACAACTGAATAATACCTTATTCTATTAAAGGTGAAATAGGAGTAGCGATGAAGTACGTGGTTTGGTCATGAATGATAACAGTCGCAATTTACTTTGCCCTCTTTCTAATCCCTTTATTTTTGTCTTTAATTATTACCTTCTGTACACCCTGCTTAGGCTAATTGGCTTTCTTCATTCCCTACCGTTCGGCACCAGCCTATGGTTTGGAAGAAGACTATCCAATAAGCGTAATAGGTGTACTTTCCTAAACTAAGGAGCCCTCGCAACCTGAGAGAAGGTGATAATAAAAGAAAACTGAATAAACTAATTCTATTTCTCCTGAACCTGGATCCATCCTCGAAGAAGTCCCTTCGAGTTCGTATATAACCATACGATGGATCTATCCAATGGAAGTGGATGTCCGTAGTAATACGCCGAAAACTTCGTATGGTTCCGAGGGAGATCGTGGCCATACAGCTTAAGCCCAGACTTGTGTGCAGGACGGAGATCCGCAGATTGTTGGGCTTAGCAGGTTTTTTTTACCGCCATTTCATGCAGGATTGCTAGAATAGTGCTGCACCGTCGACTGAATTGACCAGTAAGGAGGTTTCTTTTCTTTGGACTGAGGCATGTGTACGGAGTTTTCGGCAGTTGGAGATTCGGTTAACAACTGCATCAGTTCTTTCTTTGCCTTTGGCTCGGACGAATTTGTTGTTTAACTGTAATATTTCTTGAGTGGGCTCGAGGGTGTACTGATGTGACACTACAGAGTCATCGCTTTTGCTTCCCTACATTTGGAGGAAGTACGAGAAGGATATTGCACTCATGATCTGGAGATGGCCGCGGTGGTTTTGGGTTGGAGATTTGGAGACACTACCTGTTCGAGAGTCATGTCAGATTTCCACGGACTACCAGAGCTTAATGTACATCTCCCTGCAGCGGATTTTGATTGTTGTGATAGTCTTCTGCAGATTTACAGTTTTTGTGTGATCGTCGAGTATAGCTTAAGTTCGTCTCTACGGAGGGGACAGCTTGCTCATGTCCGCGCCCGACCACTTTCCTTAATCGTTTTTGCGAGACACTGCCCGCCGATGCTCGTTCGTTAGTGATACTTGAGCATGCTCGGCTGGGTAATGATTCGGAGACTTTGATTTGTGACAATGGTGTGCTAAGTTAGGGACGCGTTTGTGTACCTCATATCATCGGGTAGAAACGTGAAATCCTAGAACATGCACATCTGTCAACTCTCTATATTCATTCAAGTCCCACCAACATTGACGTGACTTGTGAGATGGTTATGGGTGGACAGGGATGTAAAGAGAAGTCAGGATTCGTTTCAAGGTGTCTGTCTGGTTGTGTGCTTGGGTCGAGCATCTGAGGCCGGCTGGAGAGTTGCAATCTTTAACCATTCTGAAGTAGGAGTGGGAGCAGATCTCCATAAATTTCGTTATGGTTTCTACCCAATTTTAATCAGGGTGTGACTCCATTCGTATTCTTGTCGTCCGGTTTTACTCAATGTGCTCAGTTGTTTCTTGTTAAGTTCTGTGTCTGTATTGTTTATTGTCAGCAGTTTGGGATCGTCACTCGCCATCGTTAGGGTTCTCCTTCGATAGCTGTTATCAGGAGACACTCCAATTGGCCACCTTTAGGCCTAGGGGTTAGGTCGTGTCGATCACCAGTCTGTTGTTTTCTGACTCTGCGTAAGTAGGACTTTGGACCCCAGCTAGTCTTGAGACTTCGGAGATAGTCCAGATGTATTAGGTCAGGATGGGAATTGTCCATTGCGAACTGAGGTCTTATGCCGACTGCGTTGGTTATAGACTCCAGCTCGCAGGGACAGATCATGTATTCCTATGGACTTTCCGATGAATGACGTGTTGGATTTTGGGAAGCTTCTCCCAGGATTTAGGTCCTTCTGAGATCCTATAAGCGAGTTAGTTTCGTTGCCTTTAAATTGGCACTTCCGCCCAGATTATTGGATTTTCACCCCGTATTCCTTGTGATGATACTCTACAATTACCTTCTTGACCTTTCTCACATGATTTAGCACCAGACCATTTTGGCTTGACGCGACCTTTCGTTCACCAGCAGCCAATTGTGTTAATGGCTCAGCAGGTAGAGGAACATCGGTCAAGGGTCTTGCTATCTGTGGAGGGTTTTTCTTGGACATAACCGTATAGTGAGATAGTCACTTAGGAGGCTGCGAGCGAGATTTGAGGATTTTAATCTTCTCTTTGAAGGTACGTGTATTGTTATATTTTTAAATTCGGGGACGAATTTCTTTTAAGGAGGGAAGATTGTAACACCTTAGAATGTGTTTTGTAGCTAATTATATTTTAATGTGTGGTTTTTAAGAAAATGTTTACCAAATTAAGTTTTAAATATTTTATCCTATTTAATGTGTATTTTATTAGAATTTTTTTAGGCGCACACACACTTGTGCATGTTAGCTAGGGTGTTAGTTTGGGGTTTAACCATTTCTTAATCTAGTTTTATTTTTGTTTAGGTGTTTTGGGTCAAATAGTTATGGTTGTTAAATTAAGAAGGGTTTTTATAAATGGTTTGACTTTGTGTGAGAGAGAGAGGGCATGGGAGCATGGTGTGACCATGCCTCATTAGTGAGGAAAGAGAGTGAGAAGGGGGAGGGGTCCTTGTTGTTTTACTCATTCTCTCTCTCATTCTCCATCTCTCATTCACTCACACTCTCAAAACCCCCACACAAATAAAGCACTCATAGCAGCAGCAGCAGAAGACACAGCAGCAGCAGCAGTAACAGCATCAGCATCAGCACTGGCAGCATCAATAGCAGCTTCATTTCAGCCCCTGCATCACCAGCAGCTGTAGCAGCTCAAATCTTCACCTTCACCTGATTTCTAGGATCCCATAGGGTATAATTTTTGAACCCAATTCCCCTAGTTGCTAAGCTTATGTGTTAGTTTAGCTTCGGTTTGCGATTAATATGAGTTTAGTGCTAGTTATGGTCTTTTATGTGGAATTTTGGTTAGAATGTGTTTGAGTTGGTTAACCTAGCTCATTCTAGTGTTGTTAGATCACCTCAACTGAGATTTAACCCAGATTACACTAAAATACCATAGGGTTTGCTTTTTGTGCTAAATTAGCGTTTTTAAGCGACATTATAGCTTTTTGTAATCTGCTTTTGACCCGGGACCTTCAGGTCAAAATTGAGATAACTGGAACATACTTGTTAGGTCTAGATTACACCACCAGAGCACGAGCCCCTATCTCCCAACCCAGGCCGCAAATTATATCAATCTGGCCGCAATTTGCGGCCAGGAAGGTGAGTTGGATGCTAGGGTTTTGTGTAGGGTAGTCTGCAGTGTATTGTCGTGTTTTGGCATGTCTAGTTTTGTAAGATTTGACCAGTAGGAAAATCTGGGATCAAATATCGTATTTGGTGTCCGTTGTGTTTGCGCGATACGCGCGATACGTGAGTGAGTTCTGTGATCCAGCGTATCGCGGCGTGTCGCGATAGTTTTAGACGCATACACACACGATTCAGCGTATCGTGCACACGCGCGTTTAGTTCGCGACGCGAGTTTCTCGTTTTGGTTCGATATCGCGTTTTGCGGAATATTTGCCTTATATATGATTTCCGTGTCGTAATTGCAGGTTTGCAGGAAGGGACTAAGGACACTACTACAGGGGGGAGCAGATGGTAGGATTCACCTAGCGGGGAGCGTAGGTGAGTAGATTTAACATCTACAGGGGAATCGCCCGCATGGCGTTATGCGTCTGGGCTAGGATTCAAATACCTGTCGCACATTCTACGTCATTGTAGAATTGCGCCTTTACTTTATTTCCTCGATATAGTTATACAGTGACTAGCAGCCATAGGACACTGCACATATTATTGACGGTTCATGTTGCACGAGCACGGATTGTATGCTACACACACACCGTCAATAATTGCCATGTCACACACAACCCCTTATAGATACTATTGCTAGTCACACATGACATCTAGCTTACCGGTATACCTATAGTGTATCATACCTTTAGTGTTAGGTACATTTACACCTTGCGATACAGCTACAGGTATAACTTTTACATATGTTACTTATACCGGGGGGATATCTTACTCATATTCTTCTTATACCCAGGGGGTATACGACATCAGTTCCTATAGGTAGATACCTATACCTTACTACACCTGTATGTTACACACATATTCAGTTGCAATCATATATTTACCTTTACTGATGTTACTTAGTTGTACCTCATTGGTTTCGCATACATCTGGTTTTAGCTACATATTCTCATTTATATGCTCGCATTTCAGATATATCGCATATATTTATTTCTGGATTGCACATTCTTATTATTTGGATTTTACATAATGTTTTCTGGATTTGGGAACCGCGGGAGTTCATGAAATTATGCATACATTGAAAAACCCGGTTTTCTTGATATGATATTTGCGCATCCACCATGAGCTTTATCGGTGCTGATTATATATACCCCTACGAGGAGGCGTCGAGGCCGTAGAGGGTACATGGTGGGGCTCGGTATGGTTCCCCTCGGCAAGAAGATCGATGGATTTTGCCGATTGAGCCTGGAGGCGGGCTAGTACCTACCGGTGACAGTACTGATGACTCAGCGGGGGTCATGGAGACACCGTTGGGAGTCATGCACGTATGCATACGTCGAAAGGCGAGGGTCAGAGCTAGGCACTCGTGCTTTCGGGACAGCGTATGATACGTACCTATCAGGATTTCTGTGTCGATGCTTGGCACATTGTTTTCATGATATTTCTTTTAATACCTTTGTGTATATAACAGGGGATTAGCCGTTGTTATATATACCGTTACACCAATATTAGTGGAATGGGACGCTAATATATGTGTATTGCCCCTATCATATTTATTTCTGCAAATATATATACATATACCTTTAGGATGTTAGAAACTTACTTGAGATTCGACTTGGGATATAGATGATTCATTGAGATTGAATATTGGATATGAAAGAGATTGTTGATTGTACATTCGAGATATAGGAGATTACTCGATATTGTACATTGAGAAGATGTGAGACTTATATGATGTGAGAGCCCAGTTTGGGGGCTGATTTGAGGAATTGTGGATTTGAGCGTCTTGATGGATTGTGATCCTGCCACGATGTCAGGTTTCCGTGGAAATGACGTATTCCATCCTATACCTCACACTTATCTACTTTATGCACAGCTTCATATATTGGTAGTACCTGTTAGTGTACCCTTATGATAGTTGCATATCTACATTCTCATACCCCTATTTGCATGGTTATTGCATATCATTGATCATACTTCACATATTGATTGTACCTGCTAGTGTACTTACCTTTATTCATCATTTGCACGATATGTTATTACTTAAACCGCATATCTTAGATTCATGCTGTACGTGCATTCCTGCAATTACCTGCATATGTTATCTGCTATTCACGAGTTGGCAACTCACCCCCGTTGTGCCACAGGTGTTTCAGGTTGTTTCCCAGAGTAGTCGAGGCAGGCTATTCCGCTTTTCAGCTATTATCTTTTGCTACAGATACCGCACCAGCTCACAGTACTATTTTGCTTAGGTGGGTTTTGGTGGTCATCTGTATTTTGTATTGTACATTCGTTGTATCTTGTACTCTCCATCTACTATTGTATTGTTGACTTAGAGACTTGGTGAGGACGTTACTGTATATTATTTGTGGATTTGTTGTCTTTTATATACAGTTTTCTCTCTATTGTCTTTACTGCTTCGCTATAGCTTCATATTTTTTTGTTGTATTCATCTTGGCTGGTTTTTACAAAAAGGGGTGTTGCTAAAATTTTAAAGAATTAAAAATAGGACTTTTAAAGAATTTGGGTTGCGATTTCAAATGTTTCAAAATCTTATATTATCTTTTCCGTATTTTTATGGTTTAGATTTCTGGGTTTTGGCTTTCTTTTACTGCGCTACGTATTTAGGCGTTGCGTAGTATTACGGCCGTCACGGGCCCATTTTTGGGTTGTGACAAAGTTGGTATCAGAGCGCTAGGTTTTACCTTTCGGAGTGTAGGATGACCTTAGTATGATGGAGTAGGTAGCTTAAGCAAAGTAACGTAGTGTGTGTATGTCTGCAGCATACCCACGATGCGATACTTCGCCTAAATGACCTAAGTACAATTTGCTTGACATTCCTTCCTTGATGATTCATATCCTTGAGATTCGATTTCCTTATTCTTATCGAATCTCATCTTATATCTATTTATAGCCTTGCCGCCGATGACTATGGGGACTCAGAGTGATGCAGCGAGGGCCGAGGTCAGAGTTGGCTCGGGTGAGACGAGTACTGACCAGGATGGCACTCTAGTTGCACAGGTGCAGACGGATCAGCCTACGACTTATACTATGGATAGACTTTTGGTAGAGATGCTGGACTTCCGCCAGACTATGAGTTCATTGGTTGATGTCGTTCGGGAGCTACGACAGGAGGTTGTCACCCCTGTTACTCAGTTGTCACTTACGATCAGCATGCAGCAGTCCGTCACCTATATAGCACCAGTGGTTGCAGCTCCAATTGACGAGGCGCATATTCCAGAGGCTCAGAGAGTTCCAGGACAGTGGAGGACTCGTACCAGTGTACCAGCCCAGAGACAGAGGTTTGGTCATCGAGACAGATTTCGTGGCCGTCGCGGGAGTAGCAGAGGCTTAGGACGAGGACAGTCATTCAGCTCTCATCCCCATGATGGTCAGCAGTCAGCACGTGGATGTTTTCGATGCGGAAGCCTTCAGCACTTCGTCAGGGATTGTTCCTCAGCACGGTGTCAGGATCGTACTCAGAGAGGCCGTGGACGTGGAAGATTTGCTCAGAGGGCTCAGTCTACTAGAGGAGTTCTGCCAGCTGCGGGTAGGGGGCAGACACAGGAGTTTGCTTCTACTCATCGGGACTCGCAGACATCCAATGTGGAGTTCTCAGGTATACTTAATTCGCTTGTTCTTTGGGTGTATCCGTTTGTTTTTATGCTTGTACCGTGGTTGGGTAGATTGTCGTAGTTGTGTTAACTTCTGTCAGCGATTCTTTTGTTGCGCGACACGTATTTCAGTTGTGTGCCAATCGGATAGGAGATAGAGATTCGTCCGTCGTTTGATCCTTCTAGAGATGTTGGGTTTGACTTTCTCCTGGGCACGGACCGGTTAACTACGTGCTAGGCATCTGTGGACTATCGCGAGGAGACAGTCAAGTTTTTTTTCCCGGCAGGTCAGTTCTTGTTGTGCCGGCGGATAGTTGTGCCGCCTCTCATAGCTTGAATTCAGCCTTTTTCGCTAGTCGGCTACTGAGGAGATGTCGTGGATTCTTGGCGTTCATTGTGATACCGGAGCCACAGTGGGATCGTTGGACCGGGTTCCTTTCATGCGAGAGTTTTTCCGACGTTGTTCCGGATGAGCCGGCGAAGCTTGGGAGCTAAAGGATCAGCTGCAGAGTTATGGTTTGGGGAGTTTTTTGCGTCTGAATGTTTCGCTTTTGGAAGCTCCTATTCCTGTTCGTCAAGGAGAAAGACGGCAGCTTAGGGTTGCGTATCGACGGGTCGTTAATTGAACCGTATTACGGTGCGGATATGTATCATTCACCTCGCCGTGACGATTTCTTCGATCAGCTCCAGAGGGCGAGACATTTTCTAAGTTTGCTTGGGATCAGGTCATCATTATTGCGGATTCGGGATGATGACATTCCGAAGACCGCCTTATACGTGCTACGGGCTTTATGTGTATCAGTGAGTCGTTGGATTCCCTGATGCCCTAGCAGCATTCGTAGATATGATGAACCAAATTTCTTCAGGCCGTTCCTCAACCAGTTTCTGTTGTGTTATTTACGACATTCTGGTCTATCTAATATGTCTTGAGGGACAGTAGTAGCACTTGAGGGTTTGTTATGCAGATACTGGGAGAGTACCAGCAGTTTGCTAGATTCTCGGAGTGTTTCTTCAGGCTTGTTTGTGTTGACTCCTAGGTCTTATAGTCACGGGAGACGGTTTCGTATGGTTCCGAGGGAGATCGTGGCCGTACAGCTTAGGCCCAGACTTGTGTGCAGGACGGAGATCCGCAGATTGTTGGGCTTAGTAGGTTTTTTTTACCGCCGTTTCATGCAGGATTGCTAGAATAGTGCTGCACCGTCGACTGAATTGACCAGTAAGGAGGTTTCTTTTCTTTGGACTGAGGCATGTGTACGGAGTTTTTGGCAGTTAGAGATTCGGTTAACAACTGCATCAGTTCTTTCTTTGCCTTTGGCTTGGGCGACTTTGTTGTTTAACTGTAATATTTCTTGAGTGGGCTCGAGGGTGTACTGATGTGACACTACAGAGTCATCGCTTTTGCTTCCCTACATTTGGAGGAAGTACGAGAAGGATATTCCACTCATGATCTGGAGATGGCCGCGGTGGTTTTGCGTTGGAGATTTGGAGACACTACCTGTTCGAGAGTCATGTCAGATTTCCACGGACTACCAGAGCTTAATGTACATCTCCCTGCAGCGGATTTTGATTGTTGTGATAGTCTTCTGCAGATTTACAGTTTTTGTGTGATCGTCGAGTATAGCTTAAGTTCGTCTCTACGGAGGGGACAGCTTGCTCATGTCCGCGCCCGACCACTTTCCTTAATCGTTTTTGCGAGACACTGCCCGCCGATGCTCGTTCGTTAGTGATACTTGAGCATGCTCGGCTGGGTAATGATTCGGAGACTTTGATTTGTGACAATGGTGTGCTAAGTTAGGGACGCGTTTGTGTCCTCATATCATCGGGTAGAAACGTGAAATCCAAGAACATGCACATCTGTCAACTCTCTATATTCATTCAAGTCCCACCAACATTGACGTGACTTGTGAGATGGTTACGGGTGGACAGGGATGTAAAGAGAAGTCAGGATTCGTTTCAAGGTGTCTGTCTGGTTGTGTGCTTGGGTCGAGCATCTGAGGCCGGCTGGAGAGTTGCAATCTTTAACCATTCTGAAGTAGGAGTGGGAGCAGATCTCCACAAATTTCGTTATGGTTTCTACCCAATTTTAATCAGGGTGTGACTCCATTCGTATTCTTGTCGTCCGGTTTTACTCAATGTGCTCAGTTGTTTCTTGTTAAGTTCTGTGTCTGTATTGTTTGTTGTCAGCAGTTTGGGATCGTCACACGCCATCGTTAGGGTTCTCCTTCGATAGCTGTTATCAGGAGACACTCCAATTGGCCACCTATAGGCCTAGAGGTTAGGTCATGTCGATCACCAGTCTGTTGTTTTCTGACTCTGCGTAAGTAGGACTTTGGACCCCAGCTAGTCTTGAGACTTCGGAGATAGTCCAGCTGTATTAGTCAGGATGGGAATTGTCCATTGCGAACTGAGGTCTTATGCCGACTGCGTTGGTCATAGACTCGAGCTCGCAGGGACAGATCATGTATTCCTATGGACTTTCCGATGAATGACGTGTTGGATTTTGGGAAGCTTCTCCCAGGATTTAGGTCCTTCTGAGATCCTATAAGCGAGTTAGTTTCGTTGCCTTTAAATTGGCACTTCCGCCCATATTATTGGATTTTCACCCCGTATTCCTTGTGATGATACTCTACAATTACCTTCTTGACCTTTCTCACATGATTTAGCACCAGACCATTTTGGCTTGACGCGACCTTTCGTTCACCAGCAGCCAATTGTGTTAATGGCTCAGCAGGTGGAGGAACATCGGTCAAGGGTCTAGCTATCTGTGGAGGGTTTTCCTTGGACGTAACCGTATAGTGAGATAGTCACTTAGGAGGCTGTGAGCGAGATTTGAGGATTTTAATCTTCTCTTTGAAGGTACACGTATTGTTATATTTTTAAATTCGGGGACGAATTTCTTTTAAGGAAGGGAGATTGTAACACCTTAGAATGTGTTTTGTAGCTAATTATATTTTAATGTGTGGTTTTTAATAAAAAGTTTACCAAATTAAGTTTTAAATATTTTATCCTATTTAATGTGTATTTTATTAGAAATTTTTTAGGCACACACACACTTGTGCATGTTAGCTAGGGTGTTAGTTTGGGGTTTAACCATTTCTTAATCTAGTTTTATTTTTGTTTAGGTGTTTTGGGTCAAATAGTTATGGTTGTTAAATTAAGAAGGGTTTTTATAAATGGTTTGACTTTGTGTGAGAGAGAGAGGGCATGGGAGCATGGTGTGACCATGCCTCATTAGTGAGGAAAGAGAGTGAGAAGGGGGAGGGGTCCTTGTTGTTTTACTCATTCTCCCTCTCATTCTCCATCTCTCATTCACTCACACTCTCAACACCCACACACACACAGCACTCATAGCAGCAGCAGCAGAAGGCACAGCAGCAACAGCAGTAACAGCATCAGCATCAGCAACAGCACTGGCAGCATCAATAGCAGCTTCATTTCAGCCCCTGCATCACCAGCAGCTGTAGCAGCTCAATTCTTCACCTTCACCTGCTTTCTAGGATCCCATAGGGTCTAATTTTTGAACCCAATTCCCCTAGTTGCTAAGCTTATGTGTTAGTTTAGCTTTGGTTTGCGATTAATGTGAGTTTAGTGCTAGTTATGGCGTTTTATGTGGAATTTTGGTTAGAATGTGTTTGAGTTGGTTAACCCAGCTTATTCTAGTGTTGTTAGGTCACCTCCACTGAGATTTAACCCAGATTACACTAAAATACCATAGGGTTTGCTTTTTGTTCTAAATTAGCGTTTTTAAGCGACATTGTAGCTTTTTGTAATCTGCTTTTGACCCGGGACCTTCAGGTCAAAATTGAGATAACTGGAACATACTTGTTAGGTCTAGATTGCACCACCAGAGCACGAGACTCTACCTCCTAACCCAGGCCACAAATTATATCAATCTGGCCGCAATTTGTGACCAGGAAGGTGAGTTGGATGCTAGGGTTTTGTGTAGGGTAGTCTGCAGTGTATTGTAGTGTTTTGGCATGTCTAGTTTTGTAAGATTTGACCTGTAGGAAAATCTGGGATCAAATATCGTATTAGGTGTCCGTTGTGCTTGCGCGATACGCGCGATACGTGAGTGAGTTCTGTGATCCAGCGTATCGCGGCGTGTCGCGATAGTTTTAGACGCGTACACACACGATTCAGCGTATCGTACACACGCGCGTTTAGTTCGCGACGCGAGTTTCTCATTTTGGTTCGATATCGCGTTTTGCGGAATATTTGCCTTATATATGATTTCCGTGTCGTAATTGCAGGTTTGCAGGCAGAGACTAAGGACACTACTACAGGGGGGAGCAGATGGTAGGATTCACCTAGCGTGGAGCGTAGGTGAGTAGATTTAACATCTACAAGGGAATCGCCCGCATGGCGTTATGCGTCTGGGCTAGGATTCAAATACCTGTCGCACATTCTACGTCATTGTAGAATTGCGCCTTTACTTTATTTCCTCGATATAGTTATACTGTGACCAGCAGCCGTAGGATACTGCATATATTATTGACGGTTCATGTTGCACGAGCACGGATTGTATGCTACACACACACCGTCAATAATTGCCATGTCACACACAACCCCTTATAGATACTATTGCTTGTCACACATGACATCTAGCTTACCGGTATACCTATAGTGTATCATACCTTTAGTGATAGGTACATTTACACTTTGCGATACAGCTACAGGTATACCTTTTACATATGTTACTTATACCGGGGGGATATCTTACTCATATTCTTCTTATACCCAGGGGGTATACGACATCAGTTCCTATAGGTAGATACCTATACCTTGCTACACCTGTATGTTACACACA
This sequence comes from Agapanthus africanus, assembly GCA_030015575.1. Lineage (NCBI taxonomy): Eukaryota > Viridiplantae > Streptophyta > Magnoliopsida > Asparagales > Amaryllidaceae > Agapanthus > Agapanthus africanus. The sequence goes on from CM057344.1 coordinate 423,558,104, forward strand.
TATTCAGTTGCAATCATATATTTACCTTTACTGATGTTACTTAGTTGTACCTCATTGGTTTCGCATACATCTGGTTTTAGCTACATATTCTCATTTATATGCTCGCATTTCAGATATATCGCATATATTTATTTCTGGATTGCGCATTCTTATTATTTGGATTTTACATGATGTTTTCTGGATTTGGGAACCGCGGGTGTTCATGAAATTATGCAAACATTGAAAAACCCGGTTTTCTTGATATGATATTTGCGCATCCACCATGAGCTTTATCGGTGCTGATTATATACACCCCTACGAGGAGGCGTCGAGGCCGTAGAGGGTACATGGTGGGGCCCGGTATGGTTCCCCTCGGCAAGAAGATCGATGGATTTTGCCGATTGAGCCTGGAGGCGGGCTAGTACCTACCGGTGACAGTACTGATGACTCGGCGGGGGTCATGGAGACACCGTTGGGTGTCATGCACGTATGCATACGTCGAAAGGCGAGGGTCAGAGCTAGGCACTCGTGCTTTCGGGACAGCGTATGATACGTACCTATCAGGATTTCTGTGTCGATGCTTGGCACATTGTTTTCATGATATTTCTTGTAATACCTTTGTATATATAACAGGGGATTAGCCGTTGTTATATATACCCTTACACCAATATTAGTGGAATGGGACGCTAATATATGTGTATTGCCCCCATCATATTTATTTCTGCAAATATATATACATATACCTTTAGGATGTTAGAAACTTACTTGAGATTCGACTTGGGATATAGATGATTCATTGAGATTGGATATTGGATATGAAAGAGATTGTTGATTGTACATTCGAGATATAGGAGATTACTCGATATTGTACAATGAGGAGATGTGAGACTTATATGATGTGAGAGCCCAGTTTGGGGGCTGATTTGAGGAATTGTGGATTTGAGTGTCTTGATGGATTGTGATCCTGCCACGATATCAGGTTTCCGTGGAAATGACGTATTCCATCCTATACCTCACACTTATCTACTTTATGCACAGCTTCATATATTGGTAGTACCTGTTAGTGTACCCTTATGATAGTTGCATATCTACATTCTCATACCCCTATTTGCATGGTTATTGCATATCATTGATCATACTTCACATATTGATTGTACCTGCTAGTGTACTTATCTTTATTCAGCATTTGCATGATATGTTATTACTGTAACCGCATATCTTAGATTCATGCTGTACGTGCATTCCTGCGATTACCTGCATATGTTATCTGCTATTCACGAGTTGGCAACTCACCCCCGTTGTGCCACAGGTGTTTCAGGTTGTATCCCAGAGTAGTCGAGGCAGACTATTCCGCTTTTCAGCTATTATCTTTTGCTACAGATACCGCACCAGCTCACAGTACTATTTTGCTTAGGTGGGTTTTGGTGGTCATCTGTATTTTGTATTGTACATTCGTTGTATCTTGTACTCTCCATCTACTATTGTATTGTTGACTTAGAGACTTGGTGAGGACGTTACTGTATATTATTTGTGGATTTGTTGTCTTTTATATACAGCTTTCTCTCTATTGTCTTTACTGCTTCGCTTTAGCTTCATATTTTTGTGTTGTATTCATCTTGGCTTGTTTTTACAAAAAGGGGGTGTTGCTAAAATTTTAAAGAATTAAAAATAGGACTTTTAAAGAATTTGGGTTGCGATTTCAAATGTTTCAAAATCTTATATTATCTTTTCCGTATTTTTATGGTTTAGATTTCTGGGTTTTGGCTTTCTTTTACTGCGCTACGTCTTTAGGCGTTGCGTAGTATTAGGGCCGTCACGGGCCAATTTTTGGGTCGTGACAAAGTGTAAACTTTTTATTAAAAACCACACATTAAAATATAATTAGCTACAAAACACATTCTAAGGTGTTACATGCTGCCCCCTACAGCAAAATGAATGGACCACCCGGCACTTCACGGAATCCGGTAACTGGAGCACCCCTCCTTGGGTCAACCTGTACCCCCTACGAGTGCGGCGAATAGTCTGCCAATTCTAGAGTGAGGCCCTTTTGCCTCTCAAAGCCATGAGATACGGACCCGTTGCCCTCCAGAACCCGGCTATCCGTGCACTCCGTCGCGGGGTAAATTTTGTACAGAAATAAAAATATGTACAACGGGTACATCGAACTCAGCCCGGTTGTGCCCCAAAAGAATATTATACAAACAGGCAGTGACGGCAGTCCACATGTTGGACGCTCGCCCCGCAATATCAAATGTACAAATAAATTCAAACTGCACTACCATTGCACACTGCTATCCACCACGACAAATCCGCAACATCACATCACAACACAGAACATCAACGCGAATATCACGTTCGCAAATCCGTCTAAAAGAACTATAGCAATTAGACGCAATTTACCGCTCGAATGACATTCCCGGTTGGAGATATAATGTAAATACTGCATAATAACAAGTTTGAAATTTCGATGGACAAAACTTCCCGAAGTGGGCCCTACGTACATCTGTTGTACAGTAAGAAAATCTGGGCCCTAAAGAAATATACTAAAAACCACAATTTTCCATTTAAAGCTCTCTCGGAAAAATTGGAGCACTGTTCCCACAAAACGGCCACGGTTCCTCGGTCGAACCCTAGGTTTGACCGCGGATCCGCAGTGGTAATGAGGTATTACGTGCCCAAATTTTCCCAGAATGCTTAGAAAAGCCTGCTTTGTTTTCTGTGATATGTAAAATTATTTTTAGGCCTGATTTAAAATCGAGAGAAACTTTGAACAGAAAAATGTAGTTTTGCGAAAATCCGTTCGATCGATGTTTTAAACGCGTTAGCACAAGTTAGTAAAGCTTAATGGTGAGGCTCTGATACCACGGTATGTCCACGGTAGCGCCCCGGCCGTCTAACAGACACTAAATGAGGAACAAAAACTTTTACAACTGGCGCTATCGCGTACTATAACCCGGATCTGTCATTAAAGCTAAAATAACAAACTACAAAGTGGGTAGAAGAGTTATACCGAACGATCCGAGTCCTTCGGTCTTCAACCATCATCCCACGCTTTGTTGCGGCTGCTCCGATCTCCTGAATCTCCAGTCTTCTCGTCCAGATGGCACCACATCGACGGATCTTTAAACGGGCTCCCGCCTCTGAACCGAGACAACTCGATCATCAAGTTTGCTATAAAAGATGACCAAGATTGATGTAGAGAATGAGTAGAACACTTTGTCTCGTTACGTCCAAATCTATGGACGAACGGTTAATGAAGTTGCCTTTTCGATCGGATTGAAATGAGATATGAAAATATATATGAACTAGATCTCTCTCTTCTCATTTTAACAACCCTTTCTTTTTCCAAAAAATCATCATTCCTCAACAAGAGGTATCGGCCACTTAAGGAGGGGGGAGGTGAGTGTAGGAGAAGGGGGGTGACTACAACATTTAATGAAGAGAATGAATCATCATAAACACCTTGCATAATCATTTAATGAACTAATGAATCATAACACTTAGTCATCCACTCATTAAATGCTCCATTAATGCACTAAGCCACCTCACCATCCTTGTCACCATCTAGAAACTTCGAGAAGCATGACTCATCCTCATGACTCACCCAAGTGACGAAAAGATAAATCCGTATTTAACCGAATATCAAATACGGGTGATAGAAAACTGGAAACTGGCAACTTCCAAAAGCGATCCTGAAATGAATTTCAGGATAACCCCGTAACAGTATAAACATACCCGCATTTGTATTACGACCGAATACAAATGCAACTGAGACAAAGATATTATATCCACACAGTATAATACTTGGATCCGGCTTAAACCAAAGCCCACCAGTATTATCTGCCTGAAATATGACACGTGCGTAAACGCACGTGTATTTTCCGAACCCTGCCATAAAACCATACGGCCACTACAACGTTTCGCCCGAACTTGGGAAGTGTCTGTGGGGGACTCTAATGACTCATCAACACACTAGCACTGGATATAACCACTAGCACGTCAGAGGTACAAGCTGTACCTAACAGTTGCCTATGTATTGATTGGAAGGGAAGCTGACGAGCCAACTCATCCAGAAACCCTACTAAGCCTGACAGTGACAAAATCCGTACAGCCCGGTCCGTTCGTCTAAGAGTATCGCATATCGAGTCTAGGGCGGTGGGTAAAGTCAGACCCGTAATAACGCGATAATTCATGTCGGTATGAAACCCATCACCACCTGAGAAACTACTGATCCAAATCAGTAATTCTCCACTATCTCGGCCGAGGATTTCTAGTGATGGCCACCCGTGCACTGTGCGACATCAACCCCCAATACCGGGAGTGACGAATCCCCGACGATCCGCTCACTGCCTCCATGTGGCTCGGGACTGTACCCAAAAAATACCTGTTTGCACGTCTCCTTTGAGCGTGGTAGGGTAGAAATCAAAACACAGTGGGAACTCACACGAGACAAATGACGATCTCAGGTCGACAAACTAACCTGTACACATGTCACCATGGAACTACTATCTAACGATATATATAATACCAACTAGTATATTCCCGGCAAGTCCTGTCCGGTGTACTCAATGAGCACCTGTATACATCTTAGGTGTAACAAACTGACACCAATGGCTTGTGAGACCGGCCACCGCCCCTCGTCGGGGTCTCGACGGTATACACTAGTCTACTCTGGAGTATCGATGCCCTGTCTCGAAACTCCCATGACTAGGGACACTTTTAAGGATGTGCTTAGAGACCCCAGCTCCCACGTATAGGATCGCCATCATACTGCTGGCAGTCAAGCAAGAATCCTATGGGCTCTATCAACATGCAATAGTGAACTAAAACATGTATACGATGATAAAGACAAACCAGATAGCATACTATCATCTCGAGCAAGACTTTCATATCGGTATAGGTCCTCCCTCAATCATTGCAATCACGTATCTGCGATCCAATAATTGACTTAGAGGGCACTATATCCAATAAGATGCGCTTTGAAACCAAGGTACGCATTCTTTCCGCGCTAAAATCCAAATTCTTAAATTGCCGACTAACTTAAGCATCGGAGGATGTTCCTGTTGATATGCCATTTCGACCGATTCGGATATATATATATATATATATATATATATATATATATATATATTGTCTCAAAATACCACCAAGTTATGCTTAGAGCTTCAAAATGATTTTACAGAATTTTTGTACATTTTTATCATATTTTTAAGGCAACATGGCCTATATAAGGACTGACTTTGTTCTCATAGGCGACGTGAACGGTATATTGAACTACCTTTAGCTATTATTTGATTTATAGCATATAAAAATCCAAAACTAGGACTTTTGAGATTTGGAAAAATTAGTTTGTGGGTTTTGCAGGTGATTTCAAAAGAATTTTGAAGTTTTTAGAAACAATCTTTACTCAAAATCAATTTTCTAAAACAAAAAATTTAAAAATCAAAAAGATTTTCAAATTACGGACGACCATCGTCGGTATGCGTACACCGAAGACAAAAATTGATTTTACTTGATTTCTATAGTATTCAAAATGGTAAAAATCCATCGATTGTGGCACACGTGCGGACGGACATCGCCCGTATGTATGTCGTCGACAATTTAAAAAAGTTTTTCTTCGAAAAAAGGTGTGCAAAACTGCAAAAAAAGGCCAATTTTTCATTCATACGGATGAAGATCATCCGTATATGTTTCAATATATTAAATTTTTCCAAATTTTGATGATTTCTCTAAAGATTTGGTGGGAGGGCTATATAAGCATCCCCTTTCTTCAGAACTCTTCATCTCCAATCTCTTAGAGCTCTATAGAGACAATATTCTCTCTCTCTCTCAAAGTTCTGGTGTTAGTTTGCGGGGATCGCGGAAGCTCCGAAGTTTTCGTAGCAGCGACACAGCATAATTAGACTCCTTCTAATCCTTTCCTTAATCTTTTCATCATGCTTTTTATTTTGTTTTTCTGCATTCATAAAAAACATAAAAAAAACAAAAAAACCATCTTTTTCATAAGAAATCAAACCTTTTTAAATTAAAAGGGTAAGGATAGATTTTCCCCGGTCGCAAGGCTTTTAAGTTCTTTCTTTTCCTCTTACTATTTTCATGCTCTTTTTCTTGAACCGATTACTACACGCACATCACTAAAGAAAGAAAATTTTGCTGTTCGGGAGAATCAAGACTGAAGAAAAGCTTGGGATTGGCTTGGCGCCAATTCACGAGGACAAAGGGAACCATAACAATCTCTAAGGTAAAATAACGATCAAATCAAAGGGTGGCTAGCGGCCCAATTCAGGAATGTAGTGGCAATCGCAACATTGACCGGAACTAGTAGGGGAAGGCTCCGGACTTTTCAGCGACATCTCATGCCATCAGGGACACCTTGGACTCACACTTCAGGATTGATCCACATGGCGATCGCGATGGGACCCATTGCGATTTTGTAGGTTTTCTCTCTCCTATCTCCTTTCTTATTATATTCTCTATTTTTGTTTCATTTGATTGCTTGATGTCACAACCCAAAATTTGGTGCGTGACCGGCACTTAAACCACGAGACATCTACAGGCGTAGCGTAATTTAAGTAAGACGAAACTCAGAAATCTAAACCATCAAAAGTAGTAAGTGATAAAAACATTTGGAAATCTCAAGTAAAATTTTTAAAGTTTAAATTATTTTCTTAAAATACTCAGCAGCACTTTGTAAAAACTAGCCCCGAAAAGGGTACAAACATAAGATATAGGTAAAGAAACATATGATATAATAAAGCATCCTCAAACGGGAGAAAATCAAGCCCAAAGGCGCAAACAATCACCACAAGCATAATATACGACGCCCTAGCGAAGAAATGAACAATATAAGTGAAAAATAGCATAAAAGGTAAAACTGCATAATAAAAGCCGGTTCACACGAGCTCGACACCCAGAGTCACAAAATAATATACAATATCGTTCTCACAACTGGTCACTAAGTCTGTTAGATATGTATGCCCTAGAGGCCTGTATTGTATAGGATGCTAGGCATGTATATGTACAGAAACAATATTTGCTCGAAATGATAGTATGCTATCAGGTTTATCTTCATCTTAACATGGGATGTGTTGTGTTATATTTTATATCTTTATATGCATTTTGATGAAGCCCTTAGGATTATGCTTGACAACCAGGATTATGATGAGATCATACTAGTAGGGCCTGGACAGTCTATAAGTATATCCTTTAATAGTTCCTAGTCGAGGGTATACCGAGACAGGGTATTGGTATTACCAGATTAGACTAGTGTGTATGTTTCCTGACCCTGGGGGCGATGGTTGACTCCACCATCATTGGTGTTTGACATCAAAGATTGTATACAGGTGCTCATTGGAGAATGGGTACACCGAACAGGACTCGCCGAGAACTCATAGATGGTATATATACCTATTGTCAGATAACAGTTCTCTGGCGACACTTGTACAGGTTAGTCTGTAGACCCGAGATCGTCATAGTGTCTTGTGTGATTCCCACTGTGCTTTGATTTCCTCCCTACCGCGGCTCTGCCAAGTCATGCAAACAGGTGGATTTTGGGTACAGTCTCGAATCGCATGGAGGCAGTGAGCGATAGGAGGGTTTTCGTCTCTCCCGATATAGGGAGTTGATGTCGGGCTATGCTTGATCGGCCATAACATCAAATCCCTGGCCAAGGTTCTCGAGATTTACTGATAAGTGTTATCAGTAGTTTCTCGAACCGTTATGGGCCGCAAATCAGCATGACTTACAAAGTTACCGGGGTCTGACATTTACCACCCCTAGACTTCATATGCGATGTATCAGACGAAGAGACCGGACTGTACAGTAAGTGTTGCTTGCAGGCTCGTTGGGGTTGTGATGAGTTCGCTCGTCGGCCACCTTTTCGTCATGTACCTGGGTAGCCGTTACGCACAGCTAGTGCCACTGATGTGCTTATGGTTAAACCCACTGCTAGCATACTGTCGAGTCTTTAGAGTCCCGCACAGAGGGTTCCCTCGTTCAGGCGAAAGATGTAGAGGCCGTAAGTTGTTACGGCAGCCGTAAGGTGTTACGAAAGGGTTTCGATTATGTTCGTGTAATTGTTACAGGAATAATAATCGGAAGGATAATACTAGTAGGGTTTGGTTTAGGCCGGATACCGGTATTATATTATTGTATTAATGGTATTCGTATTTTTCGGAATTCGGATACGTTATACGGTATACGGAGGAGGAGTATTCTTGTAATTGTTACAAGAATACCTTCTAGAAGGTGCCACCTCATAATGGCATTATTTATTTTATGAAAATAAATAAATGTGGTTGAAATAAGAAAGTCAAAGCATGGTTGCAAGAATGTGTTGTTTAATTTTATATTGTTTTGGAATTACTATTGAAGCATGGTGCTAATTTTATATTATATGCTTCAATTATTTCATTTGCAATATATCATTTTCTCATGCTTGAACTCTCTCATCATCACAAACACTTTCTCTCTCCTTCTTCTTCTTCCTAGCTTTAACCCTCACATGTGATGTGAATCCAAAGCTTAGGACCTTAAGTTAATCCAATACACTAATCTCTACATAATCCTAGTGACCTCTTCTAGCAAACTTGGTCTCTAGGTTAAACTCTTGTGAAGAGTTTCTAGCTTGCACGATAACTCTCGGGTGGATCATCTAAGTCTTGGGGTGGCCGGAGATCGAGCACATCGGCAACATCCAAGGAGCCATGGAGTTCATCAAAGAAGACCCGAAGGACTGGATCATCAAGGTATAACCCCTAACATAGTAGATAAAATCTCCAGTTAGGGTTCACTAGTTGTGGTTTAGACTATATCTTGGCAAAAGTGCATGTTGTATGCAAAGAAAATTTTCGTTTATCACTTCCGCTACCTCACAAGAGTTGTGGGAGCTTGCATCATGCACAAACATGGTATCAGAGACTAACTAAACCACAACTAGATGATTAGACGACGTTTAAAGCATCGAACACGAAACAACTCCAAAAACCGTATTTTTAAACCCTGCTCTCTAAAAATATTTCAAAAGTGTTCTGAAATTTTTTTAAACATGTGCAGAATACTTGTTATATGATAACTAGAAAACCCTAGAAAAATGAGCCCCAACCACCGGCTTTTGGCCGGCGACGAGACTAACATTTCCGGCATTGCCGGATTTCCTACTTGGTTTGGGATTGGAACTTTTTGGGTTATCTGTACACTGGGTTTGTGGATTTATGGCATTGTTTAATTATTTCCTGATTACATGTGATGTAAACTAAGTGTTAGGGAAATATGGAGTGTTTCGAAATTGAACTTTTAACATTGTTTATCCGCTCTTTTTGAAATGTGTGTTTGAAACGTCGACTAATTGCTATAAGTCGATTAGTCGGGGTTGCACACTTCTGTGATGGTATGTGTATATGAATATGTTGGATCGTCGTGATGAATGGCCGGGGGGTGTGAGAAGAGAGTTTTTCCTTTTCTTTCATTTAATGTAATTTGTGAAAAGCAATGTAATATTATTTTGCGGGGCACATCCGGGGTGAGGCTGTAGCCACCGCTGTATAATTTCTTTTTACTATTTTTGCTCCTAGGATAGACCCAAGGTAGGGTGCATAAACTACCGGGTTTTCGAAGTGCCAAGTGACCTACTCACTTTGTTGAGGGAGGTTGCTTCACTTCGGGAATTTGGCGGGTAGTTTGCCGCACCTGTAGGGGTCTAGGGTGGGGTTTGGCTATTCATCACGACCGTGGAACCCGTTTTTTCATTAAGGCTTGAATGAAATACGGAATTCCTAGTATATCCAATGTATTCATCTGTGATCTGTAATGGCTATATTTATATATGAGATATATAATAAACGTTGCTTATGTTTTTCACCCGCGCTAGTCTAGCCCCCGCTCTGCCGTTAGTTAAGTAACCTAACGGTGCATGACGGGGCCCAGTGGCGAATGCGGATGGCATAAGCGTACGTTCTATTTTCGTTTCTTTTCTGTGATGTTTAGGAAATGTAAATGATGGGACAACATTAATGTGATTAATGTTAAGAAAAAGAAACTTAAAGATGTTGTAGAATCAAATTTTTTAATAAAATGGGCAACCCTAGCTTTTGCTTTGCATCGTGGTATTCTTGAATATCCTGCACCTCATTCGATGAGGAAAGGGCCGAGATCCCTTCACCGGGAGTGACCTCTTTAGCGAAACTAGCAAATGTTACAAAGTACTCGATATGATTTTATAGTTGATCTAACTTTTGCTTTGTATCGTGGTATTCTTGAATATCCTGCACCTTATTCGATAAGGAAAGAGCCGAGATCCCTTCACCGGGAGTGATCTCTTTAGCAAAATTAGAGAGATGCTATAAAACCATTCGACTTTTTAAAACTAGAGTTTAAACAACTCCTTCTCACTCGATTCTACAACGATATCAAGTTCAAAACGTTAAGTGTTTTCATAAAAACCATCCGTTGCCCTCCGCCATTTTAGGAAGCAGAGTACTTTGTATTCGTGCCACATTTGTTGACTATAGTTAAGGCGTGGTGTACGGTAGGTAAGTGATGTCTTCCTACAAAGCATTTGATGCGATCGATTAGGACATTCGTATGACTTTATTGACCATAGTTAAGGGTCATGCAGGTGGATCTAAATCAATCACGAAATGGCTGGTAGAACTTGACTAGTGCTTATGATTTGTTGACCATAGTTAAGGTCATAAGACACTACGGGTAAAAATCATATCGGGAATTTCAAGAGTTGAAATTTGCAATGAGATTGCATACCTTCTATTTGATAGTTGGATCTCGATCCCACTGTGAGTAAAAGTTACTCCCGGGAGAGTTTTGCACTTTATAATTAGCTAATCCAGTAGGTATCTAGAAAGGTGTCAACGAGATTACGCCTCTAGGAAAATAAGGTTTATTTTAATTAGGTCCGTGCGAAAGCACGGGGAACCTCTCTCGGAGTGCCGACACTTGCCTGGCCGACCGGTTAGCGAACTTGTAGATTGCAATTAATCCTGGCTAGTTTTCTTTTTAAAAGGTTTGAAGAAAAATTTGATAAAAAGCAGTGGGAGACATCAATTAGATAAGATTAATAACCAATCTAATTATGCAAGAGCAATCACCGAGTGTCTTCTTTTCTCTCTCCTAATGGCAGATACCTATGACGGGACTTAAGCTTTTATTAGACAAAAATAAACTCACGGGACCGAATTACAAAGATTGGCTAAAGAACGTGAATATTGCCCTGACCTATGATAAGGTCAGATACGTCCTGACTTCTCCAGCCCTTCCTAACCCAGGCCTTGATTCTTCAGTTGCGGATAAAGAAATCCGCAAGACATGGGATATAGACAGCTAAGAGCCTCGCGCTTGCTTCTATGAACATTGAACATCAGAAGCAACACGAGAAGATGGATGTTCAATCCATCTTTCTCCATACAAAGGAGTTGTATGGAGAGCAATCTCGTACTCTCCAATACGAGGCATCTCGAAAGTTATTTCAGATATGGATGGCTGCTGGCACGTCTATAGGTGACCATGTATTGAAGATGATTGGACTTATTGAAGAACTTGAGGACCTGGGTTGGACCATAGGGAACGAGCAGTATGTTGATATTGTTCTACAGTCCCTTTCCCCTGCCTTTGCTCAATTCATTGTAAACTTCAACATGCACAATATGGAGAGGTCTTTACCTGAACTCCTCAATATGTTGAGGAGTGCAGAGAGCACACTAAAGGTAGCAAAAACCCCCGCTCTTATTGCTGGGCCATCTTCTTCCTCCGTCCTGAAAGCCAAGGCCAAGGGAAAGAAGAAGAATCCCATCAAGCAGAGAGGCGGAGTGAAAAATGCACCGGGAAGGGACAAGAAAGGGGCTGCTACAACAGGACGAGGGAAATGTTTCCACTGCCACCAGACTGGGTACTGGAAGAAAAAATGCGTTGGATACCTGGCCGACCTCAAGAAGAAGAAGCATGGTGATGCTTCCACTTTAGGTGTGTTTGTAATAGAAAACTGTTTTTCAATTAACTCTGCTTCCTGTGTATTAGATATTGGGTCAGGATCTCACATCTGAAATTGTGTGCAGGGGCTGAGAAATAGCAGGTTTTTGAAGAAAGGTAATCACACTCTCCGGGTTGGGAATGGTTCCTCGGTACATGCTACTGCAGTGGGAGAGTATCATCGTTTGCCGTCGGGTTGTAAATTGGTTTCGAACCCATGTTATTTTGTACCTTCGATGTTATGTAATATTATATCTGTATCGTTGTTGGACAATGCTGGATATAATTTTGTATTGCAATCTAATGTTATGAACATTAACCTTAATCAAGAGTTGATTGGGTAAGGTACATTAAATAACGGGATATACGTCCTAAATCAGCATACAGTTTTTCATATACAACACGCAAATAAAAGAAAGGTTTCAGAAACAAATGAAGCTTTCATTTGGCATTGTAGACTTGGTCATATTAACGAAACAAGACTAACCAAGCTACATAAAGATGGATATTTGAACCCGTTTGAATATAAATCTTATGCGACTTGCCAGTCTTGTATCAAGGGTAAAATGACCAAAACTCCATTTACTGGACACGGAGAGAGAGCTACTGAACTCTTAGGCTTCATACATAGTGATGTATGTGGACTAATGTCTACACATGTAATAGGTGGTTTTTCGTACTTCATAACCCTTCACTGATGATTTATCGAGATTCGGGCACGTGTTCTTGTTGTAATATAAGTCCGAAGCCTTCGAAAAATTCAAGGAGTATAAATCTAAAGTAGAAAAAAACAGGCTTAAGTATCAAGAAACTTCGATCAGATCGAGGAGGTGAGAATCTAAGATCAGAATTTCTAGATTTCCTAAAAGAGAATGGGATTCTCTCTCAGCCCACTCCTCCATACACACCACAGCACAACGGTGTATTGGAAAGGAGGAATCGTACTCTATTAGATATGGTACGATCTATGATGAGTGATGCTGAGTTACCAATATCATTCTGGGGGCACACATTGGAGACTGTGATTTATCTTTTGAACAGGGTTCCGACCAAAACCGTATCTACCACTCCATATGAGATATGGTATAGGAAGAGACCATCTCTTAAAAGAGTTAGGGTATGAGGTTGTCCGGCTTATGTGAGAAAGCAGAATCCGGACAAACTCGAGACACGATCGGTTTTGTGTAGATTTATGGGATATCCAAAACACTCGTATGGATATCTTTTCTACCACAAGGAGGAACAAAGGGTGTTTGTTTCTCAGTATGCCATATTTTTAGAAAATGAATTTTTTATAAATGATACTGTTGGTTATGAGTAGAACTGGAAGAAATTCCAGATACACAAACAATTACCGATGATTTGGTTGAACCTGAGGTTTCAATAGAACCTAACGAAGCTCAGCCACTCCATAGATCTAGTAGGACTTCTCGCCCAACTGATAGATACTACGGTTTTCTAATTGATGGTAATAGAGAAGATTGCATCATGGATGATGATGGCCCTACTAGTTTTCAGCAAGCTATCAAGAGTGGTGATTCAGTGAAGTGGCTGGATGCCATGAGATCCGAAATGGAATCCATGCACACCAACAAAGTATGGACTTTGGAGGTTGCACCCTCTGGAGTAAAACCCAAAAGGTGCAAATGGATCTTTAAAAGAAAGATCGGTGTGGATGGTCAGGTGGAGACCTATAAAGCTAGGTTGGCAGCAAAAGGATTTCGTCAAAGACCAGGCTTGGACTATGATGAAACCTTTTCACCAGTCGCGATCCTCAAATCCATTCGGATCCTGCTTGCTATAGCTGCTCACTATGATTATGAGATCTGTCAGATGGATGTTAAAACGACATTTCTAAATGGTGATTTAGAAGAATGCGTTTTTATGGATCAGCCAGAAGGCTTCATTGATAGTGGGAGCAGTGGAAAAGCATGCAGGCTGCTTAAATCCATCTATGGATTAAAGCAGGCATCATGGAGTTGGAACATTTGCTTTGATGATATAATCAAAGAGTTTGGTTTTATCAAAAATGTGGATGAACCATGTATTTATAAAAGGATTGTAGAGAGTACTGTTACATTCATCGTATTGTACGTGGACGACATTCTCTTGATAGGAAATGATATTCCTATGCTAGAATCGGTCAAACTATTCTTACCGCAGAGGTTCTCCATGAAAGACCTGGGTGATGCTGTTAGTTATATGTATGCCCTAGAGGCCATTACCGTACATACGATGTATATTGTAATGGATGCTTGGACATATATAGGGAGGACTTTCTTGCTCGACATGATAGTATGCTATCTGGTTGTACTTTATCTTAACATGTACTCTGATTGTCTCTATGTTACATATTGATAAAGCTCTTAGGATATGTACTCAACTACTGGGACTATGATGAGATCATACTAGAGGGGCCACGGTAGTCGACGAGTACATCCTATAACTGTTCCTAGTCGAGGGTGTATCGAGACAGGGCATCGATACACCAGAGAAGACTAGCGTATACGCATCTTGACCCATATGATGGGCGATGGATGATCCCATATCCATAGGTGTTTGACATCAAGGATGGTGTACGGGTGCTCAGTGGAGACTGGGTATACTGGACGGACTCGCCGAGAACTCCCAGATGGTATTATACCTCACGTCAGATGGCAGTTCTCCGGTGACACTGGTACAGAGTAGTCTGTTGACCCGAGATCGTCATAGTGTCTTGTGTGATTCCCACTGTGCTTTGATTTCCATCATACCACGTCCAAGAGGGCGTGCAAAAAGGTGGCTTTTGGGTACAGACCCGAATCACATGGAGGCAATGAGCGATTGGAGGGGATTCGTCTCTCCCGGTATAGGGAGTTGATGTTGTGCTGTGTTCGATTGGCTATAACCGGAAATCCCCGGCCAGGGTTGCTGAGATTTACTGGTAAGTGTTATCAGTAGTTTCTCGAACTGTTATAGACCTCATATCGACACGACTTATCTAGCAACTGGGGTCTGACGTTTACCACCCCTAGGCGAGATATGCGATATATCAGACGACGAGACCGGACTGTACGGGAGTGTTACTGTTTGGATTCACAGGAGAATGTACAGGCTTGCTTGTTGAGCTTCTGAACGCTCAATACCTGGGTAGCTGTTACTGTTGGAGATAGTGCCCTCAGAGTCAATTATTGGATCACAGGTACGTGATTGCAATGATTGAGGGAGGACCTATCCCGGTAGGACAGTCTTACTCGAGATGATAGTATGCTATCTGGTTTACCTTTATCATCGTGTACTGTTTTAAGTGACCTGACACGTCGCTATTACACGTTGATAGAGCCCCTAGGATTCTTGCTTGACCACCAGCAGTATGAGGGCGATCATATAAGTGGGAGCTGGGGGTCTATAAGCATATCCTTAAAAGGTCCCTAGTCGTGAGAGTTTCGAGACAGGGCATCGATTCTCCATAGTAGACTAGTGTATACAGTCGAGACCCCGACGAGGGGCGGTGGCCGGTCTCACAAGCCACTGGTGTCAGTTGGATCACCTAAGATGTATACAGGTGCTCATTGGGTTATGAGTACACCGGACAGGACTCGCCGGGAACATGCTAGTTGGTCATATACCAGACGTCAGATGGCAGTTCCCTGGTGACATGTGTGCAGGTTAGTTCATCGACCTGGGGATCGTCATTTGTCTCGTGTGAGTTCCCACTGTACTTTGATTACTACCCTACCACGGCTCAAAGGAGTCGTGCAAACAGGTTTTAGTTGGGTACAGTCCCGAGCCACATGGAGGCAGTGAGCGTATCTTCAGGGGTTCGTCTCTCCCGGTATTGGGGGTGAGGTCGTGCTGTGTCTAGGAGAGCCATTACACGAAGCCCTCGGCCGAGGCAAGGAGATTTACTGGTAGGTATTCCAGTAGTATCTCAGGGTGTTCTGGGCTACACTCCGACACGACTTGTACCGCTTTTGGGGGTCTGACTTTTACCAACCCCCTAGGCCCGCCATGCGATGCTCATAGACGAACGGACCGGACTGTACGGATATTGTCACTGACAGGCTCAGTAGGGAGTCAGGCTGAGTTCACTCACAGACGTCCCTTTTGGTCAATACCTGGTAGCCCGTTATGTATTGGCTTATACCTCTAACGTGCTAGTGGTTAAATCCACAACCAAGGTGTTGATGAGTCTTTAGAGTCCCCCACATTTCCGTTACTCAGCTTTCGGGCGAAAGGTTGTAGAGGCCGTATGGAGATATGGCAAGGTCCGATCAGATACGTGCGGTATTGCACGGATCAGGATCGGACAGTCTGTACTATAGGCCGTATGGTTATATGGCAGGGTTCGATCAGATACGTGCGGTATTGCACGGATCAGGATCGAACGGATATTACTAGCCGGCTTTGGTATAAGCCGGATCCTAGTATAGTACAGTGTGAATTTTGTCTCATTGCATTTTGTATTTCGGTCGAAATACAGATGCGGGTGTGTATGCACAGTATCGGGTTTTTCCTGTAATTTATTACGGGACCAGTTTTCTGGAATTGCCAGTTTGCTTTCCGTTTCGGCCAATTTCCTTTGTATCGTTCATTGGCCGAAGATTGGTGGAGGAGGGCTTATTTGCATTGTTGCAAATAAGCAATTGTGGAGGGGGTCTTTGCATTTTATCATGTCATGATTATAGCACCATCCTTTGACTTGATTTCTTCATGATGGCATGACTTTTTGAGTCATCATGGTTCATGATGGTTGGACTTTGTGAGGTGATGATGGTGGTGTTGAGTGTGGAGTTTACCTTGTGATCATTTCCTTTTGGATGATAGACCCCTCTCTCTCTCTCTTGTATGAGATGAGTGAGGCTCCCATTTTTGATACACTAATCTCTCATTCTCTCCATTCCTCTTGAGATGGCCGGCCATGTATAGGAGGGGGCTGTCCAAATATTTTGGTGAGGGTATATGGTTCATTTCATGCTCCAAAAATGTCCCCAAGTTCCTCCACATAGTTCTTGTTTCATCCCTCCACCAAAAGGCAATTCCGATAACCCCAAAATGAGATAAATAGTTCACTACACATTCTACAGCGAATCTTGGGCACGTCGACTAGCCAGCTTCGTGCCCGAGTTGCCTCGGCATTGAGGTGGGAGCCCGTAAAACATGGAGACGATGTGGTGCCCTTCCGGCAAGGTGGCGACGACCGGAGATTCCGCAGGAGATCGGGACGATGATGAGAAGACCGGAGGACTTGGATCGTCGGTATATCTCTATTCCCCTTCTTGTAGTTAGCTAGGACTAGTTAATGGTTCGATCCGGGTATTAGTGCGCGGCGGTTTGCCAGTTCAAGAAAAAATTTAAAGTTTATCACCGCTTCCGCTTTTGGCCGTCGGATTGACGGCCGGGGCGCCGTCGTGCACTTATAGTGGTATCAGAGCCTCCCCATTAACTTAGTCTAGCTTTGTCTAATGTGTTTTTCAGTTCCGATCGATCGAAATGTCCAAAAACCCGTATTTTGTCACGACAGTTTTCTGTTGAAATTTTTTGGTCCCCAAAAATTTTTCAGGTTGTATAAAAGTACTGTACAGGAAGATATAAGGCCACTGGAAAAGTTCGGCAAAGTGATCTCTTAAGTGGAGCGCGGAACCGCGGCCAAACCCTACCTTGGGCCGCTGTTCCGCGGCAGTTCAGAGAGATCAATGGGCCAAAGTTCTCCAGTGGGCCTCTGGGGTTAAATTGGGGTTTTTGGAATATTAATATTAGGCCCATAATTTCTTTAACTGCTACAGTATTGTTTTGGGGCCCACTTGTTAAAATTTGATCGGTCGGATATTTTAAACACATTTTTCACAGTATTTACATTATATCTGCGACCGTGAATGTCACTTGATCGGTAAATCCGGTCTAACTGCTATAGCCCGGTTAGACGGATTTGCGAACGTGACTTTCACGTTGATGTTTTGTTTTTGCTGTGATGTTGCGGATCAGTCGTGGGGGATAGCCTGGATGCAATGCTAGTACAGTTGTGGTTGTATTATGTACATTTGATATTGCGGGGCGAGCGTCCGACATGTGGACTGCCGTCACTGCCTGTTTGTATTATTATTTTGGGGCACGACCTGGTTGCGGTCGATGTACCCGTTGTATGTATATTTTACTTTCTGTACTAGGGTTACCCCGCGGAGGGGTGCACGGATAGCCGGATTCTAGAGGGCAACAAGCCCGCATCTCATGGCATTGAGACGGAGGGGGCTTCACTCTAGGATCGGCGGGCTATTCGCCGCACTCGTAGGGGGTACAGGTTGACCCAGGAGGGGTGCCCAAGTTACCGGATTTCGTGAAGTGCTGGGTTGTCCATTCACGGTGCTGAAAGGGGCTGCCTCGCTTCAGGTTTTGGCGGGTAACTTGCCGCGCCCGTAGTGGTCTAGGATTTCATTGCACAGGCTATCCACACGACCAGGGGAACGTCGGGTTTCAGTAGTGGCTCTGTGAAACCCGGGGATCCCAGATATCTGTATTGTTTCTGTGATGCTGTACATTTCTGTGATGTTGCATTTTATTCACGCCTTGAGCGAAATATAATATATTGGTATATATATTAGTAGATGTTGTATATGTTTTGCATCCGCGCTTGTCCAGTCCCCGCTCTGTCGTTAGTTAGCTAACCTAACGGGTAATGACGGGACCCAGTGGCGAATGCGGATGGCATATACGTACATCAGTATATTTTCGTTCTTTGTGGTGTGATCAATTGATGGGACTGCATTGATTCGGATCAATGCAAGTTAAAAACAAACCTAATCTGATGTTGTTGGAACACTTTTTCAAAAAGCTGTTAATGCAAGGACGTTCACTTTTGTTTTGCATCGTGGTATTCAGTTGGAATATCCTGCTCCTCAGTCGACGAGGCAAGGGCCGAGATCCCTTCACCGGGAGTGACCCCTTGGACAAAAAGTTTGCGTCAGGGCATTAACTTCACTATAGCCGATTACTTTTGCTTTACACCGTGGTATTCAGTTGGAATATCCTGCACCCCATTCTACGGGGAAAGAGCCGAGATCCCTTCACCGGGAGTGACCTCTTTAGCGAAGGTTTCCGTCACTATATTTTCAAAAAGCTATCCGTTCCTTCAACGATATCAAGTTCATTACGTTAAAGGTTTTCGCCAGAAACCATTCGTAGCCCTCCGTCGTTTCATATGGGTAGTCAATAGTATTCAAGCTGTGTTTGTTGGCCATAGTCAAGGCACAGTGTTTGGTAGCTGTTGGGTGTTCATATGCTGCATAGATAGATGCGTTGGTTTGGGACAGTCGTATAGCCTTGTTGGCCCTAGTCAAGGGCTTGTACGGGTGGATTCAAATCAACCTGGAGAATGACGGGTAGAACTTGACATGTGACTTATGATTTGTTGGCCTTAGTCAAGGTCATAAGAGCATGGGGCAGAAATCACATCGGGAGTTTCAAAAGAACTGAAACTTGCCAGATATGCGCATACCTTCTGGAGTGTGATACCGTGAGCGGATTCCGTCACGTTGTCATGCGATGAGAGTTGGATCCCGATTCCCACTGATGAGTTAGTTTACTCCTCGGGTGACCCCGACTAATTCTTCTTTCAGGTTTGGAGGAGAATTTGAGGTACAGTGGGAGGATTCCAGATTAGATAAATTGGTAACCATTCTGATCTAGGTTAGAGTGCACGCTGAGTGTTTCTTTTCTCTCTCTCTCTGGCAGCGACCATTTGACCCGACCCTAAGACTATAACTCAGTGACCAAGTTGACCGAATCTTCTTAAACACTGGCTTTTGGATTGTCAGAGTTGCGAACCTCATTGCCACTCCTACTTTTACCCTTTTCTCCAGGACACCCCGTATTACTACGAACGTCCACTTCCATTGGACAAAACCATCGTATGGTTAGATACGAACTCGAAAGAATTTATTCGAGGATGGTTTCAGGTTCTGGAGAAAACGGATAGGATTATTCAGTTGTCTTTTCCTTTCACCTTCTCTCAAGTTGTGAGTACTCCTTGGTTTAGGAGGTAGTACACCTATTATGCAAATTGGATAGTCTTCTTCCAAACCATAGGCAGGTGCCGACCGGTAGGGAATGAAGAAAACCAATTAGCCTAACGATGGTGTACAGAAGGTATTAAGTTAAGACAAAGCAAGGGATTAGTAAGAGGGCAAAGTAAACTGCAACAGATATTCACGACCAAACCAAGTATTTCTTCACCAATCCTAAATCACCTTTGTATTTCTCCAGGACACTCCGTATCACTACGAAGATCCACAGTTTATTGGATACTCCATCGTATGGTTATATACGAACTCGAAAGGAACTTGTTCCAGTTCGGGGATGGATTATGGTTCAGGAGAAATAGGAATAAGATTTATTCAGGTGTCTTTTATCTTCACCTTCTCTCGCATTGCGAGTGTTCCTAGGATTAGGATAGTACACCCATTATGCTTATTGGATAGTCTTCTTCCAAACCATAGGCTGGTGCCGAACGGTAGGGAAGGAAGAAAACCATTTGGCCTAAAGGGGTGTGCAGAAGGTAAAGACTAAAGACATATGAAGGGATTTAGAGAGGTGGCAAAGAATTATACGGTTACAGTCGTGTATCTGGAAGAGGCATTACTAGGAATACCAGGATACCCCATCAAAACATTTCGATGTTTCAGTCTCACTGTGTACTGTTAAAAGAAAACTGATTTCCCGATTAGATACTTACTCCAGGGTATGTATTTACCAGGTATGAGTCTCACATCTGTATGGTTTTACAGATGATGAGTGGGAGTAGGTTATTGGGAATTGGGTGATCATCCTCATTATATCGGGATTCGTTGTAATCGGTGATATTTGAGGAAATCACCTGGGCTGTTTGCCGGTCGGCAAATATTTGGTTTTGAATATCCGCTGTTATGCACCAATTTCAAATTGATATATCTGTACGTCTATTTTCATAGAGTGAGATATACCTTTCTGAAATTATGTCTACGACATTTACCTATATCAGTGGATGGTTAGGTAAGGAGCATTAAACAGCGGTGTAATTCTTCTTAACCATAAGTACAGTTTTCAACCTACGACACACAGTGAGTGAGTTATCAGACTCAAGGGACTTGTACAGAGTGTTGTATGATGTCCAGGGTCCATCAGGACAGAGGGGTTGGTCCTCGTACTATATTCGTTTTACTTATGACTTCTCTAGTTTTTAGACAAGTGTTTCGTGAAAACACAGGGTCCGAATTTGGAGAAGTTATGGGTATTTGAATAGAGTAGAGAACCAGGTGTAGCAAGTATCGGGATTCTTCAAAGAGATCAAAGATGTAGATACTTGTGTATGGTATTCAGTTGATAGTGATGATTAAGAGAAATTGCTTCTCTTTCAGGTTACTCATAATTGGAAGCCTTCCTAAGTTGAGTAACGCTGATCGGCCTCCTTCCATTTAGTTGACATGCACTGGAGACAGCTGCATGATTTGAATCTGGTTCAATTAAATCAGTGCCTCTGGTCCTATAAAGGATATAGAACAGTTCATATCTTAACGATGTTAAGGTACGGGGAGTTGTCCGGTTTATGATTAAAACCAGACACTGGACAACTCAAGGCACGTTTCTGTAATGGCTGTTTGTGGGTTGACCCAGGCTATGACGAGGGTTGACTTTCTACCATCTGGATGAACAATAGCGATATTGTTCTAGACTCGCCACAGTTTTATTAAAAATGGATTTTTTCAGAAAACAGTAGTGGGAGTATGGTAGAACTGGAAGTGATTCCAGAACCACAAACGATTACTGAAGATTTGATAAGGAACCTAAAGATTCAATCTGGATTGACATTCCATTGGCCACTCCGCAGATAAGGTGGGTAACTTCAGCCACCCGAGAGGTACTACGGTAGCCTCAAGGACGGTGACAGGGAAGTTCTTGTTTACCCACAATTACCACTGCTGTTGTTCCAGGCTGCGAGACCCGGTGGGAGGATGAGTATAGCGTCGTTCTAAACTAGTTTTAGAAGTGTACGTCTATATGACTCTGCCAGAGGGTTGTCGTAGTCAGTGGGAGCAGCGGAAGCATTGGTGGACAGGTAGCTTATGTCTATTTATAGACTAAAGCAGATGTAGCGGAGATAGATCATCTATTTCTGACGTGACAGTCATAGGTTTGACTTCATCAGAATAGGGGATGGATCTGTTGAGAAGGCAGTAGGGTGTGATATCCTGGTATTTGGATGACATACACAAAGTAGGAAAGGAAACTCCTATACTACGATCGGTTATACTTTGGTCGTCTCACAGTGGTTTCTCCACAAAGGAAATGGATTTTATATCAGACATACTGGTTACTGGATCTATGGTATTAGATCTAGATTTGGGTGGTTTCCCAATCAGGGTACTTGACAGCATTCTAAGAGTATTTAGGATGGACGACTCCTGGCACGGTAGTGTACCTGCAGGTGATGGAGTCACCCTCTCTGAAGCTGTCTTACAGACTAAAGGGGAGAGGGATGTGCATGATTGGCAGATCACTTGCTTAGGCAATTGAGTCAATCATGAGTTGTCAAGTACCACACCAGACATTGTTCTTGCACTAGATGCAATAAGTTGACATTAATCCAATCCTGGAGAAACGGTCGGAAGCGGTTTTAGAACATAAGTGGATGTTCTAGGGATATGATAACGACAGCCTCATTCGGGAGACAATTATCATTCCAGGCTTCCAAGGTGACATGGACGACAAGGAGGTTGTCAGAGTTATAGCTTTCCTTCTAATGAGGGGCAGTATTTTGGACAGGTGGTCCAAGGCAATACTGAAGGGTGGCATGGCGCAGGATACTGATTAAGTTCAGTTGTCGATACAGTCTAAGAAGTTTGGATTTGGAGTTCATTTATGAGCTATGTCCCATCAGACATCCAGACACATTCTAAGACAGGTATTGCTCATTTCGGGAGATGGCTTTCTCCGCGAACTTGAGATATAGAGAGACATGGAAAGAGACAACAAAGCGGATCCACTCACTGAGGCTATTCCTCGAACGCAATAGTTTCGCAAACGAGCTTTGTGAGACTGACTAGTAGAGGAGTTGGGTGTTCGGTATCACACGGGCTGTGAGTATGCGACATCGCAATAATTAGCCTTGAGTGCAAGTGGGAGATTGTTGGAGATAGTGCCCTCAGAGTCAATTATTGGATCACAGGTACGTGATTGCAATGATTGAGGGAGGACCTATCCCGGTAGGACAGTCTTACTCGAGATGATAGTATGCTATCTGGTTTACCTTTATCATCGTGTACTGTTTTAAGTGACCTGACACGTCGCTATTACACGTTGATAGAGCCCCTAGGATTCTTGCTTGACCACCAGCAGTATGAGGGCGATCATATAAGTGGGAGCTGGGGGTCTATAAGCATATCCTTAAAAGGTCCCTAGTCGTGAGAGTTTCGAGACAGGGCATCGATTCTCCATAGTAGACTAGTGTATACAGTCGAGACCCCGACGAGGGGCGGTGGCCGGTCTCACAAGCCACTGGTGTCAGTTGGATCACCTAAGATGTATACAGGTGCTCATTGGGTTATGAGTACACCGGACAGGACTCGCCGGGAACATGCTAGTTGGTCATATACCAGACGTCAGATGGCAGTTCCCTGGTGACATGCGTGCAGGTTAGTTCATCGACCTGGGGATCGTCATTTGTCTCGTGTGAGTTCCCACTGTACTTTGATTACTACCCTACCACGGCTCAAAGGAGTCGTGCAAACAGGTTTTAGTTGGGTACAGTCCCGAGCCACATGGAGGCAGTGAGCGTATCTTCAGGGGTTCGTCTCTCCCGGTATTGGGGGTGAGGTCGTGCTGTGTCTAGGAGAGCCATTACACGAAGCCCTCGGCCGAGGCAAGGAGATTTACTGGTAGGTATTCCAGTAGTATCTCAGGGTGTTCTGGGATACACTCCGACACGACTTGTACCGCTTTTGGGGGTCTGACTTTTACCAACCCCCTAGGCCCGCCATGCGATGCTCATAGACGAACGGACCGGACTGTACGGATATTGTCACTGACAGGCTCAGTAGGGAGTCAGGCTGAGTTCGCTCACAGACGTCCCTTTTGGTCAATACCTGGTAGCCCGTTATGTATTGGCTTATACCTCTAACGTGCTAGTGGTTAAATCCACAACCAAGGTGTTGATGAGTCTTTAGAGTCCCCCACATTTCCGTTACTCAGCTTTCGGGCGAAAGGTTGTAGAGGCCGTATGGAGATATGGCAAGGTCCGATCAGATACGTGCGGTATTGCACGGATCAGGATCGGACAGTCTGTACTATAGGCCGTATGGTTATATGGCAGGGTTCGATCAGATACGTGCGGTATTGCACTGATCAGGATCGAACGGATATTACTAGCCGGCTTTGGTATAAGCCGGATCCTAGTATAGTACAGTGTGAATTTTGTCTCATTGCATTTTGTATTTCGTTCGAAATACAGATGCGGGTGTGTATGCACAGTATCGGGTTTTTCCTGTAATTTATTACGGGACCAGTTTTCTGGAATTGCCAGTTTGCTTTCCGTTTCGACCAATTTCCTTTGTATCGTTCATTGGCCGAAGATTGGTGGAGGAGGGCTTATTTGCATTGTTGCAAATAAGCAATTGTGGAGGGGGTCTTTGCATTTTATCATGTCATGATTATAGCACCATCCTTTGACTTGATTTCTTCATGATGGCATGACTTTTTGAGTCATCATGGTTCATGATGGTTGGACTTTGTGAGGTGATGATGGTGGTGTTGAGTGTGGAGTTTACCTTGTGATCATTTCCTTTTGGATGATAGACCCCTCTCTCTCTCTCTTGTATGAGATGAGTGAGGCTCCCATTTTTGATACACTAATCTTTCATTCTCTCCATTCCTCTTGAGATGGCCGGCCATGTATAGGAGGGGGTTGTCCAAATATTTTGGTGAGGGTATATGGTTCATTTCATGCTCCAAAAATGTCCCCAAGTTCCTCCACATAGTTCTTGTTTCATCCCTCCACCAAAAGGCAATTCCGATAACCCCAAAATGAGATAAATAGTTCACTACACATTCTACAGCGAATCTTGGGCACGTCGACTAGCCAGCTTCGTGCCCGAGTTGCCTCGGCATTGAGGTGGGAGCCCGTAAAACATGGAGACGATGTGGTGCCCTTCCGGCAAGGTGGCGACGACCGGAGATTCCGCAGGAGATCGGGACGATGATGAGAAGACCGGAGGACTTGGATCGTCGGTATATCTCTATTCCCCTTCTTGTAGTTAGCTAGGACTAGTTAATGGTTCGATCCGGGTATTAGTGCGCGGCGGTTTGCCAGTTCAAGAAAAAATTTAAAGTTTATCACCGCTTCCGCTTTTGGCCGTCGGATTGACGGCCGGGGCGCCGCCGTGCACTTATAGTTACGTTTAGCTGACCGCTTGCAGCTTGTGGGTGTTTGATATGATCATCACCTACTGCCAGCGTATTGACGATTCTTTAGAGTCCTACACAGAGGTTTCTTGGCTCAGGCAAAACGGAGTAGGGGCACGTATGTGATATGTGCGGGACCGAGGATAATGCGATATGAGATACCGTATTCTATTCTCGCGATCTTTGATATCAGCCGGGTCATCGGATCAAGTGTTGATTCGATGAATCGGTACGGATAAATATTAGTCGGTTATATGCGATATAGCCTGATAGTCAGATCAAGTGTTGATTCGATAATTTAATGTATAATAATATATATGATATATTAAATTACATTAACTAATATTAGCTCACTAAAAGATTCTTTTTCTCACTCGGATAATACATTGATATATATGTGATATATGTTAATTGTATTATTTTATTTGGTTACAATAAATATTATATATGTGATATATAATATTGTAACATTATATGATAAATAATGCAACATGTTTAGTAGAGATTAAACAAGATTAGGGTTTGATTTGGGTTAATTCTTTCTAGATGATTCTAGAAGGTTTTGTTTTGTCATGGAAAAGATATTTACACATGACTCATCTTTAACCTAACCCAAACCCTACACCCTTGGTTAATTCTATACAATGGTTTAGCAACCATGGTTGCATTATTGATCATTATCTTCTTTCATTATTCATCACAAAAGGATTCTTATCATATGGTTCATCTTCTTCCTTCATTTCTTTTCATGAAAAAGCTTTCTAGCTTTTTCTAAGTGATGAAAAATGAGTGAGAATTAAAAAACAAATGAGAGCAAAAATCCTACTTCATCATCCTCATCTACCCTAGCCCTTTAGATGAGAGTGTTCACTTCATTTAGTGAGTGTTAGCTTGTGTTAACGAAATTTCAAGGTAGATCATCTTTGTATCGAAGATCAGAAGTAAGACTGCATCTTTCTCCTCGTGGAACCTCTCGAGAGTCCGGAGCACGATGATCGCAGCGAAGGGACTTCAACACGGAGCTTAAGAAGTGAAGGACCGGATCTACAAAGGTTGTAACCTCTCTCACTTAGTGTTAAACTGTTTAACATACTTGTTTTCGCCTAAACCCTAGTTTAAAGATCCGGCTTCGGGTTGTTCGGCATGGCTAAATTTTAAATTGGGCATGGTTGATGCCTCGTAGAACCTTGTGCGCGTGCCCAACAACCCTACAGTGGTATCAGAGCCAAGATAGAGTTTTAGGCGAAGTCTAGACGAAGTTTAAAGTCCGATCGAACCCGGAAAACCCGATAAAACCCCTTCTCTGGAAATTTTTCAAAAATTTGATTTTTTCTGAATTAAAAATTCTCATAAAAACAATTAGGAAAAACTAAGAATTACTGTGAAGTACGGTCAACTAACTCGATAATTCGAACGCGGAACCGCGGCGGAACCATGGGTTTGGCGGCGGTTCCGCGGCCAAAATTTGGACTTAGTCCCTGGAATTTCACTTAATTATTCTTTGGTCCTTTCTTGTTAATTTTTTCTGGGAATATTTTAATTCCACGCAAGTGTTGAGTTTTCTAGGGTTGTATTGGGGACTCGTTGATTCGATCGGATAATTTAACTTTGTTTAGTTTGTCCGTATAATTTTTAGAAACTGTTAAAAAGTTCGAACGGATATCAATAACTCACTTTTTCCCCTGTCGGAATTTTTTTCAAAAGTTGGATTTTTTCTCGAGTTTAAGAACGTTCTAAGTCGTGCAAGTAATGCGGTGGACCCTCTAGAAGACAACAAACCTTAACTCGATTATGTGACCGTCTTGAACTGCTTCTAAACCTTAAGATTTGCGGCAGTACGGCGTGCTACATGTGAGGCGTTGGCTCGACCCTTCTACGGCTGGACCATTGGTGCTGTGGCATGTGATGGATGTTTTTAAACTAATTTCAAGTGTTGAGATATATTGGGAAATCTTGGGTGTTTGATTATTCGATCGGAAAGTTTAACATTGTCTATTTATCTGGATTGTGATACAATATTTGGAATCCACATGTAGTTATGAGATAACTAATTTGAATGTTATAAATCTAGCAGTTTAGTCTCAAATGATCGGTTGCCATGGAATTTTGATGTGGTCAAAAGTCCGTCGCAATCACGTAGCGTACGCGGATACTCGCCGGGTAAACTTAATAGATAGCTACACCCCATAGCCCCGACCAAGTTACTGTAGGAGAACCCCTTCGCCGAAAGCATCCGTTCGGGTGCTCGCGGCAGCGGTGTTCCGCCTTAGTGCACTTCGTCGACGGCATCTGGGGGTGCGGCCGTCTACTAAAGTTTGCGACGAGCATTCGATCAGGATGTCGGGAATCTTATTGAATTGCCCGACTTGATATTGAAAAGAGTTTTCGATAATGAGACTAAAATGCGGGGTTTATAATTGTTAGGCATGCGATGTCTAAGGAATTCATATGGTTAGGCATGCGATGTCTAAAGTGGTTGCGGATTCCAACTGTTGTAGTTTTACACTTTCTTTTCTGTGACCGTAAGCGTAGTATGTGGTGTATCGCCGGCTTCATTGCTATACATCAACGAAAATCGGGATACGCATACTTGCTTACGTTGATGATATGAGATATTATGTGTTGCTGTGATATGTTATATTGGATTGTCGCGTTTTGAATAGCCGGGGTTTTTTATGTGAGATGAGAGTTTTTCTTTTTCATTCATGTAAAATTCATTTGTATGTACTATTCTTTTATTGGGGCACTTCCAGGTTGAGGATGATGTCACCGTTGTATATTTTTTACTTTTCCGCATTAGGTAGACCCAAGGCGAGGAGCACAAGTAATCGGGTTTTAGGGTCCAGTGGGAGACCATCTCGAGGAGTCGAGACCGGGTCTCCTAACCCTAGAATTGGCAGTGTTGCTTGCCGCTCTCGTAGGGGTCTAGGGATGTGGGTTTGGCTATTCATCGCGACCGTGGAATCCGTGTTTTATACAGGCTCGTACTAAAACACGGACGTCCTAGTATATCCAATATTTCATATATGTTCTTCTACTGCAATGTTCTGTGATGAGATCATATTACTGCCTGAG
Source organism: Agapanthus africanus (assembly GCA_030015575.1). Classification (NCBI taxonomy): domain Eukaryota; kingdom Viridiplantae; phylum Streptophyta; class Magnoliopsida; order Asparagales; family Amaryllidaceae; genus Agapanthus; species Agapanthus africanus. Next base: position 423,586,544 of record CM057344.1, read on the forward strand.
ACGAATGTTTATATTATATATATGAGATATATGTTATATTGCAGATTTCGTTTCAAAAGAGATGCTTGTGAAGCAAAATAAAATGGGACTTCATTAATGAGATTAATGAAATAAAAGAAACCTAAAGATGTTGTAGAAACTTGTTTAAAAAACTGGTAGCTCTAGTTCTTGCTTTGCATAGCGGTGTTCCTTATAGAACATCCAGCACCTTATTCGATAAGGAAAGAGCCGAGATCCCTTCACCGGGAGTGACCTCTTTAGTGAAACTAGCAGATGCTACAAACTCGGTTTGTCTTTTGATTGCTTCTATAGTTCTTGCTTTGCATAGTGATATTTGTGAAATATCCTGCACCTTATTCGATGAGGAAAGGGCCGACGATCCCTTCACCGGGAGTGACCCCTTTAGCAAAACTAGAAAAGCCTCAAAAACACTCCATTTAAAATTCACTCGATTCTACGACGATATCAAGTTCATTACGCAATGAGTTTTCTTAAAAACCTGTCGTAGACCTCCGTCATTTCAGATAAGTACTAGTTAGTATTCGTGCTACGTTTGTTGACCATGTTAAGGCGTAGTGTGCGGTAGCTAATTTGTCTTTATCTGTATAAGCATGTGATGCGATTGGATTAGGGTAGTCGTGCGACTTTGTTGACCATGTTAAGGGTCGTGTGGGTGGGTTTAATTCAATCGGGCAATGACGGGTTGAACTTGACTAGCACTTATGATTTGTTGACCATGTTAAGGTCATATAGCTGCTAGGGGCAAAATATTATTGGAAATTTCAAGTGTTGAAATTTACAATGAGATTGCATACCTTCTATGAGATAGTTGGATCCCGATAACCGCTGCGAGTAAGAGTTACTCCTGGGAGAGATTTATACATTACAATTAGCCGATCAAGTAGGTGTCTAGAAAGGTGTTAACGGGGTTACGCCTCTGGGAAAACGAGGTTTACTTTAATTAGGTTCGTACGAAAGCACGGGGGACCTCCCTCAAAGTACCGACACTGGCCTGGCTGAAAGATTGGCGAACTTGTAGCGTGTAATTAATCCCGGCTAGTCTTTCCTTTTAGGGTTTGAAGGAAGATTTGATTAAAACGGTGGGAGACATCCTGATTAGATATATTAGATAACCAATCTAATCTTGCAAGAGCATACGCTGAGTGTTTTCTTCTCTCTCTCTCCAGGTAGCGACTATATCACGCCTTAATCAAGATAATAAAACTGATATATTGACCGAACCCGCTTGTTATACTGAGCTGGGGAATGTTGGTTCCGCTCCAACTTATAATTGTTATAAGACAGAGCAGGAAATTGGGGAATACCAGATTTCCCGTGCCGCCCAAACGAAGAAAGTGTATGTTGATGCATCATCTTCGGGTGTGTTCATTACATAAAACTGTTTCTCAGTATCCTTTACGTCCTGGGTATGTGATACCGGATCAGGATCCCGCATATGTAATTTGTTACATGGGCTACATATAGGTAGAGAATTGAGAACGTGTGATAAGTTTCATGAGACAAAAAACGGTGCAAGTGTTGCAGCCAAGTCTGTTGGTCACTATCACCCTGTATTACCAGAATACATTGATTCTGAACAAATGTTATTAGATACCGAACCTGATATACAACATCATATCAGTCTCTTTATTAGTAAAGAAGGATATAATTTTGTATTGTTGGATAATGTTTTGAACATTTCCTATATCAAGAGTTGATCGGTTCAGGCACGTTATCTAAAAGCATTGACGTTCTAAATCAAACTACAGTTCTTAGTATACAGAACACACACAAGAGGAATAGTTCAGAAATGAACGAATCCTTCATGAAGTATTGTAGACTAGGTCATATCAATGCGACCCGACTAGCCAAGTTACATTTAGATGCATATTTAAATTAGTTTAAATTTACATCTTATGAAACTTTCCGGTCATGTCACAAAGATAAGATGACCATAGCTCTGTTTATTGGAAACAGAGAAAGAGTTAGTGAACTCTTGGGATTGATACTTGCTGATGTATGAAAGTCTCCTGACTACACATGCTAATACCGGTTTTTTGTACTTCATTACATTCTCTGATGATCTCTTAAGATTCAGACATATGTTCCTGTTGAAACACAAGTCTGAACCTTTTGAGATATTCACAGAATATAAGTTAGAAGTAGAGAACCAAAATACAGGTATAAGTATTATGTCATTCGATGAGATCAAGGAGGAGAATACTTGAGCACGGAATTCCTGGACTATTCTAAAGGAGAATGAGATTCTCTCTCAGCATTACTCCTCCGTATACACCATAGCACGATGGTATATCGGGGCGGAGCAATAGCACCATATTTGATATGGTGTGCTCTATGATGAGTACTACTGAGTTTCCTATTTCCTTTTGGGTGTTATGCACTTGTGAAGCTGCATACCTATTGAATAGGGTTCAAATCAAATCAGTTGCCTACCACTTCATATGTGATATGGAAAGGGAAGAGCCCATATCTTAAGTTTGTTAAGATTTGGGGTTGTCCGGCCTATGTCTAAAAGCAAAATCCGGATAAGCTCGAGGCAAGGTCTGTTCTGTAGAACTGGAAAGGATCCAGCTATACAAACTGCAGCTGATGATTTGGTAAACCCGAAGGATTCAATAGTTTCCAACGAACCTCAGCCTCTCCGCCGATCTAGTAGGGTTCCTCACCCACCTGAGAGATACTTCGGTTTCTCTATGACAGTGGGAGCGAGGATTGCATCATGAGATGATGACCCAACTAGTTTCGAGCAGGCCATCAGGAGTGGGACTCTGTAAGAATGGCTGGATGCTTAGTGATCTGAGATGGAATCCTTATACACCAACAAAGTATGGACTTTGGTTGCTTTATCTGAAGGGTTAAATCCCCATCAGGAGCAGGTATATCTTGAGAAGATTACTTGGTGTACATGGAAAAGTTGAGACTTTCAAAGCTATGCTTAAGTCCATCCAGATCCTACTTGCCACGGCTACATACCATGAATACGATATCTGGCGGTTGGGTGTCATGACTGCTTTTCTAAATGATGTTTCAGAAAAAAGCGTCTATAAGTACACAGCCAGATAGCTTCATAGACAGTGGGTGCAGCGGAAACGTGTGCAAGATGTTTTATATGATGAAACAGGCATCGCGGAGTTGGAACATCTGTTTTGATGTGGGAGTCAAAGAGTTTGACTTCATCAAAATAGTAGATGAACCTTGTATATACAAAAAGGTAGTAGGGAGTATGGTGGTGATCCTCGTAGAGTACGTGGATAGCATACTCTTGATAGGAAAGGAGTTTCCTATGCTACGCTCGGTCAATCTCCGCTTATCACAAGGATTCTCCATATAGGATCAAAGTGATACCTCCTAAATCCTGGATTTTGGATCTATGAGATAGATCTAATTGGATGTTAGGATTCTCACCAGTTGTAGTGAGATGGTATCAATCGATCTTGGGGAGAATCACTGGAAAGGTTACAGGGTGATAAGAACGACTGAATGTCAGTCGCAGGCATTGTCTTTACCCTCAGTGGAGGGACGGTATGTTGGAAGAGTTCCAAGCTAGATACCATGACTTACTAGACGATTAAAGGCAAGATACATTGTTACCAAGGATACTACCAAAGAGGCAGTTTGGATATATATATATAAGTTCATGAGATGAACTTCGTTCCTACCATTGTGTGACAATGGAGTTGTGGCTTTACCCAAGGAACCCCCGTCCCATCAAAAATACAGATATAATTCTTAGGCAGTATCACCTGATCATAGAGATGGTTGATCTCCAGGGAGATCGAGGTTAGGAGAGTAGACACAGAGGACAACAGCGCGGATCCACTCACAAAGGCCTTTTTCCCAGTAGAGACTTTATGGGATGGTTGAGTATGAGATACTTCAACCGCAGCTAATTGTTGGGTATGTGATACCACAACAGATGACCCTAGTGCAAGTGGGAGATTGTTAGTTATATGTATGCCCTAGAGGCCATTACCGTACATACGATGTATATTGTAATGGATGCTTGGACATATATAGGGAGGACTTTCTTGCTCGACATGATAGTATGCTATCTTGTTGTACTTTATCTTAACATGTACTCTGATTGTCTCTATGTTACATGTTGATAAAGCCCTTAGGATATATACTCGACTACTGGGACTATGATGAGATCATACTACTGGGGCCACGGTAGTCGACGAGTACATCCTATAACTGTTCCTATTCGAGGGTGTATCGAGACAGGGCATCGATACACCAGAGTAGACTAGCGTATACGCATCTTGACCCATATGATGGGCGATGGATGATCCCAAATCCATCGGTGTTTGACATCAACGATGGTGTACAGGTGCTCAGTGGAGACTGGGTACACTGGACGGACTCACCGACAACTCCCAGATGGTATTATACCTCACGTCAGATGGCAGTTCTCCGGTGACACTGGTACAGAGTAGTCTGTTGACCCGAGATCGTCATAGAGTCTTGTGTGATTCCCACTGTGCTTTGATTTCCATCATACCACGTCCAAGAGGGCGTGCAAAAAGGTGGCTTTTGGGTACAGTCCCGAATCAAATGGAGGCAATGAGCGATAGGAGGGGATTCGTCTCTCCCGGTATAGGGAGTTGATGTTGTGCTGTGTTCGATTGGCTATAACCGGAAATCCCTGGCCAGGGTTGCTGAGATTTACTGGTAAGTGTTATCAGTAGTTTCTCGAACTGTTATAGACCTCATATCGACACGACTTATCGAGCTACTGGGGTCTGACGTTTACCACCCCAAGGCGAGATATGCGACATATCAGACGACGAGACCGGACTGTACGGGAGTGTTACTGTTTGGATTCATAGGAGAATGTACAGGCTTGCTTGTTGATCTTCTGAGCGCTCAATACCTGGGTAGCTGTTACGTTTAGCTGACCGCTTGCAGCTTGTGGGTGTTTGATATGATCATCACCTACTGCCGGCGTATTGACGATTCTTTAGAGTCCTACACAGAGGTTTCTTGGCTCAGGCAAAACGGAGTAGGGGCACGTATGTGATATGTGCGGAACCGAGGATAATGCGATATGAGATACCGTATTCTATTCTCGCGATCTTTGATATCAGCCGGTTCATCGGATCAAGTGTTGATTCGATGAATCGGTACGGATAAATATTAGTCGGTTATATGCGATATAGCCAGATTGTCGGATCAAGTGTTGATTCGATAATTTAATGTATAATAGTATATATGATATATTAAATTACATTAACTAATATTAGCTCACTAAAAGATTCTTTTTCTCACTCGGGTAATACATTGATATATATGTGATATATGTTAATTGTATTATTTTATTTGGTTATAATAAATATTATATATGTGATATATAATATTGTAACATGATATGATAAATAATGCAACATGTTTAGTAGAGATTAAACAAGATTAGAGTTTGATTTGGGTTAATTCTTTCTAGATGATTCTAGAAGGTTTTGTTTTGTCATGGAAAAGATATTTACACATGACTCATCTTTAACCTAACCCAAACCCTACACCCTTGGTTAATTCTCTACAATGGTTTAGCAACCATGGTTGCATTATTGATCATTACCTTCTTTCATTATTCATCACAAAAGGATTCTTATCATATGGTTCATCTTCTTCCTTCATTTCTTTTCATGAAAAAGCTTTCTAGCTTTTTCTAAGTGATGAAAAATGAGTGAGAATTAGAAAACAAATGAGAGCAAAAATCCTACTTCATCATCCTCATCTACCCTAGCCCTTTAGATGAGAGTGTTCACTTCATTTAGTGAGTGTTAGCTTGTGTTAACGAAATTTCAAGGTAGATCATCTTTGTATCGAAGATCTGAAGCATGACTGCATCTTTCTCTTCGTGGAACCTCTCGAGAGTCCGGAGCACGATGATCGCAGCGAAGGGACTTCAACACGGAGCTTAAGAAATGAAGGACCGGATCTACAAAGGTTGTAATCGCTCTCACTTACTGTTAAACTGTTTAACATACTTGTTTTCGCCTAAACCCTAGTTTAAAGATCCGGCTTCGGGTTGTTCGGCATGGCTAAATTTTAAATCGGGCATGGTTGATGCCTCGTAGAACCTTATGCGCATGGCCAGCAACCCTACAGATGCCTCGTACATTCTGGGGATTTAGATCTATAGAGATAGATCTAAGAAATTATTGGGATTGTCCCAATCGAGATACATTAACACCTTACTAAAGAGGTTTAGTATGGAAGATTCTAAGAGGGGTAATTTACCCGCTTATCACGGGATCACCCTCTCCAAAGAGATGTCTCCAAAGACAGATGAGGAGAGGGCTCGCATGAGCATTATTCCCTACGCTTCAGCAGTAGGATCTATAATGTATGCGATGTTGTGTACTCGCCCAGATATAGCTTTGCACCGAGTGCAGTAAGCAGGTCTCAATCTAACCCAGGGGAGAAACACTGGACTGCTGTGAAGAACATTCTGAAGTACTTGAAAAGAACTAAAGAATTGTTCTTGGTGTATGGTAATGGAGATCTCCAAATAGAGGGCTTTACCGACTCCAGCTTCCAGAGCGACAAGGATGATAGTAAGTCCATCTTAGGGTTTGTATTTACCATAAATGGAGAGGCAGTATGTTGGAAGAGTTCCAAACAAGATACCATCGCTGACTCCACGATGGAAGCTGAGTATATTGCTACTAATGATGCCGCAAAAGAGGCAGTCTGGATGAGGAAGTTCATTTCCGAACATCAAGTGGTTCCATCCATTGCTAATCCAATACCTCTGTATTGAGATAACAATGGAGCCATGGCTTTGGCAAAGGAACCGAGGTCCCATCAGAAATCCATACATATCTTGAGGCGGTATCACCTCATCAGGGAGATGTGGATCGCTAGGACATCGAGGTACGGAGAGTAGACACGAAAGACAACACAGCAGATCCATTCACCAAGGCCATCCCTCAAGTCCAGTTTGAGAAACTGTTTGAGCTGTTGGGCATGTGGTACGCCGGTAACTGGTTCTAGTACAAATAGTGGGTACTTATTGCATCAACAACACGCCTTAGTGCAAGTGGGAGATTGTTAGATATGTAAGCCCTAGATGCTTGCATTGTATAGGATGCTAGGCATGTATATGTACAGAAACAATCTTTGCTCGAAATGATAGTATACTATCTGGTTTATCTGTAGGGTTACTAGGCACTCTAATAAGGTTCTTCAAGGCATCAACCATGCCGGATTAAAATTTTAGCCGTGCTGAATAACTCTAAACAAGATCGTTGCTAGAAAATTAGGGTTTCACATGCTAGTTAAACTCTTTAACACTAAGTGAATACGAAACACAACCTTTGTAGATCGGACCTTCACTTCTTAAGCTCATTGTAGTAGTCCCTTCGCTGCGATCGTGGTTCTCCCGGACTCTCGGACGGCTCCATGAGAAGAGACAACGATATTGCTTTAAGTCTTCGAGGCCGAAGATGATCTACGTTGAGTGAATACGAACTCAAGCTTCTACTTCACTAACCAAAGAATTAGTGAAGCAAACACCCTAAAATAAAGTTCTAGTCTAGTAGAGGATGGTGAAATAGGAAAATAGGTACACTTTAGAATTTGTTTTCTCACTTTGTATCTCTCTCTTTTTCAAACCCTAGAAAGAAAATCAAGGAGGAAGAAGATGAGCTCAAAATGAATATCTAATATGATCAAGAGAGAGAATGACCTAACCATGGTGAGTGAGTATCATATACTAACTCATGTAGAGACATTACCATGGGTAATCATAGTGGTTAGGTTAACTAATAAATTAAGTAAAACAAAACTAGTGGACTAAGTCAAATGCATACATAAGCTTCATGAAGCTTCATGCATTTGTGCTCATTATCCATTTGTTTTAGAATTACTTTAAATATAAAAACCTAACAAATATAATTAGTATGGTATAAGTCTTCTACACCCATGAAAGTTGTATCAACAACCATAATACAAAAATGCACACAAATAAATATATATCACATATATATTAAGTTGTGCACAAGTGAGAAAAATAAATGCTTAAGTGAACCAATGTTAGTTAATGTAAATTAGTATATCACATATACAATTATACACTAAATTATTAAATCAATACATGACTTAATAATCCGGTTATATCACATATAACCGACTAACATCCAATGTATCGACTTATTGAATCAACTCTCGATTCGATAACTAGGTTATATCGCATACAACCGATCGATACAAGCATCGCGAGAATAGAATACGGTATCACATACACGCATTATTCTCGGTCCCGCACATATCACATATGTGCTCCTATTTCGTTTTGCCTGAGCCAGTAAAACCTCTATGTAGGACTCTAAAAACTCGTCAATACGCCGGCAGTAGTTGATGATCATAGCAAGCACCCACAAGCCGTCAGCGGTACTAGCTGGACGTAACGGCTACCCGGGTATTGAGTGATCAGAAGATCAGCAAGCAAGCCCGCTCCAACTCATGTGAAAGCCTGACAGTGACACTACCGTACAGTCTAGTCTCCTCATCTAATATGTCGCATATCAAGTCTTGGGGTGGTAAACGTCAGACACCAATAACCGATAAGTCATGCCGATATGAGGCTCATAACGGGTCGAGAAACTACTGGTAACACTTACCAGTAAATCTCTAAACCAGCCCTGGCCAGGGACTTCCCTGTTATGGCCAATCGAGCATAGCGCAACATCAACCCCCAATACCGGGAGAGACGAAACCCCTCCTATCGCTCATTGCCTCCATGTGACTCGGGACTGTACCCAAAAACCACCGTTTTGCAGGCCCTCTTGGACGTGGTAAGGTGGAAATCAAAGCACAGTGGGAATCACACAAGACTCTATGATGATCTCGGGTCTACAGACTAACCTAAACCAGTGTCACCAGAGAAGTGCCATCTGACGTAAGGTATAATACCATCTGGGAGTTCTCGGCGAGTCCGTCCAGTGTACCTAGTCTCCACTGAGCACCCGTATATCATCTCTGATGTCAAACATCAATGGATATGGGATCATCCATCGCCCATCTGTATGGGTCGACAAGGCATACGCTAGTCTACACTAGTATATCGATGCCCCGTCTCGATACACACACGACTAGGGACCTTGAAGGATGTACTTATGGACTACCATGTCCCCACTAGTATGATCTACATCATAGTCCAGGTAGTCAAGTACACATCTTAAGGGCTTTACCAACATGTAACAGAGAGAAAATCAGTATGCACGTTAAGGTAAAGAGTAACCAGATAGCATACTATTATGTCGAGCAAGAAAGTCCTCTCTATATATGTCCAAGCATCCACTACAATATACATCACATGTATAGTAATGGCCTCTAGGGAATACATATAACTAACAATCTCCTACATGCACTAGGGCCATCTGATAACAGTGGTTGTAGTATCTCAAACTCAACCATCCCATAATAGTCTCTCTCTGGGAAAAAGGCCTTTGTGAGTGGATCCACCGTGTTGTCCTCTGAGTCCACTCTCCTAACCTCGATCCCCTGGAGATCAACCATCTCCATGATCAGGTGACACTGCCTTAGAATATGTCTGGATCACTGATGGGACAGGCGTTCCTTGGCATAAGCCACAACTCCATTGTCACACAATGGTAGGAACGAAGTTCATCTCATGAACTAATATACACCCAGACTTCCTCTTTGGTAGCATCTTTGGTAGCGATGTATCTAGCCTTTATCGTCTAGTATGCCACGGTATATAGCTTGGAACTCTTCCAACATACCATCCCTTTACTGAGGGTAAAGACAATGCCTGTGACTGACTTTCAGTCGTCCTTATCACCCTGGAACAGTTCCAGTGATTCTCCCCAGGATCGATTGATACCATCTCACTACATCTAGTGAGTATCATAACATCCAATTAGATCTATCTCATAGATCCAAAACCCAGGATTTAGTATGTATCACTTTGATCCTATACGGAGAATCATTGTGATAAGCGGAGATTGACCGAGCATAGCATAGGAAACTTCATCCCCATCCAGAGTATGTCATCCACGTACTCTATGAGGATCACCACCATACTCCCTACTACCTTTTTGTTTATAAAAGGTTCATCTACCATTTTGATGATTTCAAACTCTTTGACTAACACATCGAAACATACGTTCCAACTCCGCGATGCCTGCTTTATCACATAAAACATCTTGCACACGTTTCCGCTGCTCCCACTGTCTACGAGGCCCTCTGGCTGTGTACTTATAGACGCACTCTTCTAAAACATCATTTAGAAAAGCAGTCATGGCATCCAACCGCCAGATATCGTAGTCATGGTATGTAGCCGTGGCAAGTAGGATCTGGATGGACTTAAGCATAGGTACATAGAAAAGGTTTTATCATAATTCATACCTGGTCAATGATGCAAACCTTTAACAAGTCTAGCCTTGAAAGTCTCAACCTTTCCATGTACACCAAGTAATCTTCTCAAGATATACTTGCTCCTAATTGGGATTTAACCCTTCAAATAAGGCAACCAAAGTCCATACTTTGTTGGTGTATAAGGATTCCATCTCAAATCGCTAAGCATCCAGCCATTCTTACAGAGTCCCACTCCAGATGGCCTGCTCGAAACTAGTTGAGTTATCATCTCATGATGCAGTCCTCGCTCCCACTGTCATAGAGAAACCGAAGTATGACTCAGGTGGGTGAGGAAGCCTACTAGATCGGCGGAGAGGCTGAGGTTCGTTGGTTACTATTGAATCCTTTGGTTCTACCAAATCATCAGCTGCAGTTTGTATAGCTGGAACTCCTTCCAGTTCTACCTCATGTCCACTAATTTCTTCACAAGAAATTCCCTTTCACAAAGGTGGCATGCTGAGAAACAAAACATCTTTTGTTCCTCGGTTTGGTAGAAGATATACCCTTGCGAATGCTTGGGATATCCAACAAACTTCTACAGATCTGACTTTGCCTCGAGCTTGTCCGGATTATGCTTTTAGACATAGGCTGGACAACCCCAAATCTTAACAAACTTAATATATGGGATCTTCCCTTTCCATATCTCATATGAAGTGGTAGGCAACTGATTTGATCGGAACCCTATCCAATAGGTATGCAACTTCTCCAGTGCATAACTCCCAAAAGGAAATAGGTTACTCAGTAGTACTCATCATAGAGCACACCTTATCACATAAGGTGTGATTGCTCCGCCCCGATACACCGACATGCTGTGGTGTATGCGGAGGAATAATGCTGAGAGAGAATCTCATTCTCCTTTAGAATAATCGAGGAATTCTGTGCTCAAGTATTCTTCTCCCTGATCACATCAAAGGACATAATACTTATACTGGTTTTGGTTCCTTACTTCTAACTTATATTATGTGAATATCTCAAAAGCTTCGGACTTGTGTTTCAACAGGAACATATGTATGAATCTTGAGAGATCATCAGAGAATGTAATGAAGTACAAAGAACTGGTCTTGGCATGTGTAGACAGGGGACCTTCATACATCAACATGTATCATCCCAAGAGTTCACTAACTCTTTCTCTATTTTCTATTAACAGAGCTATGGTCATCTTATCTTTGTGACATGACTGGAAAGTTTCACAAGATATAAATTCAAACTAATTTAAATATGCATCTATATGTAACTTCAGCTAGTCGGGTCACATTGATATGACCTAGTCTACAATACCTCAAGAAGGATTCGTTCAGTTCTGAACTCTTTCTCTTGTGTGTGTTCTGTATACTGAGAACTGTAGTTTGATTTAGAACGTCAATGCTTTTAGATAACGTGCCTAAACCGATCAACTTTTGATATAGAAAATGTTCAAAACATTATCCAACAACACAAAATTATATCCTTCTTTACTAATAAAGAGACTGATATGATGTTGTATATTAGGTTCGGTATCTAACAACATTCCTTCAGAATCAATGTATTCTGGTAATATAGGGTGATAGTGACCAACAGACTTGGCTGTAACACTTGCACCGTTTCTATCTCATGAAACTTATCACCCGTTCTCAGTTCTTTACCTATCTGTAGCTGTCACGACCCGAAAGTACGGAACGTGATCGGCACTTAGATTACGAAGCGTCTAGAGGCGCCACGTGACCTAAGTAAGCCGAAGCCCAGAAATCTAAACCATAAAAGAAGAAAAGGAAGAAAAGAAAAGAAAATCAGCAAATTTTTCCAAAAATTTCGGCAGAGTCTCCTCTGTAAAAACTGGCCCCCAAACGGGTACAACAAGTATAATATACATAAACAATAAAAAGCATCCCCAACGGGTGCTAGCTCAACGCCAACAGGCGGAGACAACCACAACAATCACAATAATATACAACGCCAAAGGGCGAGGCTCAAATCTCAAAAGAAAACAAAAACCACCAGATCAGAATAACACAAGCGCGACTCTAAGGTCGAAATAAAAGACCGGTCCAATAAACTTATCAAGTAATACAAGTATGGTTGATGGAGTTTACTAGATACAAATGAAAGAATAAAAATACAATGGTGGTTCAGATACAAGTGAACCCACCTACCGTGCAAATAACCCTGAAGAAAAGATGTGCCAACAAGCTGCCACGGAAACCAGTACATCGAACCTGTAAAGAATTTGGCACAACGGGGGTGAGTTGCCAACTCGTGAGTAGAAGACATCTACGAAAAGAAATCGAATGCACGACGCTATCCTAGGTCATAATAATACACTACTGTATCCCAACATCTAGTAATAGCAGGGTAATACTACGTGTAAGTGCAACTACTCCGTGTCGTGTCAGTACCTCATATAATACTATGTCATATGAATGAAATGCATGCACCGTGAATGTAAAGTGACAAATCCTGAAATCCAGATATATATGTATAAGAAATCTTTAGCTGTTATCATAGTAGAATGTGTATAAGAATCTGAAATCTCAATAATGAAATCCATGGAAATCCGTGTCAAACATCGACACAACACATGTAATCTCAAGTCTCAATATCTCGGGCTCCGTCAGTCCGGATCGGCCCATATCATCAAATCTCACGACAACGGTCGGTATCCTCCGGATATCCGCCGCGCCAGACATCACCGGTAGGTAGCCTTCCCCTGCCAGGCTCATCGTCTACAACTCGATCTTCTTGCCCCGGGGTACCATACCGGGCCCACCATGTACCCGAGACGGTTCATCCACTCCTCGAATCGGGTCTCGAAATCCATCAGAAAACATGAAATACTCATGGTGGACGACACATACATCACGAGAAAACCGCATCTTATTTTAAAAAGAGAAGAGGAGAGAGAGAGAAGTTTTTATATATTTTTGCGGTTTTCCCCAAAAATCAAGAAATCTCATAGAAATCCAAATCTCAAAATCATAAGTAACTATATGATAAGTGTCGGCATATGCCCATAATACTGCATGATAACACAAAAATATGAATGCATGAATGTCTAAGTAATGAATATCATGTCTTATACTTAACATCAGAGAGTGATCACAATATTATATCGGTTTAGTTGTTAACTGATTCTATCAATAAAAGATACTATGATCTAAAGTGTACGTGACATAGCAATTACCGATGATGATGTGTGTGAGCCGGCAAATAAGTGTGCGTGGAATATGCGCATCATCGGTAATGGTGCTGGTGTCCTAACAGGTAAAGTTTATACTGATTATAGCAACATATAAAAGAACATGCACCATGATGATTACAGTATGAATGTAAATACAGATGTGCATTATCCACTCCTCTGCGAGATACGAGTCCAACTACCACTATGTGAGTCGAACCTAAACCAGTGTCCATATAACATCCTAAGGAACTAAACCTAATAGACTAGTCAGTAAGAAACTAGAGTCTACCTAAGGTCTAAATCAATATCTCTAATAGTCGGCGATCCTGCCTCAATAGCGTCACGTACGTAGTACGGCCTCCTCGAATCAAGAGTGCGGATCAATCATCAAATCTCAGCCTCGTACGGTAAAATCCATCGTACGGCATCCCAATATCGGGGTACGGTCAAGTATCTCCTAGGTGTCTCTTCATTCGTATAACGTCATCATCAGCACATCTCATGATCAAGGTGTTAAATTGTGATTGCATACATCAATCATATATCATTGCCAACATGATAAGCATCATTAGTTTATCCTCAGATTATCATGTCATATGTATCATATTGTGACTAGGTCATACTTATATGATATCGGCATCAGGTCACACCAATATAATGTCGTAATCAAGTTATACATATATCATATCGTGATCAGTCACAAGTTACAGTCCGAGTACTATTCTAGCGTCCCATGTACATCAATATCACCACTACTCTTTATAATTTATATATTCATGTTCATTATCTCATTCTCTAATGATCCTCTAACACTTTATTACGACTGTAGTCAAGAATCACGGCATCAAGCCCAGTTATACAGTTTCATCATACCTCGGATATCATATCACATCAATGAATCACCTATATGTGTTGTATATATATGTATATACCTATACCTAGTTCTATATATATACACATACACGTACCCCATGTCGAGTTTCAGTGTGTGCGTGGGTGTGTTTCTATCTGAAACTTACGAACCTCTTCCAAGGTACTCATCCTCTGATATGGTTTTCCTAAATCAGTCTAGTCCAGCCTAGGGTCAATACTAGGGTCCTACTAGGGTCACGTCTGGTTTCCTAATGTCGATAAGTACTATTCCTATTCTACATTGCGGGGGTGCTAAACGCCATCCACCCGACTTCCCCCTGTAGATATACATCTACTCACCTGGTCCATGTCTGCCGAAGACGGTGTCGCCATCCTCCTCTTCATTGCCCGCAGTCCACGTGGGGGGTACCTAGACGCAAACATATAAATAGCATCGTAAACTGAATCACATACGAAAGTCAAACGATCTAAAGGAGCAAGCATAGGTTAAAACCTATGTCCCGTCCACGCAAAAGAACCAAATACCGCTCGATATCGGCGTACAAACTCCGATGGATCGAGATAACATCATCAAACAACTTGTAGTTTTAAAACACATTACTTATACCATAAAACACGATTAAATCCATCGAAACCCTAAAATCTATCAAACCGTCCAATTTCACAAAAACCCGAAAATGCCAGTATACCGTTTTTCATCAAAACTTGACATTTAAATGAAACTAATGGTCATAAAACTCATTAAATAGCATTACTAGACTATACAAACCATTACTATATTTTTATTACAAAATTTTGCATTTATTTGAAATTTCTAGTTTGCAACTTTTAACAATTTTAACATTTTTCAAGCAAAATACCACAATTCCACTGCAAAACGTGATTTTGCATAAATTAATGTCTTAAACTACAATTTATGATGATAATGATATAATGAAACTATAATTTAAATTTTTACTCTCAATTAATTAAGAATTTCCAAGAACTAGTTAGCAAAATAGCAATTTTCATCATAATTTATCCACTATCAATAAAACTAGTAACTAAATTGAGTTTTTCATTCCACCAACAAGTTAAAATTCTCTTAAAAATCACACTCTAGTGTTATAAACATTAGTTGTAAATTTATCTCACTAATAAATATATTATTCATAAATCTAGTTTGCAATAAAATCGCTTGATTTAACAATTTGATTGAGCAAATTACAATTCAACAACCATACAAGATTTTCTCATTCTAAAATTGTTAAACTAGTTATTATAAGCCTAATTAATTAATAAAAATCATAACTTGATTTTACCACCCTAACTTGAATTTTTAAAACTTGGAAATAGAATTAATTTATTAATTATAATTATGCTAGAATGAAACATTAAATAAAAAATAAACAAAAGAATGAGATTTATACCTTCATGACATGAAACCTAAGCATGAAATAAGCCTCCAAAATAATAGTTTCCATCTCCAAGATCCATGCCCAATAGGTTAAAGAATATTGGGTAAAGATTAAATATGGATTTTGGGGTTTATTTTGGAATTTTTTTATGGAATTTGATGATTTTAAATGCAAGTGAAGTGGGGAATTTTTTTGGGGCAGCCATGGGGTGAGGAGGCCGGCCACTTTGGGGAGGAGAGGGAGAGAGAGAAAAGAGTGAGAATGATGTAGAAAGTTCCCCACAAATATCCACCTCTTTATGTCATTTCAACATTTTAATCAATTTCTTTTATTTCATTTCTAACACAACGCAAGAAAACTCTAGAATTTTCAAAAAATTTGCAAATAAATTTTGCATGATACACACTAAATTATAATATGCCATGGTTCATTTTTACAAATTAAAACCATTCAAAATTGTAATTTATACTAATTTAGTGAAAAAATAAAGTTTATGTTAATATTTAAAATAATTAATTTAGGAAAAATATTTTATTAAACTAAAAATTTATAAGTGGCTAAATAAACACCATTTACTAGTAATTACATAATCAAATAGGTATTTTTGAATTTATAATGAAAAACAATTGCGGTTTGATTTTTCGAAAAATACATTTTGCTTTACCGAAAATCATAAAATTCACTTAAACAATTTTATTCATTTAATTATTTATTTAATTATTTTTAAAACGTTACAGTAGCCCATGTAACAGATTACATATGCGGGATCCTAATCCGGTATCTCATACCGAGAACGTAAAGATAATAAGAAACAGTTCTATATAATGAACACACCAGAAGATGATGCATCAGCATGCACTTTCTTCGTTTGGGCGGCACGGGAATTCTGGTAATCCCCAATTTCCTGCTCTGTCTTATAACAATTATAAGTTAGAGCAGGACCAACGTTCCACAGCTCAGTATAACAAGCGGGTTCAGTCAATACATCTGTATTATTATCTTGATTAAGGCGTGATATGGTCGCTACCTGGAGAGAGAGAGAAGAAAACACTCTGCGTGCGCTCTTGTAAGATCAGATTGGTTATTATTTTATCTAATCTGGATGGCTCCCAATGTTTTTATCAAATCTTCCTTCAAACCCTAAAAGAAAAGAATAGCCGGGATTAATTACACCCTACAACTTCGCCAATCTTTCAGCAAGGCCACTGTCGGTACTTTTAGGGAGGTTCCCCGTGCTTTCGCACGGACCTAATTAAAGTAAGCCTCGTTTTCCCAGAGGCGTAACCCCGTTGACACCTTTCTAGACACCTACTTGATCGGCTAATTGTAATGTGTAAAACTCTCCCAGGAGTAACAATTACTCGCAGTGGGTATCGGGATCCAACTATCTTATAGAAGGTATGCAATCTCATTGCAAATTTCAACACTTGAAATTCCCGATAATTTTGCCTCTAGCACCCTATGACCTTGACGGAGGTCAACAAACCATAGGCTATTAGTCAAGTTCAACCCGTCATTTCTTGATTGAATCAAACCCACCCGCACGACCCTTGACGGAGGTCAACAAGGTCATACGACTACCCTAATCCAATCTGCATCATATGCATAAGCAGATAAATACTAGTTAGCTACCGCACACTACGCCTTGACGGAGGTCAACAAACGTAGCACGAATACTAAGTAGGACTTATCTGAAATGACGGAGGCCTACGACAGGTTTTTCTGAAAACCTATTGCGTAATGAACTTGATATCGTTGTAGAATCAAATGATTTTAAAATGGAGTGTTTTTTTAGACTTTAAGTAGTTTCGCTAAAGAGTTCACTCCCGGTGAAGGGATCTCGGCTCTTTCCTCGTCGAATGAGGTGCAGGACATATCATATATATCACTGTGCAAAGCAAGAACTAGAAAAGCAATCAAAAGACAAAACCGAGAGGTGTAGCATCTGCCAGTCATTGCTAAAGGGGTCACTCCCGGTGAAGGGATCTCAGCCCTTTCCTTATCGAATAAGATTCAGGATGTTCTACAAGGAACACTGCGATGCAAAGCAAGAACTGTAGCTACCTGTTTTTGAAAATTCGATTCCACAACATCTTTTAGGTTTCTTTTCTTTTATTAATCATATTAATAACGTCCCATCATTAAAGTCACCTAAACATCACAGATAAATACGACGTACACTTATGCCATCCGCATTCGCCTCGATGTCCCCTCGTGCACCGTTAGGTTAGGTAACTAACGGCAGAGCGGGGCAGGGCTAGCGCGGGTGTAAAACAAAAGTAACATCTCTATAATATATCATATATACTATATACAGTATTTATCACAACATATCAAATGATCACTTCACAGATATCGCAGCAGAAGAAACATATGAAACATTGGATATACTAGGACGTCCGTGTTTTATTTTGAGCCTCTATAAAACACGGATTCCACGGTCGCGATGAATAGCCAAACCTACACCCCTAGACCCCTACAAGAGCGGCAAGCAACCCTACCAATTCTAGAGTTAGAAGACCCAGACTCGACTCCTCAAGTTGGTCTCCCACTGGACCCTAGAACCCGGTTACTTGTG
This sequence comes from Agapanthus africanus, assembly GCA_030015575.1. Taxonomy (NCBI): domain Eukaryota; kingdom Viridiplantae; phylum Streptophyta; class Magnoliopsida; order Asparagales; family Amaryllidaceae; genus Agapanthus; species Agapanthus africanus. The sequence continues at coordinate 423,604,950 of CM057344.1, forward strand.
CTCTCCTCCTTAGGTCTATCCTAGTGCGGAAAAGTAAATAATATACAAATGGTGACAGCAACCTCATCCCGGAAGTGCCCCAATAAAAGAATATTACATACATTTGATTTTACATGAATGAAAATAAAAACTCTCGTCTCACATAAAACCCCCCGGCTATTCAAAACGCGGCGATCCAATATAACATATCCAACATCACATGTCATCAACGTAAGTAAATATGCGCACCCCAATTGTCGTTGACATATAGCAACGAAACCGGCGATATCACATATTACACTTACGGTCGCAGAAAAGAAAGTGTAAAACTACAACAGTTGGAATCCGCAACCTCTTTAGACATCGCATGCCTAACAATTATAAACCCCGCATTTTAGTCTCTATATCGAAAACACTTTTCAATATTCAGTCGGGCAATTCAACAAGATTCCCGATATTCTGATCGAATGCTCGTCGTAAACTTTAGTAGACGGCCGCACCCCCGGATGCCGTCGACGAAGTGCACTAAGGCGGAACACCACTGTCGCGAGCACCCGAACGGATGCTTTCGGCGACGGGGTTCTCCTACAGTCACTTGGTCGGGGCTATGGGGCATGGCTATCTATTATGTTTACCCGTCGAGTATCCGCGTACGCTACGTGATTGCGACAGACTTTTGATCACATCAAAATTCCGTGGCAACTGATCATTTGAGACTAAACTACTATGTTTATAACATCCAAATCAGTTATCTCAAAACTAGTTGTGGATTCCAAATATTGTATCACATTCCAGATAAATAGACAATGTTAAACTTTCCGATCAAATAATCAAAAACCCAAGATTTCCCAAATAGTTCTCAACACTTGAGGGGAGTTTAAAAACATCCATCACATGCCACAGTACCAATGGTCCAGAAGTAGAAGGGTCAAGCCAACGCCTCACATGTGGCACGCCGTACTGCCCCAAACCTTAAGGTTCAAAAGGCAGTTCAAGACGGTCACATAATCGAGTTATGGTTTGTTGTCTTCTAAAGGGTCCATCGCGTAACTCCCACGATCTAGACGTTCTTAAACAAATGGAAAAATCCAACACTTGGAAATTTTCCGGGTCGGGAAAAAGTGAGTTATTGATATCCGTTCGAACTTTTTAATACGTTCTAAATATCCGGAAAACAAAACGAAATTAAATATTCCGATAGAATCAACGATTACAAAATAAACCCCAGAATTCTCAACACTTGAGTCAGGTTAAAAATACTCAGAAACATAATGAAATTAAATAGGAACATTACTGTGCAAAAAGATAAGTCTGACGTCACCATATGGCCGCGGAACCGCCGCGGGAACCTGCTCGTGCCGCGGTTTTGCGGCGCTTTGGGCGCCAAACATTGTCGTTTTGCACAGTTTCCCTTTTAATTGCCTGCTGATTTTTTTAAGCATTTTTAATTCAGAAAAATACCAGTTTTGAAAAAATTCCCAGAGAGGGGTTTACTTTGTCGATTATGGGTTCGATCGGGGTTTTAACTTTGTAAACACGTCGCCTAATGCTCTAGCTAGGCTCTGATACCACTGTATGGTTACTAGGCACTCTAATAAGGTTCTTCAAGGCATCAACCATGCCGGATTAAAATTTTAGCCGTGCCGAATAACTCTAAACAAGATCGTTGCTAGAAAATTAGGGTTTCATATGCTAGTTAAACTCTTTAACACTAAGTGAATACGAAATACAACCTTTGTAGATCGGTCCTTCACTTCTTAAGCTCCTTGTAGTAGTCCCTTCGCTGCGATCGTGGTTCTCCCAGACTCTCGGATGGCTCCATGAGAAGAGGCAACGGTATTGCGTGAAGTCTTCGAGGCCGAAGATGATCTACGTCGAGGGAATACGAACTCAAGCTTCTACTTCACTAACCAAAGAATAAGTGAAGCAAACACCCTAAACTAAAGTGCTAGTCTAGTAGAGGATGGTGAAATAGGAAATGGGTACACTTTAGAATTTGTTTTCTCACTTTGTATCTCTCTCTTTTTCAAACCCTAGAAAGAAAATCAAGGAGGAAGAAGATGAGCTCAAAATGAATATCAAATATGATCAAGAGAGAGAAGAAGCTAACCATGGTGAGCGAGTATCATATACTAACTCATGTAGAGACATTACCATGGGTAATCATCGTGGTTAGGTTAACAAATATCTTAAGTAAAACAAAACTAGTGGACTAAGTCAAATGCATACATAAGCTTCATGAAGCTTCATGCATTTGTGCTCATTATCCATTTGTTTTAGAATTGCTTTAAATATAAAAACCTAACAAATATAATTAGTATGGTATAAGTCTTCTACACCCATGATAGTTGTATCAACAACCATGATACAAAAATGCACAGAAATAAATATATATCACATATATATTAAGTTGTGCACAAGTGAGAAAAATAAATGCTTAAGTGAACCAATGTTAGTTAATGTAAATTAGTATATCACTTATACAATTATACACTACATTATTAAATCAATACTTGACTTAATAATCCGGTTATAACACATATAACCGACTAACATCCAATGTATCGACTTATCGAATCAACCCTTGATTCGATAACTAGGTTATATCTCATACAACCGATAGGTACAAACATCGCGAGGATAGAATACGGTATCACATACATGCATTATTCTCGATCCCGCAGATATCACATATGTGCTCCTGTTTCGTTTTGCCTGAGCCAGTAAAACCTCTATGTAGGACTCTAAAGACTTGTCAATACGCCGGCAGTAGGTGATGATCATATCAAGCATCCACAAGCCGTCAGCGGTACTAGCTGGACGTAACGGCTACCCGGGTATTGAGCTATCAGAAGATCAGCAAGAAAGCCTGCTCCAACTCCTGTGAAAGCTTGACAGTGACACTACCGTACAGTCTGGTCTTCTCGTCTGATATGTTGCATATCAAGTCTAGGGGTGGTAAACGTCAGACCCCAATAACCGATAAGTCATGCCGATATGAGGCTCATAATGGGTCGAGAAACTACTGGTAACACTTATCAGTAAATCTCTAAACCTGCCCTGGCCAGGGACTTCCCTGTTATGGCCAATCGAGCATAGCGCAACATCAACCCCCAATATAGGGAGAGAAGAAACCCCTCCTATCGCTCATAGCCTCCATGTGACTCAAGACTGTACCCAAAAACCACCGTTTTGCATGCCCTCTTGGACGTGGTAAGGTGGAAATCAAAGCACGGTGGGAATCATACAAGACTCTATGACGATCTCGGGTCTACAGACTAACCTGTACCAGTGTCACCAGAGAACTGCCATCTGACGTAAGGTATAATACCATCTGGGAGTTCTTAGCGAGTCCGTCCAGTATACCCAGTCTCCACTGAGCACCCGTATATCATCTCTGATGTAAAACATCAATGGATATGGGATCATCCATCGCCCATCTGTATGGGTCGAGAAGGCATATTCTAGTCTACACTGGTATATCGATGCCCCGTCTCGATACACCCACGACTAGGGACCTTGAAGGATGTACTTATGGACTACCATGTTCCCACTAGTATGATCCGCATCATAGTCCAGGTAGTCAAGTACACATCCTAAGGGCTTTACCAACATGTAACAGAGAGACAATCAGTATACACATTAAGGAAAAGAGTAACCAGATAGCATACTATCATGTCGAGCAAGAAAGTCCACCTTATATATATCCAAGCATCCACTACAATATATATCACATGTATAGTAATGGCCTCTAGGGCATACCTATAACTAACATTATCTTCATCTTAACATGTGATGTGTTGTGTTATATTTCATATCTTTATATGCATGATGATGAAGCCCTTAGGATTATGCTTGACTACCAGGATTATGATGAGATCATACTAGTGGGGCCTGGACAGTCTATAAGCATATCCTTTAATAGTTCCTAGTCGAGGGTATATCGAGACAGGGCATCGGTATTACCAAATTAGACTAGTGTGTACGTTTCCTGACCCTGGGGGCGATGGTTGATCCCAAAACCATTGGTGTTTGACATCAAAGATTGTACACAGGTGCTCATTGGAGAATGGGTACACCGAACAGGACTCGCCGAGAACTCTTAGATAGTATATATACCTATTTTCAGATAGCAGTTCTCTGGCGACACTTGTAAAAGTTAGTCTGTAGACCCGAGATCGTCGTAGTGTCTTGTGTGATTCCCACTGTGCTTTGATTTCCTCCATATCGCGGCTTTGCCGAGTCGTGCAAACAGGTGGATTTTGGGTACATCCCCGAATTGCATGGAGGCAGTGAGTGATAGGAGGGGTTTCGTCTCTCCCGGTATAGGGAGTTGATGTCACTCTATGCTTGATCGGCCATAACATCAAATCCCTGGCCAGGGTTCTCGAGATTTACTAATAAGTGTTATCAGTAGTTTCTCGAACCGTTATGGGCCGCAAATCAGCATGACTTATAAAGTTACTGGGGTCTGACATTTACCACCCCTAGACTTCATATGTGATGTATTAGACGAAGAGATCGGACTGTATGGTAAGTGTTGCTTGCAGGCTCGGTTGGGTTGTGATGAGTTCGCTCGTCGGCTACCATTTCATCATGTACCTGTATAGCCATTATGCACAGCTAGTGCCGCTGACGTGCTTGTGGTTAAACCCACTTCCAGCATACTGTCGAGTCTTTAGAGTCCCACACCGTGGGTTCCCTCGTTCAGGCGAAAGATGTAGAGGCTGTAAGTTGTTACGGCAGCCGTAAGGTGTTACGAAAGGGTTTCGATTATGTTCGTGTAATTGTTACGGGAATAATAATCGGAAGGATAATACTGGTAGGTTTTGGTTTAGGCCGGATACCATTATTATATTATTGGATTAATGGTATTCGTATTTTTCGGAATTCGGATACGGTATACGGTATACGGAGGAGGAGTATTCTTATAATTGTTACAAGAATACCTTCTAGAAGGTGCCACCTCATAATGGCATTATTTATTTTATGAAAATAAATAAATGAGGTGGAAATAAGAAAGTCCAAGCATGGTTGCAAGAATGGGTTGTTTAATTTTATATTGTTTTGGAATTACTATTGAAGCATGGTACTAATTTTATATTATATGCTTCAATTATTTCATTTGCAATATATCATTTTCTCATGCTTGAACTCTCTATTCATCACAAACACTTTCTCTCACCTTCTTCTCTCCTCCTTCTTCTTCCTAGTGTTAACCCTCACATGTGATGTGAATCCAAAGCTTAGGACCTTAAGTTAATCCAATAAACTAATCTCTACATAATCCTAGTGACCTCTTCTAGCAAACTTGGTCTCTAGGTTAAACTCTTGTGAAGTATTTCTAGCTTGCACGATAACTCTCAGGTGGATCATCTAAGTCTTAGGGTGGCCGAAGATCGAGCATATCGGCGACATCCAAGGAGCCAAGGAGTTCATCAAAGAAGACCCGAAGGACCGGATCATCAAGGTATAACCCCTAACACAGTAGATAAAATCTCAAGTTAGGGTTCTCTAGTTGTGGTTTAGACTATATCTTGGCAAAAGTGCGTGTTGTATGCAAAGAAAATTTTTGTTTATCACTTCCGCTGGCACTCAAGAGTTGTGGAAGCATACATCATGCACTAACAAAGTTAATACATAAATGGTAGATGGGGAGTACTAGATACAATAATAGATATACAATGAAATATAATGTCGGATAACCGCAACCCACCTACAGCAAAACGGCTCACAGCCAACAGTAGCGATATCCTCTGCAAAAAGATACAATAAGATAGCCCTTGCCGTGACTACTCTGAGGGTCAACCTGGAAAACACTGTGGCACAACGGGGATGAGTTGCCAACTCGTGAATAGTAAGTAATATCATACAGGTAATCGCAGGGATGCACGTACTGCGATACTCTATCACATGCAATCTTACAGTATCAATATGGTAATATGGACATGCAATAATCATGAACGGTACTCTATCAGGTACTACGAATACATGATACTATGCATATCAATGAATGCCGAGTATGAGATAAAACATGTCATCATGTATGAATCATCATCGTGGAAAAACCGGTGTCCATCAAATACGGCCAAAATCCCAATACCTCAGGTGCCGTCACTCTGATCAGCCTTCATATCCTGTAAATCTCACGGATCCTGAGTTCCCAACATCGGCACTCGAAAACATCATGAAATACTCATGTCCAGCATCGACACGTAAATACTCATCTCTCAGGCCCCGCATCCCCAGATCAGCCCTCAATATATCTCATGTCATAACCCCCAAACGGTATCCTACGGATATCCGTCGGTTTCTATACTATCATCGGTAGGTAGTAGTCCCTCCGCTGGGCTCACCGCCTATCTATATGAGCCTTCTTTCCCCGGGGTACCATACCGGGTCCACCATGTACCCGCATATGGTGCCTACCGCTCCTCGAATCGGGTATCTAATACAAGTCTCAGAACCGAGAAAACTCTTGGTGGACGCACTGAAATATCATATCAAGAGAAACCGGGTTTTCAAAACAATGCATACTTTTTTGAAACAATACCATGGTTCTCAAATCCATAAATCACATGAAATCCATATCTCAATGCGAAAATCCATGAATATGATATATGCAACATAAAACAGTAATATGAGTGCACCAAGGGAAAACCGCTCTTTTAAATGAATCAAGTTTTTAAATGTATCATGCAGTTCCCAATTTCTCCAAAATCCAATGCAACATCACCTATGAGCATATATGTAGCTATAGCAAGGTGTGTAGGTACGCAAGTATGTAGGTACGCAAGTATGTATGTACGCAAGTATGTAGGTACGCATAATGCAATTCATATGCGCAATAGAACAAGAATCATGCCTAAAGATAACATAAGCTAAGTAAATGTATTATCGATGGCAATTCTATAGTGTGAGTGTCATGGCAATTACTAACGGTGTGTGTGCGGCATAAAGTTTATTGCTCATGCAACATGAATCGTTAGTAACAGTGTTGTGTCTCATTAATAATATGTCCGTATGCAATAGGAAATGAGGTATGCAACAATGGTACACCTGCACGATCAATGTATATATATATATATATATATACTTATAACTAATAGTCATATCATTGAATCTAGCCCCGACGCATAATGCTATACGGGCGATTTCCCCGTAGATGTTAAATCTACTCACCGTGATCTCGAGCTAGGTATATCCGACCACCTGCTTCCCTTTCTTTGCAGCGTCCGAAGTCCCCGCCTGCGATCCTATTAACACAAAATATAGCCAGTGCAACTCAAAAATCGCCCAATAATACATACAATTATGCTTAAATCGACGCACCGACTCCACCACCCTCTAAAGTGTTCGCTTAGCGGCTAACGTGTGTGGCGACACTACTAAAACAACCTCACGTGCAGAAATCACGTGAAGCACAGAAACTGTGTCGGACACCGTGTCGCGCTTCATCGAAATACTAAAATCTAGCTAATCGATCCCAGATTTTACCCACTGTAAAAACACCAAAATCTAGTAGTACAAAAACTCAAATTAACTGCAGACAGCTACCCACAAAGTTTCAACTCCCCAGGTCCCTGTACGGCCGAGCTCGCCGGACCTACCCCCCATGTCCCCGGCCAAAACCGCTCAGGTTGGGACCGTGTTACTAGTGTACACTCAGGGAAACTAGCACTACACTACTACACTGCTTGATTTCACAGTAAAGACTCGGGGTCACAGCAGGTTACAGTGACATAAAAACGACACTAAAAACATGATATTGGCTCAAAACTACTACTTTAGGGTTCCAAACAGCAACACAACAAAAATAAACTCCTAATTAACAGTTTAGAGGTTATACCTATCCACACTTGCTCAAAATCCTAGCTTTCCAAGTTTTAAGTGATTCTAGTGGCCAAATCTTGGCTTGTGAGGGGTTAAAGTGAAGTTTAGTGGAGACTTGGGGTGGGTTTATGAAGTTTGGGTTAGGGTTTCAGTTGAGGGATGTGAGGGAGTGAGTGAGGTGAAAGAAAATATGAGAAAGAGAAACAAATGAGAGTGAGAGTGTGGGAGGTGTGTATGAGTGAAGGTGATATGTGAAGAATGAAGGTGTGAGTTTAGATGAGCCATGCCCCTCCCTTTCTCTCTCCTCATAAATGCATGCCATGCCTCCTTATGCCATGGTCAACCCTCTCTCTCTCTCTCCCAAGTATACATAATTCAAACCCTAATTTTTAAAACTATATACTTTAAATAAATACATATTACAACCTAATTGAAATGGGGTTAGGGTGCCATGGCTACTTAAGCATGGTTCACCGTAATTAACCATAGGTTAACATGCACATGTGTGTGCAAGCCCAAATTAAATATTAATAAAATATTAATTAATTTTTATAAAATATTTGAAAACTATTTTGGTAAACTTTTTACTAAAAAAATGCGCATTATTGCTTAATTAACACTAATCGCATTCTAAGGTGTTACAATCTTCCTCCTTATAGAAATTCTCCCCGAATTTAAAAATCTTGCTATGCGTACCTTCAAAGAGATGAGGGAATTTTTTCCGCATCTCTCTCTCGGCCTCCCAAGTGACCTCTTCACTATTCGGGCTATGCCAAAGAACTTTCACAGATGGCAAGACCCTTGACCGAAGTTTCTTCACCTGCCGATCCAATATCACTACTGGCTGCTCGGTGAACGAAATATCACGCTCTAGCTGAACGGTCTGGTGCAGAATCATGTGAGAAGGGTCATGAAGGTATTTGTGAAGCATCGACACATGGAATACGGGGTGAACATCCGGAAAACTGGGTGGAAGTGCTAAACGAAAGGCAACGATACCAACTCGCTCAAGGATCTCAAAAAGACCTACAAATCTGGGACTAAGCTTCCCTTTCTTCCTAAATCACATCACGCCCTTCATCGGAGAAATCCGTAGGAATACATGATCCCCTACTGCGAACTCGAGCCTGCGACGACGATGGTCGGCATAACACTTCTGTTTGCACTGGGCCACTCTCATGCTATCCTGAATCAACTGAATTTTCTCCGTAGTTTCTTCAACTAGCTGGGGTCCCAAAATCCTGCTCTCGCGAAGTTTGGTCCAACAGACTGGAGATCGACACTTTCTACCATACAAGCTTCAAAGGGTGCCATCTGAATCGTCTCCCGATAACTGTTTTTGTAGGAGAACTCTATCAATGGCAAGTGACGATCCCAACTGCCACAAAAATCAAGCACGCAAGCATGAAGCATATCCTCCAGAGTCTGTATAGTCCGCTCTAACTGACCATCGGTCTGCAGATGGAAAGCGGTGCTGAAGCTTAAACGGGTACCCTAGGCTTCCTGAAGCTTCTGCCAAAGATGGCTAGTGAACTGGGTGCCTCTATCGGATACAATGCATGAAGGAACTCCGTGCAAACGCACAATCTCATCAATATACAACTGAGCATATTGAGCATAACTGAAAGCGGTCTTCACTGGAAGGAAGTGAGCCGCTTTCGTCAACCGGTCTACAATCACCCAAATGGAGTCATACCCTCGACTAGACCTGGGTAGACCTACAACGAAGTCCATAGAAATCATCTCCCATTTCCACTCCGGGATGGGTAAAGGCTGCAAATCTCCTTCCGGTCTTTGATGCTCAGCCTTGACTTGCTGACAAGTCAGGCACCTCGAAACAAAATCTGAATCATCAATCTTCATCCCTGCCCACTAGTAGATATCTCTCAAGTCACGATACATCTTGGTGGAACCTGGGTGAACACTAAAAGCTGACTGATATGCCTGCTATAGGATCTCGCGTCTCAACCCATCTGTATCAGGTAGACACAAACGAGTCCCAAAACGTAGCACACCCTGGTCATCAATCAAGAACTCTGAATCTCTACCCTGCCGAACATGCTCAAGAATTACGGAAAAACAGGCTTCGGCGGGCTGTGCCTCATGAATACGATCTAGCAGAAGTGGACGGGCACGAACATGAGAAAGCTGTCCCCTAGTGGAAGTGAACTCAAACTGTACTCTGCTATCGCACAAGATCTGCCAATCCGCAGAAGACTGTATCTGAACTGCGCTCAACTAGGACAAGCTACTCCCGGGCCTATGACTCAAAGCATCGGCTTCCACATTCGCCTTGCCCGGGTGATAAAGGATCTCACAATCATAATCCTTCATAAGCTCCATCCAACGGCACTGCCTCAAATTCAGGTCCCGCTGCTGGAAGATGTACTTTAAGCTCTGGCGATCTGTGAAAATTTGACACGACTCTCCGTACAAGTAGTGTCTCCAAATCTTAAGCGCAGAGACCACCGCGGCTATCTCAAGATCATGAGTGGGATAATTCTGCTCGTGCTTCTTCAACTGCCGGGAAGCATAAGCGATAACTCTATCATGATGCATCAATACACAACCGAGCCCCACTCGAGAAGCCTCATAGTAAATGACAAAGCCGTCCGATCCAGAAGGCAAAGATAGAACTGGTGTAGTCATCAACCGAGTCTTCAACTGCTGAAAACTCTGCTCGCATGCCTCAGTCCAAAGAAAAGAAACTCCCTTCCTGGTCAGTCCAGTCAGCGGTGCAGCGATACTCGAGAAGTCCTGCATAAAACGGCGGTAATAACCGGCTAATCCCAAAAAGCTGCGGACCTTGGTCACTGATATAGGTCTGGGCCAAAGCTGTACGACCTCGATCTTCCTCGGGTCTACATGAATACCGGCTCCAGTAACCACATGACCTAGGAAGTCAACACTATCAAGCTAGAATGAACACTTCGAGAATTTAGCAAACAGCTGGTGCTCTTGTCACGACCCGAAAGTATGGAACGCGACTGGCACTTAGATTACGAGACGTCTAAAGGCGTACCGTAACCTAAGTCAGCCAAAGCCCAGAAGAATCTAAACCAAAATCAAAAGAGAGTGAAGGAAAACCTTTAATGAAGACGATTTTTAAATCAATTAAGTTACGTTGAACCCGCTTTTTAAAACATCAAAATTTTCCGAAAATTTCGGCAGAGTCTCCCCTGTATTTTCTATCCCCCAAAATGGGTATAACAAGATATATATAACCTGTAATCATAAAATGGCATCCCTAAGTGGGAGCTAGCTCTTCGCCCAAGGCGGATCACAACCACACGCAATATATAAGTAATATCAAGAAAAAGAGCATAAAAGAAATGCAAAATACCAGAAAACACACGTCGGCTCAAGTGAGCTCGACCCAAAAGAAACCACAAATATACAAATCTCTCAGTCTCATCACTAGGTCGCATATACAATATAAAGTGGTAGATGGAGAATACTAGATACAATGATAAAGCAAAAAGAAACAAAGGGTGCTCGCAACCCACCTACGGGCGATGTCGCGAGTCTGGGCAAAAGGAGCTGATGATAAGATAGCCCGCCGCTACAAGGATGACGGGTCCGACCTGCAAGACACTGTGGCACAACGGGGGTGAGTTGCCAGCTCGTGAGTAGAATATAATATTTAGTAAGGCAATCGAAAGAATGCACGTAATGCGTCACAACCTGTATGTCCATATGTGATATAATATCTCTAGTATGCATGCACATGTATGCAATGTCATTACTAAATCTTTAAGTGTTTTAAATGCTAAGGGTACTGCATTCTTAACTTTAGAAAATGAATATCTGTATAATAGCTAAGTACCATCAAGAAATCATCTGAAAACCCGTGTCAAGCATCGACACCAAATATGAAATCATATCTGTCTCAATATCTCACTGTATCAATGTCTATGATATCAATGCATACGATGTGAATTTTTGCTAGAAATCTATATAAATATGATGATGATGCGAGGTATACGTATGCTATGCAATTTCATATATCAAGTATGAATGCAAGTGGCGATATTATGATAAACAGGTTCTATAGTGCACGTGGCATGGCAATTACCAAAGGCGTGTGTGTCACATGAATAGTGCGCGTGCAACAGATGCCAATGGTAATGGTGTTCGTGTCCTACAAAGTGATATCGCATAAGTATATATGAATGTCCATGCAATCTAATATACTGTTCGCTATAAGGGTATGCAGTGTACATGAATGGATAAGCTAGCTAACAATATGAATCTTGCAAAAAGTAGGGTAATCCTAACTAGGGGGCGCATCGCGCCATCCAGACGATTCCCCCATAGATGAATACATCTACTCACCTGAAATCCCCGCTAATCCGATCCGACCACCGCCTTGCCTTTACGCGCCGTGTCCGATATTTCCCCGACCGATCCTATATTTGCACAACACCAAGCATAAGATTATAAGACCTAAAACGATGCAAGTCACAATATACAATTATCGACGCTCTCGAATTAAACATAGCATGCACTCGGTGCGCGGGAAAACGCACGAAAATCGCTAACCTTAAACTAGAATCGTCATTTCGGGGAAATCGACAAAACTACAACCCGACTAGACGAAACCCTGCATTCACCCACTCTAATAGTCGTATATGAAGCTAATTATATCTCTAATATAACGCAATTAGATCACATCCTAATTTTAATAAAAATCTAGTAAGCAACTTCATACCGATTCGATGCAAACGTCGCAATTTTATCGATCTAGCGAGCGTAGCATCGCACAATTCACTACTCTAACTAATTAGATAACCAAACCCTAACTTAACTCCAACAACCATGCTACAAACCCTAATTCAAAATCAAATCCCATTCTTGAATTTCCTAAACAAACAATTACTACTAAATTAACACTTAAAAAATCAATTTTAGCACATTTAAACTACAAGTTAACAAATGGATTAGAATCTTCACCTCACAAGCTTGAACCCTAGCTTGCACAAACCACCAAAGAAGTCTCCTTTCTTCAAGTTTTGAACTAATTTGGCTTGAGGAGAGAGTGGATTAGGATTTTGTTTTGAATTGAGATGGAAATTTGTGAATTTTTATTGAATTTTGACATGAAAATGTAGCAAAGAAGTGAGGAAAATGAGGGGATTTGTTTCAGGTTTGGCTCGGCCAGGAGCAAGGGAGGGAGGTTGTGGGATTTTTGTGGAAGTTTCTAGGTCAAAAAAACCCTTTATGTTCTCATTAAATGCTTTTCACATCAACTTTTTACAAAAAACCCCATTTTACATCATTTTTTCCATAAATTTCAAACCCTAAAACTAAAATCTTATAAAGTTATGATACAATTTATTAACACTCTATTTTATCTTATAAAGATTCCTAATTATAAAATTTACCTAATTAAATTTGTATTTATCACTAATTTAATGTATTTTAAAAAAGCTTAAAATAATAAAAAAATAATTAATTACGAAAAAAAATTTATTTAACTAGAAAATTATAAGTGACATTTTAGTGACAAAATTATAGTAATATCTTATCTAAATTTTGTATAATTAGGTCTACAATGAAAAATACCTATTTTGACTTTTTACGGAAAAAGCCGAAAAATTAGCCGATTACCGAAAAACTGCCTAAACGATTTTCGAAGGGTTACAATCTTCCCCCCTTAAGAAAATTCGGTCCCCGAATTTAGAATTTAAATACGTGTACCTTAAAAAAGATGGGGATATCTCTTCCTCATCTGGACCTCGGTCTCCCAGGCGACCTCCTCGCTGTTCGGGCCACGCCAAAGGACCTTGACGGACGGTATAACCTTCGACCTCAATTTCTTCACCTGCCGATCCAAAATGACCACCGGCTGCTCGGTGAAAGAAAGATCATGCTCTAGCTGGATCGTCTGGTGCTGAATCGCCTAGGAAGGATCATGAAGGTACTTGCGGAGCATCGAGACATGGAACACGGGGTGAACATCGGGGAAGCTGGGCGGAAGAGCTAACCGATAAGCGACTGGACCAACACGCTCTAGGATCTCGAAAGGACCAACATATCTAGGACTCAGTTTCCCTTTCCGCCCAAATCTCATCACACCTCTCATCGGAGAGACCTTCAGGAAAACATGATCGCCAATAGCGAACTCGAGTCGGCGACGGCGCCTGTCAGCATAAGATTTATGCCTGCTCTGTGCCGCTCTCATCCTGTCCTATATCAGCTGTATCTTCTCGGTCGTCTCCTGTACGATCTGAGGCCCCAAAATACTGCACTCCCTAAGCTCTGTCCAACATACAGGCGATCGACATCTCCTCCCATATAAAGCCTCGAAAGGTGCCATCTGAATCGTCTCCTGGAAGCTATTATTGTAGGAAAACTCGATCAACGGCAAATGACGATCCCAGCTACCACCGAAATCTAAAACACAAGCTCTGAGCATGTCCTCAAGAGTCTGAATCGTACGCTCCGACTGACCGTCAGTCTGCGGATGAAAGGCTGTGCTAAAACTCAATCGGGTGCCTAAAGCTTTCTGGAGTTTCTGCCACAATCGGCTGGTAAGCTGGGTGCCACGGTCGGACACGATGCAAGTCGGAACGCCATGCAGTCGCACTATCTCATCAATATAAACCTGGGTGTACTGAGAAAATCCAAAAGTGGTCTTCACTGGCAGAAAGTGAGCCGCTTTCGTTAGTCGATCCACAACCACCCAAATAGAGTCGTACCCTCGACTGGTCCTGGGTAGACCCACAACGAAGTCCATGGAGACCTGCTCCCACTTCCACTCAGGGATGGGCAAAGGCTGTAACTCGCCGGCTGGCCTCTGGTACTCGGCCTTGACTTGCTGACAAGTCAGGCATCTCGACACAAAGTCTATAATATCCTTCTTCATCCCATCCCACCAGTAAACCTCTCTCAAATCACGGTACATTTTGGTGGAACCCGGATGCATACTGTATACTGATCTATGTGCCTCCTCGAGAATATCACGCCTCAGTCCCTCTGAATCTGGCACGCACAGTCGAGTCCCAAATCGAAGTATCCCCTGATCATCAATCACGAACTCGGAAACTCTGCCCTGCCGAATCTGCTGAATAATCTCTAATGTACGGGCATCGCCGGACTGTGCCTCATGGATACGGTTAAGTAACTGTGGGCGTGCTCTGAAATGGGCCAGCTGTCCCCCTGTAGGAGTAAACTCGAACTGCACTCTGCTGTCACATAACACCTGCCAATCCGCCGTCGACTGCATCTGCACTGCGCTCAAACAAGATAAGCTACCTCCGGGCCTCCTACTCAAAGTATCTGCCACCACATTCGCCTTGCCCGGATGGTATAAAATCTCGCAGTCATAATCCTTTACCAACTCCATCCAACGGCGCTGTCTCAGGTTCAGGTCTCGCTGCTGGAAGATATACTTCAAACTCTTGTGGTCAGTGAATATCTGGCACGACTCACCGTATAGGTAATGTCTCCAGATCTTAAGTGTAAATACCACTGCAGCCATCTCTAAATCATGGGTGGGGTAGTTCTGTTCGTGTTTCCTCGGCTGCCGAGAAGCATACGCAATAACTCTGTCGTGCTGCATCAATACACAGCCCAGCCCCACTCGAGAAGCATCACAATATACCACGAACCCACCTGATCCTGAAGGCAATGCTAACACTGGTGCAGTAGTCAGACAAGTCTTCAACTGCTGGAAACTATCCTCACATGCCTGGGTCCAATCAAAAGGAACCCCCTTCCGGGTCAACCCGGTCAAAGGTGCAGCAATGCGGGAGAAATCCTGGACAAAACGTCGATAATAGCCGTCCAGACCTAGAAAACTGCGAACCTCTGTAACTGATACTGGTCTAGGCCAACGCTGAACTGCCTCGATCTTCTTCGGGTCCACACAAATACCGTCTCTCGTCACCACATGACCCAAGAAGTCGACACTGTCTAGCCAGAATGCGCACTTGGAGAATTTGGCGAACAGCTGATGCTCCCTCAAAGTCTGCAAGATGATACGTAAGTGCTGCTCATGCTCCTCCCAGCTCCGAGAATAAACCAAGATGTCGTCAATGAACACAATAATGAACTGATCGAGATACGGCCTGAATACACGGTTCATCAAATCCATAAATGCTGCCGGGGCATTGGTGAGCCCGAACGACATCACCAAGAACTCATAATGACCATATCGAGTACGGAAAGCGGTCTTCGGAATATCCTCCTTCCGAACCCGCAACTGGTGATAACCTGACCGTAAATCAACCTTCGAGAAGAACCCTGCACCCTGGAGCTGATCAAATAAGTCATCAATGCGGGGTAGGGGATACCTGTTCCGCACAGTAACCCGGTTCAGCTGACGATAATCAATGCATAAGCACATACTTCCGTCCATCTTCTTAACAAACAAGACGGGAGCACCCTAAGGTGACACACTCGGTCGGATAAGCCCTTTGTCCAGCAAGTCCTGTAACTGATCCTTTAGCTCTCTCAGCTCCGCCGGGGCCATCCGATAAGGCGGTATAGAGATAGGCCCCGTGCCGGGGATCAAGTCAATACAGAACTCAATCTCGCGCTCTGGTGGCAGACCAGGCAGCTCGTCAGAAAATACATCAGGAAACTCTCTCACAACAGGGACCTGGTCCAACGGAACCTCTGTGGAGCTAGTATCACAAATATAGGCTAAGAATCCCTGACACCCTTTCCTTAAGAGCTGACCAGCGCGAAGAGAAGAAATCAAGCTGGGAAGGGTAGCACTACGATCTCCCTGAATAATAAGAACCGGCTCACCAGGAAAACTGAATCTGACTGCTTCTTCACGGCAGTCCACGGATGCATAACAGGTGGCTAGCCAGTCCATACCAAGAAGAACGTCAAAGTCTAGCATATCGAGGAGAATCAAATCAACTGAAGAATCTCTCTCCCCGATACAAACGGAACACGATCGGTACACAAAACGGGCAACAAAAGACTCGCCTACCGGTGTAATAACGACAAGCGGCTGATCTAATGGAGAAGACTCTTGACCCAACCTCGGTGCAAAGTACGTGGATACATAGGAATGTGTGGAGCCTGGATCAAATAATACCCGTGCATCAAAAGAACATACTGGCAGAGTACCTGTCACGACGGCATTGGATGCCTGTGCATCCTGAGGAGTCAACGCGAACACTTGGGCCTGTCCACCACTAATAGCTGGCTGTCCTCTGCCTCTACCTCGGCCTCTGCCTCTGCCTCTGTCACCTCGTCCTCTCTGAACCGGACCGCCACGCCCACGGCCTCTAGAAGCATCTGGCTGGCGTGAATCATCATCAGGAGTAGGAAGTAAAGCTCTCTGAGAAGGTGGTGAGGGTGGTAAAGTCACATGCGGAACTGTCGCCGTGCCCTGACGTCCCATGGTACAGTCTCTGACACGGTGGTACTGACTCCCACACCGAAAACATCCTGGAGACGACTGCTGGGTCTGTGGATATGAACTAAATAACTGACCCCGTCTCAATCCTCTGCCTCCACCATCTCCCAGAAATAATCTATCACGTTGTCGGCCCATCTGCCGCTGAGCTGGCGTGTCTGTACGGATCCTCTTCGGCCCAGAAACGACCGGAGTCTCAGAAATACGCTCCTCCAAAAGTAAAGTTGCATCCATCGCGGCTGCGTATGTGTCAAAATGCTGGGTGCCGATGGCAAGGAATAGCTGTGTATCAAGCCCTCGCACAAACCTCTTTATTCTCTTCTTTTCTGTGTCGACTAGGTACGGAGCATATCGAGACAACTGGGTAAACTGTATATCATACTCCGACACTGTCATCCCAGGAGTCTTGCGCAAAGACTCAAAACTACGGGCTCGAGCATCTCGGACACTCTCCGGAAGAAAACGGGCAAGAAATGCAGATGTAAACTCATCCCAGGTCATAGAAGGTAGACCTGCAGCTCGGCCTCTCTCTACTGAGTCGTACCATGTCTGGGCAAGACCCTCCAGACGAAAACTCGCAAACTCCACCAATCTATCATCAGAACAACTCAACGAACGGCAAATCCGAGCCATCCTATCAAGAAATGCCTGTGGGTCCTCTGTCGCATCTGTACCGGTAAAAGCTGGAGGTCTCAATCTCATGAACTCCTGTAGTGAAACAGGGATAGTCTCCGTAGTAGCAGCAGGAGTAACCATCTATGCAGCAGGTACAATCGTGGTCTGTGCGGTCGAAGGAACGTCCTCGGATCTCTGTGCCCGGCTGGACTCAACTAAAGATCCCATCATCTGTCGCAACTCTTGCATGCCGGCCTCTAATCTGGAAATACGTTCTGGATAAGGCGGATCAGTATGACCCTGAAGGGTAGGCGTATCCTCCCGCTCGATCCTCGCCTCAGACGGGCCCGTCCGAATCTCATCCCTAGAGGCAGCCCGCTGAGCTCTCGTAGTCTTTGGCGGCATCGAAGCTGGAATAAGAAACAGGACCGATAAGAACATTGCAATTGAATCAAGGAATGCAAGGAATCAAGAAAGGAAATACAAGCAATTATGTCCTAAGGTCACTTAGGCGGAGTACCGTATCGTAAGTATGCCGCCGATCATACCCACGGTATGCCACTCTGCTTAAGTCACCTACTCGATCTACCAAGGTCGTCCTACACTCAGAAAGGTAAAACCTACGCTCTGATACCAACTTTGTCACGACACGAAAGTACGGAACGCGACTGGCACTTAGATTACGAGACGTCTAAAGGCGTACCGTAACCTAAGTCAGCCAAAGCCCAGAAGAATCTAAACCAAAATCAAAAGAGAGTGAAGGAAAACCTTTAAAGAAGACGATTTTTAAATCAATTAAGTTACGTTGAACCCCCTTTTTAAAACATCAAAATTTTCCGAAAATTTCGGCAGAGTCTCCCCTGTATTTTCTATCCCCCAAAATGGGTACAACAAGATATATATAACCTGTAATCATAAAATGGCATCTCCAAGTGGGAGGTAGCTCTTCACCCAAGGCGGATCACAACCACACGCAATATATAAGTAATATCAAGAAAAAGAGCATAAAAGAAATGCAAAATACCAGAAAACACACGTCGGCTCAAGTGAGCTCGACCCAAAAGAAACCACAAATATACAAATCTCTCAGTCTCATCACTAGGTCGCATATACAATATAAAGTGGTAGATGAAGAATACTAGATACAATGATAAAGCAAAAAGAAACAAAGGGTGCTCGCAACCCACCTACGGGCGATGTCGCGAGTCTGGGCAAAAGGAGCTGATGATAAGATAGCCCGCCGCTACAAGGATGACGGGTCTGACCTGCAAGACACTGTGGCACAACGGGGGTGAGTTGCCAGCTCGTGAGTAGAATATAACATCTAGTAAGGCAATCGAAAGAATGCACGTAATGCGTCTCTACCTGTATGTCCATATGTGATATAATATCTCTAGTATGCATGCACATGTATGCAATGTCATTACTAAATCTTTAAGTGTTTTAAATGCTAAGGGTATTGCATTCTTAACTTTAGAAAATGAATATCTGTATAATAGCTAAGTACCATCAAGAAATCATCTGAAAACCCGTGTCAAGCATCGACACCAAATATGAAATCATATCTGTCTCAATATCTCACTGTATCAATGTCTATGATATCAATGCATACGATGTGAATTTTTCTAGAAATCTATATAAATATGATGATGATGCGAGGTATACGTATGCTATGCAATTTTATATATCAAGTATGAATGCAAGTGGCGATATTATGATAAACAGGTTCTATAGTGCACGTGGCATGGCAATTACCAAAGGCGTGTGTGTCACATGAATAGTGCGCGTGCAACAGATGCCAATGGTAATGGTGTTCGTGTCCTACAAAGTGATATCGCATAAGTATAGATGAATGTCCATGCAATCTAATATACTGTTCGCTATAAGGGTATGCAGTGTACATGAATGGATAAGTTAGCTAACAATATGAATCTTGCAAAAAGTAGGGTAATCCTAACTAGGGGGGGCGCATCGCGCCATCCAAACGATTCCCCCATAGATGAATACATCTACTCACCTGAAATCCCCGCTAATCCGATCCGACCACCGCCTTGCCTTTACACGCCGTGTCCGATATTTCCCCGATCGATCCTATATTTGCACAACACCAAGCATAAGATTACAAGACTTAAAACGATGCAAGTCACAATATACAATTATCGACGCTCTCGAATTAAACATAGCATGCACTCGGTGCGCGGGAAAACGCACGAAAATCGCTAACCTTAAACTAGAATCGTCATTTCGGGGAAATCGACAAAACTACAACCCGACTAGACGAAACCCTGCATTCACGCACTCTAATAGTCATATATGAAGCTAATTATATCTCTAATATAACGCAATTAGATCACATCCTAATTTTAATAAAAATCTAGTAAGCAACTTCATACCGATTCGATGCAAACGTCGCAATTTTATCGATCTAGCGAGCGTAGCATCGCACAATTCACTACTCTAACTAATTAGATAACCAAACCCTAACTTAACTCCAACAACCATGCTACAAACCCTAATTCAAAATCAAATCCCATTCTTGAATTTCCTAAACAAACAATTACTACTAAATTAACACTTAAAAATTCAATTTTAGCACATTTAAACTACAAGTTAATAAATTGATTAGAATCTTCACCTCACAAGCTTGAACCCTAGCTTGCACAAACCACCAAAGAAGTCTCCTTTCTTCAAGTTTTGAACTAATTTGGCTTGAGGAGAGAGTGGATTAGGGTTTTGTTTTGAATTGAGATGGAAATTTGTGAATTTTTATTGAATTTTAACTTGAAAATGTAGCAAAGAAGTGAGGAAAATGAGGGGATTTGTTTCAGGTATGGCTTGGCCAGGAGCAAGGGAGGGAGGTTGTGGGATTTTTGTGGAAGTTTCTAGGTCAAAAAAACCCTTTATGTTCTCATTAAATGCTTTTCACATCAACTTTTTACAAAAAACCCCATTTTACATCATTTTTCCCATAAATTTCAAACCCTAAAACTAAAATCTTATAAAGTTATGATACAATTTATTAACACTCTATTTTAGCTTATAAAGATTCCTAATTATAAAATTTACCTAATTAAATTTGTATTTATCACTAATTTAATGTATTTTAAAAAAGCTTAAAATAATAAAAAAATAATTAATTACGATTTTTTTTTTATTTAACTAGAAAATTATAAGTGACATTTTAGTGACAAAATTATAGTAATATCTTATCTAAATTTTGTATAATTAGGTCTACAATGAAAAATACCTATTTTGACTTTTTACGGAAAAAGCCGAAAAATTAGCCGATTACCGAAAAACTGCCTAAACGATTTTCGAAGGGTTACAGCTCTCTCAATTTTTGCAAAGCAATCCTCAAGTGCTGCTCATGCTCCTCACGACTCTTGGAATAAACTAGAATGTCATCAATAAACACATTAATAAACTGGTCGAGGAACGGCCTGAAAATCTGGTTCATCATATTCATGAACGCTGCTAGGACATTGGTGAGTCCGAACGACATCACCAAAAACTCATGATGCCTGTAACAGGTATGAAAAGCAGTCTTCGGAACGTCTTCATTCTGAACCCGCAACTGATGATAACCTGATCTCAAATCAATCTTAGAAAAATGTTCCGTACCCTGGAGCTGATCAAACAAATAGTCAATGCGAGGTAAAGGATACCTATTCCACACTATGACTTGGTTCAATTGACGATAATCAATGCACAACCTCAAACTGCCGTCCTTCTTCTTGACGAATAGAAGATGATCTCCCCAAGGAGAAACACTCGGACGTACAAGTCCCCTATCAAGCAACTCTTGCGGCTGATCCTTAAGCTCCCTAAGATCCGCCGGGACCATACGATAAGGCGGTAGAGAAATAGGCCCCGTGCCGAGGATCAGATCAATGCAAAACTCAATCTCACACTCTGGCGGCAATCCAGGTAACTCATCAGGAAAAACGTCGGGAAACTCTCGCACGATAGGAACCCGGTCCAACGAATCTACTGTAGCTCCGGTATCACGAATGAAAGCTGAGAATCCCTGATATCCTCTCCTCAAAAGCTGACTAGCGCAAAGGGCATTAATCAAATTGTGAGGGGCGGCACCACGGTCCCCCTGTACAATAAGAACTGACTCGCCGGGAAAATAAAATCTGGCTGTCTTCTCGCGGTAGTCCACAGACGCGTAGCATATAGCTAACCAGTCCATGCCTAGGAGAACGTCAAAGTCCAACATCTTAAAAAGGATCAAGTTGATGGACGACTCCCTATCTCCTATCCGAACGGCACACGACCGAAACACGTGTTGCGCAACAAACGACTCGCCAACAGGAGTGGTCACAACAAGCGGCTGATCTAGCAAACACGCTCTCAGCCCAACCTCGGCACGAAGTGTGTAGAAACATACGAGTGCGTAGATCCCGGATCAAACAATACGTGTGCATCAAGAGAACATACTGAAAGAGTACCCGAAACTACTGCATTGGACGCCTGCGCTTCCTGATGAGTCAAAGCAAATACCCGTGCCTGCCATCTACCGGTAACTGGCTATCCTCTGCCTCTGCCATCCCGTCCTCTCTGAACAAACCCTCCGCGACCACGACCTCTCTGAGCATAAGTCTGACGCGGAGCAACAACAGGCGTAAGAGCCGACGCTCTCTGAGGTGGAGAAGGTGGTAAGGTAACATGTGGAACCGCTGCCTCCCTCCGGCGTATCTCAGTACAATCTCTGATGCGATGATGGAGACCGCCACACCCAAAACATCCATACGACGACTGGTGACCCTCCTTGGGATAAGAGCTAAGCAACTGGCCTCGTCCCGAGCCTCTACTACTCCTTGTACCTGAACGAACTCTGTCGCAGAGTCTAAACATCTGTCTCCATATTGATATACCTGTATGAACCCACTTCTGTTCCGGAATGATCGATGTCTCAGATAGACGCTCCTCAACCAATAGGGCTGCGTCTACTGCTGCTGCATATGTATCACAATGCTTTGCGCTGATAGTGAGGAACAACTGGGTAAGCAGGCCTCGAACGAACCTCTTGACCCGCATCTCCTCAGTGTCCACAAAATACGGAGTATACACAGATAGCTCGGTAAACCGCATATCATACTCTACCGCCGTCATACCCGGGGTCTGGCGTAAGGACTCGAATCTGCGCGCTCGAGCATCCCTGATGCTTTGTGGAAGAAAACGGGCAAGAAACATTGTCACGAACTCAGCCCATGTCATAGGAGAAAGACCTGCGGCTCTGGCCCTATCTAAAGACTCGCACCACTTCTGGACAAGACCATCCAGATGAAACCTCGCGATCTCTACCCATCTCGCATTGAAGCATCTCAGCGAACAACATATCCTGGCCATCCGATCGATAAATGACTGAGGATCCTCAGCTACATCAGTGCCGGTGAAAACCGGAGGCTTCAACATCATGAACTCAGATAACGATATGGTGATCACCTCCGTAGCTGCAGGTACAACTGCCTGAACAGTAGGCACCATCGCGGTCCCCGTAATAGGTGGGGAAACCTCCTGTCGCTGTGCTCGACTGGCCTCAGCTAATGATCCCATCATCTGGCGCAAATCCTGCATACCGGCCTCTAGCTTAGTAATACGATCAAGCGAAGGTGGATTAATCTGCTCCTGAACAACGGGCATACTGCCCTGGTCAGTCCTCGTCTCTGACGAGCCAACTCTGACCTCGGCCCTCGCGGCCGCTCTCTGCGCGCTCGTAGTCTTCGGCGGCATAACGGCTGGAAATGAAAACAAGATTCGATAAGAATACGGAAATCGAATAACAAGGATGTATATAATCACGGAAGGAATTTCAACCAACAAGTCTTAAGGTCACTTAGGCGGAGTACCGTGTCGTAAGTATGCCGCGGAACATACACACGCTACGTCACTCTGCATAAGCTACTTACTCTATCATACCAAGGTCATCCTACACTTCGAAAGGTAAAACCTAGCTCTCTGATACCAACTTTGTCACGACCCGAAATTTGGCGCATGACCGGCACTTAAACCACGCGACGTCTACAGGCGTTGCGCAATTTAAGTAAGCCGAAACCCAGAAATCTAAACCATCAAAAGTAGTAAGTGATAAAAACATTTGGAAATCTCAAGTAAAATCTTTAAAGTTTAAATTATTTTCTTCAAAATTTCAGCAGCACCTCCTTTGTAAAAACTAGCCCCGAAACGGGTACAAACATAAGATATAGGTAAAGCAAAATATGATAAAATAAAGCAACCCCAAATGGGAGCAAATCACGCCTAAAGGCAGAAACAATCACCACAAGCATAATATACGACGCCGTAGCGAAGAAATGAACAATATAAGTGAAAAACAACATAAAAGGTAAAACTGCAAAATAAAAGCTGGCTAACATGAGCTCGACACCCAGAGTCACAAAATAATATACAATATCGTTCTCGCAACTGGTCCTTAAGTCAATACATAAATGGTAGATGGAGAGTACTAGATACAATAATAGATGTACAATGAAATATAAAGTCAGATAACCGCAACCCACCTACAGTAAAACGGCTCACAGCCAATAGCAACGGTATCCGCTGCAAAAAGATACAATAAGATAGCCCCTGCCGCGACTACTCTGAGGGTCAACCTGCAAAATACTGTGGCACAACGGGGTGAGTTGCCAAATCGTGAATAGTAAGTAACATCATACAGGTAATTGCAAGTATGCACGTACTGCGATACTCCATCACATGCAATCTGATAGTATCAATGTGGTAATATGGAAATGCAACAATCATGAAAAGTACTCTATCAGGTATTACGAATACATGATGCAATGCATATCAATGAATACTGAGTATGAGATAAAACATGTCATCATCGTGGAAAAACCGGTGTCCATCAAATACGGCCAAAATCCCAATACCTTAGGTGCCGTCACTCTGATCGGCCCTCATATCCTGTAAATCTCATGGAACCTGAGTGCCCAACATCGGCACTCAAAAACATCATGAAATATTCGTGTCCATCATCGACACGTAAATACTTATCTCTCAGGCGCCGCATCCCCAGATCGGCCCTCAATATATCTCATGTAATAACTCCCAAACGGTATCCTCCGGATATCCGTCGGGTTCAATACTATCACCGGTAGGTAGTAGTCCCTCCGCTGGGCTTACCGCCTATCTATATGAGCCTTCTTACCCCGGGGTACCATACTGGGTCCACCATGTACCCGCAGACGGTGCCTACACTCCTCGAATCGTGTATCTAACACAAGTCTCAGAACCGAGAAAACTCATGGTGGACGCATTGAAATATCATATCAAGAGAAATCGGGTTTTCAAAACAATGCATACTTTCTTGAAAAATACCACGGTTCTCAAATCCATAAATCACATGAAATCCATATCTCAATGCGAAAATCCATGAATATGATATATGCAACATAATGCAGTAATATGAGCACATCAAGGGAAAACCGCTCTTTTAAGTGAATCCAGTTTTTAAATGTATCACGCGGTTACCAATTTCTCCAAAATCCAATGCAACATCACCTATGAGCATATATGCAGCTATAGCAAGGTATGTAGGTGCGCAAGTATGTAGGTACGCAATTATGTAGGTACGCAATTATGTATGTACGCAAGTGTGTAGGTACGCAAGTATGTATGTATGAAAGTATGTAGGTACGCATTTATGTAAGTACGCAAGTATGTATGTACGCAAGTATGTAGGTACGCATAACGCAATTCATAAGAACAATTGAACAAGAATCATGTCTAATGATAACATAAGCTAAGCAAATGTAATATCCATGTCAATTCTATAGTGTGAGTGTCATGTCAATTACTAACGGTGTGTGTGCGGCATACAGTTTAGTGCTCGTGCAACATGAACCGTTAGTAACAGTGTTGTGTCTCATTAATACTATGTCCGTATGCGACAGGAAATAAGGTATGCAACAGTGGTACACATGCACGATCAATGTATATATATATATATACTTATAACTAATAGTCATATCATTGAATCTAGCCCCGACGCATAATGCCATACGGGCGATTCCCCCGTAAAAGTTATTAAATCTACTCACCGTGATCTCGAGCTAGGTATATCCGACCACCTGCTTCTCTTTCTTCGCAGCGTCCGAAGTCCCCGCCTGCAATCCTATTAACACAAAACATAGCCAGTGCAACTCAGAAATCGACCAATAATACATACAATTACGCTTAAATCGATGCACCGACTCCAACAACCTCTAAAGTGTTCGCTTAGCGGCTAACGTGTGTGGCGACACTACTAAAACATCCTCACGTGCAGAAATCACACGAAGCACAGAAACTGAGTCGGACACCGTGTCGCGTGCCGTCGAAACACTAAAAACTAGCAAATCGATCCCAGATTTTACCCACTCTAATAACACCAAAATCTAGCAGTACCAAACAACTCAAAATAACTGCAGACAGCTACACACAAAGTTTCAACTCCCCAGGTTCCTGTACGGCCGAGCTTGCCAAACCTACCCCCCATGTCGCCGGCCAAAACCGCTCAGGTTGGGATCGTGTTACTGGTGTACACTTGGGGAAACTAGCACTACACTACTACACTGCTTGATTTCACAGTAAAGACTCGGGGTCACAGCAGGTTACAGTGACATAAAAACGACACTAAAAACACGATATTGGCTCAAAACTACTTCTTTAGGGTTCTAAACAGCAACACAACAAAAATAAACTCCTAATTAACAGTTTAGACGTTATACTTATCCACACTTGCTCAAAATCCTAGCTTTCCAAGCTCCAAGTGATTCTAGTGGGCAAATCTTGCTTGTGAGGGGTTAAAGTGAAGTTTAGTGGAGACTTGGGGTGGGTTTGTGAAGTTTGGGTTAGGGTTTCAGTTGAGGGATGTGATGGAGTGACTGAGGTGAAGGAAAATATGAGAAGGAGAAACAAATGAGAGTGAGAGTGAGGGAGGTGTGTGTGAGTGAGGGTGATATGTGAAGAATGAGGGTGTGAGTTTAGATGAGCCATGCCCCTCCCTTTCTTTCTCCTCATAAATGCATGCCATGCCTCATCATGCCATGGTCAACCCTCTCTCTCTCCCCCCCAAGTCAACATAATTCAAACCCTAATTTTTAAAACTATATACTTTAAATAAATACATATTACAACCTAATTGAAATGGGGTTAAGGCGCCATGGCTACTTAAGCATGGTTGATCCTAATTAACCCTAGGTTAACATGTACATGTTTGTGCAAGCCCAAATTAAATATTAATAAAATATTAATTAATTTTTATAAAATATTTGAAAACTATTTTGGTAAACTTTTTACTAAAAAAATCCGCATTATCGCTTAATTAACACTAATCGTATTCTAAGTTGTTACACTTGAGCACAACGTTAGATTAGGAAAACTCTCTCGTTGGGAAAAGTACTCTTGGGTCCCAGTAGGCACGTAGTTTTTCGGTAGACCCAAGTATCCAGACAAGTCAGATCTCTCCGAGAATTGGATGTGGTAAAATTGCTATTGGGGTTGTAAAAACCCTTCCAAAACCGACATTCACTTAGGTTAGCAAGTAGCAGAGAAGAGTAGGTAGAGCCCAGATCCCAATCACGTGCATGACAGGTGCACAAATCACACCAAATGCACGTGTGCCGTTTGAGTCTAACCCCATCTTGCCTCCAAAAACTTTATCTTTCATGATGGGTGTTCAGTCGAAAATAGTGCACTTTTAACATGACAATTTCCTTACTTTTATTAATCATCCAAAAGTATTTGCTATCAATATAACACATATTAGAAGTTCATCTGCAAAATATCATTTACCATGTGCTATACATTATAATCAACATTATGAAGAAAATTTTATGTTTTAAATTTTTACGCATAATATTTTGTATCTCACATTCTTCATTGAGATCTTGTGCAAGATTAGCTCAGGTCAGATATCGGGAATCAGAAATCTGCCGATAAAATACAAGAAAGTCGAAGAATCAAATGCTGGCAGAAATTCAGAAGAGATAAGAAGATTCCAAATATCACATAAAGACCCAGAGATCAACAGAATAAGACCACAGAAGTTTGAAGCAACGAGCACACCAATAGGCCGCGGAACCGCGGCCGATTTAGGGACTTGGGGTTCGGGAGTTCTCTGGAAGCTTCTTTGTAACAACCTAGCTTGTTGACGACGCTTCTTTGTAACAACATAGCTTGTTTTGGAAGCTTCTTTGTAACAACCTAGCTTGTTGGGGAAGCTTGATTAGGGGATATAAAAAGGACCTAGGGCTACATTGAAAGGATTCAAAAAAATTTCCCCAATTTTATCCTAATTCTTGATCAAATCAAATCAAGGAAAAAGCTAACAAATTCAACAAATCTAAGATCCAAGATCAAGAATCATTGAAAAATTCATTGAGCGACATCATTCAAGACTCCTTTATACGAAGCCGATCATCATCAACGAGCACACGATCCACGACAGGTCCAAGACTCACGGTGATCGAGCAAAGTGAAGATCAACGGAAAAATTACCTTTTCAAGAGAGTGATCGAGAGTGTCACGACCCGAAAGTACGGAACATGACCGGCACTTAGACTACGCAAAGTCTCGAGGCGTACGTAATCTAAGTAAGCCGAAAACCCAGAAATCCAAACCAAGAGAAGTAGTGGAGTGAAGGAAAACCAATTTAAATCAAGTAGTTTTAATAGCATAAGCCGAATTATGCGTTTTTTTTAAACATCAAATATTTCCTGAAAATTTCGGCAGAGTCTCCTTTGTAAATACTGGCCCCCAAACGGGATACAACATGAATAGTATACGAAATCAAAAAAAGGCATCCCCAAGCGGGAGTTAGCTCTTCGTCAATCGACGGTCACAACCAAACAGCAATATAATATACAACGCCAAGGGCGAGGATCAAAACTCAAAAGGAAACTCAAAACAGTAAGAAATCCATAGAAATACAACGCGCGACTCTAAGGTCGAAAGAATAAACATTACTGGTCTCTATCTCAGAAATAAATACATGTTTGGTTGATGGAATTTACTAGATACAACTGAATAATATTATACAAAGTAATATTATGTGTACGATACCAATAACCCACCTACTAGCAAGTTACCCGAAAGAAGCAGTACCAGCAAAGCCGTAATGAAACCTGTACGGCAAAGCCTGCATGAAACTGTGGCACAACGGAGGTGAGTTGCCAACTCGTGAGTAGAAAAACATCAATGAACAGAAATCGCATGAACAACGCAATCCTAGGTCATACGATCATAATATATCCTCAAATATATAACCAGCAGCTTACAACAATGGCTAGGGTAAATATCTAACCCAAGTGTAATCCCATGTGCCCGTGTCAGTGACTCAGGTAGCAATATATCATATTGATGATGTATGAATGTATGAAAACAGAATACATGTACTAAAGAAACTGCTTTCATAATTTAGTGAGATTTCCTATGTATTTTTAAAATGAGGTATCATAATGAAATCAGCATAAACAGTGTCTAGCATCGACACAAAACATAAATCTCAATGTCTCAAAATCTCAGGCTCCGGCTATCCGGACAGGCCTGTATCATCAAATCTCAGTATCTCAATATCTCAAAATCTCAATGCCTCAATCTCAATATCTAGGGCGCCGTCAGTCCAGACTGGCCCCTACCATCCATCTCAAGACCACGACGGTATCCTCCGGATATCCGACGCGTCAGGTAAAATCACCGGTCGGTAGTACTCCCTTGCCAGGCTCAACGCCATCATCTGCGATCCTCTTGCCCTGAGGTACCGCACCGGGTCCACCATGTACCCGAAACGGTTCCTCCACTCCTCGAACACAGGTCTCGAAATCCATCAGCAAACTCATGGTGGACGACTCATACATCATAGGAAAACCGCACTTTTTATTTAAAAGAGAGAAAAGAAGTTTATATAAGTTTTGCGGTTTTCCCCCAAATCCAGAAAATCTCATGGAAATCCGAATCCAAATCCTCAATAGCATGTAAACAGTGAATATAGGCATAAAATCCATGAATGCGGCATAACAATGAATAATAACATGCATGAAGTAACGAGTAATAGCTACAATGTCTAATCTAGCATATAAGGCAAGTACACTAATATCATGTCTAAACTACTAGCTATCAAGCTAAGTTAAGCAATAATATTTTCTAAGGTGTACGTAACATGGCAATTACCTATGAAGATGTGTGTGAGCCGGCAAGTGAGTGTACGTGGTACATACGCACATCGGTAATGGTGTTGGTCTCTTAACAGCATAATATCAACAATGCAATATGAAATAGCAATGTAAGTATGCAATGCGGGGCGAGCAGCAATAATGAGCGGGAGCTAAATACTAGACACAACGATAACTAATCTGTATTTAATATATATATATATATATATATATATATATATATATATACGTCATACTATGGTGCCATTTGAAATAACACAAATCGTGGGGTTTTGGAAATAAGGGCTACGGTGTTTTTAAGAAAAGATACGCCTTTTAAAATATCATTAGAATCCCTTGACCTGTCTTTTAAAATACCCACGATCCGTTAGTTTTGAAATAGGAAGGAGTCTAATCTAGTCTAACAACTACACTAAACTATACGGCTGAACTAACAAGCTGAACTACAGGTAAGGAAACCGCCTGACATCTGAGTCGATACATATACATACCTATACATATATAGTCGGTGATCCCGCCTTAATAATATCATATCCGATATCATATCTATAATCAGACATCCCAAGTCAAGAGTACGGATCAATCATCAATATATAGCTCATACATAAATCCGTCATACGGCATCCCCAAATCTGGGTACGGGTCAATATCACATTATTCATCTGGTATCCTCTTTATCCAAGATCATAATCTGGGTACTGATCTACGTCTTGCACGATACTAATATCATCAATATAGTCATGATCTGACTACTGATCAACAGCCTCATACAAACCGATATCATCATCATATATCGTCATAAAGAGGTATACATCGCCTAATGCGACCTATTATGAATATCTTAATATATCTTATCTCATATCACGATCACATGTCAACAATTCAATGTATAACACTATTCACATGTATCGTCGTCCCAAGATCCGCTATAATATCAGGACGTATCTCAAGTACGAATCCTGCCATATCATGGATACCATAATCTTAGATCAAATCTCATCAACTCATCTCAATCCCATTTATCATCCTCAAATCCAGTATATGAACGCATGGTCCCATACCCATGTGAACACATAACCATATTTCCCATATAAGCACATTTGAAAGAAGAATGAATGCAAGTATGGGTGTGTGTGTTCCTGTGTGGTGCGACCACTACTCAAGTGTTTCGCGACACTAAATCATCCAAGCACACCAAATATCCATATTTATCATCAATAAACTCAAACAATATATAATCAATATATGTGTGTATACGCATTCGCATACATCATCACGAACTGCGGGGGTGCTATACGCCATCCACTCGACTTCTCCCCGTAGATATAAATTTACTCACCTAGTCCTCGCTCGCCGGTGCCAACGTCGCCACGCGCTTGCTTGTCGTCTCGAAGTCCACATGGAGTACCTACATATCATAACGCACCGTATCGCATTAAAATCCGACTAATGACCAAAACGACACACGAATCCCACATAGATCAAAACCTATGGTTGCTTTCACAAATCAACCTAAAAGCCCTCGACGTCGGCGTACAAACGCCAAACCATCGAGAAAAACCCAAACACCCTCATTTGCACAATCACAAGAACTAATTATAATATAAAATAGGTTAAAATTCACAAAAACCTCCAACTCACTTTAAAAGCTATTTTTCCGAACATCTAGCAAGCAAAATTATCCGTTTTAGTACAAAACTCGACTTTGAAACAAATCTAGCGGCCGCAATATCCACTCAATATCATAACCAAGTCATATAAACCATTTCAATAATTTATTCTCCTCAAAATATATATATATATATATATTTACAAAACCTAGTTAACAAAGTTTGCACAATTTCCATTTTAGCTCAAAACTTGGGTTTTAATCAACTTTAAATATTTTAACAATTCTAATGGCCATAATTCTCATTAAAACATATTAACTAAGCCACATAACCATTAACTAGGTTTTAATCTCACTCTTTATATTAAATACAAAAATCTAGTTTGCAAAACAAACATAATTAGGACAATTTATATATAACAATTTGCAATCTAACAAATTGATTATGTTTCACATTCCACAAAATGAAGAATTCCACTTGCAACCATAAACATACAACAAAAAACCCTAACTAGATTTTCACAAACCCTAATCTCATGAATTTGGACTTGCAAATTTCAAACCAAAAATTAAACCCTTTACCAACTTAATTTGAAGTAATAACAAATAAAGCAACAAAAAGATCAAGATTTTATACCTCACAAGCCATGGATCAAACCTTGCAATCTAGCCTCTCAAATGCAAATTTTTCTCCAAGAATCATGTTAGAATGAGCTATGGAAAAATGGGTAGGGCTTTGATTTGAATTTTGTTTGGATTTTTGATGAAAATTGTTGGATTTTTTGATGGAAAAGAGATGAAATGGGGATGGGGGCTGCTGCTGAATGGAAAGGATGGGGCTCGGCCTGAAGAGGGGGGGAGGAGGAGAGAGAGAGTGTGGTGAGGTTAAGAAAGTTAAGGCAAAGACCCTACCTCAAAGTCAACACTTATACCACCTTTTCCTTTATTTTTTTCCTTTTCTTTTCTTTTGCAAATCAAGTGGGGAAAATTGAGGGGGGGGGGCTGCTGAATTCAGCCAAGGGGAAGGAAAAATAGGGCTGTGTGAGTGTGGGTATGGGTGTGGGATGATGGATAATAATAAATACAATACCCCAAACATCCATTTACACTAAATTCACTATTTAAGCCTTTTTCTTCGATATTTTCTAACACCGTTTAACAACTTTATGTCATTTAAAAAACCACATGTTAAAATTTTGTTTAATGTGTTATGATGCACAAATTTTGTTTCAACTCATTCCAATTTGTAATTTTCCCTAATTAAATGTATTAGTGACGGCTTAAAATAATATTAAAATAATTAATTTCGGAAATTTTTTTCAGAAAATTTGAAATTTCACCAGTGGCTCAATAAACACCAAATACT
Organism: Agapanthus africanus; assembly: GCA_030015575.1. NCBI lineage: Eukaryota > Viridiplantae > Streptophyta > Magnoliopsida > Asparagales > Amaryllidaceae > Agapanthus > Agapanthus africanus. The sequence goes on from CM057344.1 coordinate 423,637,910, forward strand.
AGCAATTACATAGCTAGAATATGTATATTTAATTTTATAATAAAAATATTTGTATTTTGACTTTTTACAGAAACCCCCCTTATTTTACCGATTTTCCGAAATTTCACCGAAACGATTTTCAAAACGTTACAGAGAGCAATACTTCTTGTAATCTTGGATTAAAGAATTTGTAATTTGAAGTTGAATAATAAAGGTAATAATTAATTTCACTTTCGCTTTATTTAAATTTCCGCATTATGAATTCTTCCTCTAATCTTTCTTCGATTTTCATGATGCGCGAGTAAATCTCCGCTTAATAGGATTCGTAGGATTAGGGTAGATCGATGGATGATAAAATTCTATACTTTTTTTTAGTCTTATGAAGTTTACAAACTTTCGCAAAAGAATCGTTAACATCCTCATCGGGCACGATATCAAATTCTTGATAATCTTTACCACGATTTGATATAAGATTGACGATTTTTTTGTGAAGGGATAAAAAATGAATGAGATCAATTAAAGGACAAGGGACTATAGTGAATAAACCCTAGTTTCTTCTAAAAAACCCTAATCCGCATTCATCGCCATCAATCTAGTGTTAAACTGTCAATAGATAAGATGCGTCACCTTAATTAGTCATCCATGACTACTAAATCCTATCGAATCCTGTAAGCTTTCTTCATATTTTCTTGATAATTAGATCTTGAACATTTTCTTGAAAACAGTTTATTGATTTTCTTGAAACTATTACTTCAACTAAATCTTGAACCATTTTCTTGCTTTTCTTTACTATTTCTTTCAACCGATCTAAAGCAAAAAAATGATAAAATTCCATGAATCCCAGATGACGACCTATACTCACTAAAGGTCTAGCTATATGCGACACCGTTATTCATTGCAGTTATTTTACTACTAAAACATCTCTTCATTACTACATACATCATTTTTTTGAGCATCAATCAAATGGCGCCGTTGCCGGGGATCGAACCCGGGGCACCCGCGTGACAGGCGGGAATACTCACCACTATACTACAACGACCGAGATGGACGGTTCTCCATCAAATTTTAATAACACCACTATGCCACCACCCGCAGGTGCACAGAATCTACCGCGTATATCTCTCCAAAAGAGATGCTACTCTATACATAGTCCTCTTTCTACTTGTCTTTCTATTCCACTAGCCAATGGGGATAATTTTGAAATCAAACCACACTTTATCAATCTTTTACCTACATTTCACCGTCTAGAGTCTGAAGACGCATACGTTTTTATTAACAAATTCGAAAATGTATGTGCTATGATGGGCACTTCACAACTTTCTGTGGATACTATGTGTTTATGTCTTCTCCCGTTTACTTTGTGCGATTTTGCCAAAAGTGTCTTTATAACACAACCGCACACTGTATTTCCAATTGGGATGAATTCGTTATAGCATTCCTTAAGAAATTTTATCCCAATCATAAGACCGCCCGTGTTCGGAGCGAAATCAACCAGTTTACCAGCTTCCCAATGAACCATTTTGGAAATGCTTTGAATGATTCAAGGATCTACTTGTCCAATGTCCTCATCACGGAATCCATAGATAGGATCTGTTCCGAATTATATATGAGGGAATTAATCCAATGATAAAGCAGATGCTTGAAACCATGTGTCAAGGCAATTTCCTGTCTAAAGACGATGGTGAAACCTGGAAATTCTTGGAAGATTTTGCTGAAAAACTTTGTAATGGGAAAGCGTTAGTCCACCATCATCTAGGGGAGGTATCTATCAACTTGATATTTCCACAGCAGTAAAAGCTGTTAGTAGATGTTGTACACCCTAACACCACTTGTGAGGAGGCAGAAGTAGCAAACAATAATTTTCTTGCATGCAACTCCTATTTTAAACCTAGATCTTGTGCTAAACTATAACCAGTATTCCTATTTAGAGATCTTATCTACTATGATAGGGGTTATACCTCAAGGAAATAGTCCTTCGGGTCTTCTTTCCGCTGCGACTCCTTAGCTCCTTTGATGGTTGAGGTGTCCTCGATCTTCGGTCACCTCAAGACGTAGATGATCCACCCGAGATTTTTAGAACAAGCTTCAAACTCTTCTCAAGAGTTAACTAAGAGATCAAGTGTGCTAGAAGATATCACTTAGATGATGTAGAGATCAAGTAGTGGATTATTATTAGCCCTAAGCTTTTGATTCACATCATATGTGAATGGTAAATCTAGGATGAGGAAGAAGGAGATAATGAGGAGAGAGAATGAGTGATAAATGAATTATTCAAGCATGGAAAAATGATATGGCTCAAATGAAAATAATTGAAGCATACAATAAAATAATGCACCTTGCTTCAATAGTAATCCTAAATGCATAAAAAATCAAATAAGCTATTCCTTCATCCATGCTTTGACATTTCTCCAAATTCCACCTCATTTTTTTATTTTGACAAAATAAATAACCAATTATGAGGTGTCTCCTTCTAGAAGGTGTTCTTGTATAATTACAAGAATACCCCTCCACCGTATACCGTATAAGTATACCCGTATCCGAATTCCGAAAAATACGAATACAAATAATCCAATAATATAATACCGGTATCCGGCTTAAACCAAAGCCTACCAGTATTAACCTTTCGATCATTATTCCTGTAACAATTACAGGAATATGATCGAAACCCTGCCGTAACAACTTACGGCCTCTACATCTTTTGCCTGAACCAGGGAACCCTCTGTGTGGGACTTTAAAGACTCATCAGTACGCTGGCAGTGGGTTTAACCACAATCACGTCAGTGGCACTAGCTGTGCGTAACGGCTACCAGGTACCTGACGAAAAGGTGGCCGACGAGGGAACTCATCACAACCCTAACGAGCCTATAAGCAACACTTACCATACAGTTTGGTCTCTTCGTCTGATACGTCGCATATGAAGTCTAGGAGTGGTAAATGTCAGACCGCGGTAACTTTATAAGTCATGCTAATTTATGACCCATAACGGTTAGAGAAACTACTGATAACTCTTATCATTAAATCTCGACAACCCTGGCCAGGGATTTGCTGTTATGGCCGATCAAGCATAGCGCGACATCAACTCCCTATACCGGGAGAGACGAAACCCCTCCTATAGCTCACTGCCTCCATGTGATTCGGGACTGTACCCAAAATCCACCTCTTTGCACGACTCAGTAGAGCCGTGGTAGGGAGGAAATCAAAGCACAATGGGAATCACACAAGACACTATGACGATCTCGGGTCTACAGGCCAACCTGTACAAGTGTCACCAGAGAACTGCTATCCGACAATAGGTATATATACTATCTAGGAGTTCTCGGCGAGTCCTGTTCGGTGTACCCATTCTCCAATGAGCACCTGTGTACAATCTTTGATGTCAAACACCAATGGTTGTGGGATCAACCATCGCCCCCATGGTCATGAAACGTACACACTAGTCTACTCTGGAAATATCGATGCCCTGTCTCGATATACCCTCGACTAGGAACAATTAAAGGATATGCTTATAGACTGCCCAGGCCCCACTAGTATGATCTACATCATAATCCTGGCAGTCAAGCATAATCCTAAGGGCTTCATTAACATATATTTAAAGATATGAAATACAACACATCACATGTTAAGATGAACATAAACCAGATAGCATACTATCATTTCGAGAAAAGATTGTTTCTGTACATATACATGCCTAGCATCCTATACAATATAGGCATCTAGGGCATACATATCTAACAAAAGCCGAAATGGCAGCAATGCAAAAGAGACTCGAAGCTTTGGAAAACAGTTTTTTATTAGCCTCCCTAAACCAAGTGACGCTCCCTAAAACCGTGTGTGGATGCTGTTTTGATCCATCACATCTGACGGAAGAATGTCCTTTGAATTCTCCGTTTCAAGGTCAAGAGCACACTAATGCTGCTTTTCAGCAGCGACCTAGAAACGATCCTTATTCTTCCACATATAATCAGGGTTGGAGGAACCACCCTAATTTTGTTTGGAACCAACACCAAACTCAAAATACGGTTCCAAACCAAAATAACTATCAAAGGGTTCCTCCACAGCAACAGCAACCACCACAGAATCATTACCCTTTGCAACCACAAAATTTTCAAAATCCTTCAAACAATTCTGCACCTTATAATAATTCTTTCCAAACGGCCAGTTCCAAAAACACCTCTTCACTCGAACGAACCTTCGATTTGTTTATGAAACATTCCATTCAAATGTCGGATGATATAAGGTCTTCTATCGATACCATAAAGAAGGACCCCGCCTCCCACGGTGAGAGTATAAAATTGATAGAAGCACAAATTGCACAATTAAATGCCGCAATGAGTGCTAGAGAGAAAGTAAAATTTCCATCTCAACCCTTATCGAATCCTAGCAACTCACAATATCATAATATGAATGCCATTACCACGTTGAGATCCGGAAGAGTACTGAATAGCCAAATCGGTGAATAGGTTGATAATGATGAATCAATCAATGACACCTCGGCTTCCACTTCCACTTCTGACCCTATTTCATCTAGTCCATCTTCTTCCGAGCCGATTCTCCGTTTTCCCTTATGCTCGAACACTCCGCCCACCTAGTTGAGTCAAGCTGAAACGATCCCTACTCCAATTCTGGGATCCGTTCTACCCACACGAACTTCTCCACAAATGTTGGACCCAACTATTATTGATAAAGCTCCTTATCCAAATAGGTTAAGGGCCAACAAACCTAACACACAAATGGAAAAGATTATGGAAATGTTTAAACAGGTTAACATAAATATCCCTCTCCTAGATGCTATCCAACAAGTTCCGGCTTATGCGAAAATACTTAAGGACTTGTGCACTAGGAAGAGAAGAACTCAAGTGCCGAAAAAAGTGTTCATGACGAGTAATGTTAGCACTGCTTTTACCCAGAAATTACCAAAGAAACGAAAGGACCCTGGCTGTCCTACAATCTCTATTTCTATTGGGGGTAAAATATTAATCGTGCTCTACTCGACCTTGGTGCTAGTGTTAACCTTCTTCCTTACTCTTTCTATGAGCAATTAGGTATTGGAGAGTTGAAACCTGCCCACTGCACTCTCCATATGGCAAATTGATCTATCACCAAACCTAGGGGTGAGCTTGAGGATGTGTTGATAAAAGTCAGGCAATTTATATTCTCTGTGGATTTTATTGTTTTAGATACACAACCTTTAGCGAACCCACGGAACCAAATTCCGGTGATTCTCGGTCGACCCTTCTTAGCCACTTCCAATGCTGTCATTAATTGTCGTAACGGTTCTATGAACCTATCCTTCAGGAAAACGACAATTGAGCTTAACATTTACAAGCTAAGTAGTCAACCATCTGAACCTTCTGCTCATTTACTTGATGTCTGTTCTGTCCACGAGATAGCTCCCAAAAGCTGCAAGGTTAATGAACTTTGCTATAATGATCTCGACGACATTAGTACATCATTGTTTGATCTAGCATATTATTATAGTGAGGACACCTTTGATGAGTCCACCCCCGAGTTTGAACCTTTTGACTCATCACAAAAGTCAGTAGCGCTTTCCGAGTCAATTTCCTTTGCAAGTTATGAACTTCTTAGGGAATCCGAATATCATTCCCTTACCCCACCTTCTATCATCTCTCTGCCGACATTAGATCTCAAACTGTTGCCTTCTCATCTTAAATATGCATATATAGGTGAGAATGAGTCTTTGCCCATGATCATATCCGCTTCTCTATCTTTAGAGCAAGAGAACGCTCTTTTGATGGTCTTGAGATCAAATCAGCAAGCATTTGGTTGGACAATGGCAGACATCAAAGGGATTAGTCCCTTGATTGTTGAACATCATATACATTTGATTGATGAATCCAAACAAACCCGAGACCCACAAAGACGGTTAAATCCCGTCATGAAGAAGGCCGTAAAGAAAGAAATCGTCAAGTTCCTAGATAGTGGTATAATTTACCCAATCTCTGATAGCCAATGGGTAAGTCATATTCATGTAGTCCCTAAAAAGTCTGGCGTCACGATCATAACTAATGAGGCTAATGAGTTGATCCAAACATGCACCCAAACTGGGTGGCGTGTATTTATTGATTATAGGAAACTCAATGTCGCAACGAGGAAAGATCACTTCACTCTACCTTTCATTGACCAGATGTTGGAACGATTAGCTGGACATGAATATTATTGTTTCATGAACGGATACTCTGGCTATAACCAAATCCCTATCGCCGAAAAGGATCAAGATAAAACAACATTTACTTGTCCTTTCGGTACTTTTGCTTATAGACGCATGCCCTTTGGGTTATGCAATGCTCTCGCTACATATCAGCGGTGTATGATGGGGATATTCTCAGACATAGTCGAGAATTTTTTGGAGATTTTCATGGACGATTTCTCTATATTTGGGGTCTCCTTTAAGGATTTCCTACATCATCTTGACGCAGTTCTTACCCGCTATAAGGATAAGAACTTAACTTTGAATTGGGAAAAATGTCATTTCATGGTCCAAGAAGGTATCGTGCTTGGACATGTCATTTCACGAAAGGAATTGAGGTTGACAAAGCTCAAATAGATGTCATCCATAACTTTCCTAATCCCTAATGCGTCAACGATATACGACCCTTCCTTGGTTATGGAGGATTTTATAGGAGATTCATTAAGGATTTTAGCAAAATTGCTAGACCTTTAACTCTTCTCTTGGCCAAGGACACTACATTTCACTTCTATTCAGATTGTGAGGCTGCTTTTGAATCACTTAAAAGATCTCTCACTACAGCCCTTGTTCTATCATCTCTTGATTGGAACCACCCGTTTGAGCTAATGTGTGATGCATCAGATTTTGCTATTGGTGCAGTCTTAGGACAGCACATTGATAAGATGCCACCTGCAATTTATTATGCATGTAAGACCTTGAATGATGCCCAAATTAATTATATAACTACCGAGAAAGAACTCTTAGCGTTGTATTTGCATTAGAAAATTTCAGGCATTACTTGATTGGCTCACCGATAGTGGTTTACACCGATCACTCTGCACTAAAACATCTTTTATCAAAGAAAGATGCTAAGGACAGGTTAATACGTTGGATCCTATTGTTACAAGAATTTGATCTTGTCATACGAGATAAGAGAGAATGTGAAAACGTAGTAGCCAACCATCTTTCACGCATCTCTACTTCACCTACTGTGACCTTGCCAATAAACGACTCTTTCCCTGACGAACAGCTCTTGACTGTATCCTGCGAACCTTGGTTCGTGGATATTGTGAATTATCTAGCAACGGGACTTATTCATAGAGATTGGTCTAAACAAGACAATCATCGATTTCTATCCCGAGTAAAGCACTTTTACTGGAATAAAACTTATTTTTTTAAGTATTGTCCTGACCAAATCATTCGCAGATGCATCCCTAATGATGAATTCAAAAGTGTTTTGTCTTTCTGTCATGATCAGGCATGTAGTGGTCACTTTGGTCCACGTAAAACGGCGGAGAATGTTTAGCAATGTGGTTTTTACTGGCCTACATTATTCAAAGATGCATTCGATCATTGCAAAATTTGTCTACGGTGTCAAAAGACGGGTCGGATTTCTCGAAAAAACGAGATGCCACTCCAACCTATCTTGGTTAAGGAAATTTTTGACGTTTGGGGTATTGATTTTATAGGCCCTTTTCCTAACTCTTTTGGGAATTTATATATCTTGTTAGCGGTTGATTACATCTCCAAATGGGTGGAAGCAATACCGTGTCGCACTAATGACAACAAGGTTGTTATTAAGTTCCTTAAAGAAAATATCTTTTCGCGATTTGGACACCCTCGCGCTATAATTAGCGACAATAGGACGCATTTCTGTAATCGGTCTTTCGAGATATTGATGTGGAAATATTCAATCAACCGTAAACTTTCTACGCCCTATCATCCCAAAATGAGCAGGCAAGCTGAGATTTCAAATAGGCAAATCAAACAAATCTTGGAGAAGAAAGTTTCTAAAAACCATAAAGATTGGTCAACCAAATTGACGGATGCTCTTTGGGAATTTCGTACCGCTTAGAACACTGATCTTGGTATGTCTCATTACCGCCTAGTGTTTGGAAAGACTTTCCACCTTCCTGCCGAGATCGAACATAAAGCAAGGTGGGCCATTAAAGAACTTAACTTGGATTTAAATCAAGCCTGCAACTTTCGGAAGCTGCAAATAAATGAGTTAAGCGAACTACGTGATGAACCTTACGATAATGCGGTTATAGTAAATAACCAGACTAAAGTATTTCACGATAAAATTATTTTGAGAAAAACTTTTATCTCGAGACAACAAGTCCTTCTTTACGATTCCCGCCTCCATCTTCATGCGGGTAAGCTAAGGTCTCGTTGGAAAGAACCATTTGTGGTGCGGTATGTATACCCGCACGGGGCAGTTGAAGTTGAAAAAATTAAAAACGGTTATATTTTTAAAGTGAATGGGCATAGATTAAAACCGTATTTTTCCACTGACCCCATGGAGGAGCTCTTGGTTTTACAGGAGCCATTTTATCATAACTAAATTTCCTCCGTCTCACCTCCATGTCTCGATAATATTGTCTCATCATAAGAATGGAGGTGAGTTAAAAAGGACCTAACTGAATATCCATATATCGTTCCCGTTAATAACTTTTCCTCCCAAGTCTACAGGTTTTGAGATTTAAAAGATAACAACAGTGAGGACACTGCTGTAAACAGATTTTGGGGAGGTTTGTGCTTATTTACGCATTACAATGCATTATAAACTTTCCATAAGCATAAAATTTTTAAAAAATTTTCTTTTATAATGAAAGATTAGAAAGTGAAAAATTACATTTGAATGATTGGAAGAGTTTGAGAAAAACAATAAAGTTAGATGTTTTCTGAAACGAAACTAGTAATAAATAGTTATGTGCCGTTGTCCCAAAGGTTAGTAAGATGAAGGATGCCACTAATCTGAGGATAAAAATAAGTCTGAAAAGTAGTTTATATTATGGAAGCCAAACATCTGAATGTTGATACCCTACTATACGCACTTACAAACGCCTTGAAACTCGAGTTAGCCAAAGTACGAAGAAAATAATAAATGAAGCATAAAAGTATAAAATGGTGAAGAAAAATGAGCATTGGTTTTGTAATCACCAAGGCAGCATAAAAAAATATAGCGAGGGTGCTTCATCACCTAGTGCCTTAGACCAACTGGTTTGGGAGTCACTGCTAAGCCTTAGGTGTTGCAAGACGAGGAAATTGCTAATTACGCATAATAAGTAAGCACATTTAGTAATCGGTCGGTTAGTACCTCAAGAAGTATTAACGGTCGCATGAAGAATGTGTGAGCAATTCCATCTAAAATATTCACCGACTAAAATGTACTGTGCTAGATGGACAGGAGTATGATAGCTTGAATTGAATTCTCTGAGTGTAGGGATGTATTTTACACATACGTAGGGGTATATGATCGGTGTTTGGAGGAAAGGTAGGGATGAAGAATAAAGGCGATGTTTTATTGAGAGATGATGTGATATCTAACATCTTTTCATGACTATTAAGATATGGCTCATGACAACCGAAAAGCTAGTTTATGTTGAAAACTCTGATTTTCAAGTTCTTTCTTTTATAATTCTTATCTTTATATGTAACTTTTACCATCTTTTTTTATTATAGGATTTTGTGGGTGCAATCCGCTGAAAGCCCTTAGAAGACAACACTCCTCCTACTAAGAACACCTAGAGGTTTAAAGGCTTGTTGCACGTGCTCAGTGCAATCGTGTTTCCGACAAAAGTGTGCAAGTTATTTTTTTCATTTTTTTCTATTTTTCTTCTTCTCTTGAATAAATAAAGTTTGTATGGGACGATCAAAGTCAAGTTTGGGGGAATTTGTTCAGTCGAAAATAGTGCACTTTTAACATGATAATTTCCTTACTTTTCTTAATCATCTAAAGGTATTTGCTAAAAATATAACACATATTAGAAGTTCGTCTGCAAAATATCATTTACCATGTGTTATACATTATAATCAACATTATGAAGGAAAATGTATGTTTAATATTTTTACGCATAATATTTTGTATCTCACATTCTTCATTGAGATCTTGTGCAAGATTAGCTCAGGTCAGATATCAGGAATTAGAAATCTGGCGATAAAATACAAGAAAGTCGAAGAATCAAATACTGGCAAAAATTCAGAAGAGATAAGAAGATTCCAGATATCATATAAATACCCAGAGATCAACAGAATAAGGCCACAAAAGTTTGAAGCAACGAGCTCACCAATAGGCCGCGAAACTGCGGCCGATTCAGGTCGAGTCGCCGCGGATCTGCGGCCGATTCAGGGACTTGGGGTTCGGGATTCTCTGGAAGATTCTTTGTAACAACCAAGCTTGTTGAGGAAGCTTCTTTGTAACAACCTAGCTTGTTCTGGAAGCTTCTTTTTAACAACTTAGCTTGTTGGGGAAGCTTGATTAGGGGCTATAAAAAGGACCTAGGGCTACATTGAAAGGATTCCGAATTTCCCCCCTAATTTTATCTTAATTCTTGATCAGATCAAATCAAGAAAAGAGCTAACAAATTCAACAAATCCAAGATCCAAGATCAAGAATCATTGAGAAATTCATCAAGCGACATCATTCAAGACTCCTTTATATGAAGCCGATCATTATCAACGAGCACGCGATCCACGACAGGTCCAAGACTCACGGTGATCGAGCGACGTAAAGATTGCCGGAAAAATTACCTCTTCAAGGGAGTGATCGAGAGCAATACTTCTTGTAATCTCGGATTGAAGAAGTTGTAATTTGAAGTTGAATAATAAACATGATAATTAGTTTCACTTTTGCTTTCTTTAAATTTCCGCATTATGAATTCTTCCTCTAATCTTTCTTCAATTTTCATGGTGCGCGAGTAAATCACCACTTGATAGGATCCGTATGATTAGGGTAGATCGATGGATCATAAAATTCTATACTTTTTTTTAAGTCTTATGAAGTTTACAAACTTTCGCAAAAGAATCGTTAACATCCTTATCGGGCGCGATATCAAATTCATGATAATCTTGACCACGATTTGAGATAAGATTGACGATCTTTTTGTGATGGGCTAGAAAATGAATGAGATCAATGAAGGGACTATAGTGAAGAAACCCTTGTTTCTTCCAAAAAACCCTAATCCGCATTCATCGCCATCAATATTGTGTTAAAATGTCAATAGATATAATGAGTCACCTTTATTAGTCATCCATGGCTACTAAATCCTATTGAATCCTGCATGCCTTCTTCATATTTTCTTGATAATTAGATCTTGAACTTTTTCTTGATTTTCTTTCTTGAAAACAATTTCTTGATTTTCTTGAAACTATTACTTCAACTAAATCTTGAACCATTTTCTTGCTTTTCTTTACTATTTCTTTCAACCTATCTAAAGCAAAAAAATGATAAAATTCCATGAATCCCAGAGGACGACCCATACTCACTAAAGGTCTAGCTACATGCGACACCGTTACTAATTGCGGTTACTTACTACTAAAACATCTCTTCATTACTACATACATCATTTTTTGAGCATCAATCAATGGGTATGCCAAAAGGACAGCAGAAAACTGAAACATGCGAGCAGTGCATGATGAGTACGAAGGAGTGCGTGGTCTGTGAGAGAATAACATGCAAATCATGTAAGGCGTGCAATCACAAGTGCAATGAGTGCAATGGAAGATAATTCAAAACCAAAATCGTCGAAAGTGACCCGCATCACATATTCATGCTAGTAAGAATGATGGCGCATACCATGACAAAAAAGTTTTTCCCAAAGATCCACCTGAACAACAGATGCGCGGAGAAGCTGGAAGCATCTCACTGATATCCAAGTCAGTTGAACAAGAAGTGTAAGTTAACAAGTTCTAAGGTCGCGACATTCACGGCCGTGGCGGAATTTGAAAACAACGATTTTTTAAAAACATAGAACTAATTAAGCACCCTAGATAACTCATTTACAATACTAATTGAAAGAACCTCAAACTCAAGAGAGCTAGTTAGGGGATACAAATTTTGTAGCATGTCCGATCCCATCGGAACCCTCGCCAGGCTATTGAAAGTTCCTAATGTTCTTAGTGCTACAACCACAGCCAATGTGAAATTGAAAAACAAAATTTTTTATGGGGAGAACAAGAAACAAATTCCTAGCGATCATTCCAAATACTAAACTAGAAAACAAGCATGCAAGGTTTGATAATTACAACCTTTGATGCGTGTCCATTCAATCGTGAAAGACTCCTCCAAGCTCCTCATAGGCCATCGGGAACAAAATTGAGAGGCGTCCGCCCTTGACGAAGATGATCCACCCGAGGGAACCGATCCAAGCTCCAACTTCATCTAGTGAAGCAACCAACACTCCAAGCTGTTAGATATGTATGCCCTAAAGGCCATTATTGTATATTATATTGGATGTTGGGACATATGTATTTATAGAACAATCTTGCTCAAAATGATAGTTTACTTTCTGGTTTTGATTTTATCTTAATGTGTAGTCATTGTTGGGATTTTCTAGCGCCTTGACCATCTATTGTGGCCGTTGCAGAACAATTTTTTTTGGGGTTTTGAAAACCGGCGCTAGAAAAAACCGTTCAAGAATCTACCATAAACCTAAACTAGCTAACAAGAGAAGAGCTAACTACTATGATAGAAATGTCTCACCAAATGATCCATGTCTTTTGGTCTTCTATCCTCTTCGTTTGATCCTAAGGATCTCCTTGAACAAGCTTGATCATCTTTCCTTGCACTTTGAGATCTTTTGGATTGTGCTTGATCGTCGGTCTTCCTCCGTCGAAGATGATCCACCCGAAAGATGTAGTCCATGGCTCTAGCTCCACACTAAGAGTCTAGTGGAGCAACTAGAGACTTTAGATTGCTAATCTAAAGAGTTTAGGATGTAGTGTATGGATCTAAGTGTGTATCTATCTCACTTCCTCTCTTGATTTTCAACACATGAGATTGTAGAGAGGATGTTGAAGATGAAGGTGGAGGAGCTCAAGAAAGCTAGTGAAGAGAGTGAAACCAAATGGTGAGAGTGAAAAATGAAATCCTATGAGAGAGAAAAAGATCAACCATAGTTTTGTAAAACAATTTTTATAATATTTAAAAACCAACCATGCTTGAATAGTTTGCACAAATGAATTGAAAATTCATTTGTCAACCCTATTGAAGCATGGTTCTCACCATACCCCCCTCACCACCTTTACATATCATTTCTATTTAAAGATAAATGGGTAAATCTAAAATGAGGTGTCCACCTTCTAGAATGTTTTTCATATAAATACGGATTACACTCTACTATATATACATACCTGTATTCGTATCAAAATACGAATACCCAAAGAGATAGAATAATAAAAAGAACCTAATACTAGAATATACATATCGAAATACATATATGTAAATTATTAAATCAATACCTGATTTAATAATCCGGCTCAATCCCGAGCCGGCTAGTATTATCAACTATCCGATCGAAAGTCCGGGTAACTAGTACAATCAATCGATCGGAACCCTGCACGTATCCAATACGGCTACTACATCATTTCGCCTGAACCAGGGAAACCCTCTGTGTGGGACTCTAAAGATTTGACAGTACGCCGGCAGTGAGTTACTGGATAAATCCATAACCACAAGCACGTCAGCGACACTAGCTGTACGTAACGGCTACCCGGGTACCTGTCGAAAAGGAAGGCTAACAAGCAAACTCATCTGGAACCTTACTGAGCCTATCGGTGACAATCTCCGTAGAGTCCAGTCTCTTCATCTGTGGGTATCGCATACCGGGTCTAGGGGTGGTAAACTTCATACCATAATAACCCGAAAATTCGAGTTGATGTGACTCAGGACCAATCCGGGAAACTACTGATCAACCTATCAGTAAATCCCAACTGTCTTGGCCAAAGTCTTATGGTGCTGGCCAATCGAACACAGTGCGGTATCAACTCCCTATACCGGGAGAGACGAATTTGTTGGGTTATGCCAGCGCACTGGCCATCTACTGTGACCGAATGCGGAATAATTTTTTTTATAAAACTGGCGCTAAAATAACCCCATAATACGGATCAACTATTATCCCTAAGCTAGCAAACATATAGAGGAGTTTAGAAAGGTTATACCGAATGATCCGTGTCCTTCGGTCATTAAACATCATTCCAAGCTCCTAGTGACCTCCATGATCAAGCTTGATCTCTGGTCTCCCTCCATCGAAGATGATCCACCTGAAGATTTGTATTCTGAGTTCATACCTCATAGCCGAGGTAACTAGGGTACCTAGTTCGCTAAACTAGATAACCTAGAAGATGTAGAGTCTAATGATGGATTGATTTGTCTCTAAATGTAACACCTTAGGATGTGTTTTGTGCCTAATTATATTTTAATATATGGGTTTTAATAAAAAGTTTACCAAATTGATTTTCATTTATTTTATCATATTTAATGAACATTTTATTAGAATTTTCCTAGGCTTGCACACACTTGTGCATGCTAGCTAGGGTTTTAATTTGGGGTTTAGCCATGATTAGCAAACATGGTGAGCTAACCATTTCCCTAATCTAGTTTAAAAATTTTATTAAGTGTTTTGGGTTTTAACTTGTATGGTTGTTTTAAAAATAAAAAGAATAAGGGTTTGAAAATGAGTTTTTCTTTTGTCGACCAAAGAGAAAGAGAGAGAGATGAGCATGGTGCTACATGGCTTGAGCCATGCCTCATTTAATGAGGGAAGAGAAAGAGAAGTGGGGGGGTTTTGTTGGTTGCTCTCATTTCTCCCTCTCATTTTCTTTTCTCTCATTCTCTCACACTCACACACACACAAAGCAAGAGCAGCAGCAGCAGAGGCTTCAGCAGCAGCTGCAGAAACATCAGCAGCAAGGAGCATCAGCATCAGCAGCAGGAAACATCCGCAGCAGCAACATGCACCTGCATCACCAGCAGCAGTAGCAACTCAGTTCCACTTCTTCTCCTTCTTCCTAGGGTCCATTAGTGTATAATTTCTAAACTCAATTCCCTTTCTTGTTAAGCTTGTGTGCTGTTTAGCTTCGGTTTGCGATAAAAGTTAGCTTTTGTGCTAATTATTGTGAATTTGTAAGTCCACGGCGGCGCCCCGGCCGTCGATCCGACGCCGGAAACGCGGAAACGAAAAACTTTGGAAACTAGCAAACCAGCACGACCATGCACTTTTAACCCGGATCGGGCCATTAACCTAGCTACTAGCAAACAAGAAAAGGAGTAGAGAAGCTATACCAAGCGATCTGTGTCCTTCGGTCTTCGTCTCCACTCCAATCTCCTCGTGGAATCTCCGGTCGTCGCCTCCTCGTCGAAACGGGCACCACATCGCCGGGTTCTTTTACGGGCTCTCACCTCTGGACCGAGGCTACTCGGGCGCGAAGTTGGCGAGCCGACGCGTATAAGTGCACGGTGGCGTGCCAGCCTCCATCCCGAGACCAAATGCGGAAGCGATGGTTAACTTTAAATTTTCTTGAACCGGCACCACCGCGCACTATAAACCCGGATCGTACTATTAACTAGTCCTAGCTAACTACTAGATGGGGAAGAGAGATATACCGAGCGATCCGTGTCCTCCGGTCTTCTCGCCGTCGTCCCGATCTCCTGCGGAATGTCCAGTCTCCACTTCCTCGCCGGAAGGGCACCACGTCGCCTGCATCTTTTACGGGCTCCCACCTCTATACCGAGGCAACTCGGGCACGAAGTTGGCGAGTCGACGTGCCCAAGATTTGCTGTAGAATGTGTGTTGAACCATGTCTCATTTTGGGGTTCATGGAGGTTGCAATTTTGTGGAGGAGAATGAACTATACTTTGGAGGTGGAACAATGAGATTTTGTGAAGCCAAATGAGTGTAATTCCCTTGCCCAAAATTTGGGACAGCCCCACACAATGTGGCCAGCCATATGAGGTGAAGGAGAGAGGAGAAAATCCTAGTGGGGTTGTATCAATAATACAAGGAAGAAGAATGATAGTGTTGGATATATGTATGCCCTAGAGGCCATTATATGATAGTGGATGTATCTATACATGTATATATATTCAGTATGCATTCTTGCTCGACATGATAGTATGCTATCTGGTTCTTCTTTATTTGACATGTTGACTTGATCATGCTTATTATTCACTCATACATGCTGATAAAGCCCTGAGGATATTGGCTTGACTGCTCTGATTATGATAGAGATCATACTAGTGGGACATCTGTAGTCTATAAGCATATCCTGGAAAGTCCCTAGTCGAAGGTATATCGAGACGGGGCATTGATAGACCAGAGTACACTAGCGTATATGATACTAGACCCATGCGATGGGCGATGGATGTTCCCACATTCATCGATGTTTGACATCAAGATCATATACGGGTGCTCAGTGCTGACTCGGTACACTGGACGGACTCACCGAGAACTCCTATATGGAATTATATCTATCGTCGAATAGCAGTTCTCAGGTGACACTGGTACAGGTTAGTCTGTAGACCCGAGATCGTCATAGAGTCTTGTGTGTTCTCCCACTGTACTTTGATTGTCACCCTACCACGGCTTTACTGAGTCGTGCAAACAGGTGGCCGTTGGGTACAGTCCCGAGACACACGAAGGCAATGAGCGATAGGAGGGGTTTTCGTCTCTCCCGGTATTGGGAGTTGATGCTGTGCTGTGCCCGACTGGTTATATCAGTAAGTCCCTGTCCAGGGCTGCTGAGATTTGCTGATAAGTGTTATCGGTAGTTTCTCGATCTGTTATAGACCATTCACCGGCATGAATTATTGAGTTATTAGGTCGACGTGACCATCCCTAGGCTCGATATGCAGCATATCTGACGAAGAGACCGGACATTACGGTAGTGTTGCCGGTTGGCTCGACGGGAGTTGTAGCAGGTTCGCTTGTTTTCTTCTGATCGCTCAATACCCGGGTAGCCGTTATGTTTAGCTGACCGCTTGCGGCTTGGGGACTTGATATGATCATTACCCTCTGCCGGCGTATTGACGAGTCTTAGAGTCCCACAAAGGAGTTACCCAGTCCAGGCGAAACGTTGTGGTGCGCGTATGCGATATGCACATGCACCCGATTAAAATGTGCGTATATGATATCGGACATTGATCGGGCGGCCTTCTTTTGGTGGGGTCATATGAGATATGACCGGATTGATAAATCAAGTGTTGATTTATCATTTAACAATTAGTTTTCTCACTTAAAACCTTTCATGGACATGATGGATGTATGCATGTGTGTATATGTTTCTTTCTTTCTATCTAGTTTCATGCACATGTGGATGTGCATACATACATACACACATACACCTATCTATCATGGTTGTTAGCACATGGAAATGGTGGAAATATAAGACTCACACCATAGATTAAGTGATGGTTTTTTATTTAATTTTGGATTTAAAACAAATTGAAAAGAAAAGGATAATCTTTGTTAGCTTCTACATTCTTCTTCTAACCTAACCTTGCTCACCTACCTCTAACCTTGGGTTATCCTTCTATTTATCATTTAAAACTCAAGTTAAATAAACCCTCCATCACTTAATCATGGTTAGAGGTAAGAAGGATTAAAATATAAAAGGTTATATTTTATTTCTTTTTTGGATGGTCATCTTTTTATCATTCTACACTTGCTAACAAGAAAAGCCACCATCTTCATCCTCCTTCACCAGTTGCTCTCTAGGTTTTTCTAGTGAGTTAAACACACTCAAAGAAAGGTTTTTGAAGTGAGATTCCAAACCACAACATCATTCTATGCAAGTTTAGCCAACTTGCTTAGAGTGTTCTCTTCGGTTTTACGAAGCTGCAAGCTTGGACGGAGAACTCCGTGGTGGATCACCGTGGACGTAAGAGGACTTCAAGAGGACCTTCTTCCAATACCCAAGACACCAAGGAGTCCAGCGAAAGGGAGCTACAAAGGTTGTAGTCTCGAAACCCTAGTTTGATTCGCTTTTTCATTCGAAACCGTAATTTTCTAGGATCGATTCCATTATATGTTCGTTTAGCACCATAAAAATTTAAACTTTGGGACATGTGATGCTTCAAAACTCATCAAAGGGTGCTAGACTAACCTAACAATGGTATCAGAGGCGACCTAGAACATTAGGCGACGCTTTTATGAAGTAAAAATCCCGATCGAAAAAAAAAATACGAACTTTTGGACCCTCTCTGGACAAATTTTAAAATCTGACATTTTTCAGGATTAAAAATACTTAAAAAATACAGCAGGGAAAACTAAGAATAATGGTGAAATACGATCAAGTGAACTGTTCATATGGCCGCGGAACCGCGGCAATTCCTTGCTTAGGCCGCGGCTCCGCGGCCGTACAGTGGCATCTTGCTATAAAAATTGCACCATAATTCCTAGATCTGCTAGTATACTGTTTTAGGTATGTTTAATTTGAATATAGTACTGCGTTTTCTGGAGATGGTTTTGGACGCGTAGATTTGATTGGTATTTTCATTTCGTAGCTTTTCCGGGTAAATTAGAAAGTGTTGAAGTGTTTGAACGAGTATCATTTGCTCACTATTCACAGGGTTTAAATGCTTTGGAGATACGTGCAAGTCTTTTTGTGGTGGTCCCTCTAGAAGACAACAAACCTTAACTCGATTATGTGACCGTCTTGAACTGCCCTTTGAACCTTAGGGTTTGGGGCAGTACGGCGTGCCACATGTGAGGCGTTGGCTTGACCCTACTACGGCTGGACCGCTACTACTGTGACACACTCCAGGTGTTTGAACTCTGCTCAAGTGTTGGGCTTTAGTGAATCCTGGGTGTTTGATCATTCGTTCGGAAACTTCAATACTGTCTGTTTATCCAGAATGTGATGCAATGTGTGGAATTCATATTACTAGACATGAAATACGGAATATGTGATATTTCGCATTTATGATGTCTAAAGCGAATGTGGATTCCAGATATTGCAGTTTTACACTTTCTTTTCTGTGACCGTAAGTGTAGTATGTACGATATCGCCGGTTTCGTTGCTATACATCAACGACAATTGGGGTATGCATACTTACTTACGTTGATGATATGAGATATTATGTGTTACTGAGATATGATGTGCAGGATTGTCGCGATTGAATAGCCGGGGGGGTTTTTATGTGAGATGAGAGTTTTATATTTTCATTCATGTAAATTCAAATGTAATGTAATATTCTTTTATTTGGGGCACTTCCGGGTTGAGGTTGCTGCCACCAGTGTTGTATATTATTTTACTTTTCCGCATTAGGATGGACCCAAGGAGGGGAGCACAGTTGACCAGGTTCTGGGGTTCAGTGGGAGGCCATCTCGAGGAGTCGAGACCGGGTCTCCTAAACTCCAGAATTGGCAGGGTCACTTGCCGCTCTCGTAGGGGTCCAGGGTGTGGGCTTGGCTATTCATCGCGACTGTGGAATCCGTATTTTCTATTCTGGCTAAATACTAAATACGGACGTCCTAGTATATCCCACGTTATATCTATGTTTTTGCTGCCTGTGTTCTGTGATATCTGAGACGAATGACATATTATATATATGATATATAGTAGACGTTGCTTATGTTTTACACCCGCGCTAGTCCCGTCCCGGTATGCCGTTAGTTAAGTAACCTAACGGTGCATAACGGAACATTGCGGCGAATGCGGATGGCATAAGCGTACGTGTTATTTTCGTTTCTTTTCTGTGATTGGCTTAAGGACTTAAATGATGGGATTACATTAATGGGATTAATGTAAAGAAAATAAACCTAAAAGATGTTGTAGAATCGGATTTTAAAACCACTCGGCTATTTATGAAAAAGCTATATTTCAAAACTGCGGAGCTTAAGCCACTCTTTTTGAAAACCGTTTGATTCTACAACGATATCAAGTTCAAAGCGTTCAATATTTTCTTAAAAATCATCCGCAACCCTCCGTCATTTTAGGAAGTAGAGTACTTAGTATTCGTGCTACGTTTGTTGACCTTAGCCAAGGCGTAGTGTACGGTAGCTAAGTGATGTCTTCCTACAAACGCATATGATGCAGATTAATTAGGACGGGCATATGACTTTGTTGACCTTAGCCAAGGGTCATGTGAACGGGTCTAATTAATCAAGAAATGACGGGTTGAGCTTGACTAGTGCTCGTGATTTGTTGACCTTAGCCAAGGTCACGAGTATTAGGGGTAAAAACCACATCGGGAATTTCAATAGTTGAAATTTGCAATGAGATTGCATACCTTCCATGTGATGGTTGGATCCCGATCCCACTGTGGGCAATGGTTGCTCCTAGGAGAGTTTTACAGTTTACAATTAGCTAACTCATTAGGTGTCTAGAAAGGTGTTAACGGGGCTCCGCCTCTGGGAAAACGAGGTTTACTCTAATTAGGTCCGTGCGAAAGCACGGGGAACCTCCCTCAAGTACCGACACTGGCCTGGCTGAACGGTTAGCGAAGTTGTAGACTGTAATTAATCCTGGCTAGTTTTTCTTTTAAGGTTTGAAAGAAAAACTCGATAAAAAGCAGTGGGAAACATAAATTAGACAAGATAATAACCAATCTAATCTATGCAAGAGCTTTCGCTGAGTGTATTCTTTTCTCTCTCTTAATGGCAGATACCCATGACTGGACTCAAGCTTTTACTAGATAAAAACAAACTGAATGGGACCAACTATAAAGACTGGCTGAGGAATCTGAAAATCGCCTTGACTTATGATAAAGTATCATATGTCCTCACGGCTTCAGCCCCGCCCTTCCCTGGTCCAAAATCCTCAGTTGCGGACATTGAAGTCCGCAAGACGTGGGACGCTGATTGTGCCACGGCCACATGCCTCGCGCTTGCATCGATGGATAACACACATCAAAAGCAGCACGAGGACATGGACATTCACGGTATATTTCTCCATACAAAGGAGTTGTATGGGGAGCAATCCCGCATATTACGATATGAAGCATCAAAGAAATTGTTTCAGATGCGAATGGCCCCTGGCACACCAGTAGGAGACCATGTTCTGAAGATGATAGCTCTTATAGAAGAGCTTGAGGACCTTGGATGGACGATAGACAATGAACAATATATAGATATTATTCTGCAGTCCCTCCCCTCCACCTTTGCTCAGTTCATAGTGAACTTCAACATGCATGGCATGGAGAAGGACCTCCCTGAACTCCTTAACATGTTAAGGAGTGCAGAGAGCACTATGAAGTTAGCAAAAACTCCCGTTATGACTATTGGACAGTCTTCATCTTCTCGCCCGAAAGCCAAGGCCAAGGGAAATAAAAAGAAGAAACCCACTAATCCTAAGGGCGGAGTTAAAAAGGTGAAGGGAAAGGGAAAGTCTAAGGCTGGAGACTCGGGGAAGGGCGAATGTTTTCATTGCCACAAGACAGGACATTAGAAGCGCAATTGCACGGAGTACTTAAGTCTCAAGAAGAAGCATGGTGATGCTTCTGCTTCAGGTGCGTTTGTGACTGAAAACTGTTTTTCTATAAACTCTGCTTCCTGGGTATTGGATACCGGTTCAGGTTCTCACATTTGCAATTCTATGCAGGGGCTGAGAAATAGCAAGGTTTTGAGGACAGGTGACCATACTCTCCGCGTTGGAAATGGTTCCAATGTACAAACAGTCGCAGTGGGAGAGTATCACTTGGGGTTGCCATCTGGATATATTTTGGTTTTCAATCCATGTTATTTTGTACCAAGTATGCTATGTAATATAATATCCGTTTCTTTGTTGGACAATGAAGGGTATAATTTTGTATTGCAGAACAATGTTATGAACATTAACCTGAATCAAAAGTTGGTTGGGTATGGTACACTAAACAACGGAATATATGTCCTAAATCAACACACAGTTTTCAGTATACAACACACTAATAAAAGAAAATTTTCAGAATTAAATGAAGCTTTTCTTTGGCACTGTAAACTTGGTCATATTAACGAAACAAGACTAAACAAGTTACACAAAGATGGATATTTAAACTCTTTTGAATATAAATCTTATGCGACTTGCCAATCTTGTATCAAGGGTAAAATGACCAAAACTCCGTTTACCGGACACGGAGAAAGAGCTACTCAGCTCCTGGGCCTCATACATAGTGATGTATGTGGGCCAATGTCTACACAGGCTAGAGGCGGTTTTTCATACTTCATTACGTTCACTGACGATTTCTCAAGATTCGGTCATGTATTTTTATTAAAGCACAAGTCCGAAGCTTTCGAGAAATTCATTGAATATAAAAAAGAAGTAGAAAAACAAACCAGCTTGAGTATCAAGATGCTTCGATCAGATCGAGGTGGTGAGTATCTCAGTACAGAATTTGCACACTTCCTAAAAGAGAATGGGATTCTCTCTCAGCTCACTCCTCCTTACACACCACAGCACAACGGTGTGTCAGAACGACGGAATAGGACCCTATTAGATATGGTCCAGTCCATGATGAGTGACGCTGAGTTACCAGTCTCGTTTTGGGGGCATGCATTGGAGACTGCAGCGTTTCTGCTAAACAGGGTTCCAACCAAAACCGTGTCTACCACGCCATATGAGATATGGCATGGGAAGAGACCATCTCTTAAGAGAATTAAGATTTGGGGTTGCCCGGCCTATGTTAAAAAGCTGAATCCGGACAAACTCGAAACACGGTCGGTCATGTGTAACTTTGTGGGATATCCAAAGAATTCTTATGGATATCTATTCTACCACAAAGAGGAACAAAAAGTGTTCGTTTCTCAACATGCCACATTCTTGGAAAAAGAGTTTTTCACAGCCAAAGATGATGGCAAGGTGGTTGATCTAGAAGAGGTTCTAGAGACACAAACTACAAATGACGATTTAGTTGAACCGGCTGTTGCAGCAGAAACTGAAGAACCTCGGCCACTCCGTAGGTCTGGTAGGTCTTCTCGCCCACCGGAGAGGTACTACGGTTTCCTCATTGATGGTAACGGAGAAGATTGCATCATGGATGATGATGATCCTACCAGTTTTCAGCAAGCTATCACGAGTAAAGACTCTGTGAAGTGGCTGGATGCCATGAGATCCGAAATGGAGTCTATGTACACCAACAAAGTGTGGACTTTGGACGTTGTACCCCCTGGGGTAAAACTTGTAGGGTGAAAATGGATCTTTAAAAGAAAGATTGGTGTAGATGGGCAGGTGGAGACCTATAAGGCAAGACTTGTGGCGAAGGGTTTTCGTCAAAGACCAGGTTTGGACTATGACGAGACTTTTTCTCCCATAGCCATGCTTAAATCCATTCGGATCCTACTTGCTATTGCTGCTCACTACGACTATGAAATCTGGCAGATGGACGTTAAAACCGCATTTCTAAATGGAAATTTGGAAGAATGCGTTTATATGGATCAGCCAGAGGGCTTCATTGATAGTGGGAGCAGCGGAAAAGCATGTAAATTGCTTAAATCCATATATGGGTTAAAGCAGGCATCACGGAGTTGGAACATCTGTTTCGATGATGTCATCAAAGAG
Source organism: Agapanthus africanus (assembly GCA_030015575.1). Taxonomy (NCBI): domain Eukaryota; kingdom Viridiplantae; phylum Streptophyta; class Magnoliopsida; order Asparagales; family Amaryllidaceae; genus Agapanthus; species Agapanthus africanus. Next base: position 423,661,329 of record CM057344.1, read on the forward strand.
TTTGATTTCATCAAAAATCCAGATGAACCTTGTATTTATAAGAAGGCTGTAGGGAGAGCTGTCACATTCCTCGTATTGTACGTGGACGACAATCTTCTGATAGGAAATGATATTCCTATGCTACAGTCGGTCAAATCTTTCTTATCACTGAGGTTCTCCATGAAAGACCTGGGTGATGCCACGTACATTCTGGGCATAAGGATCTATAGGGATAGATCCAAAAGGTTATTGGGATTGTCCCAAACCAGGTACATTGACACCATCCTAAAAAGGTTTAGTATGGAAGACTCCAAGCGGGGTGCCTTACCCGCTTGCCATGGGGTCACTCTCTCCAAGGATTCTTGTCCAAAGACCGATGAAGTGAGAGCTCGCATGAGTATTTTACCCTATGCTTCGGCAGTAGGATCTATAATGTATGCGATGTTATGTACACGCCCAGATGTAGCTTACGCACTTAGTGTTGTAAGCAGGTATCAATCCAACCCAGGGGAGAATCACTGGACAGCAGTGAAGAACATTCTTAAGTACTTGCGAAGGACTAAAGAATTATTCTTGGTGTATGGTAATGGAGATCTCCAAATGGAGGCCTTTACCGATTCGAGCTTCCAGAGCGATAAGGACGACAGCAAATCTATCTCTGGGTTTGTATTTACCCTCAATGGAGGGGCGGTGAGTTGGAAGAGTTCCAAACAAGATACCGTTGCAGACTCTACGATGGAAGCTGAGTACATTGCTACAAATGATGCCGCCAAGGAAGCCGTCTGGATGAAGAAGTTCGTCTCGGAGCTAGGAGTAGTTCCAACCATTATTGATCCAATACCTTTGTATTGTGACAATAATGGGGCTATGGCGTTAGCCAAGGAGCCCAGATCCCATCAGCGGTCCAGACACATCCTGAGGCGTTTTCATTTGATCCGGGAGATTGTTGATCGCCGCGAGATCGAGATTAGGAGGGTAGACACAAAGAATAACGCCACGGATCCATTCACCAAGGCCCTCCCTCAGCTGCAGCATGAGCGACTTTTTGAGATGTTGGGTATGAGATACGCCAATAACTGGCCTTAGTGCAAGTGGGAGATTGTTGGATATATGTATGCCCTAGAGGCCATTATATGATAGTGGATGTATCTATACATGTATATATATTCAGTATGCATTCTTGCTCGACATGATAGTATGCTATCTGGTTCTTCTTTATCTGACATGTTGACTTGATCATGCTTATTATTCACTCATACATGCTGATAAAGCCCTGAGGATATTGGCTTGACTGCTCTGATTATGATGGAGATCATACTAGTGGGACATCTGTAGTCTATAACCATATCCTGGAAAGTCCCTAGTCGAAGGTATATCGAGACGGGGCATTGATATACCAGAGTAGACTAGCGTATATGATACTAGACCCATGCGATGGGCGATGGATGTTCCCACATTCATCGATGTTTGACATCAAGATCATATACGGGTGCTCAGTGCTGACTGGGTACACTGGACAGACTCACCGAGAACTCCTATATGGAATTATATCTATCATCGAATAGCAGTTCTCAGGTGACACTGGTACAGGTTAGTCTGTAGACCCGAGATCGTCATAGAGTCTTGTGTGTTCTCCCACTGTACTTTGATTGTCACCCTACCACGGCTCTACTGAGTCGTGCAAACAGGTGGCCGTTGGGTACAGTCCCGAGACACACAAAGGCAATGAGCGATAGGAGGGGTTTTCGTCTCTCCCGGTATTGGGAGTTGATGCTGTGCTGTGCCCGACTGGTTATATCAGTAAGTCCCTGGCCAGGGCTGCTGAGATTTGCTGATAAGTGTTATCGGTAGTTTCTCGATCTGTTATAGACCATTCACCGGCACGACTTATTGAGTTATTAGGGTCGACGTGACCATCCCTAGGCTCGATATGCAGCATATCTGACGAAGAGACCGGACTGTACGGTAGTGTTGCCGGTTGGCTCGACGGGAGTTGTAGCAGGTTCGCTTGTTTTCTTCTGATCGCTCAATACCCGGGTAGCCGTTACGTTTAGCTGACCGCTTGCGGCTTGGGGACTTGATATGATCATTACCCTCTGCCGGCGTATTGACGAGTCTTAGAGCCCACAAAGGAGTTACCCAGTCCAGGCGAAACGTTGTGGTGCGCGTATGCGATATGCGCATGCACCCGATTAAAATGTGCGTATATGATATCGGACATTGATCGGGCGGCCTTCTTTTGGTGGGGTCATATGAGATATGACCGGATTGATAAATCAAGTGTTGATTTATCATTTAACCATTAGTTTTCTCACTTAAAACCTTTCATGGACATGATGGATGTATGCATGTGTGTATATGTTTCTTTCTTTCTATCTAGTTTCATGCACATGTGGATGTGCATACATACATACACACATACACCCATCTATCATGGTTGTTAGCACATGGAAATGGTGGCAATATAAGACTCACACCATAGATTAAGTGATGGTTTTTTATTTAATTTTGGATTTAAAACAAATTGAAAAGAAAAGGGTAATCTTTGTTAGCTTCTACATTCTTCTTCTAACCTAACCTTGCTCACCTACCTCTAACCTTGGGTTATCCTTCTCTTTATCATTTAAAACTCAAGTTAAATAAACCCTCCATCACTTAATCATGGTTAGAGGTAAGAAGGAATAAAATATAAAAGGTTATATTTTATTTCTTTTTTGGGTGGTCATCTTTTTATCATTCTACACTTGCTAAAAAGAAAAGCCACCATCTTCATCCTCCTTCACCATTTGCTCTCTAGGTTTTTCTAGTGAGTTAAACAAACTCAAAGAAAGGTTTTTGTAGTGAGATTCCAAACCACAACATCATTCTATGCAAGTTTAGCCAACTTGCTTAGAGTGTTCTCTTCGGTTTTACGAAGCTCCAAGCTTGGACGGAGAACTCCGTGGTGGATCGTCGTGGACGTAAGAGGACTTCAAGAGGACCTTCTTCCAACACCCAAGACACCAAGGAGTCCAGCGAAAGGGAGCTACAAAGGTTGTAGTCTCGAAACCCTAGTTTGATTCGCTTTTTCATTCGAAACCGTAATTTTCTAGGATCGATTCCATTATATGTTCGTTTAGCACCATAAAAATTTAAACTTTGGGACATGTGATGCTTCAAAACTCATCATAGGGTGCTAGACTAACCTAACAGATAGATCACCAAGTCAAAGAGCAAACCACACTCCCTCATCATGACCAACCATCATCATCAAGCATGATAATGAACTAAGACAAACACTCCACCACAACCATCATGAAAACAAAAGTCAAGCCATCATGGTCAAAAGAAGTCAAATGATGGTGCAAGTATCATGATACAATAAAATGCAAAGAACACCCTCCACAAATGCTTATTTGCGCAAATGCACATAAGCCCTCCTCCACCAATCTTCGGCCATTGAAAGATACAAATGAAAATGGCCGAAACGGAAAGCAAACTGGCAACTCCAGAAAACTGGTCCCGTAATGAATTACAGGAAAACCCCGATACTGTGCATACACACCCGCATCTGTATTCCGGCCGAAATACAAATGCAATGAGACAAAATCTACACTGTACTATACTAGGATCCGGCTTAAACCAAAGCCGGCTAGTAATATCCGTCCGATCCTGATCCGTGCAATACCGCACGTATCTGATCGAACTCTGCCATATATCCATACGGCCTCTAGTACTGACCGTCCGATCCTGATCCGTGCAATACCGCACGTATCTTATCGAACCCTGCCATATCTCCATACGGCCTCTACAGCGTTTCGCCCGAAAACTTGAGCAACTGAATGTGGGGGACTCTAAAGACTCGTCAATACTATGGCTGTGGATTTATCAACTAGCACGTCAGAGGTATTAGCCATACGTGACGGGCTACCAGCTATTGACCAAAAGGGACGTTGATGAGCGAACTCATCCTGACACCCTACTGAGCCTGTCAGTGACAATATCCGTACAGTCCGGTCCGTTCGTCTATGAGTATCGCATGGCGGGCCTAGGGGGTTGGTAAAAGTCAGACACCCAAAAGCGGTACAAGTCGTGTCGGAGTGTAGCCCAAAACACCCTGAGATACTACTGGAATACCTACCAGTAAATCTCCTGCCTCGGCCGAGGGCTTCGTGTAATGGCTCTCCTAGACACAGCGCGACCTCACCCCCAATACCGGGAGAGATGAACCCCTGAAGATCCGCTCACTGCCTCCATGTGGCTCGGGACTGAACCCAACTAAAACCTGTTTGCACGTCTCCTTTAAGCGTGGTAGGATAGTAATCAAAGTACACTGGGAACTCACACGAGACAAATGACGATCCTCAGGTTGATGAACTAACCTGTACACATGTCACCATGGAACTGCCATCTGACGTCTGGTATAATCCCAACTAGCAGGTTCCCGGCGAGTCCTGTCCGGTGTACTCATAACCCAATGAGCACCTGTATACATCTTAGGTGAACAAACTGACACCAGTGGCTTGTGAGATCGGCCACCGCCCCTCGTCGGGGTCTCGACTGTATACACTAGTCTACTCTGGAGTATCGATGCCCTGTCTCGAAACTCCCACGACTAGGGACCTTTTAAGGAGGTGCTTATAGACACCAGCTCCCAATTATATGATCGCCCTCATACTGCTGGTGGTCAAGCAAGAATCCTAGGGGCTCTATCAACGTGTAATAGCGACATGTCAGGTCACCTAAACCCGTACACGATGATAAAGATAAACCAGATAGCATACTATCATCTTGAGTAAGACTGTCCTTCCGGGATAGGTCCTCCCTCAATCATTGTAATCACGTGCCTGTTGTAGGGTTCCTAGGCACGCTAACGAGGCAACACAAGATCAAGCTCCAACTTCACCAAGTCGTGAAACTTGTGAAGAAAACACCCTATACTACATGGCAAGTGGTAGAGGATGAAGAAATAGGAAGTGGGTTCACTTTAGAATTGGATTTCTCACTCTTTTTCTCAAGATGCCATTAATGGTAGCAAGCTTTCTTCTTTGTTCAAGAAGAAGAAGAAGAAAAGAATATGATAAGAATAAAAAGATTAAGTTAAAAAGAAAAAACTCTTCATTCTTATCATATTGCAACCTTAGTTAAGTGTAGAGAATGAACTAAGGTTAGTTGAATGGTTAGGATTAGGAGATGAAGACAAAATGGTAATTTTTAGTCAAAGATGCATGAAGTATCAAGAAAGTTCTAAAAGCAACCATTTTGTTTTCCTTTTCTTTTAATAAAAAATGAATAGATAAATAAAAGAAATGAAACCCTAACCATTCACTAAACATAGGGTATAGCATACACACACCCAAGGTTGCATGTATCATCAAATATGATACAAACAAGTGTACAAAAATATATCGCATATACAATGTGCACTTCAAGTGAGAAAATCCATTTAATGTGAACCAATACTTGTTAACGCTAAGTAATATATCAAATATATAATTATACATTAAATCATTAAATCAACACTTGATTTAATGATCCGGTCATATCGCATATAACCGACTAGTATCAAGTGTATCAATGTATCGAATCAACACTTGATTCGGTAACCCGGCTATATCACATATAACCTGCCAATGATACAAATCGCGAGAATAGAATACGGTATCACATACACGCATTATTCTCGGTCCCGCACATATCTCATATGTGCTCCTATTTCGTTTCGCTTGAGCCAGGAAACCTCTGTGTAGGACTCTAAAGACTCGTCAATACGCCGGCAGCAGGTGATGTTCATATCAAACACCCACAAGCCGCAAGCGGTCTGCTAAATGTAACGGCCACCCGGGTATTGAGCAATCAGAAGATCGACGAGCAAGCCCGCTCACACTCCTGTGAATCCAACCAGTAACACTTACCGTACAGTCCGGTCTGATCGTCTGATATGTCGCATATCTTGCCTTGGGGTGGTAAACGTCAGACCCCAATAGCTCGATAAGTTGTGTCGATATGAGGTCTATAACAGTTCGAGAAACTACTGGTAACACTTACCAGTAAATCTCAGCAACCCTGGCCAGGGATTTCCGGTTATAGACAATCGAACACAGCGCAACATCAACTCCTTATACCGGGAGAGACGAATCCCCTCCTATCGCTCATTGCCTCCATGTGATTCGGGACTGTACCCAAAAACCACCGTTTTGCACGCCCTCTTGGACGTGGTAAGGTGGAAATCAAAGCACAGTGGGAACCACACAAGACTCTATGACGATCTCGGGTCAACAGACTACTCTGTACCAGTGTCACCAGAGAACTGCCATCTGACGTAAGGTATAATACCATCTGGGAGTTCTCGGCGAGTCCTTCCAATGTACCCATTCTCCACTGAGCACCCGTATATCATCTCTGATGTCAAACACCAATGGATATGGGATCATCCATCTCCCATCTGTATGGGTCGAGAAGGTATACGCTAGTCTACTCTGGTATATCGATGCCCTGTCTCGATACACCCACGACTAGGGACCTTGAAGGATGTACTTATGGACTACCATGTCCCCACTAGTATGATCCGCATCATAGTCCAGGTAGTCAAGTACACATCCTAAGGGCTTTACCAACATGTAACAGAGAGACAATCAGTGTACACGTTAAGGTAAAGAGTAACCAGATAGCATACTATCATATCGAGCAAGAAAGTCATTCCTATATATGTCCAAGTATCCACTACAATATACATCCTATGTATAGTAATGGCCTCTAGGGCATACATATAACTAACAATCTCCCACTTGCATTAGGGCCATCCGATAGCAGTGGTTGTAGTATCTCATACTCAACCATCCCATAAAAGTCTCTCTCTGGGAAAAGGCCTTTGTGAGTGGATCCGCCGTGTTGTCCTCTGAGTCTACTCTCCCTACCTCGATCCCTTGGAGATCAACCATCTCCACGATCAGGTCATACTGCCTAAGAATATGTCTGGATCACTGATGGGACGGGCGTTCCTAGGCATAAGCCACAACTCCATTTTCATACAATGGGAGGAACGAAGTCCATCTTATGAACTAATATACACCCAGACTGCCTCTTTGGTAGCATCTTAAGTAGCGATGTATCCAGCCTTTATCGTCTAGTACGCCACAGTATCTAGCTTGGAACTCTTCCAACATACCGTCCCTTTATTGAGGGTAAACACAATGCCTGCGACTGACATTCAGTCGTTCTTATCACCCTAGAACCTTTCCAGGGATTCTCCCCAGGATCGATTGATACCAGCTCACTTCAACTAGTGAGTATCCTAACATCCAATTAGATCTATCTCATAGATCCAAAACCCAGGATTTAGTAGGTATCATTTTGATCCTATATGGAGAATCCTTGTGATAAGAGGAGATTGACCGAGCGTAGCATAGGAAACTCCTTCCCCATCAAGATTATGTCATCCACGTACTCTACGAGGATCACCACCATACTCCCTACTACCTTTTTATATATACAAGGTTCATCTACCATTTTGATGATGTCAAACTCTCTGACTAACTCATCAAAACAGATGTTCCAACTCCGCGATGCCTGCTTTATCATAAAAAACATGTTGCACACGTTTCCGCTGCTCCTACTGTCTACGAAGCCCTTTGGCTGTGTACTTATAGACTCTGTCTTCTAAATCATTATTTAGAAACGCAGTCATGACACCAAACCTCCAGATATCGTAGTCATGGTATGTAGCCGTGGCAAGTAGGATCTGGATGGACTTAAGCATAGCTACTTAGAAAAGGTTTCATCATATTCCATACTTGGTCAATGATGCAAACTTTTAACAAGACTAGCTTTGAAAGTCTCAACCTTTCCATGTACACCAAGTAATCTTCTCAAGATATACTTGCTCCTGATGGGGATTATGTTAGTTGTATGTATGCCCTAGAGGCCACTATTGTACAGATTATGTATATTATATTGGATGCTTGGACATATATAGAGATGACTTTCTTGCTCGACATGATAGTATGCTATCTGGTTGCTATTTATCTTAACATGTACACTAGTCTCTTTATACTGTCTTATAGTTACATGTTGGTAAAGCCCTTAGGATTTGTACTTGACTACCTGGACTATGATGCAGATCATACTAGTGGGGACATGGTAGTCCATAAGTACATCCTTCAAGGTCCCTAGTCGTGGGTGTATCGAGACGGGGCATCGATATACCAGAGTAGACTAGCGTACACGCTTCTCGACCCATGTGATGGGCGATGGATGATCCCATATCCATTGGTGTTTGACATCAGAGATGGTGTACGGGTGCTCAGTGGAGACTGGGTATACTGGACGGACTCGCCGAGAACTCCCAGATGGTATTATACCTCACGTCAGATGGCAGTTCTCAGGTGACACTTGTACAGGTTAGTCTGTAGACCCGAGATCGTCATAGAGTCTTGTATGATTCCCACTGTGCTTTGATCTCCACCTTACCACGTCCATGAGGGCGTGCAAAACGGTGGTCTTTGGGTACAGTCCCGAGTCACATGGAGGCAATGAGCGATAGGAGGGGTTTCGTCTCTCCCGGTATTGGGGGTTGATGTTGCGCTGTGCTCGATTGGCCGTAACAGGGAAGTCCCTGGCCAGGGCTGATCATAGATTTGCTGGTAAGTGTTACCAGTAGTTTCTCGACCCGTTACGAGCCTCACATCAGCACGACTTATCGGGTTATTGGGGTCTGACGTATACCACCCCTAGACTTGATATGCGACATATCAGACGAAGAGACCGGACTGTATGGTAAGTGTTACTGGTCGGATTCGCAGGAGTGTGAGCGGGCTAGCTCGTCGATCTTCTAATCGCTCAATACCCGGGTGGCCGTTACGTTTAGCAGACCGCTTGCGGCTTGTGGGTGCTTGATATGATCATCATCTGCTACCGGCGTATTGACGAGTCTTTAGAGTCCTACACAGAGGTTTCCTGGCTCAAGCGAAACGAAATAGGAGCGCATATGAGATATGTGCGGGACCGAGAATAATGCGTGTATGTGATACCGCATTTCATTCTCGCGATATATGTTTCGATTGGTGATATTCGATATGACCTAGTTATCGAATCATTGATTCGATAAATCGATACATTGGATTCTAGTCGGTTATGTGCGACATGACCGGATCATTGAATCAAATGTTGATTTAATAATTTAATGCATAATTATATATTTGATATATTGCATTGCATTAACTAGTATTGGTTCACTTTAAACGGATTTTTCTCACTTGATGCACATTGTATATGTGATATGCTTTAGTGCACTACTTTGTATCATGTTTGATGATACTTGATCATATAGTTAAGTTTATAGAATTAATCCATGGTTAATTTGATAATTAGGGTTTTGCATATTCATTTATTTATTTATTTGTTTATTTATTTATTTGAAATGGATTAAGATAAGAATGGTGGCTTTATTTGTTTTATATTGAAGCTTCATGAAGCTTTAACTTTTGTAACCATCCTTATCTTCATGCTTAACCCTAACCCTCTAAAGTGACCATGGTTTATTCTCTACACTTGACCCTAGTTTAGTTATGATAAGTATTTGATTTTCTATTTCTTTTTAGGATAACTTATCATAACTAGCTCATTTTTCTTCTTCTTCTTCAAGCTTGCTACAACAATGGCAACTTGAGATCTAGTGAGATAAATCCAATTCTAAAGTGAACCCACCTCCTATTTCTTCACCCTCTACCTCTTGCCAAGTTGTTTTGGGTGTTTACTTCACAAGTTTCACAAGTTTGTGAAGTCGGAGCTTGAGTTTGTGCAACCTCGACGTAGATCGTCTTTGACACAAAGCCGACGACCCATTCCGCTTGTTTTCCCGATGAAGCCGATGATCGAGTCGAGGATTTATGATGGACAGCGAGGACATGACCACGTGGAGCTAAGGAGGCGGAAATCCGGATCTACAAAGGTTGTAGCATCTCAACTTTAGTTAAATAGTTAACTAGTTTTCCGTTTCGCCTAAACATCTAGTTTAAGATCCGTAGTCTAGGGTTTCTCGGCATCAAAAAATTTAAATTGGCATGTTCGATGCCTTGTGAGACCACTATAGGGTGCCTAGGAACCTTTCACTGGTATCAGAGCCTAGCTAGAGCCTTAGGCGAAGCGTAGACGGAATTTGAAGTCCGAACGACCCAAAACTGAAACCCAAAATATGCTCTCTGTACTTTTTTGAAATCAGTGGATTTTTCCAAATTAAAAATTGCTAAAAAATTCAGCAGGAAAAAATAAGAATTACGGTGCAAAAAGTTTCTGGTGAACAGTGTTTTTCGCGGCGGATCAGCGGCAGAAGCATGGCTTCTGCGGCTGATCAGCGGCCAATTGGTGACGTCAGCCCACTTTGTTTGCACAGTAACTCCTGATAAATTCTGCTGAGTTTTCTGGGAATTTTTAATATTGATTCAAGAGTTGAATTTTCTGCAATTGTTTTGGGGATTCGGTGTTTCGATCGGGGTATCAAATTTTGTCTATTTGGCTTTCCGGATAAATTTTAGAATATGTTAAAAAGTTCGACCGGATATAAATACCCAATTTTTCCCCTGTCGGGAAATTTCTAAGTGTTGGATTTTTCCGTAGTTTAACGACGTTCTAAGTAGTGCAAGTAACTCGATGGTCCCTCTAGAAGACAACAAACCTTAACTCGATTATGTGACCGTCTTGAACTGCCCTTTGAACCTTCGGGTTTGGGACAGTACGGCGTGCCACATGTGAGGCGTTGGCTTGACCCTTCTACGGCTGGACCGTTGGTACTGAGGTACGAACTGAATGTTGTTAGACTTATTTCATGTGTTGATCTGTATTGGGAAAACTTGGGTGTTCGATTGTTCGATCGGAAAGTTTAACATTTTCTATTTATCCGGAATTGGATACAATAATTGGAATTCACAAACAGTTATGAGATAACTGGATGATTGTTATAAATCTAGCAGTTTAGTCCCGTACGATATTGAAAAGAGTTTTCGATAATGAGACTAAAATGCGGGGTTTGTAACTGTTAGGCATGTGATGTCTAAAGAGGTTGCGGATTCCAACTGTTGTAGTTTTACACTTTCTTTTCTGTGACCGTAAGTGTAGTATGTTCATATCGCCGGTTTCGTTGCTATACGTCAACGACAATTGGGGTATGCATACTTACTTACGTTGATGACATGTGATGTTATGTGTTTCTGGATATGTTATATTGGATCGTCGTATTCGAATAGCCGGGGGTTTTTATGTGAGATGAGTGTTTTTCTTTTTCATTCATGTAAAAACTTGTATGTAATATTCTTTTATTCGGGGCACTTCCAGGATGCGGGAGTTGTCACCTTTTGTATATTATTTACTTTTCCGCATTAGGATAGACCCAAGGAGGGGAGCACAAGTAACCGGGTTCTGGGGTCCAGTGGGAGACCAACTCGAGGAGTCGAGTCCGGGTCTCCTAACCCTAGAATTGGCAGGGTTGCTTGCCGCTCTCGTAGGGGTCTAGTGGTGTGGGATTGGCTATTCATCACGACCGTGGAATCCTTGTTTTATACTGGCTCGTATTGAAAACACGGACGTCCTAGTATATCCAATATTTCATATGTTTATTCTGCTGCGATATCTGTGATGTGATTCTGTGATGGATATAGTATATAGTATATATGATATATTATATAGACGTTGCTTATGTTTTACACCCGCGCTAGCCCTGCCCTGCTCTGTCGTTAGTTACCTAACCTAACGGTGCACGAGGGGACATCGAGGCGAATGCGGATGGCATAAGTGTACGTCATATCTATCTGTGATGTTTAGGTATTTAAATGATGGGACTTCATTAATGTGATTAATGAAAGATAAGAAACCTAAGATGTTGTAGAATCGAATTTTAAAATAAAACAGGTAGCTACAGTTCTTGCTTTGCACAGCAGTATATATGATATACCCCGCACATTATTCGATGAGGAAAGGACCGAGATCCCTTCACCGGGAGTGACTCCTTTAGCAATAACTGGCAGATGCTACACACTCGGTTTGCTTTTGACTGCTTTTGTGTTTTTGCTTTGCACAGCGATATATATGATATATCCCGCACCTCATTCGACGAGGAAAGGACCGAGATCCCTTCACCAGGAGTGACTCCTTTAGCAAAACTAGAAAAGCCTCAAAATCACTCCATTTTTAAAACTTCATTTGATTCTACAACGATATCAAGTTCATTACGCAATAGGTTTTCAGAAAAACCTGCGTAGCCCTCCGTCATTTCAGATAGGTTACATATAGTATTCGTGCTACATTTGTTGGCTTTCGTCAAGGTGTAGTGTGCGGTAGCTATGTGCTGTTTATCTGCTGCATATGATGCGACTGGATTAGGGTAGTCGTACGGCTTTGTTGGCTTTCGTCAAGGGTCGTGCGGGTGGGTTTAATTCAGTCAAGAAATGTACGGGTTGAACTTGACCAGCGGGCTGTGGTTTGTTGGCTTTCGTCAAGGTCATAGCACGCTAGGGGCAAAAGCATTATCGGGAATTTCAAGTGTTGAAATTTGCAATAAGATTGCATACCTTCTATGAGATAGTTGGATCCCGATACCCACTGCGAGTAAGAGTTACTCCTGGGAGAGTTTTACACAGTACAATTAGCCGATCAAGTAGGTGTCTAGAAAGGTGTTAACGAGGTTACGCCTCTGGGAAAACGAGGTTTACATTAATTTGGTTCGTGCGAAAGCACGGGGGACCTCCCTCAAAGTACCGACACTGGCCTGGCTGAAAGATTGGCGAACTTGTAATGTGTAATTAATCCCGGCTAGTCTTTCCTTTTAGGGTTTGGAGGAAGATTTGATAAAAAGCAGTGGGAGCCATCCTGATTAGATAAGATAATAACCAATCTGATCTTGCACGAGCATACGCTAAAGTGTTTTCTTCTCTCTCTCTCCAGGTAGCGACCAGTTCATGCCTTAATCAAGATAATAATATGGATGTATTGACCGAACCCGCATGTTATACTGTGCTGGGGAACGTTGGTTCCGTTCTTTCCTGTAAGAGTTATAGGAATGAACAGGAAATAGGGGAATACCAGGATTCCCATGCCACCCGAATGAAGAAAGTACATGTTGATGCATTTTCTTCGGGTGTGTTCGTTACAGAGAACTGTTTCTCCATTTGCTCTACGTCCTGGGTATTAGATACCGGGTCAGGATCCCATATATGTAATCAGTTACATGGGCTTAGGAAAGGTAGAGAACTTGGAGAAGGTGATAAAGACATTAGAGTTGGAAATGGTGCAATTGTTGCAGCTAAGACTGTCGGAGAATATCACCTTGTATTACCAACTGGTAATACATTGGTTCTGAACGAATGCTATTACATGCCGAACCTGATATGCAACATTATATCGGTTTCTTTATTAAGCAAAGAAGGATATAATTTTGTATTACAGGACAATGTTATGAACATTTTCTGTAACCAAAAGTTGGTTGGATCAGGCACGTTATGCAATGGCATTTATGTTCTAAATCAATCAACAGTTCTGAGCATAACAAACACACACAAGAGGAAGAGTTCTGAACTGAACGAATCCTTCTTGTGGCATTGTAGACTGGGTCACATCAATGTGACACGACTAGCTAAGTTGCATAAAGATGGATATTTAAATCCGTTTGAATTTTCATCTTATGACACTTGCCAGTCATGTCTCAAAGGAAAGATGACCAAAACTCCGTTTACGGGACACGGAGAAAGAGTTACCGAACTCTTGGGACTGATACATAGTGATGTATGTGGTCCCATGTCTACACATGCCAGGGATGGTTCTTCGTACTTCATTACATTCACTGACGATCTCTCAAGATACGGACATGTGTACTTAATAAGACACAAGTCTGAAGCTTTTGAGAAATTTAGAGAATATAAACAAGAAGTCGAAAACCAAACCGGAAAGAGTATTAAAATCCTTCGATCTGATCGAGGAGGTGAATACTTGAGCAATGAATTCCTGGACTTCCTAAAAGAGAATGGGATTCTCTCTCAGCTGACTCCTCCATATACACCACAGCACAACGGTGTATCAGAACGGAGGAACCGCACCTTATTAGATATGATGAGCACAGCTGAGTTACCTATTTCCTTCTGGGGGTATGCGCTTGAGACAGCCATACATCTATTGAATATGGTCCCCACCAAATCTGTGCCTACCACTCCATATGAGATATGGAAAGGGAAGAGACCAAGTCTTAACTATGTTAAGATATGGGGTTGTCCAGCCTATGTCAAACGACAAAATCCGGACAAACTCGAGGCACGGTCTGTTCTATGCAAATTTGTAGGATATCCCAAGAATTCTCAAGGGTATATCTTCTACCACCCTGAGGAACAAAGAGTGTTTGTTTCTCGGCATGCCACCTTTTTAGAAAAGGAATTTCTTGAAAAAGAGATTAGTGGTCATGAGGTAGAACTGGAAGAGGTTCCAGCTGCAGAAGCTACAACAGAAGATCTGGTGGAACCAGAGGATTCCGTAGTTCCCGACGAACCCCAGCCTCTCCGCCGATCTAGTAGGGTTTCTCGTCCACCTGAGAGATACTATGGTTTTCTCATTGATGGTGGTAGTGAGGATTGCATCATGGAGGATGATGACCCAACTAGCTTCGAGCAGGCCATCACGAGTGGGGACTCAGTGAAATGGCTGGATGCTATGCGGTCCGAGATGGATTCCATGTACACCAACAAAGTATGGACTTTGGAAGTTGCTCCTGAAGGGGTAAAACCCATTGGGAGCAAGTGGATCTTCAAGAAAAAACTTGGTGTAGATGGGAAAGTGGAGACTTTCAAAGCTAGACTTGTAGCAAAGGGTTTTCGTCAAAGACCAGGTGTGGACTATGACGAGACCTTTTCTCCAGTGGCTATGCTTAAATCCATCCGGATCATGCTTGCCATTGCTTCCTTTCATGACTACGAAATCTGGCAAATGGATGTTAAGACCGCCTTTCTAAATGGTGATTTAGAAGAGTGCGTGTACATGACTCAGCCAGAGGGCTTCGTAGACAGTGGGAGCAGCGGGAAGGTGTGCAAGTTGCTTAAATCCATTTATGGATTAAAGCAAGCATCGCGGAGTTGGAACATCTGCTTTGACGTCGTTATCAAAGAGTTTGATTTCGTCAAAAATCCAGATGAACCTTGTATCTACAAGAAGGTGGCAGAGAGTAAGGTTGTCTTCCTCGTATTGTACGTGGACGACATACTCTTGATAGGAAATGATATTCCTATGCTGCAATCGGTCAAGCTCTTCTTATCACAAAGATTCTCAATGAAAGATCTTGGTGATCCCTCCTGCATATTGGGGATCAGGATCTATAGAGATAGATCCAAACGGATTTTGGGATTGTCCCAATCCAGGTACATTGACACCATACTAAAGAGGTTTAGTATGGAAGAGTCCAAGCGTGGGAACTTGCCCACGATCTCTGGAGTCACTCTCTCCAAAGAGATGTCTCCCAAGACTGATTTGGAGAGAGCTCGCATGCAAGGGATACCCTATGCTTCGGCAGTAGGCTCTATCATGTATGCGATGCTATGTACCAGACCCGATGTAGCATACTCACTAAGTGTAGTGAGTAGGTATCAAGCTGATCCTGGAGAGAGTCACTGGACAGCTGTGAAGAGCATTCTCAAGTACTTGCGAAGGACTAGAGATATGTTCTTGGTGTATGGTAACGGAGAACTCCAAGTGGAGTCCTTTACCGATTCCAGCTTCCAGAGTGATAAGGATGACTCAAAGTCGCAGTCGGGCTTTGTCTTTACCCTTTACGGAGGGGCGGTTAGCTGGAAGAGTTCCAAGCAGGAAACCGTGGCAGACTCGACGATGGAGGCTGAATACATCGCTGCCAACGATGCTGCCAAAGAGGCTGTCTGGATCAAGAAGTTCATTTCTGAACTTGGAGTGGTTCCATCCATTGAGCGTCCAATACCTTTGTATTGCGATAACAATGGAGCGGTGGCTTTGGCCAAGGAACCCAGGTCCCATCAGCGGTCCAGGCATATTCTGAGGCGGTATCACCTGATCCGGGAGATAGTTGATCGCCGGGAGATCGAGGTCAGGAGAGTTGACACGAAGAACAACACGGCGGATCCACTCACGAAGGCCATTCCCCAGATACAGTTTGAGAGACTCTTCGGGATGCTCGGTATGAGATACTACAGCAGCTGGCCCTAGTGCAAGTGGGAGATTGTTAGTTGTATGTATGCCCTAGAGGCCAGTATTGTACAGATTATGTATATTATACTGGATGCTTTGACATATATAGAGATGAATTTCTTGCTTGACATGATAGTATGCTATCTGGTTGCTATTTATCTTAACATGTACACTAGTCTCTTTATACTGTCTTATAGTTACATGTTGGTAAAGCCCTTAGGATTTGTACTTGACTACCTGGACTATGATGCAGATCATACTAGTGGGGACATGGTAGTCCATAAGTACATCCTTCAAGGTCCCTAGTCGTGGGTGTATCGAGACGGGGCATCGATATACCAGAGTAGACTAGCGTACACGCTTCTCGACCCATGTGATGGGCGATGGATGATCCCATATCCATTGGTGTTTGACATCAGAGATGGTGTACGGGTGATCAGTGGAGACTGGGTACACTGGACGGACTCGCCGAGAACTCCCAGATGGTATTATACCTCACGTCAGATGGCAGTTCTCAGGTGACACTTGTACAGGTTAGTCTGTAGACCCGAGATCGTCATAGAGTCTTGTATGATTCCCACTGTGCTTTGATCTCCACCTTACCACGTCCATGAGGGCGTGCAAAACGGTGGTCTTTGGGTACAGTCCCGAGTCACATGGAGGCAATGAGCGATAGGAGGGGTTTCGTCTCTCCCGGTATTGGGGGTTGATGTTGCGCTGTGCTCGATTGGCCGTAACAGGGAAGTCCCTGGCCAGGGCTGATCAGAGATTTGCTGGTAAGTGTTACCAGTAGTTTCTCGACCCGTTACGAGCCTCACATCAGCACGACTTATCGGGTTATTGGGGTCTGACGTATACCACCCCTAGACTTGATATGCGACATATCAGACGAAGAGACCGGACTGTATGGTAAGTGTTACTGGTCGGATTCGCAGGAGTGTGAGCGGGCTAGCTCGTCGATCTTCTGATCGCTCAATACCCGGGTGGCCGTTACGTTTAGCAGACCGCTTGCGGCTTGTGGGTGCTTGATATGATCATCATCTGCTACCGGCGTATTGACGAGTCTTTAGAGTCCTACACAGAGGTTTCCTGGCTCAAGCGAAACGAAATAGGAGCGCATATGAGATATGTGCGGGACCGAGAATAATGCGTGTATGTGATACCGCATTTCATTCTCGCGATATATGTTTCGATTGGTGATATTCGATATGACCTAGTTATCGAATCATTGATTCGATAAATCGATACATTGGATTCTAGTCGGTTATGTGTGACATGACCGGATCATTGAATCAAATGTTGATTTAATGATTTAATGCATAATTATATATTTTATATATTGCATTGCATTAACTAGTATTGGTTCACTTTAAACGGATTTTTCTCACTTGATGCACATTGTATATGTGATATGCTTTAGTGCACTACTTTGTATCATGTTTGATGATACTTGATCATATAGTTAAGTTTATAGAATTAATCCATGGTTAATTTGATAATTAGGGTTTTGCATATTCATTTATTTATTTATTTGTTTATTTATTTATTTGAAATGGATTAAGATAAGAATGGTGGCTTTATTTGTTTTATATTGAAGCTTCATGAAGCTTTGACTTTTGTAACCATCCTTATCTTCATGCTTAACCCTAACCCTCTAAAGTGACCATGGTTTATTCTCTACACTTGACCCTAGTTTAGTTATGATAAGTATTTGATTTTCTATTTCTTTTTAGGATAACTTATCATAACTAGCTCATTTTTCTTCTTCTTCTTCAAGCTTGCTACAACAATGGCAACTTGAGATCTAGTGAGATAAATCCAATTCTAAAGTGAACCCACCTCCTATTTCTTCACCCTCTACCTCTTGCCAAGTTGTTTTGGGTGTTTACTTCACAAGTTTCACAAGTTTGTGAAGTCGGAGCTTGAGTTTGTGCAACCTCGACGTAGATCGTCTTTGACACAAAGCCGACGACCCATTCCGCTTGTTTTCCCGATGAAGCCGATGATCGAGTCGAAGATTCATGATGGACAGCGAGGACATGACCACGTGGAGCTAAGGAGGCGGAAATCCGGATCTACAAAGGTTGTAGCATCTCAACTTTAGTTAAATAGTTAACTAGTTTTCCGTTTCGCCTAAACATCTAGTTTAAGATCCGTAGTCTAGGGTTTCTCGGCATCAAAAATTTTAAATTGGCATGTTCGATGCCTTGTGAGACCATTATAGGGTGCCTAGGAACCTTTCAGATTTAACCCTTCAGATAAAACAACTAAAGTCCATACTTTGTTGGTGTATAAGGATTCCATCTCAGATCGCTAAGCATTCAGCCATTCTTATAGAGTCCCACTCCTGATGGCCAGCTCGAAACTAGTTGGGTCATCATCTCATGATGCAATCTTCGCTCCCACTGTCATAGAGAAACTGAAGTATCTCTCAGGTGGGTGAGAAACCCTACTAGATCCGCGGAGAGGCTGAGGTTCGTTGGTATCTACTGAATCCTTTGGTTGTACCAAATCATCTGTTGTAGTTTGCATATCTAGAACCTTTCCAGTTCTACATAACTTACCTTGCCTCGAGCTTGTCCGGATTTTGCTTTTAGACATAGGCCGGACAACCCCAAATCTTAACTAGCTTAAGACATGGGCTCTTCCCATACCATATCTCATATGGAGTGGTAGGCTGTGATCTGATTTGATTTGAACCCTATTCAATAGGTATGCAGCTTCTCAAGTGCATAACACCCAAAAGTAAATAGGTAACTCAGTAGTACTCATCATAGAGCGCACCATATCAAATAGGGTGCAATTGCTCCGCCCCGATATACCATCGTGCTATGGTGTATACTGAGGAGTAATGCTGAGAAAGAATCTCATTCTCCTTTAGAATAGTCTAGGAATTCCGTGCTCAAGTATTCTCCTCCTTGATCTCATCAAAGGACATAATACTTATACCCATACTTTGGTTCTCTACTTCTAACTTATATTCTGTGAATATCTCAAAAGGTTCGGACTTGTGTTTCAACAGGAACATGTGTCTGAATCTTGAGAAATCATTAGAGAATGTAATGAATTAAAAAGAACCGATCTTGGCATGTGTAGACAGGGGACCTTACATACATCATCATGTATCAGTCCCAAGGGTTCACTAACTCTTTCTCTGTTTCAAATAAACAGAGCTATGGTCATCTTATCTTTTTGACATGACTGGCAAGTTTCATAAGATGTAAATTCGAACTAATTTAAATATGCATCTATATGTAACTTTAGCTAGTCGGGTCGCATTGATATGACCTAGTCTACAATACCTCAAGAAGGATTCGTTTATTTCTGAACTCTTCCTCTTGTGTGTGTTCTGTATACTAAGAACTGTAGTTTGATTTAGAACTTCAATGATTTTAGATAACGTGCCTGAACCGATCAACTTTTGATATAGGAAATGTTCAAAACATTATCCAACAATACAAAATTATATCCTTCTTTACTAAAAAAGAGACTGATATGATTTTGTATATCAGGTTCGGTATCTAATAGCATTTGTTCATAATCAATGTATTAGTAATACAGGGTGACAGTGACCAACAGACTTGGCTGCAACACTTGCCCCGTTTTCTGTCTCATGAAACTTATCACCCGTTCTCTGTTCTCTTCCTTTCTGTAGCCCTATGTAACAGATTACATATCTGGGATCCTGATCCGGTATCAAATACCCAGGATGTAGAGGACATTGAGAAACAGTTCTTTGTAATGAACACACCCGAAGATGATGCATCAGCATGCACTTTCTTCGTTTGGGCGGCACGGGAATTCTGGTAATCCCCTATTTCCTGCTCTGTCTTATAACAATTATAAGTTGGAGCTGGACCAACGTTCCCCAGCTCAGTATAACAAGCGGGTTCGGTCAATATCCGTATTATTATCTTGATTAAGGCGTGACATGGTCGCTACCTGGAGAGAGAGAGAAGAAAACACTCAGCGTATGCTCTTGCAAGATCAGATTGGCTATATTTTATCTAATCAGGATGGCTCCCACTGTTTTTGTCAAATCTTCCTTCAAACCTTAAAAGGAAAGGCTAGCCGGGATTAATTACACGCTACAAGTTCGCCAATCTTTCAGCCAGGCCAGTGTCGGTACTTTGAGGGAGGTCCCCCGTGCTTGCGCACGAACCTAATTAATGTAAACCTCGTTTTCCCAGAGGCGTAACCCCGTTGTCACCTTTCTAGACACCTACTAGATCGGCTAATTGTAATGTGTAAAACTCTCCCAGGAGTAACTCTTACTCGCAGTGGGTATCGGGATCCAACTATCTCATAGAAGGTATGCAATCTCATTGCAAATTTCAACACTTGAAATTCCCGATAATTTTTCCCCTACCAGCTATATGACCTTAACATAGTCAACAAATCATAAGTGCTAGTCAAGTTCAACCCGTCATTTCCCGATTGAATTAAACCCACCCGCACGACCCTTAACATAGTCAACAAAGTCGCACGACTACCCTAATCCAATCGCATCATATGCTTATGCAGATAAGCACTAATTAGCTACCGCACACTACGCCTTAACATAGTCAACAAACGTAGCACGAATACTAACTAGTACTTATCTGAAATGACGGAGGGCTACGACAGGTTTTTCTGAAAACCTATTGCGTAATGAACATGATATCGTTGTAGAATCAAATGATTTTGAAATGGAGTATTTTCGAGGCTTTTCTAGTCTTGCTAAAGGGGTCACTCTCGGTGAAGGGATCATCGGCCCTTTCCTCATCGAATAAGGTGCGGGATATATCATATATATCACTGTGCAAAGCAAAAACTCTTTAAAGCAATCAAAAGACAAACCGAGTGTGTAGCATCTGCCAGTTATTGCTAAAGGAGTCACTCCCGGTGAAGGGATCTCGGTCCTTTACTTATCGAATAAGGTGCAGGATATATCATATATACCGCTGTGCAAAGCAAGAACTGTAGCTACCTGTTTTAATTTTTGAAATTCGATTCTACAACATCTTAGGTTTATTTTCTTTCATTAATCATATTAATGAAGTCCCATCATTTAAGTACCTAAACATCACAGATAAATACGACGTACACTTATGCCATCCGCATTCACCTCGATGTCCCCTCGTGCACCGTTAGGTTAGGTAACTAACGACAGAGCGGGGTAGGACTAGCGCGAGTGCAAAACATAAGTAACGCCTATATAATATATCATATATACTATATACTGTATCTATCACAGAACATCACATGATCACATCACAGATATCGCAGCAGAAGAATCATATGAAACATTGGATATACTAGGACATCTGTGTTTTCAATACGAGCCAGTATAAAACACGGATTCCACGGTCGCGATGAATAGCCAAACCCACACCCCTAGACCCCTACGAGAGCGACAAGCAACCCTACCAATTCTAGAGTTAGGAGACCCGGACTCGACTCCTCGAGTTGGTCTCCCACTGGACTCCAGAACCCGGTTACTTGTGCTCCCCTCCTTGGGTCTATCCTAGTGCGGAAAAGTAAATAATATACAATGGGTGACATCTTCCGCAACCTGGAAGTGCCCCAATAAAAGAATATTACATACAAGTTTTTACATGAATGAAAATTAAAAACACTCATCTCACATAAAAACCCCCGGCTATTCAAACACGACGATCCAATATAACATATCCAGCAACACATAACATCACATGTCATCAACGTAAGTAAACATGCGTATCCCAATTGTCGTTGACATATAGCAACAAAACCGGTGATTTCACATATTACACTTACGGTCGCAGAAAAGAAAGTGTAAAACTACAACAGTTGGAATCCGCAACCTCCTCAGACATCGCATGCCTGACCAAATGAATTCCTTAGACATCGCATGCCTAACAATTATAAACCCCGCATTTTAGTCTCATTATCGAAAACTCTTTTCAATATCAAGTCGGGCAATTCAACAAGATTCCCGACATTCTGATCGAATGCTCGTCGCAAACTTTAGTAGACGGCCGCACCCCCGATACCGTCGACGAAGTGCACCAAGGCGGAACACAGCTACCGCGAGCACCCGGACGGAAGCTTTCGGCGACGGGGTTCTCCTACAGTCACTTGGTCGGGGCTAAGGGGTGTACCTGTCTATTAAGTTTATCCGGCGAGTATCCGCGTACGCTACGTGATTGCGACGGACTTTTGATCGCATCAAAATTCCGTGGCAACCGATCAAGTGAGACTAAACTGCTATGTTTATAACATTCAAATCAGTTATCTCATAACTACTTGTGGATTCCAAATATTGTATCACATTCCAGATAAATAGAAAATGTTAAACTTTCCGATCGAACATTCAAACACCCAAGTTTTCCTAAAACAGCTCAATACATGAAATAAGTTCAAAGACATTCACTTCATGCCTCAGTACCAACGGTCCAGCCGTAGAAGGGTTAAGCCAACGCCTCACATGTGGCACGCCGTACTGCCCCAAACCTTAAGGTTCAAAGGGCAGTTCAAGATGGTCACATAATCGAGTTAAGGTTTGTTGTCTTCTAGAGGGACCATCGCGTTACTTGCACTACTTGGAACGTCATTAAACTATGGAAAAATCCAACAATTGGAAATTTCCTGGCAGGGGAAAAAGTGGGTATTTATATCCGGTTGAACTTTTTAACATATTCTAAAATTACCCGGAAAAACACATAGACAAAGTTTGATAATCCGATCGAATTTACGAACTCCCAATACAACCCAGAAAACTCAACTCTTGAGTGGTATTTAAAAATTCCCAGAAAATACAGCACCAAAATATAAGAATTACTGTGAAAAAAATTAATTGAGGATGCGACCATACGGCCGCGGAACCGCTGCAGTAGGCAGGCTCATGCCGCGGTTCCGCGGCGGTTTAGATGATTCAGGAGCTCGAATTTCACAGTAACTCCTACAAACACCTGCTGATTTTTCTGCATATTTTTAATATAGTAAAATCCACATTTTCAAAAATTGGACAGAGAGCGGTATGAATTAGGGTTTCGTGTTTCGTTTGGGTATCTAACTTCGTCTACACATTTCCTAAGGCTCTAGCTAGGCTCTGATACCACTGTAGGTCAGGCAGCCACCCCATCCAATGGGGTCACCGTGGCACCAACGGGTCCCTCAGCAGCTACTTTTTACGCATGCCCCCTCACGAGGACTACAACCCGCCGGAACACCTTCCGGTCTCGGGACACCCTGGGGGTAAGAGCCTATGCTTCGCCACACTGTCTCACAGTGAGAACACCCCATAGGTTGACATCCAATGCCTAGTAGCTCTTATACTACTGTAGGGTTCCTAGGCACGCTAATGAGGTCTCACAAGACATCAACCATGCCAAATTCAAATTTTTCCGGTGCCGAGAAACCCTAATACGGATCGTTAACTAGAGTTTAGGCGAAACTACAAGCTAGTTAACAACTTAACTGCTAAGTGAACGGAAATACAACCTTTGTAGATCCGGTCCTCCACCTCCATAGCTCCGTGATGAAGTCCCCTCGCCGCGATCATCGGATCCCGGGCTCTAGCGTCGACTTCATCGGAGAAAAGGGTGGGCTAGGTCATCGACTTCGATGCCGAAGATGATCTACGTCGAAAAAAAAATGGTTGTGTTTAATGGTAGCAAGCTTTCTTCTTTGTTCAAGAAGAAGAAGAAGAAGAAGAAAAGAATATGATAAGAATAAAAATATTTAGTTAAAAAGAAAAAACTCTTCATTCTTATCATATTGCAACCTTAGTTAAGTGTAGAGAATGAACTAAGGTTAGTTGAATGGTTAGAATTAGGAGATGAAGACAAAATGGTCATTTTTAGTCAAAGATGCATGAAGCATCAAGAAAGTTCTAAAAGCAACCATTTTATTTTCCTTTTCTTTTAATCAAAAATGAATAGATAAATAAAAGAAATGAAACCCTAACCATTCACTAAACATAGTGTATAGCATACACACACCCAAGGTTGCATGTATCATCAAACATGATACAAACAAGTGTATAAAAATATATCGCATATACAATGTGCACTTCAAGTGAGAAAATCCATTTAATGTGAACCAATACTAGTTAACGCTAAGTAATATATCAAATATATAATTATACATTAAATCATTAAATCAACACTTGATTTAATGATCCGGTCATATCGCATATAACCGACTAGTATCAAGTGTATCAATGTATCGAATCGACACTTGATTCGGTAACCCGGCTATATCACATATAACCTGCCGATGATACAAATCGCGAGAATAGAATACGGTATCACATACACGCGTTATTCTCGGTCCCGCACATATCTCATATGTGCTCCTATTTCGTTTCGCTTGAGCCAGGAAACCTCTGTGTAGGACTCTAAAGACTCGTCAATACGCCGGCAGCAGGTGATGATCATATCAAACACCCACAAGCCGCAAGCGGTCTGCTAAACGTAATGGCCACCCGGGTATTGAGCGATCAGAAGATCGACGAGCAAGCCCGCTCACACTCTTGTGAATCCAACCAGTAACACTTACCGTACAGTCCGGTCTGATCGTCTGATATGTCGCATATCTTGCCTAGGGGTGGTAAACGTCAGACCCCAATAGCTCGATAAGTCGTCTCGATATGAGGTCTATAACAGTTCAAGAAACTACTGGTAACACTTACCTGTAAATCTCAGCAACCCTGGCCAGGGATTTCCGGTTATAGCCAATCGAACACAGCGCAACATCAACTCCCTATACCGGGAGAGACGAATCCCCTCCTATCGCTCATTGCCTCCATGTGATTCGGGACTGTACCCAAAAACCAACGTTTTGCACGCCCTTTGGGACGTGGTAAGGTGGAAATCAAAGCACAGTGGGAACCACACAAGACTCTATGACGATCTCGAGTCAACAGACTACTCTGTACCAGTGTCACCAGAGAACTGCCATCTGACGTAAGGTATAATACCATCTGGGAGTTCTCAATGAGTCCGTCCAATGTACGCAGTCTCCACTGAGCACCCGTATATCATCTCTGATGTCTAACACCAATGGATATGGGATCATCCATCGCCCATCTGTATAGGTCGAGAAGGTATACGCTAGTCTACTCTGGTATATCGATGCCGTGTCTCGATACACCCACGACTAGGGACCTTGAAGGATGTACTTATGGCCTACCATGTCCCCACTAGTATGATCCGCATCATAGTTCAGGTAGTCAAGTACACATCCTAAGGGCTTTACCAACATGTAACAGAGAGACAATCAGTGTACACGTTAAGGTAAAGAGTAACCAGATAGCATACTATCATATCGAGCAAGAAAGTCATCCCTATATATGTCCAAGCATCCACTACAATATACATCCTATGTATAGTAATGGCCTCTAGGGCATCCATATAACTAACACCTGTGATCCAATAATTGACTCTGAGGGCACTATCTCCAACAATCTCCCACTTGCACTCAAGGCTAATTATTGCGATGTCGCATACTCACAGCCCGTGTGATACCGAACACCCAACTCCTCTACTAGTCAGTCTCATAAAGCTCTCTTGTGAAACTATTGCGTTCGAGGAATGTAAGTCCATGCTACCTCTCCCGGTACTTTCGGGCATGCGGAATTTGATAAAAAACGATTTTCTTAAAGATGGTAACATGGACTCAAAACCCGGATCTTTGTTAAACATCTAACTAACAACCTAAGTAGGAGTCGTTAACCACTCGGTTAGGGGGTTTATACCTTGCTTGTCTTGAACTCCTTCGTCTTCAAACCTCGATGATGGTCCGGATCGGCTTCTTCCCGTCGTCTCCTTACGCCGAAGATAGATCCACCTGAAAGCTTCAACCTTTGGCTCCTTCTTCGATCTTTGAAGAAACTATTTCACTCGGTTTGCTAAACCTTGTGAACTAGAGTGAGTAGAGAAGAGTTTGTATGGGATTTTATCTATGGTTCTTGATTCTCAACTCATGAGACAAGTGAACCATAGAGTCAAGAGAGGGAGCAAGAGGAAGAGGGTGAGAGCAAGAGTATGAGAGCTCAAGAACAAGAGAGAGAATGAGCAAGTGAGAATGAGCCTCTCTTTTGTCTTTCACCCTCTCATAATCCAAAACAATGATAACATATCATATCAATCAAGTGTTATGTGATGGTTTAAGCAACCATAGCCATATCATTTCATGCACTCATTTTGCACAAAAGAGCAAGCAAGCAAAAGTCTTTGCCATGAAATGATAGCTATGGTTATCATGATGGTCAACTAGTCAAGCCTAGTCAACCGGTCAACAAAGTCAACAAGTCAACAAAAGTCAACAAGTTAACAACCATGTCACCATAATACTTAATTAATATAATTGTTAATCACATATCATATTCTCATTAGGGTTGAGCAAAAAGTCAATAGTCAACGGTCAACGGTCAACAACCCTAATGAGAATCCTCTGCCTCTGTCTCTCCGTCAACTGTGCATACACACCCGCATCCGCGTTCCGAGGAACACGAATACATACTGGATAAATCCAATCCCAAAAGGTACACTAGGATCTGGCTTAAACCAAAGCCCGCTAGTGTAAACTGTCCGGACACTGTACGTGCACAGGTGCACGGATGTGACCGAACCCTGTCGCAAAACCATGCGACCTGTCGCAAAACCATGCGACCTCTACACTTTTGCCTAAAGGCGAATAGCTTTCTGTGTGGGACTCTAAAGACTCGACACTACGCTGGCAGTGGGTTTAACCACAGACCGCAAGCGGCACTAGCTGTGCGTAACGGTCCCCAGGTAATGCTGACAAGAAGACTGACGAGGCGAAACCCATCTGAACTCCTACTGAGCCTAAATGTGACATTCTCCGTACAGTCCGTTCTGTTCGTCTGATACATCGCATGGCGGGCCTAGGGGCGGTAAACGTCAGTCCCCCAATAGCGGTACAAGTCGTGTCGGAGTGAAGCCCAAAACACCCTGAGATAACACTGGAAGCCTACCAGTATATCTCGTTTGCCTTGGCCAGGGACTACTCGTGTAATGGCTCTCTTAGACACAGCGCGATGTCAACCCCCAATACCGGGAGAGACGAATCATGTCTAACCATCACTGCCTCCAAGTGCTTCGGGACTGCACCCAACTACCACCTGTTTGCACGACTCCTTTGAGCCGTGGTAGGGTAGTAATCAAAGTACAGTGGGAACACACTCGAGGCGAAGTGACAGTGTCAAGTCAGCGGACTAAGCTGTACTCATGTCCCCTGGGAACTGATAACTGACGATAGGCATATTACCAACTAGTCAGTTCCCGACGAGTCATGTCCAGTATACTCGTAACCCAACGAGCACCCGCATACTATCTCAAGTACGACGTACCGACGGCTGTGGGACAGACCGTCTCCCACACTGGGATGAGAAGCGCATGCGCTAGTCTACTCCGGAGTATCGATGCCCTGTCTCGATAGTCCTGCGACCAGGGACCTGCATAAGGATGTGCTTATAGATTACCCAGCCCCACTAGTGTGACTGCCATCACAACGCTGGTAATCAAGCAAAGATCCTAAAGGCTCCACTAATGTGTATAGGCGATATACTAAAATAAACACATGTACACATTGAAGTAGAAACAAACCAAGTAGCATACTACTATTTTGAGCAAGATTGTATATACAAGGTGAATATCCCAAGCTTCCATTAAGTAATATACAAACTAGTATGATACAGTAATGGCCTCTAGGGTGTATACACTAACAATCTCCCACTTGCACTAAGGCCATGTACTGGCGTATCGAAGACCTATCATCTCGATCATCCTCTCGAACTGAGTCTGGGGCAAGGCCTTGGTGAATGGATCTGCAGTGTTATCTTCTGAAGCGACTCTCCGAACCTCGATCTCCTGGCGATCCATGATCTCCCTGATCAGGTGATACCGCCTTAAGATGTGTCAGGATCTCTTATTGGACCTGGGTTCCTTCGCTAAAGCTATAGCCCCGTTTTTGTCGCAATACAGAGGTATTGGATCAACAATGGAAGGAACCACCTGAAGCTCTTTCAAGAACTTCCTCATCCAGACAGCTTCTTTTGCGGTATCAGATGCAGCGATGTATTCCGCTTCCATCGTCGAATCTGCAACGGTTTCCTGTTTGGAACTCTTCCAACACACCGCCCCTCCATTGAGGGTAAAGACAAACCCCGACATGGACTTGGAATCATCCTTGTCACTCTAGAAGCTGGAGTCAGCAAAGGCCTCGATCTGGAGGTCTTTTCTGCCATACGCCAAGAACATCTCCTTAGTCCTTCTCAGGTACTTGAGAATGTTCTTTACCGCTATCCAGTGTTTCTCCCCAGGGCTAGATTGATACCGGCTTTCCACACTTAGTGCATAAGCTACATCCGGTCTGGTACACAACATCGCATACATTATAGAGCCTACCGCAGAAGCGTAGGGTATAATAGACATGCGATCCCTCTCCAAATCAGTCTTGGGAGACATCTCTTTAGAGAGGGTGATCCCGTGACAAGCCGGTAGGTTACCGCGCTTGGAATCTTCCATACTGAATCTCTTTAGTATGGTGTCGATGTACCTGGACTGTGAAAGTCCTAATATCCTCTTGGATCTATCACGATGGATCCGGATCCCCAGGATCTATGAGGCATCACCCAGGTCTTTCATGGAGAACCTTTGTGACAAGAACCCCTTGACAGATTGTAGCATAGGAATGTCATTTCCTATTAAGAGAATGTCATCCACATACAAAACGAGGAATACTACAGTTCTCGCTACAAATCTACAATAGATGCATGGTTCATCTGGATTTTTGATAAAGCCAAATCCCTTGACCGTCTCATCAAAACAGATGTTCCAACTCCGCGATGCCTGCTTTAGTCCATAGATGGACTTAAGCAACTTGCACACCTTTCCGCTGCTCCCACTCTGAATGAAACCCTCTGGTTGGTCCATATAGACAAACTCCTCTAAATTTCCATTTAGAAAAGCGGTCTTTACGTCCATTTGCCAGATCTCATAATCGTGGAAGGCAGCAATGGCAAGAAGGATCCGAATGGATTTCAGCATAGCCACTGGAGAAAAGGTTACGTCATAGTCCAAGCCAGGTCTTTGACGGAAACCTTTTGCAACAAGTCTAGCTTTATAGGTCTCAACCTGTCCATCTACACCAATCTTCCTTTTGAAGATCCACTTGCATCTTACGGGTTTTACCCCGTCTGGAGCAATGTCCAACGTCCATACTTTGTTGGTGTACATGGACTCCATTTCGATCCGCATTGCATCCAGCCATTTTACTGAGTCAACGCTCTGAACGGCCTGCTGGAAGCTAGTTGGCTCATCATAATCTATGATGCAATCCTCTCTATCCACGTCGATGAGAAAACCGTAGTATCTCTCGGGTGGATGAGACTGCCTACTACTCCTGCGGAGCGGCGTAGGAATGTCCTGGTCTTTTGAACCCTCTGGTTCCACTAAACTTTCAGTAATAGTCTGTGGTTCTGGAATTTCTTCCAGTTCTACTGCGCTCCCACTAATTTCCTTTTCTAAGAACTGGTGTTCTAGAAAGTGGGCATGACGAAAAACAAGGACTTTTTGTTCCTCTTCACAGTAGAAGAAATATCCCTTGGAATTCTTTGGATATCCCACAAACTTACACAGTACTGAGCGTGCCTCGAGCTTGTCCGCATGCTGCTTTTTGACAAAAGCTGGACTTCCCCATGTCTTAATGTGATTAAGATGGGGTCTCTTCCCACACCACATCTCATATGGTGTAGTAGGCATAGTCTTAGTAGGAACTCGGTTCAAAAGGTATGCAGCTGATTCTAGCGCATACCCCCAGAATGATCGCGGTAACTCAGCGTTACTCATCATGGACCGTACCATATCCAATAGGGTTCGGTTCCGTCTTTCCGATACACCGTTATGTTGCGGAGTATATGGAGGAGTAAGCTGAGAGAGAATTCCGTTCTCTTTTAAATAGTCCAGGAACTCGGCACTTAAGTATTCTCCACCTCGATCCGATCTTAGAATCTTGATACTTTTGCCGGTCTGTTTTTCTACTTCACTCTTATATTCCTGGAACTTTCCAAAGGCTTCGGACTTATGTTTCATTAAGAAGACATAACCGTACCTTGAGAAGTCATCCGTAAAAGTGATGAAGTAAGAATAACCGCTTCGCGCATGTGTAGACATTGGACCGCACACGTCGCTGTGTACGAGTCCCAAGAGCTCGCTCGCTCTTACTCCGTGTCCAGTGAACGGAGTCTTTGTCAGCTTTCCTTTGAGATAGGATTGACAAGTGGCATTCGATTGATATTCGAACGAATCCAAATATCCTTCAGTATGTAACTTAGTCAACCTTCTCTCATTGATGTGACCCAGTCTACAATGCCATAAGAAAGTCTGATTTATTTCCGGAGACTTTCTTTTGTGTGTATTCTGGACGTTGAAAATCTGTGGTTGGTTTAATACGTATATACCATTACTCAATGTACCTGACCCAATCAAAACTTGATTAAGGTGAATGTTTACAACATTACTTACAAACGCAAATTCATAACCTTCTTTAGAAACTAAAGATACAGAAATGATATTACAAGTTGCGTTGGGTACAAAAAAGCAATTACGCAAAACCAAAACATGTCCATCTGACATTCCCAGGTGATAGTCCCCCACGGCTTTAGCATCCATGCTAGCTCCGTTCGCAACTCTGAGGGTCATGTCACCTGCCTTCAAAACCCTACGGTTTCTCAACGCCTGCAAAGAATTACAGATATGAGATCCTGATCCGGTATCCAATACCCAGGAAGTAGAGTTTATTGAAAGACAGTTTTCAATAACATACACACCTGAAGCTGAAGCTGCAACCTGCTTCAATTCCTGTGTCCTGGCTTTCCAAGCCCTGCAATCATTTTTCCAGTGTCCTTTCTTATGACAATAGAAGCATTCTTCCTTATCCACAAGCTTCCCCGCTTTCTTTGTTTCTTTTGCTTTTCCCTTCGTATCCACTTTACTAACACCGCCTCTTGGTTTGGCGGGGGCTTTCTTCTTCTTTCCCTTGGCTTTCTCCTTGGACCTAGAAGAAGATGATCCTCCTACAAACAAAGTGGATGTTTCCCTACTTTTCTGTAGGGCGCCCTCTGCGCTCCTCAGCATGTTGAGGAGCTCTGAAAGTTCAACCTCTTTTTCTTGTAGGTTGAAGTTCAGTATAAACTGGGCGTAAGTGGAAGGAAAGGACTGGAGAACTAAGTCTGTATAGAGCTCACTCTCCAATGTGGTCCCTAGGTCCGCGAGCTCCTCAATGTAGCCGATCATCTTTAGCACGTGCTCTGCTACTGATGTTCCGACGGCCATCCTTGCCGAAAATAACTTTTTCGACTCTTCGTACCTTGCGATACGAGATTGCTCTCCATACAGTTCTTTTGTATGAAGAAATATGGATTCCAAGTCCATATTCTCGTGCCTCCTCTGATGTTCATTGTCCATAGAGGCAAGTACGAGGCATTTGGCCTTCGCGCTATCAATCTCCCATGTCTTATGGATTTCCTTATCCGCGACGCTGGAAGTGGGACCAGGGACAGGGGGAGCTTTGGTGGTAAGAAGATACCCCAGCTTGTCGTAAGTGATTGCCATTTTGACATTCCTGAGCCAATCTTTGTAGTTTGGCCCTGTCTGTATGTTTTTATCTAGAAGTAACTTAAGTCTAGTCATGTCGATTGGTCGCTGCAATTAGGAGAGAGAAGAAACACTTAGCTTGATGCTCTTGCAAGTTTAGAATGGTTTTTAGTTTGTCTAAACAGGATGGCTCCCACTGTTTCTCGAATCCCTCCTCAAACCAAAAAGGAAGAACTAGTCGGGATCAATCCCACCGCACAATACTTGCTTAACCGTTCAGCCAGGCCAGTGTCGGTACTTCGAGGGAGGTTTTCCAACGCTTTCGCGAAGTTCCTTAATTCAAGAACCTCTTTTCCCTGGGGGCGTTGCCCCGCTAACACCTTTCTAGGCACCTACTAGGTTTATAGCATTGATCGTTTAGTGAGAAATTTCCCGAGGAGTAGCATATACTCACAGTAGGATCGGGATCCAAATATCATCGCGTGACGAAACTGAAGGAATCCTACCAGAATCATCACACTCCAAGTGGTTTGCAAATCTAGCAAGTTTCAGTTCTTTTGAAACTCCCGATGTGGATTTTTGCCCCATGCTCTTATGACCTTGACTTTGGCCAACAAATCATAAGTCACATGTCAAGTTCTTCCCGTCGTTCTCCAGGTTAATTTGAATCCACCCGTACCTACCCTTGACTTTGGCCAACAAGGCAGTACGACTGTTCCGAACCAACGCATCTATCTATGCTGCACATGAATACCCAATAGCTACCAATCACTATGCCTTGACTTTGGCCAACAAACATAGCTTGAATACAATTGACCATCCATGTGAAACGACGGAGGGCTACGAATGGTTTTGGCTAAACCGTGAACGTAGTGAACTTGATATAATCG